>OX451737.1:1646286723-1648686723 GCA_948472305.1 Vicia faba | reverse complement strand
TCACCTAAATCGAATCATGTCCTCTTAAAGTATTAGGTAACCCCGTCACAAAGTCCATTGAAATGCTATCCCATTTCCATTCTGGAACTTCCAACGGTTGCATCAACCCTACTGGCTTCTGATGTTTAACTTTTGACTTCTGATAAGTCAAACATGCATACACAAACCGAGCCACATCACTCTTCATCCCAGGCCACCAAAACAAACCTTTCAAATTTTGATACATCTTTGTAGCTCCTGGATGAATACTCAAATTACTTATATGATTCTCCTCGAGTATCACTCTCTTCATCTCAGCATCATCAGGAATACAAATCCGGTTACGAAACCTCAACACACCTTGTGCATCTAGCTTAAAATCATTATTCTCAGACTGATCAATTCTAACCATCGAATCTACCAATTTCACATCCATCTTCTGAGCTTCTCTGATACTGTCTAGAAATTCATTATTAATCTTCAACATACCCAACATAACACTTTGCGGAGTAACCTCGCAAACTAAGCTCATATCTCTGAACTGCTCAATTAACTCCAACTCTTTAACCATCATTGCTGACATATGTAAGGTCTTTCAACTCAACGCATCAGCTACCACATTCGCTTTTCCTGGATGATAATTCAAAATGAAATCATAATCCTTTAACAATTCCAACCATTTTAGTTTCCTAATATTCAACTCCTTCTGATCGAATAAATACTTCAAACTCTTATGGTCACTAAACACACTTCAAATCTAGAAGCATAAAGATAATGCCTTCAAATCTTCAACACAAAAACAACTGCAGCAAGCTCTAAATC
This sequence comes from Vicia faba, assembly GCA_948472305.1. Taxonomy (NCBI): domain Eukaryota; kingdom Viridiplantae; phylum Streptophyta; class Magnoliopsida; order Fabales; family Fabaceae; genus Vicia; species Vicia faba. Next base: position 1,648,685,922 of record OX451737.1, on the reverse strand, counting down.
ATGCGTAGGATAGTTCTTCTCATGAGTCCTAAACTGCCTTGACGCATAAGAAACTACCTTACCATCCTGCATAAGCACACCTCCTAAACCCATCTTAGAAGCATCACAATACACCACAAAAGGCTCTCCTGGATTAGGCAACGTCAAAATTGGAGCCGACGTCAACCTCTGCTTCAATTCTGTAAAACTTTCTTCGCACTGAACATCCCATACGAAAGCTCTACCTTTACAAGTCAACTTAGTCAACGAAAGTGCCAACTTAGAAAAACCTTCGATAAACCTTCTATTATAACCAGCTAATCCCAAAAAGCTTCTAATCTCAGTAGCAAACTTCAGAGTTTCCCATTGCAACACAACATCAACCTTCGATGGATCTACAGCAATACCACTACCTGAGATCACATGACCAAGAAAACTAACCTCCTTTAACCAGAATTCGCACTTGGACAGATTTGCATACAACTTCTTCTCTTTCAAAACTTGCAATACTACCCTTAAGTGTTCTGCATGCTCTTCTTCTGACTTAGAGTAAATCAAAATATCATCAATGAACACTACTACAAACCGATCCAAATAAGTGTGAAGGATACGATTCATATATTCCATGAATACTCCCGACGCATTAGTAACACCGAAGGCATCACCGAATACTCATAATGTCCATAACGCATTCTGAAAGCCGTCTTCTGGGTATCTTCATCCTTCACCTTAATCTGATGGTAACCCGACCTCAAATCAATCTTGCTAAACACACGAGCATCCACCAATTGATCCATTAAATCATCTATCCTTGGAAGCGGATACTTGTTCTTAATTGTCACTTTATTCAACTGTCTATAATCAACACAAAGCCTCATACTTCCATCTTTCTTCTTTACTAACAACACTGGAGCTTCCATCTTTAAAGACTACGCTTAGAAGTGGAGAGATATTGCTGGAAGAGTCCAACCCCCTCTGTCTGATAGGGAGTTGGTGGACATGTTTCTTGGGACTTTGTCTGGTCCCTATTTCAAACACTTGATCGGAAGCTCTTCAGCCGGATTCACCGAGCTAATACTGACCGGCGAAAGGGTCGAAGTTGGCATCAAAAGTGGGAAGATTCAAGAAACTACACCTTCTGATGCTCAGAAAAAGCCCTACAATGGGAAGAAAGAGTCCAATGCTGTGTATGGTCAAAAGAGTCGTCATGATCAACAGGTAGGGGCAACCCTGATCTCTGATCCCACGCCTGTTCAACAAAGACAGAGCAATAGGCGTAGGGTAAGATATCAAGAAAGGCAGTATACTAACGTCAACATGCCTTTGTCTCAAGCGTTACAACATTTGCTGAAGTTAAAGCTAATCACGCTAAAGGATCCTCCTCAAAATCCTGATACTTCCTCTTCCAAGTTGTTGTACCCCAAAATTTGCCCTCCCCTTTTTTCAGGAAACCATCTTGGATTTTCAAGGTCCCTCTGAAATAAATCCAAGTCCTGAGTTGTCCCTTTGCCCAAGCAAGCCGCTTACAAGAGCAAGATGATCTCACGAACTCCAGAAACAACACTTTTATCTTGAGAAAAATCAAATTCTAAAGTACTTAGAATGCTTCTCTAAAATAAGTATTTTTTAGAAAAATCAGCGCTTCAGAACTTCTGGACCCATTCCAGATGAAGACGGTCAGAAGTTGCAAGCTTGGCTCAGTGTGGTCAGAAGTTGGCTCTTCAGCAGCTACATCAGTTCAATCAGAAGTTGTAAACGTGGTTCAGAATGTAAGCCTCAAACAGAACATGCCCCTTCAGCAGTTACACAAGCTCAGTCAGAATTTGCTAAAGGAATGCAAGAGAAGCAGGAAAGTCTGAAGGCTCCTTCAGAACAGGTTGAAATCAGAAGATGAAAGGTCAGAAGAATGGGTGTTACACTGATACAGAATCTCTAAGTCCAGATTATCCAGAAGTAAATCCAAGGAACGTACCAGAAAACCAGGAGAATCTCCAGAGCTTACTAAGACAACATGTAGCCAAGGCCAGAGCATGGTTTACGCTGCTGATTCAACGCTGGTTTCCATTACCAGAATGTTGGTATTGACAGGTCTTGTCACCATTTAATGCCCATTAATGCTTCCAACCACTCCTGAGCATTCACGTGTGGCTTGGAAAACGCTTTTGCACAGATTCTGGCTTGGGTCTTCACGCCACCACCCACTTCAGAGGTCACTTCTCCCCAATCTACGCCCGCTGCTGCAACCTAGGCTGAAAGCTAGCTGTTATCACAACTTCCCAGGAATTTCTGTCAAAGAACAAATTCAAACTCTGTTGGCGCCTTAAATGTTCAAGGCATCCACAAGAACTTTGCCTATAAATAGAGAGGCTTCACCACTGCAAAAGGCGTTCAAGAAAAAACAGAAACAAAAACTGCTAAGTGAGAAACAGAACTCCTAGCAACACAGCATTCTGAAACTCTGCCAAAATCTCCAGCTTTGTTTCATAACTTTGAGTTTCTCACCTTCAAACTTCATCAAATATCCAGTTTTTTTCTGTAAACCAAAGACACCCTCTCTAAACTTCTGACCCTGCATATACACCTTTACTTCCCCTTTTTCAAAGAAAATCTGTCCAGAACACCACCAGAACCAAAAGCTAAACATTCACCCACAACTCTCCCAACAGTCAGGTAAGCACCTGCTGACCCTCATCACACTGTTAAGCATCATCAGCTGTGCACATTCAAGTAACATAATGTAAATATTCATGTTATTGCTGTTTATGTTCTGAGGATTTTCATACCTCAGAACATTCTGAGCCAGTATAGGATCTGCCTGTGACCTTGTTGACTCTGACCTCTGAAACATTTTTGTATTTGCTAGATCTGTTCCAAATATGTTTCCTGTTTTGTGGAGTAACAACAGGATTGCAGATGTTCTGATTAGTACAGGAAAAAGCCAAGTGCTGACTTTGACGTTAGCACATCTGAAGCCTGTTTTGCTGTCAATGATATCAGAACCTCTGAGAGTTATTGCCTTTTCAGCAGAATCAGAACTTCTGGTTTCTCCACTAACAAACTTCTGTCTTGCAGCGCAGGGAAATCAGAACTTCTGATTTCCCCACTAACAAGGTTCTGTTTTGCAGGTGCTAGAGTCAGAAGTTCTGACTCATCCAGTTTCACTAACAGGTTGATCATCTGGCAGCGGATCTGAGTCAGAACTTCTGATGACCTCCCAACAGCGCGCGGGCTCCCTCTCTCTCTCTATATATCTTTTTTTTGCTATTTTCTTTTTTGTCTATTTTTCTCGTTGAACCCCCCATGTACAAATGTGTATCCCCCTCCCCTAATTGTTGTAATAGCGTAGGATTTTACATTTCCGCTTCTTATTGCTAGTAATTAGGACGTGTATGGCAAGATAAAATCAATGAAATAGAAAAACCTAATTCAAAGAAAAACTCTTGTATGCAATAAAACACACTTGCACACTAACACCCCTAGGGTTACATCCACTTGTTGCCTTTCAAAAATTGGGCCATATTGCATGCTAGGTCTCTTTGGGCAAAACAAATAACTCAAATGATCATAGTCCCTCGATGACGCTTTTTTGCCTAAAATGATCAAAGTCCCTTAAAGAAAAATTGCCCAAAGATACTTGGCACCATTGCAATTATGGTCTAAACGACGACCCACGCCTGTCCCTTTCACATCCTAACACAAGATTGTCCACCAAATACAATGGTGGAACGAAATTGTTAAAAGGATTTAAAAACATAACAAAAATCTTTGAGAAATTTAGGGTAGATAACTCTTGATTACTTGCCAATTTGCAAAACAAAACACTTGCCTATTTTTTCAAAACCACACATCAATACACTTTCAAAACAACTTCTAAAAACAATGAAAACCTTTTCAAGAGACATACACCTTTGTATACATCCCAACATGGATCATTACAAAGGTTGCCACCACATTGGCTTCTTTTCAAAACATTTTCAAACCCACACACACACACAAAGCACCCTTTCAAACAATTAAAAATCAAGGCAAGTTGATCTAAGCAAGTAACTAAGAGCCCATGGATAACCATGGATAGAAAGGGTGCTAATACCTTCCCTTTCTATAATCTACTCCCCGAACCCAAGAAAAATCTCAAAGGTTTTTGCTGTGCTTTTTAAACCTTTCCTTAGGATAAAATAAAAAGTCGGTGGCGACTCTTGCTCAACCGCACAAGTGCGAATACGAACGCAAAACCACAGTCAGTTCTCCCACCGTATCACAGAACTGGCGACTCTGCTGGGGAACTCTTTAAAAGTGGAGTAACCTTAGGGCTTAGATCACCCTCTTGCATGACTAATTGTTTGATTTGATTGCTTTATATTTTTTGGTTCTCTTGTTTGGGTTTGCAATCCTACACCCGGATTTTGGGAAACATTCATAGATAGCAATACGTTGTGGAAACTGTGCGGGGTATACCGACACGGTCAAAGCAATAGCTATATTAGTGCGACATATTTGTGAGTACCGGTAACCCTTGAGTTCAATCAAGGAGAGTACGGGGCCGCTGAGTGATGTCACTAAGCACTAATGACCTAGAACCTTACTTGACCATCTTGGCCTTTATTAGGGGTAGTGAGATGACCGGCTTTGGTGCAGTCCGAAGTTGGTAGATACTCGATACTACACTCATTGAGGGTTGTTTTCTTGGAATATTTTGGTCGCTAGTTAAGTGGCTAAACCAAAACAATGAACATTGAAAACAATCCCGTGATATTGAGTTCCTTAGAACCCGGTTACTATTTATAGGACAGGTTTTTAAACCAACTACACTCAAGAGGGTACTTACCTATGAAACCCCATGCAAGCCTGAAACTAGGGTTTGGTGTGATTTGCTTGTACATATGTTTTGTGCATACATCATAAACATCATAAAGCATCATATGCATTCACTAACCATTTCAAGGGTTTTGGATCTTCATCTTTGTTCCTATTTTGTAGGTCATGGAAGTTCCTCGCAGAAACACCATTCAAGTCAACCTTGTAAGAATCTCTCCTCAACTCAAGGAGATCACTTCAAGAATTCCGGAAAATTCATCCTTCAGTGAGAGACATGGTAGACTGCTCAGCCTAGTCAACACCAATATTGAAGAAGACATGATGAAAGTGTTATTCCAGTTCTTTGACCCTCTTCACCACTGTTTCACTTTCCCCGATTACCAATTGGTGCCCACTTTGGAGGAGTTTTCTCAACTCCTGAGAATTCCTATCCTTAATCAACTACCTTTCAACGGTACGGAAAAGGAACCAAAGCCGGAAGATGTTGCTCGAGCATTACATCTACAACCATCCGACATCAAGGGGCATTGGGAAACCAGAAGCGGCGTCAAGGGATTCTTAGCAAAATTCTTGTTTGAGAAGGCACAAGAACGTTGGAATTCATTGGACCTACAAGCCTTTGAAGAAATTGTGGCACTCCTTATCTATGGGTTGGTCTTGTTCCCAAATCCTGACCAATTGGTAGATGTCAATGCCGTCAAAATCTTCTTGTCCAAAAATCCAATACCAACATTGCTTGGGCACATCCTTCACTCATTTTACACACGAACAATGAGAAAGAGGGGTGTTCTTATGTGCTGTACTCCTATCCTTGCAAGGTGGTTTATTTCGCACCTTCCACAATCTGTCTTGAAGAACGACCAAGGCTCAAGGTGGTCCCAACGGTTGATGACTCTTACTCACTCTGATGTACATTGGTGTTCTCGGTCCAGAGAAAATGTCATCATCGTCGACCGTTGCGGAGAATTTCCTAATGTTCCTTTACTTGGAATTAGAGGAGGTATCACCTACAACCCTTGCCTAGCTTTGAGGCAATTTGGATATGCACGGAGGGATGGTCCTCATGACATGTTGATTCCTGACCTAGTTTTTGACTTCGACAACGATGCGCAAGGACTTCGCCAAAGATTCATCAGAGCTTGGGGAAAACTCAACAAGGTTGATAGCAAGACTCTGGGACACAAGAATTCCATCCCTCTTGAGCCCTATCTCAAGTGGGTACGAGCCCGAGCCCAAAGTTTGATGATGCCTTATCCTCATATTCTCCCTGTGATTAAAGAGACCGTCAATGAAGGAGAGGTTCCCTACACCATCCTACATCCAGACATGCCTACATCATGGGAGGAAATGCAGAAAAGTTGGATTCAGCTCAAGGAGGAACGGAATACTTTTGAAGCTAGCTTCTACGCCAGTGAGAAGAAGGTTCTAGAGCTTACCCGCCGACTCCATGAGCAAGAGGCCCTCAACACCTACATCGCACCAAAGAGGATACGCAATGTCTTTTTACCTTGAGAAGTTATTTGGCCCATGGGGCATTTATGTACTGACAAATTTCTTCTTATTAATATGACGTGCGTTCTTCTTTGTCTGAAACAATTTTGAATGTCCTAAATCCTTGAATGCATTGCATACATAAGCATACCATTCATCATGTGCATAAGCAGGTCTCACTCCAGGTTTCCTTATCTGTCTGCTGTTTATTTCAGCAGGATGGATCTCGAGCAAACAGTCAAAGACCTACAAGCTCAGAATGCACAGTTCCAGCAACTCCTGATGACCTTGGCTAAGGGTCAGGAGGATATCAAGACTCAATTAGGGAACAAAGACCCAGTGAAAAAGAAGAAGAAGAGGATCGGGGTGGCTACTTTGGGGAGAAGATTTGACGGAGAAGCTCGGAGAGTGCTTAAATTTCCTCATATCTCTGATGAAGGAACTAGCAAATGAGGTGGGGCTGCGGTACCTTCCGAGTCTGATGCGGAAGAGGAGGAGGTCGAAGAGGATGAAGATTATACCGATCAGCAATACCCTCCAGCTGATGATAAATACAAAGGGCTAGAAGACAGGTTGGCCGCCATGGAGCTACAAAGAGTACCGGGTTTGGATTTTGAAGACTTGGGTTTGGTTGTCGGGATTGTGATTCCCCCAAAATTCAAAGTGCCAGCGTTTGTGAGGTATGATGGGCTATCCTGTCCCAAAATGCATCTCAGGTCCTACGTGAGAAAGATTCAACCCTATACGGTAGATAAAAACCTTTGGATTCATTTCTTTCAAGACAGTCTTTCTGGAGCTCAGTTAGAGTGGTTTTATCAGCTAGAAGGAACCAGCGTTCGAAATTGGGAAGATTTGGCCACCGCTTTCTACAAACAATACCAATACAATTCTGACCTTGCCCCTACTCGTACCCAACTTCAGGGTATGTCGTTAGGAACAGGCGAAGGATTCAAAGAGTACGCACAAAAATGGAGGGATTTGGATGGCAAGGTGCAGCCTCCTTTAACCGATCGTGAACTTGTTGATATGTTTCTAGGGACCCTGTCTGGGCCATTTTTCAATCATCTGATTGGTAACTCTTCCGCAGGGTTTACCGATTTAATCTTAACGGGCGAAAGAATAGAATCTGGCATCAGGTCAGGAAAGATTCAGAAGGGTGTTGCTGCAAGTATTGAGAAGAGGCCTTTTAAGAAGGAAGCAAGTGTCGTCTATGGTCCTAGAAGACAAGTCAATCCAGAAAGTCGCCAAGCCGTCAATGCTCTGGTCATTTCAAAACCTGTTGCTGCTCCTCAGCAGTACAATCAACAAAGAGGTGAAAGGCCCAAGAGGCAGTATACTCGGCTGAGTATGACCTTATCACAAATTTTACCCCAACTGTTATCAACCAACTTGGTGACCATCAAAGAGGCTCCTAAGGTCGTCAACACTGTGTCTCCTAAGTATAACCCAAATGTATGTTGTGCTTATCATTCTGATAGTCCCGGGCATACTACTGATGATTGCTGGGCCTTGAGAAACAAAGTGCAAGATCTTATTGACGCAAAGGAAATTCAGTTTGAAGCGCCTGAAAGACCGAATGTTGTAACCGCTCCTATGCCCCAGCATAGAGTAAATGCCATTGAAGAAGAGTTGTATGTTATTTCAGTGAACGATGTTGCTACCCCTATGTTGACTGTTAAGAGGGACTTGTTACTAGCCGGTTTATTTCCGGGTTGTAGTAAGGGTTGCCTCTTGTGTGCTATTATCCCTACCGGTTGTCCACTGCTGAAATCAGGCATCCAAAGCCTGATGGATAGCAAAGAAATTCTATTCAAGAAAACTGTTGTTCCGTTTGTTTCCGTTGAAGAAATATCTGTTGTCACAATTTACAATCCTGCTAAAGCTCCCATGAAGAAACCAGTCCAAATTATGTCTGTTGCACCCATTACTATTACTGTTCCGGGGCCTCTCCCCTACGAGTCTGATAAAGCGGTCCCATGGCATTATGGGGCCGATGTGTATGTGCTTGGGGTGAAGCAGGAGTTCAACACCAATACCAGTATCAGTAACATCACTGGTCCCGCCAAGATTACCCGCAGTGGTAGGCTCTTCTCGCCCGACATTGCACCGCCAGTTATCCGAAAACCTCTCACCATCACACCCGCAAGTGTGCATGTTCCAATTCAAGTTCATGTGTCTACTACTGCCGCCGAGTCCTTTGATACTCGGGGCAAAGAAGTTGCTACCGATTTGCCTGCCAGGACGGAGGCACCAAAAAAGACTGCCGTAGAAGCCTCCCAACAAGAAATGGAGGAAATCCTGAAAATCATCAAAAAGAGTGACTTTAACGTTGTTGAACAGTTGGGGCATACTCCCTCCAAAATCTCTATGCTATCATTGCTGCTATGCTCAGAGGCCCATGCAAAAGCCCTGATTTCATTTCTGAAAACGGCCCATGTGCCGCAAGAGACCTCCGCGGATCAATTCACGGACTGTGTGGCTAATTTGACAGCTGACAATGGCTTGGGGTTCTCGGATGCTGACCTCACCCCCAAAGGGAAAAATCACAATGATGCCCTGCATGTTTCCGTAGAATGCAGGGGCACTACTCTCGCACACGTGTTAGTAGATATCGGCTCTTCCCTGAATGTTTTGCCTAAGAAGGCATTGGATCGCTTGGATTGTGAAGGTTTGGAATTGAAACCTAGTAACATCATTGTTAGAGCCTTCGACGGTTCTAAGAGGATGGTGCACGGTGAAGTAAACATTCCCATTCGGGTGGATTCCCAAGTCTTCGACTCAACATTCTATGTAATGGATATTCGTCCATCTTACTCCTGCTTGTTAGGTCGACCCTGGATTCACAAAGCTGGGGCAGTAACCTCCACTCTACACCAAAAACTCAAATACCCTGTCAAAGGGAAGATTGTTACCGTGCAGGGTGAGGAGGAATACATGGTTAGTCACTTGAATTCATTCCGGTATATCGAGATGGACGAGGAATTTATTGAAACCCCCTTTCAACATTTTGAAGAAGTACCTCCAACGTTGGCGTCGGCTGAGACAGTGGTTGAATAAGACTTTCCTCTGAAGATGGCTTCCTTGAAGGATGCCCGGGCTGTAATCGAGAAAGGCAATTGTGCAAACTGGGGTCAGCTTCCTGACTTCACTCAAAAGAACGACAAGTTTGGGCTGGGCTTTACTACAGAGGCTCAGAGGGCTGTGCGCAAGGAAAAGATCAGAAAGACTCCAGTGTTTATCACCAGTCCAAGGGTGAATGCTATTGAGGAGGATGTAGAGGAAGCAGAGTTTGACAGTTGGATCTACCCGACTACCAGCAACGGACCAAGCAACTGGACGGCAAAGGATTTTACACCTATCACGTTTGTCACGCAGTAATTAACTCTTTTGATTTTCAATTTGTAACAAACAATGTGTTAAAACTTTTATTGGCTCGGTGTCCTACCCGGGGCATCGTAGCTCCATTTGTGAGGGCTTTTTTGTATGACATTTCCATATATCATCAATCAAAACATTGGACGTTTGTTGCATTTCAAATCTTGTGCTCTTTTCTTTCTGTGTTATATATTGCAAAACAGCTATATTTACACACACTCACTTATACAGGTTTCAATCCACTCTGGATCTCACTGGTAACAGCTCTGCTACCGCACGTTATGACTTCGAGAATCCGATCAATTTGGCCGAGGACGAAGGTGAAGATGATTGCGAAGTGCCTGGTGAACTCGCAAGACTGCTACTCCAGGAAGAGAGGGCTATTCAACCACATGAAGAGCCTGTGGAAACAGTTAACCTGGGTACTGAGACAGATAGGAAAGAGGTCAAGATTGGTGCCAATCTAGAGCTCAGCGTGAGGCGACGATTGATCCAGATGCTACAGGATTACATCAAGATCTTTGCTTGGTCCTATGAAGATATGCCTGGTTTGGACGCTGACATTGTAGTTCATCACCTTCCAACCAAGGAAGACTGCCCTCCGGTAAAGCAAAAGGTCCGCCGTATGCGCCCAGAGATGTCCGAAAAGATCAAGACTGAGGTTATGAAGCAATTTGATGCCGGATTTCTAGCAGTAACTTCTTACCCTCAATGGGTGGCCAATGTGGTACCGGTACCGAAGAAGGACGGTAAAGTCAGAATGTGTGTCGACTACAGGGATTTAAACAGGGCAAGCCCCAAGGATGATTTTCCTCTGCCGCACATCGACGTTCTCGTTGACAATACTGCTCAACACAAGGTTTTCTCCTTCATGGATGGTTTTTCAGGGTATAACCAGATCAAGATGGCTCCGGAGGATATGGAGAAGACTACCTTTGTGACTCAGTGGGGCACCTTCTGTTACAAAGTTATGCCATTCAGATTGAAAAATGATGGGGCAACCTATCAACGTGCCATGGTTGCTTTATTTCATGATATGATCCATCATGAGATTGAGGTATACGTTGATGACATGATTGCAAGGTCTCAAACTGAGGAGGAGCACCTTGATCATCTGAGGAAGCTATTTGACCGACTGAAGTTATACAAGCTGAGGTTGAATCCCAACAAATGCACCTTTGGGGTGAGGTCCGAAAAATTGCTGGGTTTCGTTGTAAGTGATAAAGGTATTCAGGTGGACCCTGCCAAGGTAAAAGCCATACAAGAGATGCCAACTCCAAAGACAGAGAAAGAAGTCAGAGGTTTCCTAGGACGACTAAATTACATTGCCCGATTCATCTCGCATCTAACTGCTACCTGTGAGCCAATCTTCAAATTACTGAAGAAAGATCAAGTAGTACGCTGGAACGATGAATGTCAGGCTGCCTTTGAAAAGATAAAAGAATATCTCCAAGAGCCACCCATTCTTATGCCACCAGTGGAAGGAAGACCTCTGATACTATACTTGACAGTACTTGACAAATCAATGGGGTGCGTGCTGGGACAGCATGACGAGTCCGGCCGAAAAGAGCATGCTATTTATTACTTGAGCAAAAAGTTTACCGACTGTGAGTCTCGTTACTCACTGCTTGAGAAAACTTGCTGCGCTCTAGTATGGGCTGCTCGCCGGCTGAGACAGTATATGCTGACTCACACCACTTTGTTGATTTCAAAGATGGATCCCATCAAGTACATATTTGCAAAGCCCGCTCTGTCCGGAAGAATAGCGAGATGGCAAATGATCTTAACAGAATATGATATCCAGTATACAACTCAGAAAGAAATTAAAGGAAGTGTATTGGCGGATCATTTGGCACACCAACCTGTGGACGATTACCAATCATTGAACTTTGATTTCCCGGACGAAGATATCATGGTGGTAACTAATTGTGAGGTGCCTGGACCGGATGAAGGACCTGAGGAAGGATCCCGATGGTCTATGCATTTTGACGGAGCCTCCAACGCTTTAGGTAACGGCATCGGCGCTGTAATCATATCTCCCAAAGGAACTCATACTCCACTCACCGCCCGATTGTGTTTCAACTGCACCAACAACATGGCAGAATATGAGGCATGTATCATGGGTCTACAAGCTGCAATCGACTTAAGGATCAAATTTCTGAGTGTCTTCGGAGATTCCGCTCTCGTAATCAATCAGATCAAAGGCGAGTGGGATACGAAACACCCAAATCTTATTCCTTACAAGGAGTATGTGTTGACCTTGCTTCCCCACTTTGAAGAGATAACTTTTGAGCATTTCCCAAGAGAGGAGAATCAGCTAGCGGACGCACTAGCTACGATGTCTTCAATGTTCAAGGTTAAATGGGACGATGAGGCTCCCCGTATCATTATCTGGAAGTTAGACGAACCGGCATACTGCTGCGATCTAGAGGCCGAGAAGGTGACTGAAAAACCCTGGTATCATGAGGTGAAGAGGTACTTGGAAGCTCAGGAATACCCTGAAGGTGCATCTGTCAATGACAAGAAGTTCATGAGAAGGTTTTCGGCAAAATTCTTCCTCAGCAACGGCATCCTCTACAAACGGAATCATGATTCAACTCTACTACGTTGTGTGGATAAGGCTGAAGCAGAGAAAGTCATGATAGAACTGCATGAAGGTACATTCGGAACACATTCCAGTGGACACACCATGGCGAAGAAAATCCTTCGAGCAGGGTACTTCTGGTCCATAATGGAAGCCGATTGTCACCAACACTCTCGAACTTGTCACAAATGCCAGATCTATGCTGACAAGGTGCATATTCCCCCAGTCCCTCTGAACGTCCTGATGGCACCTTGGCCTTTTGCCATGTGGGGCATTGATATGATCGGTGAGATCCGACCGACGACATCCAACGGGCATCGCTTCATCTTGGTAGCGATCGATTACTTCACGAAATGGGTTGAGGCAGCTTCCTACGCCGCAGTAACCAAGAGCGTCGTGGCACGTTTCATCCGGCATAATCTGATCTGTCGGTACGGCGTCCCGGAAAGAATCATTACGGCCAATGGTACCAATCTCAATAACAAAATGATCACTGAACTCTGCGAACAATTCAAAATACAGCACCACAATTCTTCTCCCTACCGGCCGAAGATGAATGGGGCTGTAGAGGCAGCTAATAAGAATATCAAGAAAATTGTGCAGAAGATGACAGTGACCTATAAAGATTGGCACGAGATGTTATCGTTCGCTCTTCATGGGTACCGTACCTCAGCAAGAACGTCAATCGGGGCAACTCCCTTCTCCTTGGTCTATGGCATGGAGGCAGTCTTGCCCATTGAAGTCCAGATACCTTCTCTCCGGATAATGAAGGATGCAGACTTGAGTAAAGATGACTGGATCAAGACTCGACTTGATCAATTAAACCTAATTGACGAAAAGAGGCTCACCGCTATCTGTCATTGTCAGACGTATCAAAAACGGATGATCAGGGCATTTAACAAGAAAGTCAGACCACAAGAGTATCAAGTTGGGGACCTGGTAATCAAACGCATCATCCTTCTTCAAAGTGATCCCCGGGGAAAATGGACCCCTACTTACGAAGGGCCATTTGTGGTTAAACATGTGTTCTCAGGAGGAGCCATGATCCTAACCACCATGGATGGTGACGACTTCCCTCACCCCGCCAATGCAGACATAGTGAAAAGATACTACGCATGAATAAAAGACCCGCTAGGTTGACATACCTAGGCAAAAATAAGGGCTTCCCGACGAACCAAAAGGATTCGGGCAAAAATAAGGGATGAAATGAAAAAATCTGTACACCCGGCAAGTCGAAAACCTGAAAAGGCGGCTTGGGCAAAAATGGGTATCCCGGTGGACTGAAAACCCGAAAGGGCGGTCCAGGCAAAAGTTAGGGATAAAGCGTAACACTATGTCTCATTGGATCACTTCGCATCCGGAATTCGGCATCAACTATCTGGCTCAGATTCTAGCATCGACCAATCAGCTTCATTTTCAACTAGGCAGCAAAGCGATGAGACGCTTGGGGATATAAAGGCGATAGCAGAGTTGGAACCCAATGGGATTGTTCACGTAGATGTTTTGTTTTCTTTTCAAAGTTGTCAATTCTGTGATTATTCGGCGGCATTCTCTTACTAGGACGTCAGCCTCTTGTACAAAAAACGCCTATTTACAGGCAAATTTCAAAATCAATACAGATTCAGTTTTCCAAACAAATTGCCATTGTTTCCCCTTTTTCTGTTTTGTCTTGCGAAGAACATCCAATGTCCATTTTTGATATATGCATTTGACATTAAATTGCTGATTCATAAATACTTGCATATGAAATAAAATACTAATTACAGGTGACATCAGAAATAGGGGCAATGTAAGTTTGTCTGATGCAGTCTGGTTGCTTTGTCCGCCAAGGTACCAAGGTAGATTCGATTGAAGAATGTGACCAACTCATCTCAACGCCCCGCAGAGTAAGACAAGATTCAGCAATACATTCCCCGGCAGGTCTTAAAGCTCATCCCCAGTAGATTCTGGAAGCTTGTTCCCTGCAGAATACGGACGTCTCTTCTGAGCTTTATTCAGAGTTATTCCTTACAAGGGCTTATAACTGGGTTATCCTCAGCTAATCGCCACGGAAGATCGCCCTCAACAAAGTTCTTCCAAATCCCCAGCGGAGTTTATCTTTGGCATCCCTAATGGAGTTTATCATCATTATCCCCAGCGGAATTCATCATTGAAGTCGTCCTCAGCAGGCCTCTCATCAAAAACTTCAGCAGAATATCTCTTCCACAAAACAATTCCCCGGCTGATCGTCAAGGATTTATTTTCCTAAAAACGAAAATACATTCATAAACATTTCACGTTTTCATACATCCCTTACATACATGATAAAGTGCATACAACGCTGTCTCATGTTAAAACATCATGCATATCATACATCATGACATTGCATACAACTTATGTTTTGCCTTTTCAGGGAAAAAGACAATCCCAAAGACAACTACCTTCAACTGTCACATTTCCAGATTCGATACCTGTATCTAGCCAGGGCATATCTGTTGACAACATTTCCAGACTCGATTCCTGTATCTGGCCAGGGCACGTCTGAAGAGTTCGAAGATTCGATTCCTGTATCCATCCAGGGCACATCTATCAACTACAACATTTCCAGACTCGATTCCTGTATCTAGCCAGGGCACGTCTGAAGAGTTCGAAGATTCGATTCCTGTATCCAGCCAGGGCACATCTATCAACTACAACATTTCCAGATTCGATACCTGTATCTAGCCAGGGCATATCTGTTGACAACATTTCCAGACTCGATTCCTGTATCTAGCCAGGGCACGTCTGAAGAGTTCGAAGATTCGATTCCTGTATCCAGCCAGGGCACATCTATCAACTACAACATTTCCAGATTCGATACCTGTATCTAGCCAGGGCATATCTGTTGACAACATTTCCAGACTCGATTCCTGTATCTGGCCAGGGCACGTCTGAAGAGTTCGAAGATTCGATTCCTGTATCCAGCCAGGGCACATCTATCAACTACAACATTTCCAGACTCGATTCCTGTATCTAGCCAGGGCACGTCTGAAGAGTTCGAAGATTCGATTCCTGTATCCAGCCAGGGCACATCTATCAACTACAACATTTCCAGATTCGATACCTGTATCTAGCCAGGGCATATCTGTTGACAACATTTCCAGACTCGATTCTTGTATCTGGCCAGGGCACGTCTGAAGAGTTCGAAGATTCGATTCCTGTATCCAGCCAAGGCACATCTATCAACTACAACATTTCCAGACTCGATTCCTGTATCTAGCCAGGGCACGTCTGAAGAGTTCGAAGATTCGATTCCTGTATCCAGCCAGGGCATATCTGCATAAGGAGATTGAAGATCAAACACCTGTAACAAGCCAGGAAAACATCTACCTTTCTCAGATACATAAAGTTCTCGCTAAGGAATCTCTTATGCGATCAACACTTCCAAATGGCATCTGTAAGCCCATTCCCGACGAAGATCTGTCACATCTCCAGATGGAATCCATAAGCCCATCTCCCTATCCACCGTCTCTCCAAATGGCATCTATAAGCCCATTCCCGCCATCATATTGCTGATACTCTACTATGCGAGTGCAAATTTCCAGGCACTCTGGTGTCCAATCTCCTTTTACCTTCGAGTCGCGAAAGGAAAACTTGCCAATCTAACTCTTCAGGTTCAAGAAGATTGAACAGGGGCAACTGTTGTACCCCAAAATTTGCCCTCCCCTTTTTTCAGGAAACCATCTTGGATTTTCAAGGTCCCTCTGAAATAAATCCAAGTCCTGAGTTGTCCCTTTGCCCAAGCAAGCCGCTTACAAGAGCAAGATGATCTCACGAACTCCAGAAACAACACTTTTATCTTGAGAAAAATCAAATTCTAAAGTACTTAGAATGCTTCTCTAAAATAAGTGTTTTTTAGAAAAATCAGCGCTTCAAAACTTCTGGACCCATTCCAGATGAAGACGATCAGAAGTTGCAAGCTTGGCTCAGTGTGGTCAGAAGTTGGCTCTTCAGCAGCTACATCAGTTCAATCAGAAGTTGTAAACGTGGTTCAGAATGTAAGCCTCAAACAGAACATGCCCCTTCAGCAGTTACACAAGCTCAGTCAGAATTTGCTAAAGGAATGCAAGAGAAGCAGGAAAGTCTAAAGGCTCCTTCAGAACAGGTTGAAATCAGAAGATGAAAGGTCAGAAGAATGGGTGTTACACTGATACAGAATCTCTAAGTCCAGATTGTCCAGAAGTAAATCCAAGGAACGTACCAGAAAACCAGGAGAATCTCCAGAGCTTACTAAGACAACAGGTAGCCAAGGCCAGAGCATGGTTTACGCTGCTGATTCAACGCTGGTTTCCATTACCAGAATGTTGGTATTGACAGGTCTTATCACCATTTAATGCCCATTAATGCTTCCAACCACTCCTGAGCATTCACGTGTGACTTGGAAAACGCTTTTGCACAGATTCTGGCTTGGGTCTTCACGCCACCGCCCACTTCAGAGGTCACTTCTCCCCAATCTACGCCTGCTGCTGCAACCTAGGCTGAAAGCTAGCTGTTATCACAACTTCCCAGGAATTTCTGTCAAAGAACAAATTCAAACTCTGTTGGCGCCTTAAAAGTTCAAGGCATCCACAAGAACTTTGCCTATAAATAGAGAGGCTTCACCACTGCAAAAGGCGTTCAAGAAAAAACAGAAACAAAAACTGCTAAGTGAGAAACAGAACTCCTAGCAACACAGCATTCTGAAACTCTTCCAAAATCTCCAACTTTGTTTCATAACTTTGAGTTTCTCACCTTCAAACTTCATCAAATATCCAGTTTTTTTCTGTAAACCAAAGACACCCTCTCTAAACTTCTGACCCTGCATATACACCTTTACTTCACCTTTTTCAAAGAAAATCTGTCCAGAACACCACCAGAACCAAAAGCTAAACCTTCACCCACAACTCTCCCAACAGTCAGGTAAGTACCTGTTGACCCTCATCACACTGTTAAGCATCATCAGCTGTGCACATTCAAGTAACATAATGTAAATATTCATGTTATTGTTGTTTATGTTCTGAGGATTTTCATACCTCAGAACGTTCTGAGCCAGTATAGGATCTGCCTGTGACCTTGTTGACTCTGACCTCTGAAACATTTTTGTATTTGCTGGATCTGTTCCAAATATGTTTCCTGTTTTGTGGAGTAACAACAGGATTGCAGATGTTCTGATTAGTACAGGAAAAAGTCAAGTGCTGACTTTGACGTTAGCACATCTGAAGCCTGTTTTGCTGTCAATGATATCAGAACCTCTGAGAGTTATTGCCTTTTCAGCAGAATCAGAACTTCTGGTTTCTCCACTAACAAACTTCTGTCTTGCAGCGCAGGGAAATCAGAACTTCTGATTTCCCCACTAACAAGGTTCTGTTTTGCAGGTGCTAGAGTCAGAAGTTCTGACTCATCCAGTTTCACTAACAGGTTGATCATCTGGCAGCGGATCTGAGTCAGAACTTCTGATGACCTCCCAACAGCGTGCGGGCTCCCTCTCTCTCTCTATATATCTTTTTTTTGCTATTTTCTTTTTTGTCTATTTTTCTCGTTGAACCCCCCATGTACAAATGTGTATCCCCCTCCCCTAAATGTTGTAATAGCGTAGGATTTTACATTTCCGCTTCTTATTGCTATTAATTAGGACGTGTATGGCAAGATAAAATCAATGAAATAGAAAAACCTAATTCAAAGAAAAACTCTTGTATGCAATAAAACACACTTGTACACTAACACCCCTAGGGTTACATCCACTTGTTGCCTTTCAAAAATTGGGCCATATTGCATGCTAGGTCTCTTTGGGCAAAACAAATAACTCAAATGATCATAGTCCCTCGATGACGCTTTTTTGCCTAAAATGATCAAAGTCCCTTAAAGAAAAATTGCCCAAAGATACTTGGCACCATTGCAATTATGGTCTAAACGACGACCCACGCCTGTCCCTTTCACATCCTAACACAAGATTGTCCACCAAATACAATGGTGGAACGAAATTGTTAAAAGGATTTAAAAACATAACAAAAATCTTTGAGAAATTTAGGGTAGATAACTCTTGATTACTTGCCAATTTGCAAAACAAAACACTTGCCTATTTTTTCAAAACCACACATCAATACACTTTCAAAACAACTTCTAAAAACAATGAAAACCTTTTCAAAAGACATACACCTTTGTATACATCCCAACATGGATCATTACAAAGGTTGCCACCACATTGGCTTCTTTTCAAAACATTTTCAAACCCACACACACACACAAAGCACCATTTCAAACAATTGAAAATCAAGGCAAGTTGATCTAAGCAAGTAACTAAGAGCCCATGGATAACCATGGATAGAAAGGGTGCTAATACCTTCCCTTTCTATAATCTACTCCCCGAACCCAAGAAAAATCTCAAAGGTTTTTGCTGTGCTTTTTAAACCTTTCCTTAGGATAAAATAAAAAGTCGGTGGCGACTCTTGCTTAACCGCACAAGTGCGAATACGAACGCAAAACCACAGTCAGTTCTCCCACCGTATCACACAAGTATAACCCGAGTGTGAGATGTGCCTACCATTCTGACAGTCCTGGACATGACACCGACGACTATTGGACTTTGAAGAACAAGATCCAAGACTTGATTGATGCCAAGGAGATCAAGTTTGATCACTGATCCTACGCCAAATCATTGAGAATGTCTTTGTTTCATTTGAATTTTCAAGTTGTAATTTATTTTGTTATTCAAACAATTATCTATTAATGTCAAACTTTGTTTCATTAATGCATTGCATATGTTTGTCTTGATTTGATCCAATCATTTTCATTACATTTAAACTGTGCTTTTTACTCACTTTATGACATTCATAAAAGTTACAAGCCATTAGAGGGAGGATAACGAAACAATGCCATAATCTCATACAGTATGCTTTTGGACAGACCTTGCTGATGATGTACAGGTATTTCTTTCAAATCCTAAACACTGGAGTTATAAGGAAGATAATCCCTAGTCAACCCCTTCGAGCCAAAGAAGTAGGAGTTTTCTGTTTTAAACACAAATTGAAACCTTTAATTTAAACCTGGGGCAGGGTAGTCTCTCAGTTAATTCAAAAGATGCGCATTGAAGTCGCAAAACTCTCAGTTCATAATACAACGAACGACATCAAAAGCATTCCTCTGGAATCAAAAGACAGTGGTGGTTCCTTATCTCAAAGACAGTCAATCTCTCAAAAGAGAAAAGCCCACTGAGCCAAAACCTATAAAGGAGGCTTAAGAAAGCTGGGGCATCCCGCTGACTGTAATCTCGAAAACAGGAACAGTCAGGCAAAAGTTAGGGATAACAAATCAAAAGAACGAGGTCGCTAAAAATCCTCAACAACATGAAAAATGTTGCAAAAATGACTGCCTTCCAACAAATTCAACTTGTGTGAACCATCACCAAAACGCCGTTCCAAATTCTAATAGAGTTCGACGCACAATTAACTGAGTTTAGGATTGAAGAACATCACGAAGAGAGGGTGGGTACAAATATACTTTGAGCCTTTATCCTTTGTTTCTTAAACTGTGAACCAAGCCACGTTACAACCCTTCAAAAGTCCTAATTGAAGCATGGGTTAGTTCAAAAGCATACTGTTACAAAAGGTATCCTGACTCCTGTAAGGCTTTGCCCTAAATCTTGTGTTGAATTTGTCTTATAAAAAGTTTTCTGCTAAAAAACGCATTTTTCAAAACTTCGAGACAAGCATAAACTTTGCATTATTTGAATATCACTGTTTGCATTTGGCTATTTATTTGACAGCGGAGAAATTCACACAACGAATATCCGATGAACGAAATCCCTCTCAGTGAACAAAATCACTACAAAAAGGATGACACTTCCATTGATAAATCTCTTATCAACAATGGGACTTGACATGTCACTATCCAGTGCACCTGGGGCAGTCCAGTCAAGATTTCAAGAAATCTCTGAAGAAGTGCAGAGTAACCAGGGGCAAGTCTCCATCTCTGTCACTTAGGGCATTGAACATCAATCTCGGTGAAGGGTTACATACAGTCAAACATTTACAGGCAGTGCCACAAACACTTGCTACTAGGGGCAATGACAAATCTCCCCAAAATCCTTCTCATAGGATGACTCCCAGCAAAGGTTTAATCTCTGAAAACCTTTCCCCAGCTGAATCAACCTCAAGAATCCTCGAGGACTTCCCCCAGCGAAGATATCACCTCTCTAGCGGACTGACGACAGGGTTTACTTCCCCAACAACACCAGGATTCCCCAGCTTGAGTTTGCCTCTCCGACTACTACAAATCAAAGGACCACAACTCCTCTTCCCCAGTAGACTACTCTACAATCCCCAACAAGTTAATGTGAAACCTGGACCCGACCAGATATCAGTTCAACTTCGACTCCCCAGTAGAGCAACGGACAACCGAGACTCTTAAACTCTTTTCCCAAGCAGAAATAAACATACTCCCCACAGAGTTTTCCATATCCCCCAGCGGAGTTCTCCTTAAACAACAAAGTTGGGATCCCGGTGGAAACATTTTGAGCAAAGTCCAAGACAAAATTACATTTCAATAACATTCATAGCATATGCATACAAAATACATATAACATGAATCTCATTTATTTTGAGAACATCATTACACAATCCATACATCATGACATTGCATACAACTCACTCTTTACCTTTTCAGGAAAGATCGATCGACAGATAAAAGTCATTACCTTTTGGAGTAGCAGTCGTCAAAGATTCCTTCATTTCCTTTTGAGGTAGTAATCATCCAAGATTCCTTCATCATCCTGCTGAGGTAGAAATCGTCCAAGATTCCTTCACCATCCTGCTGAGGTAGTAATCATCCAAGATTCCTTCACCATCCTGCTGAGGTAGTAATCGTCCAAGATTCCTTCACCATCCTGCTGAGGTAGTAATCGTCCAAGATTCCTTCACCATCCTGCTGAGGTAGTAATCGTCCAAGATTCCTTCACCATCCTGCTGAGGTAGTAATCGTCCAAGATTCCTTCATCATCCTGCTGAGGTAGAAGTCGTCCAAGATTCCTTCATCATCCTGCTGAGGTAGAAGTCATCCGAGATTCCTTCATCATCCTGCTGAGGTAGTAATCGTCCAAGATTCCTTCATCATTCTGCTGAGGTAGTAATCGTCCAAGATTCCTTCACCATCCTGCTGAGGTAGTAATCGTCCAAGATTCCTTCATCATCCTACTGAGGTAGTAATCATCCAAGATTCCTTCACCATCCTGCTGAGATAGTAATCGTCCAAGATTCCTTCATCATCCTGCTGAGGTAGTAATCATCCAAGATTCCTTCATCATCCTGCTGAGGTAGTAATCGTCCAAGATTCCTTCATCGCCCTGCTGAGGTATTAATCGTCCAAGATTCCTTCATCATCTGTTTGGAGTAGCAATTGTCTCAGATTCCTTCATCACACATCATTATCAAAAAAGACCTCCCCTGGTTAGATTTATTTCTTCCAGTTAATGACAGGCAATCAGAGACCTTCAAATAACAGTCTAGATACGATCCAGATTCGGATATAATTTTGTCACTCATTCAAATATAGTCCAGCAATCATTTCTGGATGGCATCTTTAAGCCCATCTCCAACAACTATCCATCATCTCTCCAAATGGCATCTGTAAGCCCATTCCTGACATCACAATGTTGATACTACACCATGCGAGTACAAATTTCTGGGCACTCTAGTGTTCAATTATCTTCCACCTTCGGATCACGAAAGGCTCGAAAGCCAATCTATATCCTCAGGTTTAAGAAAATTGAACAGGGGCAACTATTGCACCCCAAAATTTTCCCTCTCATGTTTTCCAAAGTCTTCCCCCTGCATGGTTGATCACAAACCCTTGCCTAAGGAAAAAGAAAATTTTTGAGTGGTGCTTTAAGTACCTTTCGATTGGCATTCTAAAAGACCCTTCGATTGGTAGTCTGAATGAGCCTTTCGACTGGCATAGACAAGCATTTCGATTGGCATTCTGAAAGACCCTTCGATTGGTATTCTGAAGGAGCACTTCGATTAGCATTCTGAAAGACCCTTCGATTGGTATTCTGAATGAGCCTTTTGATTGGCATTATGGACAAGCAATTCGATTGGCATTCTGTCAAAGCCCTTCAATTAGAATTCTCAAAGACCTTTTTGTTTGGAACCCTGGGCCAAGCCTTTCAATTGGCATGCCAAGGGATCCTTCGATTTAGCATTGTGTCAAGGCAGCTTCGACAGGCATGTTAACCATGTCCTTTGATTAGCATGAACAACACCTTTCGATTGGCCTGTTAACGAAGCCTTTCGACTGGCCTGTTAACAAAGCCATCAAGAGGGCACTCAAAAATCATGTCCAGGTACACTGAACATGAGAAAATGGCATGTTTCCCTTGCAAATATAGAAATAATTAATGCTGATTGTGGATTTAATTCCTGAGTTAAAGGCCAGATTCTTGCCTTTTCTGTTCCTAAAGAGCTGATTCGACCAGAGGGATTCTTTTCAAATCAGGACCAATCGAAGAGCAGGGCCTGAATGCATTCGAAATTCAAAAGTGTCCAGGTTCATTCAAGGGACACGAATGTTTCAAAAAAGGAAATATTTTAATGTGTCTGATTCTTGTCTCATGGCTTTAATGGCCTGGTTAAATGGCTATCTCTTGCCGTACTAGACCCCCACACTCCTATAAATACAGGGCCAGCATACAGTGCAAAGGACGAATAAAAAAATAATACAAAAATTATAGTAAAGAAAAGAAAACTCTGCAGAAACAAAACAGAGCAGAACGAAAAAAGGAGAAACAGGGAGGATTTGGAGACGCTACCCACCACAGGTTGTCAACATTTTCAGAAGTGATCCAGGCCAAAGCAACCCTTCAACAAAAGTATCCACGCCCAGAAATCCCAGATTGAAAGTGCTCCCATCCAGCCAGTACCCAAATCGAAGATTCAATCTGCTGGTAAGAGAGGGTAAATTGTCAAAACTTTTCATTTTGCATAACACCTCCATATTTTCTATCCCATTCAATTTGTCATCCTAGACAGAATTCAAGGGCTTAGGTTTGGCCCCAGGTCATGTTCTTCGTTTGCTAACATTTGCTGCAGATTTAGCCTGAAAAGACGCAGCGCACACAGAATCGAAGGGCCTGGGGTTCGATACCAGGCCCTGGATTTTATTTTGCTAACATACTTTTGCAGGTATAGCATCCCAGATCGAAGGAGACAACTTCTCTGGATCGAAGCTTCCCATAGTCCTCCTGGATCGAAGAAGGCATTTTTCCCAGGATTGAAGGGAAATCCCCTTCCCTGGATTGAAGGCTGTTCACGCCCACTTCCTGGCCCAATCGAAAGAACCATGACCCTGTTTGGATCGAAGCTTCCATTCCCTCCTTGGCTCTAAGCTCCTTTTTTTCCCCTAGATCCAAGGATCCCCCTTGTATTTTATTTTTGTTTTCATTGACATCTTTTTATCTTTTTAATTAACATTAAAATAAAAAAGGAAAAACCACAAAAACATTAGGCTAGTTTTTTTCTATTAAATTAACTTTGTCAATTAATCATTTAATTATCTTAACATTTTTCCAAAACTAAAATTAAGTAGATTTAGATCATTTTCCTTAATTAAAATAAAACAACAAAAAGATTTTATTCTTAGGATTTTTAGAGGTTATTTTCAGATTCGTGCGCGTTTATTTTATTGTAACTGCCTACTGGTTTGTAATAGCTTAACTAAGACTTTTACACTTTATTGCTTTATTCCCCCAATTTTGGACATGTAAATAATCCCCCTCCCCGAAGCCTTGTAATAGCGTAGGATTTACAATTCCCGCACTCTAAATTCCTGTACATATATTAATTGCTTAGATGTATGCTAACTAGGATTGTATGACAAGATCTATCTTAACTTAAAATCAACGGTAGCTCACCATGACATGTAAAGATAATATAACGGAAAATTGACACACTTGCACATGTCACTCCTAGGGTACACCTCACTTGGTTACCTCGAACATGGTCATTAAGTATATGATGTTTTAGAGGTCGTCCTTTTGTCCCAATATCATAAGTTGCCTCGAAACGGTTTCCTCGGAAAAATGATCTAAGACATTAGGGTTACCACTAAGGCGTCCTAACATTGCTTTAGTGACCACACGTCCCTTAAATCGAATTGACCCGAAAACTCCAATGACGGTGCTACTTACTCCTCAATAGTGGGATAGCACTATCTAAAGGACATTTGCACAGTTTAATCCCTTTTTGAGTAGGTAGAGGTTCTTAAGTACTTGCTCATTTTAAAAACAATAAAAAACTTTTCGCACTTACACTCTCTTCAAAAACAAAACTCTTTTCAAAACCCACAAACACAAAGAAAAGCAAACTTTTGAAAACATAGTGAGCAAGTACCTAAGAGCTCGTGGATAACCACGGATAGAAAGGGTTCTAACACCTTCCCTTTCTATAATCTACCTCCCGAACTCGAGAAACATCTCGAAAAGGAATTTTTCTGTGCTTTTGTCCTTTCCTTGTTGGATAAAATAAAATACGGTGGCGACTCTTGCTTACCGCGACATTTTGCGAAAACAAACGCAAAACGTGAACCAGCATTCCAAAATAGTTAGTTCTCATTCCCACCGATCACACTTATGCTCAAAC
Source organism: Vicia faba (assembly GCA_948472305.1). NCBI lineage: Eukaryota > Viridiplantae > Streptophyta > Magnoliopsida > Fabales > Fabaceae > Vicia > Vicia faba. The sequence goes on along the minus strand of OX451737.1, from coordinate 1,648,661,052 downwards.
TCATATACAACATGTCCATTTTTACCATAACAGAAACACCTCTTCACTTCAGTAGTGCACATATTACTCTTGTGCCCAGGTTTCCCACACTTAAAACAAACCACACCAGTAGAAGCATCTCCCCCACTAGTCCTCTAGCCCTGAGCAACTTTTTGTTTACCTTTACCAGTTGGGGTATCATAAGGCTTACCACGATTCTGTTGGTGCTTACCCCTCTTCTCACTGATAATCTTGTAATGAGAATTATTATCCTCCTCATAAATCCTGCAACTATCAATCAAATCAGCAAAGACACGGATCTTCTGGTATCCAACTTCCTTCTTGATCTCTGGGAGCAACCCATTCTCAAATTTGATACACTTCGAAAACCCAGCATTCGCTTCAACGTGGTGCGGATAAAATTTCGCCAACTCGGCAAACTTGGAAGCATACTCAACAACAGACATATTCCCTTGCTTCAGCTCAAGGAATTCAATTTCCTTCTTACCACGAGCATCTTCAGGAAAGTACTTCCTCATAAATTCCCTATGGAACACAGCCCAAGTGACATTCTCACCTGCAACTTCCAATCTCTGACAAGTCCCTAGCCATCAGTCATCAGCTTTGACTGCTAGCATATGAGTACCATATTGAAGCTTCTGCGTTTGAGTGCAGTCCATCACACGAAAGATTCTCTCAATCTCTTTCAACCAATCCAATGCTCCGTCAGGATCATACTTTCCCTTGAACATAGGCGGATTCTCTCTCTAGAAAGTCGCCAAGCTACGAGATCCAGCATTCCCGTCAGCATTCGGCTGATTCTCCATCGCATGAGCCATTGCTTCTAAAGTAGCAGCACGTGCAACATCATTCCTTCCAGCCATCTCAACTTATCACTATAACATAAACAACGGTTAGAACTCAAAATAACAATGCTCGATTGTTAGACAACTACGACTCGACAACAAGGTCGGACCAACCTTTTGCTTTGATACCAACTTTGTAACACCCCAATTCTACCCGATAATTATAAATAAATCAGAGTTATAAAATCATTCACGCAAACGAATAGGGACGTCACAAATTCATCATTAAAAATTCATTTCATTCATCGTGGATACGTAACACTTTAAAACATTCGATGAACCATCATCATAACAATTTAATCTCTTAATTCAACAATTTAAACATCTACGCAGCGAAATTCTTAATAACATCTTTATCGTTGCTACAACAACTTCAAAATAACACATACTTAATAATAATCAACTTAAAGTTCAGCAACTGAATAATCAACAATCAAAAGCAACAAGCGTTCATCCCCCGAGTGTTACATATCAGAGCAATGACACCGACTCGAACTATTGAAGGTATACATCCTTCACTCTCGATTACCTGCACGTTACCAACATAAGGGCAACATTCAAACAGAAGGGGTGAGATATCTAACAATATAAGAAAGCGTATGATAATTAATATATTAAATTAGATCACATAACATCACCACTTCTCATCTTATATTCAACGATAATCGCATCAATAATACACATTCACAACATCAATATGCAACTTATTTATGCAATCATATAATGCGACTCAATACTATGCAAATGTATGTGGTACTATGATCGGTGGGAATGAGAACTGACTGTTTAAAGCTGGTTTCGCGAAATGTCACGGAAGCAAGAGTCGCCACCGTCTTTTATCTTCTCCAACATGGAAAGGACAAAAGCACAGCAAAATTCCTTATTCGAGAATGTTTCTCGGTTCGGGAGGTAGATTTATAGAAAGGGAAGGTGTTAGCACCCTTTCTATCCGTGGTTATCCACAGGCTCTTAGGTACTTGCTCTTATGTTTTCAAAATGGTTTGCTTTTCAAGTGTGAGTGGGTTTTGAAAAAGTTCGTTTGAAAACTTCTAGGTAACTCTTGTATCAGTCCTCAAGAGTGTATGAAGTATTGTTTGAAAACTTTTTGAAAGTGTAAGGTGGGAAAAGTATTTTGTTTGTTTTTGGAAAAGAGCAAGTACCCATGAGTCATCTACCTACCCTAAGGAATTAAGCTGTGTAAGTGTCCTTTAGATAGTGTTATCCCACCATTGAGAGGTAGGTAGCACCATCGTTGGAGGTGTTCGGGTCAATTCGATTATCGGGACAGTGTGGTCACCGAAGCAATGGTAGGACACCTTAGAAGTAACCCTAATGTCCTAGATCCTTTTATCCGAGGCAACCGTTTCGAGGCGACTGGATCTTTAGACAAAGGGTGACCTCTAAGACGTCTTATACTTGATGACCACGTTTCGAAGGCAATGAGTGAGGCGTACCCTAAGAGTGGCATGTGCTTTGTGTGTTGTATTCAGTTAATGTTTTTGTACATGTTATTTTGTGGGCTATGAGTTGTTTTTATCTACCATACATTCTTTCATGCAAGTTTAGCAGTTAAGGGGGTGCGGAAAGTAAATTGCGGAAACATAAATCCTACGCTATTACAAGGCGCGGGTCTATACATCGCCAAAAATACAAAGACCCGTTTTGGTAAATAAGTACGAGAAATAGTAAATAAAGCAGTAAAATCCTAATTACTATTACATCCGGAGGCAGTTACAGAAATAATCAAAATAAAGAATTAAAACTAAAATGCGCGCAAAAGAATGAATCGGGAATGTCTTAAGGGTGTTGACCCTTTTAAGAAAAGAAATTGAATTTTTGTCCTTTTTTGTGATTAAATGAAATTAAAATTAATAACTAATTAATTATTTTATTAAAAGAAAAATGTTTTTGTATTTTTATGTTTTTAATGAAATAAAATAAAAGGAAATAAAATTAAAAGTTAATAAAAACCTAATTCTAAATTTATTTTAGTTATTAAGAAAAAAAAGTTTAAAGTTGCCTAATTAAAACTAATTCAATTTATTAGTATTTATTTACAAAAATAAAATGAATTTAATAATAATAATAATAATATTAGTTCTTTTTTTGGTTTTTTATGGGAAAAGTTATTTATGTTAATTTAGTGATAATTAGAAAAGTTAATTAATAAACAAACAAAATAGAAATATAAAATAAGAAGAAAAAAGGATGAACCAAAAAAAAGGGGGTTAAGTGAAGCAATCTGGGCCCAATAGTGATCAAGCCTCTTGCTGACTTTTGGAATTGCCTGGAGACACGTTGACTAGGGAGCATGGTGCTCCTTCATTTCTTGGCCTTTGGATCCATGATTATGGACATGTGGCGCATGGATTGGTGAGACGTATGATGAACCCCTTCAGGAAGCCTGCATAGGAATATGTATAGAAAAATGGAAATAAGCATTTGGGGGACCTGGGAATCGAACCCAGGTCCTGTAACCTTTTCCAATAGCATGGCCACCAACTGAGCTGCGCGTGTTAGTCATTATTAAAACAAAGCATGATTATTATATTGGTAAACAAACATATGCCTGAAAATAAATAAAAAAACGCGCGATATTTGAAGATGGCCAACAACAGGACGACACCTCATAGTCTTCTCCAACACTTTGCTGGTTGTTTACCTGTGGATTTTTATCCGCAGGTAGTTTCGTAGCTTATCTCAAAAAACGTCCCTAGGCCATAAAAATTCCAACCAATCACATGGGCGTGATCGCCTCTATCTCCTCATTATCCCTGTAACCATCATTCATCTTGATTTTGCCTATATGGAAAACACCTAAAACACAAGCATATGAACCCTAGGTTCGAATATCATGATATAGGGGCCAATAACAAAATTGAATAATGCAATTATGTTAGAAATCAAATGATAAACACGAATATACCAATGTTTTGAAGAAAAGGTGCAAGGACTGGAAGTTACGATTTCGTGTTCAAAGCAAAGTTTGAGACAACTTATAGTGCGATGTGGTTGATGAAAAATCTTGGTTTTTATTGTTGTAGCACCACTGGATGTCCAGGAAGAAGGCTATGTTCTCTTTTTGGTTTGAAAGTGCCTGCAATACTGCTTTAGATCTCACACTTTTTTGGACAATTTTCAGTTTTTTGCTCTGCCGTTTTAGGGATGCATTTTTTCGTCCATGAGGGTGGGAAGGCTTGCATATGTACATATGAAGGGAATTAGGTCAACATTAAGAGCCTTAACCTTGTGCCATTAAGCTTTTGGATTTTGTTTGACCACCATTAAAAGGACATTCCATATTTGGTTCAAAATTCAAAATTTTGTGTACAAAAATAGCTTGCACGAATTTGGCAGCTAGTAAATGGCATATAAAGGTCATTCAAACCACAAGATACCATTCTTTTAATTTTTTTGATTTTATTTAAATTATTATGAATTAAAATGAATTAAATCCACAAAAATTAAATAAAAATGAAAAAATAAAGATATGGTCTTGAAATTAATCATGGGACACGTGGGTGGCATGACAAGGCTGAATCAAGTGGAAAAAGTGGGCCCTTTTGTCAAAAATTGAAGTTTCAAGGATAGTTGACTTTGGCCATTTCACAAAAATTTCCCAACTTCTCCAATGCATATCTTGCTCAATTTTGATCATATGAACATGTTCTTGGACATTTTGGAAAGGTCTTGAAGTCCTCTAACCAATGCCTTTGGTCCCATGTCATTTGAATTTACCAATCTCAAGTTATGGTCTTTGACTTAAAGTGCCTTTTTGTTGACTTTTGAAAATGACCTATAATGTTGAAATTGATAACTTTTTGTGGGAGCATTTCTTGGACTTGGAATGTGAAGATGAGTTGTAGGAAATGTAATCCCCTTCAAAATGAGCATTGGATGGGATTTTTCCGATAAACCATGAAAAAGTTACGCCTTGGTCAAGTTACAGTTGACTTTTCAACTATCCAAAAATAGAAACTTTTGACACCTTGATGATTTTTGAGCCATTCTTGTGAAATCATGGTCAAGATTTGACCAAATGATGATTGTGGCTTCAAAATAAGATGTTGACCAAATTTTTTGACTTTTGACTGCCAAATGACCATTTTGCCCCTGCAGTTGATTGTGGAGCAATTAGGGTTTTTGACTGTGCAACTTGACCTTGTGAGCCTTGAAACTTGACATGTAGATGCTTGACAATGTGTATGAGCATATGGGACTTGATTGAGCCCTTGAAAACCTCAACTTTCTTGCAAGAACCAAAACCCTAATTTGACTGGCTTAGGAGGATGCTTGACTGTGTAGCCCTTGAGTAGACTTGAGCAAATTGAGATGATGCTTGTCAAAACTTTGAAGAATATGGGAGGGAAAATTTTGGGGTACAACAGTTGCCCCTGTTCAATCTTCTTAGACCTGAGGATGTAGATTGGCTTGCGTGCCTTTCGTGATCCGAAGGTGGAAGATGATTGAACACTAAAGTGCCCAGAATTTTGCACTCACATAGTAGAGTATCAGTAGTGTGACAACGGGAATGGGCTTACAGATGCCATTTGGAGAGATGGTGGATAGGAGGATGGGCTTACAGATGCCATCTGGAAGTGTGACAGAACCTTGTCGGGAATGGGCTTATAGATGCCATTTGGAACTGTAATGGATAGTTGAATCTGAATAAGAAATAGAATAGCTTCCGTGTCTGGGGCATATCTAGTCTATATCTAATTGCTGACGTCTGAACGAGTAGTAGAATGACCGTCAGGTCTGGGGTATATCCATACTGCATATGAATGAGTGGCAGAATGTCATCCGAATCTGGATCGCATCTGAACAATAGAATAGCATCCGGGATGGAGCATCTCTAAGTTGTCTTTAGAAGTTTGAATCTGAATAAGCAATAGAATAGCGTCCGGATCTGGAGCATCTCTAGGCCATCTCCGGAGAGAAATCTGAATAAGCAGTAGAATAACATCCGGGTCCGGAGCATCTCTGAGCTATTACTGGAGAGAAAATCTGAATAAGCAAAAGAATAGCATCCGGGTCAGGAGCATCTCTAAGCTATATCTGAAAGGAAATAAGTATCAAAATGTCGCCATGTCTGGGTCGCATCTGAACCATCTCTAGAAGGGGATCTGGAATAAGCAATATAATAGCATCCGTGTCCGGAGCATTTCTAAGCTATCTCTAGAAGGGAGTCTGGAATAAGTATCAGAATGTAGCCATGTTTGGATCGCATCTGAACCATCTCTAGAAAGAATCTCTAAATAAACAATAGAATAGCATCCGTGGTTGGAGCATCTCTAAGTTATTTCTGAAAAGAAACCCTGAATAAGCAACATAATAGCGTCCGGTTCTAGAGCATATCTGAACTATTTCTCAAAGGAAATCTGAATAAGTATCAGAATGTCGCCATGTCTGGGTTACAACTGAACTGTTTCTAGCAGGAAGTCTGAATAAGCATTAGAGCAGCATCCAGATCTGGAGCATCTCTAGGCTATCTCTAGAGAGAAATCTGGAATAAACAATAGAATAGCATTCGTGGTTGGAGCATTTCTAAGTTATCTTTAGGAGTTTGAATCTGAATAAGCAATAGAATAGCGTCTGGGTCAGGAGCATCTCTAAGCCATCTCTGAAAAGAACTCTGAATAAGCAAAAGAATAGCGTCCATATCTGGAGCATTTCCCAGCTATATCTGAAAGGAAACTCTTGAATAAGCAAAAGAATAACGTCCATCTCTGGAGCATCTCTAAGCCATCTCTGAAGAGAAAATCTGAATAAGCAAAAGAACAGCATCCATCTCTGGAGCATTTCTAAGCTATCTCTGGAGATAAATCTGAATAAGCAAAAGAATAGTATCCATATCTGGAGCATTTCCCAACTATATCTGAAAGGAAACTCTTGAATAAGCAAAAGAATAACGTCCATCTCTGGAGCATCTCTAAGCCATCTCTGAAGAGAAAATCTGAATAAGCAAAAGAACAACATCCATCTCTGGAGCATTTCTAAGCTATCTCTGGAGATAAATCTGAATAAGCAAAAGAATAACATCCATATCTGGAGCATTTCCCAGCTATATCTGAAAGGAAACTCTTGAATAAGCAAAACAATAACGTCCATCTCTGGAGCATCTCTAAGCCATCTCTGAAGAGAAAATCTGAATAAGCAAAAGAACAGCATCCATCTCTGGAGCATTTCTAAGCTATCTCTGGAGATAAATCTGAATAAGCAAAAGAATAGCATCCATATCTGGAGCATTTCCCAGCTATATTTGAAAGGAAACTCTTGAATAAGCAAAAGAATAACGTCCATCTCTGGAGCATCTCTAAGCCATCTCTGAAGAGAAAATCTGAATAAGCAAAAGAACAGCATCCATCTCTGGAGCATTTCTAAGCTATCTCTGGAGATAAATCTGAATAAGCAAAAGAACAACATCCATATCTGGAGCATTTCTCGGCTATCTCTTCAATATCTTTAATGTAGATATGCCCTGGCTGGATGCAGGTGTCGAATCTACTCACAGATATGCCCTGGTTGGATACAGGAATCGAATCTGGAATTGCGATAGTTGATAGTAATCATCTTTGGGATTGACCTTTTTCCTGAAAAGGCGAAACATCAGTTGTATGCAATGTCATGATGTATGAAATGCATGATGTCATGACGTCCCAAAATAAATGAGATAGTGAGATATGATGCGTATGTGCATGCATTGTGTATGTAAGCAGGATGTATGAAATGTGATATGTTTATGAATGTATTTTCGTCTAGGAAAATAAATCCTTGACGAATGCCGGGAAGCTGAATCATGGGCTGATGTTGAAGAGTAGCGTTCTTCGTTTCCGCTGGGGATGATGGTTGCAAGAATAAACCGGTAGGAGAAGATGACTCCATTGGGGAATAAGCTTGGCGAAGAGATTACTCTGTGGGGAATTACTCTGTGGGAAGAGATACTTCGCCGAGGTTTTTGATGAGAACTCCGCTGGGGATTCCATTGGTAAGCTTTGTTGAGGATTTTGATGAACTCCGCTGGGGATAGGAAGAACTTCGCCGAGGACGATCTTTCCGTGGCAATTAGCTGAGGATAACCCAGTTATAAGCTCTGGTGGAGAATAAACTTTGAATAAAGCCGGGGATATGCGTTCGTGCTCTGCAGGGGATAAGCTTCCAGAATCTACTGGGGATAAGCTTTCTACCGAGGAGATTGATTCAACTCTCCTGGGGAAACTTTGGACTGCACTGGGAAGTGGCTTCACTGGGGTGTCTGTATTCCGCCGGGGAACAATCTTATATCAAGACTGCCGGGGATGCTTGCTTAGGAACATCTGTATACTCCGCGGGGGAACAGTGAGATTTTCTGTGGATACCCAACTTCCTTAAGGCTGACAGTAGGCTAACTCTGCTTGGGGAGAGTGTTGCTGACTTGCTAGGGATACTGTGCCTTTTTAGGGCTGATGGGAGACCAACTCTGCTCGAGGGAGAGTATTGCTGATATGTCTTACTCCGCAGGGAGTGAAGGTATCTTGGTTACGTTCCTCAGCCGAATGCATACCTTGGTACCTGGAGGACAGAGCAGCTTGACCATTTTGGGCAACTCTTATTGCCCCAGCTTCTGTGGGAGAAGGTACCTGTAGAGGTGCTTGAGGACTGCCGATTTGACAAATCTTCTTCTGGTAGGCAAGTGACAAGATGACGGGACATAGTCGTACGCTTTGATCCATAATTTTTGCCTGGACCGCCCTTTCGGGTTTTCAATCCACCGGGATACCCATTTTTGCCCAAGCCGCCTTTTCAGGTTTTCGACTTGCCGGGTGTACAGATTTTTTCATTTTCATCCCTTATTTTTGCCCGAACCCTTTTGGTTCGTCGGGAAGCCCTTATTTTTTCCTAGGTGTGTCAACCTAGCGGGTCTTTGATTGTGCATAGTATTTTTTTCGACTATGTCTACGCTCTCAGAATGTAGGGAGTTGCCCCTGTCAGAAGTGTTGTCATACCACCAGAAGGTCTCTGTTGATCATGCAAGATTCGTTACGGGGATTCATATCCATGCCCCAAGTGACTCAGGCAGAGGTTTGCCCCTGGCTGCTTGGCATTTGAGAGATTCTCTGAATCTTGACTGGACTGCCCCAGATGACAGACCATGATCATGTCTGCCCCTTGGTTGGAAGTGCTTTTGTTCACTAGATATCCTTTGCGCGGATTTCTTTGTTGTTCGAACAAAAAGTCATATGCAAACAAAGTCATGTTAAAAATGCAAAGCTTATGTCTGTCTTGAAAATTTTGAAAATGTGTTTTTTTCCAGTAAAACCAGCAAATTATGTAACATGTGATGTCAACTCAAGATTTTACAGCGAGCCTTAAGGAGTCAGGATACCTTTGTAACAGTATGCTTTCGAATTAACCCATGCTTTAGCTAGGACTTTTGAGGGTTATAACGTGGCCTGGTTCACGGTTTAAGAAACAAAGGATAAAGGCCCAAATTTTTATTTGTACCCACCCGCTCTTCGTGATGTTCTTCAAACCTAAACTCAGCTGATCATGCGTCAGACCTTGTTTGAGTCTTTGCTATGATGTTCCGGTGATGGTTCAAATGTTGACAATTTATTTTGAATAGGCAGTCATTTCTTTTTGTGTTGAGGGTTTGTAGGACCTCTTTCTTTTTTGATTTCGTTATCCCTATTTTGCCTGAACTGTTTCTTTTATGATTACAGTCAGCGGGATGCCCCAGTTTTGTAAGTCTCCTTCATAGGTTTTGACCTAATGGGCTTTTATTTCTGGGAGATAATGACTGCCTGTCTTTATGATCATTCGGAGCCATCACTGTCTTTTGTTTTGTAAGGATTCCTTTGGTGCCATTCGTTGTGCACTTGGATCAACTGAGAGAACTACCCTGCCCCAGGTTATGATTAAGGGTTTTAATTTTTGAAAAGAAAAATTCCTGCTTCTTTGGCTCATAGGGGTTGACGAGGGATTATCATCCTTATAACTCCAGTGTTTAGGAATTAAAACAATGCCTGTACCTCATCAGCGGGGTCTGTTCAAAAGCATATTGTAGATCATGGTATCGTTTTCGTCATCCTCCCTCAAGAGGCTTAGAATTTTCAACCCAGAGTTGATCATCATAAAAATATGAAAACAGTTTGCATATAGCGAATGCGAATATATTGATTCAAAACAGACATATGAGATGCATTGATAAAGTAATAAAGTTTGCTATGACAATAATTGTTTGAACAATCAAAAGAAAATTACAACTTGAAAAATCTAATGAATAAAAGTCTTCTAATTTGAACTAGTCACTTCAAGTGATGAATTTTGCAGGGATAGTATAAGAACTCAGCCTGGCCATCTTGGATGAATTCCACTGCTCCTTCATCAATCAGATCCTGGATCTTGTTCTTCAGAGACCAGCAGTCGTTTGTGGCATGCCCCGGGCTGTCCGAATGATAAGCGCAATGGGCGTTGGGGTTATACCTTGAAGGTGTCTTGTTGGGGTTCTTAGGAGGGTCCCTTAGAGTTACCAAATTCAACCTCAACAAATGTTGTAAAGCTTGAGACAGCGACGTGTTGAGCTTGGTAAATTGCCTCCTAGGCTTGTCTGGCTTGCTCTGATCAACCCGTTGCTCTGGGCGAGGTTGTGGTTGGACCTGTGAAGTGGTAGCAATTTGGAGAGGTCTAATCTTCACCATGCCAGACTCTTGCCCTCTCGGAAGCTGACCAGTGACCTGGTCCCTGACTTGGACTGTTTGCTTCATGTTATATCTGTCTTAATGAAGCTGACTGATCATGGTCCTCAACTCTTCTTGCTCCCGAGCTAAGCCTTGGATGAGAGCCATTTTCCCCAGCATCTGAGTTCTCATTGTATCTACCTCAGCTTGCAGACGTTCCAGCCGTTCGTCCTTATCGTCTTCGGGACTTTTCTTGGCCAAATTCCCCATGAGGAGTGTCCTCAACTCTTCCTGCCCCTTGGATAGGCTTAGGAAGATCTCCCTGAACTGAGTCTCTCGAGCATGAAGACCCTGGTTATCTTGTTGGGAAGCCATTGCTGAAATAAACAGTGAAGAAGGTAAGTGACCTGTACAAAGGGTACCTGTAATGCAATGATATGTATGATATGCATGCAATGTTTTCAAGGACCTTGCGGGGTAAACAAGAAAATTGTTAGAATCTGGTAGCTTGATGAGGGAACTTCATGTTGTTGAGAGTCCTTCTTCAAGAGTCAAGGCTCACCATATCGAGTGGGTCATAGCCCCTGACAACCTCGGCTAGAGGAAAATAAATCCCCTTTGCCCTTTGCTAGACACTTTGATTCATCATGACCTGCATCACAAGCCCTTGAGATCCTTGAAATGGATTAGTTTTTATGCAAGATGCATGCAATGGTATGATGTTATGCTATGCATGGAGTGATGTAAGTAAGCCCTGTAATGAGTCCCCATTAAGGACTGTAAACAAAACCTGCAAGGAACCCGTGTTGTTAGATAACAAGTATGCAAGTAGTTCAAGTATGAAGGCACACAAGTCACACAAGACAGCCCTTAGAGTTTAGGCCAGCATGAAGTTTGGGGTACTACCCTCTTGAAGTTGGTGGGCTCAAAAACCTGTCCTATCAAAAGTAACCGGGTTCTAAGGATCTCAATATCATTGGATTGGTTTATGTGTTCATTGTTTTGATTTAGCCACTGAACTGGCGATCAAAATATTCCAAGAAAACAACCCTCAATGAGTGTAGTATCGAGTATCAACCAACTTCAGACTGCACCAAAGTCAGTTATCTCACTACCCCTAAAGAGGCCAGGATGGTTCAATTAAGGTTCCTAAGGTCAGTTGATGCTTCACGACACCACGCGGCGGCCCCGTACTCTCCTTGACTTGACTCAAGGGTTACCGGTACTCACCAATGTAAGATTAAGATTGCGCCTAAGAGGGGGGGTGAATTAGGTGATGGTCGATTTTTGACTTATTTTATACTTTCTGGTTTTGATTTAGTGCTTTGAAAACTGTAAAGTGCAGAAAGTAAAGAGACACGGAGAATTATCCTGGTTCCTTCCACAACCCGGAAGTACGTCCAGTCCCCTTGCAAACACGCAAGAGATTTTACTATATTGTTAGAACTTTTACAAGACTCTTCCTAGTCTTATCCACTAAAGAACCTAACAAATAACCAAGAACACCCTCTTGGATTTCCAATAAGTCTAATGAGAACAATCCTCTCAAAAGATACCTCTTGTTTCCAATAATGGACAACAAGGAACAAAAGTAATCTAATACTTAATTCCAACAATCCTGGAAATAAGTTACACTTTGTATGTTTTTATGAAGTATGATTTCTTGAAGTTTCTTCTTTCTTCTCTTGTAAGCAATTCAAACTGTAACACAATGGTTAGATAATGCTCAAAGATTTCTGTTCTTTATATGTGTGAAAGTGCAGAAAATCTTTGTTCTTAAAAGTTAAGAAATATGAAGTTTGAATATTTTACAAAGTTCAGATTTTATTGCAAGAGAAGAGTTATTTTTGATTTGAAAATATTTTGCAATATATAGTAATCAAGATACCTTTCCAAAAGGACACTTTTCTGTTTGTAAAACTTGACAAGATGCAATGTTTGATCATGCAACTATTGGAGAAAAGGTATGAAGGATATCTTGAAACCATTTCAGATTTTTCAAAATTTTCAATGTGCAAATCGATTAACATAACATGCAAATCGATTGCACGTGTTTGTAACGTTCAGAATTTCAAAAAGTTTGAAGTGTAAATCGATTAGCATGTTGTGTCAATCGATTTACATGTGTTAAAAAATCAGTTTGTTCTGTGATCAATCGATTTACACAACATGTCAATCGATTGCTGGCAGGAGCAAACAGTTTTTGAAAAAGCATGTGTAAATCGATTTACACAAGATGTTAATCGATTTACAGCAGAGAAAAACTTAAAAATTGTTTTGAAATATAATTGAAGTGATGTGGCAAGTGTGTATATCATTTTTGAGCATTTCTAATCAATGTAGTTTAATTGAGAATTGATATACTTGATTGCTTGCCAAGTTCCTTGAAGCTTTGAGTGAATGATGCTTTAAGATGATTTCCACTTCTTTTCCTTCTTTCCATAATGCTTGTTTGTCTTTCATCAAACTAGCTTGTTTGTCTTTCATCAAAACTAAAGTTGAGTTGAGGCTTGAGATTACATTCTCCCCCTTTTTGATGATGACAAACCATTTTCCTTTATGTGTTGATCAGAATTTGAGCAAAAGGTGTTTTTCTCCCCCTGAGAAGATTTCTCCCCCTATGGAGAAAAAGCTTTGAAAGTTTGCTCTGTAAAGACAATGAAAACAAACAACCATAAAGTGCTAAGTGCTATTACATCCTTCTCCCCCTTTGACATTATCAAAAAGAAGGGAAAGATGCAACAAGAGAGTATACCAGAAAGAAATGTATAGGAACATGAATGAAACACACAAAACTTTCAAGATTATCGAACAAAATTTTAAGAACACAATACATAAGATGAACAGAATAAAACAAGACAAAATCCATAATGATACTTATACTAAGAATTTAAGAACATTGATCAAGAACATTTTAAAAAGGTCCTTGATAAGGAAATTGTTGTTGAAGAGGTGGTTCGGTGTATTGAGGAGGCGGAGGTGCAGGATTGGTTGGGTCGTATGGAGGGATATGAAGATGTGAATAAAGATATGAAAATTGTTGGTTCACATCATTCTGAAAAGCATCTATCCGAGATGAGGTAGAGTCATTTATCTCCGTCCATCGAGCATTGATGTTAGAATTCAGAGAAGCAAACTGTTGCGTCATGAAATCCATAACATCTTGATTTGTGGAACCAGAAGCAGCAGCAGCAGGAACTTCATGGTCTTCTTCATCTGCATTTTGACCTTCATCGCCGACCACATCTTCTCCAATGTAAGTTATGGTTTTTGCTTCAGCATTGAAATGAACGCCCATTCTTGAATCAACATTTTTGATGGAGATCCTAGTGGTGATTGAATCCATTTCAATCCGCTCAAATCCAGTGAAATCTATATCATAAGCTTCCATAATCCTTGTAATGAAATATGCATATGGTAGAAAGGTGGCCCTTGCGGCAACTTTCAGCATATGCATCACAATCAATTTTGCGCAATTGACCGGGATTCCATTTTTCCTTGCATAGATGATTTGAAGCTCTAGGTCGGTCACCGTACAATGATTCCCTGCTCTAGGAAACAAAATATACACCAGAAAATAGTGAAACAACCTATCATCAATATGGAAATTTCCAGCACTCCATGTGTCCCTAGCTGGAGTAACCCCGCCAAGACTGCGAATCCGCTTGGCACGGTATTCAGATTCAGATAGCCTTCCAATGCTATAGAAAAATTCTCGCTTCTGATAGTTTTCCCAAGCAGCATCTTCTGGATCATAGAGGGTACTACCAGAATATGGAATGTTCAAGATTCTGCCAAGAGTTTTGGAGTACAGAGGGATTCTTTTTCCAAGGACATATGTATAACATTTGTTGTTGTCATAGCACATGTTGCTGTAGAAAATTTTAACCAGATCCGGGTAATAGAAACCATGTGAAGATATTAATGGTTCTAACCCATAAGCAATGAAATCTCTTTGAAATGAGAAGCATTCATCTGGAAAAGTGGATAACATACCAAACTTTGGAGTAGAGACGATTTTCTTTTGAAAATGCTTGAGGAATCTGTCCCGCTGTGGATCCGTGAGGTACTCGAGCACAGAGTTTTCAGATGATGACGAAGCTGGCTTCTTTCCTTTCTCTGAGGCAGAGGCTTTTCTCTTGGGAGCCATGGATCTTGTTAGGGTTTTGAAAAGAGAGATATAGAGTTCTTTTGTGTTGTTATGTGAGAGAGTGTGTTGGTGTTATGAGATAGTGAGGGAGTTTTGGTGAGATTAAATAGTATAGTAGGGTAAGTGAGGTTTTATGAGGCTTTAATTTTGTAATTTGGTCAAGGTTTCATTTGATTGGACAATAGAAAGGTGGGAGGTTGAGAGACAATGAATGTTTGACCAATGTATTAAAAGCTCATTATAAGTATCACATGTTAAAACAAAATACATTGCATAGAGAAAATACATAAAAAATGCTTCAGATTCTGTGGTAAATCGATTTACCCCTTGGTTAAATCGATTTACACAGAACATTTTTCATAAAAAGTAATTTTCGTTCAGTGGTAAATCGATTTACATGTTGTGTAAATCGATTTACACACAAGATTTTATTAAAAAGATGATTTGCTTCAGTAGTAAATCGATTGACATATTGTGTAAATCGATTTACACAGAAGATTTTATTAAAAGAAATGATTTGCTTCAGTGGTAAATCGATTGACATATGGTGTAAATCGATTTACTTAAAGAGAAAATTTAAAAAATCATTATTTTTAACATTTGAAACAATGTCTAACCACATATATATGTACATTAAGGTATAGTCAAGGATTGAGTGCACCTTAAATATCTTGTTCATCGAGGATTCCAAGTTCACGACGAATTTTGAAAAATGCATCCTTTGCAAGTGGTTTTGTGAAGATGTCCGCGAGTTGATTTTGAGTGTCCACAAATGTGATCTCGACATCTCCTTTGAGTACATGGTCTCGGATAAAATGATGTCTGATGTCAATGTGTTTCGTCCGGGAATGCATAACTGGATTTTTCGTAATATTGATCGCGCTTGTGTTATCACATCGAAGAGGAATGCATCCAAGGTTTACTCCATAGTCAAGTAATTGTTGTTTTAGCCAAAGAATTTGAGCGCATCCACTTCCAGCCGCAATGTATTCTGCTTCGGCAGTGCTGAGAGCTACGCTTGCTTGCTTTTTGCATGACCATGAAACCAAGGCATTTCCAAGAATGTGACATGTTCCACTTGTACTTTTGCGATCAGTTTTGCAACCTGCATAGTCAGCATCAGAATAACCAACTAGATTGCACATACTACCTTTTGGATACCATAATCCGACGTTGGTTGTTCCTTTGAGATATTTTATTATGCGCTTGACTGCTGCAAGGTGAGACTCTTTAGGATTGGCTTGATATCTTGCACATAGGCAAACGCTGAACATAATGTCAGGTCTACTTGCTGTTAAATAAAGGAGTGAGCCAATCATTCCACGATACTTAGTTATGTCAATAGAATTTCCTGATTCATCTGGGTCAAGATAGGTGCCGGATCCCATAGGAATTGCACTTTCTTTGCTACTTTCCATCTCAAACTTCTTTATAAGGTCTTTGCAATATTTTGATTGGTTTATGAAGATACCATGTTTGAGTTGCTTAATTTGAAGACCAAGAAAGAAATTCAATCTTCCCATCATAGACATCTCAAACTCTCCTTGCATCATAGACGAGAATTCCTTGCACATATTTTGGTTAGTTGAACCGAAAACAATATCATCTACATAGATTTGTACAAGTAAGGTATGATGATTAACATTTTTTATGAAGAGAGTGGTATCAACTTTACCCTTTACAAACCCTTTTTCACATAGGAATGCGCTTAGTCTATCATACCAAGCCCTTGGTGCTTGCTTCAGCCCATAGAGAGCTTTCTTCAGTTTGAAGACATGATTAGGATGTTTGAAGTCTTCAAATCCGGGAGGTTGCTTTACATAGACTTCTTCATTTATGAATCCGTTGAGAAATGCGCTTTTTACATCCATTTGAAAAAGTTCAAAGTCCAATGAGCATGCATATGCAAGTAATAGTCTTATTGCTTCCAAACGTGCTACCGGAGCAAAAGTTTCTTCAAAATCAATTCCTTCCTCTTGGTTGTATCCTTGAGCAACTAGTCTTGCCTTGTTTCGAGTGATTATTCCATTTTCATCCATCTTGTTTTTGAAAACCCATTTGGTTCCAATGATACGTTTATTTCCTGGATTAGGAACAAGTTCCCAAACTTCATTCCGCTCGAATTGGTTTAACTCTTCTTGCATGGCAAGGATCCATTGATCATCTTCTAGTGCTTGAGCCACTTTAGTAGGTTCAACTTGAGATACAAACGCCATATTTAAGCATGCATCCTTAAGATTTAGTCGAGTAGATACTCCTTTGCTAATATCTCCAATTATATTGTCAATTGGATGATCACGATGAGTTCTCCATTCTTGAGGAAGATCATCATCATTTTCATTTTGATGTGAAAGTTCATGTGTTTGTTCCGGATTGACAATTTTGCCATCTCCGCAGGAAATCTCATGAGATAAATCTATAGAATCATCATCATCACAAATAGCAACTTCCTCCTTGGAGGTGTTAGATTCATCAAAAGAAACATGCATTGATTCTTCTATAGTTAAAGTTCTTTTATTGTAAATTCTAAAAGCTTTGCTAGAAAGGGAGTAACCAAGAAAGATACCTTCATCCGATTTTTCATCGAACTTACCGAGATTGTCTTTGTCGTTGTTAAGGACAAAACATTTGCACCCGAAAATATGAAAGTGAGAGATATTTGGTTTTCTTCCTTTGTAGATCTCATATGGAGTTTTCTTTAGTATAGGTCTTATGATCACGCGATTGCTTACATAACATGCCGTGCTTACCGCATCCGCCCAAAAATATTTAGGCAAACTTGAGTCACTTAGCATGGTTCTAGCAAGTTCCACCAAAGACCTATTTTTCCTTTCAACTACTCCATTTTGTTGTGGAGTTCTTGGTGCTGAAAAATTGTGGAAGATCCCATTTTCTTCACAAAATTCTTCAAATAGACTGTTTTGGAACTCTCCACCGTGATCACTTCGGATTGATGTTATCTTTGATGACTTCTCATTTTGAACTTGTTTTGCATATCTCTTGAATGCCTTGAATGCTTCATTCTTGTGTACTAAAAACAAAGTCCAAGTGAAGCGGGAAAAATCATCTACAATAACTAATGCATAAATGTTACCTCCGAAGCTTCTTGTTCTAGATGGACCAAAAAGATCCATGTGCAACAATTGAAGTGGTCTTGTTGTTGAAACCACATTCTTTGGTTTGAAGGTTGATTTGGTCTGTTTGCCCTTTTGGCATGCACTACATAATTTGTCTTTGATGAACTTCATCTTTGGTAGACCAATAACTAAGTCATGCTTAACCAATTTGTTCAAGTGCTCCATGTGAATGTGAGCAATCCTCTTATGCCATAACCAAGCGTCATTGTTGTTTACCATAAGACATTGTACCTTCATAGACAAATCATCTAGAGTAATCACAAAAATATTGTTAGATCTTATACCTTTGAGTTTTACCTCATTGGTTGCCTCATCCATAATAAGGCATTCTTCTTTGTTGAATTTGATCTTGAACCCTCTATCGCAAAGTTGACTTATGCTAAGAAGGTTGTGCTTTAATCCTTCAACATAGAGAACATCCTCAATTTGAATGGATGGAGGTGTGCCAACTATTCCAACGCCAAGAATCTTTCCTTTGGTGTTGTCTCCATAGGTGACATACCCTTTGGCTTTATGTACTAGATATGAAAATTGGTGTACATCTCCTGTCATATGCTTTGAACATCCACTATCAAGATACCAAACATTTGAAGTGGATTTCAAGCATACCTACAAAAACAAATTATTTCTTGTTAGGTACCCAAGTTGCCTTGGGTCCTTCATAGTTAGTTCCCTTTTTCACCCATGCATAATGTCCACTAGCCATACTGAAATTTCTAATATAGCATGCATTTGGTGTGTGTCCAATAATACCACAGTAAAAACAATTTGGAACAAATTTACTCTTGTATCTAGGCATTTGTTTTCTTTTAGATACATTAGCCTTTTTCTTTTGATGATTATGAACAACTTGCTTCTTTTCTACTTTCTTGGGATTGGAACTATTACTAGCCTTTACAAAAACAGTGGGATTGTTACTTGGTTTCTTAGTATTCACATAACCAAGACCTCTTTTATCATTAGGATAACGTTGTTGGCTTAGTAATCCTTCCAATCCTATTTGTCCTTTTTCATATCGTTCAATGACTCTTTTCAATTGAACAATTTGAAAGACATTTGATTCACACTTGGAGCATGCAAAGTTTTCCTTTTCTTTTATAAAATTTTGTTTTTGAAGATCAAAATCTTTAGTCATGGTGTCAATTTTTTCTAGACAACTTAGAAGTTCTTTTTCTTGTTTTGACACCTTTTTGTATAAACTTTTGCATTCTTTCAAGAGTTCATCAATTGCACCTTGAACATCATCATCAAAAAGATTAAATTCATTACTAACCTCTTCTTCATTGTCGGAGTGATGCGATGCCATTAAGGCTAAGTTTGCACATTCGTCGCTTTCCGATTCCGATGAACTGCTCATATCATTATCTTCCCATGCTATGTAGGCTTTCTTTTGTTTTGAGTCCTTTCCTTTGAATCCATTTTTCTTTGGGAGATTTGGACAGTTTGGCTTGATATGTCCTTGCTTTCCACATTCATAACATGAGACATCTTGAGTTGATGTGGAGGCTTCTCTTTTCTTGAAGTGCTTTCTCTTATGTGCATGAGATCCGCCTTTGTCATTTCTGCCAAAAAACTTTCCAAGTCTTTTCACTAGGAGCATGAAATTTTCATCTTCTTCCGGATTGTCTTCTTTTACCACTTCTTTTGAATCAATTTTTAAGGCAATGTTTTTGGACTTCTTTTCTAGATTCTCATGTTTTTCAAGTCTACCGAGTTCCGTTTCGTATTCTTGAAGTTTGCCGAATAATGTAGCGGAGGTCATTGCGGAGAGACTCTTCTTTTCCGAGATTGCCGTTACCTTTGGTTGCCATTCCCTAGTCAATGATCTAAGGATTTTCAAGTTGAGTTCATCATTTGGCAAGGTTTTACCAAGAGCAATTAAGTGATTTGTCAAATGCACAAATCTCTTTTGTAAGTCAAGAATGGATTCTCCGGGCTGCATTCGAAATAGTTCATATTCTTGACTCAAGGTATTTAGCCTTGATATTTTTACTTCAGCCGTTCCTTCATGAGTTTGAACCAAGGTATCCCAAATTTCCTTTGCTGTTGTGCAGTTTGAGACACGAAAAAATTCGTCCATACTGAGAGCACCTTGAAGAAGGTTTATTGCCTTTTTGTCATAGAGAACTTTCTTTTTATCATCGTCGTCCCATGCAGTTTTGGGCTTTGCAGACCCAACGCCATTGATTACCGTTATTGGGATAAATGGACCATTTTCAACAGCATCCCATACTTCCTCTCCTTGTGCTTCTAAATGCGCCTTCATGCGTATTTTCCAAAAGTCAAAATATTCACCACAAAATAGAGGAGGCTTGTTGTTACTACCACCATCTCTGAAAACTGGTTGATGATTTGCGGAAGCCATTCTGGATCTCTAGGAGCAGGTTACCTATAACCTGCTCTGATACCAATTGTAAGATTAAGATTGCGCCTAAGAGGGGGGGTGAATTAGGTGATGGTCGATTTTTGACTTATTTTATACTTTCTGGTTTTGATTTAGTGCTTTGAAAACTGTAAAGTGCAGAAAGTAAAGAGACACGGAGAATTATCCTGGTTCCTTCCACAACCCGGAAGTACGTCCAGTCCCCTTGCAAACACGCAAGAGATTTTACTATATTGTTAGAACTTTTACAAGACTCTTCCTAGTCTTATCCACTAAAGAACCTAACAAATAACCAAGAACACCCTCTTGGATTTCCAATAAGTCTAATGAGAACAATCCTCTCAAAAGATACCTCTTGTTTCCAATAATGGACAACAAGGAACAAAAGTAATCTAATACTTAATTCCAACAATCCTGGAAATAAGTTACACTTTGTATGTTTTTATGAAGTATGATTTCTTGAAGTTTCTTCTTTCTTCTCTTGTAAGCAATTCAAACTGTAACACAATGGTTAGATAATGCTCAAAGATTTCTGTTCTTTATATGTGTGAAAGTGCAGAAAATCTTTGTTCTTAAAAGTTAAGAAATATGAAGTTTGAATATTTTACAAAGTTCAGATTTTATTGCAAGAGAAGAGTTATTTTTGATTTGAAAATATTTTGCAATATATAGTAATCAAGATACCTTTCCAAAAGGACACTTTTCTGTTTGTAAAACTTGACAAGATGCAATGTTTGATCATGCAACTATTGGAGAAAAGGTATGAAGGATATCTTGAAACCATTTCAGATTTTTCAAAATTTTCAATGTGCAAATCGATTAACATAACATGCAAATCGATTGCACGTGTTTGTAACGTTCAGAATTTCAAAAAGTTTGAAGTGTAAATCGATTAGCATGTTGTGTCAATCGATTTACATGTGTTAAAAAATCAGTTTGTTCTGTGATCAATCGATTTACACAACATGTCAATCGATTGCTGGCAGGAGCAAACAGTTTTTGAAAAAGCATGTGTAAATCGATTTACACAAGATGTTAATCGATTTACAGCAGAGAAAAACTTAAAAATTGTTTTGAAATATAATTGAAGTGATGTGGCAAGTGTGTATATCATTTTTGAGCATTTCTAATCAATGTAGTTTAATTGAGAATTGATATACTTGATTGCTTGCCAAGTTCCTTGAAGCTTTGAGTGAATGATGCTTTAAGATGATTTCCACTTCTTTTCCTTCTTTCCATAATGCTTGTTTGTCTTTCATCAAACTAGCTTGTTTGTCTTTCATCAAAACTAAAGTTGAGTTGAGGCTTGAGATTACAACCAAAGTGCCACATCAACGTAGCATACTGCTTCAACCGTGTCGGTATACCACGCACAGTTCCCTCACAGTCTTGTTGCTACTTTCTAAGAGGTATCCCCCAGATCCGGGTTAGGATCTATAGAACTCCCAAGACAGGCCCGCAATTTTAAAGCAAACAGATCAAGCAATTGAAAACATGATGATGAACTATTCCTAAGGTACACCTCACTTTATTAATATCCCCAGCAGAGTCGCCAGTTCTGTGATCGATGGGAATGAGAACTAACTATTTAAAGCTGGTTTCGCGAAATGTCGTGGAAGCAAGAGTCGCCACCGTCTTTTATGTTCTCCAACATGGAAAGGACAAAAGCACAACAAAATTCCTTATTCGAGAATGTTTCTCGGTTCGGGAGGTAGATTTATAGAAAGGGAAGGTGTTAGCACCCTTTCTATCCGTGGTTATCCACGGGCTCTTAGGTACTTGCTCTTATGTTTTCAAAATGGTTTGCTTTTCAAGTGTGAGTGGGTTTTGAAAAAGTTCGTTTGAAAACTTCTAGGTAACTCTTGTATCAGTCCTCAAGAGTGTATGAAGTATTGTTTGAAAACTTTTTGAAAGTGTAAGGTGGGAAAAGTATTTTGTTTGTTTTTGGAAAAGAGAAAGTACCCATGAGTCATCTACCTACCCTAAGGAATTAAGCTGTGTAAGTGTCCTTTAGATAGTGCTATCCCACCATTGAGAGGTAGGTAGCACCATCATTGGAGGTGTTCGGGTCAATTCGATTATCGGGACAGTGTGGTCACCGAAGCAATGGTAGGACACCTTAGAAGTAACCCTAATGTCCTAAATCCTTTTATCTGAGGCAACCGTTTCGAGGCGACTGGATCTTTAGACAAAGGGTGACCTCTAAGACGTCCTATACTTGATGACCACGTTTCGAAGGCAATGAGTGAGGCGTACCCTAAGAGTGGCATGTGCTTTGTGTGTTGTATTCAGTTAATGTTTTTGTACATGTTATTTTGTGGGTTACGAGTTGTTTTTATCTACCATACATTCTTTCATGCAAGTTTAGCAGTTAAGGGGGTGCGGAAAGTAAATTGCGGAAACATAAATCCTACGCTATTACAAGGCGCGGGTCTATACATCGCCAAAAATACAAAGACCCGTTTTGGTAAATAAGTACGAGAAATAGTAAATAAAGCAGTAAAATCCTAATTACTATTACATCCGGAGGCAGTTACAGAAATAATCAAAATAAAGAATTAAAACTAAAATGCGCGCGAAAGAATGAATCGGGAATGTCTTAAGGGTGTTGACCCTTTTAAGAAAAGAAATTGAATTTTTGTCCTTTTTTGTGATTAAATAAAATTTAAATTAATAACTAATTAATTATTTTATTAAAAGAAAAATGTTTTTGTATTTTTATGTTTTTAATGAAATAAAATAAAAGGAAATAAAATTAAAAGTTAATAAAAACCTAATTCTAAATTTATTTTAGTTATTAAGAAAAAAAAGGTTAAAGTTGCCTAATTAAAACTAATTCAATTTATTAGTATTTATTTACAAAAATAAAATGAATTTAAAAATAATAATAATATTAGTTCTTTTTTTGGTTTTTTATGGGAAAAGTTATTTATGTTAATTTAGTGATAATTAGAAAAATTAATTAATAAACAAACAAAATAGAAATATAAAATAAGAAGAAAAATGGATGAACAAAAAAAAAGGGGGTTAAGTGAAGCAATCTGGGCCCAATAGTGATCAAGCCTCTTGCTGACTTTTGGAATTGCCTGGAGACACGTTGACTAGGGAGCATGGTGCTCCTTCATTTCTTGGCCATTGGATCCATGATTATGGACATGTGGCGCATGGATTGGTGAGACGTATGATGAACCCCTTCAGGAAGCCTGCATAGGAATATGTATAGAAAAAATGGAAATAAGCATTTGGGGGACCTGGGAATCGAACCCAGGTCCTGTAACCTTTTCCAATAGCATGGCCACCAACTGAGTTGCGCGTGTTAGTCATTATTAAAACAAAGCATGATTATTATATTGGTAAACAAACATATGCCTGAAAATAAATAAAAAAAACGCGCGATATTTGAAGATGGCCAACGACAGGACGACACCTCATCGTCTTCTCCAACACTTTGCTGGTTGTTTACCTGCGGATTTTTATCCGCAGGTAGTTTCGTAGCTTATCTCAAAAAACGTCCCTAGGCCATAAAAATTCCAACCAATCACATGGGCGTGATCGCCTCTATCTCCTCATTATCCCTATAACCATCATTCATCTTGATTTTTCCTATATGGAAAACACCTAAAACACAAGCATATGAACCCTAGGTTCGAATATCATGATATAGGGGCCAATAACAAAATTGAATAATGCAATTATGTTAGAAATCAAATGATAAACACGAATATACCAATGTTTTGAAGAAAAGGTGCAAGGACTGGAAGTTATGATTTCGTGTTCAGAGCAAAGTTTGAGACAACTTATAGTGCGATGTGGTTGATGAAAAATCTTGGTTTTTATTGTTGTAGCACCACTGGATGTCCAGGAAGAAGGCTATGTTCTCTTTTTGGTTTGAAAGTGCCTGCAATACTGCTTTAGATCTCACACTTTTTTGGACAATTTTCAGTTTTTTGCTCTGCCGTTTTAGGGATGCCTTTTTTCGTCCATGAGGGTGGGAAGGCTTGCATATGTACATATGAAGGGAATTAAGTCAACATTAAGAGCCTTAACCTTGTGCCATTAAGCTTTTGGATTTTGTTTGACCACCATTAAAAGGACATTCCATATTTGGTTCAAAATTCAAAATTTTGTGTACAAAAATAGCTTGCACGAATTTGGCAGCTAGTAAATGGCATATAAAGGTCATTCAAACCACAAGATACCATTCTTTTAATTTTTTTGATTTTATTTAAATTATTATGAATTAAAATGAATTAAATCCACAAAAATTAAATAAAAATGAAAAGATAAAGATATGGTCTTGAAATTAATCATGGGACACGTGGGTGGCATGACAAGGCTGAATCAAGTGGAAAAAGTGGGCCCTTTTGTCAAAAATTGAAGTTTCAAGGATAGTTGACTTTGGCCATTTCACAAAAATTTCCCAACTTCTCCAATGCATATCTTGCTCAATTTTGATCATATGAACATGTTCTTGGACATTTTGGAAAGGTCTTGAAGTCCTCTAACCAATTTCGTTGGTCCCATGTCATTTGAATTTACCAATCTCAAGTTATGGTCTTTGACTTAAAGTGCCTTTTTGTTGACTTTTGAAAATGACCTATAATGTTGAAATTGATAACTTTTTGTGGGAGCATTTCTTGGACTTGGAATGTGAAGATGAGTTGTAGGAAATGTCATCCCCTTCAAAATGAGCATTGGATGGGATTTTTCTGATGAATCGTGAAAAAGTTATGCCTTGGTCAAGTTACAGTTGACTTTTCAGCTGTCCAAAAATAGAAACTTTTGACACCTTGATGATTTTTGAGCCATTCTTGTGAAATCATGGTCAAGATTTGACCAAATGATGATTGTGGCTTCAAAATAAGATGTTGACCAAAATTTTTTACTTTTGACTGCCAAATGACCATTTTGCCCCTGCAGTTGATTGTGGAGCAATTAGGGTTTTTGACTGTGCAACTTGACCTTGTGAGCCTTGAAACTTGACATGTAGATGCTTGACAATGTGTATGAGCATATGGGACTTGATTGAGCCCTTGAAAACCTCAACTTTCTTGCAAGAACCAAAACCCTAATTTGACTGGCTTAGGAGGATGCTTGACTGTGTAGCCCTTGAGTAGACTTGAGCAAATTGAGATGATGCTTGTCAAAACTTTGAAGAATATGGGAGGGCAAATTTTGGGGTACAACAGGTACCATTGGAGCAGAACTCCCATCTCAAAAATTTCCAATTAATAGAGGCATCAACAAGGCATAAGCCTTCATCTAAATATTCGCCAATACATGTCATCTCAATGAGCATAAGCTCCATCTCAAAATGCAATGTATGCGACACAATCATGAGTGTAATGACAACACCGTAATTGACAACATCTCAATATACATCATCGTTGGCCAAAAGCCTACATCTTAAAAACATCTCAACATCTTTTCATCAACATCATTCATCATAAATCATCACACATCATATATACATCATAATTAATCGAACAAAATCTCATTAACATCATCTCATCAACAATTCAGTCGTACAGTAATACAACAGCACTCATCATTTTTACAATGTTGGCCATAGGCCTACAACATAATTCGCTTATAACTAGTTAATAAACTAAGGCTTGCTTCTAATTCACCAAATCCCTACATACTACTATCCTGTAATATTACATCGTTATCGTCATTCACCCTACTTTTACCGACCAAACAGCAGTCTATAGACATTCCATCCTCATCATTCTTCACAAGGATCAACATAACGATCAACACGGGAACTAATTCTAATCCTATGGTTATCCTTCCTATTATTCATTTTAATCAATAAGAATAAAGCTCATCATGTTAGCTATTCAACGCTTCAAGCGGTATCTCAAATGGAGTCCGAAAACTCAAGTTACAGCATCTTCAACTGATTCTGCCAAAAACCAGGCAACATGGGTCGACGCATAACGTCTTGGATCGATGTGTACTGCACTGAACTTGCAACATGAGTCAACATATCCTCTCTTGTATCGACTCATCCCGGGTCTACCACTCGGCATGGATCGACGCAAGACTCCTTTGTGTCGACTCATCCTGAGTCTAAGAGTCCTCATGTATCGACGCAAGACTCCTTCGTGTTGACTCATCCTGAGTCTAAGGACCTGCTTATATCGACACATACCATTTGGGGTCGATGCATACTGCTCTATCCTGCATAATTTCTGCGATTTTCTCTACGTTTTCACTATGGGTTCCATACTTTAAGCCCTAAAAACTTAATCTAATCATGGGTAATCATCACTTGCAGTTATCCTATAATTCTACATCAAATAAATAGCATCGGGACATCATTATTCATCCAAAATTCATCGACTTTTCATCATACAATCTAATATACATTCAATTCATGAACAAGACAACAATTATCCCTAACCCCACATACCAATTATCATGAACCCAATTATAGAGTTAGAACCTCACCCTTACCTTGAATTGAAGGTTGCTCTATAACTTCCGGTCGAATCCTCGTTCTGTCGTTTTTCCTCTTTTTCCAGCAGCTTCACGTTCTTCTTTCCAACCCTTATTCTTCTACTGCTTCTTCTTTTCTATTCTTTCTAACAATAATAAAGTAACCTATTATTCTCTTTATTCCTTAATGGGCTCAAACCTAATACACCCCCTCATTACTACTCCTATACTTAAAAACAAACTCACATCAAATAATATTATAATTCTAATATTATTTCACCACTTAATAAAATAATTAAATCCAATTAATCACATCACAACTTCACAAATATTCCAAAAATAATTTAATTAAATGATTAATTAAATTACGGGCGTTACATCAAACCCAATTGATCCATGGCTTTAAATTGCATTTATACTGCTTGGTGTGCATTTTGGAAATTTGTAGGTCTTGTAGCGACAGATGTGGTCCGTAGGTAAAAGCTGATACCTAAAACAACAGCCATTGGAGAAGATGACTGAGTGGCAAGGGCTGTCTGGATGGTTTAAACTGCGCGCGCTTTTTGTTATGATAAATGCCAGTTTTTAAATATATTACATTTTATTCATTATTATTATCAAAAGGCCAATTGGCCCAGTGGCAAAGGGTAACACTGGGAAGAGGAAGGACATGGGTTCAATCCCAGGTCCAAGCATCTTGTTTTTTCCCTTATTTCATTATTATTATCAAAAGGCCAATTGGCCCAGTGGCAAAGGGTAACGCTGGGAAGAGGAAGGACCTGGGTTCAATCCCAGGTCCATTGGATCATCCCTGGATCCAGATTCAACGCTCAGTGAGTGCAGCGCATGGTGGGCATGCCAGATCTGGTTGCACTGAATCACACGCATTATTTGGGTTGGCATCTTGGGCCCAACGAATTCAGCTCTTCACACCCCCCTGATCACTACTTCACAGCAGACCCACTTTTTTTTTATTTCATTTTATTTTTATTTGCTTTAATTATTTTTATATTTTTTACAAAAAAACAACAAAAATCATTTTTTCATTAAATTAAAAAATCACAAAAGATAGATTTAGGTTTTTATAATTAAAATTAATTTTTGAAAATTAATTATTTTAATTATTTCAACATTGATTATTTTGTTAAATAAAATTAACTAGAAATTAGGTTTAATTTGCAATTTAATTATTTTCTCAATAAAAAATATACAAAAATATTTTTAATTAATTATATTTTTAGGCTTCTAATTTATTTCCGTATTTAATTCGTCTCGCGCGCATTTACTTATTTATAACTCCAACTATTGTAATTGTTTCGAGGTTTGTAATATATTAATTAGGATTTTGATTTCTGCATCTTTATTTTTAGTCAAATATTTATGTATCTACCCAAAAACCTTGTAATAGTTAGGACTTTAATCTCTCGCACTTTTTAATTTCCGTAACTATAAAACTGTCTAGATGCATGGATAATAGGATTGTATGCGAAAGATAAATCAACGATTAAAAGGTAGATAACCCTAATTGTGCAAAGATAATTAACTGAAAAAAGCACACTTGCACATGCTCACTCCTAGGGTTTACCCCACTTCGGTTGCCTTTGGTAAACGGTCATGAAGTATAGGGAATTTTAGTGACCGTCTTCTAGTCCCAAAAGATCAAAAATGCCCCATTTGAATGTTGCCTCAGAAAGATCTTTAAGACTTTAGGGTAACTACTAAAGTTTCCTAACTATTGCTTTTGTGATTGTACTTGTCCCTTCGAATGTCCCTTAAAACTCCAACGATGGGACTACCTACTCCTTAATAGTAGGATAACGCTGTCTAAAAGAAACGAGAACAAATAGTCTTTTTTCGCGTAGGTAGAAATCTTAAGTACTTGCTCAAAACAATAAAAACTCTTTTACACAAACACTTTCAAAACAGTTTTCAAAAACAACTTCGTCACACTCTTGAGGATAGATACAAGGGATATCATGAAGTTAGACAAAAACTTTTCAAAACACACAGACAAGCAATTTCAAAATGAGCAAGTATCTAAGAGCCCGTGGAAAACCACGGATAGAAAGGGTGCTAACACCTTCCCTTTCTATAATCTACCCCCCGTACTTAGAAACATCTCGAAAAAAGGTTTTTTCTATTCTTTTTCCTTTTCCTTTTCCTTTGTTAGATGAATTAAAATTCGGTGACGACTCTTGCTTACCGCGACATTTGCAAACAAAAAATACAAATCAGTATTAACAGTCGGTTCTGCCACTGTATCACACCTTTCAAAATACACAAACACGAAAACAATTTTCAAAAATGAGCAAGTACCTAAGAGCCCGTGGAAAACCACAGATGGAAAGGGTGCTAACTGTTTACCTGGGGATTTGGTAAACAACCGCTGATCCTCCAAATGGTTACTTATTTGGTTACTCGCAGGATCGATCAGATTGATCCTATGGACATAGGTTGATTTTGAAGTTTAATTAATGTGGATAAGGCTTTAAGTAAATTGGTTAAAGTAAATTGCATAAAGGAAAAGGCTTGGTAAAATAAACAAGGCTGGAATGTAAAGGTTCGACAGGAATCTTAAAGGGAAAAGCATGTAAAATACTGAAAAAGTAAATGACTTGAATTGATTAAATTGGTGTTTCACACATACATTTCTCAACAATTCGTTCGCTCACACTGGGTACTTGAATCTAAATGAGTGACTATGTATTTATTGTGAACACCCGCGAGAAACTACACGTCTACTCCTATTTATACAAAAACATTCCAAGTAACCGTCGGGCAGTTACACTGCTTCGAGATCAAGCCACTTGTCACGTTCTCCATGCTCGACGCCCCAGATCCTTGCACGTTCGCACGTAGTAACTGCTGGAAACCGTTTTCCCTCCAAAGCTTTGAATTTCAAACTGCTCCACTCTGGACCATCGAACACGTTCGTCAAGAGACGTCTTCGACGAAACTCCTTCGACGTCGAAGGCAATCAGCCTCCTTCCTTGGAAGAAATCTTCTAAGTATTTGGCCATCTTTCGACGGTCACTTCGACAGGCTTAGCCAGTCGAAAGCATCTTTCAGCTTTTAATGGCTGTCATCAATTGAAACAAAGGTGTCGAATTTAGGAGCCAACAAATTGCCCCCCAAGAATGCCTTATTTCGACTCTTGAAAAGAAAAAGGCATTCTTTGAAAACGCCATTCGACACCTGCTTGTCCACGCTGAGTCACAAGTTAACTTGTGCACTTTTTGTTGCTTTTTACCAACTATTGGCAATCCCAAGAAACCATCATTGATTTGATCCTAGGACGTCACTGTCAGTACGGCGTGCAGAACCAAAACATCACTTCATAATTTGTCATTATGACAAATTCAAAAAACGAGGACGCACGCTGCGTCTCTCTGTTTCTGCAGAAACGGCCAAAACAACAGGATGCTGCCACGCGTCCCACTACTCCCTGCAGCATTAAATGACATTTAATGCCCTCGTTATTGGGAATTTCTCCCACTACTATAAATAGTAGTGAATATCCCATTGTGGGACTTTTCACGCAAACAATCTCTCAAACTCCCTTGCTTCCTTGCAAACTTGTTTCTCTTTGCAGAAAAACTCTTCCCTTTCCAACTTCATCTTCATCCTCAACAATGGCTTCTGCTTCAACTGCCCCCAAGACTAACGCACCAATTGAACAACTTGCTAAGCCCAAGGTTTTTGTAACCGCTCCGGTAGTGAACGCTACAGGGAAACGAAGGGTCCCTGAACCATCTGATATCTCCGTCCGCGACGCTTACTCGCGTCACTTGATGATTCCGGTTGGATACTCCAACCAAATCTTCGCAATGGCTGGACCCATGAACCCCAGCATCTCTGAAGCTCTGAAGATCAAGAGCTACTTTCCCATTGTCGAGAAGCTCAAGCCAGTAGCTTGTGCTAAGAAGGATCCAGAAGACAACGAAGACCCCACACACGAGAAGATCGACCTTCGTTTCTTCAACAGAAGTGTTAGAGTTTTTAGGTCTTGCCCTAATCTCACCCAGGACTACGTTGCTTGGCTAACAAAGCTGGAAAAACATCAAACTCCAGTCTGGAAGGAGATGGGCATCTTTGACCTAATAATGCTGTCGAAGACAGGTTTAAACTACTCCCCAGAGATGCTTATAGCTTCGATGCTGTTCTGGGATAACTCTCACTTCACCTTTCACCTTCCATGTGGGATGTTAACTCCCACACTCTTCGACGTAGCAGCCATCACTGGCCTTCGACCAACCGGAGATTACTTCGACCCGGAAGAGATGTCGGAGGACCAAATTGGCTTTTCTGAGACGAAGCCAACATTCACCACCTTTATCAACCACTTTCATGACAAGTCGACAGACACAGTGTCCGACGTTGAACACATAGCGTTTCTAGCCTTATGGCTAACTCGCTTCGTGTTCTGTTCGAAGTCCCTGCAAGTGACCAAAAAGATGGTCACTCTGGCCACCCAACTGCATCACCGTCAGAACATCTGTCTGGCAGAACTAATTCTGGCCAGTCTTTATGACTCCATCAGCAATGGGGTTACTCTTTTGAAGCATATCGAAGATAGGAACAGTCTGCTACTCGCTGGGCCTTTCTGGTTACTTCAACTGTGGCTTAACGCCACTTTCGAGTCTTTCTTACCCAAGAAGACTCCGATAAATGAATAAGCCTCAGCGATAGCTAACAGACGTATCGAAGGGATTAGGCTGGCTCTACTGACGCCTGTGGAAGATGGGCTAGAGTTCCAACAAACCTTCACTAACTTCGTGCTGATGTTCGCTCGAAGGAAGGAATTCGTTTCGACTATGGCTCCATTTGCTCAGCGAAAGGTGGGGCCAGCTTGGTTCACAAGGCCACATCCCAAGGAGTTGAGTGGTCCCAATGTTGATGAGCACACCATACTGTGGGAGGCATTCCTTACTCCAAGGATTATGCCTCTTCGATTTAAAAGTTCTAAGACTCATCTGAGTCTGCTGGCCTATCAACCAAACCTGGTATCTCGCCAGTTTGGTATCATCCAAACCCTGCCTTCTCCCATTTTCCAAAAAGAGAAGTCAATGTTGTACTTCTGCAACGATTATACAGAAGACGCTGCTACCAAGCATATTGGGAGATATGCTGGTCGAACCATTCTCTCACTGTTCAACTACCAGCTTAACTTCCTTTGTTCGCCATCTTTTGAAGAATGGTGGAGAAGCTATTACGCTGAGTACTTCTTCGACGAGAGGGACTTCACAGCAGAGTTGCAGAAGTCTTTTGTCCTCGTATTTGACAAAGTAAAGAAATGTAAGTTCATACTCTCACATTACTTTTTATCTTTCTCTTCGACTGTTAGCTTGTTAACTTTCCTTTTCGCTTTCAGTTGTTCGAAAACCTTTGGTCAAGAAGGCTCCAGGAGGCCCACAAGGAGGAGTCCCTTCGACCAAACCTCCACCGCCGGCGAAGACTATAGCGCCGGCGAAGACAACAGGCAACCAACAGGGGGAAGGCTCTTCGATGAGGCCTCCTGCATCGGTAACCAGATTTTCTTCATTTGCAATCTGGCTTTCGATTTTTTATTTTCGACGTAATTATTCAATCGAATTCCTATTGGTTTTATAGGCCCCTTCGCCCAAGAAAAGGGCAGCCTTGGTGATCGAATCGGGGAGTGACGACGACAGCGACGCCCCTCCTACTCCCTTAAAGAGGAGAAAGTTAACGAAGGACGCTTCTGTTCCTACTCCAGCTCCTGAAGGTCGAACCGTCAGAATAAAGGTTGGTGCAAGAAAGCCTAGGCCACCTGCAGTGGTCATCGAAGAACCAACTGAGGAGGAACTGAACGCTCTAGTTAACAATCCTGTCGAAAGTGATAATTCCAGCCCTGGGGCTGAAGCCAATCCACAGGTAATCTATTGGACCCTTCTTGTAACTTAGGCATAAATACCAGTATTTGATTATATCTCTTTCGACATCTGAAAATTTGTCTTCTTCCTCTTTTTCAGGAAACTACTGGAAGTTCCCCACCAAGGACTTCAGAAACTCTGGAATCTGCTGACCTTAGCAGGCCTCAGGTGCAAGATTTGGGCAATGACGAAGCCCACACTGAGCATGAGGCCAATGCTGAGACAGTGGAGAAGACAACTGAAGAACCTATGGCGGAGGAAACACAGCCAGAAAAGGTTCCTGTGGTGGTCTTGTCGTCAGAAGAGAATCCTGAAGGAAGAGACCAAGGCAATGGCGAAGAGAAACAAGATGCTGTTGTCGAAGAACATGAAGGTGGTACTGGCGAAGAACACCAGGATGACGCCAGCGAAGAACCACAGAATGACGCTGGCGAAAGACCCCAAGGTGAAGTTAACGAAGAACCACGAGTCGACGCTAGTACCGCCTCAGTTCAAGTCGAAGAACAACCAAACGAGGCACTCAGCATTCAACAGCCTCCAGTCCAAGATAATGCTATGGCAAAGGTCACCTCCTCAAAGCATAGGTCGAAAGAAGACCTGGAAATCTTGAAGCGAACTGACCCTATCAGCTACCTCAATGCAATCGTTGAGAGTAAGAGTTCTTCCGACACCAGTCAGGAAATTCCTACTTTGTCGGGGAAATCTACCGAGACTTCTCCTCTTGATGATGCATTGGCGAAGGTCAAGGCCCAGTTCTTCAAGAGAGATTTAATGAAGGCTTTAGAGGGGGACCCCACTGCTCCATCTTGCTTAAAGGAGGTTTTGAATGCTGTTGATTTCGATGCTGTATCTCCAGAAATCTCAGACTTGATCATGGAATTACATTCTATGATTGACCAAGTCTCAGCGGATTACCGGCGCCAACGAAATTTCAACAGTCAGCTCGAAACGTTGCATGGCAGGAGCTTATCTGCATGGACTGCCGTCACAAGTTCGACTTCTCGAATTGCCGAGTTGTCGAAACAGAAAGCGTCTGCACAGGAAAGGTTCGATGCTATTGAGCGAGAGAATGTCTCCTTCCGAGCACAAATTGCAGAGATAGAGGCGAAGATAAACGCCAACACTGTGCTCCAGGAGGAAATTCTTTCGACCATCCCAGACGCTGAGAGCCAGACTGAGGTCAAGCAAGGCCTGGAGTTCGCTGAGAGGGCCCAAAGCCTCGACGCTCAAATTGCCAAACTGGAGCAAGAGAAATCTTGGTGCAAGAAGAGGTTGGACTTGCAGCATGCTAAGTATCTTCGACTGAAGAATTCTCTTTCTTTTTGATTCTCTTTTGTAACCATCTATTGTAATCGCTTTCGACAACAATTGCCATTTTGGCAGAAATTAATAAAAATTTCCATTTTGGCATTTCTATGGTTAATTTAGTTTATTATTTTATTTTTATCTCTTGAAGTATAGGCTTGTATTTTTTCAAATATTTACCATTTACTCTCAAGAGTCTTTTATCACCACTTATCTCTTCGACTTCATAGGCTCCACCAGAAAAAGTTTGGATAACTCTGAAGGGTCCTTCCCATTTGGGTGACCATTTCCCCATGCTTCGATCCCGTCGATCCATGGGAAGAATTACCTTCCAAACTAAATCTTCAGGCAAAAACACCTTAGGTTTTACCTTTCTATTATAAGAGTCTTCGACTCTTTTCTTCTGAAGCCTGAGCAAGTCGAGAGCGTGTAATCTCTCTTCGTCTAAATCTACCAATTCATCTAACATCATGTTCCAATAAACCTCAGAAGGAATATCATAATGCCTCTGAACTCTTGCAGATTGAAGACAAATTTCTGCTGGCAATACTGCGTCATGGCCAAAAGTTAGCCTATATGGTGTTGTACCAGTGGCTTCTTTTGGGGACGTTCGACAAGCCCATAAAATCTGGTCTAACGTCTTATGCCAATTCTTTGGTTTCTTCCCAACATGCTTCTTTATCAAGCCAATTACCACTTTGTTAGCTGCTTCGACTTGACCATTCGCCTGTGCATAGTAAGGCGTGGATGTTAGGAGTTTGAAACCTGTTTCCTGAGCAAATTCCTGCATCTTTCGACCAGTGAAAACTGAACCTTGATCAGTTGTTATTGTCTCAGGGATTCCATACCTAAAAATAATGTTCTTTTGAATGAATTCAATGACATTTTCTTGGTCTACATTGACTAAAGGGACTGCTTCGATCCACTTAGTAAAATAATCAATGCCTACCAATATGTATTTCTGGCTCTTTGATGATGCTGGTCGAATCTCTCCAATAAGATCCAACGCCCATCCTCGAAAGGGCCAAGGCTTCACTATCGAGTGAAGTTCGCTTGCTGGTACATGCTGGATGCCTGTATGAACTTGACACTCTTGGCAACCTCTGGCGAACTCAACACAATCTTTCAGCATAGTGGGCCAATATAGTCCTTGTCGAAACAACAACCATTTCATCTTATGGCCTGCTTGGTGAGCCCCACATGCCCCAGCATGCGTAGTCGAAAGGGCTATGTATGCTTCAGTTTCACTTAAACATTTCAGCAACACCCCTTCAGGCGTCTTCTTGAATAACTCATTACCCATGAGTACAAAACTCAACGCCCTGTATTTTGTTTTTCGTTCTGTCGGAGCTCCTGGATTTTGAAGATAGTCCACAATGGGTTTCCTCCAATCCTGGTCTGACAAATTATCAATGAACGAAATCTCGAAGTTTGAGTGATCAGCGTATCCTAACCTTGTTGATTCCAAGTCTGTTGGTGATAAACAAGTCGCTCTTATCTTCTCTCGAACTTCGATTGCTCTTTGTAATCTCGTTTTTGAAATTTTATACCCAGATGCAATCTGTGCCAAGTCATTGGCTATTTGATTTTCGACTCTGGGTATGTGTCGAATATTGACACTTTCAAATTGTTTCAATAAACGATTTGCAATCACAAAGTACATAATGAGATTCTCTCTTATGCATTTATACTCCTTTGTGACTTGCTTGATGACTAACTCTGAGTCTCCCAGGCCAGTAATTAGAGCTTCATACTCAGCCTCATTGTTCGAACAAGAACCTTCGATTTGGTACTTGAATGTTGTTGGAATTTTATCTGGAGAAATAAGTAAGACTCCTACTCCTGTTCCATTTTTATGGCTGGAACCATCGAAGTAGAATTTCCAAGGTTCTATCTCCACATAATTAATATTCTCGACTTGAATAGAGTGGTCGACTATGAAGTCTGCAACCACTTGTCCTTTTACTGCCTTAAGAGGCATAAAGGTCAAGGAGTATTCAGTCAATGCTAATGCCCACTTGCCAATTCGACTATGCAAGATAGGTTTCGACAACATATATTTGAAAACATCAAAATGAGACGAAACATAAACATCAACTGGTTTTATATATTGTTTGAGCTTTGTACAAGAAAAATACAGACATAGACACAATTTTTCAACTTCGCTATATCTAGTTTCTGCATCATTCAAAACTCGACTGAGATAATAAATGGGTCTTTCGACTCCATTCTCATCCTCTTGGGCTAACATACTTCCCAGAGTTTTGTCAGATGCAGCTATGTACAATCTCATACTCCTATTGCTACAAGGAGGCACCAAAATAGGTGGCTTAGTGAGGTACCCTTTGATTTTGTCGAAGGCTTCTTGTTGCTCTTGCCCCCATTCGAACCCCTCCTTATTCAGTCGAAGCAAGGGTGAAAAGGCCTGAGCTTTCCCACTTAGGTTAGATATAAACCTTCTCAAGAAATTTATCTTGCCTAAGAGAGATTGCAATTCCTTCTTATTCGATGGCGCTTTCGCTTCCAAAATTGCCTTCGTCTTGTTCTGATTGATTTCGATCCCTTTCTTGTGGACAACGAAACCCAAGAAATCTCCAGCTTTTACACAGAACGCACACTTCAAAGGGTTCATCTTCAGACCATGTTCTCTCATTCTTTCGAATGATTGTCGAAGGTGGTCAATGTGACTCTTCCTGGAAACAGATTTTATAACAATATCATCAATATAAACTTGCATAAACGTGTTAATAAAATCATGGAAGATAGTATTCATTGCTCGCTGGTACGTTGCCCCAGCGTTCTTTAGGCCAAAAGGCATCACTACCCATTCGTAAGTGCCTAAGGCCCCAGGACATCGAAAAGCTGTTTTCGACACATCCTCTTCAGCAATGAAAATTTGATTATATCCTGAATAACCATCGAGCATACTCAGGTATTCGTAGCCAGCGGCAGAATCGACTAGCATTTCCGCCACAGGCATTGGATATTCATCTTTGGGGGTGGCAGTATTCAGATCTCTGAAATCTATGCACACCCTTAATGTGCCATTTTTCTTAATTACTGGCACTATATTGGCAATCCATTCGACATACCTTGTAACACGAATGAACTTGCATTTCAGAAGTCTTTCGACCTCCGTTTTGATCTTCGACAAAATTTCTGGAGCGAAGCGTCTTGGATTTTGCTTGATTGGCTTCTTTCCAGGTTTGATTGGCAACTGAAGTTCTACCAATCCTCTGTCGAGACCAGGCATTTCGTCATAATCCCATGCAAAACAGTCTTTAAACTCTTTCAGCAATTGGATTACTTCCAACCTAAGTTCTGGATCAATTTTGGCGCTGATGTAAGTTGGCCTATTCTCTGATCCTTCGCCTAAGTTGATTTCTTCTAAAGGGTCTTGTGCTAACATCTTAATGTTGTTCGCCAAGGGATCCTTTTCGAAGCCCAGAGGCTCATCGTCATAGATCGCGTCGAGCCTCTGTTCCTGCATTCCTTCTGTCGAGATGTCAGGAGGTTCTGGGTCAAAATCTTTTCCAGGACCTATAACTGGTGGCTCTGGGTCGAAATCTTTTCCAGGACCTATATCTGGTGGCTCTGGGTCGAAATCTTTTCCAGGACCTGCAGAAGGTAGTACTTGGTCATTGGCCTTGGTGGCCATATATTTTACTTCGGCTTCGAGAGCCGTTATCATCTTGGTTTCAGCCACATAGGCCGAAATTCGCTTCAGAGATTGTGACTCAGTCATTATCACTGAATTCACTTCCCCAACCAGTTGGTTGGATACCAGTTAGCCCACTGAATTCTATGTGGGACACATCCTCTCTGTCCCATTGGAAACCATGCTCAGGATGCAGGTATAGGGAACAAAAGGTGTTTGGCGCTGGCGCCATGTCGAAATCAGGAGCTGGACATGGCCCTATGTGAGCCAAGTTTTTGTCGAAATCTGTTACACCCAAGTGGTTTACTTCGCCAAGGTAGTAACTCTGATCAGCCTCTATGTTTTCGACCAACCCATCTGGGCGCCATAGAAGCAGTCTTTGATGCATCGATGAAGGCACAGCACCCACACCATGTATCCACTCACGACCTAACAAAAGGTTGTAGTTAGGTTTGGCTGAAATGACCATGAACATTGTTGGGCGAAGGATCGACCCAACTTTTATGTCGAGCTGGATCACTCCCATGGTGGTCCCAATGCCTCCCTCATAGTTGGACAGGACCATATTGTGAGGTTTTATTTCTTCATCCCTTTTGCCAATCTTTATTAGCACCGAATGAGGGATAATATTGATAGTGGCCCCACAGTCGACCAATATCTTGTTCACAGTGGTCTCTTCGAGCTTGGCCCTTATGAACAAAGGTTTGAGGTGATTCTTCATCGCCTCTGTGGGTGGCTCGAAGAAGCCATTTTGTTCTTCTGTAGTGCCATTGTTCATGACAAAATAGCACACTGGCCTGTGTCTGGCCATTTCTTGTTCCATCTCCCAGTCGCTGGTTTCGACTTCTACTTGTCGATTGAATTCCCTAGGCAGCATTGAGACAACGTTCACCATTATATCCAGGGTATCATCGGACTCAGCATCATCTTCGTCTTCGACTTCGCTCTGGTTAGGCCAAACTAGCCTGTTGGTAACTGGTTCTCTCTCAAGAGGCTTTCTTTGTTTCCTTTGAGGCACATTCGAACTAGTTTCAGCCTTAGGTTCATTTGCAGCCTCTCTTTCAGCTTTTCGCCTTCTTTGATACCTCCTCCATTGGGATCTCGACATAGGATTTTTTCCCTTGTAGTTGCTGGACACTTGAGCAACTTTGGGTGCAACTCGAGGATCTTTCTTCTGGATTAAAGAGGAACCTCTTGGCACTTCGAAAGAATGCCATTTGTCTTCACTTGGCCTTTTCCGGCCAGATGTTTTGTACCAAGTGTCTACTGGTACATTTGTTGGAGGCCTAAAAGTCAAAGGCCTCTTGTCTTGATTAGAACCCCTTCTGGGATCATGTCGAAGGTTAGAATTCTCCCTTCTCTTGTTCGCTGCTCTCACGCCTTGTATGTGCTCAGCAGCTTTTTTATCAAAGATAGAACTACATCTTGGACATAGCATAACCTCTGATTTTTTCTTTTGGCATCTTTGTAAAAAATCTGCCAAGTTTTCGTTTTCCTTAGGGAAAGCCGTTTTATTCGCCTGCTCTTGCCTTATGGCTTCTTCTGAAGCTTTAGGGTCAGAAAGTTCAACCATGTTGATGTTCATGGTATCCTTAGTAGCAAGAGTTAGTTGTTTCATTTGTGTTTCCAGTTTCTCCGTCTGGCCTTGTACAGTGGCCAATTGGGAACTGGGCTTTGGTCCAGTTGTTTGTACTTCAGCAGTCTTCGACTTTGGATCTTCGACCGCTTTCTGGACAGCCTCAATTGTCTTCCTGGATAAGTTTCCAGAAAAACTGCCAAAAATTGGCATGTTGATGTGGTCCTTAGAGACTTCGACCATGTTAATGCCTGGCTTCTTCGACTGGATCTTGGTAGCCTCTATCATGTTCACCTCAGAGGGCTCTGCATAGTGGGCTTCAGCCTTCATTGGATTGGAGTCGACAGCCATGGGGGATTTGTCAGCAAACTTTAATCTCCCTTCCTCAATAGCGTCTTGGACAAGATTCCTGAAAAGAAAACATTGAGAAGTTTTATGGCCCAGAAAATTATGATATTTGCAAAAACCCCTCTTCTTTCTTTGATCAAGAGGAGGCACTTTTACCCCAGGGGGTACTATCATTTGGCCATCTTTAACTAGCAAGTCGAATATTTCATCACATTTTGTGATGTCAAAACTATAAGTCTTCTTTGGGAACCTATCATTGGTTTTGTCTGGACCAATGGGATTTTTCCCATTTGAGGGGACTAACTGTTTACAAGAGTATGGAGGCCCTTGTTTCAGTTCTGCTAAATCGACCTCTCCTTCCTCGACAGCTAAAGTATCGTCGAAGGATTCTAGCTCTTCGTCATCCATCTCAACGTAAGCTATTCTCTCTCTCTTGTGAGTTTTTGTTGCCTTAGCTTTTTCAGCTTTAAGGCGTTCGACTTGTCGAACTCTATCGGCCAGTTGGGCCATGTCTCTTAGGTACTGGGTATCTAGCTTCTTCCTAATGGAATAGTCTAAACCGCCTGCGGCCATTTCGACCAGCTCATGTTCTGGCACTTGTGTAAAACATCTCGCCTTAAGCAACCTAAACCTATTTAGATATTCGTTTATAGGTTCAGTGAAACGTCTCTTAACACTCGCCAGTTCTTTCAGGCTTATCTTGGTTTGCCCCATATAGAATTGTTCATGGAACAATCTTTCCAATTGGGTCCAATGGTGGATCGAATTGGGGGGGAGAGTTGTAAACCAAGTAAAAGCGTTCTTGGTTAAGGAACTTGGGAAGTATTTGATTCTTAGGTTTTCATTATTTGAAATGTCTCCTGCTTCGATCAAATACCTAGCCACATGTTCGACAGTGGATTCTGTCGTGTCCCCAGAGAACTTAGTAAATTTGGGGACTTTGGTTCTAGGGGGTAAGTCAGTTTGTAACACATATTCTGACAATGGAGAAGTAAAATTGGGCCTTCGAAAGCCCATGTTCATTCCATTCTGAGTCATGATTCTTTCGATCATGGTTGCCAGATTGTTTTCCAACCCCATGTTTTGGTATTGGACATGCTGAACCACTTCGTCAGCATTTTGGTTTCTGTTAACTAACCTAACCTCTGGGGCTATTACCCTAGGTTCTTCGACAGGTTGTTCTACAGGCTGTTGGGCCTGATTAATGGTGGTTTCCTCCTCTACAAATATCCCCTGATTTCCTCTTATTTGCGCCCTTTGGGGCTGTCGAATAGGTGGGGGTACTCCAAAGAAGTCAGCCAAACGCGTCATTTGCGCTGTAACTTGCTGATTCGACTGAGTAGTATTTTGTATTAGAGGATTTAGCACTGTACTCAAAGTTTGTGCCAACATTTGCACCATATCATGGTTGCTTTCGTCCATCTGTTGCCTCAAGACTGCTGTCGAGGCATTTGTAAGGCCATGGGCTACTTGGGCCGTTCCTCCTAAGAGTTGGGTCCTATTTCTATTCGCCATGCCTACTCCAGAGCCTTGGAGTGGCGAAGTGGCACTCACGAAAGGTTCTGAATAAGTGGACGCAGCATTCGTCAGGCTTGCCAATTCAGAAGTTGGCATACCATAGAATGGAATAAATCCTGGGGGAACCACTGGCCTTGGACCAGTATTTCCCCTTGGAGGGGGAGTTCCCAAAGTCATTCTGGGGCCTGCAAACGAAGTTGTTGGCCCTGTGGTTGTGACTGACACTGCTGGCATCGAACCAACATTCGTCGCTTCACTCACGGTCATATTAACCGTTGCTCCCACACTCGTTTGTGGGATTTCATTATTGTTTGGCGGATTCGCCATCTCTTCCCTTCTTCTGGCAGTATTATTATCGTTGGTGTATATTCTACCACTCCTCAATAACATACAACTCGAAAAGATGAGATTTTTCAACAATCAACACACAGTCCCATCAGGTGTGCCAATTTGTTTACCTGGGGATTTGGTAAACAACCGCTGATCCTCCAAATGGTTACTTATTTGGTTACTCGCAGGATCGATCAGATTGATCCTATGGACATAGGTTGATTTTGAAGTTTAATTAATGTGGATAAGGCTTTAAGTAAATTGGTTAAAGTAAATTGCATAAAGGAAAAGGCTTGGTAAAATAAACAAGGCTGGAATGTAAAGGTTCGACAGGAATCTTAAAGGGAAAAGCATGTAAAATACTGAAAAAGTAAATGACTTGAATTGATTAAATTGGTGTTTCACACATACATTTCTCAACAATTCGTTCGCTCACACTGGGTACTTGAATCTAAATGAGTGACTATGTATTTATTGTGAACACCCGCGAGAAACTACACGTCTACTCCTATTTATACAAAAACATTCCAAGTAACCGTCGGGCAGTTACACTGCTTCGAGATCAAGCCACTTGTCACGTTCTCCATGCTCGACGCCCCAGATCCTTGCACGTTCGCACGTAGTAACTGCTGGAAACCGTTTTCCCTCCAAAGCTTTGAATTTCAAACTGCTCCACTCTGGACCATCGAACACGTTCGTCAAGAGACGTCTTCGACGAAACTCCTTCGACGTCGAAGGCAATCAGCCTCCTTCCTTGGAAGAAATCTTCTAAGTATTTGGCCATCTTTCGACGGTCACTTCGACAGGCTTAGCCAGTCGAAAGCATCTTTCAGCTTTTAATGGCTGTCATCAATTGAAACAAAGGTGTCGAATTTAGGAGCCAACACTAACACATTCCCTTTCCATAATCTACCCCCCTTGCTCATTAAATCTCGAAAAAGATCTTTTTCTATTCTTTTCACCCTTTCCGTTGTTGGATAAAAGAAAATTCGGTGGCGACTCTTGCTTTCCGCGACATTTGTGAATACAAAATGTAAAACCAGTATTAACAGTCAGTTCTTCCACTGTATCACAATCCGATAGCACATGGTCGAAGCAAGAACATCGAAATGAGATTCCACTATCTTTGAGAGTAGGTAGCAGATGAGAAGATGAACTTGGAACACTGCAGAACTGAGAATCAGATTGTAGACATCATGACAAAAAGAGTGCAGGTCAAAGTGTTCAGAAGACTAAAAGCTATGATGAATATAGATAGTTTAGACACAATGAATTAGATGGTGTGTTGAAATTATAATTCCTTGGATCGAAGCAGTTTTCTCGATAGAAAACAAGGAAGTGTCAAAAAGATTGTGTCGAAGTGTGGAAACAGTTTGTTACATACAAATTTGATTTAGATCTAAAATAAATAGATTTGATTTAGGTCTAAAATAGATAGATTTGATTTAGTTCCAAAATAGGTATTTTGGTCTTTTCTAGTTTTGCGTTTTGGCTTAGAGAGCAAGCTAACCTAAATTTATAAATAGTATGAGTAACCCCTATTTTTGTAATTAAGTTGTATTCACAGAATTTGCTGTTGCAAGTGAATAAGAAGTTTTCCACAGTTTGTGGGCAGAGAGAAACTTTGCAGAAAACTATTGTCTTTCTTTCTTTCATTTTTTCATTGTTATTGTGTGGTGATAACAATCTTGTTCATCAAGATTGATAGAAATCCATCATAGAAATTGGTGGATTTCCAACACATCGGCCGCTAAAGTGGTGTCATTAATGAATTTTACTTTGTTCTTCGTGGTTTGATTGATTTTCACAAACCAATCATTTCGACCCGTCATATGCATAGAACAACCAGAATTCAAATAACATTCCTCACTGCACCGCACTCCTTCTCTCATAGTCACTAATCTTCTGCATACATTTCTGCAGCATTCCCGAAGCTACTGTTATTTTAGTCTCGCAGCTTGTTGTTGCTGCATTCATCTTTTGTAATCATGACCAAGAGTGTATTCTCTTCATCAAACTCTAGTCTTGTAACCTTGGCTCAATCTCCTTGAGATTCTCGTTTGTTCGCGTTGCAATCTCTTGCAAAATGACCAAACTTTTGACAATTGTCGTATTGTGTCTTGCTCTTACCATACTTTACTCTTTCGCCTCTAAAGTTTCCTTGACCACCATTTTTTCTTAAGCTTCTCTCACCCTTTTGACAAATCGAATTCTTCGAATTTTGAGACTCTTTTCCACCAAAATTATGAAAATTCCCTTTACTCTTCATGGTCCATTGGGGACAAAATTCATGTTGCAAATTAGGCGTTTGTGGATCAGAACCAGGTTCTTGATGCTAAGTGTTAGAACATTCAGTCACAAGATTGGTAAACAATTGAGAATTTGAGTATGTGGAGAGAGAGAGAGAGAGAGAGAGAGAGAGAGAGAGAGAGAGAATTGGGGGTGATAATATTATTTTGCTTTCATTGTTCTATGACAAACACACCATCATGGTATATATATGTACAAGTGTTGGGATACAAAAGCATCTAGTCAAAAATCAGAGAAAAAAAATCAAAAACTCGAAATTGTAACTAGTTAACACAAATCTATAATCAATTATAGCTGTTATAAAAACATAAATAACTATCAGCCGTAACCGATTACTGCGTTTGCGTAACCGATTACACCAACCTCAAAATAACTTTTCTACAACTTATTTGACCCGTTTTAATGTCTCTAATCGATTACACTCCCGTATTAGCCAGTTACACAAACTTGAATTACCAAAAACTCTTAATAATATATAACTTCTACATATTTTCGAAAGACTCAAAATTAAATCATATTGTATTTAATAATAACATTGCTACATATTACAAATATTCACATGAATGGCTTGAATGTGACATGACTTTTGTTTTTTTTAGTGTGTAGGAGATTATTGTTTGTAAACATCATCATTATCCTTTTCATCCGAAAAACTTTAATAGTCTAGATCAATTATTTCATGGCGCACAAAACATAATTTGACAGAATTAATGGTTCAGGAGAATGAACATCCTGTTTTAAAATAATCAAAGAAACTTTTAATATCAAAAGTTGCACCACCACAACTTTTTATGTCAAAAGTTGCATCAACATAGAAAGTAACATCAAAACCAGACATTGGCCTCAGGATTTATAAAGGTCAGAGTGTATGCTAAATTAAACAATGTCTTCATCTTTCCAGAATTTATTCCAGGATAATTGAAGGATGCAATTAGTGATGATGATCATCATCATGTCCATAACGTGATTGTAATACTTCATTAAGTTGCATGAGACAC
The DNA here is from genome assembly GCA_948472305.1 of Vicia faba. Taxonomy (NCBI): domain Eukaryota; kingdom Viridiplantae; phylum Streptophyta; class Magnoliopsida; order Fabales; family Fabaceae; genus Vicia; species Vicia faba. The sequence goes on along the minus strand of OX451737.1, from coordinate 1,648,616,500 downwards.
AATAAATTAAATTCAAAAAAGAAAACATACATAAATATTATTTTTAATATGTATCTGAGTACAATTGTGTCGGTGCAAAATAATTTTAGCTCCCGGACACACGGATATTTAATTAGTTCAGATTATAAAATATTTTATAATTTGATACAAATATTTTTCAAAAATAATTAAAATGAGACATGTCCAAGTAGTAAGAAACCAATGTACTAAAGTACATCAATGTCACTCGAAATTTCAACCACTAAACAACTAATGTTATGTATTTGTCGCAAAACTTTTTTATCTATCACATGCGTACTACTCCATAGTGGGACCGTACCTTTTTGAAGCGCATAATAAAATATTGAATTGGCTAAAATCTTTGTAACTGCATTCAAAATCCAAAGTTAGTAAAGTTGACTCTTTAGAAATGACAGAGATTCGGAACCACTCAGCTCTTCTTGTAATTGACATGCAGGTAGTTATTATTATGATCTGTCTCTTTCCTTAGGATGTTTTTTTTTTTCCTGAGAAACTAAGGATTCTTCTGTATTTGTGTTTGTTTGCAGAAAGATTTTGTAGATGAAGAGAGTCCTGTAAGAACAAAAGGAGGGAAAGATATTGTCCCAAATGTGATTAAGGCTGTGGAAGTTGCAAGAAAGCGTGGAATTCTCATTGTTTGGGTAATACTTTTTCTTTCTTTTGAGTGGATCTTACTTTTCCAAAATGAACAACTATGCAATCAGAACTAGTTTATGTATAAAAGGAGGTGTTCAAAATTAAACTGATGCAAATTATAACTATAAAACAAAATTTAAAAAAATTGAAAAACTACACAAAATCAAATAACATACTATATATTTATATGTTTAAATATTATTTTATGAAAACCGTTTAAATGTAATTAAATTTTAGATTGAATTTTAAATATCAAACCAAACTGAATAAAATCAAATTTTATATAGATATAATTTAATTTTTTTATATTAATTTATTGAATTTGATCTTATTTGGTAGGATAAAACATGACACTTGTGGTTGTTGTTGTTGTTATATTAATATGATGTATTATATTAATTTTTTATTAACGGTTTTTTAACTTTTTGAATACAATTTATTAGTATAATATAATTTTTTTTATATTCTTTCAAATATAATTGCAAAATTATATTATGTAATATTAAATTTTAATATATTATATGTTATATTTTATATCAAGTTTATCATTTTATTTAATATTTATAATGTTATTATTAGTTAAAATAATTATAATTTATAAACAGGATATTTAAAAAGATCCAAAATAAATTGAATTAAATTGAATCAAATTTTCTTAAGCTGTCATCTAAAACTGAATTAAACAGCAAATATTTTTATCTTTTAAAATGAAATTTTATTTCAAAACTTATGTTAAATACGTTGAAAACATTCATAATTGACATGACACTAGTCTTTACTGTTTAAAATAAAAAATAAAATTATTGTACAACTATAAACCACTATTTTACTCTAACTTTTTGTTCAGTGTCAATATTGCTATTAGATTAATATTGGACCAATAAATTTATATAGTATTAAAACTCGTGTTGTTGATTGTTTTCTTTTTGTATCATTTTCAATTTTAGATTTTATATAAATGATATGTTTTGTAAATTTAATTGTTATTGTGTCTCTCTCAAATTTTTTCAGGTAGTACGGGAACACGATCCCTTAGGAAGAGATGTTGAACTCTTTCGCCGACATCATTATACAGTAGGGAAAGTTGGTCCTTCCTGTATAGGAAGCAAAGGTGCAGAGTTAGTTGATGGACTGATCATTAGAGAGGGAGATTATAAACTTGTCAAGACAAGGTTTAGTGCATTCTTTTCTACACATCTTCACTCAGTCCTTCAAGGAGCAGGAATCAATAGTCTCGTGATCACAGGTGAGAAAACACTTCAAATGCATAATGATTATCAGCATTGGACTATCAACATGTGACTGTTCTTGTTAACGCTACTCTATATAACTTTATTTGTAGGTGTTCAAACTCCAAACTGTATAAGGCAAACTGTGTTTGATGCTGTAGCATTGGACTATCAACATGTGACTGTTCTTGTTGACGCTACTGCAGCAGCCACACCTGATATTCATCTTGGTATGTATTATCAATTCATGAAAGTCATACGATTTGATGGAACTTTATTTTGATAATCATTTAAAACTGACTTAGTCTTTTACTTGTATTATGCTTTCGTTAATTTTAGGAACCACTTAGCATTAGCAGTCTTTGTTTTAGTATAGTTGATTGCTTTCGGTTATTGTTTTCCATTGTGTATTCAGTGGCTATTTAAGCCAATACTACAGTTAATAAAAACTGAGTCATTCAGTCCAATTGTTCAGTTCTTTCTTTTAGTTTCAATATCTATAAAAGTTATCAACAAGTTTATTAGATTCTAGTGATGACTAATGACTGAAATTTGGATGGTTACAGCCAATGTGTTTGACATGAAAAATATTGGAGTTGCAACACCAACATTACAAGAATGGAGCGAGTCCAAAGCTTGATCTTTATGGACCACGCGTTATGCAACTGTTTGCACCATGTAGTGCTCAATTTCAAGATTCAAAAGGGTTGATATCTTTTGGATAGCTAATAAGCTGTAAAATGAAATAAAATTGTGTAGTCCGTTACTTGGTTGCCATGCTTTAGAATAATATGTGATTTGAACATCAAATTTCAGACGATATATAAAATAATGTGTTTATCTCTACATCGCATTTGTATATATATATATAACTTATATACATTTTCACATGAATGGCTTGAATGTGACATGACTTCTGTTTTTTTGGTGTGTAGGAGATTATTGTTTCTTTTGTAAACATGATCAATATCCTCTAAAAAAAATAGCCTTTTGTCTGCAAAAGTTTAATAGTTTAAATCAATTATTTCATGAGGCAAAAAGCATAATTTGACAGAATTAATGGTTCAGGAGAATGAACATCCTGTTTTAAAATAATCAAAGAAACTTTTAATATCAAAAGTTGCAACACCACAACTTTTTATGTCAAAAGTTGCAACAACACAGAAAGTAACATCAAAACCAGACATTGGCCTCTGGATTTAGAAAGGCCGGTGTATGCTAAATTAAACAATGTCTTCATCTTTCCAGAATTTATTCCAGGATAATTGAAGGATGCAAAATTAGTGATGATGATCATCACCATGTCCATAAGGAGATCCACCAGGTCCTACCACTTCAAGCTGCTCAGCAAATATAGAGATTCATAGTTAGCATCATTCTGTAAATTTGATTATCCAAAAATACTCCAAATAGTTTACCAGAATTTAGTTCTAGTTTGTTCTAACTGTCATAATTCATTCATGAAAAACTGGACACATGCGACAGTTTTTAAACAAACCTATGCACTCTCACTATTTAGACTCTCAATCAATTCCGTTGAAGCCATTTCAATAAAAATTGGCTACATAGAGTACCTTAAATGTAGGCATACAATATATGGTGACTTATGGTGTTTCCAAACCAGCCACCAGGTTGTAGGTGCAGTCAAGCATTGATGACAAAAATCAATAACAAAACTAATAAAAACTCAAAATCCAGTAGTTGTGAACTACTCTATACTATAGGATGTAAATTGATGATTCAGGAACTTGTTGAGAAGTAAAATAAATGATTTGGCCCAAAGATGAGCTGCAGCTAATAAATTTTTTCCGCTGACAAAAGCCTCTGATGTTTGACTTTTCATTTGCTTATGAGGATGAAACACAGGATCAAGAGAATTTAAACCAATATCTGGGTTCTGAATGGTGACCTAGGTCAAACAGGGTTTTGAAAAGATCGAAAGGCTCTAACTTCCATACTAACAAATTTTGCTTTCCTGCAAAAATAGGAATTATCCTACAGCAAACAGCTAAGAACACCAGAACCATGCAACAGCACCATATAATCTTATTTAAAACTAAGGCATCAAGATTTGGAAACATTTAGAGCTAAAGGAACTAAAAACATCTTCTAACAGAAGCCTTATTATTGCAATCAATAACAAGCAATAGTCCTTGACAACTAATGTGTGCATGTTCAAGCACAAATAGACAATTTTAAATTATATAGGTGCATATCTTGGAATTCAACTCCACGCCTATCTAAACTAAACATACCAGAAAATAATGCAATAAGAGTAAAAGATTTTCAACTCACCACAAAATACTGTGCACACACGGGACATTCATGAGGTTTGTCTTTCTCCAGCCAAAACCAGACAACATCATGCTCATCCTCTGCAATCAAAACAGTTTGTTCACCTCCTCAACGCTATAACCAAAATTCTATCATTTTTCATAACTTCCGAAAGAAGTTAGCACACAATAATACATTAAGAAAACAAAGAATACTCTGGAACTCACCGCCTTCACCACCTGGGCATCCAACTATCCTTTTATCGAAATAAGATTTAACAACAGCAGGTGCTTCCTATGAACCAAAATAAACAATTAAATTAGATAGAAGAAACATATTCAGAACCATTATCTTATAATATTACGGAACAGTAAATCTGAATGAACCATTTGGAAGGAGAGAAAGAACAATAAACACTAGGACTACTAGACTAGCATACAAACGAGTAGAGGTGTTAGTGACTTAACAGTTAACGGTTGTTTGAAAGTAGCCAACTGAATTTAGAAAGAATCATTGGACTCAAAATGTAAATGAAGAAATATATGCATCATCGCTTTCAAGCTTCCTAGCTATTATTTAATACACTAAAGCATATAAATTAAATAAAACTTACATAGATATGTTACTCTTATAAATATGTAACATTTTGAAATTCAATTAAGATTTAAGAGTGGATTAAAAAAGAAATTTATGAACATCTTGACAAACACTTAAAAACTACAGCGAATACTTAATAAGTAAAAAGGGAAGCAACAAGGACCAATTCTTATTTGAAAATAGGGACTAATACATATGTGAAAATTACAGAAACCAATTCTTATAGGAAAATAGGGACCAACAAGTCAACAATATCTTGATCAAATGATTGAAAAGATTACCTAGGACCAACACCTCAATATGTAAAAACAGGGACCAAATTTTAGTGGACATTTGAGACCAAACCTTAACAAATCGAGTCTACAGGGACTAAAACTCAAATAAGTGAAAAATATAGAAGCTAATAATTTAATGGTGAGAACTAAAACCATGAGTGAGAATACTGCAAGAAAATTAAAGGAGACCATGATTTAATAGGTTAATATAGCCTAAAATCATGTGAAAACTAAGGATTATCATCAAGTGAACTAAATGATTTATATAAATAGCTTTAGAAGGAGGTGGCCTCCAGTATGTAATTCACACTTAAAGCAGCAGAACCACACTTTGCCTTTAATGATCAGGACTTCCATACATCAGTTTCATACACTAAAAAGCATGGTCATAACATCTAAACATTTTCAGATAAATAACTTTAAATACCAGCAGCAGTTACAACAAGCTTGCTCTGGTAGTGCAGAGAAAGGCACACATTAACTAGAGGAATTATAACAGGAAACAACTAATTACAAGTTCTCCTTACTTTCAAATTCATAAAAATAATAATTATGGCACGTGGACAACATCAGAACAGGAGATGCGATAAAAAAAGAGGAGTTCTACCAACACTCTCTTCACTATTGACTAAAATTCACCCGAGGGTTCTAAGAATTTATGTGGTCCACATAAATTTAAACCAATAACAGAAAGAGTGTTGAAAAGAAAGTGTCAAAGAGAATGTCAGTACTTGGTAGCACTTCTCACTGTTTTAAAAATAAAGTATGGAACATCATTCATAAAACCAAAAATACATTTAATGAGAAAAAGAGTTCTGACTCAATGTTATTTGTATTTGATCTTTAAGGTTTTCCTCTCACTGAACAAAATTTACATGTGTAGCACCGACACTGTAGATTGAAGGCATGTATGATACGTGACATGTGTCAGTGTCAGACATTTACGCATTTGGTTTCATTCAACTACTTCCATTTTCTCAAATTATTACTAGTGTGTAGAGTCAGTGTTTTGCTTCATAGGAAATTACACATTACAAGATACAAGCAAAAACGATAAGCAATAACACAAATAACACTAACCTTGGTGCCGAAAGGACCTTCAGGGTGGTCGATTTCAAGAATATCCCTACCCTAACAAAAACAAACATCCATATGAAAAACAAAAGCATAATCACCCTTCAAATGCAAAAATCACTAACTACATATTACGTTTCTCAACCTATGTACAAAGAAAAATACTTCAATCAAGATTCAAGAGCTCTTTCTTCAGCATTTTGATTATAGGCTATGAACACAGAATAAGCTGACTGTTAAAAAAGAAAAAGAGATTTCATACCTTTTGCCCTAAAAAACATTAATTACATGTTTGGATTCACTCTTGAAAGAATCAAAAGTGATTCTAAAAACTTAAAATTGATTTTGTTAGTATGTTTCGAGATTCTTTATTAGAATTGATTTTGCCTCAAGAATTAATTTTAACTTGAAGCTTAGTGCATGTTTGGTGTTACGGTGGAGTTACATTGGGTTTGCCAGAATCACGGTGAGCCGTTTTGATTTTACACAAGCTTGTTGCTTCTACCAAACCATGGTGGCAAACCCTGATTCGGCCAAATCCACAGTAAAAACAAACATGCACTTAGCCGATGTTAGGAATTGCAATTGTACACCTAACTATCTAGCTTCGTAAAAGTCGAGTTAAATAGGAATTGCAGCTATACACCTAACTATCTAGCTTCGTAAAAGTCGAGTTGAATAGGAATTGCAGCAGTACACCTAACTATCTAGCTTCCTAAAAGTCGAATTGAAGTGACTGTGACATCGAAATTCGAAAAATTAAATTGCAAACCCTAAACCAAACTAGCATTAAGATTGGTTACTGTTGACAAGAAACCTACAATTCAATTCACTTTTAGATAAGCAAATTCAAACATAAACTCCTTTTAACTAAAATGAATTCAATCAAAATTAAGAGAGAGATGGATACCTCAATCTGAGCCTGAAGCTCCTCACGTTCATGACCAGTAGCAATCGGCACTATATCCTCAACCTTCTTTTTCCCCACAGCACTCTCATCTGCAACAAGAACCAAATCAATAACAATCAAAACAACAAATCAGCTAACGAGAAACGAAATGCAGAACAAGAGAGTACCGGATTGGGTGGAGAAGTGGCGGGAGAGCGTAGAAACAGCGACGGCGGGGGAAGGAGATCGGAGAGAAGAAGAAGTTAGGGTTTTGAGGTTTGAAGAGATGAGTCTACGTAACATGGTGATTGATGTATTTTGTTATGATCTCAGGTCACGCCCCGTTGGGTTTCGGTTTCTTTCTCTCGATTTTGATGATTTAACGGAAAACTGAATGAATAAACTCTGAGAAAGAATGAAAATTCGAAATGGAAAAGGGTCGCTTCAACAATCGGTAGTGGCGACAAGGGAATTGACTTCACACGTGACAGAGACTCCCTCGTGTCGTGCCACTCGATTCCAATTTTTTTTCGATCAAACAAAATAAGGAATTTTATTACCAATAAAAGTTTTAATTTTTTTTCTTCTTTTTATACATTTAAATACTAGTAAAATCTCCTAGGGGTCCTCTCTGAATTTATATTACATGTATACTAAATATTCATTTATAAAATATAGAATAATAATATATATCAATTTTTAAACATTAATATAGTCAATTTTATAAAAAAATAAACATTAAAATGAACTATTTACGACTAATATCTCATAAATACATTTATATTTACTCATAAATCTATTTCATGTATTAAATTGAATATCAAATTTGAATCTCTCGTTTATAAAAATATTTGATGCACGTATAACAATTTTAATAATTTTAGAAAAGAACAAACTACCCTGCTAGCTCCACAACCCTCCATGTCTTCTTTTTGAAAAGCCTTCACGTTTTTTTGATTTTTTAAATGTCTAAACTCTCTTGCTACATCATCTCTTTCTCTTCCTTCTTCATTTTTTTCTCAATTTGATGCTTTCTTTATCTTTTCCTTCTCTTTTTCATCTCTCGTTGTTCTCCTCGTCTTCTTCTTCTTTCTCCCTCTCTTGGTGGATGAAGAAATGCATAAGAAAGTGAAGGAAATGTCACGAGAAAGAAATGCACAACTATCACGTTTTTTTTGTTTTCGGTTTAAAGTTAGGGTTTTTGTGGTTGATATGATGATCTTGTGGTAAGGGTTTTTGTGGTTGTGGTTGATATGATGATTTTGTGGTTAGGGTTTTGGTTTTCCATCATTGATACCTTCACACGTTTTGTAAGTTGCAAAGTTTCAAGGAGGTGTTGCATTGACTGTTATTCCAGACTCTGTTACAAATGGTGGCACCAGACTCGGTTCAAAAGTTCTACTTCTTGAAATATGAAGAAGGTGCGCCTAAGTTTAAGCATGTTCCTTGGTATTGATTTGACCGCAGGTTCATATTGTAATGTTTTATTGGTTTGAATGTTGATCGGCAACTATATTGTTCAATTACATTTAGTCACGGAAGATTCGATTACGATAGAGTTTTATTGTCAAATTTGATCGAACTTGTTTATGAAATGTTATAATGTTTTCTTCCGACCGCCTTATAGAAAACCTCTACTTGTCTCCCTGCAGCATTGAGCTTCAACTGAACAATAACAGCTTTAAAGCTTGCAAGCTGCTGGTCCGTTTAAAAATTAACTTTGATATGAAAAATTTCATTGTTTTTCGCAGAGATTTTAAATCTTACTGAATCGTTTCAGGGTATAGTAGAGGCATCGATGAATGCAGAAATAAAATCGCCTTGGATTTCGTTTTTCAAATCGTATACCTCCTCGCAGATTTCCATATTTCTTGCCTTGCTTTGTAATATCCGCATTTGCATTTGTAGTAGCAATCCCTTTATAATGATTTTTATGATTTTACAGGCACGACATCAAGTTCCTGAAGAGGTTCTCCTGCAAATACGGTCTCCTAACGATCTTGACTTGGAGCTCTATCAATATGCAAGATCCATTTTCAATAAGAAACATAAAGTCTAATTGCTAATTACTGAGGTATAATTGTTGAGTTTGATATATCCCATCTCTTCACTAAATGGTTATATAATCTTATCCATGGCTGCAAAAGTTTGAGACTCTCAATGTTAAACTGCTTTAAACCAAATATGGTCAGAGTATAGAGTGAATTATCTATTAGGCTCAATTATATTTTTGTGTGAATTATTTTTCTGCATGTGTTGTCTGGCAACATCCTTGATGCAGCCAGTTGTATTATAGATAAATAGGTGGTTTGAAGCTTGCACGTAGTGTGTTTGATGAAATGACTGTGAGGGTGTTACCCACTTGAAATGTTATGAAGGCAGGACAATTTCCTTCTGTGATAATGTTATGTTAATTGCAGTGTTTTTTCTGAAATTTCTTTCTTAAGACAAGAGGTTACTCGATGCACTAATGATGATCTCTGTGCATCACAACTGAACAACCAGAGAAGTCTGGATGAGAACTTTGAGTTCTTTATGTGGGTTGACACAATTGTAGGTCTAATAAGTTTAGCTTTACCTTAAATACCTAAAACATTTATCTATAATAGACAACTAATAATATTGATTTACATTTCAGAGCGTTTGAGTACGAGAAAACAATGATCTTGTGGTAAGTTATGTCAATCTACTTGCAGAAAGAGAACACGGTAGTTGCAATCTACTTTTTACTATTATGTCAAACTATATTAATTTTCTATGATGAATCTTTTACTGATAATTAATTTTAGGTTCAATTTGTGAAGCAGTTCTTGGAGAATCAAAGAAAGGGGCTCCATGACAGTAGGTTGAGATCAATAATTTGAAAATGCATTTTAAAGGAATCGGTTCTAGAAATAAATGGCTATTAATGATGTTGATAATGTTCTACAAGACTCTTTCATTAATTTCCACTGGATTTAGGCTATTCAATTTCTGCCCTCTGAATATACTACAGTAGAGCTTAATCTGTATTGGCATATGGATTTTTTTTTGGCGGATTGAGAAGCTTAGTGATACACAGTGCCAACCTGAGTCACAGCTTAAGTTCATAACTGAGGCCTGGTTACAGGTAAATGAATATATTAATTATTCCTTTCATCATAGCCGTAAAAGTTGTGTCATTCAGGGATTCATACAGAATGTCTTGCAATGCAAATAATAATAAATAAATAGCTTATGCCGTGGTGGCTGGAATCGCTATACAAATTCCAAAAATCATGCAACAATATAGAAACTGTGAATTATGGTAGTCTGTTATTAAAGGTCCCTGGCCTAAAATTACATTTACATTTTGCTTATATAACAATGCATAATTTATTTAATGTTTCATGCTATTTTTTTTGTCCTTTCTAGATTTTATAATCTGGTATGATTTGATATATGTATGAATAGCACACCCAACAACTTAAGAATAACTTCAATGGGGGAGTTTTTTCTCTAGTTTTTCAGCTGGAATGTGTTGCTTCAAATTTTCTCTCGATTGGAGGCCAAGCGTTGCAGTGCAATCTTTATAGAACTTAACAAATAATAAATTAATAATAAAATATCCATACTTCTTTTTGCTTTTTGTTTTTAATTTTTTTTTTTTAATAAACATGATTTATATATTAAATTTTACTTCACATTAATAATTTTATAAACAATTTATTTTTTTTAAATGTTAATTTTACGTTATTTTAATTACTATTTTAAATTTTAAATTTAATTTAATTTATTTATTTATTGTATATTTATAAATTTAATAACAAAATAAAATATTAATATATGAGATAAAGTTGTGGAACTCAATATGAGTTCTTTAGAGTTGTATCATTAGAGTGAAAAATTAGTTGAATTGCTTCAAACTGACGTGACTTAATAGATTCTGCAAAGAACTCAAAAATGAGTTCTCAGCAGTTTCATATCAAAGACATGGGATATTAACAAAAGCTTTAAATGTAAGTCCTTCAATCATAATTCATATATTCAATAAGTTTTTCGTCTCAATATCTCCATAATTTCTTCGTATAAATATGTCATGTTATCAATATTATATATGAAACGTTAAAATATATATTATTGATTTAAAATAATTTTGGTAAAATAATTTTATTTTTTTTTTAAAAATAATAATTTTTTTTGTTAAAACATTTTTTTTAATTTACATTTTATTACATTTAAAAATAATTATATTGTTGATTAAAATATTTTTATATACGGAAGCAAATATTGAAACTAATTTATTATCTATTTTAAAAATAAAAAACTATTTTGGTTAACCAAATTATATTATATTTTGAAAACAAAAGTGTGTGTATCACACCAGTATTCGTGTGAACGTACAGGTAACACACTAGTATCGTGTGAACCCACGGGTAATCAGTTTAAAATTTGTGTGTACACATATATAACCAAGCCAAAATTCATGTGAACGCGTAGGTTTTTAGATTTTTTGTGCAATTAAAGAAAATAAATGTAAATATATTTAAAATAATGTATCTATCCAAATACGAGAAAATGTGTTGTTTTTTTAATTATTTATATATTTAATATTTTTATTTTGATATTCTTTTTAATTTAAAATACAATTATTTTTAAGATAATATATGAATAACTGAAATATATATTATTGATGTGTTTCTTTAAAAAATTGGAAAATTGATGCAATTTTGTTTTTATTTTAAAAATGTCTTTTTTAAAAAAAATTATAAACTATTTTGGTAAAATAATTTTATTTTTCTTATTTATCCTTTTATTATATTTTGAAAACAAAAGCGTGCGTACCACATCAGTAGTTGTGCGGATGCACGGGTAACACACCAGTAACGAGTGAACGCACAAGTAATCATACTAAAATCTGTACGAATGCACGGGTAACATATATATGAGTAACGTGTGAATGCAGGTGTAATGTATTACTTTTTTGAAATTCTTTTGAATCATTTTCTTTTTTGGACTTTTATGTAAAATTATTTTTCTATTGATTTTCAATTAATTCTAATTTTGGATATTTATTTGTCTAATTTATTAAATTTTATAAATCATTTTATTATTACAACTCTATCAACTCCAAAAAAATATTTTTATTTTATTTTTCACAATTGTCTTTTACAAAGTACGTGTTTAATGATTTTTCTTAACAATAGTTATTTTTAAAATCTTATACAATTATCTTTCAGTCCAATTTTTATTTTTTATTTTTTCCAATAATATTTTGATATTTTATAATTTATTTGAGTTCTCATAACAAACTAGTGACATATCTGCGATATACATCAGAACTCATACGGACGTACGTGTTTCCTATTAGTAGTTATAAAGACAATATATGATTTTGGTGTAGCTATTTTTTTCTTCTAATTATGCCCTTTTTCACTTTTTATTTTTAATATCAACTTCTTTTTACTAATTGTTATATGGTCGTTTTATATCTCTTTAATTTCATTTTTTAATTATTTTATAAATAGCTAACGTTTAAATTAAAAATTAATACATAAAAATATAGTTTATATTTTCACCCGCTTGTGCATTAAAGAAAACGGAGAGACGGATTGGATGCTAGTATATGTAAAGAGAAGAATTTTTTTTTTTGAATAATCAAGTATTAAAAAAAAAATTCACAAATAACCGCGTTTCGGAAAAAATTACGTAAATAACCATGTTTCAGATGACTCCCCAAAGGAGGAGCCATCTCACTTGGCGCATCCTCCCATTTTTTAAGTGGAGGCGCCATCTCACTTGGCGCCTATGTGCTTAGGGCATGCCCTAAGCCAAGTGAGATGGCGCCTATGTGTATTTTTAGGGCAAAATATGATTATTTTTTTTGTCCGGTGCGTTGCGTATTGGATACAGGATCAAAAAAATGGACTTTTTATTAAAAAAATAATAATTACATCCAATTGTATTACATTAAAAAAACAGATAAAAAAAAGGAAAAAAAAAACAGATAAATCAGTGATCCCCCAGAACCCGGTAATGACCCCCGGTTCCGCATCTCCGTCCTCGCCTTTCACGTGTTGGGTGTCGTCGCGTTTCCTGCTGCGGCAGGGTCGATGGCCCAACGAAGTCAATGCGGTCCGGATCCATAAAATCAGTCAGATCTCCATATCTAGAAGATCCGCTTTGGTACAATCGGTTACCCATACCCTCAAAGTTTGATCGTGTTGGAGGTGGGTGGGGTTCCATGGTGGGTCTGTAGCATTGATCGTCTGAGTACGGTGGGTAGAAAGGACATGGATCTTGGGGTGTTTGGTATTGAGGATGTTGGGTGGTTTGGTGATATTGTGGTTGATGGTAGGCTGGGTCAGTTTGTTCGTAATCTTCCGACATTCCCATATCAGGGCTAAGGCTGGATGTTGAGGGGCCCATATTGGGATATACGGAAGATTGAAATTGTGTGGGGGGTATGCGGGTGTGTTGGTATTGTGATTGGTATTGTGGTTGGGTGTGAGGCATATCAGGGTATTGGTAGTGAGGTGGTGATTGTGGTTGGTTGTGGGGCATTTGAGTGTAATTGTGTTGTGGTGGGGACTGTGGTTGGGTGTCTGTGGTTCTGTTTCTTCTTGGGGGTTGGTCGGAGGTTGATGGGTTTTGAGTTTGTTGTTGGGGAAACGAGGGTTGTGCCCATTGTGTGCGTGGGTCAACCAAGTACCTTGGATGAGACACGTGCATTTCAGGGTTACTAACCGACCTGTACCAAGATAAGTATTGATTCGTGTGTCGCATATTACCATGATTAAGGAAAACCGGGAATTGCAAGACATAACGGTGACGCCTCTGCCACATCTTACACCATTCCGGAGCAAAGTCTTTCCAGTTGATAAGACCCCACTAGGCTTCGACCCTTTTAAGATGCCATGGGGACAAACAAGTTGGATCACTTGGTATCTCTTGATGCATTCCAAACTGCATCTTCACACGGTCGCTGTGGTGCATCTCCACAACGTTGAACCGAATGATTGCAGTCTTCGCGGTCCAAATTGCTGCATCCTCCGGGTTTGGATCATGGCCCAAACCCAAATATGGTCTCCAGACGAACTGCGATAAAATTTAAATTAGGTTAACGAAAACGTAATGTATAAATAATTTAAATGAAGAAAAGTTTAAAGCTACGACATACATCATTCGGGCCTAAGTGATCCAACAGATTGCGTTATAGTGCGACATTGAATCTTGGATTCTTACCGTAATCCATACCCCTCACGCAATACCTAAAAGAAATGAAAAACATTTTATTCTTAGCATATATTTGGTGAAGAGATGAATAGTAATAAATGATATAACTTGATGACTTACTTTGTTGCGTACGGGAAAACGAAAGTGTTGTTGTTGACGGGGTTTAAGGACTCCATCCTCCACCAACCCCAGGCTTGTAGTAAAAAAGCGCACCCATAAAATGTACATTTTTCCTTGACTGCATTTTTGCACAAGGAACTGTATAGGTGGGCTAAAACTGCAGAACCCCAACTATACTTTTTTGTTTTTTCAAAATCCCTAAGTAAATGTAAGTACATAAAATTTACACTATTTCCCGTACTTTCGGGAAATAAAAAGGTACCAAATAGTATCATAAGATATGTTCTGGCTTTTACTACCCTGTCTTGCTCAGAGGAATTTCCGTTTAATTCCAAACTTGCATAATGACTTTTAAGCTCAGTGAGTAGTATTCTCTGGCCTCTCGCACCACCACCTTCAACCATATCCCTGCCCAACAGTTCTTCACACTGAGAGTTGGGTTGTTGAACCGACCCGTTCACGGCCTTACCGTCGACAGGGAGACCTAGTAACATGTACACATCCTCTAGCGTGACGGTACATTCACCTATTGGTAGGTGAAATGTATGGATCTCTGGTCTCCACCTTTCCAACATTGCAAGAATGAACTTCGAATCAATTGTGCAATTGGAGATCTTTATAACATGTCCAAAACCTGCGTATTCCAGATATGGTACGATAAATGGGTCGGGAGCCAGGTAGTTGTGAGAACGGATTCTGAATCTTTTGGTATCCTGAGTTCATAATATAAAAGGTGTAAGATTAAGTAAGATGAACAAAGCATTATCTGAAGTATGAAAAATGTATAACAAAAATAGAAACTTACAAATGCGGTAATATTTTCCCTTGTGCCTCTTTGAGAGTCGCCCATTGTTAGAAGAGCCATTGTTTAAAATGCTTGAGATTATGAAAGACTTAGGAAGTGTAAGAGAGTATGAAAGACTTAGAAAGTGTAAGAGATTATGAAAGATTTCGTAGCAGAGAGTGAGACTTGTGTGGGTGTGAGAGATGTATGATATGGTATGTATTTATAGGCAAAAAAAATTCATAGAGTGGTTGTTGGTGCTTGCATGCATGCGAAGTGCCACTCTTGCAGGCAAGGTGGCAGCCTAGGGGGTTACATATCTGCATGCATGTACAAAAATGAAAGGTGTCACTCTTGCAGGCTAGGTGGCACGATTGGACAGCAAGGGAGGCGCCATTGGACTTGGAGAAAGAGTACAAAAATGAAAGGTGTTGTCATCCCAATTGGCGAATAAGAGGTGTCCTTGGTTGCAGGCTAGGCTCAGGCTACGTGACAGCCTTTGGGATGCCATTCCTGAATGCATGTAACCCTATTGGAGGTGATGGGAGGAGACTTACAACATACAATATAGGTGCAGAGTAGGCGCAGGCTAGGTGGCAACCTAGGGGGTTACATATCTGCATGCATGTATCACGATTGGACAGCAAGGGAGGCGTCACTGAACTTGGCGAAAGAGTACAAAAATGAAAGGTGTCGCCATCCCAATTGGTGAATAAGAGGTGTCCTTGGTTGCAGGCTAGGCTCAGGCTACGTGACAGCCTTTGGGATGTCATGCCTGAATGCATGTAACCCTATTGGAGGTGATGGGAGGAGACTTACAACATACAGTATAGGTGCAGAGTAGGCGCAGGCTAGGTGGAAGCCTATGGGGTTACATATCTGCATGCATGTATCACGATTGGACAGCAAGGGAGGCGCCATTGGACTTGGCGAAAGAGTACAAAAATGAATGTTGTCGCCATCCCAATTGGCGAATCATAGGTGTCCTTGGTTGCAGGCTAGGCTCAGGCTACGTGACAGCCTTTGGGATGCCATGCATGTAACACTATTGGCAGCCTTGGGGGTTACATCCTTACTTAATTGAAATTTTTAGTCTTACGTTTATCATAACATTGATTCACTTAATCTGTCAAATCTTCCAACCTTCAAACGTTCTTACAATCAAACCTTCAAACCTTCAAACAATCAAACATACAAACCTTCGAATAACTCATAAAGTTCAAACATTCCAACCTTCAAACCTTACAACATTCAAACCTTCATACAATCAATAAACTTCAAACATTCCAACCTTCGAATAACTCATAAAATTCAAACATTCCAACCTTCAAACCTTCAAACCTTCAAACAATCCTACGCAATGGCCTCTGCAACATAATTTGTCGTCAAAGCACATTTCAACAGTGAGACATACATTTGTCCCACCGCTGGGTTTTTGTTTAGAGACACAGACAACATCTGATTTCTCTTAAACGGGAAAGCCAATTTCTCGTACTTCAAAAAACGATTGGAGGCCAAACTTGGACGAGGCCCGGTGACCCAGATATTTTATCATAATCCAGTTTTTTTTGGAAACAACCAAGTAATTTTTTATAAGGTTGAAGTTCAAGATGACGAGGATCTCCAGAATATGTTTTCCAGCCATGTGTATTCTGGGTACGACTCTATTGAGTTGTACGTTATGCTGTGAGAGCCTCAGGTGACACAAGTGGTTGATCCTTTGGAGAATGAACAAGCTGAGGTAGATGCAGTTGATGAAGAAGAAGAAGATGACGAGTTAGAGTTTGATGAAATGGTGAATGATGATTCCGACGATGATGGCATACCTAGTATTCCTGCAAACGAAATCTACACACCACCTTCGCACATGACAAACTTCAACATGGACGGAGATGAACCTTCTACTGACTTATTTTTCAATCCGTATATGCAGTCGGATGAAAATTTAAAAGAGAAGGACAAGTTTCGTAACAGAGAGGAATGCATTAGATCCATACAAAAATTCCACATGCTCAACTCGGTTGATTTTAAGGTGGACCGTGTTAACCCGGAAAGGTACAAGATCAAGTGTGTCCACCCTGACTGTATGTTCAAGCTGACCGCATCATACAAATTAAGAGGTGACTGCTGGGTCATAGGTTCCATGACTACCCACACTTGTGTAAGTTCCACTCAATCACAGGACCACCAAAAACTTAACTACGATCTCATCTGTCAAGAAATCCTACCCCTGGTCAGTAACGACCCATCTTTGAAGGTGAAAACAATCATCTCCCACATCACCACGGTTTTTAACTACACTCCGTCTTACCGTAAGGCGTGGTTAGCAAAGACTAAGGCGATTGAAAGGGTGTACAGAAACTGGGAGGAGTCATACCAAGAACTTCCTCGCTACCTGAATGCACTCAAGACGTATTCTCCGGGTAGTGTTTACGTTCTGGAAACAGTGCCAGCATACGCCCAAGATGGTAGTCTACTAAACGGTAACGGAATATTCAGTTGAGTGTTTTGGGCATTTCAACCATGCATCACAGGGTTTGCATCATGCAAACCAATTATACAAATTGATGGGACTTGGTTATATGGGAAGTACAAAGGCACGCTACTGATGGCAGTTGCACAAGATGGCAACAACAACATTTTTCCCATTGCCTTTGCCCTTGTCGAGGGGGAGACCGGTGGTGCTTGGAGCTTTTTTCTAAAAAATCTGCGGACACATGTGGCTCCTCAACCAGATCTCTGTTTGATCTCGGACAGACATGCCTCCATTGAAAGTGCCTACAATAATCCAGCAAACGGTTGGCATGACCCTCCTTCTACGCATGTCTATTGCGTTAGGCATATCGTCCAGAATTTCACGAGGGGGATCAAGGACAAAACATTAAGGAAAGCGATTATGAATGCGGGATATGCATTGACACAACCCACATTCAAATATTACCGCAACAAGATCCGTTTGTCAAATTCGGAAGCCGGTAGGTGGATCGACAATATTCCGGTGGAAAAATGGACTAGGTCATACGACAATGGTCAAAGATGGGGGCACATGACAACGAATCTTATTGAATCAATGAATGGGGTGTTCAAAGGCATACGAAACCTCCCGATCACTGCTTTGGTAAAATCTACGTATTTTAGGATGGCTGCGTTATTTGCCAAAAGAGGTGAAATATGGAATGCGGTGTTGCAATCTGGACAACTATGGAGTGAAAGCTGCATGAAATACATTAAGGCAGAAAGTGCCAAAGCCAACACTCATATGGTTATACGGTTTGACCGATACAGCCACAACTTCATTGTGAAAGAGACAATCGACCACAATGAAGGCCTGCCAAGACAAGAATATAGGGTCATGCTACCTTCTCGTTGGTGCGATTGTGGCAGGTTTCAAGCATTTCGTATGCCTTGCTCTCATGTCATTTCCGCTTGTGCTCATACCCATCAAGACGCGCTGCAACTTCTGTCAAACATTTACAAATCTGAAACGTTGCTCAACATTTACAACAACAACTTTCCTTTGGTAGCAAAACCAGATTATTGGCCTGCATACGACAGCAAAATAGTGTGGCACAATGACCAAATGCGAAGGAACAAGAAGGGTCGTCCCAAAAGTAAGCGCATCACAACAGAAATGGACGATTTGGACAAGTTGGAAAGAAAGTGTGGTTTATGCCGTCAGGTCGGACACAATCGCAAAAATTGTCTGAATCGGGCGTCTGCCTCGACCACATAAAAATTGTAATACATAAAATCTTTCCTTAATTATGTTGTAAACATTAGGGTTTTCCATTAACATATTTTGCTACAATAAATATTGCGCGTACAAGAAAAATTAACGATATTCCGTCTACGAAATTACAACTGTTAACACAATTTCATCTGACCCATGCATCATCAACATTACATTGCTGTCTGTTTTGACTTCCTCCAACCATACATTAGGTCTTCCTGTCGCATGTGAGGTTGTTGTTCGTTTTCGCTGGATCCTTCGAATTTTCCCCCCCTCCGTAATGTCTCCATCTAGCCATCGCATCAACTCCCGCTTCAGACGCTCCATGGAGTGAATGTGCCAGAATTTCATTTTCATCGCAGGTTTCATGGCGGAGAAGATAACGTAACCATATCTGCTAAAAATCATGGGCGACGTCATGACGCAAATAACAGATTAAAAAATAAAAATACAGTGCGAGAAAGTGTGCGAAATTTCGGAGAAACGGACGAATTATTTATAAAACAACATTTTGCCCTAGTTTTGCCCTAGGAGCCAAGTGAGATGGCGCCTCCTCTCACTTTTAAGGAGCATGCGCCATCTCACTTGGCTAAAAGTGAAGGGAGGCTCCAAGTGAGATGGCGCCTAGGGCAAAACCCTAGGTGGAGGCGCCAAGTGAGATGGCTCCTCCTTTGGGGAGTCATCCGAAACATGGTTATTTGCGTAATTTTTTCCGAAACGCGGTTATTTGCGAAATATTATTTTAATACTTGGTTATTGTAAAAAAAAAATCCAAAGAGAAATCATAATTATATAATTTTTTTTTAAATATATCCACTTTTGTTTTTATTTTAAATCTTTTAACTTCTTTTTTTTAATAAAGAAATGTCTTTTGATAAAGAAATGTTTAATAAAACTTATATACAAATAGAAACTAAACGGATAATAAGTTGTCCCGCTATTTATTTTATGATTGCAAAATCAATTTAAAAAAAAAACTATATTTGTTAATCTAAGAGATACAATATTGTTATGTATAAGTCTTTGAACTCTGTAAAATATTCGGTGTTTCTGCTTTTGGTGTTAGAAAATCAAAAATATCAAAGGCAAATTATGAAAGCATGATGATTTTCGGAACATGTTTCCTTATGTTTTACTACTTTACTTGAAGCAACTTTAAGAGTTATTTGTCCCACAATAAAACCTTTAATTCTCAGTCACATAAGTAGAGAAACCTTTGTCAAGTTCACACATGCATGTTTCCCTTACCCTCCTGTAAGTATTAAAAAAAGGAGGACAGAAGGGAACAAAAGTGGTTGTCTGGATGCTAATTAATTTTAAAGTGATTATAAATACATATAATTATTTATAATTGACTGTAACTAATTATTAAAGTTATTTTTTACTATAATCTTACTATAAGAAATTTAGGGTAAATACCTTTTTTCGTCTCTTAACTTTTCCTCAGGGTCCATAATGGTCCTTAACTTTTAAAAATTTAAATCAATCCCTTAAGTCTTAAAAACTGAGCACATAGGTCATTTTCGTCTATTTACTGCAAATGGATATTTGGGTCTGCAGACGTGGCAGATAACATGTCTTGTCTCCTTCTTTTTCCCATGGCTATGTTAACAACATCGTCTTATGCGTTCGCCTATCTAGGGTTAAGTTGATTTTGGTTTCCAAAAATTGAAGATTAGAATTCATCCTTCATGCAATCAGGTTATGCTTCACCCCCCACGAAACAGAAAAGCCATGAAAGTTTGAACTTCGGTGTGTTCACGAGCTCGAATCTTCCATGAAAACCGAGTTGTCATTGTGGAGACACGACTATTCCTCGTAGGTCTTCAACGGCAAAGAGCTATGGAATTTTTTTTTGGAGTTATTCCCATTTTAAAGTATGTTTGTGATATGTACAATATTTTTATCTCCATTGGTACAGTTTGAGTAATCCATTGGAAAATGTAGGGAACAAGGTAACCTGGGTGTGGGTATTTTGAATGGTTTTATGAGGAAGCTCAAGATGACAAAGGGAAAACTATAATGTCTAGATTGGAAAAGCTATCAAAGAAATTGGATGATGTAACAATGGAGATTGAAAAAGTTAGGTCAACAAATGAAGAATTAAGGAAGGAGGTGATTCAACTTCAAAATGAGATGAACAAGATTTTGAAGTTGAAAAAATGTTGGATGATTGTTGCGCCCCAAAATTTTCCCTCTCATTTCACAAGGGATCACCCTGGATCCCAGGTTTGCTTCTATCAAGTTTCCAAGCCTTGAACTACAAATTTTCCAAGAAAATCACTCATAAGGGCAAAATGGTCATTTGCATATTGAAAAGTCAAACTTTGACTTTTGGATCAAAATCAAACTTCAAGAATCACATTTCATCAAGACACGTTGAAATATGAAGTTTTGTTTCATCAAAATCCAAGAGGTCAAAATTCTAAATACTTAGAATTTTTCTAAGTGTTTAAGAAAATATGACAAATTCAGAACTTCTGACCAGGTTATCACCATAACGCTCAACAAATTATGTATATTCTCAAGACAGAGTTTGGTCAGAACTTCTAGGCAAGTTTTCACAAAAGCTCAGGCAGAGTTTGCCAGGGTAATTCAAAGAAGGTTAAGAAGCGTGCTGCAAGCTTTCTAGAAAGTCTGAAAGCTCCTTCAGAACATGCTGGAGCCAGAAGATAAGAGGATCAGAAGATGGGATGTCACGCTGAAGCAGAACTTCTGATCCAGAACTAAGCCTTGGTGTAGAGTTTCACGTTGCATGATTTCTGGTTGTGATAAGTCTCATCATCATTTAATGCTCATTTAATGCTCACAACCACCTTCTGAGTCTTTATCCAAAGGATTTTCACCACGTGTACCTCTACTGTCTTGGGATAGTGTAATACCCCAAATTTGTCCTACCCTTCTACTTTTATCTGGTTTATGAATTGTCGCACTTTTCTCATGTACATATCTCCATTAGGTCATTTAACACTGCATACATTCGCTAACAACATAATTTGGCATGGAATCAGTGATATGATGGAATTAGGGTTTCTCTATACTTTTAAGCCCTCGTCTTCATTTAGGGAGATTCAACTGATTTCTTCAGCAATCAATGGTTTGCGAGTTTTTTGCAAAGATTAATGGTTTGAAGCTAGGGTTGTGTATTCATGGTCATTACAGACTTCTGTCTTCATCAAATTTCCATCCTGAGACAAGTGTATTAAGGTTTCATTTGTGATGCTTAATGACTGAATCAATATTCCAATTGAACCTCTTTCCTTTGATGTTTCTAAAGCTTAGTTTTAATCTGAGGATTTCATAGGGAAGAGAGTCATGTTGAACCTTCTTATGATTGATCAAGATTAATGTCAAGAGGTTTGCTATTAAATGGATATAATTCATTTATTCACCAAGCCAAGGTCATCAGCACATTCTCTAATCAATTAAGGCTCGAATTGTAAGGGATGGTGGCATTGCATTTTATGATTCTATCTTTTACTAATTCAATCCAAGATTTTTGGGTTAGAAGGCAATAATTATGGTTTGTGCGAAGAATGGATCAAAGTGGGAAGAATGTTTACATGGTTTTCATACAAGAGAAGATATGGATTCATTTATGCATCACTTAATCAATTAAGTTTTGTGCATGGTTCCAAGATATGTTTGACTTGGAACGACAAATCAAAACATGAAATTTGTTGGTAAGAATAACCAGGTTATTCACTTATTCATTGCTTGCATTCATCAGAGTTCTATCCAACTTCAGATATTCATGATTGTTCAAGGTCATAATCGTGCAAATTTACAAGCCATGTTGATGTTATACAAAAAAATAAGTTACAATTCACAAAGCTAAATTACAAATACATACAGCATCTGAGTTTCATCCAATTACATTCATAACCACACAAACTTTTGTTCTAAGCCTAAGTCTTAGTGCCCATACATCTTCATGCTTGCTTCCCATGACCAAGACACCATATCTTCAAACTATGCCCAAAGCTTCATGTATCACTTGAATCCATCTCAGGTTTTCTCAATCCTGCAATTTCGCAAAGCAATAGAAGTCGGTTCAGAATTCAAAAAAAATTGGCCCTGCATCAGTTGAAATACAAGTTTAGCCCTGTACCAAATTAATAAAACTAGCTTAGAAAAATTCAAAACAATTAGAAATCCTTTAACAGTTTCAAACAATTCCAAAATAGCCCTACTGTAACTGTTAACAAAATAACAAACTCTAATAACTAACAAACCTCCATAACAAACCAAAACAGAATTTTATAAAAGCTCCCTCCAACTCTCTCGTCATATACATAATCAGATTCAAAACAGAATACATGTAACAGATGGCAGGGGAATTCATTTGGGATATACGATTATTCACTTGACAAAAAAATTTCACAAAGAAGGATTCAGAAAACTCACCAAGAAAAAGCTGGAACTCTCTCCTTTATTTGCTTTTTTCCCTGCAACATCACCATCCTCTCATAGTGATTCTCTCTCAAAGCCCTCACCCTGAACCTCTTCATCAGTTTACTTCCTCTCTCGGCAACAAACTTCTGCAACGTCTTCAATCAACAACAACGTTCCTCACTTCTCAATGACTGCAACAATCAACTTCACGACATCTCCAATCTTTAACCTTCATCACTGCAAATAATAACAACAATAGGAATCAATAACACAGAAGCACAACACAAGCGCAAACCAAAAGAAGAGAAGAAGAAAGGCCGAAAGTAGATGTATACCTGAGTTTATCTTCTATATTTCTCGCCATCTAAGAGGCGTCGGACCGTCTTCGGTAGGTAATAATCTTCAGCCTCTTCCTTTAGCATTTTATTTGTGTTACTGTCATTGGTTTGCTTGAACTGCGAAGACTGGAGTGGATAAACACATGGTGTCGAAGGTGAGGTTGAGCGATGAAGAAGAATCGCAGTGAAGATGCACAGAATCACAGAAGCAGAGAGACGAGAGAGGATGGTTATGTGTGGTTTATCACAATGGCGATGAAGTCCAACAATCGAGGGCGTGAGGCTGAGATAAAGTGGAGGGAAAGGTGGTTCAATGATGAGTAGCTTCGCCGCTGTTATGTTGAGTTCGTGAGAAGAAGAAGAATTAGTGTTTGGAAGCCGAAGCAAGACGACCATGAAGCAAAGGCGATGGGGGGACGGAGTTTCGCGGCGCCACGTGAGAGAGGAAAGAAGTGAAGAGACAAACTTCATAACCCTAGATCCTCTTTCAATTTGCATATTTTTTTAATTTTATTTGTTTTAATTGATTTTTTCTTCTTTTAAACACATATAATTAATAATAATGCCGATAACAATTTGTTGAAATAAATAAAATGCTGAAAAATCTGGTGATGGAACTGGATGATAGACCTGGGCCGAATACTCTCTTTGCTAGGCCCGTTTTACTATCTTTTTGGAACTAATTTGCAAACAAAAAAAAACTGGTATGTGTTGTGATAATTGGGCCGAATTGTTGTACCTTTCCCTTAAGCCTACAGTCTCTCTTTTTGAAGCCTGAAGCCATTGCACAAAAAAAACTAGTCATGGACTCAACCAGTTGGGCCTAGCGCCCTTACTAAGCCACACACCCTGATTTCAACACTGTACCCCCTGACTTCATCTCATTTAAATATTTGGTTTTTTTTTCTCTCCTATTAATTGTTGATTAATTGGCGATAGAATGATATAAAATAATAGAATATTTTAGAACTCTTTAGAATTTCTTTTTAGAATTTTAATTAGAGTTTTTCACTATTTTATTTTTCATATTTGGTATTCATTTTCATTATCATTTTTAGTCAAGATTTCGTGATGGTAATGATGCAATTTTTGCAATATGGAATGCTCGGGGTTAATTCTTCAATCACTCGTTCAAGGAAACTTTGGTAGAATTTTCTTACCGCTTGCATAGTTTCGAAGAGGCAACGGACCTCCTCCGTTTGGTATCGTCACAACCCTAATTTATTCTTTATTTTCGTACTTTATCGCAATCCATATGCATGCTGACATTAGGTAGAATCCCTCAAATTCTAACTTTAGATCTAACAATGCATGATAACATTAGGTGTAGGAATAGACTAGTCTCCCTCTGACTTTTCTTCCCCTTTTCGCATACGCATCTAAAACTAAAACTTCTTTTTCTTTTCAAAATTCAAAATACTTTAAAACTACCGATGAGAATCATGCCTTTGCTTAGTATGGGAAATGATAAGCGGGTCTCTTCTTGATCTTATTATTCTTCATCTCAAGTATAGGTGTGGTTCAATTCTCAAACACTCCTCTCATGGCTAAGTAGAAAAATGGCTAATATCTCTCTCTTAATGTCAATCAGTCATCGTCTACAACAAAAATATAAACAAATTCAAATCTTTTGTGTGCCCGAGCACTTTTCTTTAAAACCCTTTTTCAGGTAAGGACATGATTAATTTACTTTTGTACCAACGCATAAGTCTCCAAAGGTCAAGTTGCGGCAGAAGGAGGAATTAACTTCGTCCACAAAAAACACAAACAAACAAAAACATATGAGCCGAACTACGGTAGCTCTGATTCCTCAAAACGGATACGTAGGCATTGGGGTAGGGCCCAAGCGAGCACAATTTTATTTTCCCTACATTCTTTTCCCTTTTCGTTTGCATGCATTCTCCCTTTAGCAGTAGTATAATAAACAGTAAGCATAGATTAAACACACCCATAAGATAGATAACAAGAGTGGATACCATAGAGTACTACGGGCGTGTGGGGTACTAATACCTTCCCCTCGCGTAACATACTCCCTTACCCGATCTCTCGGTCGCAAGACCGTGACTTCTCCCTTCTCAGGTTTTCTCGATGTTTAACTTTCCCTACATGTGGGATAAAAGACGTTCGATGGCGACTTTATTGTTTTGATGATTTCCAGCCGGTTGTTTTAGATAGCAACTTTACTACTAAGCCCATGCTTTTCTTTTTGCTTTTCCTTAATTCCTGCTGACAACCACCATGCTTGCTTCAAAAAACAAGGCAGCGCTTCAGCACATGAAGGCTGTATTCAACGCTTTGGTCAAAACTTGACCAAATCCCAAAACCTTGTTTATACAACCTGCTGCAGACCTATGACCAACAGCTGGTTCGGCCTATGCCTGCATCCCATGATTGCACCAAACTAGCATACGAAAACTATGATGAAAAAGCAAAGGAACAGGATGCCAAAACAGGTTCAAATCCCATTTGTTTTCCCCCCAAAATCACAGCAAATTCATCTATAAATACTTGGCTCCATCACACGTTCAAGGGGTTGGCTTTTGAAGAGAGAGATTGGCCAAAAGAGAGAAAAGGAAGTTGTGAAACCTTCATAAAAATCCAGATTTCTCATACACAAAAACAAACCTTTGTTCTTCCCTTTGAACCAAAGAACACAACCACTCTTCTGTCTCTCTTGCTGACTCAGAACATCCAAAAGCAGCCACTCAAAGCTCCAAGCACACTCCAGGTAAGTCTTTCTGACTTTACTTGCTTTTCATTCTGAACATCATTAACATGTAAATATCATAGCATTAATGTTGTACATATCATTGCTTAAGTAGAAAAAAATGTGGATCAGAACTTCTTGATTAGGGTTAGACTCAGATTTAGGATTAGAACTTCTATAAACTGTTGTGATATTATCCTTCTGATTTGTTGTTTATTAAGAACTGAATAAATTGTTGATGTGCTGATTAAGAGTTGAAATATTGCATAGAACTTCTTATGTTCACTCACAGCTTTAGCACAACACTGAACTTCTGATGTTCATTCACTGTTTTAACACTTAGAACTTCTGATGTTCACTCACTGTTTTAACACTTGGAACTTCTGATGACTCACTCACTGTTCTAACACAGAACAGAACTTCTGAGTTCTCCTCACATGTCAAATACACTGAACTTCTGATGTTTCCATCAGATGTTTTCAAAAACTCCGAGTTTCTGATTTTCACATGTTGACAATATGGAACTTCTGACTTTTGGTTCACTGGCTGAACACCATCCAGAACCTTTGTGTTTTCCCTCTAACGTTTCTTGCAGGACCTCAGAGTTTACCAATCCAAAACTTCTGATCCCACTGACGTCTCCTGCTGAGTCACAGCGCTCTTGGCTTCAACTTCTGATCCTAGTTGTTTTGCTTGCAGCAGCATGCTGTTCCTATCTTTCATTTATTTTTCTTTTTTATCATTTTTAATATTAACTCTTTTTATTAACATAAAAAAAACATAAAAATATTTTCCTTTTAATTTATTTCCTTAAGACGAAAACATTTTTTAAACAAGTCCATTTCTTTCTTATATTATACATTTCAATATGGTTGTAATAGTAACTTAGGACTTATTTTTACTTGCAACCCTCATTCATAAATGTGTACCCCCATCCCCTAAATATTGTAATAGCGTAGGATTTTACATTTCTGCAATTTATCGCTTTCAAATGTAAATGTTAGTAATTAGGCGTGTATGGCAAGATAAAACCAACAAGTAGACCACCAAAAATCAAAGACAAATGCATGCAATCAAACACACTTGCACACATGCACCCTTAGGATAATCTCACTTGTTGACTTACAAAAATGGCCATGTTATGCATGTGGGATGTCTTAGCACAAACAAATCTCTAAATACAATATCATAGTCCCTCGATGACGCTATCAAAGTTGCCTTTCAAAAATGATCTTAGTCCCTAAAAGAAAAGTGCTAAGTCACCTCACAACATTGCTATCATGGTCATACGATGACCCAATGCCCGTCCCTTCACATCCAACGATGTGGCTTCTTACCAAAACAATGGTAAGATAACAACATCTAAAGGAGGAGGAAAATAACACCTAAGACCTTTTGAGTAGGTAGATTACTTTTAGTTGCTTGCTCAAATTTCAAAACAATTATCCTTGCCATTTTCAAAAAACAATCACATGCACTTTCCAAACGTGAAATATTTTCAAAAGCTCAACACTTTGTATACGTTATTACGAACAAGAACTATTACAAAGTTTGCCTAAACGATGACACCTTTTCAAAATACTTTCAAAAACCACACAAAGCACATTTTCAAACAAAAGCAAGTGATCTAGCAAGTACCTAAGAGCCCATGGAAAACCATGGATGAAAATGGTGCTAATACCTTCCCTTTTCATAATCTACCCCCCGAACTCAAGAAAACATCTCTAAAGGTCTTTCCTGTGCTTTTTCACCTTTCCTTATTGGATAAAAGAAAAGTTGGTGGCAACTCTTGCTAAACCGCAACATTTGCGAACACAAACGTAAAATCTTAAGACAATTCTCCCACCGTATCACAGAATTGGCGACTCTGCTGGGGAAGATTCTTAAAAGTGGGGTTACCTTAGGGTTAGATCACATTTACTTGCTTACATTGTTTGATTCACATGCTTTACATTTTGGTTCCTTGTTTGGGTTTGTTTTAAATCCTACACTCGGATTTGGGGACACCTTTTAGGTAAGTAGCAATAGACTGTGAGGGAACTGTGCGGGGTATACCGACACGGTTGAAGAAGTAGCTACGTTGATGTGGAACTTTGGTTGGTATCGGTAACCCTTGAGTTAGTCAAGGAGAGTACGGGGCCACCGTGTGGTTTCGTGAAGCATCAACTGACCTTAGAACCTTACTTGACCAACTTGGCCATTAGGACGTAGTGAGATGAACGGTTTTGGTGCAGTCCGAAGTTGGTAGATACTCGATGCTACACTCATTGAGACTTGACTCCCGAGTTTTGTTTGGTTGCGAGTCAATTGCCTACCGAACGAAGCTTGTGGGAAAGGTCAGTGATATTGAGATCCCTTAGAACCCGGTTACTAGGACAGGTTGAGCCAACTAAACTTCAAGAGGGTACTTACCTACAAACTCCATGCAAGCCTAAAACTAAGGACTTGTCTGCTTTGTGTGTATATGATTATTTGTATATAAACTTGCTTACTTCTCATATCTGTACATAACATCATATCATAGCATTTTCAATAACCATTTCAAGGATCTCGAGGGTCTTTGATGCAGGTTATGATGAACCAAACGTCTAGCAAGGGGCAGGGGATTTATTTTCCTCTGACCAAACGTCGTCAAAGTTCAAGTACGACAAACTTGAGTCAAGGGGTATGACCCACTTGATTTGGTGAGCTTAATCCTCGTGGAAGGACATCCACCGATACAAAGTTCTCCAATCAAAGATGTTGATCAAAATTCAATCTCTAACTTTTTCTTGTGTTTACTTCGCGAGATCCTTGGAAACATGCATCCACATATCATGTATCATATCATGACAGGTTTCTCCCATACATGTCTCCTTATCTTCCTACTGTTTATTTCAGTAAGATGGATATGGAACAAACGGTGAAAGATCTCCAAGCTCAAACGCTCAATTCCAACAAATGTTTCTGGCTATGGCTAAGGGGCAAGAGGACCTGAAAGCTCTCCTTCTCAAAGACAAGAGGAAGAAGTCCAAGAAGACAGTAGACGTCCTGAACTTGAGAAGAAGACCTAAAGCCCTAGATCTTTCAACTTCATCCAACATGGGGGATAATCATGAAGAAGACAACAATCTGGAGATTGATGAAGTTGAAGCTGACTACTCCGAGGAACAATATCCTTCCACCGATGACAAGTACAAACAATTGGAGGATAGCCTCAGTGCTATAGAGATTCAACAAATACCTGGCTTGGATTTAGGAGACATGAGTTTGGTTTCTGGAGTGGTCATCCCGCCAAAGTTCAAAGTCCCTACCTTTGCCCTGTATGATGGAGTCTCTTGCCCTAAGATGTACTTAAAGTCTTATATCCGCAAGATTCAACCATACACAACTGATCTAAAGCTTTGGATCCATTTCTTCCAAGAAAGCCTGGTAGGGACTCAACTCGAATGGTTCTATCAATTGGAGAGTTATCGCATCCACACATGGGAGGATTTAGCTGTTTCTTTCTATAAGCAGTATCAGTACAATGCTGATCTTGCACCAACTCGTGTGCAGTTGTAGAACATGACCATGGGTTCCAACGAGAGCGTCAAAGGATACGCCCAAAAGTGGAGAGATCTGGCTGGTAGGGTGCAACCCCCTTTAACTGACAGGGAGCTGATTGACATCTTCATGGGAACTTTGACAGAGCCTTTCTTTAAACACCTAATCGGAAGCTCCTCAGCCGGGTTCACCGAACTAATACTGACCGGCAAAAGAGTCGAAGCTGGCATCAAAAGTGGAAAGATCCAAGGAGCTATACCCTCTGATGCTCAGAAAAGGCCATACAATAAGAAGAAAGAGTCCAATGATGTGTACAATCAAAAGAGTCGTCATGACCAACACGTAGGGGAAGTCCTGATCTCCGGTTCTGTGTCACACCGACAACAGCAAAGGGGAAATCAACGAAGGCCGGACGAGCCCAAAAGACAGTTCACCAACATCAACATGCCGTTGTCTCAAGCGCTGCAACACTTGTTGAGGATGAATCTGATTACATTTATAGGACCTCATCCAAACCCCAAAACTTCTTCTCCTAACTACAATCCTAATGCAACATGTGCTTATCATTCTGACAGTCCCGGGCATGACACTAACAATTGCTAGGCATTGAAGTACAAGATTCAGAATTTGATTGACGCCAAGGAGATCGAGTTCGACCCTCCGGAGACTCCAAACGTGATCACTACTCCTATGCCAAGTCATTGAGAGTGTCTTGTTCATTTTTGAATTTTCAAGTTGTAATCTCTTTTGTTATTCAAACAATTATCTATTAATGTCAAACTTTGTTTCATTAATACATTGCATATGTTTGTCTTGAATTATTTCATTTTTTTTCATTTCATTTAAACTATGCTTTTTACTCTCTCTATGACATTTAACTCTTGCTAAAAGTTACAAGCCTTTAGAGGGAGGATGAGGAAAACAATGCCATAATCTCATACAATATGCTTTTGAACAGTCCTTGCTGACGATGTACATGCATTCTTTCAAATCCTAAACACTGGAGTTATAAGGAAGATAATCCCTAGTCAACCCCTTCGAGCCAAAGAAGTAGAAGTTTTCTATTTAAACATAAATTGAAACCTTTAATCAAAACCTGGGGCAGGGTAGTCTCTCAGTTAATTCAAACGCGTGTTAAAGCCGCAAACTCTCATCTCGTAATACAACGAATGACGTCAAGAAACATTCCTCTGAAATAAAAAGACGGTGATGGTTCCCTATCACATAGGCAGTCATTATCTCTCAAAAAGAAA
Organism: Vicia faba; assembly: GCA_948472305.1. NCBI lineage: Eukaryota > Viridiplantae > Streptophyta > Magnoliopsida > Fabales > Fabaceae > Vicia > Vicia faba. Next base: position 1,648,585,459 of record OX451737.1, on the reverse strand, counting down.
AGCCCACTAAGTCAAAACCTACAAAGGAGACTAAAGAAAACTGGGGTGTCCCGCTGACTGTAATCTCAAAACAAGAACAATCAGGCAAAAATTAGGGATAAAAAATCAAGTAAAAATAGGTCACTACAAATCCTCAACAACATGGAAAATGTTGCAAAAAAAATGACTGCCTTCCGACAAACTTAACTTGTCTGAACCATCAGCAAAACGTCATTCCAGACTCAATTGGAGTTCAAACGCACAATTAACTAAGCTTAGGAATGAAGAACATCGCGAAGAAAGGGTGGGTACAAATACACTTTGAGCTTTTATCCTTTGTTTCTTAAACCGTGAATCAAGCCACGTTACAACCCTTCAAAAGTCCTAATTGAAGCATGGGTTAGTTCGAAAGCATACTGTTACAAAAGGTATCCTGACTCCTATAAGGCTTTACTCAAAATCCAAAGTTTAATTACAAACTTCTTTACTTGCTGAAAACGCATTTTTCAAAACTTCAAGACAATCATAAACTTTGCATTACTTGAATATCACTGTTTGCATATGGCTATTTGTTTGACAGCGGAGAAATTCACACAATGAATATCCAGTGAACGAAAGCTCTCTCAGTGAACAAAATCAATTCAAGAAGGATGACACTTCCATTGCAAAATCTCCTATCAACAAGGGGGCATGATTTGTCTACTATCTAACACACCTGGGGCAGTCCATTCAAGATTCCAAGAAACCTCTCAAGAATTGCAAAGTAACCAGGGGCAAGTCTCCATCTCCGTCACTTGGGGAATTGAACGTCAATCCCGACAAAGGGTTACGTACAATCAAACATTTCCAAGCAGTGCCACAAACACTTGCTACTAGGGGCAATGACAAATTCCCCCAAAATCCTTCTCATAGGATGATTCCCCAGCAAGGGTTTAATCTCTGAAAACCTTCCCCCATCCAAGACAACCTCAAGAGTCCTCGAGGATTTTCCCCAACGAAGTCGTCACCTCTCTAACAGACCGGCAACATGGTTTATTTCCCCAACAAACGACAGGATTCCCCAGCTTGAGGTGGCCTCTCCAACTACTACAAATCAAAGGACCACAACTCCCTTTCCCCAATAGACTACTCTACAATCCCCAGCAAGTTACTGTGAAACCTGGACCCGACCAGATATCAGTTCAACTTCGACCCCAGTAGGGAAACGGACAACCGAGACTCCATAACTCTTTTCCCCAAGCAGGAATCAACACTCTCCAATAGAGTTTTCAATACTCCCCAGCGGAGTTTCTCCTCAAACAACAAAACAGGAATCCCCGGTGGAAACATTCTAAGCAAAGTTTAAAGACACACATACTCTTCAACAGCAGTCCAGGATTTAATAAACTCCCCGACATTTGTCAAGGATTTATTTTCCCAGACAAAAAAAATACATTCATAAACATTTCACATTTCATACCTCCTATTTACATACATGATAAGTGCATACGACACAATCTCATTTATTTTGAGAATATCATGACATCATGCATTTCATACATCATGACATTGCATAGGTCAATCAACAGATGGTTACCATCAACCTTTTCAAGTTCCAGATTAATACCTGTAACAAGCCAGGAAAACTATCTGCATGAAGAGATTGTAGATTAATACCTGTAACAAGCCAGGAAAACTATCTGCATGAAGAGATTGTTGATTAATACCTATAACAAGCCAGGAAAACTATCTGTATGAAGAGATTGAAGATTAACACCTGTAACAAGCCAGGAAAACTATCTTTCTTTCTCAGGTTAGAGATTAATACCTAAAATTAGACAGGACAACTATTTACTCGACCATCATGAAGCAACCCTACACAGGTTCCTCCTTTCCAGATGCAGTTTTACACGGACTCATCGTCAGGCAACCCTAAACAGGTTCCTTCTTTCCAAGATGAAGTTTTACACGGACTCATCGTCAGGCAAACCTACACAGGTTCCTCCTTTCTAGATGCAGTTTTACACGGACTCATCGTCAGGCAACCCTACACAGGTTCCTTCTTTCCAAGATGAAGTTTTACACTGACTCATCGTCAGGAAACCCTACACAGGTTCCTCCTTTCTAGATGCAGTTTTACACGGACTCACCGTCAGACAACCCTACACAGGTTCCTTCTTTCCAAGATGAAGTTTTACACGGACTCATCGCCAGGAAACCCTACACAGGTTCCTTCTTTCCAAGATGAAGTTTTACACGGACTCATCATCAGGAAACCCTACACAGGTTCCTTCTTTCCAAGATGAAGTTTTACACTGACTCATCATCAGGCAACCCTACACAGGTTCATCCTTTACAAGATGCAGTTTTACACAGACTCATCATGAAGCAACCCTATACAGGTTCCTTCTCAAGAAATTTCAGATGAAGTTTTAGACGGACTCATCATCAAATAACCCAACTTTCCAATACAGTTTAGATGCACTCCAGACACGGATGTCATGCTGGCAATCATCCAGTTCCAGCTTATAGATACAGTCCAACAATCACCTCTGGATGGCATCTTTAAGCCCATTCCCTAATAATCAACTAACACATCTTCGATTGCAAATTTTCTGGGTACTCTAGTGTTCAATCATCTTCCACCTTCAAGTCACGAATGACAGAATTACCAATCTAACTCTTTAGGTGTAAGAAGATTGAACAGGGGCAGCTGTTGTGCCCCAAAATTTGCCCTCTCATTTCACAAGGGATCATCCTGGATCCCAGGTTTGCTTATATCAAGTATCCAAGCCTTGAACTACAAATTTTCCAAGAAAATCACTCATAAGGGCAAAATGGTCATTTGCACACTGAAAAGTCAAACTTTGACTTTTGCATCAAAATCAAGCTTCAAGAATCATATTTCATCAAGACACGTTGAAATATGAAGTTTTGTTTCATCAAAATCCAAGAGGTCAAAATTCTAAATACTTAGAATTTTTCTAAGTGTTTAAGAAAATATGACAAATTCAGAACTTCTAACCAGGTTATCACCATAACGCTCAGCAAATTCTGGATATTCTCAAGACAGAGTTTGGTCAGAACTTCTGGGCAAGTTTTCACAAAAGTTCAGTCAGAGTTTGCCAGGGTAATTCAAAGAAGGTTAAGGAGTGTGCTGCAAGCTTTCTAGAAAGTCTGAAAGCTCCTTCAGAACATGCTGGAGCCAGAAGATAAGAGAATCAGAAGATGGGATTCCATGCTGAAGCAGAACTTCTGATCCAGAACTAAGCCTTGGTGTAGAGTTTCACGTTGCAGGATTTCTGGTTGTGATAAGTCTCATCATCATTTAATGCTCATTTAATGCTCACAACCACCTTCTGAGTCTTTATCCAAAGGATTTTCACCACGTGTACCTCTACTATCTTGGGATAACAACTTTGCTACTAAGCCCATGCTTTGCTTTTTGCTTTTCCTTAATTCCTGCTGACAACCACCATGCTTGCTTCAAAAAATAAGGCAGCGCTTCAGCACATGAAGGCTGTATTCAACGCTTGGTCAGAACTTGACCAAATCCCAAAACATTGTTTATACAACCTGCTGCAGACCTATGACCAACAGCTGGTTCGGCCTACGCCTGCATCCCATGATTGCACCAAACTAGCATACGAAAACTGTGATGAAAAAGCAAAGGAACAGGATGCCAAAACAGGTTCAAATCCCATTTGTTTCCCCCCCCCCCCAAAAAAAAATCATAGCAAATTATCTATAAATACTTTGCTTCATCACACGTTCAAGGGGATGGCTTTTGAAGAGAGAGATTGACCAAAAGAGAGAAAAGGAAGTTGTGAAACCTTCATAAAAATCCAGATTTCTCATACACAAAAACAAACATTTGTTCTTCCCTTTGAACCAAAGAACACAACCACTCTTCCGTCTATCTTGCTGACTCAGAACATCCAAAGGCAGCCACTCAAAGCTCCAAGCACGCTCCAGGTAAGTCTTTCTGACTTTACTTGCTTTTCATTCTGAACATCATTAACATGTAAATATCATAGCATTAATGTTGTACATATCATTGCTTAAGTAGAAAGAAATGTGGATCAGAACTTCTTGATTAGGGTTAGACTCAGATTTAGGATTAGAACTTCTATAAGCTGTTGCGCTATTATCCTTTTGAGTAATCCATTGGAAAATGCAGGGAACAAGGTAACCTGGGTGTGGGTATTTTGAATGGTTTTATGAGGAAGCTCAAGATGACAAAGGGAAAACTATAATGTCTAGATTGGAAAAGATATCAAAGAAATTGGGTGATGTAACAATGGAGATTGAAAAAGTTAGGTCAACAAATGAAGAATTAAGGAAGGAGATGATTCAACTTCAAAATGAGATGAACAAGATTCTGAAGTTGAAAAAATGTTGGATGATGTTTTTTATTTTAGGTGTAGCAATTCTGGTTTTGTTCATGATGAATTGAAATGTTTAAGTTGTAATGAAATGTTTAAGTTTCAGTTTATCATGTATTCCAAATTAGTTGAACCTTGTAGCAGTTCTGGTTTTTTATGTTGTAGTGAAATGCTTTGGTTTTGATCAGTTAATTGTTGTAACATTGTTCAATTGTTCAATTATATCAGTTCAATTTTACCAGTTAATTGTCGTAACACGGAATTTCAATTGTATCAGTTCAATTGCTCATTGTAACACTATTCAATTGTTCAATTATGCATTAACACATAAACTTATAATTAACAGAATTTCAACATAACACATAATTTCCAATAACATAAACTTGTTTAAAATGGCATTCATATCCATTACACAAAATGACAAGACAACAAAATGACATACATAAGCATAACATAAAATGACAGTAGTTGGTTCCAAATATCAGTTAAGACCATTACACAAAATGACAGCAATACAAAATGACATCCTAAATAGATCTAAGTTATTTTCTTGGGTGTTGTCCTCTTAGTTGGAGATATTATTCTTGTAGTTGGTCCAATCACATTCTTGGCGGCAGTTAGTCTTGTAGTTGGTCCTAGAGGAACAAAAGGTGTTGGTGGCCTCCTAACACCCAACTTACTCGACCTTCTTAGTGTTAGTGTTCTATGACCTCCTTGTTTTTCCAGTAGCACTTAATGTTTCCTGCTTGGAACCCTGAGTAGCTTTCTTAGAACCATGTGTTTATTGTGAACCTTGAGTAGTTAGTTGAGTAAGGTTGACAACATGTTGAGACCCTTGAGTAGCTTCATTGGGAACACGTGTTTGCTGATACCCTTGAGCAATTGGTTGAGTAATGTTGACAGCATGTTGAGACCCTTGAGTAGCTTCATTGGGACCATGTGTTTGTTGAGAACCCTGTGCACTTTGCTGAGTACCTTGAGTAGTTGGAGTCATCTTACAGGTTGATTTGTTGTGTGTGATACGGTGGGAGAACTGACTAGGGTTTTGCGTTTGTTTTCGCAAATGTTTCGGTTGAGCAAGAGTCGCCACCGACTTTTTATTTTATCCTAAGGAAAGGTTTAAAAAGCACAGCAAAAACCTTTGAGATATTTTCTTGGGTTCGGGGAGTAGATTATAGAAAGGGAAGGTATTAGCACCCTTTCTATCCATGGTTATCCATGGGCTCTTAGGTACTTGCTTAGATCAACTTGCCTTGGTTTTCAATTGTTTGAAATGGTGCTTTGTGTGTGGTTATGAAAATGTTTTGAAAAAGATGCCTTGTATAGGCTACCCTTGTAACAATTCTTTACTCGAATGTTTTACAAAAGGTGTTTGTCTTTTTGAAAAGATGTTTCAAGGTTTTTTTGAAAGTTTGTTTTGAAAGTGTGGTTTGAAAAATAGGCAAGTGTTTTCATTTTTTTTGCAAGTTGGCAAGTACTTAAGAGCTATCTACCCTAAAGTTCTCAAAGATTTTTGCTATGTTTTAACCCTTTTAACAATTTTGTTCCACCATTGCATTTGGTGGACAATCTTGTGTTAGGATGTGAAAGGGACGGGCGCGGGTCATCGTTTAGACCATAATTGCAATGGTGCCAAGTATCTTTGGGCAATTTTTCCTTTAAGGGACTTGATCATTTTTAGGCAACTTTCGAAAGCGTCATCGAGGGACTATGATCATTTGATTGTTTGTTTTGTTTTTGCCCAAAGAGACCTAACATGCAATATGGCCCATTATTGAAGGCAACAAGTGGAATACCCTAGGGGTGCAAGTGTGATATGTGTTGTCCATTTTCATGCTTGATTATCTTGAAATTAGGTCAAACTATTTGTTGTTTTTATTTGCATACAAACCCTAATTCTAACATGGTATATTTAGAAAGCAATAAAGTGCGAAAAGTAAAATTCCTACACTATTACAACACAATATGGGAAGGGGGGTACAAATGTTCAAATGAAGGTATTTTGACAAGGAATTTAAACCTAGCTATTACATCAATTTGGAATTATTTACAATATAATTGATTGCACAAATTAAATAGAAATAAAATAAATATGCAAAAATGTAAAAAGGATTTTTATATGTATGGAAAAAAGGTATTTTTTTTATGTTAAATAATCAAAATAAAAAAAAGTATTAATTTTTGGAGTTTTTGTGTTTTAAGGGCAAAACCCTAATTTATTAAGTAAATATATTAATTATTTAATATGTACAAGTATTTATTTATTATATTCAAGAAATAAAATAAAAATGAAGTATATTTATAAAAAGGGTATTTTTGAGGTCACATATTAATAAAGGAAAAAATGTATGTATTTTTGTATTTTTGCCCAAAATATATTAATATATATATGGATATCTTTATTATTTACCAAATATACTATATATACAAGAATAATAATATTTAATATTTATAAAAAAAGTATATTTTATATAGAATATTTTAAGAAGATAAAACAAAATAAAAATGAAAATAAAATGGTGTTTACATTATTTTTAGTATTTTAAGTAAAAAAGTGTTTATTTTATGTACAAATAACTAATTTAAACAAATAAATGCCTATAAATTCAAAAATGGTGTAAAAAATTATTTTTTATATTTTTAATATCATGATAAAAAATAAATAAGTCAAAATGAAAAAAGAAAAGTCAAAAAATCAAGGAAATAAGCCAAATGGGCCTAGGGGGTGTAAAAGCAAACAAGTGGTGCAAAAAGAAAGAACATTCCAGGCCCAGCCCAGAACCTGTCTTCTTCAACCTCTGAACCTGTATGAACACTCAAACACGCGTTTTCTATCTCCCAATTCCTGGACTTTTAAGCAAAACTTACAACATGAAAAATGTAGAGCATGAGAAGACGAATCCAGGGATATAAAGAACTTGACTTAACTCTCTAAGATGAGGGAGAATTTCTTCTCCCCCAATTCCTGACCTAGTTTTTCATCAATGTTCAGACTCAAAATTCTCTAAGCATACATAATATAAATGAAATCTAATCACATGGGCATGTTCAGGGCTATGATTGTGACATATTTCCTTCACAAACCTAAAGCTAACAATGCCTATATTGAGAGATAGAACTTCATGAATATACCTGTTCAGTTGGAATCGTGCCTTGCAATGGAGGAGCTTTCAGGGCAAGATAATGATCTGTACATCTTGCCTGAAGTGTAGTGATGCTATTCCAATGCTTGGAGTGTTTTGAATCGTGCTGAATCACTCCATGGAAGTCAACCTGCAAGAGAGAAAAATGAAAATGGCCAACTGTGCTATGGCTGTTACAGTATGTATCTAAGGTTGGGGATAGCTTGTATGGATGTTAATGAATGTGTTTGAGGTGGTTTGGATGAAAACGCACGAGGGAAAGGAACTGTGGAAGTCAATATGCAGAAGATACCCTGTTTTTGCAGTTTGAGGGTGATTCTGAGTTTTGGAAGGCAATGGAAGTGATTGGCTCGTGTTCTAGCTTGGTTAGGATGTTTAGAAAGTGTACCAAGTTCTTGCTTAAGCTTGTGTGTGCTGAGATGAAAGGTTGTATTGGTTATGCCAAGTTACTTCTAACTTAAGCAAGAAAATGCAAGTTTGTTTTACAAGCTTGTGCAGGCCCCTCTAAACATGCTGCAAAATTAGCCTTGATCAGTGGGATTAGCTCAATAAATCGTGCCTAGAAGATATGCCTTGTACCTCTTATATTCATGCTTGACATAAAGTTGTGCTTTACAAGAATAGATAAATCACTTTTTCCAAATATGGCTTAAACTTCCATGCAATGACCAAACTCATAGAACATTATCTTGGCACAGAGGATTAGCATTTAATTTATGAGTGTAAATGATATTTGAGGCCTGCAATGTAGCTTGCACATGCTGAGTTTGAAAATGCATAAGTTATGAACATGGAAATGGCCATGAATCAAAGTGACTTTTTCCTAACTTGCCAAATTCGATTCTCTCTAACCATGAGGTTGTTTGATGAGTTCTTGGATATTTTGGAAAGCTTGGAATGTGTACTACAATCCATCTTTGAAGTGCAAATTGAAATGTCAAGTGGAAGTATGTGAAAAATGGTCTTGAAGTTAGGTAAAAACCTTGCCTAAAATAGGTCAAATTTTCACTAAGTTAAGAATGGTTTGGTACCCTTGTTCCAAAAATTGTAACTTGAGATACAAGCCTCTTTTGGGAAAACTTTGTGAATAAAAGTTGTAGATTATTCAATAGGCTACAACTTTCATGTTTTGACTTTTGCTTGAGTCCAAATGAATCTTGGTGAGAAAGTGGGGCAAAGTTAAGAAAAAATTAGGGTTTTTCATAACTTAGAAAAATTCTAAGTTATGAAAAATTCTCATTTCAAACCCTAATTTGCAATTTTTGATTTCTTGGTGAACAAGTTTCATGATTTGGCATGTTTTGATGAAAAATGAATCTTGACTCTTGATTTTGACCAAAAAGTCAAAGTTTGACTTTTCAGTATACAGTCAAAATTGATCAATTGACTGGGAAATTCAACTGTCAATCTTGTGCATTTGGGATCTTTTGAACTTGTTGAGCATGTAAAGACAATTCCATGGGGTCCTTGAGTCCATATGTGAGCTTGGTTTGCCATTGGCTAGGTCAAACAGTCAAAAATTGCCTTTGTGCAGTCAAAACCCTAAAAATGACCATTTTGCCCTTTTGGTGACCTGATCAAATTTCTTGTGGAATTGTGATCCAAACTTTATCAAATGGTCCATATGAGTTCATAATGTTGATATGGGTCAATTTTCATGAGATTTGACTATCTATTGGCCACAATTGACTTTTTCCCCAATACAGTTGATTTCTAGGTCAACTGTCCAATTGACTGGGCAAAACTTGGAATCAAGACTTGAAACTTGGTATGGATAAACTTGGGAGTCCATTATGAAGCATGAAAGTCATCTTAGGCAATTTAGGTTAAAACATCTTTGTGCAAACACAAACCCTAATTTGGGTCAACAATGCAAGGAGAAGTCTTGAGCAGATGAAACCCTAACTGGATCTTGAGCTCCAAGGGTCTTGGTGATGAGAAATTAATAAGAAATGGGAGGGCAAATTTTGGAGTACAACATTGTGCCTTGTATTCTTGCACCTAGAACATCTAACTGCAAAACCTGTTATTTTCATTATTTGTCAGTCCTATCCAGCTCCCCTTGCTCAAGATTTTTTCTTTTCTTTGGTCTTCCAGGCATCCTTCTATATTTAGGAGGTTGGACATATGGATATTCAGTTCTCACCCAGAGATTGGATCCATTCACAGTATAAATCAAATATGAATATACCTTAGTGTACATTGACTTCCTATAATAAACAAAGATGTATTCTTCAATCTTGGAGTTCTTACTTTTAATGCAAGACAATGCATGAACACAGGGCAGTCCAATCAATTCCCACTTTCTATACAAACACACACCTTCTTTCAAATTCACAGCAAATATATCTGCAGGATTTTCAACATGTCTAACCTCAAATATGTGTTCAGCTATATCCTACATTATCGGACATAATGACAATAACATTAGAGGCATAATTCAAAGCATATTTTTAAGATACATAATACAAAGCATAAGACATACCTCACAATCCATGGTTTTGTATAACTACTTGTTTTATCAATCTTCTTTCTGATATTATACTATAAGAAATTATTAAATTTGTGACACAAAGATTGCGACAATTATATAATAATCCTCCTTAATTGTAAATTACGACACTTGTTGGTGCATTTTTTATAACTGTCGCGATATTATAACATAAAACAAAGAAGTGGAAATATTGTGTATAGAAAACATAGGATAATTTATATTTATTTACTTATTAATTTTTATATTTATTTATTACTTTTCCGTACAATATGTTCTAATCTCTTCCACCATGGTCACTAAGGGTTTGGACCTTGACTCAAGAATAAAATGTAAGGGCAAAGTCCCTCTATAAATATTTTAATGATGTCAAAACGATTATTAATCTCTCTCTATTTTGGTTGGCTCTATGAACAATCTTGCAATGGAAGTATTGAAATGAAGATCTCCCAAAACAAGTATTTTTGAGAAAATTCAATCTGTGCGTCGACTCAAAGATAGGTTCGGTCGACTCATCATCCTCAATCAAGCCCTGGATGTGTCAGGTCGACCCTTTTGGTCAACTAAAAATGGAAATTAAACACTCAAAGTTTGCATCAACGTAAGCCCTGAAGCTTTTTCTCCATCTCTATACTTGATTACTAAACTGCGCGAAAATTATTTTATCAAATCTGCACTTACTGAAATTGTAGTGTGTTGAGTTCATTTCAAAATATTGGTAACAATCCTTTTGATTGATACCTAAGAAAACTTACCACTACAATTTTGTAAAACCAAACCTAAGGTGTTTTGCTCACAAGGTGTTTGACATAGGTAAGTATGGATCGTATTTGCAGCCAGTTTCAAAGAGTGGTGCCATTCATATTCATATTTACAGCCAATTTCAAAGCCTTCTAACCATTCCTTGGTGTTCCTGAGGTAAGCATAGGTAAGTATGGATCACCATCCATAGCCATAGCACGCTGAAACTCACCATGCATGACTCATATTTTCATATTTTTTTTATGTTTTTCGTATTTTTAATTATAGTTTGTTTCAATCCGTTCTAACTCCATTAACATGATCGCAAGATGGTAAGGAACATGTATGGGCAACCGTTGATAAGATTTGATGGCTAAATATCCATTTGCCATTGTTAGGGCGTAGAGAACGACAAGCTTCGTATCTCCCTGTACAGGGACTTTCAGACCAAACGGACACCACCACTGGATTCGCAGCCCTCGAATTAGGGGGTAGGGTCCTTCTTTTGTGTTTAATGTGGCTATTTTGCAGGTTTGGTGATGGAGGCCTGCCGGAGAAGACGACCAGAGTGTTGACTTCGGTGTCCCTAGGGTTTTTGACTCAGGCGAGGCATGCGTGGCACGAGCCCTTCTTTTAATTGGTCCATTTAAATTTCCAGGGGCCCACTGAAGGGAGCGCGTGGACAAGTCAACATTTGTCTTGATTTTCATATTATTTTATTTTATTTCATTTATGTTCATGAATGAGAAGGATGGATGGGTGGTAAGGAAGAACGCATGTGAAGTGAAAGACCAGGGTTCGATACCCAGGTCAGGCGTTTTATTTTTCTAACATTCATATTGCAGATCCAACGCTTCAAGCTCCGGCGTGCACACCATGTGTCCTCACACCATCACCATCAGATCTTCATTGTTCCATTCCAGCGCTCTTGGGTGCAGCCCCATCATAGTCCTTCCAGATGCAGCATCATGTGATCTCACGCAGTGGTGGGCCAACAGATATGGGCCCTAACAAAAATTCCAGCCAGCACCCCCCAATCTGGTTTCTCACCCCAGGCCCATTTCCATTTTTTAATTCTCTTTGTTTTCTATTTTAATTAGTTTACATTTTTTAAAATTCATTTTTTAAAATCATAAAATCAATAAAAATCACAAAAAATAGATTTAGGTTTTTTTTAATTAAAATTAATTCTTGCAAATTAATTTAAATAAATTTTGACTTGTTTTCTTTAATTTAAAATTAATTAGAAATTAGGTTAAATCTCAAATATTTTTCATAAAATACAAAAAAATATTTTCATTAAGCAATTAAATTTTTAGGGTTTCAAACTTACTCCCGTCTCAATTTTTGCGCGTTATTATTTTCGTACTACTATTCTTTCTTATTATGTAACTGTTCCCGGATTGTAATAGCCTTAATTAGGGTTTTTAATTTCCACACTCTACATTTTCAGTCAGATATCATTGTAATTGCCCCGAAGCCTTGTAATAGTTGTAGGTTGTACTTTCCGCATTATATTGTATGCCTGTATATAAACTGCTAGTAAATAAGACGTGTATGGCAAGAATTAATCAATCAATCTTAGATCACTAACATCAAGATAAAGAATACCTGAAAAAAGCACACCATTGCACACTCCCACCCTTAGGGTATCTCCCACTTTGGTTGCCTTCGGAAATGGTCATGTCCCTCAAATGTAGGGATACTCTTAGCAAAGACCCTCAGTTTAAAGTCATCATAAAGATCATAGTCCCTCAAGTTGCCTACGAGAAATAATCTTGTCTCTCGATGTTGCCTACGAATATATGACGACAGTCCCTTCAAATTGCTAAGGTATCTCTACATGCTGCCTTCAATGACCATAAACGTCCCTTTGGATAGTTCCTCAACATCCAACGATAGGGCTACATACTCACTAATAGTAGGATATCACTATCTATGGGAAAGGAGGAAAGAACGCCTTTTTTGAGTAGGTAGATAGCTGTTAAGTACTTGCTCAAATCTAATTCATTTTCACACCACACTTTCAAAACTCTTTTCAAAAACACTTTATCACACTCTTGAGGACTGATACAAGAGTTATCATAAAGCAAACAAAACCTTTTAAAACACACAAACACGAAAACAGATTTCATAAATGAGCAAGTACCTAAGAGCCCGTGGAAAACCACAGATGGAAAGGGTGCTAACACCTTCCATTTCCATAATCTACCCCCCTTACTCAAAATCTCGAAAAAAAGTCTTTTTCTGTTCTTTTCACCCTTTCCTTAATTTGGATAAAAGAAAAGTCGGTGGCAACTCTTGCTTACCGCAACATTTGCGAACACAAATGCAAAACCAGTATAATAGTCAGTTCTGCCACCGTATCACACACTTGTAATGCAAAGGTCCATCATTCTCATGTTTATGGATATTTTGTTGAGTAGTCTCCCTAAGATGACTAAATGTCTCTTTTCTTAAAATTAACCAACAAATGATTTTGTCCTTTTTGAGAAGAACTACGAGGTTCTGATTTCATCATTTCACATTGATAGTATGTAGGCACAAAGCTCATTATAGTTTTTCTGAATCAAAATTATAAAAAGCATTTCTTTTCTCATCTCCGCAATCTTTTGCAAACAACTCTTTTTAGCTAAATACACAAATTTTCAAAGAGGTTCATATGGAGTACCATAGATGTTTAGGGTGCTAATACCTTCCCTTTGCATAACCAACCCCTTACCTAGATCTTTTTTTAATTAGTTTTTTGTGTTAAAAACTTCTTTGGATTTTATTCGCTCTTTTCCCATTTCCTTTGGAAACAATAAAGTGCGGTGGAAACTTTCACTTTGTGAGTTAAGTCAATCAATAGCGTAGTCTCAACTTTTCACTGCTACAGAAAATTTAGCGATTTCATTGAGGAGAAATCTCTAAGTTGATTGATCCTATCTTTGTTTATTTGTGTATGTGCAATTATTTGTTGTATGTTTGCTTGTTTGTCTGGATTTTTCTGGTTTTCAGGGTGTTTAGTGATCTCTTGGAAGTCATATACCCGGACTTGGGCAAACTTAAGATTAGAAGGGTGGTATTGTCATGTTGACATGTCTAGAGCAGTCCTAAGCATGTTGGCATTAGATCCCCCACTTAGTGGAGGACCCTTTGAGGGTGATAATGTTAAACAAGCCAGTTGTGAGACATTATCACTTTTCGACTTGGGAGCCTGAGAAGCTGAGGACCTTATAACCATTAACCCATCTTGGGCTTTTAGGATGTAATGCAATGACTATCCAGGAGCAGTCCTAAAATAGTTGATACGTGATGCTACACTCAGACGAGTTTCTCTTGAATATATTATTAGTTGTCGTGCACTCAGTAAACCGATAATATCCAAAAGAGGATTGACGACTCTGGGAACTTTTTAGAACCTTGTTCTACAGGTGGTTTGAAAGCCTTAGAACACACCTTGTGTGTAGTACCAGTGACTTCATGCTCATGACGTTGAACCTATGAACCCTTTGATTGTGATCTTGTCTGTGATTGTTGCATAATCATGCACTCATGCATTCATGGAACATTATTTTCACCTACTTTTTCAAGGAACTTATTTTCAAACATATCAGGTATTTTTATCATGGATCTTAGAAAGAGGATTATTAAGAAGCACAGTTTCAAGAGTCCTAAATTGAAAGAGTTAAGAAAGTTATGATCTTTGGTATCTGATCCGGTGGCTTTCAGATAGCGTTATGGAAGACTTCTTTCTATCTTATCTACTGATGTTCCAGAAGGGATTCTTAGCACCCTGGTCCAGTTCTATGATCATTTTTACCATTATTTCACTTTCCGTGATTATCAGCTTATGCCTACTTTGGAAGAATATTCTTATTGGGTGGGATTTTTTGTTTCAAACAAGATCCCTTTCACTGGTTTAGAGGAAATTCCTAAACCCAAACTTATTGTAAGTGTTCTTCATCTTAAGAAGTCATATATGAAGGGTGAGCTTATTGTTAAAGGAGGTATTCAAGGGTTGACTTCTGAATTCCTGATGGGGAAAGCTTCCACCTTTGCCAAAGCTGGTAGTATGGATGCTTTTGAGGCTATTCTTGCCTTACTTATTTATGGTTTAGCGTTGTTCCTTAACATTGAATGTTTTATTGATATTAATGATATCTTGATCTTTTTTATTGGGAATCCAGTACCTACATTGCTTGGGATCTTACTATTCCATTTATCATAGGAATTCCAAAGGCTATGGAGTTATCATTTGTTGTGATCCTTTGTTATACAAGTGGTTTATTTCACACTTTCCTAGATCCAGACTCTTCAAGGATAATCCAGATAAGCTTAGGTGGTCTCAGAGACTTATGTCTCTCACTCAGGATGATTTGACTTGGTATGACTCACCTTATGATATATGGGTAATCATTGACAGCTGTGGGGAATTCCCTAATACATCTCTTATTGGTATACTAGGAGGAATTAACTACAACCCTATTCTTGCTAGACTCTAATTTGGATATCCTATGAGGAATAAACCTGATAACATTAAGGTAGCAGGTTTTTTTGCCATATGGAAGAATGGAAGCCAGATTTGAGGGATAATATCATGAGTGCTTGGCACAAAATTTACAGAAAAGATGGGGAGCTTCTAGTAAAAATCTTGGTGTTGCTTTTGAGCCTTACACCCAGTGGTTCATGATAAGGCTTGTGTTCTCAAGATGCCTTATCCTCTTGAGAAACCTTTATTCCCCGTTGTTATACCATCACCTTCTGTCATTCCCATTGAGAATAGGGAAGAGTTCCAAGAAGCTTTGGCTAGGATGGAGAAAGAGAGAGATGCTTGGGAAAGAAAGTTCCATGCCTCATAGCTTGAGAAGATAGAATTTCATAAGCAGTTAAAGGATAAAGATGACCTTATTGAGATTCTTGAGCAGCATGTTGTGGAAAGGATGGAAGAGCAAGAGTATTTATTTTCCTCTAGCATTCAGCTAGTTCCTAGAATCCGGGAATATTCTCACATTCTTCCTACCTCTGGTGCCTGGAAATGTGTTGTGACAAGTTTGTGATAGAGAATACTCAGTTGAAGGATCAGATTAGAAGGCTCAAGAGGAAACATCAGCATGAAATGGGATCTTCTTCAAATGTGGTTCCTTAGGACCCATAGATTCTAGCTTACCTTTTATTGTATCTTAAGATTATTGAAACTTGTACTAAATTTGTAATCCTTCCAAATTATTAATGAAATAATATTATCCAGCATTTCAAACGTGTTATTATTTTGATGTTTGCAATTATTACAATTCTTGAGTTCCTTGAAAGCTAATAAATAAAACAAATTATTTGCATTACATATCATGCATCATTTCGTACTTAATTTTTCATTTTCACGAGTTCCTCAGAAGTCTTATCCATTTCTCTTGGTCTTCGTTCAGTCAAGTTGTTGCATCCATATAACACTCATGCTAATCACAAGAGAAGAAGGGAGAACAACGAGCAAGAAAATAGGGAACTAAGGGAAGAAGTCACCACTTTGAGAACTAGTATGGCCCATCTGACTGCTTTGGTTGAATCTTTGATTGCTGGTCAAGCTAAAAATCATGTTGCACCTCTTATTCAGTCACAAGCTCAGACTCAACCTCAAGTCACTATTATTTATGAAGTTTTTTCCACTCCAGCTCATGTTGCTCCTATTAATATTGTTGCTCAGTATCAAATTCCTTATGGTTATCCCCGGGGAATGCTTCCAAATTTTGTTCCTAAAGGTTATTTTTGAAGTTTTTTCCACTCCAATTATGAAGCATGTATTATGGATCTCGAAGAAGCCTTGGATTTAAGAATCCATATTTTTATGTGTATGAAAATTCAGCTTTAGTAATTAATCAGATTAAATGTGAATGTGAGACTCTTCACCCTGACTTGATTCCCTACAAGGATTATGCGAGAAGGTCGTTACCTTTCTTCAACAAGGTTGAATTTCATCACATTCCTCGAGATGAGAATTAGATGACAAATGCTTTAGCCACTTTTTCCTCCATGTACAAGGTGAACTTTCCAAATGAAGTGCCTCAGATTACAATTAGACGTCTTGATAGACCAGCTCATGTGTTTGTGGAAGAGGTGACATCAGATGATAAATATTGGTATTATGATATCAAACATTTCCTTATAACTCAAGAGTACCCACTTGGGGAATTAGACAAAGATAGGAAGACATTCAGAAGGTTGGCAGGCAGTTTCTTCCTCAATGAAGATGTGTTATACAAGAGAAATTATGACATGGTCTTGCTCAGATGCGTGGATAGACACGAAGCAGACATGTTAATGCATGAGATTCATGAAGGTTCCTTTGGTACCCATGCCAATGGAAATTCAATGTCTAAGAAGATGCTTAGGGAAAGTTACTATTGGTTGACAATAGAATCTGACTGTTACAAATTTGCGAAGAAGTGCCACAAGTATCAGATTTATGCTTATAAAATTTATGTGCCTCCAACTCTTCTCAACATTATTTCCTCTCCATGGCCTTTATCAATGTGGGGTATTGACATGATTGGGATGATAAAGCTAAAGCTTCGAATGAACGTCGTTTCATCTTAGTGGCTATTGACTACTTCACCAAGTGGGTGGAAGCAACATCCTATGAAAATGTGACAAAGCAAGTTGTGGTATGGTTTATTAAGAATCAGATTATTTGTCGGTATGGTGTGCCAAGCAAGATTATCACCAATAACGGTTTAAATTCGAATAACAAGATGATGAATGAGCTTTGTGAAGATTTTAAAATTGTGCATCACAACTATTCTCCTTACAAGTCTAAGATGAATGGGGTTGTTAAAGCGGCCAATAAGAATATTAAGAAGATTATTCAAAAGATGGTTATTACCTATAAGGATTGTCATGGGATACTCCCTTTTTCTTTGCATGATTATCATACATCCATCTGCACTTCAACAGGGGCAACCCCTTTATCTCTTGTTTATGGCATAGAAGCAGTTCTCCCCGTCGAGGTTGAGATTCCCTCTTTGCGTGTGATAATGGAAACCAAGTTGTCAAAGGCTGAATGGGTCTAAAACAGGTTTGACCAACTGAATTTGATTGAAGAAAAGAGAATGACTGACTTATGTCATGGAAGGTTGTATTAGAAGATGTTGTACCCCAAAATTTTCCCTCCCATTTTACTCAACAAATGTCAAGTGAGATCCCCAAGTTGCTCAAAGAAGCCCAAGAGTTGACCAGATAAGCTCTCCCCTAAGGCAATGTACCTCCAATCAGGGTTTCTGTTTTCATCAAGATGGGTGGACTACAAAGGTCTCATATGCTCTCCATGGTATTAATATGTTCTCAAGACCCTACATGTCAAGTTTCATGCCTTGCATAAGAAGTTTTCTCAGTCAACTGCTCAGATGCTTGAGAAGTCGACTGTATTAAGTCAAAAGTCAAATGTGGCCCACATACAGTCAAACCTCAAGATTTTTGGTCAACATCAACATTTTTAAGTGACTTCCATCATTTGATCAAGGGTTGATCATGATTCCTCAAGGGATTCTCCAAATTCATCAAAACCCAAAAGTTGCTAAATTAAGGTTTCTTAGTAAAAGTCAACCCAACTTTGACCAAGCATAACTTCTTCATACTTTATCAGAAATTTTCCATCCAAAACTCATTTTGAAGAGGATACAATTACCTACAACTTATCTTCAGCTCACAAGTTCAAAATATGTACCCACAAAAAGATATGAATTTCTACATTATGGGTCATTTTGAAAAGTCAACAAAAACACATTTTGGGTCAAAGCTTCTTACATGAACATGGAAGACTCAATTGAGATGAAGCCAAAAGGGTTGGTTAAGGGACATCCTAATATTTCTAGAAAGTTCAATAACACCCTCCTAGGATCAAAATTAAGAGAGTTGTGCATTGTCAAAGTTGGCAATTTTTGGAAAATTGTCAAGTCAACATTGATGAAATTTGCATTTTTTCCAAAGGGGCCCATGTTTTCTTGCTTGAAACATGTTTCTAATAGGACCCACGACCCCTGAGCTTTTCCACCTATTATTTTATTACTTTTATCATTTATTTTGATTTTTTTTATTCATTTAAATCAAAATAAATCAAATTAAATGGTAAAATAATGAAAACAAATCAAATCTTAAGATTTTTGTGCATATTTGGAGTCCATGTACAACTAGCATGATGATCAATTCGTGCAAGGATCATTAGGGTTGGAAAAGATTGGATTGAAGCTTGTTTTAGAAAGATATCATACATGAAGCAAATAAAATCCAATTTTCATAATTCTCAAAGATATGATACAATTTTGTAGACCTAATTCAGTCTACTATAAGTGCATAACAATTGCAGATCAAAAACACAAGGGTTAGAGGCGTGAAAAAGCAAGAAGGAAACTCAAAAATTTGGACAAAAGTGGGAGATCAAAATCCATCTTAGATCCATCCTCAAGGAGTTTCAAGCCTAGCAATAGATTCCTGGACATCCCATGAAGCTAACAGCATCATTTGCAAGCCTCAAAGCATCCATAAATCGTCCCAAAAAGCATCACGCTTTACACTAAGAACTCAAATTCGATTTCTATGATTTACGCATTATAAATGTATTTTACCCATATATTTGTGTTCATCATCATGTTTGCAATGTTTCTGGATAGTTTGATTTAAGTTACATCGCAGGAACAAGCTTTTACCATTGCTAGCGTTTCGTGCTCCAATATGGGGTTTTGTGATTTAAGCAAAATTAGGTCTAATGATGGATACCATGGTGGTCAAGGCTTCACACCCAGTTAATCCATGGTCTCCATTAGAATTTATATTGCGTGTATGTGATTTTTTAATGTAACAGGGTTATACCTACAAACAAATGTCTGTAGGTAAAAGTTACAGGCCTAAGGCGACAGAGAAAGGTGGAAGACAATAGGTGTCAGCCAGCCATTCATCCATTCAAACGGGTACGCGTTCTTTTTGTTTCATTCGTTAACTCACGTTTTAGCATATATTATGATTTATTGTTATTTGATTAACAAAAGAGTCATACAACGCAGATGGTTGGGAGACACACCTTTGATGCACACGTCCTGGGTTCGATCCCAGGAGTGTGCATTTTATTATTTTCCTAATTATTTCAGGCAAATCCAATGCAACACTCCCTCACACGCCTATCATGTACCATCCACTGGATGCCCAGCTAGCCAGATCTAACGTCTCTCCTTTGAATGCCCATGGTACACATGCAAGTCAATGCTACACCAGATCCAAAGGTTGACTGGGCCTGGAGCTTAATGGGCCAAAGAATTTCAATTCCACACCCCCCAGAATTGCTAACCGCAGGCCTATCTGGTTATTTTTACTATTTTTCTTTAATTTCTTTTCTTTAATTATTTTGTTTTTTTAATCAATACAAAAATTATTTTATTAACAAATCAAAAATCACAAAAAGATTTATTTTCTTAATATTTTTTTGAATTAATCAGTTTAATTAATTTAGGGTAATTTAATCTTCTTTTATATAATTAAAAAATGACTACAATTAGGATTTTAGTGGTACATAATTTAATTAATTTTCTTTAAAAAATACATCAAAAAATTATATTCTCTCATAAATATTTATTTATTTAATTAATTAGGTTAATTAGAAAATTGGGTTAATTTAATTTCTTTCATAATTTAAAAACAATTAGAAATTAGGTCTAATTAATTTCCAATTAAATATTTTCTCAAATTCTTTTTTCTCTCGAATTAGGGTTTTAAATTATTTCAATCGTCCTCGCATTTAATTTGCCGCGCACTTGTTAATTATTTGTCCATTATTTTGTAACTGTTCAGGGTTTGTAATAGTTAACTTAGGGTTTTTATTTTACTGTTTAATTCCCCGATTTTTGGTTATGTAATTAATCCCCCTCCCCGAAGCCTTGTAATAGCTAGGTTTTATTTTTCTCACTTTAAATTCCCGCAACCTTTAACTGTCTAGATGACTGGCTAATAGGATTGTATGGCAAGAATGTCTGGAAAATTAAAATGGTAGATCACCTAATGTGCAAAGATTAAATAATTGAAACAAATCATATGCACATATTCACTCCTAGGGTTTGCCTCACTTCGGTTGCCTTCGGTAAACAATCATTAAGCATAGGAGATTTTAGTGGTCGCCCTCCAGTCTAAAGAGATCAAATTGTCCCATTCGAATGTTGCCTCAGAAATGTTGCCTCGGAAAGATCTTAAGACTCTAGGGTTACTACTAAAGTTTTCTAACTATTGCTTTGGTGATTGTACTTGTCCCTTTCGAATGTCCCTTACAAACTCCAACGACGGTGCTACCTACTCCTAAATAGTAGGATAGCGCTGTCTAAAGGAAACGAGAACAAAAACAATCTTTTTTCGAGTAGGTAGAATCTTAAGTACTTGCTCAATGAAAACCTTTCACACAAACACTTTTCAAAACAAACTTTCAAAACAAACTTTGTCACATCCTTGAGGACTGATACAAGGGTTATCACGAAGTAAAACATTTTCAAGACAAACACACATAAGCAATTTGAAAAAATGAGCAAGTACCTAAGAACCCGTAGATAACTACGGATAGAAAGGGTGCTAACACCTTCCCTTTCTATAATCTACTCAGAATATCTCGAAAAAAGGTTTTTTCTGTTCTTTTCCTTTTCCATGATTGCATGAAATAAAAGTCGGTGGCGACTCTTACTTACCGCGACATTTGCGAATAAGAAACGCAAACCAGTAAAAATAGTCGGTTCTGCCACCGTATCATAGAACTGGAGACTCTGCTGGGGATATAATAAGCGGGGTATACCTTAGGATCTAGGTCATTAAAAATTTCTTTTCTTGATTGTCTTGATTGCTTTACTTTTGAGGGTTTGTTTGGGGTTACTATAGATCCTACACCCGGATCTGGGGTGTGATACGGTGGCAGAACCGACTATTTTGGAAAATGCTGGTTTGCGTTTTGCGTTTGTGTTCACAAAATGTCGCGGTAAGCAAGAGTTGCCACCGAATTTTATTTTATCCAACTGGAAAGGAAAAAAGCACAAAAAAAATCCTTTTTTCAGATATTCTGAGTACGGGGGGGTAGATTATAGAAAGGAAAGGTGTTAGCACCCTTTCTATCCGTGGTTTTCCACGGGCTCTTAGGTACTTGCTCATCATTTTAAAAATTGCTTCTTTGTGTGTTTGTGTGATTTGAAAAGTTTTTGTTTGACTTCGATTTAACCCTTGTATCAATCCTCAAGAGTGTTACGAATTTGTTTTGAAAACTTTGTTTGAAAAGGAGTGTAAGTGTGAAAAATTTGTTTGTTTTGAGCAAGCACTTAAGAGTTAATCTACCTACTCGAAAAAAGAATTGCTCTATGTTTGTTTCCTTTAGATAGTGCTATCCCACTATTAGTGAGTAGGTAGCACCGTCGTTGGAGTTTTGCGGGTCAATTCGAAAAGGGACGTACGATCACTAAAGCAATGTTAGGACGTCTTAGTAATAACCCTAATGTCTTAAGATCAATATTCGAGGCAACTGTTCCGAGGCAACTTTGATCTTTGAAACAAAAGGGCGACCACTAAAATATCCTATACTCAATGACCGTTTACCGAAGGCAACCGAAGTGGGAGTATACCCTAGGAGTGCGCATGTGCGAGTGATTCAATTTCAAGTTTATTATCTTTGCACATTTTGGGTTTTCTAACCGTTTTAAAGTTAATCATACATTCTTGTCATGCATCCCTATTACCATACATCTAACAGTTAATAGTTTGCGGAATTTAAAGTGCGGAAAGTAAAGCTAAGCTATTACAAGGCTTCGAGTATTTACATAGCCAAAAACAAACCCGTAAAACAAAAGCGATAAATGAAAAGTAAAAGTCCTAATTAAACTATTACAACTTGTGAACAATTACATTAATATGGTAAAAAATAAAATAATAAAGCGCGCGCGATGAAATTAGAACG
This sequence comes from Vicia faba, assembly GCA_948472305.1. Taxonomy (NCBI): domain Eukaryota; kingdom Viridiplantae; phylum Streptophyta; class Magnoliopsida; order Fabales; family Fabaceae; genus Vicia; species Vicia faba. Next base: position 1,648,562,800 of record OX451737.1, on the reverse strand, counting down.
AAGGGAAATTAGGGTTTTGACCCCGTCTCGCCTAATCAAAAGAAAACATATTTTTTGTTATTTTCTAATTATTTAAGAAAAAGAATTAGGTTTTTAAGTTAAATACAAAATTAATTAGTAATTAAATTAATTAAAGAAAATAACTAATTTTAACCTATTTTTGTGTTTTTGGTTATGTTTTAAGAAAAAAAAAGATATGATTAAGTTAGAAAAAAAAACCTAATTGTCTAATTAATTTTAATTTATTTACAAAACAATTAAAGTTACCTAAAATTAAATAACTTAATTAAATTAATTATTTTTTGATAAAAAATAAACCTAAATCTAATTGGGTGTAAAAACATTATTTTTATGATTTTTGAATAAAAGAATTATTTAATTATGTTAGTAAAATAAATAATTAAATTAATTAAGAAATATAAAAGAAAAGGAAAAAGAAAGTTGGGCCTGCAATCAGTAATCTGGAGGGGTGTATATAGCAAATCTGGGCCCAAAAGAGAGTGACCCACGTTTGACTTCCAAGATCTCCTGCCATGCGTTGACTGAGGGCTTTGGTGGACTTTCGTCTGATGGCCTTTAGATCTGGCCATCTGGATATCCAAAAGTTGGATCCTGAGGATACATGGTGCTCCATTGGCTTGTGTGCACGTCGGATTACCTGAAGCAAAATAACATGGAATAACTGGGGGGACCTGGTATTTGAACCCAGGTCCTGAAGCCTTTTACACTGACCTGGCCACCAACTGAGCTGTGTCTTTTATTTGTATACAACATAAACAACAATTATTATATTATAAATAAGCGAAATATAGAAATATTCGCGTGAATTTTCAAACGGATGAGTAAGGTGATGCCACGCCATCATCCCTGTCCTCCCTCCGTGGCTAAAAGGTATGAAGACCTTTACCTACGGACAACGTCCGTTGCTATAAACCTGCAATTTCTCAAAATCAAGAACAAGCCAGATAAATAAAATATAAGGCCATGAATCAGTTCGTCTGGACCTGCTGAGCACGATGGTACCCCTTTCATGGCCCAATTTCACCTGTATGCAAAGATCCCAAATCGAACCAAAAAACCCTAGCAATGGTGAAATCTCATACAGTTCATAAAAATGCAATTAAACGTTCCAGATAGCTTGCAAATGTGATGGTGAACAATAATATGTGATTAGAATGTGATGAATATGCAAGAATACAAAGATTCAGTTTTGGAAATCATGGCAAACCGTGGGAGTCGTGGGGGAGAATTATGGGCACTAACGTGCTTGTTTTTGATTGGTACTGCTTGCTTGCACTCCCAGGAAGTGAATGGGATGATTAGGAAGCCTTGTAATTGCCTGGAAGTATGAATTCGACTCAGCACTTTTTATGATTTTTTTCAAGTTTTGTTCTTGTTCTTGCGCCTCTCTCCATCCTTTTTTTTAGGTATGCAATGGTTCAATATATATCAAGGATTGGATTAGGGTTGAAAACATGATCTCAATCTTCCTCCATTATTGATTTTGATCTTGATTTGATTCCTTTGAAAATCATTCCAAAAATAGGCCAAATTCAATCTTTTTGTGCACACAAAGGCCTTGCACGAATTCAATCTTTTGCTAGCTGGATGTAGGACCTGAAACATGTACAAGATCTTTGGATTTCAATGTTTTGGATTTTCTATTATTTGTTTTGATTTAAATTGATTTAATTCAAATAAAAATCAAAATAAATAATAAAAATAATATCAAGACAAGTGGGAAGATCTAGAACTCGTGGACCATGATGACAACTCAAAACAAGTGCAAAAAGTTAGGCCCATTTAGCAAAAATTGCAATTTGAGGAATAGTTGACTTTTGACAATTTTGCAAAAAAGGTCAACTTCACCAATGCATAACTTCCTCAATTTTGACTCCTTGAAGGTGTTCTTGGACTTTTTAGAAATATTGAGATGTCCTCTAAGCAACCCTTTTGGTCTCATATCATTTTGGTATTCCATGTTCATGTATGAAGCTTTGACAAAAAAGGTGTTTTTGTTGACTTTTCAAAATGACCTATAATGTCAAAATTCATAACTTCTTGTGAGTGAATATTTTGAACTTGGGAGATGAATATGAATTGTAGGTAATTTCATCCTCTTCAAAATGAGCTTTTTATGGGTCATTTCTAATAAAGTATGAGAAAGTTATGCTTGGTCAAAGTTGAGTTGACTTTTCCTACAAAACCCTAATTTAGCAACTTTTGGGTTTTGATGAATTGTGAGCAACCCTTGAGGAATCATGATCAACCCTTGATAAAATTATGAATAATACTTCAAAATGAGAATGTTGACAAAAAATCTCGAAGTTTGACTGTATGGGGACCACAGTTGACTTTTGCTCTAGCACAGTCGATTTTCAGGCTTTTGAGCAGTTGATTGAGCATACTTTCTCTATAAGACTTGAAACTTGACATGGATGATCTTGAGAGCATATTAGGACATTGATGATCATTTGAGACCCTTTGGACTCAATTATCTTGATGCAACATGAAACCCTAATTTTGAGGCAGACTGCCTTAGGAGAGAGTTTGTCTGGTCAACCCTTGAACTTCCTTGAGCATTTTGAGGATCTCACTTGAAATGTATTGAGAAATATGGGAGGGTAAATTTTGGGGTACAACAGCTCCCCCTGTTCAATCTTCTTGAGTCTGAGGATGTAGATTGGCTTGTTTGCCTTTCGTGATCCAAAGGTGGAAGATGATTGAACACTAGAGTGCCCAGAAATTTGCACTCGCATGAAGTGGCACTTATCTTGCGATGTCGGGAATGGGCTTATAGATGCCATTTGGAAATTGATGAAGGAAGATGGGCTTAAAGATGCCATCAGAAGGAGTTTCAGTCGCCTAAGAGATTCCTTAGCGAGAGTTTGTATACCTGTTGTTGAGGAGGATTCCGCTGGGGAATGTTGGTCTCTGTCTTGGGAGAAATAGAATTTTAGGAGCTTCAGTCGTCCGTTATTCTACTGGGGATGAGATTAAACTTGCTATCCGGTCGTAATCCGGGTTTCGCAATTTCTCAATTCTTATCTGGTCGTAATCCAGGCTTCAGAATGAATTAAATTATTATTCGGTCGCATCCGGGTTTCAACTTGACTTTAGGGCATACTAATATCCGGTCGACTCTGGGTTTCTTAGTAATTGTCCAAGTAAGAACTGCTATTTGGTCGAAATCCAAGTTTCACAATGTTATGTACTGCTATCTGGTCGTAAGCCAGGTTTCACGATGCAATATACCATTATCTGGTTGAATCCAGGTGTTGGCTCCTAAATTCGACACCTTTGTTTCAATTGATGACAGCCATTAAAAGCTGAAAGATGCTTTCGACTGGCTAAGCCTGTCGAAGTGACCGTCGAAAGATGGCCAAATACTTAGAAGATTTCTTCCAAGAAAGGAGGCTGATTGCCTTCGACGTCGAAGGAGTTTTCGTCGAAGACGTCTCTTGACGAACGTGTTCGACGGTCCAGAGTGGAGCAGTTTGAAATTCAAAGCTTTGGAGGGAAAACGGTTTCCAGCAGTTACTACGTGCGAACGTGCAAGGATCTGGAGTGTCGAGCATGGAGAACGTGACAAGTGGCTTGATCTCGAAGCAGTGTAACTGCCCGACGGTTACTTGGAATGTTTTTGTATAAATAGGAGTAGACGTGTAGTTTCTCGCGTGTGTTCACAATAAATACATAGTCACTCATTTAGATTCAAGTACCCAGTGTGAGCGAACGAATTGTTGAGAAATGTATGTGTGAAACACCAATTTAATCAATTCAAGTCATTTACTTTTTCAGTATTTTACATGCTTTTCCCTTTAAGATTCCTGTCGAACCTTTACATTCCAGCCTTGTTTATTTTACCAAACCTTTTCCTTTATGCAATTTACTTTAACCAATTTACTTAAAGCCTTATCCACACTAATTAAACTTCAAAATCAACCTATGTCCATAGGATCAATCTGATCGATCCTGCGAGTAACCAAATAAGTAACCATTTGGAGGATCAGCGGTTGTTTACCAAATCCCCAGGTAAACAAATTGGCACACCTGGTGGGACAGTGTGTTGATTGTTGAAAAATCTCATCTTTTCGAGTTGTATGTTATTGAGGAGTGGTAGAATATACACCAACGATAATAATACGGCCAGAAGAAGGGAAGAAATGGCGAATCCGCCAAACAACAATGAAATCCCACAAACAAGTGTGGGAGCAACGGTTAATATGACCGTTAGCGAAGCGACGAATGCTGGTTCGATACCAGCGGTGTCAGTCACAACCACGGGGCCAACGACTTCGTTTGCAGGCCCCAGAATGACTTTGGGAACTCCCCCTCCAAGGGGAAATACTGGCCCAAGGCCAGTGGTTCCCCCAGGATTTATTCCATTCTATGGTATGCCAACTTCTGAATTGGCAAGCCTGACGAATGCTGCGTCCACTTATTCAGAACCTTTCGTGAGTGCCACTTCGCCACTCCAAGGCTCTGGAGTAGGCATGGCGAATAGAAATAGGACCCAACTCTTAGGAGGAACGGCCCAAGTAGCCCATGGCCTTACAAATGCCTCGACAGCAGTCTTGAGGCAACAGATGGACGAAAGCAACCATGATATGGTGCAAATGTTGGCACAAACTTTGAGTACAGTGCTAAATCCTCTAATACAAAATACTACTCAGTCGAATCAGCAAGTTACTGCGCAAATGACGCGTTTGGCTGACTTCTTTGGAGTACCCCCACCTATTCGACAGCCCCAAAGGGCGCAAATAAGAGGAAATCAGGGGATATTTGTAGAGGAGGAAACCACCATTAATCAGGCCCAACAGCCTGTAGAACAACCTGTCGAAGAACCTAGGGTAATAGCCCCAGAGGTTAGGTTAGTTAACAGAAACCAAAATGCTGACGAAGTGGTTCAGCAAGTCCAATACCAGAACATGGGGTTGGAAAACAATCTGGCAACCATGATCGAAAGGATCATGACTCAGAATGGAATGAACATGGGCTTTCGAAGGCCCAACTTTACATCTCCATTGTCAGAATATGTGTTACAAACTGACTTACCCCCTAGAACCAAAGTCCCCAAATTTACTAAGTTCTCTGGGGACACGACAGAATCCACTGTCGAACATGTGGCTAGGTATTTGATCGAAGCAGGAGACATTTCAAATAATGAAAACCTAAGAATCAAATACTTCCCAAGTTCCTTAACCAAGAACGCTTTTACTTGGTTCACAACTCTCCCCCCCAATTCGATCCACCATTGGACCCAATTGGAAAGATTGTTCCATGAACAATTCTATATGGGGCAAACCAAGATAAGCCTGAAAGAACTGGCGAGTGTTAAGAGGCGTTTCACTGAACCTATAGACGAATATCTAAATAGGTTTAGGTTGCTTAAGGCGAGATGTTTCACACAAGTGCCAGAACATGAGCTGGTCGAAATGGCCGCGGGAGGTTTAGACTATTCCATTAGGAAGAAGCTAGATACCCAGTACCTAAGAGACATGGCCCAACTGGCCGATAGAGTTCGACAAGTCGAACGCCTTAAAGCTGAAAAAGCTAAGGCAACAAAAACTCACAAGAGAGAGAGAATAGCTTACGTTGAGATGGATGACGAAGAGCTAGAATCCTTCGACGATACTTTAGCTGTCGAGGAAGGAGAGGTCGATTTAGCAGAACTGAAACAAGGGCCTCCATACTCTTGTAAACAGTTAGTCCCCTCAAATGGGAAAAATCCCATTGGTCCAGACAAGACCAATGATAGGTTCCCAAAAAAGACTTACAGTTTTGACATCACAAAATGTGATGAAATATTCGACTTGCTAGTTAAAGATGGCCAAATGATAGTACCCCCTGGGGTAAAAGTGCCTCCTCTTGATCAAAGAAAGAAGAGGGGTTTTTGCAAATATCATAATTTTCTGGGCCATAAAACTTCTCAATGTTTTCTTTTCAGGAATCTTGTCCAAGACGCTATTGAGGAAGGGAGATTAAAGTTTGCTGACAAATCCCCCATGGCTGTCGACTCCAACCCAATGAAGGCTGAAGCCCACTATGCAGAACCCTCTGAGGTGAACATGATAGAGGCTACCAAGATCCAGTCGAAGAAGCCAGGCATTAACATGGTCGAAGTCTCTAAGGACCACATCAACATGCCAATTTTTGGCAGTTTTTCTGGAAACCTATCCAGGAAAACAATTGAGGCTGTCCAGAAAGCGGTCGAAGACCCAAAGTCGAAGACTGCTGAAGTACAAAAAACTGGACCAAAGCCCAGTTCCCAATTGGCCACTGTACAAGGCCAGACGGAGAAACTGGAAACACAAATGAAACAACTAACTCTTGCTACTAAGGATACCATGAACATCAACATGGTTGAACTTTCTGACCCTAAAGCTTCAGAAGAAGCCATAAGGCAAGAGCAGGCGAATAAAACGGCTTTCCCTAAGGAAAACGAAAACTTGGCAGATTTTTTACAAAGATGCCAGAAGAAAAAATCAGAGGTCATGCTATGTCCAAGATGTAGTTCCATCTTTGATAAAAAAGCTGCTGAGCACATACAAGGAGTGAGAGCAGCGAACAAGAGAAGGGAGAATTCTGACCTTCGACATGATCCCAGAAGGGGTTCTAATCAAGACAAGAGGCCTTCGACTTTTAGGCCTCCAACAAATGTACCAGTAGACACTTGGTACAAAACATCTGGCCGGAAAAGGCCAAGTGAAGAGAAATGGCATTCTTTCGAAGTGCCAAGAGGTTCCTCTTTAATCCAGAAGAAAGATCCTCAAGTTGCTGCACCCAAAGTTGCTCAAGTGTCCAGCAACTACAAGGGAAAAAATCCTATGTCGAGATCCCAATGGAGGAGGTATCAAAGAAGGCGAAAAGCTGAAAGAGAGGCCGCCAACGAACCAAAGGCTGAAACTAGTTCGAATGTGCCTCAAAGGAAACAAAGAAAGCCTCTTGAGAGAGAACCAGTTACCAACAGGCTAGTTTGGCCTAACCAGAGCGAAGTCGAAGACGAAGATGATGCTGAGTCCGATGATACCCTGGATATAATGGTGAACGTTGTTTCAATGCTGCCTAGGGAATTCAATCGACAAGTAGAAGTCGAAACCAGTGACTGGGAGATGGAACAAGAAATGGCCAGACACAGGCCAGTGTGCTATTTTGTCATGAACAATGGCACTACAGAAGAACAAAATGGCTTCTTCGAGCCACCCACAGAGGCGATGAAGAATCACCTCAAACCTTTGTTCATAAGGGCCAAGCTCGAAGAGACCACTGTGAACAAGATATTGGTCGACTGTGGGGCCACTATCAATATTATCCCTCATTCTGTGCTAATAAAGATTGGCAAAAGGGATGAAGAAATAAAACCTCACAATATGGTCCTGTCCAACTATGAGGGAGGCATTGGGACCACCATGGGAGTGATCCAGCTCGACATAAAAGTTGGGTCGATCCTTCGACCAACAATGTTCATGGTCATTTCAGCCAAACCTAACTACAACCTTTTGTTAGGTCGTGAGTGGATACATGGTGTAGGTGCTGTGCCTTCATCGATGCATCAAAGACTGCTTCTATGGCGCCCAGATGGGTTGGTCGAAAACATAGAGGCTGATCAGAGTTACTACCTTGGCGAAGTAAACCACTTGGGTGTAACAGATTTCGACAAAAACTTGGCTCACATAGGGCCATGTCCAGCTCCTGATTTCGACATGGCGCCAGCGCCAAACACCTTTTGTTCCCTATACCTGCATCCTGAGCATGGTTTCCAATGGGACAGAGAGGACGTGTCACACATAGAATTCAGTGGGCTAACTGGTATCCAACCAACTGGTTGGGGAAGTGAATTCAGTGATAATGACTGAGTCACAATCTCTGAAGCGAATTTCGGCCTATGTGGCTGAAACCAAGATGATAACGGCTCTCGAAGCCGAAGTAAAATATATGGCCACCAAGGCCAATGACCAAGCACTACCTTCTGCAGGTCCTGGAAAAGATTTCGACCCAGAGCCACCAGATATAGGTCCTGGAAAAGATTTTGACCCAGAACCTCCTGACATCTCGACAGAAGGAATGCAGGAACAGAGGCTCGACGCGATCTATGACGATGAGCCTCTGGGCTTCGAAAAGGATCCCTTGGCGAACAACATTAAGATGTTAGCACAAGACCCTTTAGAAGAAATCAACTTAGGCGAAGGATCAGAGAATAGGCCAACTTACATCAGCGCCAAAATTGATCCAGAACTTAGGTTGGAAGTAATCCAATTGCTGAAAGAGTTTAAAGACTGTTTTGCATGGGATTATGACGAAATGCCTGGTCTCGACAGAGGATTGGTAGAACTTCAGTTGCCAATCAAACCTGGAAAGAAGCCAATCAAGCAAAATCCAAGACGCTTCGCTCCAGAAATATTGTCGAAGATCAAAACGGAGGTCGAAAGACTTCTGAAATGCAAATTCATCCGTGTTACAAGGTATGTCGAATGGATTGCAAATATTGTGCCAGTAATTAAGAAAAACGGCACATTAAGGGTGTGCATAGATTTCAGAGATCTGAATGCTGCCACCCCCAAAGATGAATATCCAATGCCTGTGGCGGAAATGCTAGTCGATTCTGCCGCTGGCTACGAATACCTGAGTATGCTCGATGGTTATTCAGGATATAATCAAATTTTCATTGCTGAAGAGGATGTGTCGAAAACAGCTTTTCGATGCCCTGGGGCCTTAGGCACTTACGAATGGGTAGTGATGCCTTTTGGCCTAAAGAACGCTGGGGCAACATACCAGCGAGCAATGAATACTATCTTCCATGATTTTATTAACACGTTTATGCAAGTTTATATTGATGATATTGTTATAAAATCTGTTTCCAGGAAGAGTCACATTGACCACCTTCGACAATCATTCGAAAGAATGAGAGAACATGGTCTGAAGATGAACCCTTTGAAGTGTGCGTTCTGTGTAAAAGCTGGAGATTTCTTGGGCTTCGTTGTCCACAAGAAAGGGATCGAAATCAATCAGAACAAGACGAAGGCAATTTTGGAAGCGAAAGCGCCATCGAATAAGAAGGAATTGCAATCTCTCTTAGGCAAGATAAATTTCTTGAGAAGGTTTATATCTAACCTAAGTGGGAAAGCTCAGGCCTTTTCACCCTTACTTCGACTGAATAAAGAGGGGTTCGAATGGGGGCAAGAGCAACAAGAAGCCTTCGACAAAATCAAAGGGTACCTCACTAAGCCACCTATTTTGGTGCCTCCTTGTAGCAATAGGAGTATGAGATTGTACATAGCTGCATCTGACAAAACTCTGGGAAGTATGTTAGCCCAAGAGGATGAGAATGGAGTCGAAAGACCCATTTATTATCTCAGTCGAGTTTTGAATGACGCAGAAACTAGATATAGCGAAGTTGAAAAATTGTGTCTATGTCTGTATTTTTCTTGTACAAAGCTCAAACAATATATAAAACCAGTTGATGTTTATGTTTCGTCTCATTTTGATGTTTTCAAATATATGTTGTCGAAACCTATCTTGCATAGTCGAATTGGCAAGTGGGCATTAGCATTGACTGAATACTCCTTGACCTTTATGCCTCTTAAGGCAGTAAAAGGACAAGTGGTTGCAGACTTCATAGTCGACCACTCTATTCAAGTCGAGGATATTAACTATGTGGAGATAGAACCTTGGAAATTCTACTTCGATGGTTCCAGCCATAAAAATGGAACAGGAGTAGGAGTCCTGCTTATTTCTCCAGACAAAATTCCAACAACATTCAAGTACCAAATCGAAGGTTCTTGTTCGAACAACGAGGCTGAGTATGAAGCTCTAATTACTGGCCTTGAAATATTGTTGGAATTGGGGGCAACTCGAGTCGAAATAATGGGAGACTCAGAGTTAGTCATCAAGCAAGTCACAAAGGAGTATAAATGCATAAGAGAGAATCTCATTATGTACTTTGTGATTGCAAATCGTTTATTGAAACAATTTGAAAGTGTCAATATTCGACACATACCCAGAGTCGAAAATCAAATAGCCAATGACTTGGCACAGATTGCATCTGGGTATAAAATTTCAAAAACGAGATTACAAAGAGCAATCGAAGTTCGAGAGAAGATAAGAGCGACTTGTCTATCACCAACAGACTTGGAATCAACAAGGTTAGGATACGCTGATCACTCAAACTTCGAGATTTCGTTCATTGATAATTTGTCAGACCAGGATTGGAGGAAACCCATTGTGGACTATCTTCAAAATCCAGGAGCTCCGACAGAACGAAAAACAAAATACAGGGCGTTGAGTTTTGTACTCATGGGTAATGAGTTATTCAAGAAGACGCCTGAAGGGGTGTTGCTGAAATGTTTAAGTGAAACTGAAGCATACATAGCCCTTTCGACTACGCATGCTGGGGCATGTGGGGCTCACCAAGCAGGCCATAAGATGAAATGGTTGTTGTTTCGACAAGGACTGTATTGGCCCACTATGCTGAAAGATTGTGTTGAGTTCGCCAAAGGTTGCCAAGAGTGTCAAGTTCATACAGGCATCCAGCACGTACCAGCAAGCGAACTTCACTCGATAGTGAAGCCTTGGCCCTTTCGAGGATGGGCGTTGGATCTTATTGGAGAGATTCGACCAGCATCATCAAAGAGCCAGAAATACATATTGGTAGGCATTGATTATTTTACTAAGTGGATCGAAGCAGTCCCTTTAGTCAATGTAGACCAGGAAAATGTCATTGAATTCATTCAAAAGAACATTATTTTTAGGTATGGAATCCCTGAGACAATAACAACTGATCAAGGTTCAGTTTTCACTGGTCGAAAGATGCAGGAATTTGCTCAGGAAACAGGTTTCAAACTCTTAACATCCACGCCTTACTATGCACAGGCGAATGGTCAAGTCGAAGCAGCTAACAAAGTGGTAATTGGCTTGATAAAGAAGCATGTTGGGAAGAAACCAAAGAATTGGCATAAGACGTTAGACCAGATTTTATGGGCTTGTCGAACGTCCCCAAAAGAAGCCACTGGTACAACACCATATAGGCTAACTTTTGGCCATGATGCAGTATTGCCAGCAGAAATTTGTCTTCAATCTGCAAGAGTTCAGAGGCATTATGATATTCCTTCTGAGGTTTATTGGAATATGATGTTAGATGAATTGGTGGATTTAGACGAAGAGAGATTACACGCTCTCGACTTGCTCAGGCTTCAGAAGAAAAGAGTCGAAGACTCTTATAATAGAAAGGTAAAACCTAAGGTGTTTTTGCCTGAAGATTTAGTTTGGAAGGTAATTCTTCCCATGGATCGACGGGATCGAAGCATGGGGAAATGGTCACCCAAATGGGAAGGACCCTTCAGAGTTATCCAAACTTTTTCTGGTGGAGCCTATGAAGTCGAAGAGATAAGTGGTGATAAAAGACTCTTGAGAGTAAATGGTAAATATTTGAAAAAATACAAGCCTATACTTCAAGAGATAAAAATAAAATAATAAATTAAATTAACCATAGAAATGCCAAAATGGAAATTTTTATTAATTTCTGCCAAAATGGCAATTGTTGTCGAAAGCGATTACAATAGATGATTACAAAAGAGAATCAAAAAGAAAGAGAATTCTTCAGTCGAAGATACTTAGCATGCTGCAAATCCAACCTCTTCTTGCACCAAGATTTTTCTTGCTCCAGTTTGGCAATTTGAGCATCGAGGCTTTGCGCCCTCTCAGCGAACTCCAGGCCTTGCTTGACCTCAGTCTGGCTCTCAGCGTCTGGGATGGTCGAAAGAATTTCCCCTTGGAGCACAGTGTTGGCGTTTATCTTCGCCTCTATCTCTGCAATTTGTGCTCGGAAGGAGACATTCTCTCGCTCAATAGCATCGAACCTTTCCTGTGCAGACGCTTTCTGTTTCGACAACTCGGCAATTCGAGAAGTCGAACTTGTGACGGCAGTCCATGCAGATAAGCTCCTGCCATGCAACGTTTCGAGCTGACTGTTGAAATTTCGTTGGCGCCGGTAATCCGCTGAGACTTGGTCAATCATAGAATGTAATTCCATGATTAAGTCTGAGATTTCTGGAGCTACGGCATCGAAATCAACAGCATTCAGAACCTCTTTCAAGCAAGATGGAGCAGTGGGGTCACCCTCTAAAGCCTTCATTAAATCTCTCTTGAAGAACTGGGCCTTGACCTTCGCCAATGCATCATCAAGAGGAGAAGTCTCAGTAGATTTCCCCGACAAAGTAGGAATTTCCTGACTGGTGTCGGAAGAACTCTTACTCTCAACGATTGCATTGAGGTAGCTGATAGGGTCAGTTCGCTTCAAGATTTCCAGGTCTTCTTTCGACCTATGCTTTGAGGAGGTGACCCTTGCCATAGCATTATCTTGGACTGGAGGCTGTTGAATGCTGAGTGCCTCGTTTGGTTGTTCTTCGACTCGAACTGAGGCGGTACTAGCGTCGACTCGTGGTTCTTCGTTAACTTCACCTTGGGGTCTTTCGCCAGCATCATTCTTTGGTTCTTCGCTGGCGTCATCCTGGTGTTCTTCGCCAGCACCACCTTCATGCTCTTCGTCGACAGCATCTTGACTCTCTTCGCCATTACCTTGGTCTCTTCCTTCAGGATTCTCTTCTGACGACAAGACCACCACAGGAACCGTTTTTGGCTGTGTTTCCTCCGCCATAGGTTCTTCAGTTGTCTTCTCCACTGTTTCAGCATTGGCCTCATGCTCAGTGTGGGCTTCGTCATTGCCCAAATCTTGCACCTGAGGCCTGCTAAGGTCAGCAGATTCCAGAGTTTCTGAAGTCCTTGGTGGGGAACTTCCAGTAGTTTCCTGAAAAGAGGAAGAAGACAAATCTTCAGATGTCGAAAGAGATATAATCAAATACTGGTATTTATGCCTAAGTTACAAGAAGGGTCCAATAGATTACCTGTGGATTGGCTTCAGCCCCAGGGCTGGAATTATCACTTTCGACAGGATTGTTAACTAGAGCGTTCAGTTCCTCCTCAGTTGGTTCTTCGATGACCACTGCAGGTGGCCTAGGCTTTCTTGCACCAACCTTTATTCTGACGGTTCGACCTTCAGGAGCTGGAGTAGGAACAGAAGCGTCCTTCGTTAACTTTCTCCTCTTTAAGGGAGTAGGAGGGGCGTCGCTGTCGTCGTCACTCCCCGATTCGATCACCAAGGCTGCCCTTTTCTTGGGCGAAGGGGCCTATAAAACCAATAGGAATTCGATTGAATAATTACGTCGAAAATAAAAAATCGAAAGCCAGATGGCAAATGAAGAAAATCTGGTTACCGATGCAGGAGGCCTCATCGAAGAGCCTTCCCCCTGTTGGTTGCCTGTTGTCTTCGCCGGCGCTATAGTCTTCGCCGGCGGTAGAGGTTTGGTCGAAGGGACTCCTCCTTGTGGGCCTCCTGGAGCCTTCTTGACCAAAGGTTTTCGAACAACTGAAAGCGAAGAGGAAAGTTAACAAGCTAACAGTCGAAGAGAAAGATAAAAAGTAATGTGAGAGTATGAACTTACATTTCTTTACTTTGTCAAATACGAGGACAAAAGACTTCTGCAACTCTGCTGTAAAGTCCTTCTCGTCGAAGAAGTACTCAGCGTAATAGCTTCTCCACCATTCTTCAAAAGATGGCGAACAAAGGAAGTTAAGCTGGTAGTTGAACAGCGAGAGGATGGTTCGACCAGCATATCTTCCAATATGCTTGGTAGCAGCGTCTTCTGTATAATCGTTGCAGAAGTACAACATTGACTTCTCTTTTTGGAAAATGGGAGAAGGCAGGGTTTGGATGATACCAAACTGGCGAGATACCAGGTTTGGTTGATAGGCCAGCAGACTCAGATGAGTCTTAGAACTTTTAAATCGAAGAGGCATAATCCTTGGAGTAAGGAATGCCTCCCACAGTATGGTGTGCTCATCAACATTGGGACCACTCGATTCCTTGGGATGTGGCCTTGTGAACCAAGCTGGCCCCACCTTTCGCTGAGCAAATGGAGCCATAGTCGAAACGAATTCCTTCCTTCGAGCGAACATCAGCACGAAGTTAGTGAAGGTTTGTTGGAACTCTAGCCCATCTTCCACAGGCGTCAGTAGAGCCAGCCTAATCCCTTCGATACGTCTGTTAGCTATTGCTGAGGCTTGTTCATTTATCGGAGTCTTCTTGGGTAAGAAAGACTCGAAAGTGGCGTTAAGCCACAGTTGAAGTAACCAGAAAGGCCCAGCGAGTAGCAGACTGTTCCTATCTTCGATATGCTTCAAAAGAGTAACCCCATTGCTGATGGAGTCATAAAGACTGGCCAGAATTAGTTCTGCCAGACAGATGTTCTGACGGTGATGCAGTTGGGTGGCCAGAGTGACCATCTTTTTGGTCACTTGCAGGGACTTCGAACAGAACACGAAGCGAGTTAGCCATAAGGCTAGAAACGCTATGTGTTCAACGTCGGACACTGTGTCTGTCGACTTGTCATGAAAGTGGTTGATAAAGGTGGTGAATGTTGGCTTCGTCTCAGAAAAGCCAATTTGGTCCTCCGACATCTCTTCCGGGTCGAAGTAATCTCCGGTTGGTCGAAGGCCAGTGATGGCTGCTACGTCGAAGAGTGTGGGAGTTAACATCCCACATGGGAGGTGAAAGGTGAAGTGAGAGTTATCCCAGAACAGCATCGAAGCTATAAGCATCTCTGGGGAGTAGTTTAAACCTGTCTTCGACAGCATTATTAGGTCAAAGATGCCCATCTCCTTCCAGACTGGAGTTTGATGTTTTTCCAGCTTTGTTAGCCAAGCAACGTAGTCCTGGGTGAGATTAGGGCAAGACCTAAAAACTCTAACACTTCTGTTGAAGAAACGAAGGTCGATCTTCTCGTGTGTGGGGTCTTCGTTGTCTTCTGGATCCTTCTTAGCACAAGCTACTGGCTTGAGCTTCTCGACAATGGGAAAGTAGCTCTTGATCTTCAGAGCTTCAGAGATGCTGGGGTTCATGGGTCCAGCCATTGCGAAGATTTGGTTGGAGTATCCAACCGGAATCATCAAGTGACGCGAGTAAGCGTCGCGGACGGAGATATCAGATGGTTCAGGGACCCTTCGTTTCCCTGTAGCGTTCACTACCGGAGCGGTTACAAAAACCTTGGGCCTAGCAATTTGTTCGGTTGGTGCGTTAGTCTTGGGGGCAGTTGAAGCAGAAGCCATTGTTGAGGATGAAGATGAAGTTGGAAAGGGAAGAGTTTTTCTGTAAAGAGAAACAAGTTTGCAAGAAAGCAAGGGAGTTTGAGAGATTGTTTGCGTGAAAAGTCCCACAATGGGATATTCACTACTATTTATAGTAGTGGGAGAAATTCCCAATAACGAGGGCATTAAATGTCATTTAATGCTGCAGGGAGTAGTGGGACGCGTGGCAGCATCCTGTTGTTTTGGCCGTTTCTGCAGAAACAGAGAGACGCAGCGTGCGTCCTCGTTTTTTGAATTTGTCATAATGACAAATTATGAAGTGATGTTTTGGTTCTGCACGCCGTACTGACAGTGACGTCCTAGGATCAAATCAATGATGGTTTCTTGGGATTGCCAATAGTTGGTAAAAAGCAACAAAAAGTGCACAAGTTAACTTGTGACTCAGCGTGGACAAGCAGGTGTCGAATGGCGTTTTCAAAGAATGCCTTTTTCTTTTCAAGAGTCGAAATAAGGCATTCTTGGGGGGCAATTTGTTGGCTCCTAAATTCGACACCTTTGTTTCAATTGATGACAGCCATTAAAAGCTGAAAGATGCTTTCGACTGGCTAAGCCTGTCGAAGTGACCGTCGAAAGATGGCCAAATACTTAGAAGATTTCTTCCAAGAAAGGAGGCTGATTGCCTTCGACGTCGAAGGAGTTTTCGTCGAAGACGTCTCTTGACGAACGTGTTCGACGGTCCAGAGTGGAGCAGTTTGAAATTCAAAGCTTTGGAGGGAAAACGGTTTCCAGCAGTTACTACGTGCGAACGTGCAAGGATCTGGAGTGTCGAGCATGGAGAACGTGACAAGTGGCTTGATCTCGAAGCAGTGTAACTGCCCGACGGTTACTTGGAATGTTTTTGTATAAATAGGAGTAGACGTGTAGTTTCTCGCGTGTGTTCACAATAAATACATAGTCACTCATTTAGATTCAAGTACCCAGTGTGAGCGAACGAATTGTTGAGAAATGTATGTGTGAAACACCAATTTAATCAATTCAAGTCATTTACTTTTTCAGTATTTTACATGCTTTTCCCTTTAAGATTCCTGTCGAACCTTTACATTCCAGCCTTGTTTATTTTACCAAACCTTTTCCTTTATGCAATTTACTTTAACCAATTTACTTAAAGCCTTATCCACACTAATTAAACTTCAAAATCAACCTATGTCCATAGGATCAATCTGATCGATCCTGCGAGTAACCAAATAAGTAACCATTTGGAGGATCAGCGGTTGTTTACCAAATCCCCAGGTAAACACCAGGTTTCATGGTGTTTGGGGAAAACAAGGTATTATCCGGTCGAATCCGGGTTTCATAAATTGAATTAAAGATATACCACTATCTGGTCGTAATCCAGGTTTCGTAGTATTCTTGACTGCTATCTGGTCATAATCCAGGTTTCACAGTGTCTTGTATTGCTATTTGGTCGTAATCCAGGTTTCACAATAACTTTGTTAAGCAGTTATCTGATCGACTACGGGTTTCACGGCTTGTGTTTAAGATATACCACTATCTGGTCGTAATCCAGGTTTCATGGTGTCTTCGTATTGCTATCTGGTCGTAATCCAGGTTTCACAATAACTTGTTGGGGATTAAACTACTATCCGGTCGAATCTGGGTTTCATAGCTTGAATCTGAGATGAACCATTATCTGGTCGTAATCCAGGTTTCGCGGTGTTCCAATATTGTTATCTGGTCATTCTCCGGGCTTCACAATATGATGGAGAGATCAAGATACTATCCGGTCGTGCCCGGGCTTCATAGCTTGAACTTTGTGAGAATTTGATTGTATCCTTTCCTGAAAGGTAAAGGGTTAGTCAGATGTAATGTCATGATGCATGACATGTATTGAGCAATGATGTTCTCAAAATAAATGAGACTGTGTTGTATGGTGCACATGAGCATGTCATGATGTATGCAATGTATTACGATGTTTTCTAGCCGGGGAAAATAAATCCCGGGCTGCTGGAGAACAAAAGAAGTTTCGCTCGCTGAGGATAACGACCGAAGATGATTTGAGAATACATTGGCAGGAGGATAATTCTGTCGGAGAATAAACTGGTGAGAGAATGGCTCTGTGGGGGAAGAGAGACTCTATCAGAAGATCTGCTGATTTGGAGAAGTAATCTCGGCTATAGATGAATTACCATTACTGGTAATAATGAACTCTATCGGGGATAAAATTTCTGTTCGTGAAAGAAATAAACTCCACTGGGGGATGGTCTTCCATTGTTGGTGATAAATGAACTCTGCTTGGGGAGAATTCTGCCGACTCACTCGCGATTGCGAACATCAGCTAGAGAGAGTTGATAATACTGTTTTTGGATACCTTTTAACTCTGCGGGGAGTGTATGCATCTTTCAGTCTTATTCTTCAGCTGGGTCTATCCCTGTACCTGGTGGATAGAGCAACTGTAAGGTTTGTACATTTCGTGTTTTCCCCCGTTCCTGGTATTACGAGTCATCGTCTTTTGTTTCGCATGTGAATATTTATGAGCAGAAATTATTGTCAAATGCATATATCAAAAATGAATCATTGGACGTTCTTGCAAAACAAAACAGAAAAAGAAAAACAATTTTGAAATTTATTGTAAAAATGAATTGTATTGATTTTGAAGTTGACCTGTAATAGGCGTTTTGTATAAGGGGCTGACGTCCTAGTAAGAGAACGCCGCCGAAATGATGGAATTTATACATTTGTGAAAAATAAAGAAAAACAGCTATGTGAACAATCCCACTGGGTTCCAACTCTGCTATTGCCTTTATGTCCTCGAGCGTCTCATCACTTTGCTACTTGATTGAAGGTAGATCAGATTGATTGGCGCCGTTCGAGCTTGATAGTCGATACTGAAGTATGGTTGCAAGGTGATCCAATGAGACATAGTGTTACGCTTTGATCCCTAATTTTTGCCTGGACCTCCCTTTCGAGTTTTCAATCCACCGGGATACCCTTTTTTGCCCAATCCGCCCTTTCAAGTTTTCGACTTGCCGGGTGTACAGTTTTTTTTCATTTTCATCCCTTACTTTTACCCGAACCCTTTTGGTTCGCCGGGAAGCCCTTATTTCTGCCTAGGCCAGTCGACCTAGCGGGTCTTTGATTATGCGTAGTATTTTTTCACTATGTTTGCATTGACGGGGTGAGGAAGGTCGTCACCATCCACGGTGGTTAGAATCATAGCTCCTCCCGAGAAAATGTTCTTAACCACAAATGGCCCTTCGTAAGTAGGGGTCCATTTACCCCTGGGATCTCCTTGCGGCACTATGATGCGTTTGATCACCAGATCCCCGACTCGATATTCTTGTCGTCTGACCTTCTTGTTAAATGATTTGATCATTCGCTTTTGGTACGTCTGACCATGACAAATAGCAGTAAGTCTATTTTCATCGATTAAATTCAGCTGATCGAGCCGGGTCTGGATCCAGTTGTCCTCGCTCAGACCTGCATCCTTCATAATCTGAAGAGAGGGTATCTGGACTTCAATGGGTAAGACTGCCTCCATGCCATACACCAAAGAATAAGGTGTTGCCCCTGTTGACGTCCGAGCCGAGGTGCGGTACCCATGAAGAGAAAATGGTAACATCTCATGCCAGTCTTTGTATGTCACCGTCATCTTCTGCACAATCTTCTTGATGTTCTTATTAGCCGCTTCAACAGCCCCATTCATCTTCGGCCGGTAAGGAGAAGAGTTGTGATGCTGTATCTTAAACTGTTTGCAGAGCTCGGTGATCATTGTATTATTGAGATTTGTACCATTGTCTGTAATGATCCTCTCTGGTACACCGTATCGACAAATCAGATTATGCTGGATGAACCGCGACACGACGTTCTTGGTCACTGTAGCAAAAGAAGTTGGTTCAACCCACTTCATAAAATAATCAATTGCTACCAGGATGAAACGATGCCCATTGGATGCGGTAGGCCTGATCTCGCCAATCATATCGATGCCCCACATTGCAAAAGGCCAAGGTGCTGTCAAAACATTCAGAGGAATTGGAGGTATATACACCTTATTAGTATAGACTTGGCACTATATGACAGGTCCGAGAATGCTGATAACAATCGGCTTCCATAGTAGACCAATAATATCTTGCCCTTAGGATTTTCTTTGCCATGGTATGTCCATTGGAGTGAGTTCTGAAAGTACCCTCATGCAATTCTGCCATAATCCTTTCTGCCTCGCACTTGTCCATACACCGCAGTAAGGTTGAGTCATGGTTACGCTTGTAAAGGATACCATTACTAATGAAGAACTTCGCAGCGAACCTTCTCAAGAACTTCTTATCATTAACAGATGCACCCTCGGGGTACTCTTGAGCCTCAAGATACCTCTTTACCTCGTGAAACCAGGGTTTATCTGCTACTTCTTCAATCTCAATATCATAGCAATGTGCGGGTTCATCCAACCTTTCTATGGTAATCCGGGGAGCTTCATTATCCCATCTAACCTTGAACATAGAAGACATGGTAGCTAGCGCGTCCGCTAACTGGTTCTCCTCTTTGGGGAAATGTTCAAAGGTTATCTCCTCGAAGTGCGGAAGCAACATCAGTACATACTATTTGTAAGGAATGAGATTTGGATGTTTCGTATCCCACTCGCCTTTAATCTGACTGATCACGAGAGCAGAATCTCCGAACACACTCAAGATCTTAATCCTCAGGTCAATAGCAGCTCGAAGACCCATGATGCATGCTTCATACTCCACCATATTGTTGGTGCAGTTAAAACATAATCGAGCGGTGAACGGAGTATGACATCCTTCAGGAGATATGATCACGGCGCCAATGCCATTACCCAATGCGTTTGAGGCTCCGTCAAAATACATAGACCATCGGGATCCTTCCTCAGGCCCTTCATCCGGTCCAGGTTCTTCACAGTCGGTCACCAACATGATATTCTCATCCGGGAATTCGAAGTTCATAGACTGGTAATCATCCACGGCCTGATGCGCCAAATGATCTGCCAACACACTTCCCTTGATTGCTTTCTGGGTTGTGTACTGGATGTCATACTCAGTTAAGATCATCTGCCATCTTGCTATTCTTCCGGACAAGGCGGACTTTTCGAAGATATACTTGATTGGATCCATCTTTGATATCAATAAGGTGGTGTGAGTCAGCATATACTGTCTCAGCCGTCGATCAGCCCATGCTCAAGCGCAGCAAGTTTTCTCAAGCAACGAGTATAGGGTCTCGCAGTCGGTAAACTTTTTACTAAGGTAGTAAATAGCATGCTCTTTTCGGCCAAACTCGTCATGCTGCCCCAACACACGCCCCATTAAGTTGTCCAACACTATTAAGTATAAGATCAAAGGTCTTCCTTCAATTGGAGGCATCAGAATTGGTGGCTCTTAGAGATATTCTTTGATCCTTTCGAAGGCGGCCTGGCACTCATCGTTCCACTTTACCACTTGATCTTTCTTCAACAGCTTGAAGATTGGCTCATAAGTAGCAGTCAGATGTGAAATGAATCGGGCAATGTAATTCAGACGTCCCAGAAAACCTCTAACTTCCTTTTCTATTCGGGGAGCTGGCATCTCTTGTATAGCCTTCACCTTTGCAGGATCCACTTGAATACCTTTATCACTAACGATGAAACCTAACAACTTACCAGACCTTACCCCGAAGGTGCACTTGTTCGAGTTTAACCTCTGCTTGTACATCTTCAACCTGTCAAATAGCTTCTGAATATGGTCTAGGTGTTCTTCTTCAGTCTGGGATCTCGCAATCATGTCATCAACGTAAACCTCAATCTCATAGTGGATCATGTCGTGGAGAAAAGCGACCACGACGCGCTGATAAGTTGCCCCAGCATTCTTCAACCCGAAAGGCATTACCTTGTAACAGAAGGTACCCCACTGCATAACTAAATTCGTCTTCTCCATATCCTCAGGAGCCATCTTAATATGATTGTAACCGGAAAAACCATCCATAAAGGAGAAGACCTTATGCTGTGCAGTGTTGTCAACTAAAACATCGATATGCGGCAAAGGGAAATCATACTTGGGGCTCGCCCTATTCATATCTCTATAGTCCACACACATCCGTACCTTACCATCCTTCTTCAGCACCGGAACAACGTTGGCAACCCACTGCGGGTAAGAAGTAACAGCTAGAAATCTGGCGTCAAACTGTTTCATGACCTCAGCTTTGATTTTCTCAGACATCTCGGGGCGCATACGGAGAACCTTCTGCTTTACCGGAGGACAATCTTCTTTGGTTGGCAAGCGGTGAACCACAATATCAGTATCCAAACCAGGCATATCTTTATAAGACAAGGCGAAGATCTCAACATAGTCGCGTAACATCTGTATCAACCGTTGCTTGACACTAGGTTCCAGATTCGCACCTATCTTGACCTCTTTCTTGTCTTCCTCCGTACCCAAATTCACCGATTCCACTGGCTCTTCATGAGGCTGTATAACCCTCTCTTCTTGTAGTAGCAATCTAGCAAGCTCTCCAGGAACCTCACAATCATCCTCACCTTCGTCTTCAGCTTGGTTGATCGGATTCTCAAAGTCATAACTGGCAGTAGCAGAGTCGTTATCAATGGGATCCAGAGTGGATGTGGATTTGCATTATGATATGTGAGTGTGTGTAAGACAATAGTTGTTTTAAATAGTGAGAGACAGAAAAGAAAAACAAAGAGCGCAAAGTTTGTAATGCAAGAAAACGTCCAATGCTTTATTGATGATATATGAAAATGACAAATAATAAGCCCTCACAAACAAAGCCAATGGTGCCTCGGGCAAGGCACCGGGCTGTAAAAGTTTCAAATTGTCTGTTACAAATCTCAAAACAAAAGTCTATTACTGTGTAATAAAAGAAACGGGCACGAAGTCCTTTGCCGTCCAATTGTTCAAGCCACCATTGGTAGTTGGGTAAATCCAGCTGTCGATATCTGACTCTTCTTCATCATCTTCAATTGCATCCACTCCTGGATTACAGATGCATAGAGGAGGTCTTCCGATCCGCGCACGCCGAACAACCCTTTGAGCCTCTGCAGTAAAGCCCAAACCAAACTTGTTAGTTTTGTGTGTGAAGTCAGGGAGTTGTCCCTAATTTGCACACCCACCTTGATCAATAACAGCCCTGGCATCCTTGAGGGAAGCCATCTTCAACGGAGGTTTGTCAGCAGTAACTTCAGCCGACGCCAAAGTCTGGGGAACCTCTTCAAAGTTCTGACACGGGGTTTCAATGAACTCTCCATCCATCTCCATATACCGGAAGGAGTTAATATGACTCACCATGTACTCCTCTTTGCCTTGTACTGTAACAATCTTCCCTTTTACTGGATATTTCAGCTTCTGATGGAGTGTTGAAGTCACTGCCCCATCCTTATGAATCCAAGGATGACCCAACAAGCAAGAATAAGATGGTCGGATATCCATCACATAGAAAGTAGATGCAAAAGTCTGAGAGCAAACCTTAACAGGGACATCCACCTCCCCGTGTACCATCCTTTTCGATCCATCGAAAGCCCTAACCATAATGTTACTTGGTTTCAGAGTCATACCTTCACAGTCCAGACGGTCTAATGCCTTCTTTGGTAAAACATTTAATGAGGACCCAATATCCACCAACACGTGGGCCAGATTAGTGCCCCTGCACTCGATCGAGACATGCAGAGCATCATTGTGATTTCTTCCTTTAGCAGTCAGATCTGCGTTTGAGAAACCCAAACCATTGTCGGCAGTCAAACTAGCTACACATTCTTTGAATTAATCAGCAGAGGTTTCCTACGGCACATGCGCAGTCTTGAGGAAAGCAATTAAAGCCTTTGCATGGGCTTCAGAGCATAATAACAAGGATAGCATGGATATTTTTGACGGGGTCTGCCCCAGCTGCTCGACTACATTGTAGTCGCTCTTCTTGATAATCTTCAGAATTTCCTCTATCTCCTGCTTAGAGGCTTCTACAACAATCTTCTTAGGTGCCTCCGTCCGGACAGGATCACGTGTAACTTCTTTGCCCCGAGTGTCAGATGACTTGGCGACAAGAGTGATAACTGGAGTAAGAATCGGAGCGGTAGCTGATGTATTGGCAGATGGAATGACAACAGGTTTTGGAACAGTCGGAGGAGAAATATCAGGAGAGAAAAGTCTTCCACTTCTGGTGACCTTGCTAGCCCCGACAATATTGCTGATATCAGCGTCAGCTTCTTCATTCTTAAAGTCTTGTTTAACCCCATGGTAATACACCTCAGCACCATAGTGCCATGGGACAGCCTTGTCCAAAGTGTAAGGGATGGGACCAGGAACAGTAATGATCAACGGAGTGATTTTTGGAACAAATGTAATCCTAACAAGCATTCTCGAGGAAGCCTTGGAAGGATTGGAGGAAATGGTTATGATGGCAACATCTTCAACTGGAATCAATGGAGTCAAAGTCTTCTCAAACAAGATCTCTTTATTATCCATCAGGCGCTGAACACCTGATTTTAATAAACGGAAACCAGCAGGTAGAATTGAACATAGGTGGCAACCTTCGCCACAGCCCAGAAATAAATCGGCCAACAAAAGATTCTTCTTCACTATCATTAGAGGAGTAGAGATGTCTTCCATATAGGTCACAAACAAATCATCGTCCACATCATTTACTCCATGACCATGCTTGGGCATAGGAGCATTTATAACATTGGGTTTTTCTGGAGCATCAAACTCGATCTTTTTAGCTTCAATCAAATCTTGCACTCTATTCTTCAAAGCCCAAAAGTTATTCGTATCATGGCCCGGGCTATCAGAGTGATAGGCACAATGGGCGTTGGGATTATATAGCGGAGATGTGGTGCTGGGATTCTTCGGGGCTTCCCTCAGAGTTACCAGATTAGTTTTCAGCAATTGTGGTAGAATCTGAGACAAAGTCATGTTAAGCTGAGTGTACTGTCTTTGCGGCCTATCCATTCTTTGCTGATTGTTGCGTTGTGGGGCAACAGTGGGTCTTGATATTACTACCGCATTCACTGCTTAACGGAGTTCAGGTTGGTTTTGGCTCCTCGAGCTGTAAACTGCACTAGCTTCTTTCTTACCAGTGAAAGGCTTCTTCACTGCACTGGATGACGCATCCTTCTGTATCTTACTGCTGTACCCCAAAATTTGCCCTCCCATATTCCTCAAGATATGTCAAGCATGATCTTCAAATTGCTCAAGACTGCTCAAGGGGTGTACAGTCAAACCACCTCCTAAGCCAACTGAAATTAGGGTTTTGGTTCTTTCAAGGAATTTGGGGTTCTCAATGGTTCAATCAAGTCTCATAGGCCTATATACATTCTCTAGCATCTACATGCCAAGTTTCAAGACTCACAGTGCCAATTTGCACAATCAAAAGCCTCATTTGATCCATAGTCAACTACAAGGGCAAAATGGTCATTTTGTAGTCAAAAGTCAGAATTTTTGGTCAACATCTTATTTTGAGTTCACAATCATCATTTGATCAAGTCTTGATCATGATTCCACAAGAATAGCTCAAAAATCATCAAGATGCAAAAAGTTACTATTTTTGGACAGTAGAAAAGTCAACTATATCTTGACCAGGGCATAACTTTTTCATGGTTTTGTCAGAAAAATTCCATCCAATGCTCATTTTGAATAGGATGCAATTTCCTACAATCCATCTTCACACTCCAAGTTCAAGAAATGCTCTCACCAAAAGTTACCAATTTTTACATTATAGGTCAATTTCAAAAGTCAACTAAAGTACACTTTGAGTCAAAGGCCATAACTTGAGATTGGTAAATCCAAATGACATGGGACCAAAGACATTGGTTAGAGGACTTCAAGAGCTTTCCAAAATGTCCAAGAACATGGTCATATGATCAAAATTGAGCAAGTTGTGCATTGGAGAAGTTGGGAAATTTTCATGAATTTGCAAAAGTCAACTTTGCTCAAAACACTTTCTTTTTGCTAATGGGCCTCAAATCTCTTCTTGAAACTTCACCCATGACCTATGCACGACCCATCAAGATTAATTGGATTTATTTTCTTATTTTTATTGATTAATTGGATTTTTAATTAATATTAATCCATTTAATTAATTTAAATCATAAGAAAAATAGAAGATTTGTTTTTTAAATCAATTTGTGAAGCAAATATGATCAAAACATGCTGGCAAATTCGTGCACAAGTCAAAGATACAAAAAAAATCCAAATTTGGCAACATTGTTCAATCATGAAAAATCAAGAATATTTGATTTTCAATCAAAGATTTAAACATCAATGCACATGGGTTGGATCCAAATTTTTGACCTAATTTGTTTCCCTTATACATAAGCAAGCTAACCATACCCTAGCACACGATTGAAAGCTGCAGAAACGGCCATAGCAAATTCAAGAAATTTCAAGAAAAGTGGAAACCTGTTATTGCAATCTAGGCCAATTCAAGGCGTTCTATTCACTCAAACATATTGCAGGAGGTTCCAGGAACGTTTTGCAATCGAATTCAAGCACCAAAGCTCAAAGAATCGTCACACACAGTCCCACGATTTGCACTTTTGATTCAGAATTATATATCTTAATTCATGCGCATTTAACATATTTTTTTGATTGATTTGCATTGCTAGAGACTGAACAAAGCTAATGGAATGATTTAATTGAACCATAGCACCCTGAATCGAAGAATGCCATGACTGAAATTTTTGGGGTTCTTGAGCTTTTAAATGGGGCTTTTCAATCCAGGAAAAATTGGGACTAATAGGATATAGGGTTGAATTCGCGAGGCCAAGACGGTTGCAACCCACACCTCGCGAAACATTTATATTCACTGTGCTTCTAATCGCTATTTTTCCTTGCAGGAAGTAGTGGGGGTTAAAAACCCCCGCTATCTGATTCTAATTGTTTAGAAAAAAGGTTGAAGACGATGATGTGTTGACATCCCATTGGCCAATTTGAAAAGCGCGCGCTATTTTTTTATTTACAGTATATTGATTGGTTTTTATATATAATAATTGCCACTTATTTCAATAACAAGTAAAGCAGCGTAGTGGATTGGTTGGTGTGTTGGCCTGGAAGCATTGGGACCTGGGTTCGAATCCCAGGTCCCCCAAAACATTTATTCTATTTTGCTTCATATATTCACATGCAGATTTCAAAAGGGATGTCTACCATATGCTTCAAACCTCAACACGCCAGGTGTCTCCAAGCCTGGATCCAGTGGCCAAAGTTGAAGGACCATCATACTCCCTGGTCAGCGCATGCGTAGCAAACTCAGAAAGTCAAACAGGCTGGAGAGTTAGTGGGCCAGGAAATTGCCAAAGACACCTCCTCTTTGGGCCCATCACCCCCTGGGTTTATTCTTTTTTTTTCTTCTTTTATATTTTTCATTTAATTGTTTTATTATTAATTATTATTATTATTATTTAATTAACCAAATAATTATTTTTCCTAATAAAATTCAGAAAACATAAAAAATATAATATTTTTATTTATTAAATTTAATTAGTTATTTTTGTAAATAAATAAGTGATAATTAATTTAGTTTTAATTAGGTTAATTTTAACTTTTTTTGCAATAATTTAAAATTAATGTAGAATTAGGATTTTTAATAACTTTCGACCATCTTTTATTTTTCCCTTAAAAAACATAAAAACTCAAAAAAATATCTTTCTTTTATTTAATTAATTAATTAGTCTAGGTTTAATTTAATTAAATGCAAAATAACAAAAATCTCTTTCTTTCTCAAAAAAGGGTCAAAACCCTAAAAACTCTTCGATCCAATTTTTCTCGCGCGCGTGATTATTCTTGGTTCATATTTTTTATAATTGTATTTTCTCCGAGGATGTAAGAGCTTTAATTAGGACCCTTTTTATCGCTTTTATTTATTTTCCGCAATTTACTTTTTCAAGGGTTTGTTTTTGGCGATGTAAATACCCGACGCCTTGTAATAGCGTAGTTTTATTTTCCGCAACTATTAACTGCAAGATGTATGCTAACTAGGCTATGCATGTCAAGATCTCTCTTAAATTAAAATCAATCGTAGCTCACCATAACATGTACAAAGATAACATAACTGAAACTTGATACACTCGCACATGCCACTCCTAGGGTACGCCTCACTTGGTTGCCTCGACGTGGTCATTGAGTATAGGGTGTTTTAGAGGTCGCCCTCCTGTCTAAAGATCAAAGTTGCCTCGAAACGGTTGCCTCGGATAAAAATGATCTAGGACATTAGGGTTACCGCTAAGGCGTCCTACTATTGCTTTAGTGACCACATGTCCCTAAAATCGAATTGACCCGAAAACTCCAACGATGGTGCTACCTACTTCTCAATAGTGGGATGACACTGTCTAAAGGGCATTTACACAGCTTAATTTCTTTTGAGTAGGTAGAGGTTCTCATGTACTTGCTCTTTCAAAACAAAAATACTTTTCGCACTTACACTTTTCAAACAAAAGTTTTCAAACAACACTTCGTACACTCTTGAGGACAGATACAAGAGTTAAATTGAAGTTTTCAAACGAAACTTTTCAAAACCCACAAACACAAGAAAAGCAAAACATTTTGAAAACATAGTGAGCAAGTACCTAAGAGCCCGTGGATAACCACTGATAGAAAGGGTGCTAACACCTTCCCTTTCTATAATCTACCTCCCGAACCCGAGAAACATCTCGAAAAGGAATTTTGCTGTGCTTTTGTCCTTTCCTTGTTGGAGAAAATAAAAGACGGTGGCGACTCTTGCTTATCGCGACATTTTGCGAAACGCAAACGCGAACCAGCATTCCAAAACAGTCAGTTCTATTTCCACCGATCACAGAACTGGCGACTCTGCTGGGGATTATTTATAAGTGAGGTGTACCTTAGGATTAGATCACTTGTGTTTTCAATCGTATGCTTTGTATGCTTTAAACTTTGTGGGCTTGTATCGGAGTTTTATAGATCCTAACCCGGATCTGGGGATACCCTTTAGAAGTAGCAACAAACTGTGAGGGAACTGTGCGGGGTATACCGACATGGTTGAAGCAGTAGCTACGTTGATGTGGCACTTTGGTGAGTACCGGTAACCCTTGAGTCAAATCAAGGAGAGTACGGGGCCGCTGCGTGGTGTCGCGAAGCATCAACTGACCTTAGAACCTTACTTGACCATCCTGGCCTTTTTTAGGGGTAGTGAGATGACCGACTTTGGTGCAGTCCGAAGTTGGTAGATACTCGATACTACACTCATTGAGGGTTGTTTTCTTGGAATATTTTGGTCGCCAGTTAAGTGGCTAAATCAAAACAATGAACATAGAAAACAATCCAATGATATTGAGCTCCTTAGAACCCGGTTACTATTTATAGGACAGGTTTTGAGCCAACTAACTTCAAAAGGGTACTTACCTACGAACCCCATGCAAGCCTAAACCTAAGGACTTGTTTGCTTTGTGTGAATATGACTGTCTGTATATACACTTGCTTACTGTTGCATCCATATACATAACATCATAAAGCATCATATGCATCTGCTAACCATTTCAAGGGTTCGGATCTTCATCTTTGTTCTTGTTTTGTAGGACATGGAGTCTCTCCGCAGGAAAACAATTCAGGTCAACCTTGTAAGGATCCCTCCTCAACTCAAGGAGCTTACATCCAGGATTCCCGAGAACTCTCTCTTCAGTGAAAGACATGGTAGACTCGTCAGCTTGGTCAACACCAACATTGAAGAAGATATGATAAAAGTTCTCTTCCAGTTCTTTGACCCCCTACACCACTGTTTTACATTCCTTGATTATCAATTGGTGCCTACTTTGGAGGAATTTTCTCAACTTCTGAGAATTCCTATTCTTAGTCAACTACCCTACAACGGTACGGAAAAGGAACCAAAACTTGAAGATGTTGCTCAAGCATTACGTCTGCAACCATCTGACATCAAGGGGCATTGGGAAATCAGAAGTGGTATCAAGGGATTCTTGGCAAAGTTCCTGTTTGAGAAGGCACAAGAATGTTGGAATTCTCTTAATCTACAAGCCTTTGAAGAGATTGTGGCACTCCTTGTCTATGGCTTGGTGTTGTTCCCAAATCCTGATCAACTTATAGATGTGAATGCTGTCAAGATTTTCATGTCCAGGAATCCCATACCTACATTGCTTGGGGACATCCTCCACTCATTTTACACACGAACAATGAGAAAAAGAGGTGTTCTCATGTGTTGTACTCCTCTCCTGGAAAGGTGGTTTATTTCTCACCTTCCACAATCAGTTTTGAAGAACGAGCAGGGTTTAAGGTGGTCACAATGATTGATGACCCTCACACATTCTGATGTACATTGGTGTTCTCGGTCCAGATAAAATGTCACTATCATTGAGCGTTGCGGAGAATTTCCTAGTGTTCCTTTACTTGGAATTAGAGGAGGCATTACCTACAACCCCTGTCTGGCTTTGAGACAATTTGGATATGCTCGGAGGGATGGCCCTCATGACATGCTGATTCCTGACATAGTTTTTGACTTCGACAACGATGCGCCAGGACTTCGACAAAGGTTCATCAGAGCTTGGAGGATGCCTAACAAGGTAGATAGTAAGACACTGGGGCACAAGAATTCCATCCCCCTTGAGCCTTACCTCAAGTGGGTACGAACCCGCTCCCAGAATCTTATGATGCCATATCCTCACATTCTCCCCGTGATCAAAGAGCCTGTTATGGAAGGAGAGGTTCCATACACCATTCTACATCCTGACATGCCAACATCATGGGAAGAAATGCAAAACAGTTGGATCCAACTCAAGGAAGAACGGAATGCTTTTGAAGCCAGCTTACATGCCAGTGAGAAGAAGGTCTTGGAGCTCACCCGCCGACTTCACGAGGAAGAGACCCTCAACACTTACATCGCTCCAAAAAGGATGCGCAATGTCTTTTTACATTAAGTATTTTGTAATATTTCGCCCATGAGGCACTGATGTACTAAACAAATTACTTCTTAATATGACGTGTGTTCCTTTTTTGTCTGCAACGAATTTGAATTTTCGAACCCTTGAATGCATTACATAAATAGCATACCATTCATCATATGCATAAAAGGTACCCTTTTTACAGGTCACTTATCTACTTCGCTGTTTATTTCAGCAATCATCATGTCTACTGAGCCTTCCACTGAGCAAGCTATCAAGGCCCTCCAGGCCCAGAATGCCCAGTTCCAAGAGTTGGTTATGAGCCTAGCCCAGGGTCAACAGGATTTGAAGACTCTGATTCTGAAGGAAAGGAAGAAGAAGAAGAAGAGGACCGTCTTGTTCAACACCAGACGCAGGTTCGGGAATGGACTGCAGAACGAGGTTGATCTGACCACCTCCTCTGTAGGGAAAGACAATCCCCAAGAGAGAAGGGTTCCTAGTCCCGTGGTCTCCGACAACGAGACGGATTATGATGAAGAACAATACTCTCCTGCTGAGGATAGGTATAAACAGTTGGAGGACCGCTTGAGCGCCATGGAGATACAAAATGTGCCCGGGTTGGACTTTGGAGACCTAGGCTTATCCTCTGGGGTGGTGATTCCCCATAAATTCAAGGCACCTGCCTTTGCCAAATATGATGGAGCCTCCTGCCCAAAGCTGCACCTCCGGTTGTATGTAAGGAAGATCCAACCTTACACTGCTGACAAGAATTTGTGGATCCATTTCTTTCAGGATAGTCTTTCAGGGACTCAACTCGAATGGTTCTATCAGCTGGATGGGGCCAGTATCCGCAACTGGGAAGATTTGGCTACTGCGTTCTATAAGCAGTATCAATATAATTTCGACCTCGCCCCTATGTGTACCCAACTCTAAGGCATGTCATTAGGGACGGGTGAAGGATTTAAGGAGTATGCTCAAAAATGGAGAGACCTTGCTGGAAGGGTGCAACCACCTTTGACTAATCGTGAGCTGGTTGATATGTTTCTGGGGACCCTGTCTGGTCCGTTCTTCAACCATTTGATTGGAAATTCTTCAGCCAGGTTTACAGACCTTATCTTGACTGGTGAGAGAATTGAAGCTGGTATCAAGGCCGGGAAGATACAGAAGGGTGCCTCCTCGAGCACTGAGAAGAAGCCGTTCAAGAAGGAATCAAGTGCTGTCTATGGTTCAAGGAGACCAAATAGATCTGAACACCGCCAAGCTGTCAACGCGGTGGTTATTTCAAAACCTGCTGGTGCTCCTCCTCATCATAACCAACAAAGGGGTGAGAGACCTAGAAGGCAATTCACTCGTCTCAGCATGACCTTGTCCCAGATATTGCCACAGTTACTAACAACCAATCTGGTAACTCTAAGGGAAGCCCCAAAGAATCCGAATACAACTTCTCCAAAGTACAATCCTAACGCCCGCTGCGCTTATCACTCTGACAGCCCGGGACATAATACGGGTGATTGTTGGACTCTGAAGAATAAGGTCCAAGACCTGATTGATGCTAAAGAGATTGAGTTTGAGGTGCCCGAGAGGCCCAATGTCGTGACTGCTCCCATGCCCAAACATGGAGTAAATGCTGTAGAGGAAGACTTGTTTGTAGCCTCGGTGAATGATATTGTTACCCCGCTGATAACCGTCAAAAGGAACCTGTTGCTAGCCGGTTTATTTCTGGGATGTAGTAAAGGTTGCCATCTATGTTCTGTTTCACCTACTGGTTGTCCTTTTTTGAAGTCAGGCATCCAAAACCTGATGGATAACAAGGAGATCTTGTTTGAGAATATTGTTGTTCCTGCCACCCATACTGAAGAAGTTTTCATTGTTACAATTTTCAACAATTCTCCCAAGGCTCCCTCGAGGAAGCCTGTCAAAATTATGCCTGTTCAGAAGATTGCACCTATAATTATCACTGTTCCGGGGCCCATCCCCTATACATCCGACAAAGCTGTCCCTTGGCACTATGGGGCAGATGTTTATGTTCTGGGAGTTAAGCAAGAGTTTGATACTAGTGTCGGCGTCAGAAACATTACCGGGCCTGCTAAAGTCACCCGTAGTGGTCGACTTTTCTCACCTGATATTGCTCCACCAACTATCCAGAGACCTATTGTCATCACACCTGCAAGTGTGCCTACTTCCCTTCCTGATCAAGTTCCTATTTCTACCCCTGCTGCCGAGTCATCTGACACTCGGGGCAAAGGGATCGCCACAGATATGCCTGCCCAGACGGAGGCACCAAAGACCATCAATGTTGAAGCTTCCAAACAGGAAATGGAAGAGATTCTGAAGATCACCAAGAAGAGTGATTATAATGTAGTTGAGCAGCTGGGGCAAACCCCCTCCAAGATTTCTATGTTATCACTGTTGTTGTGTTTAGAGGCCCATGCCAAGGCTTTGATTACCTTCCTGAAGACGACCCACGTGCCACAAGAGACATCAGCTGATCAGTTTACCGATTGTGTGGCCAACTTAACTGCTGATAATGGTTTGGGTTTCTCCGACGCTGATCTGACTGCTAAAGGGAAGAACCATAATGATGCCCTGTATGTCTCCATTGAATGCAGGGGCACTACTCTTGCACACGTGTTGGTTGACACTGGTTCCTCATTGAACGTCTTGCCCAAGAAAGCTCTAGACAGGTTGGATTGCGAAGGGTTGGAACTAAAGCTAAGTAACATTGTTGTCCGGGCCTTTGATGGGTCTAAAAGAATGGTGCATGGCGAAGTCGACATTCCAATCAGGGTTAGTTCCTAGGTCTTTGATTCTACATTCTACGTGATGGACATCCGACCATCCTATTCTTGTTTGCTGGGTCGTCCATGGATCCATAAAGCTGGAGCGGTGACCTCCACACTCCACCAGAAGCTGAAGTACCCGGTCAGAGGGAAGATTGTGACAGTGCAGGGGGAGGAAGAGTAAATGGTCAGTCACCTCAACTCGTTCTGATACATAGAGATGGATGGGGAGTTCATTGAGACCCCATTTCAACACTTTGAAGAGGTTCCTCAGACACTGGCATCAGCTGAGACTGTGGTTGAAGATTCTCCGTTGAAGATGGCTTCCTTAAAGGATGCCCGGGCTGTTATTGAGAAGGGTGAGTATGCAAACTGGGGTCGACTTTCTGATTTCACTCAAAAGACTGACAAGTTTGGTTTGGGTTTCACTGCAGAAGCTCAAAGGGTTGTTCGTAGCGCAAGGATTGGAAGACCTCCTGTGTTCATCAGCAACTCGGGAGTAAATGCCATTGAGGATGACGTGGAGGAATCTGAATTCGACAGTTGGATCTACCCTACGACCAACGGTGGACCAAACAACTGGACAGCGAAAGACTTCGTCCCTATCACTTTTGTCACTCAGTAATGAACTCTTTTGTTTTGAATTTGTAACAGACAATATTGTGAAACTTTAGGGCCCGGTGTCTTACCCGGGGCACCGTGGCTTCATTTGTGAGGGCTTTTGTGTGCCATTTTCATATATCATTAATAAAAGCATTGGATGTTTCTTGCATTTCAAATTTTGTGCTCCTTGTCTTTCTTTATTATATATTGCAAAACAACTATTTACACACACTCACATATACAGGTCCCAATCCACTCCGGATCTCACTGGTAACGACTTTGCTACTGCCAGTTATGACTTCGAAAATCCGATCAACTTAGCCGAAGACGAAGGTGAAGATGATAGCGAAGTGCCTGGTGAGCTTGCAAGACTGCTACTCCAGGAAGAGAGGGCCATTCAGCCACATGAAGAGCCAGTGGAAACAGTGAATCTGGGTACTGAGACAGACAAAAAGGAAGTCAAGATCGGTGCAAATCTGGAGCTTAGTGTGAAACAACATTTGATTCAGATGCTACATGACTACATGGAAATCTTTGCCTGGTCTTACGAAGATATGCCTGGGTTGGATACCGACATTGTGGTTCATCATCTGCCTACCAAGGAAGAATTCCCTCCGGTAAAACAAAAGGTCCGCCGTATGCGTCCAGAGATGTCCGAGAAAATCAAAGTTGAGGTTATGAAACAGTTTGACGCCGGTTTTCTAGCAGTGACTTCTTACCCTCAGTGGGTTGCCAATGTGGTTCCGGTACCGAAGAAAGATGGTAAGGTCCGAATGTGTGTTGACTACAGGGATTTGAACAGGGCGAGCCCCAAGGATGACTTCCCTCTGCCTCACATTGACGTTCTGGTTGACAACACTGCTCAGCATAAGGTATTCTCCTTCATGGACGGTTTCTCCGGTTATAACCAGATAAAGATGGCTCCTGAAGACATGGAGAAGACTACTTTTGTTACTCAGTGGGGCACCTTCTGTTACAAGGTCATGCCTTTTGGGTTGAAAAATGCTAGGGAAACGTATCAGCGTGCCATGGTTGCTCTGTTTCATGACATGATCCATCATGGGATTGAAGTATACGTCGACGATATGATTGCAAGGTCCCAAACTGAGGAGGAACACCTTGACCATTTACAGAAGCTGTTTGACCGGTTGAAGTTGTACAAGTTGAGATTAAACCCGAACAAATGCACCTTCGGGGTGAGATCTGGAAAACTACTAGGTTTCGTCGTAAGCGACAAAGGTATTCAAGTAGACCCTGCCAAAGTGAAAGCCATACAAGAGATGCCAGTTCCCAAGACCGAGAAAGAGGTCAGAGGCTTTCTAGGAAGGTTGAACTACATTGCCCGATTCATCTTGCACCTAACTGCTACTTGTGAACCAATCTTCAAGCTACTGAAGAAAGATCAAGTAGTACGTTGGAACGATGAATGTCAGGCCCCTTTCGAAAGAATCAAAGAGTATCTCCAAGAGCCACCCATTCTTATGCCACCGGTTGAAGGGAGACCTCAAATCTTATAATTGACAGTACTGGACAACTCAATGGGGTGTGTGCTAGGTTATCATGACGAGTCTGGCCGAAAAGAGCACGCTATTTATTACCTTAGCAAAAAGTTTACCGACTGTGAGACCTGATACTCACTGCTCGAGAAAACTTGCTGCGCTTTGGTATGGGTTGCTCGCCGACTAAGGCAGTATATGTTGACTCACACTACTCTATTGATTTCAAAAATGGATCCAATCAAGTATATCTTCGAAAAGCCTGCCTTGTCCGGAAGAATAGCAAGATGGCAGATGATCTTGACTGAATATGACATCCAGTACACGACTCAAAAAGAAATCAAGGGAAGTGTGTTGGCAGACCATTTGGCACATCAGGCAGTGGATGACTACCAGTCTATAAACTTTGAATTTCCAGACGAGAATATCATGGTAGTAACTGATTGCGAGATACCTGGACCGGATGAAGGACCTGAGGAAGGATCCTGATGGTCTATGCACTTTGACGAAGCCTCAAACGCTTTGGGGTATGGTATTGGCACTGTGATCATATCTCCTAAAGGCTCTCATACTCCGCTCACCGCCCGACTATGTTTCAACTGCACCAACAACATGGCGGAGTATGAAGCATGCATCATGGGTCTTCGAGCTGCAATTGACCTAAGGATCAAGTTTCTGAGTGTCTTCGGAGATTCCGCTCTCGTGATCAGTCAGATCAAAGGAGAATGGGATACGAAACACCCAAATCTTATTCCTTACAAGGAGTATGTATTGACGTTGCTTCCCCACTTCGAGGAAATAACCTTTGAACACTTCCCAAGAGAGGAGAATCAGTTGGCGGACGCGTTAGCTACGATGTCTTCTATGTTCAAAGTCAAGTGGGATAACGAGGCTCCCCGGATCATTATTTGGAAATTGGATGAACCCGCACATTGCTGTGATCTTGAGACCAAAGAGGTAACAGAAAAACCTTGGTATCATGAAGTAAGAAGATACCTTGAAGCTCAAGAATACCCCGAGGGCGCGTCTGTTAATGACAAGAAGTTTCTGAGAAGATTCGCGGCAAAGTTCTTCGTCAGCAATGGCATTCTTTACAAACGTAACCATGATTCAACCTTACTGCGTTGTGTGGATAAGATTGAAGCAGAAAGGATCATGGCAGAGCTGCATGACGGTACCTTCAGAACGCATTCCAGTGGACATACCATGGTAAAGAAAATCCTTCGGGCAGGATATTATTGGTCCACAATGGAAGCCGACTGTTACCAGCATTCTCGGACATGTCACAAATGCCAGATCTATGCTGATAAGGTGCACATTCCTCCAGTTCCCCTGAACGTCTTGATAGCACCTTGGCCTTTTGTAATGTGGGGCATCGATATGATCGGCGAGATCAAACCTACAGCATCCAACGGGCATCGCTTCATCCAGGTAGCGATTGATTACTTTACGAAGTGGGTTGAAGCAACTTCCTTCGCCACGGTAACCAAGAACGTCGTGGCACGGTTCATTCGGCACAACTTGATCTATTGATACGGTGTACCAGAGAGGATCATTACGGACAATGGTACCAATCTTAACAACAAGATGATCACTGAGCTCTGCGAGCAGTTCAAGATACAGCACCACAACTCTTCTCCTTACCGGCCGAAGATGAATGGGGCTGTCGAGGCGGCTAATAAAAACATTAAGAAGATTGTGCAGAAGATGACAGTGACCTACAAAAATTGGCACGAGATATTACCGTTTGCTCTTCATGGGTACCGTACGTCAGCACAGACGTCAACAGGGGCAACACCCTATTCCTTGGTATATGGCATGGAGGCAGTCCTGCCCATTGAAGTTCAGATACCCTCTCTCCGGATCATGAAGGATGCGGGTTTAAGCGAAGATGACTGGATCCAGACCCGGCTTGATCAATTGAACCTAATCGACAAAAAGAGACTCACTGCTATTTGTCATGGTCAGACGTACCAAAAACGGATGATCAAGGCATTTAACAAGAAAGTCAGACGACAAGAGTATCAAGTAGGAAACCTGGTAATCAAGTGCATCATTCTACCTCAGGGTGATCCCATGGGCAAATGGACCCCTACGTACAAAGGGCCATTTGTGGTTAAGAACATCTTCTCGGGAGGAGCGATGATTCTAACCACCGTGGATGGTGACGACCTTCCTCACCCCGCCAATGCGGACATAGTAAAAAGATATTACGCATGATTAAAGACCCGCTAGGTCGACTGGCCTAGGCAAAAATAAGGGCTTCCCGGCGAACCAAAAGGGTTCAGGCAAAAATAAGGGATGAAAAGAAAAAATCTGTACACCCGACAAGTCGAAAACCTGAAAAGGCGGCTTGGGCAAAAATGGGTATCCCGGTGGACTGAAAACCCGAAAGGGCGGTCCAGGAAAAAGTTAGGGATAAGCGTAATACTATGTCTCATTGGATCACCTCGCATCCGGACTCCAGTATCAACTATCAGGCTCGGACGGCACCCATCAATCAGATTCATCTCCAACTAAGCAGCAAAGTGATGAGATGCTTGAAGACATAAAGGCGATAGCAGAGTTGGAACCCAGTGGCATTTTTCACATAGCTGTTTTGTTTTCTTTTTACAAATTGTATAAATGTTATTTGCTCGGCGGCGTTCTCTTACTAGGACGTCAGCCTCTTGTACAAAAACGCCTATTTACGGGCAAACTTCACAATCAATACAAGCTCATTTTTCAGACAAATTGCAAATTGTTTTTCCTTTATCTGTTTTGTTTTGTAAAGAACGTCCAATGTTCATTTTTGATATATGCATTTGACATTAATTGCTGATCATAAATATTTACATGCGAAACAAAGGACTAATTACGGGTGATATCAGAAGTAGGGGCAGTAAGAATCGTCTAAGAGGTCTAGTTGCTCTGTCCACCAAGATATCAAGGTAGATTCGGCTGAAGAATATGACCAAGATACCTTCACTCCCCAAGAGTAAGACAGTAATGGAAGCTCTCCCCACTGAGACTTGCAACTATGGACGAATCAGCAATACTCTCCCCCAAACAGAGTTAGCCTATCATCAGCCCTAAAAAAAAGTTGGGTATCCCCAATAGGTCTTAATATTCCCCAGCGAAGTATACAAATATTTCCTCAGCAAGCATCCCCGACAGTCTTAATATTCCTCAATGAAATATAAGAATGTTCCCCGGCGGAATACAAGATGCCCCCAGTGGAGCTATTTCCCAGCGCAATATAAAAAGCTTCCCCACCAGAGTTGAATCATCTTCCCCAGTAGATTCTGGAAGCTCCCCTGCAGAGTACAAATGCATCTCCTCAGCCAAATTCAGAGGTTATCTCCACAAGAGTCTAACTGGGTTATCCTCAGCAAGTTGCAACGGAAAGATCATCCTCAGCGAAGTTCTTTCTATCCCCAGCGGAGTTCATCATCAAAATCCCCAACAGAGCTTATCAACGGAATCCCCAGCGGAGTTTATCGTTAAAATCTCAGCGAAATATCTCTTCCCCACAGAGTGATTCCCCGCAGAGTAATCTCTTCACCAGTTTATTCCCCAACGGAGTCATCCTCTCTTGCAAGTTTATCATCTTCGTTCATCATCCCCTGCAGAAACGAAGAATTCAACTCTATTCTCGAGCAGCTCCGGGATTTATTTTCCCCAGCTAAAACATCACATTTTCATACATCATGATACATGCACATACGCATCATATCATACGATCTCATTTATGTTGAGAACATCATTGCTCGATCCATATAATGCATTGCATATGACTGACCTTTACCTTTCAGGAAAGATGCAGTTAAATGCTCAGCTATGTCAAAGGAGACAAATCCAGTCAAAGGAGACAAATTCAGTCAAAGGAGACAAATTCAGTCAATGGAGACAAAATTAGTCAATGGAGACAAAATCAGTCAAATCGATTCCTAAAGATTTTTCTGAAGACAGTCAATGGAGACAAAACCAGTTAAATCGATTCCTAAAGATTTTTCTGATCCGAACACAGTCAATGGAGACAAAATCAGCTAAGTCGATTCCTAAAGATTTTTCTGACCCGAACACAGCCAATAGAGACAACCCGTCAATAGAGACAACCCGTCAATAGAGACAACCCGTCAATAGAGACAACCCGTCAATGAAGACAACCCGTCAATGAAGACAACCCGTCAATGAAGACAACCCGTCAACGAAGACAAAACTACCAACCAACAATCTCCAGGTGGCATCTATAAGCCCATCCTCCTATCCATCATCTCTCCAAATGGCATCTGTAAGCCCATTCCCGACATCACATTGCTGATACTACACCATGCGAGTGCAAATTTCTGGGCACTTTAGTGTTCAATCATATTCCACCTTCGGATCACGAAAGGCACGCAAGCCAATCTACATCCTCAAGTTTAAGAAGATTGAACAGGGGAAACTGTTGTACCCCAAAATTTGCCCTCCCATATTCCTCAAGATATGTCAAGCATGATCTTTAAATTGCTCAAGACTGCTCAAGGGTTGTACAGTCAAACCACCTCCTAAGCCAGCTGAAATTAGGGTTTTGGTTCTTTCAAGGAATTTGGGGTTCTCAATGGTTCAATCAAGTCTCATAGGCCTATATACATTCTCTAGCATCTACATGCCAAGTTTCAAGACTCATAGTGCCAATTTGCACAGTCAAAAGCCTCATTTGATCCACAGTCAACTGCAAGGGCAAAATGGTCATTTTGCAGTCAA
The DNA here is from genome assembly GCA_948472305.1 of Vicia faba. Lineage (NCBI taxonomy): Eukaryota > Viridiplantae > Streptophyta > Magnoliopsida > Fabales > Fabaceae > Vicia > Vicia faba. The sequence continues at coordinate 1,648,523,219 of OX451737.1, read as the reverse complement.
AAGTCAGAATTTTTGGTCAACATCTTATTTTGAGTTCACAATCATCATTTGATCAAGTCTTGATCATGATTCCACAAGAATAGCTCAAAAATCATCAAGATGCAAAAAGTTACTATTTTTGGACAGCAAAAAAGTCAACTATATCTTGACCATGGCATAACTTTTTCATGGTTTTGTCAGAAAAATTCCATCCAATGCTCATTTTTAATAGGATGCAATTTCCTACAATCCATCTTCACACTCCAAGTTCAAGAAATGCTCTCACCAAAAGTTACCAATTTTTACATTATAGGTCAATTTCAAAAGTCAACAAAAGTACACTTTGAGTCAAAGGCCATAACTTGAGATTGGTAAATCCAAATGACATGGGACCAAAGGCATTGGTTAGAGGACTTCAAGAGCTTTCCAAAATGTCCAAGAACATGGTCATATGATCAAAATTGAGCAAGTTGTGCATTGGAGAAGTTGGGAAATTTTCATGAATTTGCAAAAGTCAACTTAGCTCAAAACACTTTCTTTTTGCTAATGGGCCTCAAATCTCTTCTTGAAACTTCACCCATGACCTATGCACGACCCATAAAGATTAATTGGATTTATTTTCTTATTTTTATTGATTAATTGGATTTTTAATTAATATTAATCCATTTAATTAATTTAAATCATAAGAAAATAGAAGATTTGTTTTTTAAATCAATTTGTGAAGCAAATATGATCAAAACATGCTGGAAAATTCGTGCACAAGTCAAAGATACAAAAAAAATCCAAATTTGGCAACATTGTTCAATCATGAAAAATCAAGAATATTTGATTTTCAATCAAAGATTTAAACATCAATGCACATGGGTTGGATCCAAATTTTTGACCTAATTTGTTTCCCTTATACATAAGCAAGCTAACCATACCCTAGCACACGATTGAAAGCTGCAGAAACGACCATAGCAAATTCAAGAAATTTCAAGAAAAGTGGAAACTTGTTCTTGCAATCTAGGCCAATTCAAGGCGTTCTATTCACTCAAACATATTGCAGGAGGTTCCAGGAACATTTTGCAATCGAATTCAAGCACCAAAGCTCAAAGAATCGTCACACACAGTCCCACGGTTTGCACTTTTGATTCAGAATTATATATCTTAATTCATGCGCATTTAACATGTTTTTTTGATTGATTTGCATTGCTAGAGACTGAACAAAGCTAATGGAATGATTTAATTGAACCATAGTACCCTGAATCGAAGAATGCCATGACTGAATTTTTAGGGTTCTTGGGCTTTTAAATGGGGCTTTTCAATCCAGGAAAAATTGGGACTAATAGGATATAGGGTTGAATTCGTGAGGCCAAGACGGTTGCAACCCACACCTCGCGAAACATTTATATTCAATGTGCTTCTAATCGCTATTTTTCCTTGCAGGAAGTAGTGGGGGTTAAAAACCCCCGCTATCTGATTCTAATTGTGCAGAAAAAAGGTTGAAGACGATGATGTGTTGACATCCCATTGGCCAATTTGAAAAGCGCGCACTATTTTTTTATTTACAGTATATTGATTGGTTTTTATATATAATAATTGCCACTTATTTCAATAACAAGTAAAGCAGCGTAGTGGAGTGGTTGGTGCGTTGGCTTGGAAGCATTGGGACCTGGGTTCGAATCCCAGGTCCCCCAAAACATTTATTCTATTTTGCTTCATATATTCATATGCAGATTTCAAAAGGGATGTCTACCATATGCTTCAAACCTCAACACGCCAGGTGTCTCCAAGCCTGGATCCAGTGGCCAAAGTTGAAGGACCATCATACTCCCTGGTCATCGCATGCGTAGCAAACTCAGAAAGTCAAACAGGCTGGAGAGTTAGTGGGCCAGGAAATTGCCAAAGACACCTCCTCTTTGGGCCCATCACCCCCTGGGTTTATTCTTTTTTTTTCTTCTTTTATATTTTTCATTTAATTGTTTTATTATTAATTATTATTATTATTACTTAATTAACCAAATAATTATTTTTCCTAATAAAATTCAGAAAACATAAAAAATATAATATTTTTATTTATTAAATTTAATTAGTTATTTTTGTAAATAAATAAGTGATAATTAATTTAGTTTTAATTAGGTTAATTTTAACTTTTTTTGCAATAATTTAAAATTAATGTAGAATTAGGGTTTTTAATAACTTTCGACCATCTTTTATTTTTCCCTTAAAAAACATAAAAACTCAAAAAAAAAATCTTTATTTTATTTAATTAATTAATTAGTCTAGGTTTAATTTAATTAAATGCAAAATAACAAAAATCTCTTTCTTTCTCAAAAAAGGGTCAAAACCCTAAAAACTCTCTGATCCAATTTTTCTCGCGCGCGTGATTATTCTTGGTTCATATTTTTTATAATTGTATTTGCTCCGAGGATGTAATAGCTTTAATTAGGACCCTTTTTATCGCTTTTATTTATTTTCCGCAATTTACTTTTTCAAGGGTTTGTTTTTGGCGATGTAAATACCCGACGCCTTGTAATAGCGTAGTTTTATTTTCCGCAACTATTAACTGCTAGATGTATGCTAACTAGGCTATGCATGTCAAGATCTCTCTTAAATTAAAATTAATCGTAGCTCACCATAACATGTACAAAGATAACATAACTGAAACTTGATACACTCGCACATGCCACTCCTAGGGTACGCCTCACTTGGTTGCCTCGACGTGGTCATTGAGTATAGGGTATTTTAGAGGTTGCCCTCCTGTCTAAAGATCAAAGTTGCCTCGAAACGGTTGCCTCGGATAAAAATGATCTAGGACATTAGGGTTACCGCTAAGGCGTCCTACTATTGCTTTAGTGACCACATGTCCCTAAAATCGAATTGACCCGAAAACTCCAACGATGGTGCTACCTACTTCTCAATAGTGGGATGGCACTGTCTAAAGGACATTTACACAGCTTAATTTCTTTTGAGTAGGTAGAGGTTCTCAGGTACTTGCTCTTTCAAAACAAAAATACTTTTCGCACTTACACTTTTCAAACAAAAGTTTTCAAACAACACTTCGTACACTCTTGAGGACAGATACAAGAGTTAAATCGAAGTTTTCAAACGAAACTTTTCAAAACCCACAAACACAAGAAAAGCAAAACATTTTGAAAACATAGTGAGCAAGTACCTAAGAGCTCGTGGATAACCACTGATAGAAAGGGTGCTAACACCTTCCCTTTCTATAATCTACCTCCCGAACCCGAGAAACATCTCGAAAAGGAATTTTGTTGTGCTTTTGTCCTTTCCTTGTTGGAGAAAATAAAAGATGGTGGCGACTCTTGCTTACCGCGACATTTTGCGAAACACAAGCGCGAACCAGCATTCCAAAATAGTCAGTTCTATTTCCACCGATCACACTTACCACTTCTGATACCAACTTCCACTCTTTCCCCAGTCATAATCAATTCAGTGAACCAGATGACAAACTACCGATCAGATGATTAAAAAATGGACCAGACAACATCCCAAGAAACATGTCAACCAACTCCCTGTCAGACAGAGGGGGTTGGAATATTCCAGCTAGATCTCTCCACTTCTGAGCATAGTCCTTAAAACCTTCGCTTGCACCCATAGACATACCCTGAAGCTGAGTACGAGTGGGAACAAGGTCGGCATTATACTGGTATTGCTTGTAGAAAGCAGCAGCAAGGTCCTCCCAGTTGTGGACATTATCTCCTTCCAATTGATAGAACCATTCAAGTTGAGTCCCTGACAGACTATCTTGAAAGAAGTGTACCCACAGATTCCTATCATCAGTGTAAGGTTGAATTTTTCTGACGTACGAGCGGAGGTGGAGTTTCGAACACGATACTCCATCGTACTTAGCAAAAAACGAAGCTTTGAACTTGTGAGGGATCACCACCCCCGATGCTAGTCCCAAATCTCTGAAGTCCAACCCATGAAACTTCTGAATCTCCATAGCACTTAGACGGTCCTCCAGTTGTTTGTACCTATCCTCAGCAGGAGGGTACTGTTCCTCATCAAAGTCAGTGTCATTATCAGAGACCACAGGACTAGGCCCCTTTTCTTCCTCTTGATTCTCTCCTCCTTTGGATGAATGAGACAAATAAGCTTCCTCTTGCAATCTATTCCCAAATCTGTGACCCATGTTCAGAAGAACCACCTTCTTCTTCTTCTTCTTCTTCTTCTTTTCCTTCTTCAGGATGAGAGTCTTCAAATCTGCTTGCCCTTTGGCCAGGTTTAAGAACATCTCCTGGAATTGAGCATTCTGAGTCTGAAGAGCTTTGATGGCTTGATTGATAGGAATTTCAGAAGACATCTTGTGCTGAAATAAACAGCGAAGAAGATGAGAAACCTGTAATGGTACCTGTGATGAGGTGCATGATAATGGAATGCGTATGAAATGATTTCAAAGACTTTGGGAGATTTAAATTTGTAAGACAAAAACGAAACACACTTTATTAGATAAACTTGTGAAAAATGTTTAACAATGCCTTTAAGGCGTTACAAAAGAAATAACTGAAAAGCAAATCTAAACTAGAAACAATAAAAGACATCAGAGCTCCCATGGCCGCTTCCCCTTCGTGCTGACATAATCATTGATTGTCCTTTCATTCTCAAGTTGCCTCGTGAGCTTCAAGATCTTCCTCTCTTGCTCATGATACTTCTCTCTGTAGGTATCCTTTTCTTCCCTCAACTGAATCTAAGATCTCTTCAATGCCCCAAGATCAGTAGGCATGTATAGATAAAGGACTGTATAAGGAACACCTTCTTCATTGGTATGCTCCACAATCACTGGTAGCACAGCTTCATAGGGCATCCCAAGCTTCTGAGAACGAGCTCGGACCCACTGGAGATAAGGTTGCATAGGGAGAGAAGTCTTTGATCCTAGCTCGTGAGGGTCAGACCTGTTCACCATGCTCCAAGATCGTATGAACCTTCGGCGATGCTCATTAGTATCTCCCTTGTAGTCAAAGGCAATGTCCTCAAGAAGCAACTCATGGGGAGCGTCTCTCCGAGCGCGACCAAACTGTCGTAAAGCCAAACAAGGATTGCAGGTTATACCTCCTCTGATTCCGAGCAACGGGACATTGGGGTATCCTCCACATCGATCAATGACATCAACCTTTTCCATATCTTTAGAACTCCAAAGAATGTCTGTATGGGCAAGGGACATTATTTTGTAGGACCAACCTAAACCTTCCTCATTCTTCAATACAGACTTGGGGAGGTGCGAAATAAAACACCTCGCCAACAGCGGCATACAACACATGGGGGTCCCTCTTCTTCGCACAGTACGAGTATATAGAGCATGTAGGATATCACCAAGGAGAGTAGGCACGGGATTGCGGGACAGGAAGATCTTAACCGCATTCACATCTATGAAGGAATCTGGATTCGGGAAAAGAACCAAGTCGTAGATGAGGAGAGCCAAGATGTCTTCAAAAGCCTGAAAATCCAAGTCATCCCAGAACTGTTGAGCTTGATCTATCAGAAACTTAGCCAAGAAACCTTTAACCCCGCTCCGTGTCTCCCAGTTGGATACTACATCAGCCCTTTTTAGATGTAAGGCTGAAGCAATGTCCTCGGGTCTAGGAGTCTCTTTCAAACCTGTGAAGGGTGTCTGCTCGAGGATGGATATGCCCAGTAAATCAGAAAACTCTTCCAAACTGGGAACTAGCTGATAATCCGGGAAAGTGAAGCAATGGTGCAACGGGTCAAAGAACTGGAAGAGCACACTCATCATCTGCTCATCAAACTTTGAGGTAACCAAGCCAAGAAGCTGACCATGTCTCCTAATGAAAGATGAAGTATCAAAAATCCTCGAGGCTAAATCTTTGAGTTGAGCAGGTATTTGCACAAAGTTAACTCGGATGGTGTTTCTGCGCATGGAAGCCATAATCAGCAAAACAGAACAAAGATAATTCTCCTCGGTCTTTGAAATGGTTAGTGCAATGAAGTATGCATGCTATGTTATGATGCATGATGTCATGATAAAGCACACAACAAGTATGGCAGGTAACAAACATGGTAAAGGCAAACAAGTCACACATAAGAGCCCTTAAGTTTCAGGCTTTCATGGGGTCTAGGTACTACCCTCTTGAAGTTCAATTGGTTCATCCTGTCCTAATAATAGTAACCGGGTTCTAGAGGTTCTCAATATCACTGACCATCCTCCATCGGTCATGGTTTCAGCTCACGCAATATTTTCTTGCGGCCGGAACTATCTCGAGAGTATGGTCTCAATGAGTGTAGTATCGATTATCAACCAGTTCTCAGCTCTATACCGAGGCCAACTATCTCACTACTTCATATGGCCAAGTTGGTCAATTATAGGTTCTAAGGTCAGTTGATGCTTAACGACCCATATAGCAGCCCCGTATTCTCCTCGTTTCTCCACAAGGGATACCGGTACCAACTAATGTGCCACATCAACGTAGCTACTGCTTCAACTGTATCGGTCTACACCGTACAATTCCCTCACAGTTTATTGCTACTTACCTACAAGGTGTCCCCCAGATCCGGGTTAGGATCTATAGTAACTCCAATACAAAGCCCACAAAGATAAAGCAATCAAACCAAACAATAGAAGCAAATATGATGAACTAATCCTAAGGTATACACCACTTATTTATCCCCAGCAGAGTCGCCAGTTCTGTGATACGGTGGCAGAACCGACTCTTTTGGAAAATGCTGGTTTGCGTTTTGCGTTTGTGTTCACAAAATGTCGCGGTAAGCAAGAGTCACCACCGACTTTTATTTTATTCAACTGGAAAGGAAAAAAGCACAGAAAATTTCCTTTTTCGAGATATTCTGAGTATGGGGGGTAGATTATAGAAAGGGAAGGTGTTAGCACCCTTTCTATCCGTGGTTTTCCATGGGATCTTAGGTACTTGCTCATCATTTTGAAAATTGTTTCTTTGTGTGTTTGTGTGATTTGAAAAGTTTTTGTTTGACTTCGATTTAACCCTTGCATCAGTCCTCAAGAGTGTTACAAAGTTGTTTTGAAAACTTTGTTTGAAAAGGAGTGTAAGTGTGAAAAATTTGTTTGTTTTGAGCAAGCACTTAAGAGCTAATCTACCTATTCGAAAAAAGAATTGTTCTATGTTTGTTTCCTTTAGATAGCGCTATCCCACTATTAGTGAGTAGGTAGCACCATCGTTGGAGTTTTGCGGGTCAATTCGAAAAGGGACGTACGATCACTAAAGCAATGTTAGGACGTCTTAGTAATAACCCTAATGTCTTAAGGTCAATATTCGAGGCAACTGTTCCGAGGCAACCTTTCCGAGGCAACTTTGATCTTTGAAACAAAAGGGCGACCACTAAAATATCCTATACTCAATGACCGTTTACCGAAGGCAACCGAAGTGGGAGTATACCCTAGGAGTGAGCATGTGCGAGTGATTCGATTTCAAGTTTATTATCTTTGCACATTTAGGGTTTGCTAACCGTTTTAAAGTTAATCATACATTCTTGTCATGCATCCATATTACCATACATCTAACAGTTAATAGTTTGTGGAATTTAAAGTGCGGAAAGTAAAGCTAAGCTATTACAAGGCTTCGGGTATTTACATAGCCAAAAACAAACCCGTAAAACAAAAGCGATAAATGAAAAGTAAAATTCCTAATTAAACTATTACAACTTGTGAACAATTACATTAATATGGTAAAAAATAAAATAATAAAGCGCGCGCGATGAAATTAGAACGAAGGGAAATTAGGGTTTTGACCCCGTCTCGCCTAATCGAAAGAAAACATATTTTTTGTTATTTTCTAATTATTTAAGAAAAAGAATTAGGTTTTTAAGTTAAATACAAAATTAATTAGTAATTAAATTAATTAAAGAAAATAACTAATTTTAACCTATTTTTGTGTTTTTGGTTATTTTTTAAGAAAAAAAATATATAATTAAGTTAGAAAAAAACCCTAATTGTCTAATTAATTTTAATTTATTTACAAAACAATTAAAGTTACCTAAAATTAAATAACCTAATTAAATTAATTATTTTTTGATAAAAAATAAACCTAAATCTAATTGGGTGTAAAAACATTATTTTTATGATTTTTTGAATAAAAGAATTATTTAATTATGTTAGTAAAATAAATAATTAAATTAATTAAGAAATATAAAAGAAAAGAAAAAAGAAAGTTGGGCCTGCAATCAGTAATCTGGAGGGGTGTATATAGCAAATCTGAGCCCAAAAGAGAGTGGCCCGCGTTTGACTTCCAAGATCTCATGCCATGCGTTGACTGAGGGCTTTGGTGGACTTTCGTCTGGTGGCCTTTAGATCTGGCCATCTGGAGATCCAAAGGTTGGATCCTAAGGATACATGGTGCTCCCTTGGCTTGTCTGCACGCTGGATTACCTGAAGCAAAATAACATGGAATAACTAGGGGGACCTGGGATTCGAACCCAGGTCCTGAAGCCTTTTACACTGACCTGGCCACCAACTGAGCTGTGCGTTTTATTTGTATATAACATAAACAACAATTATTATATTATAAACAAGCGAAATAAAGAAATATTTGCGCGAATTTTCAAACGGATAAGTAAGGTGATGCCACACCATCATCCTTGTCCTCCCTCCGTGGCTAAAAGGTATGAAGACCTTTACCTACGGACAATGTTCGTTGTTACAAACCTGCAATTTCTCAAAATCAAGCACAAGCCAGATAAATAAAATATAAGGCCATGAATCAGTTCGTCTGGACCTGCTGAGCACGATGGTACCCCTTTCATGGCCTAATTTCACATGTATGCAAAGATCCCAAATCGAACCAAAAAACCCTAGCAATGGTGAAATCTCATACAGTTCATAAAAATGCAATTAAACGTTCCAGATAGCTTGCAAATGTGATGGTGAATGAGAATATGTGATTATAATGTGATGAATATGCAAGAATAAAAAGATTCAGTTTTGGAAATCATGGCAAACCGTGGGAGTCGTGGGGGCGAATTTTGGGCACTAACGCGCTTGTTTTTATTGGTACTGCTTGCTTGCACTCCCAGGAAGTGAATGGGATGATTAGGAAGCCTTGTAATTGCCTGGAAGTATGAATTCGACTCAACACTTTTTATGATTTTTTTCAAGTTTTGTTCTTGTTCTTGCGCCTCTCTCCAGCCTTTTTTTAGGTCTGCAATGGTTCAATATATATCAAGGATTGGATTAGGGTTGAAAACATGATCTCAATCTTCCTCCATTATTGACTTTGATCTTGATTTGATTCCTTTGAAAATCATTCCAAAAATAGGCCAAATTCAATCTTTTTGTGCACACAAAGGCCTTGCACGAATTCAATCTTTTGCTAGCTGGATGTAGGACCTGAAACATGTACAAGATCTTTGGATTTCAATGTTTTGGATTTTCTATGATTTGTTTTGATTTAAATTGATTTAATTCAAATAAAAATCAAAATAAATAATAAAAATAAGATCAAGACAATTGGGAAGAGCTAGGACTCGTGGACCATGATTCCAACTCAAAACAAGTGCAAAAAGTTAGGCCCATTTAGCAAAAATTGCAATTTGAGGAATAGTTAACTTTTGACAATTTTGCAAAAAAGGTCAACTTCACCAATGCATAACTTCCTCAATTTTGACTCTTTGAAGGTGTTCTTGGACTTTTTAGAAAGCTTGAGATGTCCTATAAGCAACCCTTTTGATCTCATCTCATTTTGGTATTCCATGTTCATGTATGAAGCTTTTACAAAAAAGGTGTTTTTGTTGACTTTTTAAAATGACCTATAATGTCAAAATTCATAACTTCTTGTGAGTGAATATTTTGAACTTGGGAGATGAAGATGAATTGTAGGGAATTGTATCCTATTAAAAATGAGCTTTGGATGGGTCATTTCTCATAAAGTATGAGAAAGTTATGCTTGGTCAAAGTTGAGTTGACTTTTCCTACAAAACCCTAATTTAGCAACTTTTGGGTTTTGATGAATTGTGAGCAACCCCTTGAGGAATCATGATCAACCCTTGATCAAATGATGAATAATACTTCAAAATGAGAATGTTGACAAAAAATCTTGAAGTTTGACTGTATGGGGACCACAGTTGACTTTTGCCCTAGCACAGTCGATTTTCAGGCTTTTGAGTAGTTGATTGAGCAAACTTTCTCTATAAGACTTGAAACTTGACATGGATGATCTTGAGAACATATTAGGACATTGATGAGCATTTGAGACCATTTTTACTCAAGTATCTTGATGCAACATGAAACCCTAATTTTGAGGTAGACTGCCTTAGGAGAGAGTTTGTCTGGTCAACCCTTGAACTTCCTTGAGCATTTTGGGGATCTCACTTGAAATGTATTGAGAAATATGGGAGGGAAAATTTTGGGGTACAACATGGGGGCACTCATTAGGTAAACAACAATAGATCGTGGAGACTGTACGGCATAGACTGATATGGTTTAAGCGATGGCTGTGTTGGTGTGGCACTTTGGTTGGTACCGGTATCCTTCGTGGGGAAACGAGGAGAATACGGGGCCGCTGCATGGTGTCGTGAAGCACCAACGGACCTTAGAACCTTAGTTGAACAACTTGGCCATTAGAAGGTAGTGAGATAGCCAGCCTCGGTGTAGAGCTGAGAACTGGTTGATACTCGATACTACACTCATTGAGATCATACTTTTGGGATATTTTGGCCGCAAGAAAAGATTGAGAGCTAAAATAATGCCCGATAAAGGATGGTTAGTGATATTGAGAATCTCTAGAACCCGGTTACTTTTTAGGACAGGTTTGAACCAACTAAACTTCAAGAGGGTACTACCTTTGACCTCATGCAAGCCTTAAACCTAAGGACTTTGTGTGATTTGATTGTGTGTGCTATACCTTTGTTTTCTATACCTGTGGTTTATCATGACATCATGCATCATAACATGGCATCCATGCTTATTGCACTAACCATTTCAAAGACCAAGGGGATTTATCTTTGTTCTGTTTTGCAGATTATGGCTTCCGTTCGTAGAAATACCATCTGAATCAGCTTTGTGAAGATACCTTCCCAACTCAAAGAGATAGCATCAAGGGTTTCTAAAACTTCTATGTTCACTAAGAGACATGGTCAACTTCTCAACCTGGTTACTTCAAACTTTGATGAAAAGATGATGAGTGTACTCTTTCAGTTCGTTGATCCCAAGCACCACTGCTTCACCTTTCCAGACTATCAGTTGGTGCCTACCTTGGAAGAATTCTCTCAGCTATTGGATATACATATTCTTGAACAGGTACCCTTTACAGGTCTAGAAGAAATTCCTAAGCTAGAAGTCATTGCCTCAGCTTTGCACCTGAAATGGGCCGACGTGGTATCCAATTGGGAAACTAGAAGCAGAGTCAAGGGTTTTCTAGCTAGGTTTCTGATAGACAAAGCCCAACTGTTTTGGGATAATATGGATTTTCAGGCTTTTGAGGAGGTCTTGGCTCTTCTTATCTATGGTTTAATTCTCTTTCCTAACCCGGACTCATTCATAGATGTGAATGCTATTAAGATCTTTCTCTCTCATAATCCGGTGCCTACTTTGCTCGGAGATATTTTGCACACTCTCCATACTTGTACCATGAGGAGGAGAGGGATTCTTGGGTGCTGCATGCCATTGTTGTCGAGGTGGTTTATTTCTCACCTCCCTAAGTCCATACTGACGAATGAAGAAGGTCTGGTTTGATCACAAAGGATAATGTCACTCTCTCATACGGATATTATTTGGTGTTCTCGATCTATGGAAAACATTGCTATCATTGACCGCTGCGGGGAGTACCCTAATGTCCCATTGCTTGGTATCAGAGGGGGCATAACTTACAATCCTTATTTAGCTCCGCGACAATTTGGTCACGCTCGAAGGGATGGTCCCCATGAGTTACTTATCGAGGGTATTATGTTCAACTATGAGGAGGATATTCAAGAGTATTTCCGGAGGTTAACACGAGCTTGGGGCATGGTAAACAGATCGAGCGTCAGGGATTTGGGGCCAAAGACTTCCATTCCAATGGAACCTTATCTACAATGGGTATGAGCTCGTGCTCAGCATCTTATGATACCATATGTGGCTGTTTTGCCAGTGATTATGGAACCCGCTATTGAAGAAGGAATTCCTTACACGATTCTCTATCCTTACATGCCCACTGATCTTGGTGAATTACAGAGGTCTTGGATTCAGTTGATGAAAGAGAGGGATACTTACAGGGACCAGTTCCATGCTCAGGAGAGGAAGGTTTTAGAGATCACAAAGCAACTCCATAAAGAAAAAGGGCTCAATGACTATCTCGGCACAAAGGGGAAGCATCCATGGGATTTTTGATGTCTTTTACAGTTTTAGATTTGTTTGTTTTATTGTAACGCCTAAAAGGAATTTAAACTTCAAATTCAGCTAATAAAGTTTTTGTTTATTTTGGTTTGCAAATTTAAATTTCCCGAAGTCTTTGAAATCATTGCATTCGCATACCATTATCATACACATCATTACAGGTACCATTACAGGTTTCTCATCTTCTTCGCTGTTTATTTCAGCAGAAATGTCTTCCGAACAAAGCATTAAAGACATGCAGGCACAGAACGCCCAGTTCCAACAAATGTTTATCAGTCTGGCAAAGGGGCGGGAGGATCTGAAAGCCCTCATTCTAAAGGAGAAGAAGAAAAAGAAGAAGGATACTGGTATTCTGAACATGGGCCGAAGGTTTGGAGAGCGGTTGAAGTGACAGGTTGACCTAACCTCTTCATCTAAGGAAGGGGAGAACCAAGAAGAAGAGAAGGACCCTAGTCCTGTAGTCTCTGACAATGATACTGATTATAACGATGAGCAATATCCTCCTGCTGAGGATAGATACAAGCAGTTAGAAGACCGTCTGAGTGCCATGGAAGTTTAGAGGATACCCGAATTGGATTTTGAAGAATTGGGTTTGGTGTCGAGAGTGGTCATCCTGCAGAAGTTCAAAGCTCCAATTTTTGCCAAGTATGATGGGGTGTCCTGCCCAAAGCTCCATCTCCGCTCTTATGTCTGAAAGATCCAACCCCACACTGCTGATAGAAATTTGTGGGTGCATTTCTTTCAAGATAGTTTGTCAGGGACTCGGCTTGAATGGTTCTACCAGCTGGAGGGAGCCAATGTCCGAAACTGGGAAGATCTGGCTGCTACTTTCTACAAGCAGTATCAGTATAATGCCGACCTTGCGCCCACTCGTTCTCAACTCCAGAGTATGTCCATGGGTGCAGGTGAAGGTTTTAAAGATTACGCACAAAAATGGAGAGACTTGGCTGAGAGAGTTCAACCCCCGTTGTCTGATAGGGAGTTGGTTGATATGTTTTTAGGGACGCCATATGGTCCATTTTTCAATCATCTAATCGGCAGCTCGTCAGCTGGTTTCACCGAGCTGATTCTAACTGGGGAGAGAGTAGAAGCTGGAATTCGAAGCGGCAAAATACAGAAGGATGCCTCGTCAAGTTTAGTAAAGAAGCCTTTTGCTGGTAAGAAGGAAGCCAGTGGCGTCTATAGCCCGAGGGGTCAGAACAGGTCTGAACAACATCAGATAGTAAGTGTCGTGATGATACCTAGACCTACAGTTGCTCCACAGCCCAACAATCAACAAAGGGTGGAAAGACCACAACGGTAGTTTACCCGCATCAACATGACATTGGGTGAAGTTCTACCTCATATGCTGAGATCCAACTTGGCAACCTTGAGAGAGGCTCCCAAGAATCCAAATACTACATCTCCCCGATATAATCCAAATGCTCGGTGTGCTTATCATTCTGAGAGTCTTGGCCACGATACAAATGACTGCTGGGCTCTGAGAAACAAAATACAAGACTTGATTGAAGCTAAGGAAATAGATTTTGATGCTCCGGAGAAGCCAAATGTCATAACTGCTCCTATGCCCAAGCACGGTAGTGGAGTTTATGTTGTTGATACTGATTTGTTTGTTACCTCTGTTGATGAAGTTTCTACTCCTCTCATGAATGTCAAGAAGAATTTGTTGTCGGCCGGTTTATTTCCGGGTTATGGTGAAGGTTGCTACATGTGTTCATCTCTGCCTTCTGGTTGCTATTTGTTGAAGTCGGGTATTCAGCGCCTGATGGATAATAGAGAGATCTTGTTCGAGAAAACTGTGATTCATGTTGTTCCAGTTGAAGATGTTGCCATTATAACCATTTTCGCCAATCCTTCCAAGGCTTCCTCAAGAAGACCTGTTAGGATCACACCTGCTCCAAGAATTGCTCCACTGATAATCATTGTTCCCGGTCCTGTCCCGTATGTCTTAGACAAAGTTGTCCCATGGCATTATGGTGCCGATGTGTACTATCATGGCATCAAACAAGATCTGAAAGATGAAGAGGTTGATCCTGATATTGATAACATTGTCGGAACCAACAAAATAACCCAAAGTGGAAGGGTCTTCTCTCCCGAGATTTCCCCTAAGACTGTCAACAAGCCTATTGTTATCCCATCTGTTGTTCCTGCCGGTACATCAACTACAGTTCCTGTTCTTACTCCAGTTATTACCCCTGTCGGTGAATCGTCTGATACCCGCGGCAAAGAGGTTGTAGGTGAGCCTTCCCGGATGGAGGCGCCTAAGAAAGTTGTTGTGGAAGCCTCTAAGCAAGAAATAGAGGAAATACTGAAAATCATTAAGAAGAGTGACTACAATATGGTCGAGCAGCTGGGGCAGACCCCATCGAAGATATCCATGTTGTCTCTGTTGCTGTGTTCCGAGGCCCATGCGAAGGCTTTGATTGCATTTCTCAAGACTGCGCATGTGCCACATGAAACTTCAGCTGATCAATTCCAAGAGTGCGTGGCCATCCTGACTGCTGATAATGGACTAGGTTTTTCATATGCAAATTTAACACCGAAAGGAAGGAAGCATAATGATGCTCTGGATGTCTCGATTGAATGTAGGGGCACCACTATGGCTCATGTGTTGGTAGATACTGGGTCTTCACTGAATGTTCTGTCGAAGAAGGCGTTGGACCGGTTGGATTGCGAGGGTCTAACTCTAAAGCCTAGTAACATTATGGTAATGGCTTTTGACGGATCGAAGAGAATGGTGCACGGGGAGGTGGACATCCCTGTCAAAGTGGGTTCTCAGAATTTTGGGTCCACTTTCTATGTGATGGATATTAGGCCGTCGTATTCTTGTTTGCTGGGTCGTCCTTGGATCCATGAGGCTAGGGCAATCACCTCCACGCTCCACCAAATGCTGAAGTACCCAGTGAAAGGAAAGATCGTCACAGTTCGGGGTGAAGAAGAATATATGGTGAGTCACCTCAATTCCTTCCGCTACGTAGATATGGACGGGGAATTCATCGAATCTCCTTGTCAGAATTTTGAAGAGGTCCCTCAAATCTTGGCATCGACTGAAACTACTAGCAACAAACCTCCTTTGAAGATGGCTTCTCTCAAAGACGCCAGGGCCGTGGTTGAAGAAGGTGGGTGTGCCAATTAAGGTCAGCTCCCTGATTTCACTCAGAAAACTGACAAATTTGGTTTGGGATTTACTACAGGGGCTCAAAGGGCTGTTAGACACGCTCGGGTTGGAGGACCTCCCCTACGCATCAACAATCGTGGGATCAACGCCATTGAAGACAGTGAAGAGGACTCAGACATTGACAACTGGATCTACCCAACTACCAACGGTGGACCGAGTAACTGGACGGCTAGGGACTTCATACCTGTTTCTTTTATTCCGCAGTAATTGACTTTTTTGTTTTAAAATTTGTAATAAACAATTTGAAACTTTACGGCCCGATGCCTTGCCCGAGGCACCTCGGCTTTGCTTGTGAGGGAAATTATTTTTCATTTCATAATCATTAATAAAGCATTGGACGTTTCTTGCATACAAATTGTGCGCTCTTTGTTTTTCTTTCTTGCTTTCACTTTATCAAAACCGTTATTCTCTTACATACACTCACGTATCATAATGCAGATCCATATCCACTCTGGATCCCATTGATAACAGCTCTGCTATTGCCAGTTATGACTTCAAAAATCCGATCAGCCAAGCCGAGGATGAAGGTGAGGATGATTATGAGGTGCCTGGAGAACTTGCTAGACTACTACATCAGGAAGAAAGGGAAATACAACCTCATGAAGAGCCGGTTGAGACAGTGAACTTGGGTACTGAGGAAGACAAAAAAGAGGTTAAAATATGTGCAAATCTGGAGTTTAGCGTCAAACAGAGGTTGATATAGATGTTGCACGACTATGTTGAGATCTTCGCCTTGTCCTATGAAGACATCCCTGGTTTAGACACTGATATTGTGGTACATCGCCTGTCGACTAAAGAAGACTCTCTCCCGGTTAAACAGAAGGTCTGTCGTATGCGCCATGAAATGTCAAAGAAGATCAAGGTGGAGGTCATGAAACAATTTGATGCAGGATTCTTGGTTGTCACTTCTTATCCACAGTGGGTTGCTAACGTTGTTTCGGTACCTAAGAAGGACGGTAAGGTACGGATGTGCATAGATTACAGAGATCTGAATAGGGCAAGCCCCAAGGATGACTTCCCACTTCCTCACATCGATGTTCTGGTTGACAACACCGTGCAACATAAAATCTTCTCCTTCATGGATGGTTTCTCTGGCTACAACCAGATCAAGATGGCTCCTGAAGACATGGAGAAGATAACCTTCGTTATACAGTTGGGCACCTTCTGCTACAAGGTGATGCCTTTTGGGTTGAAGAATGCTGGGGAAACTTATTAGCGCGCCATGGTCGCTGTGTTCCATGATATGATTCACCATGAGATCGAAGTTTATGTTTATGACATGATAGTCAGGTCTCAGACTGAGGAAGAGCACCTTGATCATCTCCAAAAGTTGTTCGATAGGTTGAAGACATACAAGTTGAGGTTGAATCCAAACAAGTGCACTTTCGGGGTAAGATCTGGTAAGCTTCTGGGCTTCATCGTCTGTGACAAGGGTATTCAGGTAGATCATGCAAAGGTAAAGGCCATACAAGAGATGTCAGTTCCCCGTACAGAGAAATAGGTTAGAGGTTTCTTGGGACGTCTGAATTACATCTCCAGGTTCATTTCACATATGACTGCTACTTGTGAGCCAATCTTTAAGATTCTGGAGAAAGATCAAGTGGTAAAATGGAATGACGAATGCCATACCGCTTTCGAAAGAATCAAAGAATACCTTCAAGAACCGCCAATTCTGATGCCTCTAGTTGAAGGAAGACCTTTGATATTATACTTGACAGTGCTAGACAATTCAATGGGGTGTGTGCTGAGGCAGCATGACGAGTCTGGCTGAAAAGAGCATGCCATTTACTACCTTAGCAAAAAGTTTACCGACTGTGAGACCCGATACTCATTGCTCAAGAAAACTTTTTGTGCTTTGGCATGGGCTGCTCACCGGATGAGACAGTATATGCTGACTCACACTACCTTATTGATATCAAAGATGGATCTGATCAAGTATATTTTCGAGAAGCCCGCTCTCTCCAGAAGGATAGCAAGGTGGAAAATGATCCTAACTGAGTACAACATACAATATACAACCCAAAAAGCTATAAAGAGGAGTGTATTGGCTGATCATTTGGCTCATCAGGCCATGGATGACTACCAGTCCATGAATTTTGAGTTCCCGGATGAGAATATTATGTTGGTGACTGACTACGAAGAACCTGGACCGGATGAAGGACCTGAGGAAGGATCCCGTTGGTCTATGTATTTTGATGGAGCCTCGAATGCACTAGGTAACGGCACTGGCGCTGTAATCATATCTCCCGAGGGTTGTCATATTCCATTCACTGCCAGCTTATGTTTCAACTGCACCAACAACATGGCAGAGTATGAAGCATGTATCATGGGTCTTCGAGTTGCTATTGACCTGAGGGTTAAGTTCTTAAGTGTATTCGGAGATTCCGCTCTGGTGATAAGTCATATCAAAGGCGAGTGGGATACGAAGCACCTGAATCTCATTCCTTACAAAGAATATGTACTGACATTGCTCCCACACTTTGAGGAAGTAACCTTTGAACATTTCCCACGAGAGGAGAACCAGTTGGCGAACGCGCTAGCTACCATGTCTTCTATGTTCAAGGTTAGGTGGGACAATGAAGCTCCCCAGATTACCATTGAGAGGTTGGATGAACTAGCACACTGTTGTGAGATTGATACCGAAGAAGTGGCAGACAAACCCTGGTTTCACGAAGTCAAAAGGTATCTCAAGGCTCAGGAATATCCCGAAGGGGCATCTGTCAATGATAAGAAGTTCCTGAGGAGGTTCGCTGCAAAGTTCTTCTTCAATAATGGGATCCTCTATAAGCGCAACCATGACTCCACACTACTACGGTGTGTAGACAAGAGCGAAGTAGAGAGGATCATGACCGATCTACATGAAGGCACTTTTGAAACCCATTCAAGTGGACACACCATGGCTAAAAAGATCCTACGGGCAGGATATTATTGGTCTACCATGGAAGCCGATTGTTATCAGCACTCTCGAACTTGTCATAAATGCCAAATCTATGCTGATAAGATGCATGTACCTCCAGTTCCTCTGAACGTCCTGACAGCTCCATGGCCCTTCGCAATGTGGGGCATTGACATGATCGGCGAGATCAGACCTACTGCGCCTAACGGGCATCGTTTCATTCTGGTAGCTATTGATTACTTCACGAAGTAGGTTGATGCAGCTTCCTTTGCTACAGTAACCAAGAACGTCGTGGCGCGGTTTATCCGACATAATCTGATCTGCCGATACGGGGTGCCAGAGAGAATTATTACTGACAATGGTACAAATCTCAATAACACAATGATCACCGAGGTTTGTAAACAGTTCAAGATACAACATCATAATTCTTCTCCTTACTGGCCGAAGATGAATGGCGTTGTCGAAGCAGCTAACAAGAACATCAAGAAGATTGTACAGAAGATGACGGTGACATACAAAGACTGGAATAAGATGTTACCATTTGCTCTTCATGGGTACCGTACCTCAGCACGGACGTCGACAGGGGCAACACCCTACTCTCTGGTATATGGCATGGAGGCAGTCCTACCCATAGAAGTCCAGATACCTTCTCTCAGGATTATGAAGGATGCAGGTTTGAATGAAAACGACTGGATCCAAACCCGGCTTGATCAGTTAAATCTAATCGATTAAAAGAGACTTACTGTTATCTGTCATGGTCAGACGTATCAAAAGCGAATGATCAAGGCTTTTAACAAGAAAGTTAGGCGTCAAGAATATCAAGTTAGGGATTTGGTGATCAAACGCATCATATTGCCGCAAGGTGATCCCAGGGGCAAATGGACTCCCACGTACGAAGGGCCATTTGTGGTTAAGAGCATTTTCTCGGGAGGAGCTATGATTCTAACCACCATGGATGGTGACGACCTTCCTCACCCCGTCAATGCAGACATAGTGAAAAGATATTACGCATGATCAAATACCCGCTAGGTTAACTGGCCTAGGAAAAAATAAGGGTTTCCCGGCGAACCAAAAGGGTTCGGGCAAAAGTAAGGGATGAAAATGGAAAAAATATGTACACGCGGCAAGTTGAAAACCCGATAAGGAGGCTTGGGCAAAAAAGGGTATCCCGGTGGATTGAAAACTCGAAGGGGCAATCCAGGAAAAAGTTAGGGATTAAAGCGTATCACTATATCTCATTGGATCATCTTGCGACCAGACTTTGGTATCAACTATCAAGCTCAGACAACACCGATCAATCTGATCAACCTTCGGCCAAGTAGCAAAGTGATGAGACACTTGAAGACATAAAGGAAATAGCAGAGTTGGAACCCAATGGGGTTGTTTCACATAGCTGTTTTTCTTTCTTTTACACAAATTGTATAATTAATTTCTTTCGGCGGTGTTCTCTTACTAGAACGTCGGCCTCTTTGTACCAAACGCCTATTATAGGCCGACTTCAAAATCAATGCAAATCATTTTCACAAGAAACTTCAATCTATTTTTATTTTTCTGTTTTGTTTTGCAAGAACGTCCAATGATTTATTTTTGATATATGCATTTGAAAGTGATTGTTGCTCATAAATATTTACATAAAAAACAAAAGGCAATTACTCGTAATTCCAGAAACAGGGAGAATAAGAAGTGCCAAACCCTGCAGTTACTCTGCCCATCAGGTATCAGGATAAAGTCAGCTTTAGAACACCATCACGGGTATATACACTCCCCACAGAGTAAAAGTATTCAAAGGCATTGATGTCAGCTTTCTGGAAACAAGACATAACTATCCCCAACCGAGGTTCGTAATCACAGACGAGTCAACAAAATTCATTCCCCAAGAGGAGTTTATTTCTACAAATACAGAAGCTCAATCTCCAACAAAGCTCATCAGCTCCAACAGTGGAATTTCATCCCCAGCTGAGTTTATCCCTCTAGATCAGCAGGTCGACCAACAGAGTATCTCTTCCCCAAAGTCTGGTCCCCGCAGGGTTATTCTCCAACATCTCTTCCCGGCAAAATATTCGCAAATCTCCAGCAACCGTCAGGGATTTATTTTCCCAGACACGAGCATACCCCGACAACATTTCATGAACATACATCATGACATACGCATACATATCATATACAGCATAATCTCATTTATTTTGAGAACATCATCTCACCCTGCATTTCATGCGTCGCATACAACTAACCTTAATATCTTTTGCAGGAAAAGATGATTAGCTTCAACGAATCCAGCAGTTACACAGATCACATCTACAGACAACTAATGGAAACTCAGTTCCCGAAATCAAACGGGTCAACTAATCTACATTATCAGATCAAACTTATAACCTTACCCCGGTTCATCTTGAAGTTTTACATAAACTTATAACCTTACCCCGGTTCCTTTTGAAGTTGTACACGAACATATCACAAAGTAACCTTACCCAGGTTCCTTTTGAAGTTTTATACGAACTTATCACAAAGTAACCCTACTATCCAGGTTCCTTCTCACAACCTTACCCAGGCTGTCATATCAAAATAAGCTTACCCCGGTTCCTTTTGAAGTTTTACACGAACGTATCACAAAGTAACCTTACCCAAGTTCCTTTTGAAGTTTTACATGAACTTATCACGAAGTAACTCTACTATCCAGGTTCCTTCTTACAGCCCTACTATCCAGGATTTTCATATCGAAGTAACCATACTACCCAGGTTCCTTCTCATAACCTTACTACTCAGGTTTCTTTTCTCTTATCTCCATACAGCAGTTCACAACACTGTAAGACCGGGACCTAATCAAACACGATTGGTTTCGCATTTTCCCATTAGAGTAACGGACAACTGAAGCTCCTAAAACACTATTTCTCGAGACATATACCAATATTCCTCGGCAGATTCAACAACAACAGGGACTCTCATCGAAGGAATATCTCAGGAAATCCACATTCTCTAGATTGCATCTTTAAGCCCATCTCAGACAATTCTCTGTCGTATCCAGAATGGCATCTTTAAGCCCATCTCCGACAAATCTTCTATCATCAACCTCCAAATGGCATCTATAAGCCCATTCCCGGTATCACACATCAAGTGCCACTTCATGCGATATTTGTGCCACTTCATGCGAGTGCAAATTTCTGGGCACTCTAATGTTCAATCATCTTCCACCTTCAGATCACGAAAGGCATAACAGCCAATCTACATCCTCAGATTTAAGAAGATTGAACAGGGGAAGCTGTTGTACCCCAAAATTTTCCCTCCCATTTTACTCAACAAATGTCAAGTGAGGTCCCCAAGTTGCTCAAGGAAGCCCAAGAGTTGACCAGACAAGCTTTCCCCTAAGGCAGTGTACCTCCAATTAGGGTTTCTATTTTCATCAAGATGGGTGGACTACAAAGGTCTCATATGCTATCCATGGTCTTAATATGTTCTCAAGACCCTACATGTCAAGTTTCATGCCTTGCATAAGAAGTTTTCTCAGTCAACTGCTCAGATGCTTGAGAAGTCGACTATATTAAGTCAAAAGTCAACAGTGGCCCACATACAGCCAAACCTCAAGATTTCTGGTCAACATTAACATTTTGAAGTGACTTCCATCATTTGATCAAGGGTTGATCATGATTCCTCAAGGGATGCTCCAAATTCATCAAAACCCAAAAGTTGCTAAATTAGGGTTTCTTAGTAAAAGTCAACCCAACTTTGACCAAGCATAACTTCTTCATACTTTATCAGAAATTTTCCATCCAAAGATCATTTTGAAGAGGATACGATTCCATGCAACTCATCTTCAGCTCACAAGTTTAAAATATGTACCCACAAAAAGATATGAATTTCTACATTATGGGTCATTTTGAAAAGTCAGCAAAAATACCTTTTGGGTCAAAGATTTTTACATGAACATGGAAGACTCAATTGAGATGAAACCAAAAGGGTTGGTTAGGGGACACCCTAATCTTTCTAAAAAATCCAAGAACACCCTCCTAGGGTCAAAATTGAGAGAGTTGTGCATTGTCAAAGTTGGCAATTTTCGGAAAATTGTCAAAAGTCAACATTGATCAAATTTGCATTTTTTCCAAAGGGGCCCATGTTTTCTTACTTGAAACATGTTTCTAATAGGACCCACGACCCCTGAGCTTTTCCACCTATTATTTTATTACTTTTATCATTTGTTTTGATTTTTTATTCATTTAAATCAAAATAAATCAAATTAAATGGTAAAATAATGAGAGAGAAAAAAATCAAATATTGAGATTTTTGTGCACATTTGGAGTCCATATACAGCTAGCATGATGATCAATTCGCGAAAGGCTCATTAGGGTTGGAAAAGATTGGATTGAAGCTTGTTTTAGAAAGATATCATACATGAAGCAAATCAAATCCAATTTTCATAATTCTCAAAGATATGATACAATTTTGTTGACCTAATTCAATCTACTATAAGTGCATAGCAATTGCAGATCAAACACACAAGGGTTGGAGGCGTGCAATAGCAAGAAGGAAACTCAAAATTTTGGACAAAGGTGGGAGATCAAAATCCATCTTAGAGTCATCCTCAAGTAGTTTCAAGCCTAGCAATCGATTCCTGGACATCCCAGGAAGCTAACAGCATCATTTGCAAGCCTCAAAGCATCCAGAAATCATCCCCAAAAGCATCACGGTTTGCACTAAGAACTCAAATTCGATTTCTATGATTTACGCATTATAAATGTATTTTACCCATATATTTGTGTTCATCATCATGTTTGCAATGTTTCTGGATAGTTTGATTTAAGTTATAGTGCAGGAACAAGCTTTTGCCATTGCTAGGGTTTTGTGCTCCAATTTGGAGTTTTGTGATTTAAGCAAAATTAGGTCTAATGATGGATACCATGCTGGTTAGGGCTTCACACCCAGTTGATCCATGGTCTCCATTAGAATTTATATTGCATGTATATGATTTTTGAATGTAACAGGGTTATACCTACAAACAAATGTTTGTAGGTAAAAGTTGCAGGCCTAAGGCGACGGAGAAAGGTGGAAGACAATAGGTGTCAGCCAGCCATTCATCCATTCAAACGGGCGCGCGTTCTTTTTGTTTCATCCGTTAACTCACGTTTTAGCATATACTATGATTTGTTGTTATTTGATTAACAAAAGAGTCACGCAGCGCAGATGGTTGGGAGACACGCCTTTGATGCACACGTCTTGGGTTCGATCCCAGGCGTGTGCATTTTATTATTTTCCTAATTATTTCAGGCAAATCTAATGCAACGCTCCCTCACACGCCTATCATGTACCATCAACGTTCATCCACTGGATGCCCAGTTGGCCAGATCTAACGTCTCTCCTTTGAATGCCCATGGTACACGTGCAAGTCAATACTACACCAGATCTAAAGGTTGACTGGGCCTGGAGCTTAATGGGCCAAATAATTTCAATTCCACACCCCCCCAGAATTGCTAACCGCAGGCCCATCTGGTTATTTTTACTGTTTTTCTTTAATTTCTTTTCTTTAATTATTTTGTTTTTTTAATCAATAAAAAAATTATTTTATTAACAAATCAAAAATCATAAAAAGATTTATTTTCTTAATGTTTTTTTGAATTAATTAGTTTAATTAATTTAGGGTAATTTAATTTTCTTTTATATAATTAAAAAATGACTACAATTAGGATTTTAGTGGTACATAATTTAATTAATTTTCTTTAAAAAATACATCAAAAAACCATTTTCTCTCATAAATATTTATTTCTTTAATTAATTAGGTTAATTAGAAAATTAGGTTAATTTAATTTCTTTCATAATTTAAAAATAATTAGAAATTAGGTCTAATTAATTTCCAATTAAATATTTTCTCAAATAAAATCCAAAAAAATCTTTTTTTCTCTCAAATTAGGGTTTTAAATTATTTCAATCGTCCTCGCATTTAATTTTCCGCGTGCTTGTTAATTATTTGTCCATTATTTTGTAACTGTTCAGGGTTTGTAATAGTTAACTTAGGGTTTTTATTTTACTGTTTAATTCCCCGATTTTTGGTTATGTAATTAATCCCCCTCCCCGAAGCCTTGTAATAGCTAGGTTTTATTTTTCGCACTTTAAATTCCCGCAACCTTTAACTGTCTAGATGCATGGCTAATAGGATTGTATGGCAAGAATGTCTGGAAAATTAAAACGGTAGATCACCTAATGTGCAAAGATTAAATAACTGAAACAAATCATATGCGCATATTCACTCCTAGGGTTTGCCTCACTTTGGTTGCCTTCGGTAAACAATCATTAAGCATAGGAGATTTTAGTGGTCGTCCTCCAGTCTAAAGAGATCAAATTGTCCCATTCGAATGTTGCCTTGGAAATGTTGCCTCAGAAAGATCTTAAGACTCTAGGGTTACTACTAAAGTTTTCTAACTATTGCTTTGGTGATTGTACTTGTCCCTTTCGAATGTCCCTTACAAACTCCAACGAAGGTGCTACCTACTCCTCAATAGTAGGATATCGCTGTCTAAAGGAAACGAGAACAAAAACAATCTTTTTTCGAGTAGGTAGAATCTTAAGTACTTGCTCAATGAAAACCTTTCACACAAACACTTTTCAAAACGAACTTTCAAAACAAACTTCTTCACATCCTTGAGGACTGATACAAGGGTTATCACGAAGTAAAACATTTTCAAGACAAACACACACAAGCAATTTGAAAAAATGAGCAAGTACCTAAGAGCCCGTAGATAACTACGGATAGAAAGGGTGCTAACATCTTCCCTTTCTATAATCTACCCCCCGTACTCAAAATATCTCGAAAAAAGGTTTTTTCTGTTCTTTTTCCTTTTCCATGATTGGATGAAATAAAATTCGGTGGCGACTCTTGCTTACCGCAACATTTGCGAATACAAAATGTAAACCAGTAAAAATAGTCGGTTCTACCACCGTATCACAGAAGAGAATAAAGGAAGCATTTGATAAAAAGGCCAGACCTCGTGAATTCAGAGAAGGCAACCTCCTGCTCAGAAAAATATTGTCTTTTAATGGTGATTATAGGGGCATGTGGACTCCTAATTATGAAGGCCCATATGTTGTCAAGAAAGTATTCTTTGGCGATGCATTGATTCTTGAAACAATGGATGGTGAGGAGTTCCCACGTTCCAGAAATACTAATGCAGTCAAGAAATACTTCGCCTAAAGAAAAGAGAATAGCTTTATATGTTGAAAATCCGAAAGGGCGACTTATGCAAAAATGAGCGTCTGAGTAGGCTGAAAACCCGAAAGGGTTGTCCAGGCAAAAATTAGAGACATAAACAAAATAAATTATCCCGATAGATTGAAAACCCGTAAGAGAAATCTAGGCAAAAGTTAGGGATATCTGGAAAGTAACCGCATCAAACAAGACTTGATCGTTGAAGCAACAATCTTTCTCGGATTCTCATCGCTTTTCAACTGAAGCCTAAATACAGGAGTTCAAATTTGTTAGGGAGAATAGTGGTAATTTCATTTCAATGTACCTTTTCATGTATTTACAATTTTCCAAACTTTGTAATCATCTATGGAGACACGCCATTTGCGGACTACCATTTTATTAATAAAGTTTGAGTCTTTATCCAATCCTTTGCAATTCTTATTTTTTATTCTGCTTGCAAAAATTCCGTTTATTATTGATAGTAAATTTTGAAACAAAAGGACTTAAATAATAAAACATATTTTTGAAAATCTTCAAAAACGTTTTACTTCGATTTGTGAATCAAAAGAATAAAAAAGCAGTCGTTCCAAGGATGGACAAATCCCAAAGCGTTAAGTTTTCTCCTCTTTATTTAAGGATCCTCCTCTAGTTATTCTTCAGTAGATTGTTGGCACACCGTTGCATGTTGGTAAGGTGTTTATTTTCCCCTTGCCCTAGAGACTGTCAACAGTTCATCACTGTTCAAGAAAGATAGAACCTGGTTTTGGTTTCCTTTTAGTAGATGTGGTATCACCTTTTCCAGCGAGGTCCATATGATATCTCCCAGTGAAGCTTAGAGGAAGTTTGGTGTTATCCATGCAGCTTTGTGGATTGTTGTTATAAGATTGTGCTTTGTTTATTCTTAAGCAACATCTCTTTTCCCCGAGAAGTTAAGCCTTGAAGTAGGACGTTGTTTGCTTACTCTCTTGTGGGATTTACATCTTGAATGTGATTTAGCCGAGTGTCATCTATACTCAAGTTGTTTTTTTGGTTATCCCCAGTATAATGTGTCTGTCTTGTCAGCATACGCATCATCATAACATTCATACATTACTCATACATCATGCATAGCCGAACTTAGATTCATACATATTTGCACTCTTTGGTGTTTTTCTTAACTAGTTATCTTTGGTGATTGTATACCACCCTAGAAGAATGCGTATCTCCTCTAATAGAGCATCCCCTTAAGCAGAAAGAGTATATACCTTTCATTTCCCCATTAAGTTTGTCCCTCGTGGAAGTTTTTGATTCAGCCTTCTTGCTCAGTTTATACTATCTAGATAGAATAGATTCCCCAGTTGAGTTATTTCCTCGTTGAGTTGGGTCTTATTAGACCGTTTCTTTCTAGGTTGTTCCTAGGTTGAGCTTTAGTCCTTGTTAGCAATTGTTGTCTTGCTTTAAAGATTGGTTGATCCATCTACCTTTCGTGTTTACCATTGTTAAACTATCAGATCTTTGATAGATGGTATTAACTTTTATCTTTGGTTGTTTACCATTGTTAAACTATCAGATATTTGATAGATGGTATTCAATCTACCTTTTGTGTTTACCATTGTTAAACTATCAGATCTTTGATAGACGGTATTCACTTTTATCTTTGGTTGTTTACCATTGTTAAACTATCATATCTTGATAGAGGATATTCAGTCCACCTTTTGTGTTTACTATTGTTAAACTATCATATCTTTGATAGATTTTATTCAATTTTATCTTTGGTTGTTTAGTGTTGTTAAACTATCAGATCTTTGATAGATGGTATTCAGTCCACCTTTTGTGTTTACCATTGTTAAACTATAAGAGCTTTAATAGATGGTATTCACTTTTATTCCTTTGTTTGTCTACCATTGTTAAACTATCAGATCTTTGATAGATGTTATTCAATCTACCTTTGGTTATGTACCATTGTTATCTCTCTTCTTTAAGTTTGTCTTTGAGGGATCACCAAGCACCTTAATTGTGTATCTTGTACATACATGTTTTTTTTTACTAACCTCTAACTAAAATCCAAAAATATGTTTTGTTTCTCTTTTGTGTTTTGTACATTGTAGGCGTTGAGCCAAGTGCATCTATCTCACCCCCAAAGCTAGGTTTTTGAGAATTGTTCCTCAGTCAGTTCATTAGGCCTCATGGGGTTGAACTTCAAAGTTATGCTTCTACCATAAAAGTGCCATGTCTTGAGCATCCTTTCAACTTAATATGGTCAATTTTTTCTCAAGGTATTGTGAGTTGATTCATCAAGAAACTTCATAGGTTCATGTGTTTATTTCTATGCATTCTTCAACAAGTTTCATCAAGATATGAACCTCATCATCAATTTTTCTTCAAGATAACATCATTTCAAGTTCTTATGTGCTTAATCATGCCTTAGATTGCAAGCAAAGTTCAAAAGATTCAAAGTTGATTCAAGTTGTTTGACCTAATTTGACAAGTTCCTTATTCTATGGTCACAAGTGCATAACTCTCCCAATTTTCAAAACTTTGAAGTGATTGTTTTTGCTATGGACTCTTCTCATCATCCCCAACAACTTCTCTTTACATGACAATAGCCATTTATTCTTGGAGGATCATCCAAATTTTGATTACATTAGAGGTCACTTTTAAGATTTTGACCTAATTTTTGTCCAACTTTCAAGGATCACAACTTGATCAATTTTTATCATTTTAAGCTTATTCTTTCTATACCATGATCTTGAAGATGTTTCCTACAAGTTTTATTCAAGGAGTAAGGCCTAAAAATGCTTGGAAGATCATTGAATTAAAGGAGACATTACAGGTCAATTTTTAGTCCTTATGGACTTGAAAATTTTCTAAGTTAAATGTGCTTGTTTTCAGCCAACTTGAACACATCATAAACTTTTGCTCAAACGTCCAAATGAATACTTTTTTTATCACATTGTAAAGCTTGTGGGGAGATCTTTCAAATGCAAAAAGATCGAACTCATAATGCCCCTTGTGCATGATGACACGTGGATCTAAAGTTGGTCACTTGAAACTGAAGCTTTGCACCATGATCATATTTTTGAATCCATTTAAACTCAATTACACACCAATTTAAGACTCAATTCCGTGCCTAAATCATGTTTAGCACATGACCAAAACAGAAAATGACCTTTAAACTCAAGCTTTGGTTGCATTTTGATGCACCTTGAGGTCACACTTTTTGCACTTTCTAACTTCACACGAATTCCATAATTTTGGATCCTTCTCACATGTTTAAGAATTGTATCATCTTCAGCTATAAATATAGACCTCATTCTCTTTATTTCTCAAGTTTTTGATAGTCAAAACCACCCTGCCAAGATCTCATATGAACTATTGAGCTTGTACTTCATTTTCTGATTTCCATCCTTCAAACACTAAAAATCTCCACTCAGTTAGCTTCACCAACATTAAACGAAGCTAACCAGCTCAAAAAGAAGAAGAATCAAGCTCTAATTGAAGCTCACCAAGTTTTGTTTCAGAGAAAAACCATCACACTATGTCCAGGTAGTTAGAGGCATCAAATCTCTTAACTAAAATTATTGTGATGATTCTTGATGTGCACTGATGCTTAATGTATCATTAGTTTTCATCAATTGATCTGTTTGATGTGTTGTTTTTGAATTTTTCATTTGCAACTTCTTCTAGTTTTTTTCAAATCGATTACGCTATGGTTTAAATAAATTTTTCGCGAAGATATGGTTAAGATCGTCTTAATGAGATACTTCTAATGATACCAACCTCATGAGAAATGGTTACTTCTTTTTGAAATACGAATTTTCCCTAGTTGCAGGTGGCTGGAGTGGAGGTTGAATATGACCAACGTGTCATCCTGAACTAATGAGAGCATGTCATTTGAAATATTTATATTGGCTTGATCTTTTGTGAATCCATATGCGCGTTTTAACTCCTGAACATCATAGGTTCTCACTCCTCTGCCTTTGGATTTGTCAGTATGTTTAAGTGAGAATGATCCAACACTTCTTATAATTTATGTCTTATTTTGTTTTTACAAAATTGTTTTATAATTTATTTTATCTTCAAAAATTCATAACTCCTTTATTTTTTATCCAAAAAATATGAAAAATTACACAATAATATTTTATGTTATTTTTGATTTTATGGGTATTTTTTCAGATTTTTATTTTGAAGTTTTCTATTTTTTATAATTTTTAGATTGTTTTCTTTGTTTTAATTGGTTAAGAATTGTTTTCATACTTTTTAAATTCTGTAAACAATATTATATGATCCACTGATGGTTTCTAACCTATGTTAATTTTATTTGATTTTTATTTTTAGTCTTGCTATTTTTCATCCTCTTTTGATCTTTTTGTTTGACTTTTAATGATTTTAAAATAATTTCTGATTTTCAAAAATAATGAAACTATTTTCTAAAAAATATTATAGGTCATTTCTGATTTTTCTATAGTCTCATTTCATTTTTATTTGATATTTTTATTAGACTTTAATATTTTTATCTTTTATCTCCCTTTAAAAATCAATTTAAAATCCATTTATTAATTATTTAATTATATTTTAATATTGTTTTGACTTTGTTAACTGTTTGGCCTTGGTTAATGGTCCCTTTGATCACAAGTTTCATCAACCTCATTGGATATTGGATGTTGATAGGGTAAAAACCCTAATCCACCAAAATGGATGAATGATGTTGATGACAACTTGATCAAGACCTTTGATCCAAGTTGAATTTTTATTTTGTCTGGTTCATCTTACCTCTGCTTCAACTCTTTCTTCTTCCTTTTTCTTTTTTGATCAATTGGATGATTGATGATTCAACTTGTACAATTGAATATGGATTGGTACTTGATGAACTTTCATCATTTCAAATATACCTCTAAGTGGTTATTTGATCACTCAAGGTACTTTGGATTAGTGAAAATTTATCTTAAGGTATCATGAAGAATTTGATTGATGTAACAATCTCATCTCTTTGACTCCAGTCTTGATCCACTTTTGTTTTTACTTGTGCTACATGTTTTAGGAGTATGGCTTATATCATATCTCTAACATGTATGGTACATATATTGTTATTGACCAACCTCGTATAGTATTGACTTCTACATAAGTCAGTCTGCAATTGCTTAACATAGCGCAAAGTTTATCCTGAATCAAAAAACTAACATACCAACTCTAACATTTATTGTACTAACTTTTACTTTAATGAAATTTAAGTTTTCCGCAATTTACTTTATGTCATTTAATTTTAGCAT
This sequence comes from Vicia faba, assembly GCA_948472305.1. Taxonomy (NCBI): domain Eukaryota; kingdom Viridiplantae; phylum Streptophyta; class Magnoliopsida; order Fabales; family Fabaceae; genus Vicia; species Vicia faba. The sequence continues at coordinate 1,648,492,451 of OX451737.1, read as the reverse complement.
CTTTATCATTCATGTCATTTATCTTTTTGCTCTTTATTTTATGTCATTTTCTCATTGTCCACTTGGACTTTTATTTTATGTCATTTTTGCTTTGTCCACTTGGATATCTGTTTATGTTTATGCACTTTTTTCCTTTGTCCACTTGGACTTTTATTTTTTGTTCTTAAATCATTAATAATCAATTTGAATATTAAAAGACTTAAGGCTCTCTTTGGACTATGGTTACTATCCTTGGGCATATCGGAGTATTTAGACCTTTGAACTTAGGATATGACCTTATTACTTTGAGACCTTTGGATCTTGAGACCTATTCTGTATGTGTATTGGGAAATTTTCTATGTGCATGTGTTACTTTAAATTTCATCTGATGCAAGAATAATACATCTAATCCGTGTCAAGTCATATGTGCTTTATTGAATTCATCTGATGCAAATTTGTACCTGAAGTACTTATTATTCATCTGATACGTATTTATTCATTGTATGGTTTTAATCCAAATGATGAGAATGCTATATTGACTTCATTATGTCAAGTGTTGACTTCTTATTTGGTTAGATCTTTCTTATCTTAGCTTTTAATTTGTGCTCTAGGATAGTCCATTCATCTCTTGCCCATCTTCTTTAATTTCAAAATATTCTCCCCTCTTTTTCAAAAACCTTCTTTGTTTGCAAACTTAGACCACTTTCATAATAAATACAAACCCTTGACTTTGTCAAGTGCATTTTCAAAACTTTTTTCTTAATCAAACTTTAATTCACTTAACCAAATTCTAACTCTTTTCTTCAAAGACTAAAAAAATACAAAATCTCACTTCAAACCTTTTGTTATTTGGCTTTTTTTATTTTAAAACTTTTTCCTTAAAAAAGATTAGATATGAGTCATCTCTATGGTTGAGATATAATTCTCCCATGTTCATAACCTTGATTGATATGATGTTGAATCTTTTTCACTTGAAGGGGTTAGTGTCATACATGTTGAGTTATCCATATTGGAGTCCTCCTTTCACTTGTGATGCAAAGGTCTATCATTCTCATGTTTATAGATATTTAGTTGAGTATTCTCCAGCGACATTATCATAAGTTTTGTCAACTATAATGGTCAATTGACATATATCTTTACAAAATTCCTGCGAGGTGGTTAATTAATTTTTTTTTGTTTTGTATCGAATTTTAAATATGTTAAAAAATAATAACTAAATTGAATAGCAATAGAAGTTTTGAACAAACTTTATATCCTCGTAAGTGAGAAATCAAGATTTTTGTTGTTTGTCTTTAACTTATTTGTCTAACATTATAAAAAAAATATAGTAATGAAATATATAGATACGATAAAGAGTGTTGCATTCTCTATTATATTTGAAGATCAATTGAGAATAACCTACATTTGAAACTTGAAAAATATTTACTTTAACATCGAATAAATTTTAAGTGTTGTTTTTGTTGCTATGATTTCAAGAAAACAAAAATTAGTTATTATGTTATTATATTTTTTGCATATGTCTGAATTTAAATTCGCGACCTTCAATAGAGATTAAAAATTTGTTTTTGTCTTTTGAAAAGTGAAAATGAATTTTGAGAAATATCACTTAAGAAAAATAAACGATGCGGCACAAAAAGAGTGGACGTGTTAGTCTTAGAATGCACAATTCATATTTAATAGATTATAATATATGTGACTGACTTTTAATACATTTGACATATATGTTAAAGCTTGGGGAAGAGTGCTAATATTTGTATATGTTGGCGATTTTGTATCACCAATGTATTTTAGTAGTAATGTGATTTCTAAAGGCCGATGCAATTATGCGTTAAGTTCGGAGACGAGTTAGGGAAGTGCGGAGTGCACGCTCGTCGAGCCAATGCATAATTGAATACGAATAATTGAAACGGGGTTCCAAGGGGCGAATCCCCTGGCGGGGTGCGGGGTAGCGCCCCGTTGGGGTTCCAAGGGGCGAAGCCCCTGGCGGGGTGCGGGGCAGCGCCCCGCGGGGTCCAAGGGGCGGAAACCCCTTTCCCCAACGGACATAACTGTTCCCCAACGGATATAACTGTTTCCCAACGGACATAACTGTTCCCCAACGGACATAACTGTTTCCCAACTGACATATTCGTTTCGAACAAATGTGTCTCTTCGTTTTCAATTACTGTTCTCCTATATAAGGAGTCGTTCGGCCTCGGTCTCGGACACAGAAAAACGCATCTTTTTCTCTATAATTACAATTCGTTTTCTTTTGTCGGAAACAGAATTTCTTCGAGAATTATCCCCACAAAGATTTCGTGAACCCAGACAAGAATAGGGTCGAAATACTTTGTTCGGAAAGTGTACGAACACGATTCATCGAAGTTATCCAGGATTATCACACCCTAAATTTCTAACAGTATATAGAATATTTTATAGAATATTTTTTATCCTATCTAAAATAGAATAAAATATATCATAGCATATTTCTTATGTAATTAATACAGTAATTTATAAATCTCATTATATATACCGTCTTTGTAGTGCTAATCAAACAACACACGGTTTTATTCAAATGTGTCTCACTCCTCATATTTCAAAAAGCATAGCCAAAGAACTATTTGTATATCGCTTGCTCAACACCCTATTGACATGTGCGAAATGGTCTCGGCACCACTTATGAAAAATATTTGGTAAAGAATTATTTGTTAATTACCATTTATGAAAAATAAATGATGTGACACAGAAAGAGTGGATGTGTTAGTCTTAGAATGCGCAATTCATATTTAATAGATTATAATAGACGTGACAGACTTGATACATTTGACTTATATGCCGAAGCTTGAAGGAGAGTGATAATGTTTGTATATAGAATATTTCATAAAATATTCTTTATCCTATCTAAAATAGAATAAAATATACCATAGCATATTTCTTATGTAATTAATACAGTAAGTTGTAAATCTCACTATATAATACAAAATTTGTAGTGTTATTCAAACAATACGCGGTTTTATTCAAATGTCTCTCATTCTCTCATATGTTAAAAAGCATTGCCAAAGAACCATTTATATGTCGCTTGCTCAACACCCTATTACCACTGTGCAAAATGGTCTCAACACCACCCGATACCGTAACACAAAACTAGAAGTCATTGAGGTATTATTTCACATCTTTGCTAACTCATTTCATAGCAACCTTGAATATCAAGCGCCTCCAAATAAAACATACAACAACTGGGTGTATCCCACTTCAAGACTTTAATAATGACATCAAAGGTGCAGAAGCTACAAACTCTACCAAACTCATCAACCATCTTTCTCCTAACATTAAGTTAATAACTTAAGAGATTGCACGTAAACAATTTCTTGCCACATCAAAACCTGCTCCACACAAATCATCTTTACCATATAATGTCCCTTAGAACAAGGTAGTCAGTCAGCATGAAGAGAGGTGGATTTCTACGAACAAGTTTTATTTTATGAATTATCAAAAAAGAGTTGAATCATCGCTCGAGATTTTGAACTCCAATGGGAAACACAATTTAAAAATATCTTTTAATTAATATATATTTATACTACCAAAATATCTATTACTTTATCATTAGATATTTAACAAATTCTTATTTTTCAATGAAAAAAAAAACATAACTCGAGTATAGTTATCTTGAATAAGAAATGCACTACATTACAAGATTGAGAAGAAAATATCTTCATGATATAAGACTTAGATGACAACAGCTGCTAGTAATATTAATATGCACTACATTATGTACAGGCCTGATATACAAAATGCCGTGAAAATGTAAAGCAATGTTGCAAACTTGCATAAACTACAACTTAAAGCATGAAAGTTGGAAAAAAATCAGTAAAACTTTCCCTCAGCCAATTAGCAGTTGCCTAGATCTTTTTTTAGCTTCTGTTTCTTGTTCTTCGCCCTCATCCAATTTCCTCCTCAAGTTTTTCAGATCATCTTCACCAACCAAACCATTAAGTGTTTTGTTCAATGCATATGTCTCGCCCATTTTCCTTTTGCACTCTTTACTTGCAGAGTCGTGAGAAACAACTGAAACGCGGATAAGAAACAGCCAAGAGAGAAATCTTAGTAATAAATAAAATCAAGGGAACCTAATACTCCTCCCATGCAGCAATTCATTCAAACAAATAAATCTTCAAATACACAAAGCTGCATACGGTAACAGACTTTCTACCGGAAATACAAACTGTAGTCAACAGTAATGGATCATATGATGCAAGAAACCAGATTATACATGGCGCTTTTGAAAACCAGTGAAAAATATAGTAAACCTAGATGTTGAATATGGCTCATATTTGCATATAAGTAGGTATATGCTCTGGCGTAGCAGAGTGACTGAAGCTGAAAGCAAATGCCTTTGGGCTTGGCCAATTCGTTTGTTGATAAACTGAATAAATTGAACGTGTAGGACACCGGACACGCCTTTGTTCAAAGGAATCGGTGCTACAGAGTATACTATTCTAACACTAAATGACAGAACTGACCTGGCATTGGGTAGTCTTTTCCAATTATGCAATTTGCTTTGGTCTGGATGCTTGGAGGAGCAGTCCATGGTTCATAGATGTACGCCTTGGGCATATCTGTTCACACACATTCAATTCTAAGTTCTAACACCTTATCCATGAGAATTTACTAGATAATAGAAGATGATAAAATGAACTTAAAATTAAAATTACCTCTTAAGACTGGGAGAAAATGCCTAATAAAGTCACCATTAGGGTCATACTTCTTACCAAATGTGGTTGGGGAATAAATACGATTATACTGATCATCATAGACAAAACATGTGATAAGTGTCAGTGGAAAATTTAGTATTCAACCTCTGAAACAAAATAATTGATCACTTTGTACTGAAAACTCAGAACTAGTTCTTACCTGATAGAAGAAAGACGAACATGAGAGCCACATCCAGTTTCCATTATTAATGGCCCAATCTGAATCAATCAGAAGCCTCTCAAAGACATCACGTCCTTTTTCCCAATGAACAAACTGTCATAATCAAAACATAAAACATTGGTATAGAAAACAGAGTACCTAAAAAGTTGGCATGTATACTCGAAAGTATCAATATCATATACCAGATCGCCTCGAGTTAGAAAACAAGCAACAGAATGTCGTGCCAAATGATGCATCCAACCCCATTGGTGTAGCTACAACAGAAAAATTGTTTCAAATGTTTTTTCAAAATGAGAAAGCTGATAAAAGCATCATAGTGTATTTGATTTGAGGGGTGAAATTTCAAAGCTATACCCCCATTTATAATTGCTTTATTTGGAAAAGGATGTCAAAACCCAAACCTGGACCATGATAGCATCAATCCATGGAAACCCTGTCTTAGCACCTCTCCAAGCCTCCAGAAGTTTTTCATCATCCTTCCAAGGAATCTATAAATTACAATAACAAACTTCAAAACAACATTGACAGTGATTAACCACATAATAATAGACAAATGGTCAACACATCCAAACACGCACAACATTTATTTCTTTAGTAAACTTTGTGATCCCTTCTTTGAATCAAAACATAAAATAGGTTATTAATATACTATATTAGTAACCGTTGATTGTTGTCTGACCTGCTTGCATATCCTATTGCCTTTCATCCTATCGAAATTTGGAGTCCCGAAAGCTGCTGTGTAAAAGAACTCTCGCCACAACAACTGCACATGTCAACAAAACAACATTTTTACTTTCCTCAAACTAGAACTCAAAAAACAATACTTTACAAACTTCTGGATATAACCTGACCTGTCCTAGAAGAGAAACAGGCGGTGACGTATGTTTTGGCGAACTTTTATATACATCTTGAATGCATTGGTAGAAATACCTAGAAGAGAGACAACCAAACTGGCAAGGAGATCAACAAAAAATAAGAAATATAGAAAAGAACCCGGGGTTCAATTAGGGTTAGTTGTTCAATAATCAAGCAAACATGACATGTTAACTGTTAAGTAGTATGGCTAATACAGTTTTTGACTTACTTTCAAGTAAGGTGATAAAATAGTTGTTGCTGGTTTAAGAAATGCAGATGGATTACCCTTAGGTTTCTCAAAATTTGCCACCCACTTCTGAAATCATAAAATAAGAAATAAGGCAATTTACAAAATATACAAAAGAAAGAAAAACTAAGTATGTTATATTACAAGCAGTTGTTGATCTTTCAGCAAGAAACATCAATTTTATATGTATACACAAATTAATTGGCATCACGAGTCGTGAAAATGGAGCTTACAACCTTTCATATTTTAATACTAGAATGTTTAACATACCTTGTCTTTCATGCACTCTTCCAATCTCTTCAAAGCTTCCGATTCACCTCCTACGAAAGGAGAGAACTCCTCCTGAAATTAACTTCTCTCATTAGGTGCTTCTGAAGGATTATGAAAATTAGAAATGAGAATGTGTCAGACCGACCGACAGGGGCCCAATGACTAGGCCACGCCAGACGACTATTTAAATAGAAAAGTCAAGGCTTTTGAGAAGCCTATTGAACATCACTCATTAGTTATAATTTTAAAATATAATACACAATATGCACACCAGATTAGCATCTTCATATCCAAGATCTTTGACGGTTGGAACTTCAGAAATATCACAACTTCCAAGATGGCCAACCGGAGGAAGTAAAGAATACTTGGTTGAGAGTGGAGATGGCGGCTCCCCCGCAAGCTTGACAAACGATTGATAACTAAGCGGCGGCTTCCCTCCATTCTATTTTGGCATATGCACAAGAACATAAAAAAAAATATGGATCATTTAATGGAATCAGAACAAAAATAACAAAAACAGAAGACCTATGAAAATCAGTGGTACACAATTAATTGGTACAAACAAATATAAATGACATAAACTCATCAATAGTTAAATTGAAGATTAATGTCTTCAAGCTTCAAAAACTCACCTTCTGTATAATATCAGTTGGATTGAAAAGTGTGTGGCTTACAGGAGAGAAAACCTCAATCCCTGCCTTAAGAGCATAGTCCTGTAATAACAAAACCAAATTTAAAATGCCTTTCATTATTAACTCTCATATCAACAACCAAGGTTTTAAAAAACGGTCCATTACCACAAAAAACGACTGCGACAAAACGGTTCCGAAAAGTGTCAATACGAATACCAATACCGGTGTGTTTTTATAATAAAAACCAAATTGCTGTTAATTCACATTACAACAACCACAACCAGTATTGCATCGCGTAAAAATCACGAAAGTCTTTACAATACCACAACGCGAACGCGACCGATATTTAAAACCTTGCCCCACAACATATAGTAAATTTAATGTAACTATCTACAATTATGACACACATACACCGAAAACACGACACCGATACTAACAAGTTGACACCAATAATAATTTTAAAAAATAAAAAAGTTAAACGTAATCGGAAGTCTCAGTGTCAAATACCGACACTGGTACGACGCATCTTTTCTGAGAGGTGTCAGTATACATAGTCTACAACTCACTACCTTGATTTTAATATCTAGAGCTTGATAGTATGGATCAGTGTCATACTCAAAGCATAATTTTCCAATGTTCCACTGCATCAACCAAAACAACTAACAGAATTAACTTCCACAATGCAACAACAATAATAGTTATAATAACAACACCATTTGAGTTAGTTTATATACCTCTTTCAAGCATCGAATGAGAACCTCATGAGGATCACCCTTCAGTATCAACAGTCTCGAACCAAGCTTCTTAAGGTTAACATCAAGATCACCAAGGCTTTGCAGCAAGAAATTGATACGGTTGAGACCCGCCAGAGAAGAACCGGGTGAGAAAGCATTCGGGTCGGGTTTCATGTAATGCGGGTCGATAATGAAAAGAGGATAAAGACTAGAAGATGAAGATGATCCTCCGGAAGCGTATTCGAGTGCCGGGTTATCGTGGATCCGAATACCCTTTCGGAACCACATTAGAGAACCCGACCCGAACCCCATTGAAGAAGTTAATCGCATGATCGAATTTGATAGGTTTTTTTTTCAATTTGAAGATATATGTATTAAGCGCGCTATTACTGTTTTTGAGTAGGGGTTGAGTCTAACGTGCGCTGGGAGGTGTATGTTGTTTTATTAGACTGTAAGTATGAATTGTGATTTGGGTTGCGCGTACGGCGTAAGGTAGAAGTAGTTGGAATGGAGGGAAATGTAACGGTACCAATGTTGCCACGTAGTAGTATATTTTGCGCCACAGACTGTGTTATGTGTGTTGAGTTGAACTCAATTCAATTAATTCGGAGTAACTTCTTCGATAAGTTTATTAAATTGGAGCAACTTTACTTTCTACAATGATAAATTAAGGGTTAAATTAAAAAAATTAATGATAAATTGTTGGTTAATTGTTAATATATATTTATATTTTGTATTGGACTTGAACTTTCAATTTCGTTTGTTCTTAATTCAATTATTTTCAGTCCTATATTGCCAACTCTTTTTAACTCATCAGTTTTGAGTAAGTCACTTACTCAATTATTCTAAGTCCAATTATCACTTATGGTGTATAAACCATTTTGCGTCCAATCAAATGTATGGTTTCATTCATTATTTATTATACCCTTCTTCATTTAATTATTGATTTGGACGTCGGAGTATTAATCTTATAAGTCTAACTCATGTAACCACATCGAAACAACTTATATTATTATATAAAATTTACGTCAACAATCTTGGTTTTCGAACGGAACTGCAACGTTATTTGTGAGAATTAATTTTTGATTCCTGTGAATTTCCACAATTAAATCTCTCTTAATTCGATTAGATTTTTCCAATTCAAAACCTCAACATCTTTGACAAATACGTTAAGATGCAAGCAGCTTCAAATTTCATTTTCGAAGGTTTTAAAATCCTGAGTCAAGATCCTTTTTCAGTCTTCATCATAGACGCGATCGATGGAGATCTGTTTAAACAGGGAGAATCTTTATCACAAGGTAGAGTACAAATTATTCGTAAGACGAAGTTGGAAGTTGTCCAACTTTGGTGAAGTTGTGTAAAGATTGTTCATAGACAAAGTTGAGAGTTGTTTAATTCAACGTTTAGCTAATTTCAATCGCTCAGACACGAAATCGGTGGGATCAAGGTGAATCAACACATACAAAGACTTAGAGCAGGTTATTATGGATATCAAGGTTATTGGATTAAGATCATTGAAGATCTTGTTTGTGTTAGTAGTTTGAGTCTTGCATCAACAAAGGAAATTATCGTGTGATATTTCGTTGTAAATAAAATACTTCTATCAAACTTATGAATAAGTGGAAGATTGTTATTATTTCCCGATATTTTTAACACCATTGAAGAGTGTAGTATGCAAAGCGAGGATGAACGTCGAACCACTATATATCTCAATGTATATTTTTTTCCTTTCTTTATGTCCTTTAATTTTCTTCATTCATTCCTCACTACTACAAATAACGCTTCTAACGTCGGACGCGAAAAACGTTGTACCTCGGCAACAGAAGCGAGGTAAATAAGGTCGTCATGAAAAGTCTCCACTTAAAACTTCAGATTTTCAAAACCCGAGGTGTATAGTTATAAGCATGTGGGTTCGAACCCCATGAGACACACTTTTATTATTTTCAAAACTATCTTATCTTTTATCTTGGTTTCTACAAAAAATTGAGGGGTCAATAATTTTTTTTAAGTTGTTACATTGTTTACCCAGAATATTATATTATTTACCTAGAAAACAAAGATAAAAATCAAACTCCCTAGGGTGGTTCAAGATAAAAATCAAATTCCCTAGGATAGACAAGATAAAAAAAAACTAATTTTCTTAAGATGTAGATTTAGATCTTCATATTATTGAATCTTGGGGAAGATCTTGTGTTAGATCTTACATGCAATTGCTTCTGATGAAAAAAATATATAAGGTGATTAATATTTAAGAAAACAAAATCAAGGAATCAAATAATGACCAAATATTTAAGAAAACAAACATTGAACCCAGATGATTTTCTGCTCTTACAATCCATCGTAGAGAATTTTTCTAAGCGTCTGTTTACCCTGGAATTTGGTAAACAACCGCTGATCTTCTAAATCCCTTAACGAATTCAGTTACTGCGAGATCGATCAAATTGATCTCAAGACTATTGTGTTTTAGTATTTAGAAAACGTGTTTTTCGTGATAATCTCTTTTAAATGAAAGGAAGCACTTTGTATGTCGAAGTGGAACTTCTTTATGAAAGTAATAAAGCAGAAACTAGTTTAAACTGGAAATTATAAAGAACATAAATAACATGAAGAAACTTCATTGCATGTAAATGACATTGAATTGTAAAATATGGCGCATCATACGTACACTCTCGCTAACTCGTTTCTCTAACACTGATACTTTGAGTATATTTGAGTATTTTGTACAAATATGTGAACACACTAAATTGAAACACAAAAGCTACAATTTAAATAATTTTGACCCTAACGGTCTCCTAACGAATTAATGCCACATTTCCTGCTGATATGTCTTCGATGATCCTAAAGATTCCACGTGTCCTTCTAGATAAGAATAAACATTCGAATTCAAAAACCCTTCGATTATCCGTCTTAAGCACCAAATCTGATAATGTTCGAAGTGTAACATTTTGAACCTTATCTCAAATAATACTTTAATTCGAATTTGAATTTCAAATGATACCTTATTTCGAATGATACTTTACTCATAAACCATCCATCAATTTCGATTTCAAATCTTCTTGGTTTCCAAAAAAAATAAAATAACCAAACAACTCTCCAAGTATATTTACTACCATTGTTTCAGCTCAATTTTGACTTAGTCGAAATTTCGAGCCAACAAATTGCCCCCAAGAAATATTCATTTCGAAACCAGAAAGGCATATTTTTTGCAATTTCCTCAAATTTCGACCTTCTGAACAATTCCTCAACCGCTTCAACTTATTATGACGTCATTATCAAAATGACTTCTGATCCTCAAACATCTAATCGTCGTATGAGTATCTATAAATTTCATCATTAGTTATGATGAATAGTCTTAACTTTGGAACTCGCAAAAACCGTTCATCAAGCAAAGGATCTCCTTACATGTGTCCCACTAAAATTTTAACTTCCCTCTTTCCATTAAAAACGATTCAATCTCCCTTCATATAAATTTAACACCATTCATTTTATTTCTCTTCTGCATTTTTCCAAATCAAAAGTCCTCTCTTCTTCTTCTAAAGTTCAACAACTTTCCTGTAACTTTTTCTTCTTCAAAACACAATCAATGGTGTCCCAGAAGAAATCAAAGTCTGAAAAGAGCAAATAACACACAGATGATGATGATGCTTTCAATCCTTTACTCAAAGTAGCAACACCCATCATGATTGGAAATCAAGAATTTGTTCCTACACCATCTCTAAGGAATGAATAAACTGTCATCTACGCTTCCCAGGTAATAATTCCCTTCACTCTTGCTTCTGACACTTTAGAATATATGGGTCATATACTCAATGTATCAGATATATCAAAACTCAAGATATTTTTTCCTGCTTACCACTTGACTAGACCCATAGCTAGTAAACCTACGGTTAGTAAGAAATTTGTTGAAAACACGAGGTTAGAAGACGCAACACCTTCCTAGGAAAATACTCCTCAAAAGGGTGAAGAACAAAATAAATCCTCCTTTAAACTAGACTTCATTACAGAAGTTCTGAGACCCTTTAGATCAGGTCCATCGAAAGAGGATAAGAAGTACCTTGGATGGTTAACTAGGGTAGAGAAAGCAAAATCAAACACATGGAAAAACCTGGGAATCTTAGACTTGATTCATCTGTCGAAGTTTGGTCCTGAATACTGTCAACTAATGTTAACAGCTTCGTTGTACTTCTGGGATATTACTTATAACACTTTTCACCTACCCTGCGAAATGTTAACCCCAACACTCTTCGATGTTGGTGCAATCACGGGCCTTCGACCCACAGGAGAAACCTTCGATCCCACCTTGGACGCTTATGACTCTATTGACTTCAGCAATGCTTCTCCCACTTACAATAATTATATTGATCACTACTTGGGATCAACAGACGAAGTTAGTGATCAAGAACATATAAATTTTCTTGCTTTTTGGCTTTCTCTATGTGTCTTCTGTTACAAATCTCTGCAAGTTTCCAGAATATTTTTAACCCTTGCTAACCAACTCCATGTTGGTCAAAATGTTTGCTTGAGCGAACTAATTCTTGCTGGACTATATGAGAGCCTTGGGGAGGCTTCCACAAGATTAAAAACTTTAAACCAAAAACCAACACTTTATTGGCTGGTCCATATTGGTTACTTCAGTTGTGGCTCAATGCCACCTTTGAACCTTCCTTTTTGAATACAAACCCTATTGATGAATCTGATCTCGAAGTCCAGAATAGGAATGTCGAAAGAACTAGACTGGTTCGTTTAACCCCTGATGATGGAGGGAAAAACTTGCAAGAATGCTTCTCTAGGCATCTGATGATGTTTGCGAAGAGGTACAAATTTACTCCTTAAATGGCACCATTTTCTCAGAGAACCCATGGCCCAGAATGGTTCACAAGACCTTTCATTGGCCTTTCAACTGAACAGCAAACAGAATCCCTTCAGATTTGGGAAGCTTTCTTGATCCCTAGACTTCTTGTTACCAGGATTATGCCCAAGAAAACTCATAACATTTTGCTTACTTACCAACCCAATTTTATTGCAAGACAATTTGGACTCTGCCAAATCCTTCCTAAACCATTGTATCACCACAAAAGTGACATGTGTCATAGTGGAATGAATTTCACAACTATCGAAGCGAAGAAAATTATCAGCAAGTTCAAAGGCTCCCTCCACCTTAATCTTGTACCATTCAAACCTTCGAATTTCTGTACTCAAGACTTTGAAAGCTGGTGGCAAGAACATTATGTCTCCAACATGTTTGGTGTTGCTGACTTCAACAACCATATAACCAAAGCTTTTGCCTCTGTGCAGGATAAAGCGAAGAAAGGTACGCATCGACACATCAAGTAAATCTAGGCATTCCAAAAGTACTTTGAAATTGTCTAGAATCCTACTGATCTTGGTCGAACCATTCGAGATGCATCTCTGATTTTAAAAGAAAAGTTTACAGCAAAACTCCCACGTTTGAGCATTCCTTCGAGTGTCAAACCTGAGGATAAATATGACTTAGCTTTTCAACTAGAGCCTCCAAAATTCCCCAGATTGCCCACAACTGACTTTGCTTTGGCTTGGTATCCACCTTATCCTAACTGGTTAAGCGTGAAGGGGGATTTCAAAGTCATGAAACAAGATGCTCTAAAACTCGAAAAACGAGTGGTTGTGACCAAACACACTTTGTACAATTTTAAAGGCTTCCTTCACTTGGATTTAAAACATGTCAGAATGGACTCTCCAGAAAGTGAAGGTGTGGAAACCAAGGACTTCTTGGCTTCTTTGAATGCATTTCTTCTCGAAACGATTCTTACCTTCCATTTATTTTGCAGTTGTCGAAAGGAAACATACCAAGACAGTGAAGCCTACCACATCTAATGGGTCTATGAAAACAATCCCATAACCTTAACCTACGATAATCAATGCCTCTGAGGAAGCTAAAAAAACATCCAAAGTAAGTAAGGTAAATTTTTTCACTCTTTTACCTGTTCTATCTTTCGATTTATGTACTTACTTGTTTACATTTTGCTTTGTTGCAGGATAGCGGGAAACCACCTCTCACTCCCAAGAAAAGAAAACATCCAATGATGATTCAACCACTGCTACAGAAGAGGCTGATATAACATCTTCTAAAGATACTGCAAAGGAGCCTAAGAAGAAAAATAAGTCGAAGTCTTCTAGTGTAGGTTCCCCTTTATTGGAAACTTGTACAATCGAAAGCCTTCCCCCTAAACCAAAGAAAAAGACAGAAAGTTTGGCCTTAAATGTGGCCCATGTCTTGGAGCAAATCGAAAGTGACAATTCGAGCCATGGGGTGGAGGGAACAAAGGTAATAACCTTCCACCAAAGGAAACTTTAAATTTCCTTTAAATCGTCTCATTGGTGACTAACACTCTACTTCGTAGGATCAACCAATTCAAGTTCCTAAATCTCCAACTCACTATGAAATACTCCGTAGCAGCACTCCATCAATCCATCCTTCCTCGGCGAAGGATTCCAATAAAGGCTCCACTACTGATATTCACATGCAAGATTTTCAGCAAGAAGTCCCAACTTCTCTTCAATTCTCCCAAAAGTCAAAGACAAAGGAGTTAGATGATGATCAGGAAGATACTCCTGTCCAAGAAAACCCTAATAGCGCAAGCTCAGAAGAAAACCATTATGTTGATTCTTCCCCAAAAGTAAATCGATGGTTTTCTGATGAAGATGAGGACTCGGTAAGTGACACCAACGAAACTCTTGCTGAGAAGGAAGATCCAACAAAGGATGATACCACAATACAAGGCAGTGATGACAATAAGTGTGATACGGTGGGAGAACTAACTTTGTTGTTTTGCGTTTGATCGCAAATGTTGCGGATAGCAAGAGTCGTCGCTGACTTTTCTTTTATCCAATAAGGAAAGGTGAAAAAGCACATGAAAGACCTTTAGAGATGTTTTCTTGAGTTCGGGGGGTAGATTATGAAAAGGGAAAGTATTAGCACCTTTTCCATCCATGGTTTTCCATGGGCTCTTAGTTACTTGCTAGATCACTTGCTTTTGTTTGAAATTATGCTTTGTGTGGTTTTTGAAAGTATTTTGTAAAGACGCCATCGTTTAGGCAAACTTTGTAATGATTCTCGTTCGTAAGAATGTATACAAAGTGTTGATCTTTTTGAAAATGTTTTCAAATGAGTGTGTTGGTGTATAAAATGTTTTTGTTGTGAGCAAGCGAGCAACTAGGAGCGAATCTACCTGCTCAAAAGGTCTTAGATGTTCTTTTCCTCCTCCTTTAGGTGTTTCTATCTTACCATTGATTTGGTGAGAAGCCCCATCGTTGGATGTGAAGGAACGGGCATGGGTCATCGTATAGTCATAGAAGGAAACCTATGGATGTTTTAGCAATGTCGTTTAGGGACTAGATCGTTTACTGAAGGCAACATCGAGGGTCATCGAGGGACTACGATCTTTTATCGAGGGTCTTTGCTAAAATGCCCATGTTCGAGGGACATGACTATTTTTCCGATAGGAAACAAGTGAGATTACCTTAAGGCGTGCATATGTGCAAAGTGTGTTTGATTGCATGCATTTTGTCTTGATTAGGGTTCTCTATTTGTTGATTTCATGTCTTGCCATACACACCCTAATTACTAGCAATATATGAAAGCAATAAAAAGTGCGGAAAGTAAATATCCTATGCCATTACAATCATTAGGGGGATGGGGTATACAGATTTACAAATGGGGATTCCAAATAAATTTAAATCCTAAGTTACTCTTACAACCATATTGAATGGATAAGAATGTACAAGAAACGTAAAAATGAACTTTGTTTTGTTTAAGAACAGAGATAAGTTTTGTTTAAGAAAATATTTTTGATCTTTTTGTTTTAAGAAGTAAGATAAAGCATGTAAAAAAATGAAGAATGTTTTTTGGTGTTTTTGATTAATGAAATAAGAAGTGATAGAAAAAAATAGCGAGGAAAAAGAAAATAGAATCAGCGTATTGTTAACTAAATGAGATCAGAAGTTCTGACTTTGGCGTGCTGCAAAACAGAGATCACATTAGTAGAAATAAGTAAAGTCAGAAGTTATGGGTCCGCTGGGAACAAAGAAGATTTCAGAAGTTCCGATACCACTGGAAGAACTTAGTCTCCCTCTCCATGCTAGTCAGAACATATGCAACTTGGTCATTTCTCAACAAAACAGAAGATGCTCATATAAAAATTATGGCAGGTTTTATAATGTTTCAGAAACAAGAGATATCAGAACTATAAATCAGAAGCAAAGTAGGAATTTGCTAATCCTAATTCTGAGTTCAAATTTCTTCAAGAAGTTCTGAACTAAAATTCTCTCTACTTAGGCAGGCAAATATATGAAACCTCAGAATGTGTACATCATCATAATTGGGATGTCTACATTGTATTTTTTAACAAAGCTTCCTGACAATGCCTAAGTAATATGATGAGAGTCAGTAGAAGCTTACCTTGCAGTTGGAAAATGTTTTGTGAGCTAGAGTCTGGCTCTGACCGCTTGTGATGTTCTGAACAACTTCCTCTCGTGTTCAGTAGGCTGGAAACTTTCAACTTGGGTTATGAGTGATTAGAAAATTCTGGAACAGCCACAGAGCGAAGTTCTGACTTCTTTGAGGTGGATATTAATGGTTATTTTGTTACAGTTTGACTACAGAAGTTAGCATGGCTTTTGAATGTATATCAAAAACTGTATGGGTGGTTTTGGTCGAGAAACACTTGAGGAAAAATGGAATTTGAATGCAAGAATCAAAAGCTAACAGGTTTTGTATTTTGTGTTTGCAGTTTTTGGACTCTTGGAATTTTAGCAGGGGTTCGGGGATTTTCTTTCTCAAATTTCCGACCTCTTTACAGTTGCCAATGAAGTCCAATTTATAGGCAAAGGTTTAGTAGCTTGGAGAGGTCAAGGGGTACAACAATCATATGCTAGGCGTTGACTTGTTCTTGAAGTAGGTTCAAATAGGTATGGTGGTATGCAACTTTAGTAGCGCCTAAGCCGGATTTGTAAGCAGGAATTAAGGAAAGGTAACCTTAAAAGCAAAAGCAACGCATGGGCCCAGCACACTCTTGTACAAAAGTTTGCTTTTCCAAACAGTAATGGTACTTCTATGCCACACGTGGGGAAATACTTTGGACAAAGACCCAAAAGTGGTTGTGAGCATTAAATGATGATAAGATTGATCAAACCAGAGATCCTGCAACGTGAAATTATGCACCATTTCTTAATTCTGGATCATAAGTTCAGCTTCAGCGTAACTTAGAATAGACATCCAACTTCTGATATTTGTATCTCCTTGCTCCAGCATGTTCTAAAGGAGTTCTCGGACCTTCCAGGAAGCTTGCAACATGCTTTGTAACCTTCTTTGAATTACCCTTGCAAACTCTGACTGAACCTTTATGAAAACTGGCCCAGAAGTTCTGACCAAAATCTGTTTTGAAAGTGTCTAGAATTTGCTGAGTGCTTTAGTTTCATGTACGTGTCTTTGAGGAGTTATAAATTGAAACCCCAACATTTCAAGGAGAAGTTCTGTTCTGAAATGTTTTAGATCTCATTGAAATCTATAACTATTGTATCAGAAGTTCTTCCAGAATTAGCTTGCATCATGGTGAAAATCTGGCCAGAAGTTCTGAGCTTGTCATATTTCTTAAACACTTAGAAAAATTCTAAGTATTTAGAAATTTGACTTTTCCAAAGTAACCTTTGACTTTTGAATTTCTAGATGAAACAAACTTCATATCTCAACATGTCTTGATGAAATATGACTCTTGAAACTTGATTTTGATCAAAAGTCAAAGTTTGACTTTTCAATGCGCAAATGACCATTTTACCCCTGTGAATGACTTTCTTGGAAAATTTGTAGATTCAAGCTTGAAATTGGAGGGGAGAAAACCTGAGGATTCAGGGTGATCCTTTGAGAAATGAGAGGGCAAATTTTGGGGTACAACAACTGCCCCTGTTCAATCTTCTTAAACCCGAAGTGTTAGATTGGCGAATTTGCCATTCGTGACTTGAAGGTGGAAGATGATTGAACACTAGAGTGCCCAGAAATTTGCACTCGAAGATGTGTAAGTTGATTATGTAAGGAATGGGCTTAAAGATTCCATTTGGAGAGATGATGGATAGTTACTGGGAGAAGTATCAGCATAGATTTCTTGTTGATTTATGCTAAACTTGATGTTTTACCTGTGAGAAAAGGAATTAGTAAAATGTAGATGCTTGCATGATGTTCACCAGATGTGGTATTATGTTAAACGTATATGGTATGTACATGCTATGATGTATGAATATGATATGTATGTTTTTGTCCGAGAAAATAAATCCATGACTACTGCTGAGGAAATTCTGGAAGATTGACTCGCTGATTGCCATTGGGAATGAAGAAAATGCATATTTTCAAATTTTGTTGAAAGGATGCTTTTGCTGGGGAATGTCGCTCGAATGTCAGTTGTTATCTGGTCGTATCCAGGCTTCACAATTGCTGAGGATGAAGTAGTTGACTGCTATCTGGTCGGATCCAGGCTTTACGGTAACTTACTGGGGGGAAGAGACGAATTAACTGTTATCTGGTCAGATTCCAGGCTTTGTAGAAAATCTCTTGAAATTGAATAGCTATCTGGTCGGATCCAGGCTTCACAAAAACTTGCTGGGGATACAGAGGTTAACTGTTATCTGGCCGAATCCAGGCTTCGCAGTAACTTGAAGTGGTAACTACTATCTAGTTGGGTCTAGGTTTCATGGTTTTTGGAAAGTTGTACTATTATCTGGTCGAGTCCAGGCTTCATAGTGTCTCTCTGGGGATCATAGTTAACTGTTATCTGGTCGGGATCTAGGTTTCACAATAAACTATTTGAAAAACTGTCATCTAGTCAGGTCCAGGCTTTGTAGATTTCTTGAGGTTGATGAGGTCAATTGCTATCTGGTCGGGTCCAGGCTTCACAATAAACTGTTTGGGGACTTAGTTGTTATCTGGTCGGTTTCCAGTTTTCACAATGAATCTATGAGGGTAATTGATATCTGGTCGGATCCAGGCTTCACAACAACTTGCTTGAAAAGATGAAATTGAAAACTGATATCTGGTCAGATCCAGGTTTCACAGTAATTTCTTGGGGCAGAGGCAAACTCTACTGGGGAAAAGAAGTTAAACCTTAGTCGGATTGAGTCCAGGTTCTTCTATATCTTTGAAGAGTTAGGCTACTATCTGGTCGGGTCCAGGTTTCATAGTATCTTAAAATTGAGATCAACTGTTATCTGGTCGGGTCCAGGTTTCAGACACTCAAACTGTTATCTGGTCGGGTCCAGGTTTTAGTAATTTACTAGGGATAATGCCAAACTCTACTGGAGAAGAGGAGTTTTGCTAATGATTTTGTAGGAATTAAACTGCTATCTGGTCTGGTCCAGGCTTTGGCAATTGAAGAAGTCAAACTCTTATCTGATCGGGTCCAGGCTTCAGTAATAACTTGAAAATTGTGCTAATATCTGGTCGGATCCAGACTTCATAGTATCTTTATGGAAATAGTAAAGGCTTTGCTGACGGCTTTACTGGGGATCATGGGTTATGGCCCTATGATTTGCAACAATCTGAAAGAAAATTCAAACTGGAGAGTGTAGACTCAGTCGGGTAGGACATACTCAACTTGGGGGAGGATACACTCAACTGGGGAGGATAAACTCCACTTGCGGATAATAGCCTTGGTCGAGGAAGATATGCTCAGCTGGGGAAGATAGGCTCAGTTGGGGAGCTTCGCGGTGTCTTGATTGTTGTATGTTAAGGAAATTTGAACTCGGCTGGGGATTTTTGTGGTTCCTCGATTATTGTTGGGGAAATAAAACCTATTGGGGAAAGGTTTATTGCAGCCGTTCTTGTGGGGATAATGATAATGAGATAACTCTATGGGGATATTTCATATACATTAAAGAGATGCTTACTGCTTCTTAGCAGGACACATGTGCCAAATAGTTTTTAATTATGTTCATATGCATATGTTCATTCAATTTTAGTCATTGGACAAATTTGCATTCAAAACAAAGACAAAAATTTTGAACTTCAAAGTACATTTGTATTTATATTTTGCCAATGAGTAGGCGTTTTTGTACAAAGAGATGGAGATCCTAGTAAGAGGAAATCGTCGAAATGAAAACAAAATTGAGAATGAAAGCAAATAGCCATGTGAAATGATCCCATTGCCTTTCAACTCTACTATTTCCCCAATGTCTTCGAATGTCCTTTGCCATTGATCGAAGTTGATTGGATTGATCTTGGACTGTTTAGACTTTGACCTTGATGATAAAATTAACTGCATTGATTCCACGGGACATAGTCATACGCTTTTAATCCTTAATTTTTTCCTGGACTGCCCTTTCGGGTTTTCAGCCCACCGGGATACTTTTTTGCCCAAGTCGCCCTTTCGGGTTTTCAACTTGTCGGGTGTACAATCTTTTCCATATATCCCTAATTTCTTTCAAACCTTTTGGCTTGCTGGGATGCCCTTATTTTGCTTAGGTGTGTCAACCTAACGAGTCTCTTATGCGTAATATTTTTTAACTATGTCCGCATTTATGGGATGTGGGAAATCCTCGCCATCCATGGGAGTCCATTTGCCTCTAGGGTCCCCTTGTGGTAAAATGATGCGTTTTATCACCAAGTCACCAACTTGATATACTCGAGACTTGACCTTTTTGTTGAAAGTCTTGATCATCCGTTTTTGATACGTCTGACCATGGTAAACATCAGCTAATTGTTTTTCTTCAATCAAGTTCAGCTGATCCAATCTTGTTTGAATCCACTCGTCTTCGTCTAGGCCTGCCTCATTCATAATCCTTAGCGAGGGGATCTGAACTTCTACTGGCAAAACAGCTTCCATGCCATAAACTAAGGAAAAGGGAGTTGCCCCAGTTGAGGTTCTAGCTGAAGTACAGTAGCCATGTAGAGCAAACAACAACATCTCATGCCAATCCTTATAGGTTACTACCATCTTCAGCATAATCTTCTTGATATTTTTGTTGGCCGCTTCGACTGCACCATTCATTTTTGGTCTATATGAAGAAGAATTGTGATGCTTGATCATAAACTGAGTGCAAAGCTCAGTAATCATAGCATTATTGAGGTTAGTCCCATTGTCAGTGATGATCCTTTCAGGGATACCATAACGGCAGATGAGGTTGTGTCTGATGAATTTGGCTACCATATTCTTGGTGACTGAGGTAAATGAGGCGGCTTCGACCCATTTGTTAAAATAGTCGACAGCAATAAGAGTGAAGCGATGTCCGTTGGAAGTTGTGGGCTTGATTTCTCCAATCATGTTAATGCCCCACATTGCAAATGGCCATGGAGCGATCATGACATTCAGAGGGATAGGAGGCACATGGACCTTGTCAACATAGATTTGGCATTTGTGACAGGTTCTTGAATGTTGATGGCAATCAGTCTCCATCGTTGACCAATAGTAACCTGCTCTTAAGATTTTCTTAGCCATTGTATGCCCACTTGAGCGAGTACCTAAGAGACCATCGTGCATGTCTTCCATAATTTCCTCTGCCTCCTTCTTGTCCACACATCGGAGTAGAGTTGAATCATGGTTGCGTTTTTACAATATCTCGTTACTTAGGAAGAATTTGGCTGCAAATCTTTGTAAGAACTTTCTGTCATTGATAGATGCCCCCTCTGGATACTCGTGTGCTTCAAGGTATCTCATCACCTCATGGTACCATGGCTTTTCCGCATCGGTGTCAAGCTCATAGCAATGTGCAGGTTCATCGAATCTTTCAATTGTTATCATAGGGGCTTCGTTATCCCATCTGACTTTGAACATTGAAGACATGGTTGCCAAAGCGTCATCCAACTGGTTTTCTTCCCTAGGGAAGTGCTCGAACGTGATCTCTTCGAAGTAAGGAATTAGGGATAGCACAAGTTCCTTGTAAGGGATAAGATTATGGTGTTTAGTGTCCCAATCTCCTTTTACTTGGCTGATCACCAAGGCGGGATCTCCAAACACATCCAAATGCTTGATCCTTAAGTCAAAAGCAACTTTCAGACCTAAGATACATGCTTCATACTCAGCCATATTGTTTATGGAATGAAGCATAGTCTGGCAGCTAAATGAGTGTGGAAACCTTCGGGAGAGATGATCACAACACAAATTCTGTTACCTAAGGCGTTGGAATCCTCATCGAATACCATAGTCCATCGGGATCCTTGTTAAGGTCTGTCATACGGTCCAGGTTTCGCACAGTCGATTACCAGCATGATGTTCTCATCAGGGAAGTCGAAGTTCATTGAGTGATAATCATCCACAACCTGATGGGCCAAATGATGTGCTAGTACACTCCCTTTGATGGCTTTTTGAGTCGTGTATTGAATGTCGTACTCAGTCAAGATCATTTTCCATCTGGCTATCCATCCGGAAAGGGAAGGTTTCTCGAAGATGTACTTGATTGGGTCCATCTTAGAAATCAACAGAGTGGTATGAGTCAATGTATAATGTCTTAGCCGGCGAGCAGCCCATGCCAGAGCACAACAAGTTTTCTTGAGCAGTGAATATCTGGTTTCACAGTCGATAAACTTTTTACTCAGGTAATGA
This sequence comes from Vicia faba, assembly GCA_948472305.1. NCBI lineage: Eukaryota > Viridiplantae > Streptophyta > Magnoliopsida > Fabales > Fabaceae > Vicia > Vicia faba. The sequence goes on along the minus strand of OX451737.1, from coordinate 1,648,470,262 downwards.
GTAGCATACTCTTTTCGGCCAGACTCGTCATGTTGGCCCAAAATGCACCCCATAGAATTCTCTAGTACTGTTAAGTACATGATCAAGGGTATTCCTTCTAATGGAGGCATGAGAATAGAAGGTTCTTTTAGGTATTCTTTGATTTTGTCAAAGGAAATCTGGCATTCATCGTTCCATCTGACTACCTGATCTTTCTTCAAGAGTTTGAAGATTGGCTCACAAGTAACAGTTAAGTGAGATATGAAACGGGCAATGTAATTGAGACGACCCAAAAATCCTGACTTCTTTTTCAAAATAAGGGACTGGCATTTCTTGGATGGCCTTTATCTTGGCAAGATCAACTTCAATGCCTTTATTGCTGATGACAAAACCTAGAAGCTTTCCAGATCGTACTTTAAACGTGCACTTGTTAGGGTTTAACCTCAGCTTGTACTTTTTCAGCCTCTCGAATAGTTTGTGTAGGTGATCGAGATGTTCTTCCTCGGTTTGCGATCTGGCAATCATATCATCCACATATACCTCTATGTCATGATGAATTATATCATGAAACAAAGCTACCATAGCTCTTTTATATGTTGCCCCTGCATTTTTTAGTCCGAACGGCATGACCTTGTAGCAGAAGGTGCCCCATTGCGTAACGAAATTAGTCTTCTCCATGTCTTCAGGAGCCATCCTTATTTATTATAGCCTGAGAATCCATCCATGAAATAGAAGACTTTATACTGAGCAGTATTATCAACTAAGACGTCAATGCATGGTAGAGGGAAATCATCTTTGGGGCTTGCCCTATTCAGATCCCTATAGTCTATGCGAACTTTCCCGTCTTTCTTTGGAACTAGCACCACATTGGCAACCCATTGAGGATAGGATGTTACAGCTAGGAACCCTGCATCAAATTATTTCATCACTTCAGCTTTGATCTTTTCAGACATAGCAGGCCTCATGCGGCGAACCTTTTGCTTGACAGGCGGACAATCTTCTTTTGTCGGTAGATGATGAACTACGATTTCGGTATCTAACCCAGGCATATCTTTATAAGACCAAGCAAAAACTTCCACATAATCACGCAACATCTGAACCAACCTGCTCTTAACACTACTTTCCAAATTAGCACCGATCCTAATTTCCTTCTTATCTGACTCAGTACCCAGGTTGATAACTTCAACTGACTCTTTGTGTGGTTGAATAGCTTTTTCCTCTTGTAATAGAAGTCTAGCTAGTTCTCCCAGTATTCCACAATCTTCCCCGCCTTCCTCTTCGGCTTGATTGATAGGACATTCAAAGTCATAGTCGGCAATAGTAGAGTCATTGGCAATAGGATCCAGAGTGGATGTGGACCTGCAAGAGTGTGTGTGTGTGTGTGTGTGTGTGTGTGTGTGTGTGTGTGTGTGTGTGTGTGTGTGTGTGTGCATGTAAGATACATGGCTATTTTTTTTTGAAAAATGTATTTGTAAGAAAAGAAAGACAATGAACACAAATATTTGAATGCGAAAGAGTCCAATGTACTGAATGATCATATGATTAGATGAACATAAATAAAACCCTTGCCAAATGGACCGAAGTGCCCCGGGCCAGGCAAGTGGCTTAAAAGTCATTGTTAAAATATTACAGACAACAAGTTCTTGAATTGAAAGAAAAGCAATAGCATGTAGATTACTCCTCAATGAAGGATATGGGCATAAAGTCCTTTGTATGCCAATTCTTCAGCTCCGTTGTAGTTGGATACACCCACTCTTCAAATGCAGCTCCTTCTTCAGAATCATCCACGGCGTTGACTTTATGGCTTCTAATGAGGAGAGGTGGCTTTCCAGCACGAGCACGCCTCACTTCCTTCTGAGCTTTGCCAGTAAGGCCTAACCCAAACTTGTCCATTTTAAAAGGGATATCGAGGAGTTTCCCCCAAGTATCACAGTTTCCTTCTTCAATTGCCGCGCGGGTATCCTTGACTGAAACCATCTTTGGTGTGGCCTTGACAACTTTGGACTCATCAGAAGAACATTTAGTAGCAGCAATCATCAATGGTACACGCTTAAAGGCTTGACATGGGGTTTCAATGAATTCCCCATCCATATCTACATACTTGAAAGAGTTAAGGTGGCTCACCATAAACTCTTCTTCCCCATAGATGGTGACTATACTGCCCTTGACTGGATATTTGAGTTTCTGATGGAGGGTTGAGGTCACTGCCCCAGCTTTATGAATCCACGGGCGACCTAACAGACAAGAATAGGCAGGGCAAATATCCATAATATAGAAGGTGGAGTTGGAGATTTGGGAGCCCACTTTGATTGGAAGATCTACCTCCCCATGAACAGTCCTCTTTGATTCGTCAAACGCTCTTACAATGACGTCGCTTGGCTTCAATACTAAATCCTCACAGTCGAGACGGTCTAATACCCCCTTGGGTAATAAATTCAGAGAAGAACCAGTGTCGACTAGCACATGTGCTAAGGTGGTCCCTTTGCACTCGATTGACACATGTAATGCTTTATTGTGATTTTTCCCGAGAGGTGTTAAGTCAGCACCTGAAAATCCTAAGCCATTATTAGCTGTCAGGCTAGCCACGCAATTCTCAAATTGATCTGTTGTTGTCTCATGGGGGACATGAGCTTTTTTCAGGAACTTGATTAATGTCCAAGCATGGGCATCGGAGCAAAGCAGCAATGACAACATTGAAATCTTAGAGGGGGTTTGCCCCAACTGTTCTACAATTTTGAAGTCGCTTCTTTTTATGATCTTTAAAATCTCGTCCATTTCACGGGCGAAGGGTTCTTCATCAGCTACGTCTTTGGAGGGTACCTCAATCACATCAGGCTCAACAACCTTCCCCTTCCCTCTGGTATCGGTATTTGTCTTGGTTGCGGTAATGCGGATGGGCGTCTTTGTAACCACTGGAGGTGAGATATTAGGTGAAACAATTCTCCCAGTTCTAGTTACTTTGCTTGAGCCAACTATGTTGCCAACATTGTTATCTTTTCCTTCTTTGATCCAGGAATCTTGTTTAATCCCATGATAGAACACTTCAACACCGTAATTCCATGGTACTGCTTTATTTGAAGAGTAAGGAATTGGTCCGGGATTGGTAATTATTAAGGGAGAAATAGTGGGTTCATTTGAAATCCTAATAGGACCTTTGGAGGTGATCCTAAGAGGTTTGTTGGAGATGGTAATAATGGAGAGGTCTTTACATTTATTAACCAAACTCTTGGCAGGTGGAGTCTTTTCAAACAGAATTTTATGGCTATCCATCAGGCATTGTATACCTTTTTTCAACCCTTCACGTCCATTGGGTTATCTTGTATAGCATACGCGGCCTTCTTCACAGCCAGCGTAGATCCCAACTTTCAACAGATTGTTCTTGATTACATTCAGTGGAGTAGTCAATTCTTCAACAGAGGCAATAAAAATTGTATCTTCAACAACATTAACGCCTTTGTCATGCTTCGGCATTGGAGCGGTAATTACATTCAATATTGGAGGAGGATCAAATTCAATAGTTTTGTTATCAATTAAATCCTGGATTTTGTTCTTCAAGACCTAGCACTAGTCAGTCTCATGCTCGGGGCTGTTTGAATGGTAAGCACATTTAGCGTTTGGATTATACTTTGGCGACGAGGTGTTAGGGTTGGCGGGAGGATCGCACAACATCGCTAAATTAGCCTTGAGCAAATGTTGAAGGGCTTGAGACAGTGACATGCCTAACCTCGTAAATTTTCTTCTTGGAGTTTCAAAACATTGATGATTTGCAGATGGTCTTGGAGTATGAGTTGGATTGGAGATTCGGATAGCATTGACAGACGGACGATCATTCTTCTTGGTATGGGCCCTTTCCCCATACACAACATTAACTTCCTTCTTTGCAACAAAAGTTTTCTTGATAGGATTGATGGTGGAGGTAGATGCCACAGAGATCTTCCCACTTTTGATGTCACTTTCAACTCTTTCACCGGTTAAGATTAATTCAATGAAACCAGAAGAAGAGCAGCCAACCAACAGATTAAAGAAAGGACTAGATAAAGTGCCCATGAACATGTCGATGTGCTCCCTATCAGTCAAGGGAGGTTGGACTCTACTAGCAAGGTCTCTCCACTTTTGCGTATACTCCTTAAGTCCTTCATTCTTTCCCATGGTCATATCTTGTAATTAAACCCTTGTTGGCGCCAAGTAGGCATTATATTGATACTGATGGTAGAAGGCAGTAGCTAGATCCTCCCAAGCGTTGATACAAGAACCATCTAACTGATAAAACCATTCAAGTTGTGTTTCAGCCAAGCTCTCTTGGAAAAAGTGAACCCAGAGCTTCTTATCAGCAGTGTGCGACTGTATCTTGCGTACATAAGATTTCAAATGGAGTTTGGGACAAGAAACCCCACCGTACTTTGCAAAGATTGGTACTTTGAATTTGTGGGGAATGATTACCCCAAATATAAAACCCAAATCATCAAAATCTAAACCGGGGATGGCTTGGATTTCAACAGCTTTCAATCTGTCTTCTAACTGCTTGTATTTGATATCAGCGGGTGGATACTGCTCGTTGAAATAATCATCTTCAGATTTTTGATCATTAGCACATTCAGCCTGAGTACTCTTGACCTCACCGACCTGGTTCTCATCCTCTTCAGATGAGTCTCCTCTTACTGGGATTTGACGAATTGTCTCCTCGAACCTTCTACCCATGTTGAGGAGAGCTTTCTTCTTTGGCCTCTTCTTAACGGCCAACAAAGCCATCATATCTTGCTGCCCCTTGGCTAGGGCTAGTAAAGCTTCCTGAAACTGAGAATTCTGGGCTTGGAGCTCCGTCACAGTTTTCTCTAGATCCATCTTGCTGAAATAAACAGCAGAAAGATAAGGAAACCTGTTATGCGAAAACATGTTATGTTATGATGCATGCAAATGATTTCAATGATTAATGAAATTTAAATTTGTATAGACAAGAGAATGTTAATTTTCATTAGAAAAATAAGAAATATTACATCATGCCTCTTGGGCTTACAAAATAACTTTCTAAGATAAAAAGATTGAACGCATCCTCTTTGGCGCGAGATAAGCGTTCACACTTTTCTCTTCTTGTAGCTGCTTCGTAAGCTCCAAGACCCTCTTTTCACTCGCATATAATTGAGCCTCAAAAGTATCTCGTTCTTCCTTCAGCAAGATCCAACCCTTTTGTAAGTCTTCGAGAGAGGTAGGCATGTCGGGATGAAGGGTGGCGTAGGGAACATCTCCGTCAACCACAGGCTCCATGATGACTGGTAGGATAGAGGGATAAGGCATCACAAGTTTCTGAGCACAAGCTCGTATCCATTTAAGGTAAGGCTCGAGGGGAATGGAATTCTTATGTCCTAGTGTCTTGCTACCCACCTTGTTCAACATCCTCAAAGCTCGGATAAATCTCTGGCGGTGACCTTGATCATCGTTCTCGTAGTCAAAAACCAAACCTTGAATAAGCATCTCGTGTGGACCATCCCTTTGGGCGTAACCAAATTGTCTTAAGGCTAAGCAAGGGTTGTAAGTGATACCTCCTCTAGTTCCAAGAAAAGGGACATTAGGGAATTCTCCATAACGGTCGACGATAGTAACATTCTCCAAAGATCGGGAACACCAATGAATATCTGAATGTCTGAGCGTCATCAACTGATGTGACCACCTTGAACCTTGCTCGTTCTTCAATACAGATTGGGGAAGATGCGAAATAAACCATCTTGCCAAGAGAGGAGTACAACACATAAGGATACCTATTTTCCTCAAAGTGCGAGTGTGAATGGAATGTAGGATGTCCCCTAGCAAAGTAGGCACCGGGTTACGAGACATGAAGATTTTGACGGTGTTCACATCTATGAGTTGGTCAGGATTTGGAAACAAAACCATCCCATAGATGAGGAGAGCCACAATTTCCTCAAAGTCTTGCAAATCCAAAGAGTTCCAACAGTTTTGGGCTTTCTCAAACAAGGACCTTTCTAGGAAGCCTTTGACACCACTCCTTGTTTCCCAATTAGTTGTGATATCAGATTGTTGCAAGTTTAGAGCTTGATCAATCTCTTCTAGCTTTGGATCTCTTTCCGTACCATTTAAAGGTAGTTGATTGAGAATGGGAATCCTTAAGAGTTGGGAGAATTCTTCCAAAGTTGGCACAAGTTGATAATCAGGAAATGTGAAGCAATGGTGTGGGGGATCAAAGAACTGGAAGAGCACCTTCATCATGTCTTCATCAGTGTTGGAAGTGACCAAGTTTAGTAGGTGACCATGTATTTTGGTAAATGGAGAATTTTCAGGAATCCTTGATGCTAACTCTTTGAGTTGAGGAGGGATCCTTACAAGATTGACTTGAATGGTTTTCCTGCGAATAGAATCCATGTCCTACAAAATAGAACAAAGATAAATCCCAAAAATCCTTGAAATGGTTAGTGAGTATGAGTATGATGTCATGATGTTTATGATGTTATGTACAAGTAAATACATACAAAAAAAAAGCAAACAAGTCCTTAAGTTTAGGCTTGCATGGAGTCTCATAGGTAAGTACCCTCTTGAAGTTTAGTTGGCTCAAACATGTCCTAGTAATAGTAACTGGGTTCTAAGGAGCTCAATATCACTGATTTGTATTCTCGGGCATTGTTTCAGCGCAAGCCTCTTTAATGGCGACCGAAATATCCCAAAAACCAAAACCTCAATGAGTGTAGTATTGAGTATCTACCAACTTCGGACTGCACCAAAGTCGATCATCTCACTATGTCCTAATGGCCAAGTTGGTCAAGTAAAGGTTCTAAAAGTCCGTTAGTGCTTCATGACATCACTCAGCGGCCACGTATTCTCCTTGATTAACTCAAGGGCTACCGGTACCCACAAATATGTTGCACTAACGTAGCTATTGCTTAGACCATGTCGGTATACCCCGCACAGTTTCCACAACGTATTACTACTTAACTATAAGGTGTTCCAAATTCGGGTAGAGGATTCAAACCCAAACAAAGAACCAAGATGTAAAGCATACAAGTCAAACAATGAAAGCAAGTAAATGTGATCTAACCCTAAGGTAACCCCACTTTTAGAATTTTCCTCAGCAGAGTCGCCAATTCTGTGATATGGTGGGAGAACTGACTTGGGTGTTTTGCGTTTGATTGCAAATGTTGCGGATAGTAAGAGTCGCCACCGAATTTTCTTTTATCCAATAAGGAAAGGTGAAAAAGCACAGGAAAGACCTTTAGAGATGTTTTCTTGAGTTCGGGGGGTAGATTATGAAAAGGGAAGGTATTAACACCCTTTCCATCCATGGTTTTCCATGGTCTCTTAGTTACTTGCTAGATCACTTGCTTTTGTTTGAAATTGTTCTTTGTGTGGTTTTTGAAAGTATTTTGTAAAGACGCCATCGTTTAGGAAAACTTTGTAATGATTCTCGTTCGTAAGAATGTATACAAAGTGTTGATCTTTTTGAAAATGTTTTCAAATGAGTGTTTTGGTGTATAAAATGTTTTTGTTATGAGCAAGAGAGCAATTAGGAGCGAATATACCTACTTAAAAGGTCTTAGATTTTCTTTTCCTCCTCCTTTAGGTGTTGCTATCTTACCATTGATTTGGTGAGATGCCCCATCGTTGGATGTGAAGGAACGAGCATGGGTCATCGTATAGTCATAGAAGGAAACCTATAGATGTTTTAGCAATGTCGTTTAGGGACTAGATCGTTTACCGAAGGCAACATCGAGGGTCATTGAGGGACTATGATCTTTTATCGAGGGTCTTTGCTAAAACGCCCATGTTCGAGGGACATGACTATTTTTCTGATAGGAAACAAGTGAGATTACCTTAAGGTGTGCTGTTGTACCCCAAAATTTGCCCTCCCATATTTCTCAATACACTTCAAGTGAGGTCCTCAAATTGCTCAAGGAAGTCCAAGGGTTGACCAAACAAGCTCTGTCCTAAGGCAGTCTACCTCAAATTACGGTTTCATGTTGCATCAATATACTTGAGTCCAAGGGATCCCAAATGCTCACCTTTGTCCTGATATGTTCTCAAGATCATCCATGTAAAGTTTCAAGCCTTGCAGAGGAAGTTTGCTCAGTCAATTTCTCAAAGGCCTGAAAATCGACTGTGCTAGGGCAAAAGTCAACTGTGGCCCACATACAGTCAAACTTCAAGATTTTTGGTCAACATCCTCATTTTAAAGTATTATTCATCATTTTATCAAGTGTTGATTATGATTCATCAAGGATTGCTCATAATTCATCAAGAACCAAAAGTTGCTAAATTAGGGTTTTACAGGGAAAGTCAACTCAACTTTGACCAAGCATAATTTTCTCATACTTTATGAGAAATGACCCATCCAAAGCTCATTTTGAATATTATGAATTTCTATATAATCCATATTCATCTTCAAAGTTCAAAATATGCACTCACAAGAAGTTATGAATTTTGACATTATAGGTCATTTTGAAAAGTCAACAAAACACCTTTTTTGTCAAAGCTTCATACATGAACATGGAATACCAAATTGATATGAGACCAAAAGGGTTGCTTAGAGGACAACTCAAGATTTCTAAAAAGTCCAAGAACACATTCAAAGTGTGAAAATTGAGGAAGTTATGCATTGGTGAAGTTGACCTTTTTTGTAAAATTGTCAAGAGTCAACTATGCCTAAAATTGAATTTTTTGCTAAATGGGCCTAACTTTTTGCACTTGTTTTGAGTTGGTAGAATGGTCCACGAGTCCTAGCTCTTCCCACTTGTCTTTGTCTTATTTTTATTATTTATTTCGATTTTTATTTGAATTAAATCAATTTAAATCAAAACAAATCATAGAAAATCCAAATCATTGAAACCTCAAGATATTGTGCATGTTTCAGGTCTTATATCCAGTTGGCAAGTGATTGAATTCGTGCAAGGCTTTTGTGTGCATAAAAAGATTGAATTTAGCCTATTTTTGGAAGGATCTTCAAGTGAATAAAATCCAAATCAAAAGCTATAATGGAGAAAGATTGAGATCATGTTTTCAACCCTAATTCATTCCTCAGTATATAATATACAATTGCATACCTAAAACACAAGGTTGGAGAGGCGCACAAAGTCAGAACAAACTTGAAAAAAATCAAAGAAAAGTGGTGATTCAATTTTGCACTTCCACGCATTCTCAAGACCCTCTAGCCATCCCAATCGCTTCCTGGGATCACAAGCAAGCGAAACCAATCAAGAACAAGGAGCTTCCAGCACTATAACTCACTGTAAGTCAGCCACAACAATGGCTTTTTCTGGAATTTGAATTGCATAATTTTGGCATCTATAGCATGAAATAATTATAGATTATTGCTCCTTGAAACATTTCCAAGCTATCTATATCACCCAATTGCATTTTTGTGGATTGTATCAAGATTTGCCATTATTAGGGTTCTTGGTTTCGTTTTAGGGTTTTTGTATGCAGGCAAAATTAGCCCCCATGAAGGGCATCATGATGCTCAGAATGTCAAGACGAGTTGATTCATGGCATTAGATGTCATTTATCATACCCATGGAGGATTTTGAAACAAGCCAGGGATGAAGTGACGGACGTTGTCCGTAGGTAAAAGTTTTTAACTTTTACCAACGGAGCGAGGACATGGATGACCAGCGTGGCATCATCCTGTTGGTCCATTCAAAATTCTGGCGCGTTTTTTTTTTGTCTCCACTAACTCCCTTTTATTGCATATTATCTATTATTATTATTTTATGTACAAAGCAAGCTTGCAGCGTATTTGGCATTAGAGCGTTTGGAAAATGCTTTGGGGCCTGGGTTCGAACCCCAGGTCCCCCCAATTATTTCATATCATTTTTCTTTCAATAATCAGGCAAGCATACAAGGCATGAATACCACCATGGGGCATCATCTCCTAACCATGAGATCAACAATCATCCAGATCTGAAGGCCATTATTGAAGGATCCATCATGTAGCCCAGTCAACGCGTAGCATGGGAGTATGGAAGTCAACATGGACCAACCTGTTTTGGGCCCAGAATTGATGCTCACACCCCCCCAAACTAATTTCTCAGGCCCATATCTCTTTCTTTTTTTTCTCATATATTTCTTTATTTAATTCATTTATTTATTTTTACTAACCTAAAAAAAATTAATTCTTTTTTATAAAATCACAAAAATAATATTTTTGCACCCAATTAGATTTAGGATATTATTTTTTTTATACAAAAATTAATTGAATTAGGTTATTTAATTTTAGGTAACTTTAATTTCTTTTTTGTAAATAAATTAAAATTAACTAGAACAATTAGGGTTTTTGTTTCTAACTAAATTCTATTTTCCTTTTCTCAAAAATAACCAAAAATATAAAAATAGGTCATGTAAATTATTTTCTTTATTTAATTTAATTACTAATTAATTTTGTATTTAATTTAAAAACCTAATTCTTTTTTTCTTCTTAAAAATAATCAAAAACAACGAAAATATTTTTTTTCTTTTAATTAGGTTAGACGGGGTCAAAACCCTAATTTCTTATCGTTCTTAATTTCATCGCGCGCGCTTTATTATCTTATTTTTACCATATTAATGTAATTGCTCACAAGTTGTAATAGATTAATTAGGACTTTTCTCTATTTCATTTATCATTTTGACGGGTTTGTTTTTGGCTATGTAAATACCCGAAGCCTTGTAATAGTGTAGCTTTATTTTCCGCATTTTAAATTCCGCAAATATTAACTGTTAGGTGTATGAATAATAGGGATGCATGACAAGAATGTATGATTAACTTTAAAACGGTTAGCTAACCCTAAATGTGCAAAGATAATAAACTTGAAATTGAATCACTCGCACGTGCGCACTCCTAGGGTACACTCCCACTTCGGCTGCCTTCGGTAAACAGTCATTAGGTATAGGATATTTTAGTGGTCGCTCTCTTGTCTAAACAAAGATCAAAGTCCCGTTCGGAAAAGTTGCCTCAAAATGGTTGCCTCGGATATTGTTGCCTCGAATAATTGATCTAAGATATTATGGTTACTACTAAGACATCCTAACATTGCTTTAGTGATCGTACGTCCCTTTCGAATTGACCCTCAAAACTCCGACGATAGTGTTACCTACTCACTAATAGTGGGATGGCGCTGTCTAAAGGAAACGAACATAGAGTAATTCTTTTTTCGAGTAGGTAGATGCTAGTAGGTACTCGCTCAATACAAACAAACTTTTCCACACTTACACTCTTTTCAAACAAAGTTTTCAAAAACACTTCGTAACACTCTTGAAGACAGAAGCAAGGGTTAAATCGAAGTCAAAACAAAAACTTTTCAAATCACACAAACACACAGAAGCAATTTTGAAAATAATGAGCAAGTACCTAAGAGCCCGTAGATAACTACGGATAGAAAGGCTGCTAATACCTTCCCTTTCTATAATCTACCCCCCGTACTCAGAAAATCTCGAAAAAAGGAATTTTTCTGTGCTTTTTTCCTTTCCTTGTTGGATAAAATAAAAGTCGGTGGCGACTCTTGCTTACCGCGACATTTTGAAAACACAAACACAAAATGCAAACCAGCATTTTCCTAAAATAGTCCCGGTTCTGGCCACCGTATCACAGAACTGGCGACTCTGCTGGGGATAATATAAATGGGGTATACCTTAGGATAAATTCATCATATTGCTTCTATTGTTTGATTTGATTGCTTTATCTTTGTGGGCTTTGTATCAGAGTTACTATAGATCGTAACTCAGATCTGGAGAACACCTGTTAGGTAAGTAGCAATAAACTGTGAAGGAACTGTACAGCGTAGACCGATACGGTTGAAGCAGTAGCTACGTTGATGTGGCACATTAGTTGGTACCGCTATCCCTTGTGGAGGAACAAGGAGAATATGGGGCTGCTATATGGGTCGTTAAGCATCAACTGACCTTAGAACCTATAATTGACCAACTTGGCCATAAGATGTAGTGAGATAGCCGGTCTCGGTGTAGAGCTGGGAACTGGTTGATACTCGATGCTGCACTCATTGAGACCATACTCTCAAGATAGTTCCAGCTACAAGAAAAGATTGCGTGAGCTGAAACCATGACCGATGGAGGATGGTCAGTGATATTGAGAACCTGTAGAACCCGGTTACTATTATTAGGACAGGTTAAAACCAACTGAACTTCAAGAGGGTGGTACCTAGACTCCATGCAAGCCTGAAATTTAAGGGCTCTTGTGTGACTTGTTTGCCTTTACCATGTTTGTTACCTGCTACACCTGTTGTGTGTTTTATCATGACATCATGCATCATGACATAGCATGCATATTTCATTGGACTAACCATTTTAAAGACCGAGGGGATTTATCTTTGTTCTGTTTTGCAGATCATGGCTTCGGTATGTAGAAATACCATTTGAGTTAACTTCGTGCAGATACCTGCTCAACTCAGAGAGTTAGTCTCAAAAGTTCCTGATACTTCTTCATTTGTTAGAAGACATGGTTATCTCCTTAGCCTGGTCACCTCAAAGTTGGATGAGCAAATGATGAGTGTGCTGTTCCAGTTCTTTGACCCGTTGCATCATTGTTTCACCTTCCCGGATTATCAGCTAGTCCCTACTTTGGAGGAGTTTTCTGACTTGCTAGGCATATCCATTCTCGAGCAGACACCCTTCACAGGTTTGGAAGAGACTCCTAGGCCGGAGGATATTGCTTCAGCCCTACATCTAAAAAGGGTTTATGTAGTATCCAACTGGGAGACACGGAGCGAGGTTAAAGGTTTCTTGGCCAAGTTTCTAATTGATCAAGCTCAACAGTTCTGGGATAACTTGGATTTTCAAGTTCTCGAAGATATCTTGGATCTCCTCATCTACGACTTAGTTCTTTTCCCGAATCTAGATTCCTTCATAGATGTGAACGCAGTTAAGATCTTTTTGTCTCGTAATTCAGTGCCTACTCTTCTGGATGATATCTGTTGTACCCCAAAATTTGCCCTCCCATAATCTTCAAAGTTTTGACAAGAATCATCCACAATTGGTTCAAATTTACTTAAGGGCCACACAGTTAAACCATCCTCCTAAGCCAGTCAAACTAGGGTTTTGGTTCTCACAAGGAAGCTGAAGTTTTCAAGGGCTCAATCAAGTCTCCTATGCTCATACACATTGTCAAGTACCTACATGTCAAGTTTCAAGGCTCACAAGGTCAAGTTGCACAGTCAAAAACCCTAATTGCTCAACAGTCAACTGTAGGGGCAAAATGGTCATTTGGCAGTCAAAAGTCAAAATTTTTGGTCAACATCTTATTTTAAAGCCACAAACATCATTTGATCAATGCTTGATCATGATTCTCAAAGCTTGGCTCAAAAATCATCAAGATGCAAAAGTTTCTATTTTTGGACAGCTGAAAAGTCAACTGTAACTTGACCAAGGCATAACTTTTTCATGGTTCATCAGAAAAATCCCATCCAATGCTCATTTTTAAGGGGAAGACATTTCCTACAGCTCATCTTCACACTCCAAGTCCAAGAAATGCTCTCACAAAAAGTTATCAATTTCAACATTATAGGTCATTTTCAAAAGTCAACAAAAAGAGACTTTAAGTCAAAGCCCATAACTTGATATTGGTAAATCAAAATGACATGGGACCAAAGGCATTGGTTAGAGGACTCAAAGACCTTTCCAAAATGTCCAAGAACATGAGCAAAGCTTAAAAATTGAGCAAGATATGCATTGGAGAAGTTGGGAAATTTTTGTGAAATGGCCAAAATCATTTATCCTTGAAATTTCATTTTTGACAAAAGGGGCCCACTTTTTCCACTTGAATTAACTTGGCCATGCTTCCCACGTGTCCCACCTTTTATTTCAATTTTTTAAATTAATTTTTTCATTTTTTATTGATTTTATTAGATTTAATTAATTTTAAATCTTTTAAAATCAAAGGAAAATCAAAAAGCCTAATTAAAGAGGATATTTGACTTTGATGGGTCTTGAATCACCTTTAAGCATATGCCGAATTCGTGCAAGGGGCCAAATAGAGCAAGAATTCAAAAATGATCCAAAAAAGGAAGTTTGGTTATGGAGGTTTATGGAGAATCATGAAATTGAATGTGTTGCATTATGAGGCCATAATTCCTCTTCATACACATTGCCTAATGTATATACAAGTGATACAAAACAAGAGAGAGACCTAAGCTGCGCAAAAACAATCAGAGCAAACTCACACTTTTGGCAAAAAAATCTCAAAACTGAAAACAGGGTTAGAGTTTGATTCAAGCCAAAACAACGATCCTATCACATTCCTGGGACATCAAGGAACCTTCCTGGATCAAGAACACAGTCCCTAACCCTTTGAATCATTGTACAGAAGTCAAGCTTTTCTCATTTTTTTTCATAATCGTATTTCAAGATTTAGACATTTTCATTGCATATTTTTAATGGATTCATACTATATGATGTGTTCTGAAGTTAACCATCTACTTTAATTGCGTTTTTGTATACTATATGCGATTCTACCATTGATGCAGATTAGGGTTCTTGGAGGTCCAAATTGGGCGTTTTGAAAAGCGGTAAAATTAGACCACCATAGTACCATGACTGAATCAAGCATGATTGGACGATCAATAAACATATGTCGCGCCTAATTTATGAAGCCCCAGGGGCTATTCGCTATTTTCTAATATGGTGTCTACAGGGACGTTTAAAAACCGTTGCCTATGTTTGTTATATTTTCAGGAAAAATAAACCAAGGAAGAAGAAGGATGCGTGGCCATCAGTAATTGGCTAGTTCAAAATTTCGCGCTAAAACATCATTAATATTTGGCTTTATTTTATATTGATTGTTTGATATCAAATATACAAACGCGTTGAGTGGAGCAGTTGGTAGAGTGCATCACTGGTAACGTTCATGACCTGGGTTCGAGCCCCAGGTCCTCACCCCCTTTCATATTATTTTCCATTTAATGTTCCTATGCAGGTTCAGCGCTGAAGGTTCACTATGCTCACAATTATCTGGCCATCCACGTGCCTATGGAGATGGATCACATGGCCACAATCAGAAGCGCACCATAGACCTGAGTCAAAGAAGCTACACGATGATGGAAAAGTCAAAAAGGCCTTTAAAACCTTGGGCCAAAATTGCTAAGGACTGACCTCCATTTGGGGACAACACCCCCCTCCAGTTTGCTTCTTTTAACTTTTTATATCTTCTCTTTTCTTTGTTTTAATTAATCTTTTTTAATGCTTTAATTTAATATTTTCATAATAATAAAAAAACCAAAAATCATCAAAAATCATAAAAGAACAAAAATATGTTTTATTTTAATTTAATTCATCAATGACCTTTTTTGTGAATAAATTCAATAAAGTAATTTAGTTTTAATTTTAGGTTGTTAATTTAATTCTTTTTCTCAATAACCAAAAATAATAAAAATAGACTTTTAGCACTTTTTTTTATTTTATTAAATATTTTTATTATAAGTATCATTAACCATTAATTTTGTAAATAAATTATATAATCAATTTAGTTTTAATTTTAGGTTTTAACTTTAATGTATTTTTTTTAATAAATTAAAAACAATTAGAACTAGAATTATTTAACTTTTAAATTCCAATTTAATTTTTCTTTAATGTCATAAATACAAAAACATGAAAAATAAGTTCTTTCTTTTTATTTAACTTAATTATTTTAATAATTTTATTTTAATTCCTTTAAAGGGTCCAACGCCCTCGCATTCGATTACATTTTTTTTCGCGCGTTTTATTTATTTCTTTTTGTGAATATAATGTACTTGCTCCAAAGCCCTGTAATAGTTAATTCGACACTTATTTTCTGCACTTTATTTTAAATCGGGTCTGGATTAATTTGGCGATGTAGACCCGCGCCTTTGTAATAGCGTAGGACCTTTATCTTTTCCGCACTTTAAATTCCCGCACCTTTAACTGTTAAACAATCACATGAAAGAATGAATGCCCAAAAATAAAAATCAAAACGTAGATCACCAATGCATGACAAGACAAACAATAAACTGAAAATGACACACAATTCACACACCACCCCTAGGGTACGCCTCACTGTTGCCTTGCCTCGAAAGGTGATCGTCGAGTAGAGGATGTCTTAGTAAGTCCTCATGATCTGGGAACCTGGCATGAGGGTAGCTTCTAAGGTGTCTTCCCATTGCTCTGGTGATCACCATGTCCCGAACCTCGAATTGACCCGAACACCTCCAACGGTGGTGCTACCTACCTCTCAATGGTGGGATGGCACTACTTTAAAGGACATTTACACAGACGAATTCCTTAGAGTAGGTAGATTCTCATAGATACTTGCTCTTTTCAAAAACAAACAAAATACTTTTCACACCTACACTTTCTAAAAGTTTTCAAACAAATTTTTCATACACTCTTGAGGACAGATACAAGAGTTACTTAGAGATTTTTCAAACGAAACTTTTTCAAACCCACGCACTTTTGAAAAGCAAACAAACATTTTGAAAACACAATGAGCAAGTATCTAAGAGCCCATGGATAACCATGGATAGAAAGGGTGCTAACACCTTCCCTTTCTATAATCTACCTCCTGAACCGAGAGCAATCTCTATAAGGAATTTTTCTGTGCTTTTGTCCTTTCCATTTGGAGAAAATAAAAGACGGTGGCGACTCTTGCTTACCGCGACATTTCGCGAAACCAGCGTTAAACAGTCAGTTCCAGATCCACCGATCACAGAACTGGCGACTCTGCTGGGGATACTCTTTAAAGTGAGGTGTACCTTAGGACTAAGATCACTGTGTTTTCAATTGCTTTGATTTGTTTGCTTTAAATTGTGGGACTGTCTTGGGAGTTCTATAGATCCTAACCCGGATCTGGAGATACCTTCTTAGAAAGTAGCAACAAGGCTGTGAGGGAACTGTGCGGGGTATACCGACATGGTTGAAGCAGTCTGCTACGTTGATGTGGCACTTTGGTGTGTACCGGTAACCCTTGAGTCAATCAAGGAGAGTACGGGGCCTCCACGTGGTGTCGTGAAGCATCAACAGACCTTAGGAACCTTAATTGAACCATCTTGGCCTCTTTAGGGTAGTGAGATAACTACTTTGGTGTACTCCGAAGTCGGTTGATACTCGATACTACACTCAATTGAGGGTTATTTTCTTGGGATATTTTGATCGCCAGTCAGTGGATAAATCGAAACGATGAACAATGAAAGCAATCCAATGATATTGAGATCCTTAGAACCCGGTTACTTTGATAGGACAGGTTTGAGCCCACCAACTTCAAGAGGGTAATACCCAGACCCCATGCTGGCCTAAACTCTAAGGGCTTGTCTTGTGTGACTTGTGTGCCTTACATGTTTGCCTTTGTAAATATTTGTGGTGTGTTTAATCATAGCATCATAACATCATACAGCATCATATGCATCCACTAACCATTTCAGGGGTTCGAATCTTCATCTTTGTTCTTGTTTTGTAGGACATGGAAACTATCCGCAGAAAGACAATTCAGATCAACCTTATAAGGGTCCCTCCTCAGCTTAAGGAGCTTACATCCAGGATTCCCGAGAACTCGTCATTCAGTGAAAGGCATGGTAGACTCATCAGCCTGGTCAATACCAATATTGAGGAAGAGATGGTAAAGGTCCTTTTCCAATTCTTTGACCCTCTGCATCACTGTTTTACTTTCCCAGATTATCAGCTGGTGCCTACTCTAGAAGAGTTTTCCCAGCTTCTGAAGATTCCCATTCTCAATCAACTACCCTACAACGGTACGGAAAGGGAACCAAAACTTGAAGAAGTAGCTAAAGCATTATGCCTACCACCATCTGACATCAAGGGGCATTGGGAAGCCAGAAATGGTATCAAAGGATTCTTGGCAAAGTTTCTGTTTGAGAAGGCCCAAGAGTGTTGGAATTCCCTTGACCTACAAGCCTTTGAAGAAGTTGTAGCCCTCCTTGTCTATGGGTTGGTGTTGTTCCCTAAACCAGATCAGCTTATAGATATCAGTGCTGTCAAGGTCTTCATGTCCAAGAATCCTATACCTACGTTGCTGGGGGACATCCTTCACTCATGTTACACTCGAACCATGAGAAAAATGGGTGTTCTTATGTGCTGCACTCCCCTCCTGGGAAGGTGGTTTATTTCGCACCTTCCACAATCAGTTTTGAAGAACGAGCGAGGTTTGAGGTGGTCACAACGGTTGATGACTCTTACACATGTAGATATACATTGGTGTTCTCGGTCCAGAGAGGATGTCACTATCATTGATCGTTGTGGGGAGTACCCTAATGTTCCTTTACTTGGAATCAGAGGAGGTATTACTTACAACCCGTGCCTGGCTTGGAGACAGTTTGGTTATGCTCAGAAAGATGGCCCTCATGAGATGTTAATTCATGACATAGTTTTTGACTTCGACAAGGATGCGCAAGGGCTTCACCAGAAATTTATCAGAGCTTGGAGGATGCCCAGCAAAATAGACAGCAAGACCATGGGGCAGAGGAACTCCATCCCATTGGAGCCTTATCTCAAATGGGTACGAGCCCGCTCCCAGAAGCTGGTAATGCCATATCCTCATGTTCTCCCCGTGATCAAAGAGCCAGACTTGGAAGGAGAGGTGTCCTACACCATTCAACATCCTGACATGCCCACGTCCTGGGAAGATATGCAGAAGAGTTGGATCCAGCTTAAGGAAGAACGGAATTCTCTGGAGACCAGTCTACATGCCAGTGAGAAGAAGGTCCTGGAGCTCACCCGCCTATTGCACGAGGAAAGGAATCTTAATACCTATATTGATCCGAAGAGGATGCGTAGTGTCTTTTGGGACTGATCTGCTTTGTAATGTTTGCCCATGAGGCTTTAATGTACTGAACAATTATTTCCTTAATGATAACGTGTGTTCCTTTTTGTCTACAACAAATTTGAATTTTCGAACCCTTGAATGCATTGCATAAACACATATCATTCATCATATGCATCACAGGTACTCTTCTTTTCAGGTTGCTGACTGTTCTTCGCTGTTTATTACAACATCATGAACCCTGAATCATCAACCGAGACATCTATCAAGGCCCTTCAGGCGCAGAACGCCCAATTTCAGGAACTGATCATGGGTTTAGCTCAAGGTCAAAAAGAGCTGAGGTCTATGCTTCTGAAGAAGAATAAGAAGAAGAAGAGGACTGTGCTATTTAACACTGGGCGCAGGCTCGGGAACACCTTGCAAAATGAGGCTGAGAGGACTACTCCATCTGTGGGGGAAGGTAGTCACCAAGAAAGGGAGGTCCCTACTCCTGTGGTCTCTGATACTTAAACAGACTTCAACGACGAACAGTACCCTCCTGCTGAAGACCGGTACAAGCAGCTGGAGGACAGATTAAAAGCTATGGAAATTCAGCGTGTGCCTGGACTGGATTTCGGAGACTTGGGGTTATCTACTGGGGTGGTGATTCCACACAAGTTCAAGGCACCTGCCTTTGTGAAGTATGACGGGGCTTCCTGTCCCAAGATGCACCTCCGTTCTTATGTAAGGAAGATCCAGCCTTACACAGCAGATAGGAACTTATGGATCCACTTCTTCCAGGAGAGTCTTTCAGGGACTCACCTCGAATGGTTCTATCAATTGGATGGAACCAACATTCGTAACTGGGAGGATCTGGCCACTGCTTTTTACAAGCAGTATCAATATAATTCCGACCTCGCTCCTACGCGTACCCAACTCCAGGGTATGTCGCTAGGGTCGGGTGAAGGTTTTAAGGAGTACGCACAGAAATGGAGAGATCTGGCTGGCAGGGTGCAGCCACCATTGACGGACCGGGAGCTGGTGGATATGTTTTTGGGGACCCTATCTGGTCCATTTTTCAATCATCTCATTGGTAATTCCTCTGCTGGGTTCACTGATCTGATCCTGACTGGTGAAAGGATCGAGGCCGGTATAAAATCGGGGAAGATACATAAGGTTTCCTCCTCCAATGCTGAAAAGAAACCCTTCAAAAAGGAGGCTAGTGCTGTATATAGCTCCCGGAGACCAGAGAGATCTGAGCGCCGCTAATCTGTCAGTGCGGTAATGATTGCCAAGCCTGCTGCCGCTCCTCGGCCGACCAATCCTCAAAGGTCTGAAAGACCCCGGAGAGAGTTTACCCGTTTGAGCATGACCTTATCACAGATCCTGCCACAGTTACTCTCAACCAACTTAGTAACCGTCAGAGAGGCTCCGAAGTTCCCAAATACTACCTCTCCGAAATACAACCCAAATGCTTGTTGTGCTTATCATTCTGATAGCCTGGGGCATTCCACTGATGACTGTTGGGCATTAAGGAACAAGCTGCAGGACCTTATTGACGCCAAGGAGGTACAGTTTGAGGCATCTGAGAAGCCTAATGTAGTGACAGCTCCCCTGCCTGCTCATGGAGTGAATGCTATTGGGGACGAAGAGGAAATGGATGAAGCTGAGTTTGATAGCTGGATTTACCCGGCAACCGACAGTGGACTTAACAATTGGAGCGCAAAGGACAATCTACCTGTTTCTCTTGTTACTAAGTAATGAATTCCTATGTTTTTGGTATCTGTAATAAACAATAATAAACTCTATGGCCCGGTGTCTTACCCGGGGCACCGTGGTCTTATTTATGAGGGCTTTTGTTTGTCATTGTCATATATCATAAATAAAAGCATCGGACGTTTTTCACATTTCAAATCTTGCGCTCCTTTTCTTTCCTTTCTTTATATATTGCAAAACAGCTGTATTTGCACACACTCACTCATACAGGTTTCAATCCACTCCGGATCTCACTGGTAACGACTCTGCTACTGCCAATTGTGACTTCGACAATCCGATCAACTTAGCCGAAGACGAAGGTGAAGACGATTGCGAAGTGCCTGGCGAGCTTGCAAGACTGTTACTCCAGGAAGAAAGGGCAATTCAACCACATGAAGAGCCAGTGGAGACAATAAACCTGGGTACTGAGACCGACCGTAAGGAAGTCAAGATTGGTGCCAACCTAGAGCTCGGCGTGAAGCAACGGTTGATTCAGATGTTACATGACTACATGGAAATATTCGCCTGGTCCTACGAAGACATGCCCGGGTTGGATACCGACATTGTAGTCCATCATTTGCCTACCAAGGAAGACTGCCCTCCGGTTAAGCAAAAGGCCCGTCGTATGCGTCCAGAGATGTCGGAGAAGATTAAAGCCGAGGTTATGAAACAGTTTGATGCTGGGTTCCTTGCAGTAACTTCTTACCCTCAGTGGGTTGCTAATGTGGTGCCGGTACCTAAGAAGGACGGTAAGGTCAGAATGTGTGTTGATTACAAGGATCTGAACAGGGCCAGCCCCAAAGATGACTTCCCCTTACCTCACATTGATGTCCTTGTTGACAATACAGCTCAGCACAAGGTATTCTCTTTCATGGATGGCTTTTCAGGTTACAATCAGATCAAGATGGCACCTGAAGACATGGAAAAGACTACATTTGTTACTCAGTGGGGCACCTTCTGCTACAAGGTCATGCCTTTTGGACTAAAGAACGCTGGGGCAACCTACCAACGTGCCATGGTTGCTTTATTTCATGATATGATCCATCATGAGATAGAAGTGTATGTTGACGACATGATCGCAAGGTCCCAGACTGAGGAAGAACACCTTGATCATCTGCAGAAATTGTTTGACCGTCTGAAACTGTACAAGATGAGGTTGAACCCGAACAAGTTCACCTTCGGGGTAAGATCTGGGAAGTTGCTAGGCTTTGTTGTAAGTGATAAGGGTATTCAAGTGGACCCTGCCAAGGTTAAAGCTATTCAAGAGATGCCAGTTCCTAAAACAGAGAAAGAGGTCAGAGGTTTTTTAGGACGCCTGAATTACATTGCTTGGTTCATCTCACACCTAACTGCTACCTGTGAGCCAATCTTCAAGCTGCTGAGGAAAGATCAGGTAGTACGTTGGAATGATGAATGTCAGGTTGCTTTTGACAGAATCAAAGAGTATCTCTAAGAACCACCCATCCTTATGCCACCGGTTGAAGGGAGACCTCTGATATTATACCTGACAGTGCTTGACAACTCAATGGGGTGTGTGCTGGGGCAGCATGACGAGTCTGGCCGAAAAGAGCATGCCATTTATTACCTTAGCAAAAAGTTTACCGACTGTGAGACCCGATACTCACTGCTCGAGAAAACTTGCTGCGCTTTGGTATGGGCTGCTCGCCGGCTGAGACAGTATATGCTGACTCACACTACCTTGTTGATCTCAAAGATGGATCCTATAAAGTATATATTCGAAAAGCCTGCTCTGTCTGGGAGAATTGCAAGATGGCAAATGATCTTGACGGAATACGACATTCAGTACACAACCCAGAAAGCCATCAAGGGAAGTGTATTGGCAGACCACTTGGCACATCAGGCCGTAGATGACTATCAGTCAATGAACTTCGAGTTTCCAGATGAAAGCATCATGATAGTAACTGATTGTGAAGTACCTGGACCGGATGAAGGACCTGAGGAAGGATCCCGATGGTCTATGCACTTTGACGGAGCCTCCAATGCTTTGGGTAATGGTATCGGCGCTGTGATCATATCCCCTCAAGGCACCCATACTCCCCTCACTGCCCGGCTATGTTTCAACTGCACCAACAACATGGCGGAGTATGAGGCGTGCATCATGGGACTCAAAGATGCAATTGACTTAAGGATCAAGTTTCTGAGTGTCTTCGGAGATTCCTCTCTCGTAATCAACCAGATCAAAGGCGAGTGAGATACGAAACATCCGAATCTTATTCCTTACAAAGAATATGTGGTGACAATGATCCCCCACTTCACAGAGATAACCTTTGAACATTTCCCGAGAGAGGAGAATCAGTTAGCGGACACGTTAGCTACGATGTCTTCTATGTTCAAAGTCAAGTGGGACAATGAGGCTCCCCGGGTCATCATCTGGAAACTGGACGAACCGGCATACTGTTGTGATCTTGAGACTGAATTAGTGACTGAGAAGCCTTGGTACCATGAGGTGAAGAGGTACTTGGAAGCTCAGGAATACCCTGAAGGTGCATCTGTCAACGATAAGAAGTTTCTGAGAAGGTTCGCAGCAAAGTTCTTCCTTAGCAACAACGTCTTGTATAAACGAAACCATAATTCGACCTTACTGCGTTGTGTGGATAAGACTGAAGCAGAAAGGATTATGGCGGAGCTACATAAGGGTACCTTCGGAACACATTCCAGTGGGCACACTATGGCTAAGAAGATCCTTCGGGCAGGGTATTTCTGGTCCACAATGGAAGCTGATTGTTACCAATATTCTCGGACGTGTCACAAGTGCCAGGTTTATGCAGACAAGGTGCACGTTCCTCCAGTTCCTCTGAATGTCCTGACTGCACCTTGGCCTTTTGCAATGTGGGGCATTGATATGATCGGTGAGATCAGACCTACGGCATCTAACGGGCATCGCTTCATCCTTGTAGCGATTGATTACTTTACAAAGTGGGTTGAAGCAGCTTCCTATGCTACAGTAACCAAGACTGTTGTGGCACGGTTCATTTGGCATAATCTGATCTGTCGATACGGCGTCCCTGAGAGAATTATTACAGATAACGGTACCAATCTGAATAACAAGATGATCACTGAGCTCTGCGAGCAGTTCAAAATACAGCACCACAATTCTTCTCCTTACAGACCGAAGATGAATGGGGCTGTAGAAGCAGCAAATAAGAACATTAAGAAAATCGTGCAGAAGATGACAGTGACTTATAAGGATTGGCACGAGATGTTACCGTTTGCTCTACATGGGTACCGTACCTCAGCCAGGACGTCAACCGGGGCAACTCCTTTCTCTCTGGTTTTTGGTATGGAGGCAGTCTTACCGATCGAAGTGCAAATACCCTCTCTCCGGATAATGAAGGATGCAAATCTGAACGAGGATGATTGGATCCAGACACGACTTGATCAGCTCAACCTTATTGATGAAAAGAGACTTGCTGCTATCTGCCATGGTCAGACGTATCAGAAACGGATGATCAGGGCATTTAACAAAAAGGTCAGACCACAGGAATATCAAGTTGGGGATCTGGTAATCAAGCGAATCATCCTTCCTCAGAGTGATCCAAGGGGCAAATGGACCCCTACGTACGAAGGGCCATTTGTGGTTAAGCATGTGTTCTCATGAGGAGCCATGATTCTAACCAACATGGATGGTGACGACCTTCCTCACCCCGCCAATGCAGACATAGTAAAAAGATACTACGCATAAAAAGACCCGCTAGGCTGACATGCCTAGGCAAAAATTAGGGCTTCCCGTCGAACCAAAAGGGTTCGGGCAAAATGAAGGGATGAAATGAAAAAAATATGTACACCCGGCAAGTCGAAAACCTGAAAAGGCGGCTTGGGCAAAAATGGGTATCCCGATGGAATGAAAACCCGAAAGGGCGGTCCAGGCAAAAATTAGGGATAAAAGCGTAATACTATGTCTCATTGGATCACTTTGTATCCAGAATCCGGTATGTACATCAAACTCAGACGGCATCGATCAGTCAGCTTCATCTTCGTTTAGGTCATCAAGTGATGAGACACTCGGAGTTATAAAGGCAATAGCAGAGTGGGAACCCAGTGGGATCATTCATTTCACACAGCTGTTTTATTTTCTTTTGTACAAAACTTGTATAAACTCTTTTGTTCGGCGGCGTCCTCTTACTAGGACGTTAGCCTCTTGTACACAAAACGCCTATTTTTAGGCCATTCAAAAATCAATACGAATATATTTTTCAGTTAAAAGTGCCAATTGTTTTTCTTTTCTGTTTTGTTTTGCGAAGAACGTCCAAGGTTCAATTTGTGATATATGCATTGACAATAATTTGCTAACTCATAAATATTTGCATACGAAACAAAGGATTAATTACAGGTAACATTAGAAACAGGGGCAATAAAGAGTTGTCTGAGCAATCTAATTGTTCTGTCCTCCAAGGTACCAAGGTAGGTTCAGCTAAAAAAAAACATAACCAGGTATCCAAATTCCCCAGAGAGTAAGCAGTCAGTACACTCTCTCCAAGCTATATTATCAAACCTTAAGGAAGTTGAGTATCCTCCAGCAGATCTCAACGTTCTCCAGCAGCAATATACATATTCTTGACAAGCATCCCCGGCAGTCTTGGCCTAAAGATTGTTCCCCGGCGGTATATCAAACATTCAGTGGAGTCACTTCCCCGATACAGTTCAAAACTTCCCCAGGAGAGTCCAATCAAGTTTCCCCAGGAAAGTTGGAATCCATCTCCCCAAGCAGTAAGCTTATCCCCAGTAGATTCTGGAAGCTTATCCCCTCGCAGAGCACGAACGCGTCGTCCGGTTTTATCCAAAGAGTTATTTCCCTACCAGGATATAACTGGGTTATCCTCAGCCAAAAGCCACGGAAAGAGCGTCCTCGACGAAGTCTTCTTATCCCCAGCGAAGTCTATTAACACTTCCGATACCACAAGGGTATCTCCAGCAAGTTACTATCAACGACTCAGTAAAGTATCTCTCTCCCCACAGAGTATTGCTTCCCAGCAAGATCGCTAGAGTACTCTCCTCCCCGCAGATTTATTCCATTCGCCAAGTTTATTCCCCAACGGAGTTATCTTCTCCTACCGGTATTCTTGCAACTGTCATCCCCAGCGGAAGTAAAAGCTTATTCTTCAGCATCAGCCCAGGAGTGACTTCCCAGCACCCGTCAAGGATTTATTTTCCTAGACGAAAAATACATTCATAAACATCACACCTCCATACATCATTATAGCATGCATAGACGCATCATACAAATCTCATTTATGTTGAGAACATCATTGCTTGGTCCATATCATGCATTGCATATGACTGACCTTTACCTTTCAGGAAAGTTTCAGCTAAATTCTCAATCATATTTAAAGACTCTAAGGCCTTCTCTAGTCCGGCTAAATCGACCCCAAACAGATTTTCCTGATGAAGACTCAGTAGAAGTTATCCAAGGTTTTTCTCAATGATTGCTTTTGAGATTATAATTTCCTATGGTTCTCTCCCCGATACTGCGGAGACGATAATTCCATTCCAGGTTTTTCTCAATGTTTGCTATTGAGACTGTAATTGCCTATGGTTCTCTCCCCGATCCTGCGGAGACGATAATTCCATCCAAGGTTTTTCTCAATGATTGCTTTTGAGATTATAATTTCCTATGGTTCTCTCCCCGATCCTGCGGAGACGATAATTCCATCCAAGGTTTTTCTCAATGATTGCTTTTGAGATTATAATTTCCTATGGTTCTCTCCCCAATGCTGCGAAGACGATAATTCCATTCCAGGTTTTTCTCAATGTTTGCTATTGAGATTATAATTGCCTATGGTTCTCTCCCCGATCCCGCGGAGATGGTAATTTCCATCCAAGGTTTTTCTCAATGATTGCTTTTGAGATTATAATTTCCTATGGTTCTCTCCCCAATGTTGCGGAGACGATAATTCCATTCCAGGTTTTTCTCAATGTTTGCTATTGAGATTATAATTGCCTATGGTTCTCTCCCCGATCCTGCGGAGATGGTAATTCCCACCAAGATTTTGCTCAATGATTGCTGTTGAAGTGAAGTTATCCAAGATTTTCTCAATGATTGTTGTTGAGGTTAAAGTCATCCAAGGTTCTCTCACCGTTCCTGTTGAGGTAGTAACCATCCCTGGTTCATTCATCGCCGTTTGAAGCTCCAGATCCAGCTCCTGTAACCAGTCAGGGCATATCTATACAAAGAATTTGAAGACCAGCTCCTGTAACAGGTCAGGTAATCATTTTTCTTTTGCAGGTACGCAAGTTCTCGCTAAGAAATCTCTTATGCGATCAACATCTAGATGGCATCTATAAGCCCATCCACCTTCCGGCATCCCTCAGCATGGAATCTGTAAGCCCATTCCACTACTACATCACTGCTACTATGTGAGCGCAAATTTCTGGGCACTCTAGTGTTCAATCATCTTCCCCCTTCGGATTACGAAAGGCACGTCACGCCAATCTACATCCTCAGGTCTAAGAAGATTGAACAGGGGCAACTGTTGTACCCCAAAATTTGCCCTCCCATAATCTTCAAAGTTTTGACAAGAATCATCCACAATTGGTTCAAATTTACTTAAGGGCCACACAGTTAAACCATCCTCCTAAGCCAGTCAAACTAGGGTTTTGGTTCTCACAAGGAAGCTGAAGTTTTCAAGGGCTCAATCAAGTCTCCTATGCTCATACACATTGTCAAGTACCTACATGTCAAGTTTCAAGGCTCACAAGGTCAAGTTGCACAGTCAAAAACCCTAATTGCTCAACAGTCAACTGTAGGGGCAAAATGGTCATTTGGCAGTCAAAAGTCAAAATTTTTGGTCAACATCTTATTTTAAAGCCACAAACATCATTTGATCAATGCTTGATCATGATTCTCAAAGCTTGGCTCAAAAATCATCAAGATGCAAAAGTTTCTATTTTTGGACAGCTGAAAAGTCAACTGTAACTTGACCAAGGCATAACTTTTTCATGGTTCATCAGAAAAATCCCATCCAATGCTCATTTTGAAGGGGAAGACATTTCCTACAGTTCATCTTCACACTCCAAGTCCAAGAAATGCTCTCACAAAAAGTTATCAATTTCAACATTATAGGTCATTTTCAAAAGTCAACAAAAAGAGACTTTAAGTCAAAGACCATAACTTGAGATTGGTAAATCAAAATGATATGGGACCAAAGTAATTGGTTAGAGGACTCAAATACCTTTCCAAAATGTCCAAGAACATGAGCAAAGCTTAAAAATTGAGCAAGATATGCATTGGAGAAGTTGGGAAATTTTTGTGAAATGGCCAAAATCATTTATCCTTGAAATTTCATTTTTGACAAAAGGGGCCCACTTTTTCCACTTGAATTAACTTGGCCATGCTTCCCACGTGTCCCACCTTTTATTTCAAATTTTTTAATTAATTTTTTCATTTTTTATTGATTTTATTAGATTTAATTAATTTTAAATCTTTTAAAATCAAAGGAAAATCAAAAAGCCTAATTAAAGAGGATATTTGACTTTGATGGGTCTTGAATCACCTTTAAGCATATGCCAAATTCGTGCAAGGGGCCAAATAGAGCAAGAATTCAAAAATGATCCAAAAAAGGAAGTTTGGTTATGGAGGTTTATGGAGAATCATGAAATTGAATGTGTTGCATTATGAGGCCATAATTCCTCTTCATACACATTGCCTAATGTATATACAAGTGATACAAAACAAGAGAGAGACCTAAGCTGCGCAAAAACACTCAGAGCAAACTTACACTTTTGGCAAAAAAATCTCAAAACTGAAAACAGGGTTAGAGTTTGATTCAAGCCAAAACAACGATCCTATCACATTCCTGGGACATCAAGGAACCTTCCTGGATCAAGAACACAGTCCCTAACCCTTTGAATCATTGTACAGAAGTCAAGCTTTTCTCATTTTTTTTCATAATCGTATTTCAAGATTTAGACATTTTCATTGCATATTTTTAATGGATTCATACTATATGATGTGTTCTGAAGCTAACCATCTACTTTAATTGCGTTTTTGTATACTATATGTGATTCTACCATTGATGCAGATTAGGGTTCTTGGAGGTCCAAATTGGGCGTTTTGAAAAGCGGTAAAATTAGACCACCATAGTACCATGACTGAATCAAGCATGATTGGACGATCAATAAACATATGTCGCGCCTAATTTATGAAGCCCCAGGGGCTATTCGCTATTTTCTAATATGGTGTCTACAGGGACGTTTAAAAACTGTTGCCTATGTTTGTTATATTTTCAGGAAAAATAAACCAAGGAAGAAGAAGGATGCGTGGCCATCAGTAATTGGCTAGTTCAAAATTTCGCGCTAAAACATCATTAATATTTGGCTTTATTTTATATTGATTGTTTGATATCAAATATACAAACGCGTTGAGTGGAGCAGTTGGTAGAGTGCATCGCTGGTAACGTTCATGACCTGGGTTCGAGCCCCAGGTCCTCACCCCCTTTCATATTATTTTCCATTTAATGTTCCTATGCAGGTTCAGCGCTGAAGGTTCACTATGCTCACAATTATCTGGCCATCCACGTGCCTATGGAGATGGATCACATGGCCACAATCAGAAGCGCACCATAGACCTGAGTCAAAGAAGCTACACGATGATGGAAAAGTCAAAAAGGCCTTTAAAACCTTGGGCCAAAATTGTTAAGGACTGACCTCCATTTGGGGACAACACCCCCCTCCAGTTTGCTTCTTTTAACTTTTTATATCTTCTCTTTTCTTTGTTTTAATTAATCTTTTTTAATGCTTTAATTTAATATTTTCATAATAATAAAAAAACCAAAAATCATCAAAAATCATAAAAGAACAAAAATATGTTTTATTTTAATTTAATTCATCAATGACCTTTTTTGTGAATAAATTCAATAAAGTAATTTAGTTTTAATTTTAGGTTGTTAATTTAATTCTTTTTCTCAATAACCAAAAATAATAAAAATAGACTTTTAGCACTTTTTTTTATTTTATTAAATATTTTTATTATAAGTATCATTAACCATTAATTTTGTAAATAAATTATATAATCAATTTAGTTTTAATTTTAGGTTTTAACTTTAATGTATTTTTTTTAATAAATTAAAAACAATTAGAACTAGAATTATTTAACTTTTAAATTCCAATTTAATTTTTCTTTAATGTCATAAATACAAAAACATGAAAAATAAGTTCTTTCTTTTTATTTAACTTAATTATTTTAATAATTTTATTTTAATTCCTTTAAAGGGTCCAACGCCCTCGCATTCGATTACATTTTTTTTCGCGCGTTTTATTTATTTCTTTTTGTGAATATAATGTACTTGCTCCAAAGCCCTGTAATAGTTAATTCGACACTTATTTTCTGCACTTTATTTTAAATCGGGTCTGGATTAATTTGGCGATGTAGACCCGCGCCTTTGTAATAGCGTAGGACCTTTATCTTTTCCGCACTTTAAATTCCCGCACCTTTAACTGTTAAACAATCACATGAAAGAATGAATGCCCAAAAATAAAAATCAAAACGTAGATCACCAATGCATGACAAGACAAACAATAAACTGAAAATGACACACAATTCACACACCACCCCTAGGGTACGCCTCACTGTTGCCTTGCCTCGAAAGGTGATCGTCGAGTAGAGGATGTCTTAGTAAGTCCTCATGATCTAGGAACCTGGCATGAGGGTAGCTTCTAAGGTGTCTTCCCATTGCTCTGGTGATCACCATGTCCCGAACCTCGAATTGACCCGAACACCTCCAACGGTGGTGCTACCTACCTCTCAATGGTGGGATGGCACTACTTTAAAGGACATTTACACAGACGAATTCCTTAGAGTAGGTAGATTCTCATAGATACTTTCTCTTTTCAAAAACAAACAAAATACTTTTCACACCTACACTTTCTAAAAGTTTTCAAACAAATTTTTCATACACTCTTGAGGACAGATACAAGAGTTACTTAGAGATTTTTCAAACGAAACTTTTTCAAACCCACGCACTTTTGAAAAGCAAACAAACATTTTGAAAACACAATGAGCAAGTATCTAAGAGCCCATGGATAACCATGGATAGAAAGGGTGCTAACACCTTCCCTTTCTATAATCTACCTCCCGAACCGAGAGCAATCTCTATAAGGAATTTTTCTGTGCTTTTGTCCTTTCCATTTGGAGAAAATAAAAGACGGTGGCGACTCTTGCTTACCGCGACATTTCGCGAAACCAGCGTTAAACAGTCAGTTCCAGATCCACCGATCACAATATCCTACACGCTCTCTACACTCGTACTGTGCGAAGAAGCGGGACTCTCATGTGTTGCACGCTGCTGCTGGCGAGGTGGTTTATTTCTCACCTCCCCAAGTCTGTATTGAAGAATGAGGAAGGTGTAGGCTGGGCTTACAGAATCATGTCCCTTTCTCATATAGACATCCTTTGGAGTTCTAAGGATATGGAAAGAGTAGTTGTCATTGATCGATGTGGGGAATACCCTAATGTCCTGTTGCTTGGAATTCGAGGGGGTATAACCTATAATCCTTGTTTGGCTTTACGACAGTTTGGACGAGCTCGGAGAGACGGTCCCCATGAGCTGCTTCTTACATATATTATCTTTGACTACAAGGGGGACATTGATGGGCATCGCCACAGGTTTATACGAGCTTGGGGCATGGTGAACAGGTCTGACCCTTAAGAGCTAGGACTAAAGACTTCTCTCCCTATGCAACCTTATCTCCAGTGGGTTCGATCCCGTGCTCAAAAGCTGGGGATGCCTTATGAAGCTGTTTTGCCAGTAATTGTAGAGCATACTAATGAAGAAGGGGTTCCTTACACAGTCCTCCATCCCTATATGCCTACTGATCTTAGGGCATTGAAGAGATCCTGGATCCAGTTGAAGGAAAAAAGGGATACCTACCGGGAGAAGTATCATTAGCAGGAAAGGAAGATCTTGAAGCTCACAAGGCAGCTTGAGAATGAAAGGACAATCAACGATTATGTCAGCACAAAGGGAAAACGACCATGGGATTTCTGATGTCTTTTATTATTTCTAGTTTAGATTTGCTTTTCAGTTTATTTCTTTTGTAACGCCTTGAAGGCATTGTTAAACATTGTTACAAGTTTAATCTAATAAAGTGTGTTTTATTTTGTTTTACAAATTTAAATCTCCCAAAGTCTTTGAAATCATTCCATACGCATTCCATTGCCATGCACCTCATTACAGGTTTCTTATCTTCTTCGCTGTTTATTTCAGCACATAATGCCTTCTAAAACACCTACTGATCAAGCCATCAAAGCTCTTCAAGCTCAGAATGCTCAATTCCAAGAGATGTTCTTGAACTTGGCCAAAGGACAACATGATTTGAAGACTCTCATCTTGAAGGAGAAGAAGAAGAAGAAAAAGAAGGTGGTTCTGCTGAATATGGGTCACAGATTTGGGAATAGGTTGCGACAGGAAGTTGATCTGTCTCATTCATCTAGAGGAGGAGAGAATCAAGAGGAAAGAAAGGGTCCTAGCCCTGTGGTCTCTGATAATGACACTGATTTTGATGATGAACAGTATCCTCCTGCTGAGGATAGGTACAAATAACTTGAAGACCGTCTGAGTGCTATGGAGATTCAGAAGGTTCCCGGTTTGGATTTTGGAGATTTAGGGCTGGCATCGAGAGTGGTGATTCCTCACAAGTTTAAAGCTCTGGTCTTTGCTAAGTACGATGGAGTGTTCTGTCCAAAACTCCATCTCCGCTCATACGTCAGAAAAATTCAACCCTACACTGCTGATAGGAATTTGTGGGTCCATTTCTTTTAAGATAGTCTGTCAGGGACTCAACTTGAATGGTTTTATCAATTCAAAGTAACTAATGTCCGCAACTGGGAGGACCTTGTTGCTGCTTTTTACAAGAAATACCAGAATAATGCTGACCTTGCTCCCATGCGTACTCAGCTTCAGGGTATGTCTATGGGTGCAATCGAAGGCTTTAAGGACTATGCTCAAAAGTGGAGAGATCTGGCCAGAAGAGTCCAACCCCCTCTGTCTGATAGGGAGTTGGTGGATATGTTTCTTGGGACTTTGTATGGTCCATATTTCAATCATTTGATCGGTAGTTCATCGACTGGGTTCACTGAATTGATTATGATTGGGGAGAGAGTAGAGGCTGGTATCGGAAGTGGAAAAATACATAAAGGTGCTTCATCAAGTACAGAAAAGAAGCCTTTCAAGAAAAAAGCCAGTGCCGTTTACAGCTCGAGGAGCCAAAACCGACCTGAACGCCGCCAATCAGTTAATGCGGTAGTAATATCAAGACCCATTGTTGCCCCACAGCGCAACAATCATCAAAGAGTAGAGAGACCGCAAAGACAATACACTCGGCTCAGTATGACCTTATCTCAAATTTTACCGCAATTGTTGAAGACTAACCTGGTAACTCTGAGGGAAGCTCCAAAGAATCCCAGTACCACCTCTCCGCTGTATAATCTGAACGCCCGCTGCGCCTATCACTCCGATAGCCTAGGGAATGATACAAACAACGGTTGGGCCTTGAGAAATAAGGTGCAAGATTTGATTGAAGCTAAAGAAATTGAGTTTGACGCACCGGAAAAGCCTAACATCATGACTGCTCCTATGCCCAAGCATGGAGTAAATGTTGTGGATGATGATTCATTTGTGACCTTTGTCGAAGACATTTTTACTCCGTTGATGACTGTGATCGGTGGAAATGAGAACTGACTGTTTTTTTAAGCTGGTTTCGCGAAATGTCGCGGAAGCAAGAGTCGCCACCGTCTTTTATGTTCTCCAACATGGAAAGGACAAAAGCACAGCAAAATTCCTTATGAGAATGTTTCTCGGTTCGGGAGGTAGATTTATAGAAAGGGAAGGTGTTAGCACCCTTTCTATCAGTGGTTATCCACGGGCTCTTAGGTACTTGCTCTTATGTTTTCAAAATGTTTGCTTTTTAAAATGTGAGTGGGTTTGAAAAAGTTTCTTTGAAAGATTTCTGAATAACTCTTGTATCCGTCCTCAAGAGTGTTTGAAAAATTTGTTTTGAAAGTGTAAGGTGTGAAAAGTATTTTGTTTGTTTTTGAAAAGAGCAAGTACCCATGAGTCATCTACCTACCCTAAGGAATTAAGCTGTGTAAGTTTCCTTTAGATAGTGCTATCCCACCATTGAGAGGTAGGTAGCACCACCGTTGGAGGTGTTCGGGTCAATTCGATTAAGGGACAGTGTGGTCACCAAAGCAACAGCATGACACCTTAGAAGTAACCTTTATGTCCTAGATCCTTTTTAATCCGAGGCAACCGTTTCGAGGCAACTGTTTCGAGGCAACTGGATCTTAGACATAAGAGCGACCGCTAAAACGTCTTATACTTGACGACCACGTTTCGAAGGCAACGAGTGAGGCGTACCCTAGAAGTGGTGTGTGTATTGTGTGTTGTATTCAGTTAATATTTATCTTGGTAATTAGTGAGCTACGAGTTGTTTTTATTTACCATACATTCTTGCATGCATTTAACAGTTAAGGGGTGCAGAAAGTAAATTGCAGAAATGTAAATCCTACGCTATTACAAGGCGCGGGTCTATACATCGCCAAAAATACAAAGACCCGTTTTTGGTAAATAAGTACGAAAAGTAAATAAAAACAGTAAACCTAATTAACTATTACATGTCTTGGAAGCAATTACATAATAATAAACTGTGCGCGAATAAAAATTAAATCGGAATGTTCTAAGGGTGTTGACCCTTTTAAGAAAAGAAATTGATTTTTTTGGTCTTTTTGGAATTAAATGCAATTAATTAAATAAACCTAATCTAATTAATTAATTTAATTAAAAGAAAATATTTTTGTGTTTTTATGTTTTTATGAAATAAAATAAAAAAAGAAAACAAAATTAAAAGTTAACCTAATTCTAAGTTATTTTGGTTATTTAAAAAAAGTTAAAATGGCCTAATTAAAACTAATTTATTTGTTAATATTTTATTTACGAAAATAATATGAGAATAATAATAATAATAATGTTCATTCTATTTTTTTGATTTTTTATGAAAATATGTTAATTATGTTAATTGTCAATAAAAAAGGGGATAAGAAATAATAAAATAAAAAAAGAAAAGGACAAAGTAATAAAAAAGGAGCAAACCCAAGGGGAGGGTTTTGGGCCAAATAGGAGGTGTATTGTTGAATTCTGGCCCATTTGAATCTTCAGCCACGTTGACTTCTTGGATTGCCTGCAGCATGCTTTGACTGAGCACATGGTATTCATCACTTTTTGTCCTTTGGATCTATGATCATGGCCACCTGGCGCTTGGATCTGTGAGGTTTATGGTGTTCAACGCTTGGGAATCTGCACAAGAACATATTGGAAAAAATAACATTTGAATTATGGGGGACCTGGGAATCGAACCCAAGTCCCAATGATTACCATCCAACTCACATCAACCACTACATCATTCGCTTGTTTGTATCAAGATACCACTTCATCGCGCCTTTTTTATTATCCTTCTCTTGTAATTACTTTTCCCCTTTTGTCATCCTAATAGATTGTTTTCCATTCTTCTTCTTTAAAGAGTAGGAAAAAAAAGGCACCTTTATTCTCCCTTCCTGCATACACAAAAACAAAAAACAAAATGTTGACAAAAAAACGTAATTACACGCAGAGGGTGATGGCGGTTAGGAAACGGTGGTTCTCGGATCTGCAGCGGTTCTACAAGATGTTTTGGTCTAATAGTGAAATTTAGTGAATAGATGTAAATGATGGTGGTTTGGAAATTCAGATTGAAAAGTTGTTGGTAGTAGTCATGGATGGTGAAGGAAATTAAAGATTCGTGGTGTATAAAATACAAGTAAGAAAAGTATAAAAATTAGTTGTTAGCTATGTAAAAAAAAAAGAATGGAGTACGAAAAAAAAATTGTGAGCATGGATAGGGATTTTCTGCAGAGCTTTTTTTTTGGAATTTTGTTTTTTCATTTTAGAGAGTTCTAGCTCTTGTAAAATGGTATGAGAGGCTTGCATATATGTCTTTGAATGAGAATCAAGCAATAATGTGAGCCATTAACCCTTGCAATGAAGTTTGAGATTTTTCCATAACCACCATTAAAGAAACTTGCCATTCTTGTCCAAAATTTGAATTTTTATGCTTGGAATAGGCCTTGCAAGAATTTGGCATGTGAATAATGGTGTATCAAAGCTATTCAAACTCAAAGATATCCCTCCATTAATTTTCTTGATTTTTATTTGAATTTTAAAGATTTAAAATGAATTAAATCAAATAAAATTAAATAAAAATGGAAAAATTAATTTTTAATCTTGAAATAATTTGTGGGACACGTGGGAGGCATGGCCAAGCTGAACCAAGTGGAAAAAGTGGGCCCTTTTGTCAAAAATTGAAGTTTCAAGGATAGTTGACTTTTGCCATTTCACAAACATTTCCTAACTTCTCCAATGCATATCTTGCTCAATTTTGAAGCTATGAACATGTTCTTGGACATTTTGGAAAGTTCTTGAAGTCCTATAACCAATGTCTTTGGTCCCATGTCATTTTGATTTACCAATCTCAAGTTATGGTCTTTGACTTAAAGTGCATTTTTGTTGACTTTTGAAAATGACCTATAATGTTGAAATTGATAACTTTTTGTGAGAGAATTTCTTGGACTTGGAATGTGAAGATGAATTGTAGGAAATGTCCTCCCCTTCAAAATGAGCATTGGATGGGATTTTTATGATGAACCATGAAGAAGTTATGCCTTGGTCAAGTTACAGTTGACTTTTCAGCTGTCCAAAAATAGAAACTTTTGACACCTTGATGATTTTTGAGCCATTCTTGTGAAATCATGGTCAAGACTTGACCAAATGATGATTGTGGCTTCAAAATAAGATGTTGACCAAAAATTTTGACTTTTGACTGCCAAATGACCATTTTGCCCCTGCAGTTGACTGTGGAGCAATTAGGGTTTTTGACTGTGCAACTTGACCTTGTGAGCCTTGAAACTTGACATGTAGGTGCTTGACAATGTGTATGAGCATATAGAACTTGATTGAGCCTTTGAAAAACTCAACTTCCTTGCAAGAATCAAAACCCTAATTTGACTGGCTTAGGAGGATGGTTGACTGTGTAGCCCTTGAGTAAACTTTGAACCATTTGAGGTGATGCTTGGCAAAACTTTGAAGATTATGGGAGGGCAAATTTTGGGGTACAACAGTTGCCCCTGTTCAATCTTCTTAGACCTGAGGATGTAGATTGGCTTGTGTGCCTTTCGTGATCCGAGGGTGGAAGATGATTGAACACTAGAGTGCCCAGAAATTTGCACTCACATAATTGAGTATCAGCAGTGTGACAGCGGGAATGGGCTTACAGATGCCATTTGGAGAGATGGTGGATAGGAGGATGGGCTTATAAATGCCATCTGGAGGTGTGACAGAACCTTGTCGGGAATGGGCTTATAGATGCCATTCGGAACTGTAATGGGAGGATGGGCTTATAGATGCCATCTAGGTGTCGATCGCATAAGAGATTCCTTAGCGAGAACTTGCGTACATGAGAAAGAAAGATAATTACCTGGCCTGTTACAGGTGTTGATTTTCACTCGGTCGTTCACATACATGCCCTGGCTAGATACAGGTGTCGAATCTGGAACTTCAAAAGGTTGCTTACAGACGTGCCCTAGCTGGATACAAGAATCGAATCTTCAAACTCTTCAGACGTGCCCTGGCAGGATACAGGAATCGAGTCCGGAAAATAGTCGTCAACAGATACACCCTGGCAGGATACAGGAATCAGATCTTCAAACTCTTCAGACGTTCCCTGGCAGGATACAGGAATCGAGTCCGGAAAATAGTCGTCAACAGATACACCCTGGCAGGATACAGGAATCAGATCTTCAAACTCTTTATACGTGCCCTGGAAGGATACATGAATCGAGTCCGGAAAATAGTCGTCAACAGATACACTCTGGCCAGATACAGGAATCGGATCTTCAAACTCTTTAGACGTGCCCTGGCAGGATACAGGAATCGAGTCCGGAAAATAGTCGTCAACAGATACACCCTGGCAGGATACAGGAATCGGATCTTCAAACTCTTCAGACGTGCCCTGGCAGGATACAGGAATCGAGTCTGGAATTAGTCGTCAACAGATACACCCTGGCAGGATACAGGAATCAGATCTTCAAACTCTTCAGACGTGCCCTGGCAGGATACAGGAATCGAGTCCGGAAAATAGTCGTCAACAGATACACCCTGGCAGGATACAGGAATCGGATCTTCAAACTCTTCAGACGTGCCCTGGCAGGATACAGGAATCGAGTCCGGAAAATAGTCGTCAACAGATACACCCTGGCAGGATACAGGAATCAGATCTTCAAACTCTTCAGACGTGCCCTAGCAGGATACAGGAATCGAGTCTGGAAAATAGTCGTCAACAGATACACCCTGGCAGGATACAGGAATCGGATCTTCAAACTCTTCAGACATGCCCTGGCAGGATACAGGAATCGAGTCCAGAAAATAGTCGTCAACAGATACACCCTGGCAGGATACAGGAATCGGATCTTCAAACTCTTCAGACGTGCCCTGGCAGGATACAGGAATCGAGTCCGGAAAATAGTCGTCAACAGATACACCCTGGCAGGATACAGGAATCAGATCTTCAAACTCTTCAGACATGCCCTGGCAGGATACAGGAATCGAGTCCAGAAAATAGTCGTCAACAGATACACCCTGGCAAGATACAGGAATCGGATCTTCAAACTCTTCAGACGTGCCCTGGCAGGATACAGGAATCGAGTCCGGAAAATAGTCGTCAACAGATACACCCTGGCAGGATACAGGAATCGGATCTTCGAACTCTTCAGACGTGTCCTGGCTGGATACAGGAATCGAGTCCGGAAAATAGTCGTCAACAGATACACCCTGGAAGGATACAGGAATCGGATCTTCGAACTCTTCAGACGTGCCCTGGCTGGATACAGGAATCGAATTTGGAATTGATCGCTCACAGACATGCCCTGGCTAGATACAGGTATCGAATATGGAATTGCGACAGTTGATAGTAATTATCTTTGGATTGACCTTTTTCCTGAAAAGGTAAAACATCAGTTGTATGCAATGTCATGATGTATGAAATGCATGATGTCATGATGTTCTTAAGAATAAATGAGATAGTGTGTTATGATGCGTATATGCATGCGTTGTGTATGTAAGTAGGATGTATGAAAATGTGATATGTTTATGAATGTATTCTCATCTAGGAAAGTAAATCCTTGACGAATGTCGGGAAGTTGAACCCTGGGCTGACGTTGAAGAATGAAGTTCTTCATTTCTGCCGGGGATGATGGTTGCAAGAGTAAACCGATAGGAGAAGATGACTCCGTTGGGGAATAAACTTGTTGGAGAGATTACTCTGCGGGGAATACTCTGTGGGAAGAGACACTTCGCTGAGGTTTGACGATAACTCCGCTGGGAATACCGTTGATAAGCTTTGTTGGGGATTTGATGAACTCCGCTGGGGGACAGGAAGAGCTTAGCCGAGGACGATCTTTCCGTGGTTTTTAGCTGAGGATAACCCAGTTATAAGCTCTGGTGAGGAATAACCTTTGAATAAAAATTCAGGGAGACGCGTTCGTGCTCTGCAGGGGCAAGCTTCCAGAATCTACTGGGGATAAGCTTCCTACTGGGGAGATTGATTCAACTCTCCTGGGGAGACTTTTGAGAATGTACTGGGGAGTGGCTCCACTGAAGTGTCTGGTATTCCGCCGGGGAACAATCTTATGATCAAGACTGCCGGGGATGCTTGCTTAGGAATGTTTGCATACTCCGTTGGGGAATGTTGAGATCTTCTGGGGGTACCCAACTTCCATAAGGCTGACTGTAGACTAACTCTGCTTGAAGGGAGAGTATTGCAGACTTGCTAGGAGAATATCGTGACTTGTTAGGACTGACGGGAGACCAACTCTGCTTGGGGGAGAGTATTATTGAATCTGGTCTTACTCTACGGGGAGTGAAGGTATCTTGGTTGTTCTTCAGCCGAACCTACCTTAGTACCTTGGTGGACAGAGCAACTTATGTAGTTCGGACAATTCTTATTGCCCCAGTTTCTGCGGGAGAAGAAGGTACCTGTGGAGGTGCTTGATGGCTGCTGATCGACGAATCTTCTTCTGGTAGACAAGTGACGAGATGCCGGGACATAGTCGTACGCTTTGATCCCTAATTTTTTCCTGGACTGCCCTTTCGGGTTTTCAGTCCACCGAGATACCCATTTTTGCCCAAGTCGCCTTTTCAGGTTTTCGACTTGCCTGGTGTACAGATTTTTAATTTTTCATCCCTTATTTTTGCCCGAACCCTTTTGACTCGCCGGGAAGCCCTTATTTTTGCCTAGGTGTGTCAACCTAGCGGGTCTTTGATTATGCGTAGTATTTTTTGACTATGTCCATGCTCTTAGGATACAGGAAGTTGTCATTGTCGGTAGTGCAGTGTTACCATACCACCAGAAGATCTTCGTTTGATCGTCCAATGCCCCAAGTGATGGAGATTTGCCCCAAGCTAGTTGGCCATTTGAGAGATTCTTCGAATCTTGACCTAACTGCCCCAGATGATGGACAATGATCGTGTCTGCCCCCTTGGTTGGAAGTGCTTTTGTTCACTAGATATTCTTCGTGCGAATTTCTTTGCTGTTCGAACAAAAAGTCATATGCAAGCAATGTTATATTAAAAATGCAAAGCTTATGTCTGTCTTGAAGTTTTTGAAAATGCATTTTTTCATAAAAACAAGTGGATTTTTTATAAACTGTGATGTCAACTCGTTGTTTTACCGCAAGCCTTAAGGAGTCAGGATACCTTTCGTAACAGTATGCTTTCAAACTAACCCATGCTTCAGCTAGGACTTTTTAGGGTTGTAATGTGGCCTGGTTCACGGTTTAAAAAACAAAGGATAATGGCTCAAAGTATTTGTACCCACCCGCTCTTCGTGATGTTCTTCAAACCTAAACTCAGCTGATCGTGCGTTAGACCTTGTTTGAGTCTTTGATTTGATATACCAGTGATGGTTCGGATACCAAAAGTTTGTTTTGAATAGGCAGTCATTTCTTTTTTGTCGAGGGTTTGTAGGACCTCTTTCTTTTTTGATTTCGTTATCCCTGTTTTTGCCTGAACTGTTTCTTTTAGGATCACAGTCAGCGGGATGCCCCAGTTTTTGTAAGCCTCCTTCATAGGTTTTGACTTATTGGGCTTTTGATTTTGAGAGATAACGACTGCCTGTCTTTATGATTATAGGGAACCATCACTGTTTTTTTGTTTGTTTTGTAAGGACCTCTTTGGTGCCATTTGTTATGCACTTGGATCAACTGAGAGAACTACCCTGCCCCAGGTTATGATTAAGGGTTTCAATTTTCGAAAAGAAAAACTCCTACTTCTTTGGCTCAGAGGGGTTGACGAGGGATTATCTTCCTTATAACTCCAGTGTTTAGGGATTGAAACAATGCCTGTACCTCATCAGCGGGGTCTGTTCAAAAGCATACTGTAGATGTCGTGGTATCATTTTCGTCATCCTCCCTCAAGAGGCTTAGAATTATTAATTGAGAGTTGACATCAAAAAATGAAAACAGTTTGAATATAGCGAATGCGAATATACTGATTCAAAACAGACATATGCGATGCATTAATGAAATAACAATGTTTGACATGATAATTGTTTGAACAATCAAAAGAAAATTACAACTTGAAAATTCTAATGGACAAAAAGTCTTCTCATCTCAGGACTTGTTACTTCAAATGGTGAATCCTGTAGGGATGGTAGAAGAACTCAGCCTGACCCACTTAGGTGAAATCCACTGCTCCTTCATTAATCAGGTCCTGGACCTTGTTCTTCAGAGCCCAGCAGTCGGCAGTGTCATGTCCAGGACTATCAGAGTGGTATGCACATCTTTTGTTGGGATTATAGTTAGGAGCAGAGATGTTGGGATTCTGGGGAGGAGCCCTTAGTGTAATCAGATTCAAACTCAACAGGTGTTGTAAAGCTTGAAACAGCGGCATGTTGAGCTGGGTGAATTGCCTCCTGGACCTGCTTGGCTTACTTTGATCAACCTGTTGCTCTGGGCGGGGTTGTGGTTGGACCTTTGAAGTGGTAGCAATTTGGAGAGGTCTATTCTTCACCATGCCAGACTCTTGTCCTCTTGGAAGTTGATCAATGACCTGGTCCCTGACTTGGACTGGTTGCTTCATGTTGTATCTGTCTTGATGAAGTTGACTGATCATGGTCCTCAACTCTTCTTGCTCCCGAGCCAAGCTTTAGATAAGGGCCATCTGCCCCAGCATCTGAGTGCTCATTGCATCTACCTCATCTTGCAGACGTTTCAGCTGTTCGTCCTTATCATCTTCGGGACTTTTCTTGGCCAAGTTGCCCATGAGAAGTGTCCTCAACTCTTCCTGCCCCTTGGATAGGCTTAAAAAGATCTCCATGAACTGAGTCTCTTGAGCATGAAGACCCTGGCTATCTTGTTGGGAAGCCATTGCTGAAATAAACAGCGAAGAAGGTAAGTGACCTGTAACAAGGATACCTGTAATGCAATGATGTGTATGTATGCATGCAATGTTTTCAAGGATCTCGCGGGGTAAACAAGAGAATTGTTAGAGTTTGCATTTTGTAGCTTGATGGAAGGAACGACATATTGTTGAGAGTCCTTCTTCAAGAGTCAAGGCTCACCATATCGAGTGGGTTATAGCCCCTGACTCAAGTTATCAACCTTAGCTAGGGGAAAATAAATCCCCTTTGCCCCTTGCTAGACATTTGATTCATCATGACCTGCATCACAAACCCTTGAGATCCTTGAAATGGATTAGTCCTTATGTAGGATGTATGCAATGGTATGATGTTATGCTATGCATGGAGTGATGTAAGTAGGCCCTGTAATGAGTCCCAATTAAGGACTGTAAACAAAACCTGCAAGGAACTCGTGTTGTTAGATAACAAGTGTGCAAGTAGTTAAGTTTGAAGGCACACAAGCCACACAGAGAACCCTTAGAGTTTAGGCCAGCATGAAGTTTGGGGTACTACCCTCTTGAAGTTGGTGGGCTCAAACCTGTCATATCAAAAGTAACCGGGTTCTAAGGATCTCAATATCATTGGATTGTTTTCTGTGTTCATTGTTTCGATTTAGCCACTGAACTGGCGATCAAAATATTCCAAGAAAACAACCCTCAATGAGTGTAGTATCGAGTATCAACCAACTTCGGACTGCACCAAAGTCAGTTATCTCACTACCCTAAAGAGGCCAGGATGGTTCAATTAAGGTTCCTAAGGTCAGTTGATGCTTCACGACACCACGCGGCGGCCCCGTACTCTCCTTGACTTGACTCAAGGGTTACCGGTACTCACCAAAGTGCCACATCAACGTAGCAAACTGCTTCAACCGTGTCGGTATACCCCGCACAGTTCTCTCACAGTCTTGTTGCTACTTTCTAAGAGGTATCCCCCAGATCCGGGTTAGGATCTATAGAACTCCCAAGACAGACCCAATAATATTAAAGCACACAAATCAGGCAATTGAAAACACAAGTGATCTTAGTCCTAAGGTACACCTCACTTTATAATTTCCCCAGCAGAGTCGCCAGTTCTGTGATCAGTGGAAATGAGAAATGACTGTTTTTTTAAGCTG
Source organism: Vicia faba (assembly GCA_948472305.1). Classification (NCBI taxonomy): domain Eukaryota; kingdom Viridiplantae; phylum Streptophyta; class Magnoliopsida; order Fabales; family Fabaceae; genus Vicia; species Vicia faba. The sequence goes on along the minus strand of OX451737.1, from coordinate 1,648,427,225 downwards.
GTTTCGCGAAATGTCGCGGAAGCAAGAGTCGCCACCGTCTTTTATGTTCTCCAACATGGAAAGGACAAAAGCACAGCAAAATTCCTTATGAGAATCTTTCTCGGTTCGGGAGGTAGATTTATAGAAAGGGAAGGTGTTAGCACCCTTTCTATCCGTGGTTATCCACGGGATCTTAGGTACTTACTCTTATGTTTTCAAAATGTTTGCTTTTCAAAATGTGAGTGGGTTTGAAAAAGTTTCTTTGAAAGATTTCTGAATAACTCTTGTATCCGTCCTCAAGAGTGTTTGAAAAATTTGTTTTGAAAGCTTTTGAAAGTGTAAGGTGTGAAAAGTATTTTGTTTGTTTTTGAAAAGAGTAAGTACCCATGAGTCATCTACCTACCCTAAGGAATTAAGCTGTGTAAGTGTCCTTTAGATAGTGCTATCCCACCATTGAGAGGTAGGTAGCACCACCGTTGGAGGTGTTCGGGTCAATTCGATTAAGGGACAGTGTGGTCACCGAAGCAACAGCAGGACACCTTTGAAGTAACCCTTATGTCCTAGATCCTTTTTAATCCGAGGCAACCGTTTCGAGGCAACTGTTTCGAGGCAACTGGATCTTGGACATAAGAGCGACCGCTAAAACGTCCTATACTTACGACCACGTTTCAAAGGCAACGAGTGAGGCGTACCCTAGAAGTGGTGTGTGTATTGTGTGTTGTATTCAGTTAATGTTTATCTTGGTAATTAGTGAGCTACGAGTTGTTTTTATTTACCATACATTCTTGCATGCATTTAACAGTTAAGGGGTGCAGAAAGTAAATTGCAGAAATGTAAATCCTACGCTATTACAAGGCGCGGGTCTATACATTGCCAAAAATACAAAGACCCGTTTTTGGTAAATAAGTACGGAAAGTAAATAAAAACAGTAAACCTAATTAACTATTACATGTCTTGGAAGCAATTACATAATAATAAACTGTGCGCGAATAAAAATTAAATCGGAATGTTCTAAGGGTGTTGACCCTTTTAAGAAAAGAAATTGATTTTTTTGGTCTTTTTGGAATTAAATGCAATTAATTAAATAAACCTAATCTAATTAATTAATTTAATTAAAAGAAAATATTTTTGTGTTTTTATGTTTTTATGAAATAAAATAAAAAAAGAAAACAAAATTAAAAGTTAACCTAATTCTAAGTTATTTTGGTTATTTAAAAAAAGTTAAAATGGCCTAATTAAAACTAATTTATTTGTTAATATTTTATTTACGAAAATAATATGAGAATAATAATAATAATAATGTTAATTCTATTTTTTTTTTGATTTTTTATGAAAATATGTTAATTATGTTAATTGTCAATAAAAAAGGGGATAAGAAATAATAAAATAAAAAAAGAAAAGGACAAAGTAATAAAAAAGGAGCAAACCCAAGGGGAGGGTTTTGGGCCAAATAGGAGGTGTGTTGTTGAATTCTGGCCCATTTGAATCTTCAGCCACGTTGACTTCTTGGATTGCCTGCAGCATGCTTTGACTGAGCACATGGTATTCATCACTTTTTGTCTTTTGGATCTATGATCATGGCCACCTGGCGCTTGGATCTGTGAGGTTTATGGTGTTCAACGCTTGGGAATCTGCACAAGAACATATTGGAAAAAATAACATTTGAATTATGGGGGACCTGGGAATCGAACCTAGGTCCCAATAATTACCATCCAACTCACATCAACCACTACATCATTCGCTTGTTTGTGTCAAGATACCACTTCATCGCGCCTTTTTTATTATCCTTCTCTTGTAATTACTTTTCCCCTTTTGTCATCCTAATAGATTGTTTTCCATTCTTCTTCTTTAAAGAGTAGGAAAAAAAAGGCACCTTTATTCTCCCTTTCCTGCATACACAAAAACAAAAAAACAAAATGTTGACAAAAAAACGTAATTACACGCAGAGGGTGATGGCGGTTAGGAAATGGTGGTTTTCGGATCTGCAGCGGTTCTGCAAGATATTTTGGTCTAATAGTGAAATTTAGTGAATAGATGTAAATGATAGTGGTTTGGAAATTCAGATTGAAAAGTTGTTGGTAGTAGTCATGGATGGTGAAGGAAATTAAAGATTCGTGGTGTATAAAACACAAGTAAGAAAAGTATAAAAATTAGTTGTTAGCTATGTAAAAAAAAAAAGAATGGAGTACGAAAAAAAATTGTGAGCATGGATAGGGATTTTCTGCAGAGCTTTTTTTTTGAAATTTTGTTTTTTCGTTTTAGAGAGTTCTAGCTCTTGTAAAATGGTATGAGAGGCTTGCATATATGTCTTTGAATGAGAATCAAGCAATAATGTGAGCCATTAACCCTTGCAATGAAGTTTGAGATTTTTCCATAACCACCATTAAAGAAACTTGCCATTCTTGTCCAAAATTTGAATTTTTATGTTTGGAATAGGCCTTGCACGAATTTGGCATGTGAATAATGGTGTATCAAAGCTATTCAAACTCAAAGATATCCCTCCATTAATTTTCTTGATTTTTATTTGAATTTTAAAGATTTAAAATGAATTAAATCAAATAAAATTAAATAAAAATGGAAAAATTAATTTTTAATCTTGAAATAATTTGTGGGACACGTGGGAGGCATGGCCAAGCTGAACCAAGTGGAAAAAGTGGGCCCTTTTGTCAAAAATTGAAGTTTCAAGGATAGTTGACTTTTGCCATTTCACAAAAATTTCCCAACTTCTCCAATGCATATCTTGCATAATTTTGAAGCTATGAACATGTTCATGGACATTTTGGAAAGGTCTTGAAGTCCTCTAACCAATGTCTTTGGTCCCATGTCATTTTGATTTACCAATCTCATGTTATGGTCTTTGACTTAAAGTGCATTTTTGTTGACTTTTGAAAATGACCTATAATATTGAAATTGATAACTTTTTGTGAGAGCATTTCTTGGACTTGGAACGTGAAGATGAATTGTAGGAAATGTCCTCCCCTTCAAAATGAGCATTGGATGGTATTTTTCTGATGAACCATTAAGAAGTTATACCTTGGTCAAGTTACAGTTGACTTTTCAACTGTCCAAAAATAGAAACTTTTGACACCTTGATGATTTTTGAGCCATTCTTGTGAAATCATGGTCAAGAATTGACCAAATGATGATTGTGGCTTCAAAATAAGATGTTGACCAAAAATTTTGACTTTTGATTGCCAAATGACCATTTTGCCCCTGCAGTTGACTGTGGAGCAATTATGGTTTTTGACTGTGCAACTTGACCTTGTGAGCCTTGAAACTTGACATGTAGGTGCTTGACAATGTGTATGAGCATATGGAAATTGATTAAGCCTTTTAAAACCTCAACTTCCTTGCAATAATCAAAACCCTAATTTGACTGGCTTAGGAGGATGGTTGACTGTGTAGCCCTTGAGTAAACTTTGAACCATTTGAGGTGATGCTTGGCAAAACTTTGAAGATTATGGGAGGGAAAATTTTGGGGTACAACAATGACAGTAAAGAAGAACCTACTATTGGCCGGTTTATTTCTGGGCTATGGCGAAGGTTGCCACCTATGTTCCATCCTACCTGCTGGTTGCCATTTATTGAAGTCAAGTGTTCAACGCCTGATGGATAACAAAGAGATCCTGTTCGAGAAGACTTTGATTCCTTTGATTCCCGTTAAAGATGTTTCCATCATAACCATTTTCACCAATCCTTCCAAGGCTTCCTCGAGAAAGCCTGTTAGGATTACATCCGTTCCCAGAGTCGCTCCACTAATCATTACTATTCCCGGTCCTATTCCATACACTTTGGACAAGGCTGTCTCGTGGCACTATGGGGCCGATGTGTATTATCATGGGATCAAACAAGACTTAAAGGTTGAAGAAACTGATACTGATGTCAACAATATTGTCGGGGCTAGCAAGGTCACCCGAAGCGGAAGACTCTTCTCTCCTGAGATTTCCCCTCCAACTGTTCGAAAGCCTGTTACCATTCCATCTGCTAGTACATCTGCTACTGTCCCAGTTCATATTCCAATTATCACCCATGTCGTCGAGTCATATGACGCTCGGGGAAAAGAGATCACAGGTGAGCCTGCCCAGATGGAGGCACCTAAGAAGATTATTGTAGAAACCTCTAGACAGGAGATAGAGGAAATTCTGAAGATTATCAAGAAGAGAGACTACAACGTAGTCAAACAGCTGGGGCAAACCCCATCAAAGATCTCCATGTTATCTTTATTGTTGTGCTCGGAAGCCCATGCAAAGGCTTTAATTTCTTTCCTTAAAATTGCGCATGTGCCGCAGGAAACATCTGCTGATCAATTCAAAGATTGTGTGGCTAGTTTGACCGCTGACAACGGGTTGGGTTTCTCCGACGCAGATCTGACTGCTAAAGGAAGAAATCAAAATGACGCTTTGCATGTTTCGATTGAGTGCAAGGGCACTACTCTGGCCCATGTACTGGTGGATATTGGGTCCTCGTTGAATGTTTTACCCAAGAAAGCATTAGACCGGCTAGACTGTGAAGGGTTGGTTCTGAAGCCAAGTAATATTGTGGTTAGGGCCTTTGAAGGATCCAAAAGGATGGTGCACGGGGATGTGGATGTCCCTGTTAAAGTTAGCTCCCATACTTTCGCATCTACGTTCTATGTAATGGACATTCGACCATCTTATTCTTGCTTGCTAGGTCGCCCGTGGATTCATAAGGCTGGGGCGGTGACTTCTACGCTCCATCAGATGTTGAAATATCCGGTGAAGGGGAATATTGTTACAGTACGAGGGGAAGAGGAGTACATGGTGAGTCATATTAACTCTTTCCGGTATGTGGAGATGGATGGGGAGTTCATTGAAACCCCGTGCCAGAACTTTGAAGAGGTCCCCCAGACTCTGGCGTCGGCTGAAACTGTTGCTGAAGAATTTCCAATGAAGATGGCTTCCCTCAAGGATGCCAATGCTGTTATTGAAAAAGGTGGGTGTGCAAATTGGGGCCAACTCCCTGACTTTGCACGCAAGACTGACAAGTTTGGTTTGGGTTTTACTGCAGAAGATCAAAGGGCTGTTTGGCGTGCGCGGATTGGAAGACCTCCCCTGCGTATCAGTAATCCGGGAGTAAATGCAATTGAGGATGATGAAGAAGAGTTAGATATCGATAATTGGATTTACCCGACTACCAACGGTGGCTTGAACAATTTGACGGTGAAGGACTTCGTGCCCATTTCTTTTATTACACAGTAATAGACTTTTGTTTCTGAGATTTGTAACAGACAATTTGAAACTTTATGGCCCAGTGCCTTTCCCGAGACATCGTGGCTTTGTTTGTGAGGGCTTATTATGTGTCATTTCCATATATCATCAATAAATCATTGGACGTTTTCTTACATTACAAATTTTGCGCTCCTTATTTTTCTTTTCTATCTTACACCTTATCAAAACAGCTATTTGTCTTACACACACTCACATATCATAATGCAGATCCACATCCACTCTAGATCCCACTGATAACGACTCTGCTACTGCCAGTTATGACTTCGAAAGTCCGATCAACCAAGCTGAGGACGAAGGTGAGGATGATTGTGAAGTACTTGGGGAACTTGCTAGACTGTTACTGCAGGAAGAGAGGGCCATACAACCCCATGAAGAGCCGGTTGAATCAGTAAATTTGGGTACAAATGAAGACAAGAAAGAGGTCAAGATCGGTGCAAATCTGGAGTCTAGTGTCAAGCAACGGTTAATACAAATGCTGCGTGACTATGTTGAGATCTTTGCTTGGTCTTATGAAGATATGCCTGGGTTGGATACTGATATCGTGGTACACCGCTTGCCAACCAAAGAAGACTGTCCTCCAGTGAAGCAGAAAGTTCGCCGAATGCATCCAGAGATGTCTGAGAAAATCAAAGTTGAGGTCATGAAACAGTTTAATTCCGGTTTTATAGCAGTTACTTCTTACCCGCAGTGGGTTGCCAACATGGTTCCAGTGCCGAAGAAAGATGGTAAGGTTCGGATGTGTGTGGACTATAGGGATCTGAACAGGGCAAGTCCCAAGGATGATTTCCCTCTTCCTCATATCGATGCTCTGGTTGACAACACCGCATAACATAAGATCTTCTCCTTTATGGACGGTTTTTCTGGTTACAATCAGATTAAGATGGCTCCCGAAGGCATGGAGAAAATAACTTTCGTTACGCAGTGGGGAACTTTCTGTTACAAGGTGATGCCTTTCGGGTTGAAGAACGCTGGGGCAACATATCAGCGCGCCATGGTCGCTTTTTTCCACGACATGATTCACCATGAGATTGAGGTTTATGTTGATGACATGATTGCAAGGTCCCAAACTGAGGAAGAACACCTTGACCATCTTCAGAAACTATTTGACAGGTTGAAGATGTATAAGCTGGGGTTAAACACGAACAAGTGCACCTTCAGAGTGAGGTCTGGTAAGCTGCTGGGTTTCGTCATTTGTGATAAAGGTATTCAAGTGGATCCTGCAAAGGTGAAGGCTATACAGGAGATGCCAGCTCCCTGAACAGAAAAAGAAGTCAGAGGCTTTTTGGGACGGTTGAATTACATTGCCCGATTCATTTCACATTTGACTGCTACTTGTGAGCCGATCTTCAAGCTGCTGAAGAAAGATCAAGTGGTAAAATGGAATGATGAATGTCAGGCCACTTTCGAAAGGATCAAAGAATATCTCCAAGAGCCACCTATTCTGATGCCTCCAGTTGAAGGAAGACCCTTGATCTTATACTTGACAGTACTGGATAATTCAATGGGGTGCGTGCTGGGGCAGCATGACGAGTCTGGCCGAAAAGAGCACGCTATTTACTACCTTAGCAAAAAGTTTACCGACTGTGAGACCCGATACTCACTGCTCGAGAAAACTTGTTGCGCTTTGGCATGGGCTGCTTGCTGGCTGAGATAGTATATGCTGACTCACACTACCCTATTAATATCAAAGATGGACCCAATCAAGTATATCTTCGAGAAGCCTGCCTTGTCCGGAAGAATAGAAAGATGGAAAATGATCTTAACTGAGTATGACATCCAATACACAACCTAAAAGGCAATCAAGGGGAGTGTGTTGGCAGATCATTTGGCGCATCAGGAAGTGGATGATTACCATTCTATGAATTTCAAGTTTCCGGATGAGAACATCATGTTGGTGACTGACTGTGAGAAACCTAGACCGGAGGAAGGACCTGAGGAAGGATCTCAATGGTCTATGTATTTTGACGAAGCTTCAAACGCATTGGGTAATGGCATTGGCGCCGTGATCATATCTCCTGAAGGCTGTCATACTCCGTTCGCCGCCCGATTATGTTTTAACTGCACCAACTATATGGCGGAGTATGAAGCATGCATCATGGGCCTTCGAGCAACTATTGACATAAGGATTAAGTTCTTGAGTGTATTCGTAGATTCCACTCTTGTGATCGATCAGTCAGATCAAAGGCGAGTGGGATACGAAACACCCAAATCTTATTCCTTACAAAGATTATGTATTGACATTGCTTCCGCATTTTGAGGAGATAACCTTCAAACATTTCCCCAGAGAGGAGAATCAGTTAGCGGACGCGCTAGATACCATGTCTTCTATGTTCAAGGTCAGGTGGGACAATGAATCTCCCCAGATTACCATTGAGAGGTTGGATGAGCCCGCACATTGCTGTGACATCGATACTAAAGAGGTAACAGATAAACCCTGGTTTCATGAGGTAAAGAGGTATCTTGAGGCTCAGGAGTACCCCGAGGGTGCATCTGTTAATGATAAGAAGTTTCTGAGGAGGTTCGCGGCGAAGTTCTTCATCAGCAATGGCATTCTCTATAAGCGTAACCATGACTCAACCTTACTGCGATGTGTGGATAAGAGCGAGGCAGAAAGGATCATGGCAGAGTTACATGAAGGTACTTTCGGAACTCATTCCAGTGGACATACCATGGTAAAGGAAATCCTACGGGCAGGATATTATTGGTCTACTATAGAAGCCGATTGTTATCAGCATTCTTGGACCTGTCATAAGTGCTAAATCTATGCTGATAAGGTGCACATACTTCCAGTTCCTCTGAACGTCTTGACAACTCCTTGGCCTTTTTCAATGTGAGGCATCAATATGATTGGTGAGATTAGACCTACTGCGTCTAACGGACATCGTTTCATCCTGGTAGCTATTGATTATTTCACGAAATGGGTTGAGGCAGCTTCCTTTGCTACAGTGACCAAGAACATCGTGGCGCGGTTTGTTCAGCACAATCTGATCTGTCGATACGGTGTACCAGAGAGGATCATTATAGACAATGGTACAAATCTCAACAATACAATGATCATCGAGCTCTGCAAGCAGTTCAAGATACAACATCACAACTCTTCTCCCTACCGGCCGAAGATGAATGGGGCTGTTGAAGCGGGTAATAAGAACATTAAGAAGATTGTGCAGAAGATGACAGTGACATACAAAGATTGGCATGAGATGTTACCATTCGCTCTTCATGGGTACCGTACCTCAGCGTGGACTTCAACAGGGGAAACACCCTACTCTTTGGTGTATGGAATGGAAACAGTTTTACCCATTGAGGTCTAGATACCCTCTCTCCGGATTATGAAGGATGCAGGTTTGAGCGAGGACGATTGGATCTAGACCTGGCTTGATCAGCTGAATTTAATCGACGAGAAAAGACTTACTGCTATTTGTCATGGCCAGACGTATCAAAAGCGAATGATTAAGGCATTTAATAAGAAAGTTAGACGACAAGAGTATCAAGTCGGGGATCTGGTGATCAAACGCATCATACTGCCACAAGGTGATCCCAGGGGAAAATGGACCCCTACATACGAAGGACCATTTATTGTTAAGAAAATTTTCTCGGGAGGAGCTATGATTCTAATCACCATGGATGGTGACGACCTTCCTCACCCCGTCAATGCAGACATAGTGAGAAAATACTACGCATAATCAAAGACCCGTTAGGTTGACTGGCCTAGGCAAAAATAAGGGCTTCCCGGCGAACCAAAAGGGTTCGGGCAAAAGTAAGGGATGAAAATGAAAAATGTACACCCGACAAGTCGAAAACCTGCAAAGGAGGCTTGGGCAAAAAAGGGTATCCCGATGGACTAAAAACCCGAAAGGGCGGTCCAGGCAAAAATTAGGGATCAAAGCTTAACACTATGTCTCATTGGATCATCTTGCAGCCAAACTTCGGCATCGACTAACAAGATCGGATGACACCGATCAATCTGATCTACCTTCAACCAAGTAGCAAAGTGATGAGATGCTCGAAGATATAAAGGCAATAGCAGAGTTGGAACCCAATGGAATTGTTCACATAACTGTTTTTCTTTATTTTTCACAAATTGTATAAATTCTATTTGTTAGGCGGCGTTCTCTTACTAGGACGTCAGCCTCCTGTACAAAAACTCCTATTTACAGGCCAACTTCAAAATCAATACAATTTATTTTCACAAAGAAATTTCAAATTGTTTTTCTCTTTTCTGTTTTGTTTGGAAAGAACGTCCAATGGTTCATTTTTTATATATGCATTTGATAATGATTGCTGCTCATAAATATTTACATGCGAAACAAAAGACGATTACTCGTAATATCAGAAACAGGGGAAAACAAGAAATGTCCAGACCTTACAGTTGCTCTATTCACCAGGTACAGAGATAGACCCAGCTGAAGAAAATGACTAAAAATATGTACACTCCCCACGGAGTAAGAAAAAGACAGCGGTTGTTAGTTCTCCCCAGCTGAGATTCACAATCGCAAGTGAATCGGTAAGACTCTCCCCAAGCAGAGTTCATCTATCACCAACAATGGAAGACTATCCCCAACGGAGTTTATTTCTTCCACAAACAGGAAGTTTATCCCCGACATAGTTCATCACCGCCAACAATAGTAATTCATCCACAGTCGAGGTTATTTCTCTAAGTCAGTGGATCTTCTAACAGAGTATCTCTCCCCCACAGAGTCATTTTCTCGCCAATATATTCTCCAGCAGGATTATTCTCCCAATCACCTTCGGTCGTTATCCTCAGTGAGCGAAACTCTTTCATTCTCCAACAGTAGTCCGAGATTTATTTTCCCCCAGCTGGAGAACATCATAAAAATATTACACATCCATACATTATGACATGCATATACGCACCATACAGCACAATCTCATTTATTTTGAGAACATCATTTCTTGATACATGTCATGCATTACATATGACTAACCTTTACCTTTCAGGAAAGATACAATCAAATTCTCACAAAGTTCAAGCCGTGAAGCCTGGGTACGACCGGATAGTATCTTGATTACCCCATCATATTGTGAAGCCCGTAGAACGACCGGATAACAGTATCAAACACCGCGAAGCTTGGATTCGACCAGATAGTGGTTTATCTTTAAGCTATGAAGCCCGGATGCGACCGGATAATAGTTTAATCCACAGCAAGCCGTGAAGCCCGGATTACGACCGGATAACAGCTTAGCAAGTTACCATGAAGCCTAGATTCGACCAGATAGTGGTATATCATAAACACAAGTCGTGAAGCCCGGATTACGACCGGATAACAGCTCAGCAAGTTATTGTGAAGCCTGGATTACGACCAGATAGCAATACAAGACCATGAAGCCTGGATTACGACCAGATAATGGTAGAAGACGTTGTGAAGCCTGGATTACGACCAGATAGCAGCCAAAGACACCACAAAGCCTGGATTACGACCAGATAGTGGTATATCTTTAATACAAGTTATGAAGCCCGAATTCAACCGGATAGTTTCTTGATTTCTCCGAACACCATGAAGCATGGATTCGACCAGATAGTGGTATGAGACATCGCGAAGCCTGGATTACGACCAGATAGCAATACAAGACCACTGAAGCCTGGATTACGACCAGATAACAGTGAGGGACACTTTGAAGCTTGGATTATGACCAAATAGCAATTCACCCGGCCAATTACTATGAAGCCCGGATTCAACCGGATATTAGTGGGTCCAAAAATCAAATGGAAGCCCGGAGGCGACCGGATAACCACTTGATTTCTTATGAAGCCTGGATTACGACCAGATAAGAAGTAAGGTATTGTGAAGCCTGGGTTACGACCAGATAGCAGTACAAAACACCATGAAACCTGGATTCGACCAGATAATGGTATAAAACATCGTGAAGCCTGGATAACGACCAGATAACAATAAAGGGACTGAAGCCTGGATTTCGACCAGATAACAGTACAAGACACTGTGAAGCTTGGATTTCGACCAAATAGAAGTTTACCTGGACAATTACTAAGAAGCCCAGAGTCGACTGAATATTGGTATGCCCTAAGTTCAAGTTGAAGCCCGGATGCGACCGAATAACAACTTAATTCCTTATGAAGCCTGGATTATGACCAGATAAGAATTGAGAAATTGTGAAGCCTGGGTTACGACCGGATATCAAGTATAATCTCATCTCCCCAGTAAGTCATTGTAAAGCCTGGATTACGACCAGGTAGCAGTCGGTCTTATCACTATGAAGCCTGGATTACGACCAGATAATAGTTCATTTTCACCTCCTCGACTAAGAGACAATTTCCCAGTAGAATAACGGACGACCGAAGCTCCTAAAATTCTATTCCTCCCAAGACAAAGAACAACATTCCCCAACTTAGTCTTCCTCAACAACAGGTATACAAGCTCTCGCTAAGGAATCTCTTATGCGATCAACACTCCTCCGAATGGCATCTTTAAGCCCATCTTCCGTCATCAATTTCCAAATGGCATCTGTAAGCCCATTCCCGACATCACAAGACAATTACATCTTCATGCGAGTGCAAATTTCTGGGCACTCTAGTGTTCAATCATCTTCAACCCTCAGATCACGAAAGGCAGAAAAGCCAATCTACATCTTCAGGTTTAAGAAGATTGAATAGGGGCAGCTGTTGTACCCTAAAATTTGCCCTCCCATATTTCTCAATACACTTCAAGTGAGGTCCTCAAATTGCTCAAGGAAGTCCAAGGGTTGACCAGACAAGCTCTCTCCTAAGGCAGTCTACCTCAAATTAGGGTTTCATGTTGCATCAAGATACTTGAGTCCAAGGGATCCCAAATTCCCACCTTTGTCCTAATATGTTCTCAATATCATCCATGTCAAGTTTTAAGCCTTGCAGAGGAAGTTTTCTCAGCCAATTGCTCAAAGGCCTGAAAATCGACTATGCTATGGCAAAAGTCAACTGTGGCCCACATACAGTCAAACTTCAAGATTTTTGGTTAACATCCTCATTTTAAAGTATTATTCATAATTTTATAAAGGGTTGATCATTATTCATCAAGGATTACTCATAATTCGTCAAGAACCAAAAGTTGCTAAATTAGGGTTTTGCAGGGAAAGACAACTCAACTTTGACCAAGCATAACTTTCTCATACTTTATGATAAATGACCCATCCAAAGCTCATTTTTAATAGGATGAATTTCTATACAATCCATCTTCACCTCCCAAGTTCAAAATATGCACTCACAAGAAGTTATGAATTTTGACATTATAGGTCATTTTGAAAAGTCAACAAAAATACATTTTTTTGTCAAAGCTTCATACATGAACATGGAATACCAAATTGAGATGATACCAAAAGGGTTTCTTAGAGGACATCTCAAGATTTCTAAAAAGTCCATGAACACCTTCAAAGAGTCATAATTGAGGAAGTTATGCATTGGTGAAGTTGACCTTTTTTGCAAAATTGTCAAAAGTCAACTATGCCTCAAATTGCAATTTTTACTAAATGGGCCTAACTTTTTGCACTTGTTTTGAGTTGGTAGCATGGTCGAAGAGTCCTAGCTCTTCCCACTTGTCTTTATCTTATTTTTATTATTTATTTTGATTTTTATTTAAATTAAATCAATTTAAATCAAAACAAATCATAGAAAATCCAAATCATTGAAACCTCAAGATATTGTGCATGTTTCAGGTCTTATATCCAGTTGGCAAGTGATTGAATTCGTGCAAGGCTTTTGTGTGCACAAAAAGATTGAATTTGGCCTATTTTTGGAAGGATCTTCAAGTGAATCAAATCCAAATCAAAAGCTATAATGGAGAAAGATTGAGATCATGTTTTCAACCCTAATTCATTCCTCAGTATATAGTATACAATTGCAGACCTAAAACAAAAGGTTGGAGAGGCGCACAAAGTCAGAACAAACTTGAAAAAAATCAAAGAAAAGTGGTGATTCAATTTTGCACTTCCAGGCATTCTCAAGACCCTCTACCCATCCCAATCGCTTCCTGGGATCACAAGCAAGCGAAACCAATCAAGAACAAGGAGTTTCCAGCACTATAACTCACTATAAGTCAGCCACGACAATGGCTTTTTCTGGAATTCGAATTGTATAATTTTGGCATCTATAGCATGAAATAATTATAGATTCTTGCTCCTTGAAACATTTCCAAGCTATCTATATCATCCAATTGCATTTTTGTGGACTGTATCAAGATTTGCCATTATTAGGGTTCTTGGTTTCGTTTTAAGGTTTTTGTATGCAGGCAAAATTGGCCCCCATGAAGGGTATCATGATGCTCAGAATGTCAAGACGAGTTGATTCATGGCATTAGATGTCATTTATCATACCCATGGAGGATTTTGAAATAATCCAGGGATGTAGTGACGGACGTTGTCCGTAAGTAAAAGTTTTTAACTTTTACCAACGGAGCGAGGACATGGATGACCACGTGGCATCATCCTGTTGGTCCATTCAAAATTCTGGCGCATTTTTTTGTCTCCACTAACTCCCTTTTATTGCATATTATCTATTATTATTATTTTATGTACAAAGCAAGCTTGCAGTACAATTGGCATTGGAGCGTTTGGAAATTGCTTTAGGGCCTGGGTTCGAACCCCAGGTCCCCCCCCAATCATTTCATATCATTTTTCTTTCAATAATCAGGTAAGCATACAAGGCATGAATACCACCATGGGGAATCATCTCCTAACCATCAGATCACCAATCATCCGGATCTGAAGGCCATTATTGAAGGATTCATCATGTAGCTCAGTCAACGCGTAGCATGGGAGTATGGAAGTCAACATGGACCAACCTGTTTTGGGCCCATAATTGATGCTCACACCCCCCAAACTACTTTCTCAGGCCCATATCTCTTTCTTTTTTTTCTTCATATATTTATTTATTTAATTCATTTATTTATTTTTACTAACCTAAAAAAATTAATTCTTTTTTATAAAATCACAAAAATAATATTTTTGCACCCAATTAGATTTAGGATATTATTATTTTTTATACAAAAATTAATTGAATTAGGTTATTTAATTTTAGGTAACTTTGATTTCTTTTTTGTAAATAAATTAAAATTAACTAGAACAATTAGGGTTTTTGTTTCTAACTAAATTCTATTTTCCTTTTCTCAAAAATAACCAAAAATATAAAAATAGGTCATGTAAATTATTTTCTTTATTTAATTTAGTTACTAATTAATTTTGTATTTAATTTAAAAACCTAATTCTTTTTTTTCTTCTTAAAAATAATTAAAAACAAAGAAAATATATTTTTTCTTTTAATTAGGTTAGACAGGGTCAAAACCCTAATTTCTTATCGTTCTTAATTTCATCGCGCGCGCTTTATTATCTTATTTTTACCATATTAATGTAATTGCTCACAAGTTGTAATAGATTAATTAGGACTTTTCTCTATTTCATTTATCATTTTGACGGGTTTGTTTTTGGCTATGTAAATACCCGAAGACTTGTAATAGCGTAGCTTTATTTTCCGCATTTTAAATTCCACAAATATTAACTGTTAGGTGTATGAATAATAGGGATGCATGACAAGAATGTATGATTAACTTTAAAACGGTTAGCTAACCCTAAATGTGCAAAGATAATAAACTTGAAATTGAATCACTCGCACATGCGCACTCATAGGGTACACTCCCACTTCGGCTGCCTTCGAAAAATGGTCATTAGGTATAGGATATTTTAGTGGTCGCTCTCTTGTCTAAACAAATATCAAAGTCCCGTTCGGAAAAGTTGCCTCAGAATGGTTGCCTCGGATATTGTTGCCTCGAATAATTAATCTAAGACATTAGGGTTACTACTAAGACGTCCTAACATTGCTTTAGTGATTGTACGTCCCTTTCAAATTGACCCTCAAAACTCCGACGACGGTGCTACCTACTCACTAATAGTGGGATAGTGCTGTCTACAGGAAACGAACATAGATCAATTCTTTTTTCGAGTAGGTAGATGCTAGTAGGTACTCGCTCAATACAAACAAACTTTTCCACACTTACACTCTTTTCAAACAAAGTTTTCAAAAACACTTCGTAACACTCTTGAAGACAGAAGCAAGGGTTAAATCGAAGTCAAAACAAAAACTTTTCAAATCACACAAACACACAGAAGCAATTTTGAAAATGATGAGCAAGTACCTAAGAGCGCGTAGATAACTACGAATAGAAAGGGTGCTAATACCTTCCCTTTCTATAATCTACCCCCCATACTCAGAAAATCTCGAAAAAAGGAATTTTTTTGTGCTTTTTCCCTTTCCTTGTTGGATAAAATAAAATTCGGTGGCGACTCTTGCTTACCGCGACATTTTGCAAACACAGACGCAAAACGCAAACCAGCATTTTCCTAAAACAGTCCCGGTTCTGGCCACCGTATCACACATGTATATGTGCAAAGTGTGTTTGATTGCATGCATTTTGTCTTTATTAGGGTTCTCTATTTGTTGATTTCATGTCTTGCCATACACACCCTAATTACTAGCAATATATGAAATAAATAAAAAGTGCAGAAAGTAAATATCCTACATTATTACAATCATTAGGGGGATGGGGTGTACAGATTTGCTAATGGGGATTGCAAATAAAATTAAATCTTAAGTTACTCTTACAACCATATTGAATGGATAAGAATGTACAAGAAATGTAAAAATGAACTTTGTTTTGTTTAAGAACAGAGATAAGTTTTGTTTAAGAAAATATTTTTGATCTTTTTGTTTTAAGAAGTAAGATAAAGCATGTAAAAAATGAAGAATGTTTTTTGGTGTTTTTGATTAATGAAATAAGAAGTGATAGCAAAAAATAGTGAGGAAAAAGAAAATAGAATCAGCGTATTGTTAACTAAATGAGATCAGAAGTTCTGACTTTGGCGTGCTGCAAAACAGAGATCACATTAGTAGAAATAAGTAAAGTCAGAAGTTCTGGGTCCGCTGGGAACAAATAAGATTTCATAAGTTCTGATACCACTGGCAGAACTTAGTCTCCCTCTCTATGCTAGTCAAAATATCTGCTACTTGGTCATTTCTCAACAAAACAGAAGATGCGCATATAACAGTTATGGTAGGTTTCATAATGTTTCAGAAACAAGAGATATTAGAACTATAAATCAGAAGCAAAGCAGGAATTTGCTAATCCTAATTCTGAGTTCTAATTTCTTCAAGAAGTTCTGAACTGAAATTCTCTCTACTTAGGCAGGCAAGCATATGAAACCTAAAAATGTGTACATCATCAGAATCAGGATGTCTACATTGTATTTTTTAACAAAGTTTCTTGACAATGCCTAAGTAATATGATGAGAGTCAACAGAAGCTTACCTTGCAACTGGAAAATGTTCTGTGAGCTGGAGTCTGGCTCTGACCGCTTGTGATGTTCTGAACACTTCCTCTCGTGTTCAACAGGCTGGAAACTTTCAACTTGGGTTGTGAGTGATTAGAAAATTCTGGAACAGCCAAGGAGCAAAGTTCTGACTTCTTTGAGGTGGATATTGATGTTTAGTGTGTTACAGTTTGACTACAGAAGTTAGGATGGCTTTTGAATGTATATCAAAAACTGTATGGGTGGTTTTGGTCGAGAAACACTTGAGGAAAAATGGAATTTGAATGCAAGAATCAAAAGCTAACAGGTTTTGTATTTTCTGTTTGCAGTTTTTGGACTCTTGGAATTTTAGCAGAGGTTCAGAGCTTTTCTTTCTCAAATTTCTGACCTCTTTGCAGTTGCCAATGAAGTCCAATTTATAGGCAAAGGTTTAGTAGCTTGGATAGGTCAAGGGGTACAACCATCATATGCTAGGCGTTGACTTGTTCTCGAAGTAGGTTCAAATAGGTATGGTGGTATGCAACTTTAGTAGCGCCTAAGCCGGATTTGTATGCAGGAATTAAGGAAAGGTAACCTCAAAACAAAAGCAACGCATGGGCCGACACACTCTTGTACAAAAGTTTGCTTTTCCAAGACATTAATGGTACTTCTATGCCACACGTGGGGAAATCCTTTGGACAAAGACCCAAAAGTGGTTGTGAGCATTAAATGATGATGAGATTGATCAAACCAGATCCTACAACGTGAGATTCTGCATCATTTCTTAATTCTAGATCATAAGTTCAGCTTCAGCGTAACTTAGAATAGACATCCAACTTCTGATCTTTGTATCTCCTTGCTCCAGCATGTTCTGAAGGAGTTCTCAGACCTTCCAGGAAGCTTGCAACACACTTTGTAACCTTCTTTGAATTACCCTTTCAAACTCTGACTGAACCTTTGTGAAAACTGGCCCAGAAGTTCTGACCCAAATCTGTTTTGAAAGTGTCCAGAATTTGCTGAGTGCTTTAGTTTCATGGACGTGTCTTTGAGGAGTTATAACTTGAAATACCAGCATTTCTATGAGAAGTTATGTTCTGCAATGTTTTAGATCTCATTGAAATCTATAACTATTGTATCAGAAGTTCTTCCAGAATCAGCTTGCATCATGGTGAAAATCTGGCCAGAAGTTCTGAGCTTGTCATATTTCTTAAACACTTAGAAAAATTCTAAGTATTTAGAAATTTGACTTTTCCAAAGTAACCTTTGACTTTTGAATTTCTAGATGAAACAAACTTCATATCTCAACATGTCTTGATGAAATATGTGTTGTACCCCAAATTTTGACCTAAGATACCATCTCCCATCTGCATCATTACATTGCGAGGGTTTTGACCTATTTTTATCAATTTTCAAAGCAGATTTAAAATTCATAACTTTTTCAAGTCGAGAGCTGTTTATTTTTTGAACGCTAAATTTATTAATCGATCAATGCTAAAATGATGTTTATTAATTATTTATTATCTTAAATTTAAATAATTGGAATTTATTTTCAGTTATTATATAATTTAAAGATTTATAAATAATAAAGTGAATATTTGGAAAGAAGTTCATTAATTGATCAGACGATGTTTATTAATTATTTATTATCTTAAATTTAAATAATTGGGATTGATTTTCAGTTATTATATAATTTAAAGAATTATAAATGATAAAATAAATAATTGGAAAGAAGAAAAGAATTAATTGATAAAATATTGGAGTTTTATTCATTTTATTCTAATTGTTACAATTGTTGTTTAAATACCGTATTTATTTACAACGTATTTACAAAGATAATTTTTACAATGTTTAAAATGAAATAAAAGCTATCCTAATTCTAAATCTTCATCTTCTATCCAATGCTTCTTTGATAATCATTTGATTTTACCTGTAAAAAATTAAAAGAAAAAGTCAGAAATAAATATATAAAAATAAAAAAATTAATTTTAGCGTTCATCATTAAAAGCAAACGGCTGGAATCAGTTTTACCTTTTTTGCAAATCACGGGATTTCTCCCGGTTCACAAAAAGGGATGAATTTTATTGATAAAAATGAATGCACAAGTTAAAATATGCACAAATTCATTTTTTGTCAAAACTGCACTTTTTAAAATAAACAGCATAGTTCAAAACCAATTGCACTTTCAAAAGCCAATTGCATATTTCAAAAGTCAACATAAAATGCATAATACAAACACCATATGCAATGTTCAAAGACAAAAGTCCAACGTAAACTACTCAAGTGTGGGAAGAGGCCAAAAACACAAGGCTCCCATGCTGTGCATGTAGTTGACAAAGAGGAAGTGTGCAGTTTAAACCAAATGTGCAAGCAATACTTTTTCTTTTTTCATCATTTTCCAGCATTATACTTTTTCAGAACAAGTAAAGTACATACATCATTTTAATGTCTATTTGTACTTAAGAGAGAGAAGAGAGGAAGAGTGTGGTTTACAGGTTTTGGCTTAGGCAGAAAAAGGAATAGAAACAAAACTGCAGCAGTGACACAGTGAAGAAAAGAAAGCATAGAAAAGAATACCAACAAACTGGATGAAGCAGTAATGTGCAGGGATATCAAGGAAATATAGTTTAAAAATTCCAAACCTGTAGCATAAACAAAAGAGGCCGAACCAACTGTTATAACAACAACAATCCCTTCAAAAATTCAGAGATATCACAACCTGTCTTCAAGCTTTCAAACACTCAAAAACTGTCAAAACAAATACAAAAACAAAATTCTCAAGGGCTAAAAAAAAACCAGAACCTGCTGTCTCAAAGACAAAACCAACATAAACCTTATGGACTAAAAAACCATAAAAACCTCATAAACTGCTAAAGGCCTTAAACCAAAAAAACATACAAGAACCTGCATCTAGCAATCAACACCATAACCTTGTCAAAGCCTTTCAAACAAAACCACTGTCCAGCTCTAAAGCCTAAGCCATAGTAACATCAACCATGGCCTAAACCAAACCTGTTTCCATAACCTGTTAAACCATGTCAAACCAACAAAAACAAAACCACTGTCCAGCAAAACCATAGCCATTTCAAAACCTCATGGCCTAAACCACAAACCTGCTACCATAACCCATTAAAACTTGTTCAAGCCTTACCAAAGCCTTGTTTTAAAAAACCTGTAATGGCCTAAAAAACCAGTAAAACCAGTAAACTCAAGGCCAAACCTGTTGAAACCATAACCAGTTCTAAAGCCAAAATCAGAATACCATAGCAACTCAAACCTTAAAACAATGTTCAAGGCAACCATCAAGCCTCAGAGATAGTCATCACAGGCTAATACAAAAAGGCAACCGAAAGCAACAGTAGCAAGAGAAGAAGAGAGAAAAGCTAATCAAAATGAAAACATTTCAACAGTAGCATATCAAAAGCATACATATCAGAAGCTACAGAGCATACAAGGCAACATAGTCAAGCGTCCAGGCAACATAAGAAGAAGGAAAAGAAGCGTGTATAAGCAAAGCGAGGCAGGGTCACAGGAGAAGAAGAAAATATCACAATAGTCAACATCCTCATCAAACCATAAAGCAAAAAGAGGAAGAAGACAAACCAGGATACCAAGCAAATATCACGCCGTCACCGTCTTCCCCTTCGCCGAAGCCTCCTACGCACACCCAACCTCCCTCCTCCGTCTCCAGGTAACATATCACGCTCTTTTTCTTTCAAAATACCTCAAACAACCATTAATAACAAGAAATCAGAATCAAATGAACACAAATCACAACATGCAGTAATGAAAACCTAACGAAATAAAGTGAAAATTGTTACCGTAATCTGTCGCCCTAGCGCTTTGATTGGAGGGAAGAAGAAGCTTGGACATGTTGGTGGCTCGGGCAAGGAATCCAGGAGCTTAGACCAAGACGAAGAAGAACGCGAAGACGAAGAAGACAAGCAAGTGGCGCCTCTGTACACCTTAACCCTAATCCCTTTCTAAACCAAAACAATGTTTACCCTAAAACAAATTATGGAATGAATTGGACTTAACCCGGTTTCCCTTAGCTAAAGCCCAACGAATTCCATTCTGCACCCCCCTTCTCTTCTGTTTTGATTGGGCCCTCTCAAACCCTCTATCCCACTTTGGTTTATTATTTACTTCCTTTTAATTTTGATACATTTTCTTTCTATTTGATTTCTTTAGCTCTTTTAGAATTTTTTTAGTTTTAGTTTTAATTATAAGTTAATCAAATAAAGATAATTCAATCAAAACATTTTAATAATTGGATCATTTTTATTAAGTTTAGCTTTAGGTTTAATTTAGTTTTTTAGTATTCCTTTTTAATTAGAATTTAAGTTAGTAATTTTAAAGTTTAAAATCATTTAATAAACTCTTAAAAATAATACTTTATATAAAAAACTCTAAAAAATACCATATAAAAATAAAAACTCTAAAAAATATATAAAAAATAGAAAATTAAAAACATGTTATTTTATTTAATTAATTCCCTCGCTTTAATTAATATTAGATAAAAATATAAAAAATCTATGTTCACATATCACTTAGCTATTTAGTCATTATCCACATAATTGTCTGTTTGATTATTCAGTATTTACATGATTATTCTGTTTACTTCTAAATCCAAGGAAAAATGATTAAATTTGCTGACTTCATGTCCTCAAATCCAATCACGCGAACATTTGCATTTCATTAAAACTTAAGACAATTTTTTCCCCAAATATCCAATCTTTTCAAAACTTATACCTTTTAAGCCAAAACTTCGACATTAGGTCGTCGCACCTTCAAAAACCCCTCTGTACCCCTTTTCGGCCAAAACAATTTATTTATAATCAAACGATCAATTTTAATAAAACAGATATTTCAAAAGGTTCCTATAGAGTACTATATATACATTGGGTGCTAATACCTTCCCACTGTATAACCAACCCCCGAACCATAGATCTCTTTTCAAAAAACGCCTTGTATTTTTATTACTTTTAGAAAGTATTATTTTACATTGCATAGTTAGGGTTTTATTTCGCTCTTTTCCCTTTTCCCTTGGAAATAATAAAGCGCGGTGGCGACTCTTGCTTTTGTGAGACGAATTAATCAATAATCCGATCTCCGATTTACCCCGCTACATTTTTTATCGCTACAGAATTGGTGACTCTGCTGGGGAAAGATTGACCTCTTGCTGGTCCATCCCTAAGTGGGTTAAGCCTAATTTGTCTTATCTGTTTTATTATTATTTGTTTTGTTTGATTATGTGTTTAAATTGGGGTGTTTGGGTTTTTTTTTGCAAAGGACAAATCCTATACCCGGATTAAGTTACACTTAAGAATAGGACGGGCGGTACAGTCATGTTAACTTTGAGGGAGTAATCTCGAAGAAGGAGGCATGAGATCCCCCACTCGATGGAAGGCCCTCTTGAACTTAATATTTGTTTACCGAGTAATCGGGAAGACATTATTATTTTCGACCTAGGAGCCAGAGAAATTGAGAGCCGTAGAACCCTAACCCATCTTGGCCTTTTTAGGTGTAGCGCGGAGACTATAACTGAGTAATTCAGAAGTAGTTGTTACGCGATGCTACGCTCGGATGAGTTTCTCTTGAGAATATTGCTAATTATTGAGTAATCAAGACGTTGGTAATATCCGAAGGAGGAATGTAGACTCTGGGAACTCTTAGAACCTTGTCTTACAGGTGTGATTGAACCATTAGTACATACCTTTGGGTGGGATTTACCCTCGACTCCATGCCGAAACATTGAACCTTTGAACCCCATGTTTGTGAACTTGTGTGTAACTGTTGCATTATCATTCATTCATGCATTCATCGACATTTTTGTAAAAAACTTGTTTTTCAAGGAACTTAAGAATGATTTTTTGCAGACGTCTCAAGGATTATGGAGTTTGGAAGAAGAAACACTCGAAGTTGATTCTGAGTGATCTTTAGTTCTTAGTTTTATTTTTACTGTTGTCATTTTGTAAAACTCTGTAAAAGGGCTTCATGTTCCAAAGTTGTAATTTACTGATTTTATTATGGACTTCATGTTCCAAAGTTGTAATTTATTGCTTTATTATGGGCTTCATGTTCCAAAGTTGTAGTCTACTGCTTTATTATTGGGCTGTTATCCCAAAGTTGTAATTTATTGTTTTGTTGTTCCAAAGTTGTAAGTTGTAATTTACCACTTTTGATTAATGGATTGAGTTTTTGTTGTTCCAAATTCCTTTACCATTGATGCGTGCAAAATTATCGAAGTTCCTTGAAAAACTATTAAAATGAATTATCATTTGCATCACATATCATGCATCATTCAACATTCCACTTCACATGTTTTCTAGAGTCTTATCCTTGTTTCTTTTCCACTCCGAAGGGTTGTCAAGCTGTCTCATCGATACGATACTCGAGCCAATCGTTAGAGAAAGATGGAAGATCTGGAACAGGAAAACCATGAGCTTCGTGAGGAGGTCGCTACCCTTCGTGTCGGTATGGAAAAGTTAACTGCGCTAGTGGAAAGTTTGGTGGCTGCTCAGAATCAGCCATCGACTACAGCTGCTGAGATTCAGACTTCAACTACTGTGGTTTCCGAGATTGTCATCGTTCCAACATCTGTGACTCAGATCAACTCTTCGCTTCAACATCAGATGCCGAAAGGTTTTCCGTGGGGAATGCCTTACAACTTTGTGCCAGAGGGGTATCAGCCTGTCGTACAACCTTTGTTTCAACCTGCTTTGTCTCTTCCTCAACCAGAGACAACTGCTATGCCGACTGTAATCCCGTCTATAACACCTTTCCCGCAACCGGTAATGACAACTGTCGCTCCTATGATTCACTCCGTGCCATATTTGAATGAACCTACTTATCCTGCCGAGCCTGCTGAAAGTTTGGGTCTTTTTGATAGAATGGAAGAATTTCAGGACCAATTCCAAGAAATGCAGAGGGAGCTCAGAGCGTTAAAGGGGAAGGATTTGTTTGGGAAGAACACTCATGACCTTTGTTTAGTTCCGAATGTCAAGATTCCAGCAAAATTCAAAGTGCCAGACTTTGAAAGATATAAGGGTGATTCGTGTCCTCGAAGTCATTTGACTATGTACGTGAGAAAGATGTCTACGTATTCCGATGATCATGACTTGTTGATTCATTATTTTCAAGACAGTTTGACGGGTGCTGCTCTAAAGTGGTATATGGGTTTAGACAGTATTCGAATCCGCAACTTCAACGATCTTAGCGAAGCTTTTGTCCATCAGTATAAGTACAACGTTGACATGGCGCCATACAGGGATCAACTCCGGGCGATGTCGCAAAGAGACAGAGAATCTTTTAAGGAATACGCCCAGAGGTGGCGTGAAATTGCTGCTCAAATCTATCCTCCTCTTGAGGAGAAAGAGATGACGAAGATATTCTTGGACTTTAGGTTCCTTTTACTATGAAAGAATGATCGCCAGCGCACCCAGTGACTTCACCGAAATGGTAAGCATGGGCATGCGGTTAGAGGAAGGGATTCGTGAAGGGCGTTTGGTTAAAGAAGGAAGTCCGTCTAGCAGTACCAAGAAGTTTGGAAGTGTTTTCCCGAAAAGAAAAGAACAGGATGTCAGCGCAATCTTCCCAGGGAGGCCGAGGAGAGGTTACTCACACGTTGCGGCAGTCACTCCGGCTGTCCGCCCAGCTTTGATGACCCCAGCTCATCAAACCCCACCAACTCAACAACGGCCATTTCAGCAGCAGCCTCGACAACAGGCTTATCCATTCAATAATCAGAATCGTTCATCAAGAAAACCGCAATTCGATGCCATTTCTATGACTTATACTGAATTGTTCCCTGCTCTTATCAGAAAGAACCTTATAACGATGAAGCCTCCTCCTGTCGCACTGAATAGTACTTCTCCATGGTACAAGGTGGATCAGTTTTGTGAATATCATCAAGGGTCGCCGGGGCACAACCTTGAGAATTATTTTGCTCTAAAGGCGGACGTGCAGAGATTGATTAAGAATGGTATCTTGTCTTTCAAGGATGTTAATCCAAATGTTAGAGATAATCCTTTGCCTCGACATGGGGCAGCATCAGTGAATATGGTGGAAGGTTGTCCGGGAAAGTTTCGAGTTTTTCAAGTTGAACACATAAGAGAGTCGTTGATCAGATTACATCAGAGCTTAAGAAGACTTGCCTTTGTTAGGCATCAGCATGATTATGATGTTTGTGAATTTTGTTCAAGAGAGGTTGATTGCCCTATTGTGAAGGAGGATATTCAAAAGTTGTTAGACCAGAGAGTTATCACTATTACATATGACAGAAATCCGGAGGATGAAGTGAATGTTATAATACCGCAATTCAATTTGCTTGAATCAGTAGAGATTGTTTACGACAGTCAGACTGCGCCTGTTGATCCTTTGATCATTTATCCACCTGGTCCTGTGCCTTACAACTCAGACCAAGCTATACCGTATAAGTATAATGCCACAATGATTGAGAATGGGGTAGAAGTCCCTATACCAACAAGGCCGTCTTTTGTTAACATTGCTGATGTGAGTAGAGTTACGAGAAGTGGACGTGTCTTTGCAGCAGTACCTTTGAAGAGACCAGAAGTTCAAGTCAGGAGGCCCATACCGGCAGAAATTCCAGTGAGAAATGTTGAACCAAGGGTTGAGATAGGCCGATCCAATGAACCTATCCCACATCCTGAGGATGATGAGATTCTGAAGCTTATCAAGAGAAGTGAATATAAGATTGTGGACCATAGAGAAGCTTTGATGAAGGTCTTGGACCAGGCGTTCGTGGATCATGATGTGACGGTTGATCAATTCGATGGAATTGTGGGAAATATTACTTCATGTAACAATCTTGGTTTCAGTGATGAAGAGCTTCCGGAGGAGGGAAGGAACCATAATATGGCTTTGCATATCTCAATAAGTTGTGGAAATGATACTTTATCAATTGTGTTGGTAGATACAGGTTCGTCGTTAAATGTAATGCCCAAAACTAAATTATCTCGACTCTCATATCTAGGTGCTCCCATGAGACCTAGTGGAGTAATTGTTAAAGCGTTTGATGGTTCTAGGAAGACTGTCATTGGTGAAGTGGATCTTCCTATAGTAATTGGCCCTCATACTTTTCAGATCACTTTTCAAGTAATGGATATTCGTGCCGCCTACAGTTGCTTATTGGGTCGTCCATGGATCCATGATGCAGGGGAAGTCACTTCCACGCTCCATCAGAGATTGAAGTTTGTAAGGCATGGAAAGCTGGTAATGATTGGTGGAGAGCAGGCTATGGTGGTAAGCCATTTGTCATCTTTCTCTTTTATTGATGCTGATGAGGACGTTGGAACCCAATTCCAAGCTCTATCTGTTGCTAAGAATGAAGTGAAGAAGCAAGGGGCATCTATTTCTTCTTTTGAGGATGCGCGACGAGTGGTTGAAAGTGGTTCGGCTGAAGGTTGGGGCTAAGTGTTGACTTTGCCCGAGAACAAGTCTGGAGAAGGTCTTGGTTTTCATCCCGTGTCTACAAGAGTCAAGCAGGAAGTGGTTACTCGTCCGATACAAGAGGTTTTCCGAAGCGCAGGTTTTATCCATCCGACTCCTCCTGAAGTTGATGCTATAATAGGAGACAATTCTGAAGAGGATTTACCCGATTTTGTAACGCATGGAGTGGCTTGCCAGAACTGGATTGCTGTTGATGTTCCTGTTGTGATGCACATTTCTAAGTAATGTTTTGTTTTATTTTTGAAAAAAAATTTCGCTCTGCCCAAGGCGAAAAGTATTTGTGTCGGGCTATAATGAAAATAAATCCTTTTGCTCTGCCCAAGGCAAAAGAGAAATGTATGGGCTCTTTGTTTCAAGTATTTCCCTTCAATAAATAAAAATGTTATTTTGTCCACGACTGTTATTTTTCACTTTTTCTGGGAAATAGTAATGAAAATTAATTGGTAGTAATAGGAAAATATAATAATATTTTGTTTCATTTGTACAACATTCATATTAATCGATTTCTAAAATAAAGCATAATCATATGTGCAGATTAATCCATGACTTAACCATTGAAAACAATAATCATTTGCCCTCTCCCAACTTTGAATTCCCTGTGTTCAGAGCCGAAGAGGAGGATAGTGAAGAGATTCCTGATGAAATTTCCCGTTTACTTGAGCATGATGAAAAGATTATTCAACCGTTTGAAGAACCTGTAGAGTTGATCAATTTGGGTGATAAAGAAGATAAGAAGGAAGTTAAGGTCGGAGCATTGCTTATCCCAGAGGTCAAAGAGAAAATGTTGGAGCTTCTCAAAGAATATGTTGATGTGTTCGCTTGGTCCTACCAAGATATGCCAGGTTTGGACAACAATATTGTGGAGCATCGTTTACCGTTGAGACCTGAATGTCCGCCGATTAAGCAGAAGTTGAGAAGGACTCGTCCCGATATGGCTGACAAGATCAAAGAAGAAGTTCAAAAGCAGATTAATGCAGGTTTCCTTGTTACATCGGTCTATCCTCAATGGTTAGCCAATATAGTGCATGTTGCTAAGAAAGATGGCAAAGTTCGGATGTGTGTAGACTATAGAGATCTGAATAGAGCTAGCCCAAAGGATGACTTCCCATTACCGCACATTGACGTATTGGTCGAAAGTACCGCAAAGTTCAAAGTCTTTTCTTTCATGGATGGTTTCTGTTGTTACAATCAAATCAAGATGGCACCAGAAGATATGGAGAAGACAACTTTCATTACACCTTGGGGAACATTTTGTTATCGGGTTATGCCGTTCGGTTTGAGGAATGCTGGTGCAACATACCAAAGGGCCATGACTGCTTTGTTCCATGACATGATGCATAAAGAGATAGAAGTGTATGTAGATGACATGATTGCCAAATCACAAACTGTAGAGGATCATTTGGAACATTTTTTGAAGTTATTCCAGCGTTTGAGAAAGTATAAACTCCGTCTGAATCCCAACAAGTGCACTTTTGGTGTTCATTCTGGAAGACTTCTGGGTTTCATTGTCAGTCAGAAAGGTATTGAGGTAGATCCTGATAAAGTCAAAGCTATTCGGGAAATGCCCGCACCCAAGACGGAAAAACAAGTAAGAGGATTCCTTGGGAGATTGAACTACATTTCTAGATTTATATCTCATATGACTGCTACCTGTGGGCCGATTTTCAAGCTTCTCCGAAAGAACCAAGGATGTGTGTGGACAGAAGATTGTCAGAGAGCTTTTGATAGCATCAAAGAATATTTGCTTGAACCTCCCATTTTGATTCCTCCGGTGGAAGGAAGACCTTTGATTATGTACCTGACTATATTGGAAGATTCCATGGGATGTGTGCTTGGTCAACAAGATGAGACTGGAAGAAAGGAACATGTTGTGTATTATCTGAGTAAGAAATTCACAGACTGTGAGTCTCGATACTCATTGCTTGAGAAAACCTGTTGTGCTTTAGCTTGGGCTGCTCGCCGTCTGCGCCAGTATATGATTAACCACACCACTTGGTTGATCTCCAAAATGGATCCGATCAAGTATATCTTTGAGAAGCCCGCCTTATCTGGAAGAATAGCCTGTTGGCAGATGTTGTTATCCGAATACGACATCAAGTATCACACTCAGAAAGCAATCAAAGGGAGTATTTTAGCCGACCATTTGGCTCACCAACCAATTGACGATTATCAATCCATCAAGTTTGATTTCCCAGATGAAGATGTTATGTACCTGAAAGCTAAAGATTGTGAGGAGCCGTTACCTGAAGAAGGACCTGATCCCGAATCGCATTGGGGTTTGATATTTGACGGAGCTGTGAATTCTTATGGAAATGGAATTGGGGCAATCATCGTCACTCCCCGAGGTACTCATATCCCGTTCACGGCAAGATTGAAGTTTGACTGCACGAACAACATGGCTGAATATGAGGCATGTATTATGGGTCTCAAAGAAGCAGTGGATCTAAGGATTAAGATTCTTGATATTTACGGAGATTCGGCATTGGTAATTAATCAAATCAAAGGAGAATGGGAGACTCGTCATCCTGGTTTGATCCCTTACAGAGACTATGCTAGAAGATTGTTAACTTTCTTCAACAAAGTGGAATTACATCATATCCCTAGAGATGAAAACCAAATGGCTGATGCTTTAGCTACTTTGTCTTCAATGTTTCAAGTAAATGGGTGGAATTATGTGCCTACAATCAGAGTTATGCGCCTCGACAGACCTGCTCATGTGTTCTCAGTAGAAGAGGTCACCGACGGCAAACCGTGGTTCTATGACATTAAACGTGTTCTTCAAGCTCAAGAGTATCCGCCTGGGGCATCCAGTAAGGATAGGAAGACATTGAGAAGATTAGCAAGCAGTTTCTTCCTCAATGAAGAAGTTTTGTATAAGAGAAATTACGACATGGTCTTGCTCAGATGTGTAGACAGACGTGAAGCAGACATGCTGATGCAAGAAGTACATGAAGGATCCTTTGGTATTCATGCCAACGGACATGAAATGGCTAAAAAGATGTTGAGAGCTGGTTACTATTGGATGACAATGGAATCTGATTGCTGCAAATATGTGAAGAAATGTCATAAATGCCAGATTTATGCGGACAAGATACATGTGCCACCGACCCTCCTCAATGTTATCTCTTCACCTTGGCCTTTCTCTATGTGGGGCATTGATATGATTGGAATGATTGAACCCAAAGCTTCAAATGGTCATCATTTCATCTTGGTAGCGATCGATTATTTTACTAAATGGGTGGAAGCAGCATCTTATGCTAATGTAACCAGACAGGTGGTAGTCAGATTTATCAAGAATCAGATCATTTGTCGATACGGTATCCCGAGCAAGATCATCACTGATAATGGTTCGAATTTGAATAACAAGATGATGAAAGAACTTTGTGAAGAGTTTAAGATTGAACATCATAATTCTTCTCCTTACAGACCGAAGATGAATGGGGCTGTTGAGGCTGCTAACAAGAACATCAAGAAGATTGTCCAGAAGATGGTGGTAACTTATAAAGATTGGCATGAAATGCTTCCGTTTGCTTTACATGGATACCGTACTTCAGTTCGAACTTCAACAGGCGCAACCCCATTTTCCCTGGTTTATGGTATGGAAGCAGTACTCCCTATGGAGGTTGAGATTCCGTCTCTGAGAGTGTTGATGGAAGCTAAACTTTCTGAGGTTGAATGGTGTCAAAGTAGATATAATCAGTTGAATTTAATTGAAGAAAAGAGATTGACAGCTTTGTGTCACGGTCAATTGTATCAGCAGAGAATGAAGAAGGCTTTTGATAAGAAGGTTCGACCACGCGAGTTCAGAGAAGGTGACCTTGTGCTCAAGAAGATATTATCTTTCCAACCTGATTCTAGGGGCAAGTGGGCTCCGAATTATGAAGGACCGTATGTCGTTAAGAAAGTTTTCTCTGGAGGTGCCTTGATTCTCACCAGTATGGACGGTGAAGAGCTCCCGCGCTCCATGAACGCTGATGCAGTCAAGAAGTATTTCGCTTAGGTTTGAGTTGACAGTTTGCTAAGTTGAAAACCCGAAGGGACAGCTTAGGCATGCTTTTGGTCAGACCAGTCTTGGCATTTGAACACATTTCGGAATTCTAAGTTGTTAGGGAGAATAGTGATCATTGTTTTTGTGTAACCTTTTCCTTTCATGTACTATTTCCCAAACTTTTGTAAACCGTTGGAGTCGCATTGTTAGCGAACTACCATCTTATTAATGAAATGTGAGCACTTATCTTTTGTGGGCAAAATTTTAATTTTTACGGAAATATTCGAAACAAAGTTATTTAAAGTATTTTTATTTTAAAAAAAAAAAGTGTCGTGAATAATGAAAGGAATATTAACAGTTGTTCCGAGGATGGTCAAGCCATGAAATGCAAAACAGTACAGTAATTTATCCTTGCATGATGAACATGTTTTATTTCAAAATCATCATGAGGTGTTGGTTGGGTAAACTTGCGTTTCTCGTGGTGCTAAGTTTGTTGACTCCCCAGTTGTTCCAGTTAAGCCTTGTTTCAGTTATCTTTATTTGGGCAATTTCTGAAGTGTGGTACGCTTTGTCTCATGCCAGTGATCTATTGGTATTAGAAGATTGGATTTGATTGCTTTCCTACTCAGAAGATTTGAGCCTTGTAGCGTGGTATGCTCTGACGTTGCTTTGTGTTTCCAGTTCAAGTTATCTTCCGTCTTTTTTAAGATTGGCCGAGTATCTATCTTTTCGTGACATCTTATCGTCTTCAAGATATTCCGTCTGCTTGTTTTGTCAGCATAACATTCATTTACTCATTTACGCTTACATCACGCATGCATATTCACATTTGCCGTTGATTTTGGGTTGTACTGTGTTTATTCAAACAACGTACATGTTTCCTTCCAAGTAGAAGGTTAGCTTAGGAAGAAAATGTGCTTCCTTTCTAAATTCCCCAACTGAGCTAATCCTCGTGGATGATTTTTGATTTAGCCTACCCTGTCCATTTCTGGATAGGATGAATCCCCAATCAAGTTACTTTCTCATTGGGTGGAGTCCTGTTTGACTGTTTTCTCTCTAGTTTATTCCTGGATGAAATTGTTGTCTCTTGCATAGGCTATCTCATGATTTTCCCCAGTGAAGTCACGACTTAGACGAATGGTGCATTTATTTTGCACATTTAAACATGTGATCTCCTCGGGAAGGATTGATTCGTGGTACTCTTTGACGAAGATTTTATTCTCTGCCGATATCATCGCAATTTCCTTCTGAATCATCGTTGGAAAACGACAAGCGGCAGCTCTTCACGAGCAACTTGTGCGTTATTATTTTTGGAAAACGACAAGCGGCAGCTCTTCACGAGCAACTTGTACGTTATTATTATTATTGGAAAACGACAAGCGGCGGTCTCTTCATGAGCAACTTGTACGTTATAGACATCGTTGGAAAACGACAAGCGGCAGCTCTTCACGAGCAACTTGTGCGTTATTATTATTTTTGGAAAACGACAAGCGGCAGCTCTTCACGAGCAACTTGTGCGTTATTATTATTTTTGGAAAACGACAAGCGGCAGCTCTTCACGAGCAACTTGTGCGTTATTATTATTTTTGGAAAATGACAAGCGGCAGCTCTTCACGAGCAACTTGTGCGTTATTATTTTTGGAAAGCGGAAAGCGGCAGTCTCTTTATTTGAGCAACTTGTACGTTATTATTTTTTCTGGAATACAGCAAGCGACAGCTTCTTTATTTGAGCAACTTGTATGTTATTGGTATTTTATTTTAGAAAACAGCAAGTGGCGGCTTCTTTATTTGAGCAGCTTGTATGTTATTGACATCCCTGGACGACAGCAAGTGGCAGCCTCTTTATTTGAGCAACTTGTATGTCATAATATTTTTTTTGGAAGACAGCAAGTGGCAGCTTCTTTATTTGAGGCAACTTGTGTATCTACAACCATATTATATCTCAGCATTAATTGGTATATCTCGGGAAATCTCGCAGAGAAGTTTGTTATGAATCTTTACCTTCAGAAGTTGG
The DNA here is from genome assembly GCA_948472305.1 of Vicia faba. NCBI lineage: Eukaryota > Viridiplantae > Streptophyta > Magnoliopsida > Fabales > Fabaceae > Vicia > Vicia faba. Next base: position 1,648,395,242 of record OX451737.1, on the reverse strand, counting down.
TAATCCATCATCAGCAAATTTGATACTTTTTGTCTATCGTTGGCCTTGAGTTGTGAACTCACTGATATTTTGGGTCAATAATCTGTTTTATGGCCTATGCAAGATGCCTTCTTTGTTAGGGTCAGAGGTCGTATTCCCTCAATTTTATTCGCCGTCAAGAGTCTGTCATTTGAAGTCGATGGCTCGTTTCCCCAGTATTGTATAATCCTTGTCCCTGTGTTTTGTTGGTGTTTGATTTCTCCAGCACTGTCTTGTTTCATACAATATCTTTCTCTGTGAATTCAATCACTGCATTCATATCAAACACAATGGCGGTATCTTAGGGCAAAAATTTGCGTATTATGTATTTAAGTACCTTCAATCTCGTCGAGACGAAGATTTTAATCTTCATATCTCCGGATAGAAGAAACTTAAATAGGGGCAGCTGTTGTACCCCAAATTTTGACCTAAGATACCATCTCCCATCTGCATCATTACATTGCGAGGGTTTTGACCTATTTTTATCAATTTTCAAAGCAGATTTAAAATTCATAACTTTTTCAAGTCGAGAGCTGTTTATTTTTTGAACGCTAAATTTATTAATCGATCAATGCTAAAACGATGTTTATTAATTATTTATTATCTTAAATTTAAATAATTGGAATTTATTTTCAGTTATTATATAATTTAAAGATTTATAAATAATAAAGTGAATATTTGGAAAGAAGTTCATTAATTGATCAGACGATGTTTATTAATTATTTATTATCTTAAATTTAAATAATTGGAATTTATTTTCAGTTATTATATAATTTAAAGATTTATAAATAATAAAATAAATATTCGAAAAGAGTTTATCAATTGATCAACGATGTTTATCTAATTATTTATTATTCTAAGTTTTAAATAGTTGAAATTTTATTTTCAGTTATTATAATTTAGAAAATTATAAATAATGAAGTAAATAATTGCAGAGAAGTTTAATTGATCAATGATGTTTATTTTATTATTTATCATTCTAAATTTAAATAATTGGGATTGATTTTCAGTTATTATATAATTTAAAGAATTATAAATGATAAAATAAATAATTGGAAAGAAGAAAAGAATTAATTGATAAAATATTGGAGTTTTATTCATTTTATTCTAATTGTTACAATTGTTGTTTAAATACCGTATTTATTTACAACGTATTTACAACGATAATTTTTACAATGTTTAAAATGAAATAAAAGCTATCCTAATTCTAAACCTTCATCTTCTATCCAATGCTTCTTTGATAATCATTTGATTTTACCTGTAAAAAATTAAAAGAAAAAGTCAGAAATAAATATATAAAAATAAAAAAATTAATTTTAGCGTTCATCATTAAAAGCAAACGGCTGGAATCAGTTTTACCTTTTTTGCAAATCACGAGATTTCTCCCGGTTCACAAAAAGGGATGAATTTTATTGATAAAAATGAATGCACAAGTTAAAATATGCACAAATTCATTTTTTGTCAAAACTGCACTTTTCAAAATAAACAGCATAGTTCAAAACCAATTGCACTTTCAAAAGCCAATTGCATATTTCAAAAGTCAACATAAAATGCATAATACAAACAGCATATGCAATGTTCAAAGACAAATGTCCAACGTAAACTACTCAAGTGTGGGAAGAGGCCAAAAACACAAGGCTCCCATGCTGTGCATGTAGTTGACAAAGAGGAATTGTGCAGTTTAAACCAAATGTGCAAGCAATACTTTTTCTTTTTTCATCATTTTCCAGCATTATACTTTTTCAGAACAAGTAAAGTACATACATCATTTTAATGTCTATTTGTACTTAAGAGAGAGAAGAGAGGAAGAGCGTGGTTTACAGGTTTTGGCTTAGGCAGAAAAAGGAATAGAAACAAAACTGCAGCAGTGACACAGTGAAGAAAAGAAAGCATAGAAAAGAATACCAACAAACTGGATGAAGCAGTAATGTGCAGGGATATCAAGGAAATATAGTTTAAAAATTCCAAACCTGTAGCATAAACAAAAGAGGCCGAACCAACTGTTATAACAACAACAATCCCTTCAAAAATTTAGAGATATCACAACCTGTCTTCAAGCTTTCAAACACTCAAAAACTGTCAAAACAAATACAAAAACAAAATTCTCAAGGGCTAAAAAAAAACCAGAACCTGCTGTCTCAAAGACAAAACCAACATAAACCTTATGGCCTAAAAAACCATACAAACCTCATAACCTGCTAAAGGCCTTAAACCAAAAAAACATACAAGAACATGCATCTAGCAATCAACACCATAACCTTGTCAAAGCCTTTCAAACAAAACCATTGTCCAGCTCTAAAGCCTAAGCCATAGTAACATCAACCATGGCCTAAACCAAACCTGTTTCCATAACCTGTTAAACCATGTCAAACCAACAAAAACAAAACCACTGTCCAGCAAAACCATAGCCATTTCAAAACCTCATGGCCTAAACCACAAACCTGCTACCATAACCCATTAAAACTTGTTCAAGCCTTACCAAAGCCTTGTTTTAAAAAACCTGTAATGGCCTAAAAAACCAGTAAAACCAGTAAACTCAAGGCCAAACCTGTTGAAACCATAACCAGTTCTAAAGCCAAAATCAGAATACCATAGCAACTCAAACCTTAAAACAATGTTCAAGGCAACCATCAAGCCTCAGAGATAGTCATCACAGGCTAATACAAAAAGGCAACCGAAAGCAACAGTAGCAAGAGAAGAAGAGAGAAAAGCTAATCAAAATGAAAACATTTCAACAATAGCATATCAAAAGCATACATATCAGAAGCTACAGAGCATACAAGGCAACATAGTCAAGCGTCCAGGCAACATAAGAAGAAGGAAAAGAAGCGTGTATAAGCAAAGCGAGGCAGGGTCACAGGAGAAGAAGAAAATATCACAATAGTCAACATCCTCATCAAACCATAAAGCAAAAAGAGGAAGAAGACAAACCAGGATACCAAGCAAATATCACGCCGTCATCGTCTTCCCCTCCGCCGAAGCCTCCTACGCACACCCAACCTCCCTCCTCCGTCTCCAGGTAACATTTCACGCTCTTTTTCTTTCAAAATACCTCAAACAACCATTAATAACAAGAAATCAGAATCAAATGAACACAAATCACAACATGCAGTAATGAAAACCTAATGAAATAAAGTGAAAATTGTTACCGTAATTTGTCGCCCTAGCGCTTTGATTGGAGGGAAGAAGAAGCTTGGACATGTTGGTGGCTCGGGCAAGGAATCTAGGAGCTTAGACCAAGACGAAGAAGAACGCGAAGACGAAGAAGACAAGCAAGCGGCGCCTCTGTACCCCTTAACCCTAATCCCTTTCTAAACCAAAACAATGTTTACCCTAAAACAAATTATGGAATGAATTGGACTTAACCCGGTTTCCCTTAGCTAAAGCCCAACGAATTCCATTTTGCACCCCCCTTCTCTTATGTTTTGATTGGGCCCTCTCAAACCCTCTAGCCCACTTTGGTTTATTATTTACTTCCTTTTAATTTTGATACATTTTCTTTCTATTTGATTTCTTTAGCCCTTTTAGAATTTTATTAGTTTTAGTTTTAATTATAAGTTAATCAAATAAAGATAATTCAATCAAAACATTTTAATAATTGGATCATTTTTATTAAGTTTAGCTTTAGGTTTAATTTAGTTTTTTAGTATTCCTTTTTAATTAGAATTTAAGTTAGTAATTTTAAAGTTTAAAATCATTTAATAAACTCTTAAAAATAATACTTTATATAAAAAACTCTAAAAAATACCATATAAAAATAAAAACTCTAAAAAATATATAAAAAATAGAAAATTAAAAACATGTTATTTTATTTAATTAATTCCCTCGCTTTAATTAATATTAGATAAAAATATAAAAAATCTATGTTCACATATCACTTAGCTATTTAGTCATTATCCACATAATTGTCTGTTTGATTATTCAGTATTTACATGATTATTCTGTTTACTTCTAAATCCAAGGAAAAATGATTAAATTTGCTGACTTCATGTCCTCAAATCCAATCACGCGAACATTTGCATTTCATTAAAACTTAAGACAATTTTTCCCCAAATATCCAATCTTTTCAAAACTTATACCTTTTAAGCCAAAACTTCGACATTAGGTCGTCGCACCTTCAAAAACCCGTCCGTACCCCTTTTCGGCCAAAACAATTTATTTTTAATCAAACGATCAATTTTAATAAAACAGATATTTCAAAAGGTTCCTATAGAGTACTATAGATACATTGGGTGCTAATACCTTCCCACTGTATAACCAACCCCTGAACCATAGATCTCTTTTCAAAAAACGCCTTGTATTTTTATTACTTTTAGAAAGTATTATTTTACATTGCATAGTTAGGGTTTTATTTCGCTCTTTTCCCTTTTCCCTTGGAAATAATAAAGCGCGATGGCGACTCTTGCTTTTGTGAGACGAATTAATCAATAATTCGATCTCCGATTTACCCCGCTACATTTTTTATCGCTACAATATGACTCTTGAAAATCGATTTTTATCAAAAGTCAAATTTTGACTTTTCAATGCGCAAATGACCATTTTACCCCCATGAATGACTTTCTTGGAAAATTTGTAGATTCAGGCTTGAATTTGGAGGGGAGAAAACCTGAGGATTCAGGGTGATCCTTTGAGAAATGAGAGGGAAATTTTTGGGGTACAACAACAAGGATCAACCCCAACAAACCCCACACCAAATCAATAAACCTGAAGTGGCCCAGGCTCAAATATCCATTCATATGGTTTCTGAAGACACACTCCATTCATTCGAAGAAATGGAGCTTCTTAAGAAGACTAAGCCTCTGGAGTATATCAAGATTTTCAAAGCTGAAAAGAGTCGCTTGCACAAAGTATTTTCCCTAGTCCAACTACTACTTCAAGTGGCACTTAGTCTGGTGAAACGAATGAAGCACTTCTCCAAGAGATTAAGGAAAAAGTTTTTGGGGTCGACTTATTCGCACGTGTGAAGGAAAATACTACTTCTGGCGTTTCTTTGAGGAAGCTAATTAACAAGATTAATCTGGTTAACTGCCCCCTACAACAGCTTAGTTTCTGATTGACATGACCACTCTCATCAATAATCTAGAAGTAGATTTTCTCAAGGATAGGAATGTTGATTCAAAGATCACAAAAAAATAAACCCTTCAAGCGACTAAGTGGTCCAAAGCCTTCGAATTATCAGAGAAATCTGAAAAACACGAAGAAGCTCTTAAGCTTGCCCAAGAGGAACATGACAAGAATGCTAAATCCATCATTCTCTAGAAGCAACAAATCAAAGAGTTGCAGAAGCAAATTTCTTAGACAGAGGACCGTTAGAAAGTTCTTGAAGCCATGAGTAAAGATGAAGCCAATGAAGAGCTGACTAAAAGCATTCAATTCATTGATGAAGCTAGAGGATTAGAAGATGAGATCATTGTTCTTCGCACAACCAAAGCTTCGATTGTCTGTAGGCTAGGGTTCTTAAAGGAAAAATATGACAAGATGAAGGATAACTTGCCTTTCTGAAATGTGCATTTGAATGTTTTCCTCAATTATGCATTAGCTTCTCCATAAAATCCCTTTTGTAATATTTTGACAGAGCCATTTTGGCACCCTTTATGTTATACCATGTTGGCTTTGTTGTTTCACTACCTTACTATTCTGTTGTAATTTTTAAATCTTGAAGAAAAGGTATATATTTTTTCAAATACTTACCGTTAATTTTCAAGATTCTTCGATCTTTTGCCAGTTCTTTGATTTCATAGGCGTTGTTAGTGAATGTTTGAACGATTCAAAAGGGACCTTCCCAATGTGGGGACCATTTTCCTAATAACTTATTCTTTTGATCCATTGGCAAAATAACCTTCCAAACCAGATTATCATTTGAGAAGACTTTGCCCTTAACTCTCTTATTATATGCTCTGGATACTCTTTCCTTTTGTCTTCTTAGAATTTCCAAAGCATGTAACCTTTCTTCATCCAAATCCACCAATTCGTTAATCATCATCTCCCAAAAGATACTTGTGGGAATTTTGTTTTGCCTTTGGATTCTGACTGACTCTAAGTAAATCTCCACTGGCAAAACTGCATCATGTCCAAATGTTAGACGAAATAGAGTTGTGTTTGTTGCCTCTTTAGGGGATGTTCGACAAGCCCATAAGACTTGATCTAAGGTCTTGTGCTAATTCTTTGGCTTTCTGCCCACATATTTCTTGATTAGCCCAATGATTACCTTATTAGCTGCTTCAACTTGTCCATTTGTTGTGCATAATAAGGCGTAGATGTTAGTAATTTGAAACCCATGTCTTTAGCAAATTATTGCATCTTCCGACCAGTAAATATTGATCCTTGATCTTTTGTAATGGTTTATGGGATTCCAAATCTATATACAATATACCTATGGATGAATTCGATAATACTTTCTTGGTCAACATTTACCAAAGGTATTGCTTCTATCCATTTTGTGAAATAATATATTCCCACTAAAATGTATTTCTGATTCTTTGAATATGATGGTCTAATTTCACCAATAAAATCTAATACCCACCCTCTAAAAGGCCATGGCTTGACAATTGAATGTAGTTCACTTGCAGGAGCATGCTGAGTTCCTGCATGAATCTGGTATTCTTGGCATCCTTTGGAGAAATCTATACAATCTTTCAAAATTGTAGGCCAATACATGCCATATCGAAACAAAATCCACTTCATCTTGTGACCTACTTGATGTGCTCCACATGCCCTACTATGCATGTTTGCTAATGCTAAATAAGCTTCACTTTCTGCTAAGCATTTCAACAAGACTCCTTCTGGAGTTTTCTTAAACAATTTGTTGCTTATTAGCCCATAACTTAAGGCACGATATTTTACCTTTCTTTCAGTATTTACTGTTGGATCTTTCAAATAATTTATTATTGGATTTCTCCAATCTGTATCTGCTAGGCTATCTATGGCTAATATTTCGAAATGTACTTTGTTTGCATAACCTAGACTTGAATTTTTTTTAAATTTGTTGGAGAAAGCTTAGTAGTTAGTACCTTGCCACGCACTTTGATCAACTCTTCCAATCTTTCTTTTGATACTTTATATTCTGAGGCGATCTGAGCCAAATCACTTGCTTCTTGATTCTTCAATCTGGGGATGTACTTGATATCTACATACTCAAAATTTCGAAGCAACTTGTTTGCTATCACGAAGTAAAGTATCAAGTTTTCTTTTATGCACTTATATTCTTTAGTAATTTGTTTGATTACTAATTCAGAGTCACCCATTATTTCGACTCTAGTTGCCCCCAATTCCAATAAAGCTTCAAGTTCTGCTATCAGTGATTCATATTCTGCCTAATTTTTTGAACAAGGGGGTCCTTATATTTTATACTTAAGCTTTGTTAGAATTTTATCTGGAGAAATAATCAGAATTCTAACTCCACTTCCTTCCTTATGTGTAGAACCATCAAAGAACAATTTCCAAGGTTCTAACTCCACAAGATCCTGGGATACTTCGACCAATGCATGGTCGATAATGAAATCAGAGAACACTTTCCCCTTCATTGCTTTTAAAAGCATGAAAGTCAAAGAGTACTGTGATCGGTGGATCTGGAACTGACTGTTTAACGCTGGTTCGCGAAATGTCGCGGAAGCAAGAGTCGCCACCGTCTTTTATTTTCTCCAAATGGAAAGGACAAAAGCACAGAAAAATTCCTTATAGAGATTGCTCTCGGTTCGGGAGGTAGATTATAGAAAGGGAAGGTGTTAGCACCCTTTCTATCCATGGTTATCCATGGGCTCTTAGATACTTGCTCATTTATGTTTTCAAAATGGTTTGTTTTCTTTTCAACTGTGGGTTTTAAAAAAGTTTCTCTGAAAATTTCAGTTCGACTCTTGTATCGGTCCTCAAGAGTGTTTGAAAAGTTGCTTTCGAAAGCTTTTTGAAAAGGTGTCGGTGTGAAAAGTATTTTTGATTTGTTTTGAAATTAGAGCAAGTATCTAGAGTCGTCTACCTACCCTAAGGAATTCGTCTGTGTAGATGTCCTTTAAAGTAGTGCCATCCCACCATTGAGAGGTAGGTAGCACCACCGTTGGAGGTGTTCGGGTCAATTCGAGGTTCGGGACATGGTGATCACCAGAGCAATGGGAAGACACCTTAGAAGCTACCCTCATGCCAGGTTCCCGGATCATGAGGACTTACTAAGACATCCTCTACTCGACGATCACCTTTCGAGGCAAGGCAACAGTGAGGCGTACCCTAGGGGTGGTGTGTGATTTGTGTGTCAGATTCGTTTATTTTTGTCTTGTCAGGTTATGGGTGATCTATGCGTTTGTTTTTATTTTTTTGTCATTCATTCTTGCATGTCATTATTAGCAGTTAAAAAAAATGCGAGAAAGGTAAAGTTCCTAAACTATTACAAAGGCGCGGGTCCACATCGCCAAATTAAAATCCAGGACCCGATTTGACAGAAAGTAAATAAAGTGCGAGAAATAAAATGTCCAAGTTTACAAGGCTTTGGGAGAATTACATTAATATTTACAAGAAATAAATAAAATGCACGAATTGAATAAAAAATCGCAAGCGAGGGCGTTGGACCCTTTTTAAGGAAATTAAATTATGATAATTAAATTAATGAAATAAGAATGAAAAAAGAAATTATTTTGAGATTTTTGTATTTATGGTTTTTTATGAGAGAATTAAATGAAATCTAACCCTATTTCTAGTTGTTTTTTAATTTATTAAGAAAACATATTAAAATTAAACCTAAGATTAATCTAATTATTTACATGGTAATTTAATTACAAAAATAATATTTAATAATTAATTATTGTGAAAGAAAAGAAAAAAAAAGGATAAAAATTGATTAAAACCTAATTCTACCAATTTTAAGTTTATTAAGAAAAATGTTTGAATTAAACCTAATTTTACAAAGCTAAAATTAATTAGTGATATTTATTTACAAAAAAAAAATAACATTAAATAAAAATACTTATTTTTTTGTCTTTTTTCTGATTTTTATATTATTTTATTTTTTTATGAAAATAAATTAAATTAAAGGAACTAATTAAAAAAGAAATAATTGAAACAAATAAAATAAAGAAAAGAAATACAATACCTTGGGGGGTTCTGTCCCCAATTGGAGGTGAATTGGGGTGGTTTGGCCATGTACTGGTGTCATGCATAAGTTGTTCTACTTTGGCCATTTGACTTTTGGCTTTTGGCCATTTGCGTTTTGGCTTTTGGCCTTTTGTGTTCTGGCTTCAACGTTCCTTAATGTCTGGCTTAATGTCTGCCTCGCCATGTATTTGACTTTTGGCTTTTGGCCTTTTGGCTTTTGACTTTTGGCCATTTGGCTTTTGGCCTCAACGTCCCTTAATGAACCTGCATGGGATCCTGTCTAAACCTGTAGTGTTGAATCTCATGAAAACATTAAATAAAATCATAAAATGCAAATAAAGCCAATATATGAAGAAATTTAATGTTTAGGCCCAATATGGCATGTATGAATGATTATACCCTTTTGATCATGGAGATCAAATCAACCTTACCCTTACTGGAAAAGTAGTGACATGAATGCTTTTATGCCCTTTGGATCATGGAGATCAAGCCAGCCTTACCCTTACTAAAGAAGTAATAAGATGTTGGTTTGTAACTGAGATGACTTTGTTTGTAGTGAGAGAGGGATTTGTAATAAGGATTTCAAGGTTTTAGGGTTCTTGAAAGAGTTTGATATTCCAACAGTGTTGTGACAAGGTTTTTTCTCTCTTTTTTTCTTCCCTCTTTTTTTCTTTTTTTCTCCCCCCGGTTTGTGTGAAAAGAAGGTGATTATATAATGGAAATTAGGGTAAAGCAAATGGGCTTTGAATGTGCAATTGGGCCTCCAATATTCACTTGAATTCGTCACTTTCCAGGCTAAATCGCAGGGACTTAAGTGCATTTTTTGAAGTTGAAATGTGAAAACAAAATGTAGCCGGCATAGAGAACTAACTCCTGTCCGAAAATCGACTCAATCGGATAAACGGTGAATTAGTTATGAATTTTTGAAGTTTCAGCTCAGACAAACTTATTTTGGGCTCCAGTGTCGACTCCGACACGTTCTTCAATAAAAAACTGGTATTGATCGGTGCATAATTTGGTCTCGACTTTTGAAGCAAAGTTGTAGATCTATGAGTCAGTGACCTTGTGTAAAAATATGAGTCCAATCCGATAAAAATTGACCGAGTTATGAATTTTCGAAGTTTCGGCCCAGATGAAATAATATTCAGCATTCAGGATTTTCAGCGTGTCACGCATTCTGAGCAAAAAACGAAGGCCTTTTGAATACCGTTTGAACTCAATACCTTCTGTGAAAATGTAGCCAACTCAATTTGTGAAATTTTGGCACCGGAACCAGCTCGATACGATGAAAATCGACCAAGTTATGATTTTTTGAACATGACGCAAATAAACTTCTGTCACAAATTTTCTGCACGAAAATACTTGATAAATCCACATTTTTGAAGACCTTATGATCGAAATTGGATTCCATCCGTGAGAGATGAAAACGTAGATAATGTCAAGACGGAATTTTGGCCACCGGAACGGGTTCAAAACGAGTCACGATCTTCAAGTTATGAATTTTTTAGCGCGTAAAACTGCACTTTCAGCACACTTTTTCACTATATTTCTTCAAGAAAACTCACACATTCGGATACCTTCTTTAAAGAATTGACTCTTGAGCCGAACCTGAAATTGAGAATATGTTATCAGAGATATCTTGGCGAAAGAACACCTGAATATAACGCGCCGGGTTGGACTTGTGAATTTTCTTGAAATGTTTTGAGAAATATGGGAGGGCAAATTTTGGGGTACAACAGTTGCCCCTGTTCAATCTTCTTAGACCTGAGGATGCAGATTGGCTGACGTGCCTTTTGTAATCCGAGGGTGGAAGATGATTGAACACTAGAGTGCCCAGAAATTTGCACTCACATAGTAGCAGTGATGGGAATGGGCTTATAGATGCCATTTAGAGGTTGCTGGATAGGATGATAGGCTTATAGATGCCATCTGGATGTTGATCGCGTAAGAGATTCCTTAGCGAGAACCTGCATACCTGCAAAAGAAACAATGAGTACCTGACACGTTGCAGGAGCTGATTTCAGATGCTTGGCATAGATATGTCCTGACTGGTTACCGGAGTTGAATCTGGAGCTTCACAAGATGATGAATGAACCAGGGATGGTTACTACCTTAGCACGAACGGTAAGAGAACCTTGGGTGACTTTAACTTCAACAACGCTCGTTGAGAAAATCTTAGTGGGAATTACCGTCTTCGCAGTATCGGGAAGAGAACCGTAGACAATTATAATATGAAAGGAATTATCACCTCACTCACCGTCGGAGAGGGAACCATAAGAAAAGGAATTATCATCTCACTCACTGTTGGAGAGGGAACCATAGGAGACTATCACCTCACTCACCGTCGGAGAGGGAAACATCTGAAAAGGGCTTACCACCTCACTCACCGTCGGAGAGGGAACCATAGGAGACTATCACCTCACTCACCGTCAGAGAGGGAAACATCTGAAAAGGAATTACTACCTCACTCACCGTCGGAGAGGGAACCATAGGAGACTATCACCTCACTCACCGTCGGAGAGGGAAACATCTGAAAAGGACTTACCACCTCACTCACCGTCGGAGAGGGAACCATAGGAGACTATCACCTCACTCACCGTCGGAGAGGGAAACATCTGAAAAGGACTTACCACCTCACTCACCGTCGGAGAGGGAACCATAGGAGACTATCACCTCACTCACCGTCGGAGAGGGAAACATCTGAAAAGGACTTACCACCTCACTCACCGTCGGAGAGGGAACCATAGGAGACTATCACCTCACTCACCGTCGGAGAGGGAAACATCTGAAAAGGACTTACCACCTCACTCACCGTCGGAGAGGAAACCATAGGAGACTATCACCTCACTCACCGTCGGAGAGGGAAACATCTGAAAAGGACTTACCACCTCACTCACCGTCGGAGAGGGAACCATAGGAGACTATCACCTCACTCACCGTCGGAGAGGGAAACATCTGAAAAGGACTTACCACCTCACTCACCGTCGGAGAGGGAACCATAGGAGACTATCACCTCACTCACCGTCGGAGAGGGAAACATCTGAAAAGGACTTACCACCTCACTCACCGTCGGAGAGGGAACCATAGGAGACTATCACCTCACTCACCGTCGGAGAGGGAAACATCTGAAAAGGACTTACCACCTCACTCACCGTCGGAGAGGGAACCATCTGGGATAACTTCTACTGAGTCTTCATTAGATAAATCTGTTGGGGAGTCGATTTAGCTGGACTAGAGAAGGCCTGGGACTGGATGAGAAATCTTTGGAGTCGATTAACTGAACCGGTCTAGGTCTTGAAATATGATTGAGAATCTCAACTGCATCTTTCCTGAAAGGTAAAGGTCAGTCATATGCAATGCATGATATGGATCAAGCAATGATGTTCTTAACATAAATGATATTTGTATGACATAATGCGTCCATGCATGCTATAATGATGTATGTGATGTTTTATGAATGTATGTTTTCGTCTAGGACAGTAAATCCTTGACGGGTGCCGGGAAGTCACTCCTGGGCTGCTGTTGGAGAATAGATTTTGCTTCCGCTGGGGATGATAACCGCAAGAATACCGATAAGAAAAGATGACTCTGTTGCGGAATAAACTTGGCAAATGGAAGATTCTGCAGGGAGAAAAGATACTCTAGCGACCATGCTGGGGAGCGATACTCTGTGGGAGGAGAGATGCTTCGTTGAGCTGTTGATGATAATTTGCTGAGGATATCTTTGTTGTATTGGGAGTATGAATAGACTTCGCTGGGGATAAGAGAACTTCGTCGGGGACGCTCTTTCCAGGGCTTTTGGCTGAGGATAACCCAATTATATCCTGTTAAGGAAATAACTCTTTAAATAAAGCCGGACGACGCGTTCGTACTCTGCGAGGATAAGCTTCCAGAATCTACTGGGGATAAGCTTACTGTTTGGGGAGATGGATTCCAACTTTCCTGGGGAATTAGATTGGACTCTTCTGGGGGAGTTTTGATATGCTGGGGAAGTGATTCCTTTGAACGTTGATATGCCGCCGGGGAATAATCTTTAGACCAAGACTGCCGGGGATGCTTGTATGCTGCTGGGGAATGTCGAGATCTACTGGGGGATACTCAACTTCCTTGAGATTTGATAACTCTGCTTGGAGAAGAATGCACTGACTGCTGACTTACTCTCTGGGGAATTAGGATATCTGGTTATGTTCTTTAGCTGAACCTACCTTGGTACCTTGGAGGATAGAACAATCAGATTGCTTAAACCACCCGTTATTGCCCCTGTTTCTATGGGGGAGGCACATGTGGGATGCTGATAATTGTTGAGGGTCAAACCTTCTTCTGGTAGGCAGGTGACAAGATGACAGGACATAGTCGTACGCTTTGATCCCTAACTTTTGCCTGGACCGCCCTTTCGGGTTTTCAGTCCACCGGGATACCCATTTTTGCCCAAGCCGCCTTTTCAGGTTTTCGACTTGCCGGGTGTACAGATTTTTCCATTTCATCCCTTCATTTTGCCCGAACCCTTTTGGTTCGCCGGGAAGCCCTTATTTTTGCCTAGGTGTGTCAACCTAGCGGGTCTTTGATTATGCGTAGTATCTTTTCGACTATGTCCATGTTCTCAGAATATAGGGAGTTGCCCCTGTTAGAAGTGTTTTGTCATGCCACCAGAAGGTGTTTGATCAGGCAAGATTCGTTGTTGAAATGCCCCAGGTGACTCATGCGGAGATTTGCCCCAGGCTATTTGGCCTTTGAGAGATTCTCTGAATCTTGATTGGACTGCCCCAGATAATGGACCATGGTCATGTCGTGCCCCTTGATCGGAGATACTCTTGTTCATTAGACTTTCATTGTGCGAATTTCCCTGCTGTTCAAACAAAAAGTCATATGCAAATAAAGTTATGTAAAAAATGCAAAGCCTATGTCTGTCTTGAAGATTTTGAAAATGCATTTTTTCATAAAACAAGTGATTGTTTGTAAAACGTGATGTCAACACCGTATTTACCGTAAGCCTTAAGGAGTCAGGATACCCTTCGTACAGTATGCTTTTGAACTAACCCATGCTTCAGCTAGGACTTTTAAGGGTTATAACGTGGCTTGGTTCACGGTTTAAGAAACAAAGGATAAAGGCTCAAATTATTTGTACCCACCCGCTCTTCGTGATATTCTTCAAACCTAAACTCAGTTGATCATACGTTAGACCTTGTTTGAGTCTTTGCTCTGATTTTCCGGTGATGATTCGGATGTTGATAACTTATTTTGAATAGGCAGTCATTTCCTCTTTGTTGAGGGTTTATAAGACCTCTTTCTTTTTGATTTTGCTATCCCTAAATTTTGCCTGAACTGTTTCTTTTGTGGTTACAGTCAGCGGGATGCCCCAGTTTTGTAAGTCTCCTTCATGAGTTTTGACTTAATGGGTTTTTTATTTTGGTAACGACTGCCTGTCTTTATTGATTATTCGGAACCATCACTGTCTTTCGTTTTGTAAGGACCTCTTTGGTGCCATTCGTTATGCACTTGGATCAACTGAGAGAACTACCCTGCCCCAGGTTATGATAAAGGGTTTTAATTTTCGAAAAGAAAAACTCCTACTTCTTTGGCTCAGAGGGGTTGACGAGGGATTATCATCCTTATAACTCCAGTGTTTAGGGATTGAAACAATGCCTGTACCTCATCAGCAGGGTCTGTTCAAAAGCATACTGTAAAGATTGTGGTATCGTTTTCGTCATCCTCCCTCAAGAGGCTTAGAATTTTAGATCAAGAGCTGACATCAGAAAAAATATGGAAATAATTTGCATTTAGTGAATACGAATATATTGTTTCAGAACAGACATATGCGATGCATTAATGAAATAACAATGTTTAACATGAGTAAATGTTTGAACAAAAGAAAATTGCAACTTGAACATTCGAATGAACAAAAATTTCTCAATCCTAGCCATGATTTGGCAAGGGAGCAGTGATTATGTTCGGAGTCTCAGGTACTTCAAACTGAATCTCTCCGGCGTCGATCATGTCTTGAATCTTGTTTTTGAGAGGCCAGCAGTTGTCCGTAGTATGCCCCGGGCTATCAGAATGGTATGCGCACCTATCGTTGGGATGATAGTTAGGAGCAGAAGTGTTTGGATTCCGGAGAGGAGCCCTTAAGGTGATCAGCCCTGCCTCCAACATTTGTTGTAGTGCTTGATCCAGCGGCATGTTGATCTTGGTGAACTGCCTTTTAGGCTTGTTTGGCTGAAACCGGTGAGGTTGATGCTGAATTTGTGGCACTGGAGCCATTTGAAGAGCTTTCCCCTTATCCCCTTGTCTCAAGGATGATGGGATGATGAATGGCTTTTTACCCTTAGACTTTTGCCCCAGTTGGTTACTCTGAAGCAGTTGGTTGATGAGAACACCGAGCTCTTCTTGTCTTTGGGCTAACCCTTGAATGGCAGTCCCCTGCCCCAGCATCTGGGCTTTCAATGCATCCACTTCAGCTTGCAGATGTCTCAGTCGTTTGTCCTCAGCGTTATTCCTGACAAAGGTCTCCGTGAGAAGTGTCCTTAGCTCCTCCTGCCCCTTGGATAGATTCAGGAGGATTTCCCTGAACCGAGTCTCTTGAGCAAGAAAGTCCTGGTTATCTTGTTGGGAAGTCATGGCTGAAATAAACAGCGAGAAGGGTAAGTGACCTGCAATCAAGGGTACCTGCTATGCAATGATGTGTATGACATGCATGTAATGTTTTCAAGGACCTCGCGGGGTAAACAAGAAAATTTGTTAGCATTTGGATCCGGTAGCTTGATTGAAAGAAACTTCATATTTGTTGAGAGTCTTTCTTCTGAGGGTCAAAGGTTCACCATATCAAGTGGGTCATAGCCCCTGACTCAAGTCATCAACCTTATTTTGCTTTCCAAACAACCTTGGCTAGGGGAACCTTCTTCAGGAGTCAAAGCTCACCATATCAAGTGGGTCATAGCCTCTGACAACTTTGGCTAGAGGAAAATAAATCCTCTTTGCCCCTTGCTAGATGTTTGATTCATCATGACCTGCATCACAAGCCCTTGAGATCCTTGAAATGGGTTAGGATGTATGCAATGGTATGATGTCATGATGCATGGGGTAATATGAATAAACCCTGTTATGAGCCCTTATTAAGGACTATAAACAGAAACCTGCAAGAAACTCAAGTAAAACCTGTCATGAGTCCCAGTTAAGGACTAAAAAACAAAACCTGCAAGAAACTCGGTAAACCCTGTTATGAGTCCTAATTAAGGACTGCAAACCAAAACCTGTAAGAAACTTAGTATACCCTGTTATGAGTCCCTATTAAGGACTATAAACAAAACCTGCAAGAAACTCAAGTGTCAGATAACAAGCATGCAAATAGTCAAGTACGAAGGCACACAAGTCACACAAGACAAACCCTTAAAGTTTAGGCCAGCATGGGGTCTGGGTATTACCCTCTTGAAGTTGGTGGGCTCAACCTGTCCTATCAGAAGTAACCGGGTTCTAAGGGTCTCAATATCACGAGATTGCTTTCATTGTTCATCGTTTCGATTTAGCCACTGAACTGGCGACCGAAATATTCCAGGAAAGCAACCCTCAATTGAGTGTAGTATCGAGTATCAACCAACCTCGGACTGCACCAAAGTCAGTTATCTCACTACCCTAAAGAGGCCAAGATAGTTCAATTAAGGTTCCTAAGGTCTGTTGATGCTTCATGACACCACGCGGAGGCCCCGTACTCTCCTTGACTGAACTCAAAGGTTACCGGTACACACCAAAGTGCCACATCAACGTAGCAGACTGTTTCAACCATGTCGGTATACCCCGCACAGTTCCCTCACAGCCTTGTTGCTACTTTCTAAGAAGGTATCCCCCAAATCCGGGTTAGGATCTATAAAACTCCCAAGACAGTCCCACAATAATAAATCAAGCAAGTCAATACAATTGAAAACACAGTTATGAACTACCCTAAGGTACACCTCACTTTAAGTTTGGTCCCCAGCAGAGTCGCCAGTTCTGTGATCGGTGGATCTGGAACTGACTGTTTAACGCTGGTTCGCGAAATGTCGCGGAAGCAAGAGTCGCCACCGTCTTTTATTTTCTCAAATGGAAAGGACAAAAGCACAGAAAAATTCCTTATAGAGATTGCTCTCGGTTCGGGAGGTAGATTATAGAAAGGGAAGGTGTTAGCACCCTTTCTATCCATGGTTATCCATGGGCTCTTAGATACTTGCTCATTTATGTTTTCAAAATGGTTTGTTTGCTTTTCAACTGTGGGTTTTAAAAAAGTTTCTCTGAAAATTTCAGTTCGACTCTTGTATCGGTCCTCAAGAGTGTTTGAAAAGTTGCTTTCGAAAGCTTTTTGAAAAGGTGTCGGTGTGAAAAGTATTTTTGATTTGTTTTGAAATTAGAGCAAGTATCTAGAGTCGTCTACCTACCCTAAGGAATTCGTCTGTGTAGATGTCCTTTAAAGTAGTGCCATCCCACCATTGAGAGGTAGGTAGCACCACCGTTGGAGGTGTTCGGGTCAATTCGAGGTTCGGGACATGGTGATCACCAGAGCAATGGGAAGACACCTTAGAAGCTACCCTCATGCCAGGTTCCCGGATCATGAGGACTTACTAAGACATCCTCTACTCGACGATCACCTTTCGAGGCAAGGCAACAGTGAGGCGTACCCTAGGGGTGGTGTGTGATTTGTGTGTCAGATTCGTTTATTTTTGTCTTGTCAGGTTATGGGTGATCTATGCGTTTGTTTTTATTTTTTTGTCATTCATTCTTGCATGTCATTATTAGCAGTTAAAAAAAATGCGAGAAAGGTAAAGTTCCTAAACTATTACAAAGGCGCGGGTCCACATCGCCAAATTAAAATCCAGGACCCGATTTGACAGAAAGTAAATAAAGTGCGAGAAATAAAATGTCCGAGTTTACAAGGCTTTGGGAGAATTACATTAATATTTACAAGAAATAAATAAAATGCACGAATTGAATAAAAAATCGCAAGCGAGGGCGTTGGACCCTTTTTAAGGAAATTAAATTATGATAATTAAATTAATGAAATAAGAATGAAAAAAGAAATTATTTTGAGATTTTTGTATTTATGGTTTTTTATGAGAGAATTAAATGAAATCTAACCCTATTTCTAGTTGTTTTTTAATTTATTAAGAAAACATATTAAAATTAAACCTAAGATTAATCTAATTATTTACATGGTAATTTAATTACAAAAATAATATTTAATAATTAATTATTGTGAAAGAAAAGAAAAAAAAGGATAAAAATTGATTAAAACCTAATTCTACCAATTTTAAGTTTATTAAGAAAAATGTTTGAATTAAACCTAATTTTACAAAGCTAAAATTAATTAGTGATATTTATTTACAAAAAAAAAATAACATTAAATAAAAATACTTATTTTTTTGTCTTTTTTCTGATTTTTATATTATTTTATTTTTTTATGAAAATAAATTAAATTAAAGGAACTAATTAAAAAAGAAATAATTGAAACAAATAAAATAAAGAAAAGAAATACAATACCTTGGGGGGTTCTGTCCCCAATTGGAGGTGAATTGGGGTGGTTTGGCCATGTACTGGTGTCATGCATAAGTTGTTATACTTTGGCCATTTGACTTTTGGCTTTTGGCCATTTGCGTTTTGGCTTTTGGCCATTTGTGTTCTGGCTTCAACGTTCCTTAATGTCTGACTTAATTTCTGCCTCGCCATGTATTTGACTTTTGGCTTTTGGCCTTTTGGCTTTTGACTTTTGGCCATTTGGCTTTTGGCCTCAACGTCCCTTAATGAACCTGCATGGGATCCTGTCTAAACCTGTAGTGTTGAATGTCATGAAAACATTAAATAAAATCATAAAATGCAAATAAAGCCAATATATGAAGAAATTTAATGTTTAGGCCCAATATGGCATGTATGAATGATTATACCCTTTTGATCATGGAGATCAAATCAACCTTACCCTTACTGGAAAAGTAGTGACATGAATGCTTTTATGCCCTTTGGATCATGGAGATCAAGCCAGCCTTACCCTTACTGAAGAAGTAATAAGATGTTGGTTTGTAACTGAGATGGCTTTGTTTGTAGTGAGAGAGGGATTTGTAATAAGGATTTCAAGGTTTTAGGGTTCTTGAAAGAGTTTGATATTCCAACAGTGTTGTGGCAAGGTTTTTTCTCTCTTTTTTTCTTCCCTCTTTTTTTCTTTTTTTCTCCCCCCGGTTTGTGTGAAAAGAAGGTGATTATATAATGGAAATTAGGGTAAAGCAAATGGGCTTTGAATGTGCAATTGGGCCTCCAATATTCACTTGAATTCGTCACTTTCCAGGCTAAATCGCAGGGACTTAAGTGCATTTTTTGAAGTTGAAATGTGAAAACAAAATATAGCCGGCATCGAGAACTAACTCCTGTCCGAAAATCGACTCAATCGGATAAACGGTGAATTAGTTATGAATTTTTGAAGTTTCAGCTCAGACAAACTTATTTTGGGCTCCAGTGTCGACTCCGACACGTTCTTCAATAAAAAACTGGTATTGATCGGTGCATAATTTGGTCTCGACTTTTGAAGCAAAGTTGTAGATCTATGAGTCAGTGACCTTGTGTAAAAATATGAGTCCAATCCGATAAAAATTGACCGAGTTATGAATTTTCGAAGTTTCGGCCCAGATGAAATAATATTCAGCATTCAGGATTTTCAGCGTGTCACGCATTCTGAGCAAAAAACGAAGGCCTTTTGAATACCATTTGAACTTAATACCTTCTGTGAAAATGTATCCAACTCAATCTGTGAAATTTTGGCACCGGAACCAGCTCGATACGATGAAAATCGACCAAGTTATGATTTTTTGAACATGACGCAAATAAACTTCTGTCACAAATTTTCTGCACGAAAATACTTGATAAATCCACATTTTTGAAGACCTTATGATCGAAATTGGCTTCCAGCCGTGAGAGATGAAAACGTAGATAATGTCAAGACGGAATTTTTGCCACCGGAACGGGTTCAAAACGAGTCACGATCTTCAAGTTATGAATTTTTTAGCGCGTAAAAACTGCACTTTCAGCACACTTTTTCACTATATTTCTTCAAGAAAACTCACACATTCGGATACCTTCTTTAAAGAATTGACTCTTGAGCCGAACCTGAAATTGAGAATATGTTATCAGAGATATCTTGGCGAAAGAACACCTGAATATAACGCGTCGGGTTGGACTTGTGAATTTTCTTGAAATGTTTTGAGAAATATGGGAGGGCAAATTTTGGGGTACAACAAGTACTCTGTTAGAGCCAATGTCTATTTACCAATTCGACTTTGTAGAATTGGTTTAAACAACATATGCTTGATAACATCAAAATGTGAAGAAACATAAACATTGACTGACTTTATATAATATTTCAATTTGGTATATGAGAAGTACAAGCAAAGGCATAGTTTTTCTATTATACTATATCTAGTTACTGCATCATTCAGTACTCTACTTAAGTAGTAAATGGCCCTTTCGACGCCATTTTCGTCTTCTTGAGCCAGCATGCTTCCTATAGTTTTATCTGGCGCATATATGTATAACCTCATGCACTTGTATCTTCGAGGAGGCAATAGAATAGGTGGATGCCCCAAGTACTGTTTGATTTTCTCGAACGCCTCTTGATGTTCTGCATTCCATGCAAAGTCTCCTTGCTTCAGCCGTATGAGTGAAGAGAATGCTTGAGTTTGACCACTTAGGTTTGATATAAATCTTCGCAAGAAGTTTATCTTTCTCAGCAGTGATTGCAACTCTTTCTTTGTGATGGTGCTTTCGCTTCCATTATTGCTTTTGTTTGATTTCTATGCCTTTCTTATGGACCATGAAGCCAAGAAAGTCACCTGCCTGCACAAAGAATGCACATTTAAGGGGATTCATTTTCAGGCCATGTTTTCTCATTCTTTCGAATGACTGGCGGAGGTGATCCAAATGACTAGATCCTGATATAGATTTTACTACTATATCATTAATATAGACCTGCATGAAAGTCTCAATGAAATCATGGAATATAGAATTCATTTCTCTTTGATAAGTTGCCCCAACATTTTTTAAGCCAAATGTCATAACCACCCATTCATTGGTTCCTATTTCCCCAGGGCATCAAAATGTTGTCTTTGGCACATCTTCTTCTGCAATAAAAATCTGATTGTATCCTGAATATCCATCAAGCATACTAAGATATTAGAAACCAGCAGCAGAATCTACTAGCATTTCAGCCACATGCATTGGATATTCATCCTTAGGAGTTGCAGAATTTAAATCACGAAAATCTATACATACTCTAAGAGATCCATTTTTCTTAATTACTGGTACTATATTTGCAATCCATTCGACATACCTTATGGTCCGGATGAATTTGCAGCGTATGAGTCTTTCGACTTCTTCTTTTATCTTTGAGAGAATCCCTGGTGCAAATCTCCTTGGTGTCTGCTTGATGGGTTTCTTGCCATCCTTTATGGGTAGCTTCAGTTCGACCAGGTCCCTGCTCAAACCAGGAATTTCGTCATAGTCCCAGTTCGACAAGAGGATCCTGTGCTAGCATCTTCGCGTTCGGCGCCATTGGATCCTTCTCGAATCCTAAAGGCCCATCATCGTATATAATGTCCAGCCTTTGGTATTTTTCTTCGACGAGCTTCTCTTTGTCAGGGGGTTTTGGTTTGAAGTACACCCCAGGTCCTTTTGTATGATTTACTTCTTCATTGGCCTCCATAGCCATAATCTTCACTTCGGCTTCCAAAGCCAATTTTAGTTTATTTTCAGCCAAATAGGCCAAAATCCTTTCGAAGAAGGATGACTCACACATGATCATTATCTTCGTCATCCCAGCCAGTGGGCAGTATCCCTGGGAGTCCAAGTGCATCTTCTTCTTTCCCCAGAATCTCCCTATCCCAGCAAAATCCATGTCTTGGATATAAGGTGAGAAAATATATAGCGTTGTTATTTGGCGCATATGCGCCATCCACAACACTGCAAGGCCCTATGTTGGCCAGGTTTCAATCAAAATTCCTTCGATCAACTTCGTTAACCTCCACCATATAATAACTTTGGTCAGCTTCGATGTTTTCCATAATTCCATCTTCTCTCCAAATTGCCACACGCTGGTGCATTGGGGAGGGAACCACGCCTATTCCGTGAATCCACTCATGACCCAAGAGTAAGTTGTAATTTGTCTTGGCCGCTATGACCATGAACACGATTGGTCTTGTAATGGTTCCTACGGTGAGATCAACTTAGACTATGCCTATAGTATGACGAATTTCCCTTTGTAGTTAGATAGTACCATATTATGGGGTTTTATATATGTATCATACATACCTATCCTCTTCAGCAAGAACTGAGGCATTAGGTTGACAGCAGCACCCCCATCTACCATCACTTTGTTGATCCCCACTTGTTCAATCTTTCCTCTGATAAATAGAGGATTCAGGTGATTCTTCATACCTTGGTCTGGTCTTTCGAAGAATGCATTCTATTCTTCGACTTCTCCTTTATTTATAACATAGTAGCACATAGGCTTGTGATTTTCCATTTCTAATGCGTCTACTTCTTCAAAATCTTCTATCTCTGTCACTTGGTCATATTCATGTGGTAGTACAGAAACTACATTACAATTGATATTCAGAGAAGACTCCCCATCCGAATCGAAGTTGTCAGTAAGCATGTCCTCATCATTGGTTGGCTCTTCGACAGACACCTCTGTCTTTTTGGGGGGAAAAGCCTCCTTTGTGCTGGGGACTTCTCTTAAATAGGTGCAGCAAACGCAGTCTGATTCGTACTTGATTCCCCTACTTCGTTGCTTGTAAGTTCTCTTTGAACCTTCTTAGTCCTCTGAAATCTTCGCCATTGGGACCTTGTCATTGGGTTTTTTCCCTTATAGTTTTCAGACACATAGGCTCGTTGCTTCGTTGACTGGAACTGCCTTCGATATGCCCACACTGATCTGCCACCTTCCTCGAAACTCTTCCATTTCTCTTTGCCTTTTCCTCTTTGCTTGCTTTGACCAGACTTCAGCCACTTGTCTGTTGGGATATTGGCAGGTGGCTTGAAGGTGACTTGTCGATTTACCTTGGAGTGTGGGCTATCTACCCTTTTTGGAATTCCTTTTGCATTGGTTACATACCTTCCCCTGCTATGCCTTTGATTGTTCCAGCATTGAGCATATGGAATTTTCTCAAATGCTTCAGCTGCCTTTCTATCATAAACAGCGCTACACCATTGGCACATTAAGACTTCTGATCCTGCCTTATGACAGCGAACCAAAAAACCCATCAAGCTTTCTCCCATTTTGGGTATGGAAGCAATTCTTTATCATTTCTCCAATTGTTTCCATCCCTCTCTTGGCACACTTTCTGGTATGTTGCTGCATCGCCTCGATCATTCATTACGCTGCACCTAGGGCATACTAGTCCCTCAGGATTCTTCGTATGGAAATGAAAAATATATTCGACCAGACTTACTTTTTGGTGCCTAGTTTGCATCCTGTCATTGTCCAAATTCAAACGTCTTTTAATCTCTTTCATATCTAGGGACAGCTGGTTCAAATTCACCATGTTTATTTTGAACTTGGGACCTTCAGCAATCTCAAGCTCTTCGAATTGGACTCTAAGACCCTCAGTAGTTGTGATCGGTGGAAATAGAACTGACTGTTTAAAGCTGGATCGCGTATGTCGCGGTAAGCAAGAGTCGCCACCGTCTTTTATATTCTCCAACATAGAAAGGACAAAAGCACAGCAAAATTCCTTATTGAGAATGTCTCTCGGTTCGGGAGGTAGATTTATAGAAAGGGAAGGTGTTAGCACCCTTTCTATCCATGGTTATCCATGGGCTCTTAGGTACTTGCTCTTATGTTTTCAAAAGATGTTTGCTTTTCAAGTATGTGTGGGTTAAAAAAAGTTTCGTTTGGAAGATTTCTAAATGACTCTTGTATCTGTCCTCAAGAGTGTTTGAAAAATTTGTTTTGAAAAACTTTTGAAAGTGTCAGTGTGAAAAGATGTTTTGTTTGTTTTCGAAGAGAGCAAGTACCTATGAGTCATCTACCTACCCTAAGGAATTAGGCTGTGTAAGAGTCCTTAAGATAGTGCCATCCCAACATTGAGAGGTAGGTAGAACCACCGTTGGAGGTATTCGGGTCAATTCGATTAAGGGACAGTGTGGTCACCGAAGCAATAGTAGGACACCTTAGAAGTAACCCTAATGTCCTAGATCCTTTTTATCCGAGGCAACCGTTTCGAGGCGACTGGATCTTTAGACAGGAGGGCGACCTCTAAGACACCCTATACTTGACGACCACGTTCGAGGCAACGAGTGAGGCGTACCCTAGAAGTGGCTTGTGCTTGTGTGTTCGATTCAATTTATGTTTATCTTTGATCATGCAATTGTGAGCTACGAGTTGTTATTAATTTGTCATTCAGTCTTTCATGCTTATTAACAGTTAGGAGTGCGGAAAATTAAAGTGCGGTAATGTAAAGCTACGCTATTACAAGGCGCGGGTCTATACATCGCCAAAAAACAAAGACCCGTTTTGATAAAGCGCGGAAAGTAAAGAAAGCGGTAAACCTAATTACTATTACATTCTTGGAAGCAGTTACATAATAATCAAAATATGAAAATAACGCGCAAATAGAAATTAAATTGGAATGTCCTAGGGTTTTTGACCCTTTTGAGAAAATTATGAGTTTTTTTGTCCTTTTGTATTAAATTAAAATTAAACCTAAATCTAATTATTTAATTATTTACAAGAAAAATGTTTTTTTTATGTTTTTTAATATTTTTAATGAAAATAAAAAGGAATTAAAATTAAAAGTTTAAGAAAAGACCCTAGTTCTAAGTTTATTTTAATTATTTAAAGAAAAGTCCAAGTTAACCTAATTTACTAAATTAATTAATTTATATTTTTATGTACAAAAATAATAATAATTAATAAATGATAAAAACAAGAAAATATGAATGTAAATTGTCAAAACCCTAATTCTACATGATTTTATTTATTGAGAAAAAAGATTAAGATTAAGCCTAAATTAAACTAAATTAATGGTTAGTATTTATTTACAAAAATAATTATTAGTGAATTTAATAAATAATAAAATATATTTTAATTTTTGATTTCTGGATTTATCATGAAAAATTAATTTGGTTATGAATTAATAATAATAATTAAATAATTAAAAGAATTAGAAGAAAAGAAAATAAAACAAAAAAATAGCAAACCAAGGGGGTATGTTGGCCCAAGGGGAGGTTTTTGTTGAAATTCTGGCCCAAGAACACCAAGCTCCTTGTTGACTTTCATGATCAAACGCTTGCTGGCTAACTGGGGAGTATCATGCTCTTCATCTCCTGGTCATTGGATCATTGCTTGAAGCCACATGGCAAGCTGGATGAGTGAGGCTTATGGTGGAATATTGTACAAGCGCTGCATGAGATGACATTATGAAAAATAACATTGAATTTGGGTGGACCTAGGAATCGAACCCAGGTCCCAGTGATGAACAAACACGTCACCAACCACTCCACCATCTGCGTATGTTTGTAAACATATTGGACAATGAAAATAATATGGAAAAAATGTCAATTATGCTTGGAAAGAGAAAAAACGCGCGCCACGTTTGAATGAACCAGTAGCTGGCTTCCACGTCTCATCTTCTTCATCTTTTTCCTGTAAAACAACAATCAAATAGCGGGGGTTTTAAACCCCCACAAACTGCAAGTGTCAAAAATAACGATTAGGGCTACAGGAAATATAAAAAGGGCGCGATGGTTGGGTTGAATTCGTCTGGCCTTGACGAATTCAACCATGCACGTTTCAAGATCCAATTTTTCAGCATGTGCAAAGCCCTAAAATTCAAGCTTCGGAACCCTAATGTTCTTCAATGGTGGTTTTTAACTCAGAGCGCCATAATCAAATTGGATTATACCAATAGCTTCAGGATGTTCTTATTAACATAAATCAATCCAAAAAAATGGTTAAAAACGCATGAATAATGATATGCAATTATGGAAAAATGTCCAAACCGTGGGACTTGTTGTGAACGATTCTCATAGCTTCAAGGTTCGTTTTTGATTGCAAACTGTTTCTGGAGACTCAGGCAAGGTGTTTGAATCAAGAAGAGGCTTTTAATTCGCCTGGAAGACTGATTTCAGTTTTGAACTTTTCTTGATTTTTTTTAGAATTTGATTATGGTGTTTTAGCAGCTCTTGCACGTTCTTAGGAATATGGTTTGCTTCAGCATTTGTATGTGAAGGAAATTAGGTCATCTTTAGGCCCATAAAATCCATTGTATTCAAGTTTCATTATATGATTGCCAATCAAATCTTTTTAAATCTTTTTCTTTGATAAAACCTTGCCAATCGTGGATATTTTGATGTCTTTGAGGTGCACACGAATTGCCAGCTTGCCCTAGTCTTATTTGCATCACAAAAGATTTAAAAATCATATCTTTTGAATTTTCCTACAATTAAAATTAATTAAATGAATTAATATTAATAAAAATTCAATTAATTAATTAAAAATGATAAAATAAATCAAATTAATCTTAATGGGTCGTGCATAAGCCTTGGGTAAAGATTCGAGAAGGAATTTGAGGCCCATTAGCAAAAATGAAGTGTTTTAGGCAAAGTTGACTTTTGAAAGTTCCCAAAAATTTCCCAACTTCTCCAATGCATATCTTGCTCAATTTTGAATCTATGAACATGTTCTTGGACATTTTGGAAAGGTCTTGAAGTCCTCTAACCAATTCCTTTGGTCCCATGTAATTTTGATTCACCAATCTCAAGTTATGGTCTTTGACTTAAAGTGCCTTTTTGTTGACTTTTGAAAATGACCTATAATGTAGAAATTGATAACTTTTTATGGGAGAATTTCTTGGACTTGGAATGTGAACATGAGTTGTAGGAAATGTCATCCCCTTCAAAATGAGCATTTGATGTGATTTTTCTGATAAACTATGAAAACGTTATGCCTTGGTCAATTTGCAGTTGACTTTTTCAGCTGTCCAAAAATAGAAACTTTTGCATCTTGATGATTTTTGAGCTATGCTTGTGGAATCATGATCTGGACTTGATCAAATGATGATTGTGGCTTCAAAATGAGATGTTGACCAAAAATTTTGACTTTTGACCGTCAAATGACCATTTTACCCCTGCAGTTGACTGTGAAGCAATTAGGGCTTTTGACTGTGCAACTTGATGCTGTGAGTCTTGAAACTTGACATATGGATGTTTGACTAGGAATATGGGACTTGATTGGACCCTTGGAAACCTCAACTTCCATGTAAGAACCAAAACCCTAATTTTGACTGTGTTAGGAGGGTGTTTGCACTGTGCAATCCTTAATCCATTTGAAGCTTGATCTTGCCAAATCTTGAAGAATATGGGAGGACAAATTTTGGGGTACAACAGTTGCCCCTGTTCAATCTTCTTAGACCTGAGGATGTAGATTGGCTTGCGTGCCTTTCGTGATCCGAAGGTGGAAGATGATTGAACACTAGAGTGCCCAGAAATTTGCACTCGCATAGTAGAATATCAGCAATGCGATGGCGGTAATGGGCTTACAGATTCCATTTGGAGAGATGATGGATAGGAGGATGGGCTTATAGATGCCATCTGGAGCTGTGACAGAGCCTTGTTGGGAATGGGCTTATAGATGCCATATGGGGACTGTTGGTATGTGGATGGGCTTATAGATGCCATCTAGGTGTGGATCGCGTAAGAGATTCCTTAGCGAGAACTTGCGTACCTGAGAAAGAAAAATAATTACCTGGCCTGTTACAGGGGTTGATCTTCAAACTCTTTATGCAGATATGCCCTGGCTGGATACAGGAGTCGAATCTGCAAACTCTTCAGACGTGCCCTGGCTAGATACAGGTATCGAATCTGGAATTAGTCGTAAACAGATATGCCCTGGCTGGATACAGGAATCAAATCTTCAAACTCTTCAGACGTGCCCTGGCTAGATACAGGAATCGAATCTGGAATTAGTCGTCAACAGATATGCCCTGGCCGGATACAGGAATCGAATCTTCAAACTCTTCAGACGTGCCCTGGCTAGATACAGGAATCGAATCTGGAATTAGTCGTCAACAGATATGCCCTGGCTGGATACAGGAATCGAATCTTCAAACACTTCAGACGTGCCCTGGCTAGATACAGGTATCGAATCTGGAATTAGTCGTCAACAGATATGCCCTGGCTGGATACAGGAATCGAATCTTCAAACTCTTCAGACGTGCCCTGGCTAGATACAGGTGTCGAATTTGGAATTAGTCATCAAAAAATATGCCCTGGATGGATACAGGAATCGAATATTCAAACTATTCAGACGTGCCTTGGCTAGATACAAGTATCGAATCTGGAATTAGTCGTCAACAGATATGCCCTGGCTGGATACAGGAATCGAATCTTCAAACTCTTCAGACGTGCCCTAGCTAGATACAGGAATCGAATCTGGAATTAGTCGTCAACAGATATGCCCTGGCTGGATATAGGAATCGAATCTTCAAACTCTTCAGACGTGCCCTGGCTAGATACAGGAATCGAATCTGGAATTAGTCGTCAACAGATATGCCCTGGCTGGATACAGGAATCGAATCTTCAAACTCTTCAGACGTGCCCTGGCTAGATACAGGAATCGAATCTGGAATTTCTTCATGCAGATATGCCCTGGCTAGATACAGGTGTCGAATCCACAAGTAATCGCTCACAGATATGCCCTGGCTAGATGTAGGTATCGAATCCAGAATTGCGACAGTTGATAGTAATCATCTTTGTATTGACCCTTTTCCTGAAAAGGCAAAACATTAGTTGTATGCAATGGAATGCGTGATGTTCTCAAAATAAATGAGATTGTATGTTAATGATGCGTATGTGCATGCTATAATGTATGAAGATGTGATGTTTATGAATGTATTTTCTTCTACGAAAGTAAATCCTTGACGGATGCCGGGAAGTCAAATCCTGGGCTGATGCTGAAGAGTAGAGTTCTTCATTTCTGCTGGGGATGATGGTTGTGAGAATAAACCTGTAGGAGAAGATGACTCCGTTGAGGAATAAACTTTGTTGAAGAGATTATCCTGCAGGGAAATACTATGTGGGAAGAGATACTTCGCTGAGGTTTTGATGATAACTCCGCTGGGGATTCCGTTGATAAATTTTGTTGAGGAATGTGATGAACTCCGCTGGGGGATAGGAAGAACTTCGCCGAGGACGATCTTTCCGAGGTAATTAGCTGAGGATAACCCAGTTATAAGCTCTGGTGAGGAATAAACTTCTGAATAAAGTCGGGGAGAGGCGTTCGTACCCTGCAGGTGATAAGCTTCCAGAATCTACTGGGGATAAGCTTCCTACTGGGGAGATTGATTCAACTTTCCTGGGGAAACTTTTTGAATTGTACTGGGGAATGGCTCCACTGGGGTGTCTGGTATTTCGCCGGGGAACAATCTTAGATCAAGACTGCCGGGGATGCTTGCTTAGGAACATCTGTATACTCCGCTGGGGAATATTGAGATCTTCTGGGGATAATCCAACTTCCTTAAGGCTGACAGTAGACTAACTCTGCTCGGGGAGAGTGTTATTGACTTGCTGGAGATAC
This sequence comes from Vicia faba, assembly GCA_948472305.1. NCBI lineage: Eukaryota > Viridiplantae > Streptophyta > Magnoliopsida > Fabales > Fabaceae > Vicia > Vicia faba. Next base: position 1,648,365,571 of record OX451737.1, on the reverse strand, counting down.
TGTGCCTTCTCTGCTCGGGGGAGAGTATGTCTGCATCTTATCTTACTCGGCGGGGAGTGAAGGTATCTGGGTTACATTCTTCAGCCGAACTTACCTTGGTACCTTGGTGGACAGAGAAACTAGATCGCTTAGACAACTCATTATTGCCCCTGTTTCTGATGTCACCTGTAATTAGTCCTTTGTTTCGCATGCAAATATTTATGAGTTAGCAATTAGTGTCAAATGCATATATCAAAAATGAACATTGGACGTTCTTTGCAAAACAAAACAGAAAAAGGAAAATAATTGGCAATTTATCTGAAAAGTGAATTTGTATTGATTTTTTAAATTTGCCCGTAAATAGGCGTTTATGTACAAGAGGCTGACGTCCTAGTAAGAGAACGCCGCCGAACAACATAGAGTTTACAATTTTGTGAAAAGGGAGACAAAACAGCTATGTGAAGAAGATAATCCCACTGGGTTCCAACTCTGATATCGCCTTTATATCTTCGAGCGTCTCATCACTTGGCTGCTTAGTTGAAGATGAAGTTGATTGATCGATGCCGTTTGAACCTGATGGTTGATACCAGATTCTGGATGCAAAGTGATTCAATGAGACATAGTATTACGCTTTAATCCCTAACTTTTGCCTGGACCGCCCTTTCGGGTTTTCAGTCCACCGGGATACCCATTTTTGCCCAAGCCGCCTTTTCGGGTTTTCGACTTGCCGGGTGTACAGATTTTTTCATTTTTCATCCCTTATTTTTTCCCGAACCCTTTTGGTTCGCCGGGAAGCCCTTACTTTTGCCTAGGTGTGTCAACCTAGCGGGTCTTTAATTCATGCGTAGTATCTTTTTACTATATCTGCATTGGCGGGGTGAGGAAGGTCGTCACCATCCATGGTGGTTAGAATCATAGCTCCTTCCGAGAAGATATGTTTAACCACAAATGGCCCTTCGTATGTGGGGATCCATTTGCCCCTGGGATCACTTTGAGGAAGAATTATGCGCTTGATTACCAGGTCCCCAACTCGATACTCTTGTGGTCTGACTTTCTTGTTAAATGCCCTGATCATCCGTTTTTGATACGTTTGACCATGACAAATAGCAGTGAGTCTCTTTTCGTCAATTAGGTTTAACTGATCAAGTTGAGTCTAGATCCAGTCATCTTCGCTCAAGCCTGCATCCTTCATTATCCGGAGAGAGGGTATCTGGACTTCAATTGGCAAGACTGCCTCCATGCCATAGACCAAGGAAAAGGGAGTTGCCCCGGTTGACGTTCTTGCTGAGGTACAGTACCCATGAAGAGCAAACGGTAACATCTCGTGCCAATCTTTATAGGTCACTGTCATCTTCTGCACAATCTTTTTGATATTCTTATTAGCTGCTTCTACAGCCCCATTCATCTTCGGCCGATAAGGAGAAGAGTTGTGGTGCTGTATCTTGAATTGCTCGCAGAGCTCAGTGATCATCTTGTTATTAAGATTGGTACCATTGTCTGTAATGATCCTCTCAGGTACACCGTATCGACAGATCAGGTTGTGCCGAATAAACCGTGCCACGACGTTCTTGGTTACGGTAGCGTAGGAAGCTGCTTCAACCCACTTTGTAAAGTAATCAATCGCCACCAGGATGAAGCGATGCCCGTTGGATGCCGTAGGTTTGATCTCGCCGATCATATCAATGCCCCACATTGCAAAAGGCCAAGGTGCAGTCAAGACATTCAGAGGGACTGGAGGAACGTGCACTTTATCAGCATAGATCTGGCACTTATGACATGTCCGAGAATGTTGGTAACAGTCGGCTTCCATTGTGGACCAGAAATATCCTGCCCGAAGGATTTTCTTTGCCATGGTGTGTCCGCTGGAATGCGTTCCAAAGGTACCTTCATGCAGCTCTGCCATGATTCTTTCTGCTTCAGTCTTATCCACACAACGCAGTAAGGTTGAATCATGGTTTCGCTTGTAGAGAATGTCGTTGCTGAGGAAGAACTTTGCTGCGAACCTTCTCAGAAACTTCTTGTCATTGACAGATGCACCCTCGGGGTATTCTTGAGCTTCCAGGTACCTCTTCACCTCATGATACCAAGGTTTTTCAATTACCTCTTCAACCTCAAGATCACAACAATATGCAGGTTCGTCCAATTTCCAAATAATGATCCGGGGAGCTTCGTTGTCCCATTTAACTTCAAACATAGAAGACATTGTAGCCAGCGTGTCCGCCAACTGATTCTCCTCTCTTGGGAAGTGTTCAAAAGTTATCTCCGTGAAATGGGGGATCAACGTCAACACACACTCTTTGTAAGGAATGAGATTTGGGTGTTTCGTATCCCACTCGCCTTTGATCTGATTGATCACGAGAGCGGAATCTCTGAAGACACTCAGAAACTTGATCCTTAAGTCAATTGCAGCTTGAAGACCCATGATACACACCTCATACTCCGCCATGTTGTTGGTGCAGTTGAAGCATAGTCGGGAAGTAAGTGGAGTATGAGTGCCTTTTGGGGATATGATCACATCGCCAATACCGTTACCCAAAGCGTTGGAGGCTCCATCGAAGTGCATAGACCATCGAGATCCTTCCTCAGGTCCTTCATCCGGTCCAGGTACTTCACAATCAGTTACTACCATGATGTTCTCGTCAGGAAATTCAAAGTTCATTGACTGGTAATCGTCCACTGCCTGGTGTGCCAAATGGTCGGCCAATATACTTCCTTTGATTGCTTTCTGAGTCGTGTACTGGATGTCGTATTCTGTCAAGATCATCTGCCATCTTGCTATTCTTCCGGACAAGGCGGGCTTTTCGAATATGTACTTGATTGGATCCATTTTTGAAATTAACAGAGTAGTATGAGTCAACATATACTGTCTCAGCCGGCGAGCAGCCCATACCAAAGCGCATCAAGTTTTCTCGAGCAGTGAGTATCGGGTCTCACAGTCGGTAAACTTTTTGCTAAGGTAATAAATGGCATGCTCTTTTCGGCCAGACTCGTCATGCTGCCCCAGCACACACCCCATTGAGCTGTCAAGTACTGTCAAGTATAGTATTAGAGGTCTCCCTTCAACCGGTGGCATAAGAATGGGTGGTTCTTGGAGATACTCTTTGATTCTGTCGAAAGCGGCCTGACATTCATCGTTCCAACGTACTACTTGATCTTTCTTCAGTAGCTTGAAGATTGGTTCACAGGTAGCAGTTAGGTGCGAGATGAATCGGGCAATGTAGTTCAGTCGTCCTAGAAAGCCTCTGACTTCTTTCTCTGTCTTGGGAACTGGCATCTCTTGTATGGATTTAACCTTGGCGGGGTCCACTTGATTACCTTTGTCGCTCACGACGAAGCCTAGCAACTTTCCAGATCTTACCCCGAAGGTGCATTTGTTCGGGTTCAACCTTAGCTTGTACAACTTCAGACGGCCAAACAGCTTCTGTAGATGGTCAAGGTGTTCCTCCTTAGTTTGAGACCTTGCAATCATATCATCGACGTATACTTCAATCTCATGGTGGATCATGTCATGAAATAAAGCAACCATGGCATGTTGGTAGGTTGCCCCAGCATTTTTCAACCCAAAAGGCATGACCTTGTAGCAGAAGGTTCCCCACTGAGTAACAAAGGTAGTCTTTTCCATATCTTCAGGAGCCATTTTGATCTGATTATAACCTGAAAAACCATCCATGAAGGAGAACACCTTGTGCTGAGCAATATTGTCAACCAGAACGTCGATGTGAGGCAGGGGGAAGTCATCCTTGGGGCTCGCCCTGTTCAAATCCCTGTAGTCAACACACATTCTGACCTTACCATCCTTCTTCGGTACTGGAACCACATTGGCAACCCACTGAGGGTAAGAAGTCACTGCTAGAAACCCGACATCAAATTGTTTCATAACCTCAGCTTTGATTTTCTCGGACATCTCTGGATGCATACGGCGAACCTTCTGTTTAACCGGAGGGCATTCTTCCTTGGTAGGCAGGTGATGAACCACAATGTCGGTATCCAACCCAGGCATGTCTTCGTAGGACCAGGCAAAGATTTCCACATAATCATACAGCATCTGAATCAACCGTTTTTTCACGCTGAGCTCTAGGTTGGCACCAATCTTGACTTCCTTTCTGTCTGTCTCAGTACCCAGATTTATCGTTTCCACTGGCTCTTCATGTGGCTGAATGGCCCTCTCTTCCTGGAGTAACAGTCTTGCAAGATCACCAGGCACTTTGCAATCATCTTCACCTTCGTCTTCGGCTAAGTTAATCGGATTTTCGAAGTCATAACTGGCAGTAGCAGAGTCGTTACTAGTGAGATCCAGAGTGGATTGAAACCTGTATAGGTGAGTGTGTGTAAATATAGATGTTTTGCAATATATAAAGAAAGAAAGGGAGCATAAGATTCGAAATGCGAAAAACGTCCAATGTTTTTATTCATGATATATGGAAATGACAAGTAATAAGCCCTCACAAATGAAGCCACGGTGCCCCGGGTAAGACACCGGGCCATAAAGGTTCCAATTATTGTTCGTTACAAATTTAAAAAACAAAGGAGTTCATTAGTGAGTAACAAAAGTAACAGGTATGAAATCTTTGGCTGTCCAATTGTTCAGTCCACCGTCGGTCGTTGGGTAGATCCAGCTGTCAAATTCAGATTCCTCCGCATTGTCTTCAATAGCATTCACTCCCGGGTTGGTGATGAATACGGGAGGTCTTCCAATCCTTGCTTTACGTACAACCCTCTGAGCCTCTGCAGTGAAACCCAGCCCAAACTTGTCAGTCTTTGGAGTAAAATCAGGAAGTCGGCCCCAGTTTGCACACTCACCTTTCTCAATCACAGCCCGGGCATCCTTTAAGGAAGCCATCTTCAAAGGAGAGTCTTCTTCGGTCACAGTCTCTGCTGACGCCAATGTTGGAGGCACCTCTTCAAAGTGTTGAAAGGGGGTCTCAATGAACTCCCCGTCCATCTCTATATACCGGAATGAGTTAAGATGGCTAACCATGTATTCTTCCTCCCCCTGAACTGTAACAATCTTCCCTCTGACCGGGTACTTAAGCTTTTGATGTAGAGTGGAGGTCACAGCTCCAGCCTTGTGGATCCAAGGACGACCCAGTAAACAAGAATAGGATGGTCGGATGTCCATCACATAGAATGTTGAATCAAAGACTTAAGAACCAACCCGGATTGGAATGTCCACTTCACCATGTACCATCCTCTTCGACCCGTCAAAGGCCCTGACAATAATGTTACTAGGCTTCAACTCCAAACCCTCACAATCCAACCTGTCCAGGGCCTTCTTGGGCAATACATTCAGTGAAGAACTGGTGTCTACCAACACATGGGCAAGAGTAGTGCCCCTGCATTCAATGGAGACATGCAGGGCATCGTTGTGGTTCTTTCCCTTGGCGGTCAGATCAGCGTCAGAGAAACCCAGACCATTATCAGCGGTTAAGTTGGCCACACAATCAGTAAATTGATCAGCAGATGTTTCTTGTGGCACATGGGCCGTCTTCAGGAAGGAAATCAGGGCCTTGGCATGGGCCTCTGAACACAACAACAGTGATAGCATAGAGATCTTAGAGGGGGTGTGCCCCAGCTGTTCAACGACGTTGAAATCACTCTTCTTGATAATTTTAAGGATTTCTTCCATCTCTTGCTGGGAAGCTTCAACATTAACAGTCTTCGGTGCCTCCATCTGGGCAGGCACATCAGCAATCCCTTTGCCCCGAGTGTCAGATGACTCGGCAGCAGGGGTAGAGACTTGATTAGGAGGGGAAACAGGCACACTGGCAGGTGTGATGACAAGAGGTCTCTGAATAGCTGGAGGTGCAATATCAGGCGAGAAGAGCCTGCCACTACGAGTAACTTTAGCAGGACCGGTGATGTTACTGATGCCAGTACTAGTATTGAACTCTTGCTTTACTCCGAGCACATACACATCTGCCCCATAATGCCACGGGACAGCCCTGTCAGATTTATAGGGGAGGGGCCCCGGAACAGTAATGATGATAGGCGCAACAGACATGATTTTGACAGGCTTCCTCTGGGGAGCCTTGGTAGGATTGTTGAAAATGGTGACAACGGACACTTCTTCAGTAGGAATAACAGGAACAACAATCTTCTTGAACAAGATCTCTTTGCTATCCATCAGGTTTTGGACGCCTGACTTCAGCAACGAACAACCAGCAGGTGAAACAGCACATAGAAGGCAACCTTTGCTACAACCCGAAAATAAACCGGCTAGCAACAGGTTCCTCTTGACGGTCAACAATGGAGTAACAATCTCATCCACAGAGACTACGTACAGGTCTTCCTCAACAACATTCACTCCATGCTGGGGCATAGGAGCAGTCACAACGTTGGGCCTTTCGGGCGCCTCAAACTGTATTTCCTTAGCATCGATAAGGTCCTGAACCTTATTCCTCAGGGCCCAACAATCATCAGTAGAATGCCCCGGGCTATCAGAGTGATAAGCACAACGGGCGTTGGGATTGTACTTCGGAGAGGTTGTGTTTACCACCTTCGGAGCTTCTCTGACAGTTACCAAATTGGTTGATAGCAGTTGCGGCAAGATCTGAGACAAGGTCATACTAAGCCGAGTGTATTCTCTTCTGGGTCTCTCACCCCTTGGTTGGTTAGGTTGCCGAGGAGCGGCATCAGGCTTTAAAATTACCACCGCGTTGACAGCTTGGCGGTGTTCCGATTTATTTTGTCTTCTGGGACCATACACGACACTAGCTTCCTTCTTGAAAGGCTTCTTTTCAGAACTTGAGGATGCACCTTTCTGTATCTTCCCCGATTTCATACCAGCTTCTATCCTCTCACCCGTCAGAATGAGATCTGTAAACCCTGCAGAAGAATTACCAACCAGGTGGTTGAAGAACGGCCCAGACAGGGTCCCCAAGAACATGTCCACGAGTTCACGGTCGGTCAACGGTGGCTGCACCCTGCCAGCCAGGTCCCTCCACTTTTGCGCGTACTCTTTAAAACCTTCTCCCGATCCTAGCGACATACCCTGGAGTTGGGTACGTGTAGGAGCGAGGTCGGCATTGTACTGATACTACTTATAAAAAGCAGTAGCCAAGTCCTCCCAGTTTCGAATACTGGCTCCATCCAGCTGATAGAACCACTCGAGTTGAGCCCCTGAAAGGCTATCCTGGAAGAAATGGATCCATAAGTTCTTGTCTGCAGTATACGGTTGGATCTTCCGCACATAAGATCTGAGGTGTAGCTTAGGGCAGGAAGCCCCGTCATACTTCACAAAAGAGGGTGCCTTGAACTTGTGTGGGATCACCACCCCAGAAGATAAACCCAGATCTCCAAAATCCAACCCAGGCACCTGTTGAATTTCCATGGCGCTCAGACGATCCTCTAACTGCTTGTACCTGTCTTCAGCGGGAGGGTACTGCTCATCATTGAAATCTGTCTCGTTGTCAGAGACCACATGACTAGGAACCCTTCCCCCTTGGGGACTGCCTTTCCCTACAGAAGAAGCAGCTTGATCAGCCTCATTTTGCAGTGTATTGCTAAACCTCCGTCCAGTGTTGAATAGTACAGTTCTCTTCTTCTTCTTCTTCTTCACCAGCAGCGCCTTCAATTCCTCTTAACCTTGGGCTAAACTCATAATCAACTCTTGGAACTGGGCGTTCTGGGCCTGGAGGGCCTTGATGGATTGCTCAGTAGATGATTCAGGATTCATGATGAGACTGCTGAAATAAACAGCGAAGAAGATTAAGCAACCTGTAAGAAAAAGTACCTGTTATGCACATGATGCATGATATGCTATTTATGCAATGCATTCAAGGGTTCGAAAGTTCAATTTTGTTGTAGACAAAAAGGAACACACGTTATTATTAAGAAATAATCTATTCAGTACATCAAGGCCTCATGGGAAAAACATTACAAAATAATTTAATCCCAAAAGACACTGCGCATCCTCTTTGGAGTTATGTAAGTATTGAGAGTCTTTTCCTCGTGCAGTAGGCGGGTGAGCTCCAAGACCTTCTTCTCACTGGCATGTAGACTGGATTCAAGAGAATTCCGTTCTTTGTTGAGTTGGATCCAGCTTTTTTGCATTTCTTCCCAAGACGTTGGCATGTCAGGATGTTGAATGGTGTATGCGACCTCTCCTTCCAACACTGGCTCTTTGATCACAGGGAGAACATGAGGATATGGCATTACCAGCTTCTGGGAGCGGGCTCGTATCCACTTGAGATAAGGCTCCAAGGGGATGGAGTTCTTGTGCCCCAGTGTCTTGCTATCTACCTTGTTGGGCATCCTCCAAGCTCTGATAAATCTCTGGCGAAGTCCTTGTGCATCGTTGTCGAAGTCAAAAACTATGTCAGGAAGCAACATGTCATGAGGGCCATCCCTCCGAGCATATCCAAACTGTCTCAAAGCCAGACATGGGTTGTAAGTAATGCCTCCTCTGATTCCAAGTAAAGGAACATTTGGAAACTCTCCGCAACGATCAATGATGGTGACATTCTCTCTGGACCGAGGACACCAATGTATATCAGCATGCGTAAGAGTCATTAATCGTTGTGACCATCTCAAACCCCGCTCGTTCTTCAAAACTAATTGTGGAAGATGCGAAATAAACCACCTTGCCATGAGAGGAGTGCAGCACATAAGAACACCTATTTTTCTCATGGTTCGAGTGTAACATGAGTGAAGGATGTCCCCAAGCAACGTAGGTATAGGATTCCTGGACATGAAGATCTTGACGGTATTGATATCTATAAGCTGATCCGGATTCGGGAATAACACCAACCCATAGACAAGGAGAGCCACAACTTCTTCAAAGGCTTGTAGGTCAAGGGAATTCCAACATTCTTGGGCCTTCTCGAACAGGAACTTTGCCAAGAATCCTTTGATACCACTTCTAATTTCCCAATGTCCCTTGATGTCAGATGGTTGTAGGCGTAATGCTTTAGCAACCTCTTCAAGTTTTGGTTCCCTTTCCGTACCGTTGTAGGGTAGTTAACTAAGGATAGGGATCTTCAGAAGCTGGGAAAACTCTTCCAAGGTAGGCACCAGTTGATAATCCGGGAAAGTAAAGCAGTGGTGCAAAGGGTCAAAGAACTGGAAGAGGACCTTAATCATATCTTCCTCAATGTTGGTGTTGACCAAGCTGATGAGTCTGCCATGTTTCTCACTGAAAGAAGAGCTCTCGGGAATCCTGGATGTAAGCTCCTTAAGCTGAGGAGGGATCCTTACAAGGTTGATCTGAATTGTCTTTCTGCGGATAGTTTCCATGTCCTACAAAACAAGAACAAAGATGAAGATTCGAACCCCTGAAATGGTTAGTGGATGCATATGATGCTGTATGGTGTTATGATGTTATAGTAAAAGCACACCACAAGTTATTCACAAAAGCAAACATGATAAGGCACACAAGACACACAAGACAGCCCTTAGAGTTTAGGCCAGCATGAAGTTTGGGGTACTACCCTCTTGAAGTTGGTGGGCTCAAAACCTGTCCTATCAAAAGTAACCGGGTTCTAAGGATCTCAATATCATTGGGTTGTTTTCTATGTTCATTGTTTTGATTTAGCCACTGAACTGGCGATCAAAATATTCCAAGAAAACAACCCTCAATGAGTGTAGTATCGAGTATCAACCAACTTTGGACTGCACCAAAGTCGGTCATCTCACTGCCCTAAAGAGGCCAGGATGGTCAAGTAAGGTTCCTAAGGTCAGTTGATGCTTCACGACACCACGCGGCGGCCCCGTACTCTCCTTAACTTGACTCAAGGGTTACCGGTACTCACCAAAGTGCCACATCAACATAGCAACTGCTTCAACCGTGTCGGTATACCCCGCACAGTTCCCTCACAGTTTGTTGCTACTTTCTAAAGGGTATCCCCCAGATCCGGGTTAGGATCTATAGAACTCCCAAAACAGGCCCACAATATTAAAGCAATCAAAACAGGAAATTGAAAACATAAGTATGATCTAATCCTAAGGTACACCTCACTTTAGATTCTCCCCAGCAGAGTCGCCAGTTCTGTGATCGGTGGAAATAGAACTGACTATTTAAAGCTGGATCGCGTATGTCGCAGTAAGCAAGAGTCGCCACCGTATTTTATACTCTCCAACATGGAAAGGACAAAAGCACAGCAAAATTCCTTATTGAGAATGTCTCTCGGTTCGGGAGGTAGATTTATAGAAAGGGAAGGTGTTAGCACCCTTTCTATCCATGGTTATCCATGGGCTCTTAGGTACTTGCTCTTATGTTTTCAAAAGATGATTGCTTTTCAAGTGTGTGTGGGTTAAAAAAAGTTTCATTTGGAAGATTTCTAAATGACTCTTGTATCTGTCCTCAAGAGTGTTTGAAAAATTTGTTTTGAAATTTTTTTGAAAGTGTCAGTGTGAAAAGATGTTTTGTTTGTTTTCGAAGAGAGCAAGTACCTATGAGTCATCTACCTACCCTAAGGAATTAGGCTGTGTAAGAGTCCTTAAGATAGTGCCATCCCACCATTGAGAGGTAGGTAGCACCACCGTTGGAGGTATTCGGGTCAATTCGATTAAGGGACAGTGTGGTCACTGAAGCAATAGTAGGACACCTTAGAAGTAACCCTAATGTCCTAGATCCTTTGTATCCGAGGCAACCGTTTCAAGGCGACTGGATCTTTAGACAGGAGGGCGACCTCTAAGACACCCTATACTTGACGACCACGTTCGAGGCAACGAGTGAGGCGTACCCTAGAAGTGGCATGTGCTTGTGTGTTCGATTCAATTTATGTTTATCTTTGATCATGCAATTGTGAGCTACGAGTTGTTTTTAATTTGTCATTCAGTCTTTCATGCTTATTAACAGTTAGGAGTGCGGAAAATTAAAGTGCGGTAATGTAAAGCTACGCTATTACAAGGCGCGGGTCTATACATCGCCAAACAACAAAGACCCGTTTTGATAAAGTGCGGAAAGTAAAGAAAGCGGTAAACCTAATTACTATTACATTCTTGGAAGCAGTTACATAATAATCAAAATATGAAAATAACGCGCAAATAGAAATTAAATTGGAACGTTCTAGGGTTTTTGACCCTTTTGAGAAAATTATGAGTTTTTTTGTCCTTTTGTATTAAATTAAAATTAAACCTAAATCTAATTATTTAATTATTTACAAGAAAAATGTTTTTTATGTTTTTTAATATTTTTAATGAAAATAAAAAGGAATTAAAATTAAAAGTTTAATAAAAGACCCTAGTTCTAAGTTTATTTTAATTATTTAAAGAAAAGTCCAAGTTAACCTAATTTACTAAATTAATTAATTTATATTTTTATGTACAAAAATAATAATAATTAATAAATGATAATAACAAGAAAATACGAATGTAAATTGTCAAAACCCTAATTCTACATGATTTTATTTATTAAGAAAAAAGATTAAGATTAAGCCTAAATTAAACTAAATTAATGGTTAGTATTTATTTACAAAAATAATTATTAGTGAATTTAATAAATAATAAAATATATTTTAATTTTTGATTTCTAGATTTATCATGAAAAATTAATTTGGTTATGAATTAATAATAATAATTAAATAATTAAAAGAATTAGAAGAAAAGAAAATAAAACAAAAAAATAGCAAACCAAGGGGGTATGTTGGCCCAAGGGGAGGTTTTTGTTGAAATTCTGGCCCAAGAACACCAAGCTCCTTGTTGACTTTCATGATCAAACGCTTGCTGGCTGACTGGGGAGTATCATGCTCTTCATCTCCTGGTCATTGGATCATTGCTTGAAGCCACATGGCAAGCTGGATGAGTGAGGCTTATGGTGGAATATTGTACAAGTGCTGCATGAGATGACATTATGAAAAATAACATTGAATTTGGGTGGACCTGGGAATCGAACCCAGGTCCCAGTGATGAACAAACACGTCACCAACCACTCCACCATCTGTGTATGTTTGTAAACATATTGGACAATGAAAATAATATGGAAAAATGTCAATTATGCTTGGAAAGAGAAAAAACGCGCGCCACGTTTGAATGAACCAGTAGCTGGCTTCCACGTCTCATCTTCTTCATCTTTTTCCTGTAAAACAATAATCAAATAGCGGGGGTTTTAAACCCCCACAAACTGCAAGTGTCAAAAATAACGATTAGGGCTACAGGAAATATAAAAAGGGCGCGATGGTTGGGTTGAATTCGTCTGGCCTTGACGAATTCAACCATGCACGTTTCAAGATCCAATTTTTCAGCATGTGCAAAGCCCTAAAATTCAAGCTTCGGAACCCTAATGTTCTTCAATGGTGGTTTTCAACTCAGAGCGCCATAATCAAATTGGATTATACCAATAGCTTCAGGATGTTCTTATTAACATAAATCAATCCAAAAAAATGGTTAAAAACGCATGAATAATGATATGCAATTATGGAAAAATGTCCAAACCGTGGGACTTGTTGTGAACGATTCTGATAGCTTCAAGGTTCGTTTTTGATTGCAAACTGTTTCTGGAGACTCAGGCAAGGTGTTTGAATCAAGAAGAGGCTTTTAATTTGCCTGGAAGACTGATTTCAGTTTTGAACTTTTCTTGATTTTTTTTAGAATTTGATTATGGTGTTTTAGCAGCTCTTGCACGTTCTCAGGAATAGGGTTTGCTTCAGCATTTGTATGTGAAGAGAATTAGGTCATCTTTAGGCCCATAAATCCATTGTATTCAAGTTTCATTATGTGATTGCCAATCAAATCTTTTTCAATCTTTTTCTTTGATAAAACCTTGCCAATCATGGAGATTTTGATGTCTTTGAGGTGCACACGAATTGCCAGCTTGCCCTAGTCTTACTTGCATCACAAAAGATTTAAAAACCATATCTTTTGAATTTTCCTACAATTAAAATTAATTAAATGAATTAATATTAATAAAAATTCAATTAATTAATTAAAAATGAGAAAATAAATCAAATTAATCTTAATGGGTCGTGCATAAGCCTTGGGTAAAGATTCAAGAAGGAATTTGAGGCCCATTAGCAAAAATGAAGTGTTTTAGGCAAAGTTGACTTTTGAAAGTTCCCAAAAATTTCCCAACTTCTCCAATGCATATCTTGCTCCATTATTAAGCTATGAACATGTTCTTGGACATTTTGGAAAGGTCTTGAAGTCCTCTAACCAATGCCTTTGGTCCCATGTCATTTTGATTCACCAATCTCAAGTTATGGTCTTTGACTTAAAGTGCCTTTTTGTTGACTTTTGAAAATGACCTATAATGTAGAAATTGATAACTTTTTATGGGAGCATTTCTTGGACTTGGAATGTGAAGATGAGTTGTAGGAAATGTCATCCCCTTCAAAATGAGCATTGGATGGTATTTTTCTGATAAAATATGAAAATGTTATGCCTTGGTCAATTTGCAGTTGAGTTTTTCAACTGTCCAAAAATAGAAACTTTTGCATCTTGATGATTTTTGAGCTATGCTTGTGGAATCATGATCAGGACTTGATCAAATGATGATTGTGGCTTCAAAATGAGATGTTGAATAAAAATTTTGACTTTTGACTGTCAAATGACCATTTTACCCCTTCAGTTGACTGTGAAGCAATTAGGGCTTTTGACTGTGTAACTTGATGCTGTGAGTCTTGAAACTTGACATATGGATGTTTGACTAGGCATATGGGACTTGATTGGACCCTTGGAAACCTCAACTTCCTTGTAAGAACCAAAACCCTAATTTTGACTGTGTTAGGAGGGTGTTTGCACTGTGCAATCCTTAATCCATTTGAAGCTTGATCTTGCCAAATCTTGAAGAATATGGGAGGGCAAATTTTGGGGTACAACAGTAGTCTTAGCCTCTCCAGCAATTTTGGCATTGCCATCAGCAGCATTACCTTCTTCCTGGCTCATGAGACCCTCAACAGTCTTTACTTCGCCAGCAACTTTGGCATTGCCATCAGCAGCATTGCCTTCTTCCTGGCCCATGAGACCCTCAACAGTCTTTACTTCGCTAGTAACTTTGGCATTGCCATCAGCAGCATTGCCTTCTTCCTGGCCCATGATACCCTCAGTAGTCTTTGCCCCCCTGAGTATCTTCAGATATCTTGTCTACATCGAGTTTACCTGCTTCGACTTCGACAATATCAACCATGTTGATATCCACTGGCTCTACAAAATTTGTCTCAGCAATCTGAAGAGGATTTGTGTCGACCTTCATCTAGTTCTTGGGCCTCTCTCCAAACTTTAGACTCCCTTCCTTGATAGCATTCTGTATCAAATCCCTAAAAATATAGCATTGTGAGGTTTTATGGCCTAAGAAATTATGATACTTACATAAGCCCCTTTTCTTCCGTTGTTATAACAGAGGAATTTTAACACCAGGGGCACTATCATTTGGCCATCTTTTACTAACAAATCAAAGATTTCATCACACTTGGTGATGTCGAAAGTATAGGTTTTCTTTGGGAATTTGTCATTCCTTTCTGGTTCGACAGGATTTTTTCCGTTCGCAGGCGTTAATTCACTTTCATGTTCCTCAACCTCTGAAAAATCATCTTCAATATCTCTTTTGTCTGAATAGGCTTCGATATAGGCCACTCTTTCTTTCATATGGCTTTTGTTAGCCCTTGCTTTTTCGATCTTCAAACGCTCGACCTGTTGAACCCTATCAGCCAGTTGTGCCATATTTCTCAGATAATGGGGATCTAACTTCTTTCTGATAGAGAAATCCAATCCTCTTGCTGCCATTTCGACCAACTCGTGTTCACGCACTTGCATGAAACATCTTGCCTTCAACAAACAGAACCTGTTAAGATAATCGTCTATAGGCTCGCTGAATTTGCGCTTAACATTTGCCAATTCGCTCAGGCTGATTTTGGATTGACCTACATAAAATTTTTCATGAAATAATCTCTCTAAGCGAGTCCAATCATGGATGGAGTTTGTAACACCCCAATTCTACCCGACGAATTATGAACGAAAAATCAGAGTTTTAAAATTCATAAAACTGAATCAAGATGCCACAAATTCAACTTAAAAACACATTGCATCCAACGTGGATACATAACACTTTAAAAACTTTGGATGAACCATCAACATAATAATTTAATCTCTTAATTCAACAACTTGAACATCTACGCAGCGGAATCATAATAACATCTCTTTTTCATCGTTACAACAACTTCAAAATAACACATACTTAGCAACAATCAAATTAAAGTTCAACAACTGAAATAATCAATAATTAAAAGCAACAAGAATTCACCCCCCCCCCCCCCCCCCCCCCCCCCCCCCCCCGAGTGTTACGTATCAGAGCAATGACACCGACTCGAACTACTGAAGGTATACAACCTTCACTCTGGATTACCTGCACGTTACCAATATAAGGGTAACATTCAAACATAAGGGGTGATATATCTAACAATATAATAAAACGTACGATAAATAATATGTCAGATCATCTCATATAATACACCACTTCACATCTCATAAACAACAGTAATCGCAACAAAATACCAATAATATACACATTTTCCGCATTAATACACAACTTCTTCATGCAATCATATCATGCGACTCAATATTATGCAACACCGCATAAACCTTCGATGGATCTACAGAAATGCCACTACCTGAGATCACATGGCCAAGAAAACTAACCTCTTTTAACCAGAACTCACACTTGGACAACTTTGCATACAACTTCTTTTCTTTCAAAACTTGCAATACTACTCTTAAGTGTTCTACATGCTCTTCTTCTGACTTAGAGTAAATCAAAATATCATCAATAAACACCACCACGAACCGATCCAAATAAGCATGAAATATAGGATTCATGTATTCCATGAATACTCCTAGCGCATTAGTAACACCGAAAGGCATCACCGAATACTCATAATGTCCATAACGCTTTCTGAAAGCCATCTTCTAGATATCTTCATCCTTCACCTTAATCTGATGGTAACCCGACCTCAAATAAATCTTACTAAACACACGAGCATCCACCAATTAGTCCATCAAGTCATCTATTCTCAGAAGCGGATACTTGTTCTTAATTGTCACTTTATTCAGCTGTCTATAATCAACACAAAGCCTCATACTTCCATCTTTCTTCTTTACTAACAACACTGGAGCTCCCCACGGCGATACACTTAGTCTTACAAACTTCTTTTCAAGTAACTCTTTCAATTTCTTCTTTAACTCTGACAATTCAGATGCAGACATCTTATATGGTGCCATAGATACAGGTCTGGTACCGGGTACAAGATCAATAGCAAATTCAACTTCCCTCTCTGGTGGTACATCAGGAATTTCATCGGGGAAAACTTCAGGAAATTCACACACCACTTGCAATTCCTCAATTATATCTTGAGTCTCTACGGATAGCGATGTTGTCAACGAGAACATATGTGCTTCTTCTTGCATCAACTTCCTCAACTGTCTGGCATACAACAAACTATCTTCCTCTTCTTCAGAAGTAGAAAACCTCACAAACTTGTCATAACAGTTAATATGAACATAGTTATACTCTAACCAGTTCATACCCAAAATCACATCTAACCCTCTAACAATATAATAAAACGTATGATAAATAATATGTCAGATCAGCTCATATAATACACCACTTCACATCTCATAAACAACAGTAATCGCAATAGAATACCAATAATATACACATTTTCCGCATTAATACACAACTTCTTCATGCAATCATATCATGCGACTCAATACTATGTGTGATACGGTGGAAGAACCGACTATTTAATACTGGTTTGCATTTTGAGTTTTGTGTTTTCAAAATGTCGCGGTAAGCAAGAGTCGCCACCAACTTTTATTTTATCCAATCAGGAAAAGGAAAAAGAACATAAAAAACCTTTTTTCGAGATATTCTGAGTACGGGGGGTAGATTATAGAAAGGGAAGGTGTTAGCACCCTTTCTATCCGTAGTTATCTACAGGCTCTTAGGTACTTGCTCATTTTTCAAAATTGCTTGTGTGTGTTTGTCTTGAAAATGTTTTTACTTCGTGATAACCCTTGTATCAGTCCTCAAGGATATGATGAAGTTTGTTTTGAAAATTTGTTTTGAAAGGTGTTTGTGTGAAAAGTTTTTATTGAGCAAGTACTTAAGATTCTACCTACTTGAAAAAAGATTGTTCGTTCTATTTCCTTTAGACAGTGTTATCCCACTATTAAGGAGTAGGTAGCACCGTCGTTGGAGTTTGTAAGGGACATTCGAAAGGGACAAGTACAATCACTAAACAATAGTTAGAAAACTTTAGTAATAACCCTAGAGTCTTAAGATCTTTCCGAGGCAACATTTCCGAGGCAACATTTCCGAGGCAACATTTGAATGAGACAATTTGATCTCTTTAGACTGGAGGGTAACCACTAAAATCTCCTATGATTAATGATTGTTTACCGAAGGCAACCGAAGTAAGGTAAACCCTAGGAGTGAATATGTGCATATGATTTGTTTTAGTTATTTAATCTTTGCACATTAGGTGATCTACTGTTTTAATTTTCCAGACATTCTTGCCATACAATCCTATTAGCCATGTGTGATCGGTGGATCTGGAACTGACTGTTTAATGCTGGTTCGCGAAATGTCGCGGAAGCAAGAGTCGCCACCGTCTTTTATTTTCTCCAAATGGAAAGGACAAAAGCACAGAAAAATTCCTTTAAAGAGATTGCTCTCGGTTCGGGAGGTAGGTTATAGAAAGGGAAGGTGTTAGCACCCTTTCTATCCATGGTTATCCATGGGCTCTTAGATACTTGCTCAATGTGTTTTCAAAATGTTTGCTTGCTTTTCAATGTGGGTTTAAAAGTTTCTTTTGAAAAATTTCAGATCGACTCATACGTCAGAGTGTTTGAAAAGTTTGCTTTGAAAGCTTTTGAAAATGTGTCAGTGTGAAAAGGTTTTGTTTTGTTTGAAATTAGAGCAAGTATCCTTGAGAACCTACCTACCCTAAGGAATTCGTCTGTGTAAGAGTCCTTTAAAGTAGTGCCATCCCACCATTGAGAGGTAGGTAGCACCACCGTTGGAGGTGTTCGGGTCAATTCGATTTTAGGGACATGGCGATCACCAGAGCAATGGGAAGACACCTTAGAAGCTACCCTCATGCCAGGTTCCCGGATCATGAGGACTTACTAAGACATCCTCTACTCGACGATCACCTTTCGAAAGGCAACAGTGAGGCGTACCCTAGGGGTGGTGTGTGCGAATTGTGTGTCATGTTTCAGTTATTTGTCTTGTCATGTTTGTCGTGTTCTACGCTTGATTTTAATTTGTCCATTCATTCTTTCATGCTTGGTTAACAGTTAAATATTTTGCGAGGAAATAAATCTAAACTATTACAAATGGCGCGGGTCCACATCGCCAAAATTAAACCGGACCCGATTTAGCGAAAAATAAATAAAGCGATAAAAGTGCGATAAATAAATGTACATGGCTTTGGGAGATTTACAGAATTATATTAAGCAATAAAGTAAATGCGCAAAAGAAAATAATCAAAACAAAACTAGGGCGTTGGACCCTTTTGCAAACAATTAAAATTAATGAGAATTAAAAATTAAATGATTAAATGTTTTTTGATACTTTTGTATTTTTTAGATTTAATAAGGAAAAGAAATTAATTGAAATTAAATTAAAAGACAAACCCTAATTCTAGTATTTTTTATTTATTATGAAAGATTTAAATTAAACCTAAATTAAACTCTAAATTAATTTATGCACAGTTTTTAACTTATGAAAATAACTAAATAATATTATTCTGAAAAAGGGGAAAAATAAAAAAATGAAAATAAAAGTCATTAAACCTAAATTCTACTTTTTTTGGATTTTTATTATTAAAAAAAAATTAAAACTATAACCTAATTAAACTAAATATTTGCAAGCATTTGTTTAAAAATAATTATAACAAAAATTATATTTTTATTTGGGCATTTTTTTATTTTTATGATGTTTTTTTTGTATTTTGCAGAAAAATAAATTAATTAAATTAAGATAACAAAATAAATAAAATAACAAAAATAAGAAGAAAAAGAGAAAAAAATGCAAACCAGGGCCATTAATCTTGAACTTGTTGACTTTGCTTGGATCGTGTGTGGTGCATCTGACTCATGCTTAGGGTGTACCCCAATCTTCAGCCTTGGGTGGGAGTCTCCTGGACACGTGGGTTGCCTGATGGTGAGGGAACATGGTGCGTCTTCATTCCGGCATTGCATGGGATTTGTTCATGAAAAATAATATTGAGGTTTTATATAGACCTGGGGTTCGAACCCAGGTCTTAGAAGTCACCACGTTCAACACCTGCCAACTGAGCCACTTCACATGTTTTAATATATATTAGTCAACAAATATTATAAAAAAGAAAGGAAGCTATGATTGGAAATCGCGCGAAAATTTAAACTGGCGAATCACAGGTTGCCACCACTTCATCTTCTTCACGTCCCCTATAATATAAACAGTATGGCAACGGTTTATGGAGCGTGGCCTAAAGCTATATATCAAAAAATAGCGATTAGACCCTCGACGCTCATAAATTGAGCGCGAGGGTTGGAAGCTTTTCGTCTGGTCGTGCTCAATGCAATGGCAATGGTCTGGAGCTCCAATTTTGCTTCGTCTTAAAAACCCCAAATTAGTGAACCTGTAAACCCTAAAAATCGCATATGGTGGAATCGTGTGTGATCAATGAAAACGCAATTAAACACCACAGTTAGCTTTAGAACATTAATATGAACATGAATCAACAAAGAAAAATGCAAAAGGATGATGGAATCATGCTGTGCGATTTCAAAGATTTCAAGGTACAGTTGGACTTCTTGATACCAATTCAGGATGTTTTTGCTGTTGTTTATGATTGACACACGTTCAGAATCACACAAGGAAGCTATCGCCAAAGGAATGGAGGCTTGAATCTGCCTATAACCTTGAAATCGGTTTTAAATTTTTTGGACAATTTTCAAGTTTGTGTTTTTACTTTTGAGCGCAGCTTGCAGTCTCTTTGGCTTAGGGTTATGTTCTGAATCATATAGTGAGGCTTCTAGGTCAACAAAAACCAACAAAATCTCATCAATTCATTATTAGAAGATTTGATTTGCTTAATATCTTTTCCAATCTTTTTTCATGTTATTTTTGTTCAATCATGATCCAATCACACCAAAACTTGCCATAATCAATTAAGCATGAAATATTGAGATTAGAATGTGCATAAAAAGATTTTTTTAGGTTAGGTTTATATTTTTCATGTATTAAAATGATTTAAATGAATATAAATTAATATTAATTCAAATAAATAATTAAAAAATATGAAAATACTTCCCTTTGGGCCTAGTGGTCGTGCATAGGCTTGGCATGAAGAAACTTGGAGGAAAAATGGGCCCATTGGCATTTTTAGGCCTTTTGCATCAATGTTGACTTTTCAAAATTCCCAAAAATTTCCCAACTTCCACAAGGCATAACTTGCTCAATTTTTAAGCTTTTCACAGGTTCTTGGACATTTTGGAAAGGTCTTTGAGTCCTTTAACCAATGCCTTTGGTCCCATGTCATTTTGATTTATCAATCTCAAGTTATGGCCTTTGACTTAAAGTCACTTTTTGTTGACTTTTGAAAATGACCTATAATGTTGAAATTGATAACTTTTTGTGAGAGCATTTCTTGGACTTGGAATATGAAGATGAGTTGTAGGAAATGTCTTTCTCTTCAAAATGAGCTTTGGATGGAATTTTTCTGATAATCCATGTGAAAGTTATGCCCTGGTCAATTTCAGTTGACTTTTTCAACTGTCCAAATATAGCAACTTTTGCATCTTTGATGATTTCTGAGCCAAATTTTGAGAATCATGATCAAGCATTGATCAAATGATGTTTGTGGCTTCAAAATGATATGTTGGCCAAAAATTTGAACTTTTGACTGTCAAATGACCATTTTGCCCCTACAGTTGACTGTAGTGCAATTTAGGGTTTTGACTGTGCAATTTTGAGCTGAGTGCCTTGAAACTTGACATGAGGATACTTGACCATCTTTTTAAGCATATGAGACTTGATTGGGCCTTTGAAAACTTCATTTGCTTGACCAGGACTCAAACCCTAGTTTTGACTGTATAGGAGCCAGTTGAGCTGCACCACCCTTAGGGAATTTTGTGACCTTGACTTTGACAATTCTTGATGAAATATGGGAGGGCAAATTTTGGGGTACAACAGTTGCCCCTGTTCAATCTTCTTAGACCTGAGGATGCAGATTGGCTGACGTGCCTTTCGTAATCCGAGGGTAGAAGATGATTGAACACTAAAGTGCCCAGAAATTTGCGCTCACATAGTGACGGTGATGGGGGAATGGGCTTATAGATGCCATTTGGAGATTGCTGGATGGGATGATGGGCTTATAGATGCCATCTGGATGTTGATTGCGTAAGAGATTCCTTCGCTAGAACCCGCATACCTGCAAAAGAAAAAAATGAGTACCTGACACGTTGCAGGAGCTGATTTTGGATGCTTGGTATAGATGTGTCCTGACTGGTTACAGGAGCTGGGTCTGGAGCTTCAAACGCTGATGAATGAACCAGGGATGGTTACTGCCTTAGCATGGATGGTAAGAGAATCCTGAATGATTTCAACCTCAACAACGCTCGTTGAGAAAATCTTGGTGAGAATTACCATCTTCGTAGTGTCAGGAAGAGAACCAAAGGACATTATAATCTCAAAGGGAGTCACCTCACTCACCGTTGGAGAGGGAACTATAGGAAATTATAATCTGGAAGGAAATGTCACCTCACTCGCCGTTGGAGAGGGGACCATAAGAGAATATTACCTCACGCTCATGCCGGAGAGGGAAACATCTGAAGAAGGAATTACCACCTCACACGCCGTTGGAGAGGGGACCATAAGAGAATATCACCTCACGCTCATGCCGGAGAGGGAAACATCTGAAGAAGGAATTACCACCTCACACGCCGTTGGAGAGGGGACCATAAGAGAATATCACCTCACGCTCATGCCGGAGAGGGGAACCTCTGAAGAAGGAATTACCACCTCACACGCCGTTGGAGAGGGGACCATAAGAGAATATCACCTCACGCTCATGCCGGAGAGGGAAACATCTGAAGAAGGAATTACCACCTCACACGCCGTTGGAGAGGGGACCATAAGAGAATATCACCTCACGCTCATGCCGGAGAGGGGAACCTCTGAAGAAGGAATTACCACCTCACACGCCGTTGGAGAGGGGACCATAAGAGAATATCACCTCACGCTCATGCCGGAGAGGGAAACATCTGAAGAAGGAATTACCACCTCACACGCCGTTGGAGAGGGGACCATAAGAGAATATCACCTCACGCTCATGCCGGAGAGGGGAACATCTGAAGAAGGAATTACCACCTCACACGCCGTTGGAGAGGGGACCATAAGAGAATATCACCTCACGCTCATGCCGGAGAGGGAAACATCTGAAGAAGGAATTACCACCTCGCACGCCGTTGGAGAGGGGACCATAAGAGAATATCACCTCACGCTCATGCCGGAGAGGGGAACATCTGAAGAAGGAATTACCACCTCACACGCCGTTGGAGAGGGGACTGTTGTACCCCAAAATTTGCCCTCCCATTTCTCATTGATCTCTCCTCACAAGGCTCTTGAAGCTCAAGACTCAGTTAGGGTTTCATCTGCTCAAGACCTCCCCTTGCACTGTGGACTCAAAATTAGGGTTTGTGTTTGCACAAAGTTGTTTTGAGCCAAAGTGCCCAATATGACTTTCATGCTTCATATTGGACTCCCAAGATTATCCATACCAAGTTTCAAGTCTTGATTCCAAGTTTTGCCCAGTCAATTGGACAGTTGACCTAGAAATCAACTATATTGGGGAAAAAGTCAACTGTGGCCAATTGACAGTCAAATCTCATGAAATTTGATCCACATCAACATTATGAACTCATATGAACCATTTGATCAAGCTTGGATCACAATTCCACAAGAAATTTGATCAGATCACCAAAAGGGCAAAATGGTCATTTTTAGGGTTTTGACTGTACAAAGGCAATTTTTGACTGTTTGACCTAGCCAATGGCAAACTAAGCTCATATATGGACTCAAGGACCCCATGGAATTATCTTGACATGTTCATCAAACTCAAAAGATCCCAAGTACACAAGATTGACAGTTGAATTTCCCAGTCAATTGATCAATTTTGACTGTATACTGAAAAGTCAAACTTTGACTTTTTGGTCAAAATCAAGAGTCAAGATTCATTTTTCATCAAAATATGCCAAATCATGAAACTTGTTCACCAAGAAATCACAAATTGCAAATTAGGGTTTGAAAATGGAATTTTTCATAACTTAGAATTTTTCTAAGTTATGAAAAACCCTAATTTTTTCCCAACTTTGCCCCATCTTTTCACCATGATCCATTTTGATTCAAACAAAAGTCAAAACATGAAAGTTGTAGATTGTTGCATAATCTACAACTTTGATTCACAAAGTTTTCTCATTTGAAGCTTGTATCTCAAGTTATATTTTTTTGAATAAGGGCACTAAACCATTTTTAACTTAGTAGAATTTTAACCTATTTTGACAAGGTTTTCTACCCCACTTCAAGGCCATTTTTCATACCCTTCCACTTGGAATTTCAATTTGCATTTCAAAGATGGATTGTAGTACACATTCCAAGCTTTCCAAAATGTCCAAGAACTTCTCAAACAACTTCATGGTTAGGGAGAATCGAATTTCACAATATAGCAAAAACTCACTTGTGAATTGGCCATTTTTCATGTTCATAAGATTATGCAACTTCTCAAAACCAGCATGCCCTTGATTACAGGTCCCTAAACCAAGTTACACTCATAAATTTAATGCATATTCTTTGTACCAAGACCAAGTTCTTTGAGTTCAAGCTTTGTCTAAAGGATTAATCCCAATTTGGAAAAAGTAAACTATCCATTTTTGCAAAAGTTCACTTTATGTCAAATTAGAAATCCAACAAGTACAAGCTAAATCTGAATGGCACAAGATTATGGACAAATTGCTCTGATCAAGAGAAGATTATGCAGCCCATTAGGAGGCCCCCTACATGCCTAGAACATCAAGTGGCATTTTGTTGCTTAGAAAAGAAGAAAGGTCCATAACTTGTGACAACTTAAACCTCAGCTTACAAACACAACACAAAGGATATCAAACACACTCAGTACATCCCAACCAAGCTTTTGCACGAATCCTTGACCTTTCAAACACTCCCATTGCCATAATCATCCTCAAACTGCAAAAACAGGGTTGCCTCTGCAGTTTGAGTGCAAACTCCCATTTCCCTCGAGCATTCTCACCAAAATCAATTCATACACCTTCCATACAACATATGCAAACTAACCATGGCCTAAAACCTGACCTGTAATCACTCTAACAGTTTCCACCATTTTTAATTTTTCCTTTTGCAGTTGAAGTTCCACAGCTCGATACAAGGAGTTTCAAGACAAAGTAAGCATTGAAAAAGCATCCCTGGACCTCAAGGAAGCTTTTCCAATCATCACCTTGCACTGAAAGCTCCTCATTCTCCAGATAGAAGTCCAACTGAATAGGTAAAAGTTTGAATTCGTATCTCTCTTATCATGCATATTTAGTCTTAAGTTTGTGAAGAAACAAGGTCCTACTCATAGCCCTGAACATGTACATAGCTTTACTTTTCATTTCTTTTGTCTGAGTAGAGAGAATTTGAGTTCTGAAAATGGTAGAAAAGTTAGGTCAGAAAAGAGGGGGAGAGAAATTCTCCCTCATCTTAGAGAGATAGTTCATGTTCTTTATATGTATAAAATCGTCTCTTCATGCTTAACATTTTTTGTGTTGGGAGTTTGCTGAAAAAATCAAAGAATCAGGATTTCAAACACAAGCTTGCAGGCGCGCGTTTTGTGATTCAGAGGTTGAAGAAGAAGTGGTTTGGGCTGGGCCTGAGCATTTTTTCTTATTCACACCATCTTTTCTGTTTTGCACCCCCAAGCCCATTTGCTTTATTTTTAATGATTTTTGACATTTTCTTTTTTTATTTGATTCATTTATTTTTTCTCAGCATGTTAAAATTTTGAAAATATTTTTCTCATCATTTTTTGATTTTATTTGGTTTTTATTTAATTTTCTTTTTGATTTGTATATAAATAGATATATATTGTTATAAATAGAAAATATGTAAAAAATACTTCTATTTGCATTTTTATTTTTATTTACCTTCTGAAAATATTTCACATAAAAAATACTTTTTATTTATTTATTTATTTTATTAAAATATTAAGTAAATACTTATTTTGTATATAATACATATTTATAATATAAATATACATATATATATATATATATTATTATACTTAGAATAAAAATGCCAAAAAATGTATATATTTTATTTTAATATTTAATACAAAAAATGACCTTTGTTCAAATGTACCATATTTTATTTTATTCTTGTATGTAAATAATAAATATTATGTGGATTAATTAATTAATATACATTTTGATTAAAACTAGGGTTTTGCCCTAAATATGAAAATACTCAAAAATAATATCTTTTTATTTTCTTATTTTTATCTTTGCATAAATAATATTTTTTCATACATATAAAAACTTTCTTTTTGCATTTTGCATATTTATTTAGTTTCTATTTAATTGTGCAATTTACTTACCTTGCAAATATTCAAAAATGATGTAATAATTTAGATTTAAATTCTTGTCTAATATCCCCCATTTGTAAATTTGTACCCCCCTCCCTATATTATTATGTTGTAATAGTGTAGGAATTTAAATTTCGCACTTTATACGCTTTCTAATTATGCCATGTTAGAATTAGGGTTTGCATGCGAAAAAACGATAAAAAATAGTTTGACCTAATACAAGATAAATGAGCATGAAAATAAACAACACTTCTCACACTTACACCCCTAGGGTATTCCACTTTGTTGCCTTCAAATAATTGGGCCATGTTGTATGTTGAATTTCTTTGGGCAAAGCAAATAATTTGAATGATCATAGTCCCTCGATAAAACTTTTCAAAACAAACAAAAACAAATGATCAAAGTCCCTTAAAGAGAATTGCCCAACGATATTTAACGCCGTTGCAATTATGGTCCAAACGATGACCCGCGCCTGTCCCTTTTCATCTCCTAAGACAAGATTGTCCACCAAATGCAATGGTGGAACAAAATTGTCAAAAGGTTTAAAACATAATAAAAATCTTTGAGGAAATTTTTAGGGTAGATAAACTCTTAAGTACTTGCTAACTTTCCAAGAAAACACTTGCCTAATCTCAAAACCCACTTCACAAACACTTTCAAAACCAACTTTTCAAACCCTTGAAACATCTTTTTTAAAAGATAAAACACCTTTTGTAAAACATTCGAGTAAAGAATTGTTACAAGGTTAGCCTAATACAAGGCATCTTTTCAAAACATTTTCAAAACCACACACACAAAGCACCATTTCAAACAATTGAAAACCAAGGCAAGTTGATCTAAGCAAGTACCTAAGAGCCCATGGATAACCATGGATAGAAGGGGTGCTAATACCTTCCCCTTCTATAATCTACTCCCCGAACCCAAGAAAAATCTCAAAGGTTTTTGCTGTGCTTTTTAAACCTTTCCTTAGGATAAAATAAAAAGTCGGTGGCGACTCTTGCTCAACCGAAACATTTGCGAAAACAAACGCAAAACACAAGTCAGTTCTCCCACCGTATCACAGAACTGGCGACTCTGCTGGGGATGTAGTTTAAGTGGAGTAACCTTAGGGCTTAGATCACCCTCTTGCATGACTAATTGTTTGATTTGTTTGCTTTATTCTTTGGCTCCATTGTTTGGGTTTACAATCCTCCACCCGGATTTTGGGAAACATTCATAGATAGCAATACGTTGTGGAAACTGTGCGGGGTATACCGACACGGTCTAAGCAATAGCTATATTAGTGCGACATATTTGTGAGTACCGGTAACCCTTGAGTTCAATCAAGGAGAGTACGGGGCCGCTGAGTGATGTCACTAAGCACTAATGACCTAGAACCTTACTTGACCATCTTGGCCTTTTATTAGGAGTAGTGAGATGACCGGCTTTGGTGCAGTCCGAAGTTGGTAGATACTCGATACTACACTCATTGAGGGTTGTTTTCTTGGAATATTTTGGTCGCTAGTTAAGTGGCTAAACCAAAACAATGAACAATGAAAACAATCCAGTGATATTGAGCTCCTTAGAACCCGGTTACTATTTATAGGACAGGTTTTAAGCCAACTACACTCAAGAGGGTACTTACCTATGGAACCCCATGCAAGCCTGAAACTAGGGTTTGGTGTGATTTGCTTGTACATATGTTTTGTGCATACATCATAAACATCATGAAACATCATATGCATTTACTAACCATTTCAGGGGTTTGGATCTTCATCATTGTTCCTGTTTTGTAGGTCATGGAAATATCTCGCAGAAATACCATTCAAGTCAACCTCGTGAGAATCTCTCCTCAACTCAAGGAGATCACTTCAAGAATTCCGGAAAATTCATCCTTCAGTGAAAGACATGGTAGATTGCTCAGCCTAGTCAACACCAACATTGAAGAAGACATGATGAAAGTGCTATTCCAGTTCTTTGACCCTCTTCACCATTGCTTCACTTTCCCTGATTATCAGTTGGTCCCCACTTTGGAGGAGTTTTCTCAACTCCTAAGAATCCCTATCCTTAATCAACTACCCTTCAACGGTACGGAGAAGGAACCAAAGCCTGAAGATGTTGCTCGAGCACTACATCTACAACCATCTGAAATCAAGGGGCATTGGGAAACCAGAAGCGGCGTCAAAGGATTCTTGGCAAAATTCTTACTTGAAAAGGCACAAGAATGTTGGAACTCATTGGATCTTCAAGCCTTTGAAGAAATTGTGGCACTCCTGATCTATGGGTTGGTTCTGTTTCCAAACTCTGACCAATTGATAGATGTCAACGCCGTCAAAATCTTCTTGTCCAGAAACCCGATACCAACATTACTTGGGGACATTCTTCACTCATTTTACACACGAACAATGAGAAAGAGGGGTGTTCTCATGTGCTGTACTCCTATCCTCGCAAGGTGGTTTATTTCGCAC
Source organism: Vicia faba (assembly GCA_948472305.1). Lineage (NCBI taxonomy): Eukaryota > Viridiplantae > Streptophyta > Magnoliopsida > Fabales > Fabaceae > Vicia > Vicia faba. The sequence continues at coordinate 1,648,337,592 of OX451737.1, read as the reverse complement.
CTTCCACAATCTGTCTTGAAGAATGATCAAGGTATAAGGTGGTCCCAACGATTGATGACTCTCACTCATTCTGATGTGCATTGGTGTTCTCGGTCCAGAGAAAATGTCATCATCGTCGATCGCTGCGGAGAATTTCCTAATGTTCCTTTACTTGGAATTAGAGGAGGTATCACCTACAACCCTTGCCTAGCTTTGAGACAATTTGGATACGCACGGAGGGATGGCCCTCATGACATGTTGATTCCTGGCTTAGTTTTTGACTTCGACAACGATGCGCAAGGACTTCGTCAAAGGTTCATCAGAGCTTGGGGAAGACTCAACAAAGTCGATAGTAAGACTCTGGGACACAAGAACTCCATCCCTCTTGAGCCCTATCTCAAGTGGGTACGAGCCCGAGCCCAAAGTCTTATAATGCCTTATCCTCATGTTCTCCCGGTGATTAAAGAGCCTGTTAAGGAAGGAGAGATTCCCTACACCATCCTACATCCCGACATGCCTACGTCGTGGGAGGAAATGCAGAAAAGTTGGATTCAGCTCAAGGAGGAACGGAACACTTTTGAAACTAGCTATTACGCCAGTGAAAAAAAGGTTCTAGAGCTTACCCGCCGACTCCACGAGCAAGAGGCCCTCAATACCTACATCGCACCAAAGAGGATGCGCAATGTCTTTCTGCCTTGAGAAGTTTATTTTGTAATATTTGGCCCATGGGGCATTTATGTACTAACAAATTTCTTCTTATTAATATGACGTGCGTTCTTCTTTGTCTGAAACAATTTTGAATGTTCTAAACCCTTGAATGCATTGCATGCATAAGCATACCATTCATCATGTGCATAAGCAGGTCTCACTCCAGGGTTCCTTATCTATCTGCTGTTTATTTCAGTAGGATGGATCTCGAACAAACAGTCAAAGACCTACAGGCTCAGAACGCACAGTTCCAGCAACTCTTGATGACCTTGGTCAAGAGTCAAGAAGATATCAAGACTCAACTGGAAAATAAGGACCCAGTGAAGAAGAAGAAGAAGAGGGTTGGAGTGGCCACTTTGGGGAGAAGATTCAACGGAGAAGCTCGGAGAGTGCTCGATTTTCCTCCCACTTCTGATGAAGGGACTAGTAAAAGGGATCAAGTTGTGGTGCCTTCCGAGTCTGATGCGGAAGAGGAAGAAATTGAAGAGGAGGAAGATTATTCCGACCAGCAGTATCCTCCAGCTGATGACAAGTACAAAAGTTTAGAAGACAGATTGGCTGCCATGGAATTGCAAAGGGCACCGGGTTTGGATTTTGAGGACATGGGCTTGGTCGCCGGAATTGTGATTCCACCAAAGTTCAAAGTACCAGTGTTTGTGAGGTACGACGGGCTATCCTGTCCCAAAATGCATCTCAGGTCTTATGTGAGAAAAATTCAACCCTATACGGCAGATAAAAACCTCTGGATCCACTTCTTTCAAGACAGTCTGTCGGGAGCTCAGCTGGAATGGTTTTATCAGTTAGAAGGAACCAGTGTTAGAAGTTGGGAAGATTTGGCCACCGCTTTCTACAAACAATACCAGTATAATTCCGATCTTGCTCCTACTCGTACCCAACTTCAGGGTATGTCACTAGGAACAAGTGAGGGATTCAAAGAATATGCACAGAAGTGGAGGGATTTGGCCGGCAGGGTGCAGCCTCCTTTAACCGATCGTGAACTCGTTGATATGTTTCTTGGGACCCTATCTGGGCCATTTTTCAATCATTTGATTGGTAACTCTTCCGCGGGGTTTACTGATTTGATCTTAACAGGCGAGAGAATTGAGGCTGGCATCAAGTCAGGAAAAATTCAAAAGGGTGTTACTGCAAATGCTGAGAAGAAACCTTTTAAGAAGGAGACAGCTATGGTATATTCTCAGAAAAGAGCGGGGAAGGTGGAGCGTCGGCCGACTGTGGGGGCCGTAATGATTCAAAACACTCCAAGTGAGCAGCCTCGCTATAACCAGACCAGACCAAATCAGCAACGGGTAGAAAGGCCACACCGGCAATTCACCCGTATTAATATGACTCCAGCACAGGTGCTTCCCCATCTGTTGAAATTAAATCTTGCCACTATCAAGGAAGCGCCAAAGAATGTGAATACGTCTTCCCCGCATTATCATGCCAATGCTAAGTGCGCCTATCATTCAGACAGTGTTGGACACGACACCAATGATTGTTGGGCACTCAAGCATAAGATTCAGGACCTGATAGAGGCTAAGGAAGTAGAGTTTGACGCTCCAGAAAAACCCAATGTGATATCTGCACCTATGCCGAAGCACGGTCGGAATGTTAATGCCATTGAAGAGGATCTGTATGTTGCTGACGTTAGTGATCTGACTACTCCACTGTTAACCGTTAAGTTGAATTTGTTGAGGGCCGGGATCTTCCCGGGGTGTAAGGAAGATTGTTACTATTGCCACTCTCTGCCGTTTGATTGTCCGCTATTGAAGAAAGGCATCCAAGGCCTCATGGATAGCCGACAAATTTTGTTCGAGAAAGTTCCTGCCGTTCCAGTTCATGTTGAAAATGTCTCAATCATAACCATTCACGCCAATCTTTCCGAGGCCGTCAAAAAGCCAGTTAAGATTACACCAGCTGCAAAGTCTATACCTTTGAAGATAACAATGCCGGGGCCTGTTCCCTATGTCTCCGAGAAGTCGATACCTTGGAACTATGGTGGTGACATCTACTACCATGGTATCAAGCAAGTTGAAATAATTGAAGAAGATTCAGATGATGAAGAAGCCAGCATTAGTAATATTGCGGGCACCAGCAAAATCACCAGGAGTGGGAGGATATTTTCTCCAGAGATTGCTCCTCCAAAAGCAGTCTTTGGACCCTCATCAGCTAAAGAAGTCATCCCCGCACCAGTGAAGCTCTCCACCAGAACTCCTTTGATTGAAGAAATTTTCATTCCTAGTGCTGTCTCTCCTACCATTACCGATAAAGGAAAGGGAATACAAGATGAACCCGTCAGGACGAGGGCTCAACCTTTGGTAATTCCAGAAGCTTCCAAGAAAGAAATGGACGAGATTTTGAGGATAATCAAGAGAAGTGATTACGATGTGGTGGAACAGTTGGGGCAAACCCCCTCCAAGATCTCCATGCTGGCACTGTTACTTTGCTCAGAAGCGCACGCTCAAGCTTTGATTAGGTTTCTAAAGGCAGCTCATGTGCCCCAGGAAACCTCTGCAGATCAATTTCAACATTGCGTGGCTAGCCTGACTGCAGACAATGGGCTAGGCTTTTCTGATGCCGACCTGACCCCTAAAGGCCGAAACCACAATGATGCGTTGCATATTTCAATCGAGTGTCGCGGAACCACCCTTGCACATGTTCTGGTTGATACCGGTTCATCACTGAATGTTTTGCCTAAAAAGGCCTTGGACCGGCTAGATTGCGAAGGATTGGAATTGAAGCCAAGTGATATTGTCGTCAGAGCTTTTGATGGGTCGAAAAGAATGGTCCATGGAGAAGTTGAAATTCCTGTCAAGATAGGTACTGAGGTGTTTAAATCCACTTTCTACGTAATGGACATCCGCCCATCATACTCCTGCCTGCTGGGTAGACCTTGGATACACCATGCTGGGGCAGTCACCTCATCCCTGCATCAGATGCTGAAGTACCCTGTCAAGGGAAAGATCATTACTGTCCACGGCGAAGAAGAGTACATGATTAGCCATTTAAATTCTTTCCGGTATGTGGAAGTTGAAGGGGAGTTTATTGAGACACCGTTTCAACATTTCGAAGAAGTGTTTCCTGAGATAGCAGTGGCGAAATTGACAGCTGAGACACCAAGGCAGATGGCCAGGATGGCATCTCTGGAAGATGCAAGGGCTGCAGTTAAAGAAGGGAAGAACTCGGCGTGGGGGCAGCTACCCGATTTTCCGCATAAAGCCGACAAGTCTGGATTAGGTTTCACAGCTGCCGGTCAGAAGGCTATGCGCCGGTCAAAGACTGAGAGGGCGCCAGTCAAAATTTCTCCTTACAGAATCAATGCCTTGGAAGATGAAGACAAGGACAGCAACATTGAAGATTGGGTTTATCCAACTGTCGGAGGAGGGTTGAGCAATTGGGAGGCAAAAGACTTTGTCCCCATCACTTTTATTCCTCAGTAATTTATCTATCGAATATTTCCTATTTTGGTCTGTAATATTTTACTTTTAAACAATCCGTACACTATCTTTTTCACCTCCTGCCTTGCCCGGGGCATGTAGGTCTACTTGTAAGGGTTTTGACTGTTTTTCATATTCATATGCCATGTTTAATGATTCATTGGACGTTTTTCATTTGATAAACTGCTTGTGTTCATTTCCTTTCCTTTTGCATTTTTGTTTAAGGATGGCTATCCCTTACACACACCCACCACTCACCAATGCAGGTACCTATCCACTCCGGATTCCATGGGTGACTATTCTGCTGTATCTTTCAATAACTCTGAAGACCTGGTCAATCTAGCCGAGTATGAAGATGACGAAGGTTGTGAAGTACCAGGGGAACTAGCCAGACTTCTGCAACAAGAGGAAAGAGCCATCTTACCGCATGAGGAGCCATTGGAAACTGTCAACTTGGGAACCGAGGAGAATCGGAAGGAGGTGCAAGTGGGTGCCAACCTGAAACCAGAAGTTAAGGAACGCTTGGTACAGTTACTGAATGAGTATGTTGAAATCTTCGCTTGGTCCTATGAAGACATGCCAGGTTTGGACACAGATATCGTGGTTCACCGTCTCCCCACAAGAGAGGACTGTCCACCGATCAAGCAAAAGGTTCGCCGAATGAGGCCTGACATGTCCGAAAAGATCAAAGCAGAAGTAATGAAGCAGTTCAATGCTGGCTTTTTGGCTGTTACATCCTATCCTCAATGGGTCGCTAACATTGTGCCAGTGCCTAAAAAGGATGGCAAAGTCAGAATGTGTGTGGACTACCGGGATTTGAATAGGGCCAGCCCTAAGGATGACTTCCCGCTACCTCATATTGACATCTTGATCGACAATACAGCTCAGCATAAGGTGTTTTCCTTCATGGACGGGTTCTCGGGCTATAATCAAATCAAAATGGCCCCCGAGGATATGGAGAAAACAACTTTTGTCACACAATGGGGCACTTTCTGTTACAAAGTGATGCCGTTCGGGCTAAAGAACGCCGGGGCAACTTATCAACGCGCCATGGTAGCTTTATTTCATGACATGATACATCATGAGATTGAAGTTTACGTAGACGATATGATAGCTCGGTCGCAAACAGAAGAAGAGCACCTTGAACATCTGGAAAAGCTGTTTGCCAGATTGAAAGGATACAAATTAAGGCTGAATCCAAGCAAATGCACTTTTGGAGTTAGGTCCGGTAAACTCCTGGGATTCATTGTAAGCAACAAAGGCATTGAAGTCGACCCGGCGAAAGTAAAGGCAATACAAGATATGCCTGCTCCCCGTACTGAAAAGGAAGTTAGAGGTTTCTTGGGGCGCATAAATTATATTGCCAGGTTCATCTCACATCTGACCTCTACCTGTGAGCCAATTTTCAAACTCTTGAAGAAAGATCAGGTAGTGGAATGGAACGACGATTGTCAAGCTGCTTTTGATAGAATCAAGGAATATTTGCTAGAACCTCCTATTCTGATGCCACCCGTCGAAGGAAGACCTTTGATCATGTATTTGACCGTCTTGGATAATTCAATGGGGTGTGTTCTGGGCCAGCATGACGAGTCTGGTCGAAAAGAGCATGCTATTTATTACCTTAGCAAAAAGTTTACCGACTGTGAGACTCGCTACTCACTGCTCGAGAAAACTTGCTGCGCTTTGGTATGGGTTGCTCGCCGACTAAGACAGTATATGCTGACTCATACTACCTTGTTGATATCCAAAATGGATCCTATCAAATATATCTTCGAAAAGCCCGCATTATCTGGAAGGATAGCTAGATGGCAAATGATCTTAACTGAGTATGACATCCAGTACACCACCCAAAAAGCTATAAAAGGGAGTGTATTAGCTGACCATCTGGCTCATCAGGCCATTGAAGACTATCAACCCATGAGATTTGACTTCCCAGACGAGGACATCATGAATTTGGACAACATTGAAAGTGACGGACCGTATGACGGACCCGAAAAGGGATCCCGATGGACCCTGTACTTTGATGGTGCTTCAAATGCACTTGGAAATGGTATTGGCGCAGTACTCATTTCTCCGGAAGGTTGTCACACTCCTTTCACAGCCCGACTTTGCTTCAGCTGCACAAACAACATGGCTGAGTATGAAGCCTGCATCTTTGGTCTCAAGGCTGCTATAGACTTGGGGATCAAATCTTTGGTCGTATTCGGGGATTCGGCTTTGGTCATCAGCCAGATCAAAGGAGATTGGGATACCAAACATCCCAATCTTATTCCATACAAAGAACATGTTCTGACATTGTTGCCTCATTTCGAGCAAATTACCTTCGAGCACTTCCCGCGAGAAGAGAATCAGCTAGCAGATGCTCTAGCCACAATGTCCTCCATGTTTAAACTCAACTGGGATAACGAGGCTCCCCAAATCACCATCGAGCGAATGGATGAACCGGCGCATTGTCACGAGATTAATATCGAAGAAGTAGTGGAACAACCTTGGTTCCATGAAATCAAAAGGTATCTCGAGACCCAAGATTATCCTGAAGGGGCTTCCGTGAATGACAAGAAGTTCTTAAGGAAATTCGCTGCTAAATTCTTCCTGAGCAACGGCATCCTTTACAAACGAAGCCATGATTGCATATTACTCCGGTGTGTGGATAAAGCTGAAGCAGAGTTGATTATGACCGACATACACAGCGGACCATTTGGCACTCACTTGAGCGGGCATACAATGGCTAAGAAGATCCTAAGGGCAGGCTATTACTGGTCTACCATGGAGGCTGACTGCCATCAGCATTCCCGTACTTGTCACAAGTGTCAAGTCTATGCTGACAAAGTTCATATCCCTCCGGTTCCCCTCAACGTCCTGACTGCTCCGTGGCCCTTTGCAATGTGGGGCATTGATATGATTGGAGAGATCAAGCCCACGGCTTCCAACGGACATCGCTTCATCCTGGTTGCCATTGACTACTTCACTAAATGGGTCGAAGCAGCTTCCTTCGCCTCTGTCACCAAAAATGTGGTTGCCCGCTTTATCAAACATAACCTCATATGTCGGTATGGTGTTCCAGACAGGATCATCACGGACAACGGTACAAATCTGAATAATACGATGATCACTGCATTATGCGAACAGTTCAAGATTTATCATCACAATTCATCTCCCTATCGGCCGAAGATGAACGGTGCTGTTGAAGCTGCGAACAAAAACATTAAAAAGATTATTCAGAAAATGACAGTCACTTACAAAGACTGGCATGAGATGTTACCGTTTGCTCTGCATGGATACCGCACGACGGCACGTACTTCAACTGGGGCAACCCCATTTTCTCTGGTTTATGGCATGGAGGCTGTTTTGCCTATGGAAGTTCAGATCCCTTCTCTAAGGATCATGAAAGATGCAGGTTTGAGTGAAGATGATTGGATGCAGACCCGACTTGATCAACTCAATCTGATCGACGAAAAGCGACTTGCTGCTATATGCCATGGTCAGACGTATCAAAAACGGATGATCAAGGCTTTCAACAAGAAAGTTAGGCGTCAAGTGTATCAAGTCGGAGATCTAGTAGTCAAACGGATTATCTTACCGCAAAGTGATCCCAGGGGCAAATGGACTCCTACATATGAAGGACCATTTGTGATCAAGAGTATATTTTCTGGTGGTGCAATGATTCTGACCACCATGGACGGTGACGATTTGCCACACCCTGCGAACGCAGACATAGTCAAAAGATACTACGCATAAAGTAACCCGACAATTCGAAAACCCGAAAGGGCGGCTTGGGCAAAAAGGGGTTTCCCGGTGGATCGAAAACCCGAAAGGGCGATTCAGGCAAAAGTTAGGGAATTAAAGCGTATGACTATGTCTCGTCGGATCACTTCAAAGACAGTCTCTTCATCAACCGGTTCCAGGTTTGATCAATCCAGCCATCGTCAAACGAAGCATTGAATGGACAGAGGTTCAGAGTTGTGAAAGCTACAGCAGAACGGAATCCCATGGAATTATTTCACATAGCCATCTTTATTTTGTATAAATTTTTCAAATATTTACGGCAAGATCCTCTTACTAGGATGATTGTTTCCTTTGTACAAATATACTCAAAGAAAATCAATACAAATACTCTTCCCAAAATTTGTGTCATTTCCCTTTTTCTTTTTCTTTCACTATTCGCTTTATTTTGAGAAACGTCCAATGTCTTGTTAAATAGGCATATGCATTTGAAACATGATCAATTCCTAATTAAAACCTAAGAAAAGGATTACTGATAGGATGAAAGTACAGATGGATATTTTGACACCTTTTCAAAGGAAATCCCTCAAGACCTGTAATCCACATCCCTGGCAAACCCTGAGGTCTCTCTCCAGCAGACCCTCGAAGCTTGTCCCCAGTAAGGTTCTGAAAGGTATTCCCCGCAGAGTACGGACGCCCCTCCCGGGTTTTATTCAAAGTTATTCCTCACAGAGGCTTATAACTGGGTTATCCTCAGCTAACAACCAGGTGAGATCGCGCTCGCCAAAATTCTTCCCATCCCCGGCGGAGTTCATCAAAATTCCCCGGAGGAGGTTATCTTTGCAAAATCCCCAGCCAGAGAATCTTCCAGAAATCATTTTCCCTCAGAGTTTAATCTTCAGTACCTCCAGCAGATCAAAAGCTTCAAATGGACAATCCCCAGCAGAATCAGACTTTTAAACCTTCTCCCCACAGAGTTTTTAGGAAGAAAAATCTTGAGCTCCCCAGTGAAATTTCCAGAGGTACTTCTCTCCTGGCTGAAGATTCTCAATCTAGTCTCCCCAGCATTAAGTCTACTAGTTTGGTACTCCCCAGTAGAAGACTCCGGGAATTCCCCAGAAGATTGGTATACAACCCAAGCTCCAAGTTCCCCGGCAACAACCCAGGACTTATTTTCCCCGGCAGCAATCAGGATACTTCTATCTTCCGCTGTCCTGGATTCATTTATCCTATGCAAGACAGCTCTCCAGCTTACATGCACATCCATTTACATCCATAACACAAAATATACATTATATCATGCATCATAGCATTGCATACGACTAACTCTTTGCCTTTTTAGGTAAGATCAGTCGACAGACTAAAATCATTCAAATCTTCAAGACTTCTGAAAACAGTTCACGGGTTCTCCAAGTAAACGGATGTTAACCTATCGCTTGTTCAGATTCTTCTCAAGACTTCTGAAAACAGTTTATGGATTCTTCCCAAGTAACGGATGTTAATCTATCAGCTTGTTCAGATGCGACCTTTGAAATTAGTTTCCGGATGCTTCCCAACAACGGATGCGACTCTATTGCTAATTCAACTTCAAGACTTCTGAAAACAGTTCACGGGTTCTCCAAGTAAACGGATGTTAACCTATCGCTTGTTCAGATTCTTCTCAAGACTTCTGAAAACAGTTTATGGATTCTTCCCAAGTAACGGATGTTAATCTATCAGCTTGTTCAGATGCGACCTTTGAAATTAGTTTCCGGATGCTTCCCAACAACGGATGCGACTCTATTGCTAATTCAACTTCAAGACTTCTGAAAACAGTTCACGGGTTCTCCAAGTAAACGGATGTTAACCTATCGCTTGTTCAGATTCTTCTCAAGACTTCTGAAAACAGTTTATGGATTCTTCCCAAGTAACGGATGTTAATCTATCAATTTGTTCAGATGCAACTTTCTGAAAACAGCTTACAGGTTCCTCCCAACAACGGATGTCAACCTATTGCTTGTTCGGACCCCCCCCAATTCAGAAATGGTCCAAAGCTTGGACAATTTCCTAATATTCCCTTCCAGATGGCATCTTTAAGCCCATCCCCGACAAGTTTCTGTCACTCTCTCAGGTGGCATCGTTAAGCCCATCTCCAAATGGCATCTCTAAGCCCATTCCCGCATCCAGTGCTTTGACGAATGCAAATTTCCGGGCACTCTAGTGTCCAATCTCCTTTTACCCTCGAGTCGCGAAAGGCAAGCCTGCCAATCTAACTCTTCGGACTCAAGAAGATTGAACAGGGGCAACTGTTGTACCCCAAAATTTGCCCTCCCATTTCTCATTGATCTCTCCTCACAAGGCTCTTGAAGCTCAAGACTCAGTTAGGGTTTCATCTGCTCAAGACCTCCCCTTGCACTGTGGACTCAAAATTAGGGTTTGTGTTTGCACAAAGTTGTTTTGAGCCAAAGTGCCCAATATGACTTTCATGCTTCATATTGGACTCCCAAGATTATCCATACCAAGTTTCAAGTCTTGATTCCAAGTTTTGCCCAGTCAATTGGACAGTTGACCTAGAAATCAACTGTATTGGGGAAAAAGTCAACTGTGGCCAATTGACAGTCAAATCTCATGAAATTTGATCCACATCAACATTATGAACTCATATGAACCATTTGATCAAGCTTGGATCACAATTCCACAAGAAATTTGATCAGATCACCAAAAGGGCAAAATGGTCATTTTTAGGGTTTTGACTGTACAAAGGCAATTTTTGACTGTTTGACCTAGCCAATGGCAAACTAAGCTCATATATGGACTCAAGGACCCCATGGAATTATCTTGACATGTTCATCAAACTCAAAAGATCCCAAGTACACAAGATTGACAGTTGAATTTCCCAGTCAATTGATCAATTTTGACTGTATACTGAAAAGTCAAACTTTGACTTTTTGGTCAAAATCAAGAGTCAAGATTCATTTTTCATCAAAATATGCCAAATCATGAAACTTGTTCACCAAGAAATCACAAATTGCAAATTAGGGTTTGAAAATGGAATTTTTCATAACTTAGAATTTTTCTAAGTTATGAAAAACCCTAATTTTTTCCCAACTTTGCCCCATCTTTTCACCATGATCCATTTTGATTCAAACAAAAGTCAAAACATGAAAGTTGTAGATTGTTGCATAATCTACAACTTTGATTCACAAAGTTTTCTCATTTGAAGCTTGTATCTCAAGTTATATTTTTTTGAATAAGGGCACTAAACCATTTTTAACTTAGTAGAATTTTAACCTATTTTGACAAGGTTTTCTACCCCACTTCAAGGCCATTTTTCATACCCTTCCACTTGGAATTTCAATTTGCATTTCAAAGATGGATTGTAGTACACATTCCAAGCTTTCCAAAATGTCCAAGAACTTCTCAAACAACTTCATGGTTAGGGAGAATCGAATTTCACAATATAGCAAAAACTCACTTGTGAATTGGCCATTTTTCATGTTCATAAGATTATGCAACTTCTCAAAACCAGCATGCCCTTGATTACAGGTCCCTAAACCAAGTTACACTCATAAATTTAATGCATATTCTTTGTACCAAGACCAAGTTCTTTGAGTTCAAGCTTTGTCTAAAGGATTAATCCCAATTTGGAAAAAGTAAACTATCCATTTTTGCAAAAGTTCACTTTATGTCAAATTAGAAATCCAACAAGTACAAGCTAAATCTGAATGGCACAAGATTATGGACAAATTGCTCTGATCAAGAGAAGATTATGCAGCCCATTAGGAGGCCCCCTACATGCCTAGAACATCAAGTGGCATTTTGTTGCTTAGAAAAGAAGAAAGGTCCATAACTTGTGACAACTTAAACCTCAGCTTACAAACACAACACAAAGGATATCAAACACACTCAGTACATCCCAACCAAGCTTTTGCACGAATCCTTGACCTTTCAAACACTCCCATTGCCATAATCATCCTCAAACTGCAAAAACAGGGTTGCCTCTGCAGTTTGAGTGCAAACTCCCATTTCCCTCGAGCATTCTCACCAAAATCAATTCATACACCTTCCATACAACATATGCAAACTAACCATGGCCTAAAACCTGACCTGTAATCACTCTAACAGTTTCCACCATTTTTAATTTTTCCTTTTGCAGTTGAAGTTCCACAGCTCGATACAAGGAGTTTCAAGACAAAGTAAGCATTGAAAAAGCATCCCTGGACCTCAAGGAAGCTTTTCCAATCATCACCTTGCACTGAAAGCTCCTCATTCTCCAGATAGAAGTCCAACTGAATAGGTAAAAGTTTGAATTCGTATCTCTCTTATCATGCATATTTAGTCTTAAGTTTGTGAAGAAACAAGGTCCTACTCATAGCCCTGAACATGTACATAGCTTTACTTTTCATTTCTTTTGTCTGAGTAGAGAGAATTTGAGTTCTGAAAATGGTAGAAAAGTTAGGTCAGAAAAGAGGGGGAGAGAAATTCTCCCTCATCTTAGAGAGATAGTTCATGTTCTTTATATGTATAAAATCGTCTCTTCATGCTTAACATTTTTTGTGTTGGGAGTTTGCTGAAAAAATCAAAGAATCAGGATTTCAAACACAAGCTTGCAGGCGCGCGTTTTGTGATTCAGAGGTTGAAGAAGAAGTGGTTTGGGCTGGGCCTGAGCATTTTTTCTTATTCACACCATCTTTTCTGTTTTGCACCCCCAAGCCCATTTGCTTTATTTTTAATGATTTTTGACATTTTCTTTTTTTATTTGATTCATTTATTTTTTCTCAGCATGTTAAAATTTTGAAAATATTTTTCTCATCATTTTTTGATTTTATTTGGTTTTTATTTAATTTTCTTTTTGATTTGTATATAAATAGATATATATTGTTATAAATAGAAAATATGTAAAAAATACTTCTATTTGCATTTTTATTTTTATTTACCTTCTGAAAATATTTCACATAAAAAATACTTTTTATTTATTTATTTATTTTATTAAAATATTAAGTAAATACTTATTTTGTATATAATACATATTTATAATATAAATATACATATATATATATATATTATTATACTTAGAATAAAAATGCCAAAAAATGTATATATTTTATTTTAATATTTAATACAAAAAATGACCTTTGTTCAAATGTACCATATTTTATTTTATTCTTGTATGTAAATAATAAATATTATGTGGATTAATTAATTAATATACATTTTGATTAAAACTAGGGTTTTGCCCTAAATATGAAAATACTCAAAAATAATATCTTTTTATTTTCTTATTTTTATCTTTGCATAAATAATATTTTTTCATACATATAAAAACTTTCTTTTTGCATTTTGCATATTTATTTAGTTTCTATTTAATTGTGCAATTTACTTACCTTGCAAATATTCAAAAATGATGTAATAATTTAGATTTAAATTCTTGTCTAATATCCCCCATTTGTAAATTTGTACCCCCCTCCCTATATTATTATGTTGTAATAGTGTAGGAATTTAAATTTCGCACTTTATACGCTTTCTAATTATGCCATGTTAGAATTAGGGTTTGCATGCGAAAAAACGATAAAAAATAGTTTGACCTAATACAAGATAAATGAGCATGAAAATAAACAACACTTCTCACACTTACACCCCTAGGGTATTCCACTTTGTTGCCTTCAAATAATTGGGCCATGTTGTATGTTGAATTTCTTTGGGCAAAGCAAATAATTTGAATGATCATAGTCCCTCGATAAAACTTTTCAAAACAAACAAAAACAAATGATCAAAGTCCCTTAAAGAGAATTGCCCAAAGATATTTAACGCCGTTGCAATTATGGTCCAAACGATGACCCGCGCCTGTCCCTTTTCATCTCCTAAGACAAGATTGTCCACCAAATGCAATGGTGGAACAAAATTGTCAAAAGGTTTAAAACATAATAAAAATCTTTGAGGAAATTTTTAGGGTAGATAAACTCTTAAGTACTTGCTAACTTTCCAAGAAAACACTTGCCTAATCTCAAAACCCACTTCACAAACACTTTCAAAACCAACTTTTCAAACCCTTGAAACATCTTTTTTAAAAGATAAAACACCTTTTGTAAAACATTCGAGTAAAGAATTGTTACAAGGTTAGCCTAATACAAGGCATCTTTTCAAAACATTTTCAAAACCACACACACAAAGCACCATTTCAAACAATTGAAAACCAAGGCAAGTTGATCTAAGCAAGTACCTAAGAGCCCATGGATAACCATGGATAGAAGGGGTGCTAATACCTTCCCCTTCTATAATCTACTCCCCGAACCCAAGAAAAATCTCAAAGGTTTTTGCTGTGCTTTTTAAACCTTTCCTTAGGATAAAATAAAAAGTCGGTGGCGACTCTTGCTCAACCGAAACATTTGCGAAAACAAACGCAAAACACAAGTCAGTTCTCCCACCGTATCACAGGGACCATAAGAGAATATCACCTCACGCTCATGCCGGAGAGGGAAACATCTGAAGAAGGAATTACCACCTCACACGCCGCTGGAGAGGGGACCATAAGAGAACTTCTACTGAGTTTTTATCAGAAAAATCTGTTTGGAGTCGATTTAACTGGACTAGAGAAATCCTTGAAATATGTCTGAGAATTTCAACTGCACCCTTCCTGAAAGGTAGAGGTCAGTTATATGCGATGCATGATATGGATCAAGCAAACATGGATACGATTTATATGATATGATGTGTACATGCATGCTATAATGATGTATGTGATGATTCATGTATGTTTTTGTCTAGGAAAATAAATCCTTGACAGGTGCCGGGAAGTCATATCCTGGGCTGATGTTGAGGAAGAGATTTTGCTTCCGCTGTGGATGATTGTTGCAAGAATACCGGTAGGAGGAGATAACTCCGTTGAGGAATGAAATAATTCTGCGGGAGAAAAGATACTCTAGCGATCATGCTGGGGAGTGCTACTCTGTGGGGATAGCGATGCTTTGCTGAGTTGATGAAGATAACTCGCTGAGGATACCTTGCTGTATTGGAAGTATGAATGGACTTCGCTGGGGGTAGGAAGATTCTGTCGACGACGCTCTTTCCGTGGCTTTTGGCTGAGGATAACCCAGTTATATCCTATTGAGGAAATAACTCTTTAAATCAAGCCTGACGACGCGTTCGTGTTCTGCAAGGGGATAAGCTTCCAGAATCTACTGGGGGTACACTTATTGCTTGGGGAGATGATTTCAACTTTCTTGGGGAACTGGATTGGACTCTCCTGGGGGAGTTTTGAACTGCGTTGGCTATGTTCCTCAACGGAGCTTACCCTGATACCTTGGAGGATAGGACAGTCAGACTGCTTAGACCACTCTTCATTGCCCCAGTTTCTATGGGGGAGGCACTTGTGGGATGCTGCTAGTTGTTGAGAGATAAACCTTCTTCTGGTAGGCAGATGGCAGGACATAGTCGTACGCTTTAATCCCTAACTTTTGCCTGGACCGCCCTTTCGGGTTTTCAGTCCACCGGGATACCCATTTTTGCCCAAGCCGCCTTTTCAGGTTTTCGACTTGCCGGGTGTACAGATTTTTTTCATTTCATCCCTTCATTTTGCCCGAACCCTTTTGGTTCGCCGGGAAGCCCTTATTTTTGCCTAGGTGTGTCAACCTAGCGGGTCTTTGATTTTTGCGTAGTATCTTTTCGACTATGTCCATGTTCTCAGAATGTAGGGAGTTTCCCCTGTCAGAAGTGTTTTGTCATGTTACCAGAAGGTGTCTGATCAGGCCAGATTCGTTGTTGAAATGCCCCAAGTGACTTAGGCGGAGATTTGCCCCAGGCTATTTGGCCTTTGAGAGATTCTCCGGATCTTGATTGGACTGCCCCAGATTTTGGACAATGATCATGTTTGCCCCCTGATTGGAAGTGCTTTTGTTCACTAGGTATTTCTCGTGCGAATTTCCCTGCTGTTCAAACAAAAAGTCATATGCAAACAAAGTTATGTTAAAAATGCAAAGCTTATGTCTGTCCTGAAGATTTTGAAGATGCATTCTTTTCATAAAACAAGTAAATGCTTGTAAAACGTGATGTCAACTCCGTATTTACCGTAGGCCTTCAGGAGTCAGGATACCTTTCGTAACAATATGCTTTCGAACTAACCCATGCTTCAGCTAGGACTTTTAAGGGTTATATCGTGGCCTGGTTCACGGTTTAAGAAACAAAGGATAAAGGCTCAAATTTATTTGTACCCACCCGCTCTTCGTGATGTTCTCCAAACCTAAACTCAGTTGATCATGCGTTAGACCTTGCTTGAGTCTTTGCTTTGATGTTCCAATAATGGTTCAGCTGTCGATGATTTATTCTGAATAGGCAGTCATTTTTTGCTTTGATTGAGGGTTTGTGAGACCTCTTTCTTGATTTTGTTATCCCTTTCTTTTTGCCTGAACTGTTTCCTTTTTTGGAATTACAGTCAGCGGGATGCCCCAGTTTCATAAGTCCCCTTTGTAGGTTTAGACTTTTTGGGCTTTTCATTTATGAATTTTGATGATGACTGCCTGTCTTTCTGATTGTTCTGAACCATCACTGTCTTTGTTCGTTTTGTAAAGATCTCTTCGGTGCCATTCGTCATGCACTTGGATCAACTGAGAGACTACCCTGCCCCGGGTTATGATTAAGGGTTTTGATTTTTTTTGAAAATAAAAACTCCTACTTCTTTGGCTCTGATGGGTTGACGAGGGATTATCATCCTTATAACTCCAGTGTTTAGGGGTTGAAATAATGCCTGTACCTCATCAGCGGGGTCTGTTCAAAAGCATACTGTAATGATTGTGGTATCATTTTCGTCATCCTCCCTCAAGAGGCTCAGAATTATTAACCGAGAGTTGACATCAGAAAAATATGAAAAGATATTTGAACATAATGAAAATAATTGTATTAATTTCCAAAACAGACGTATGCGATGCATTGATAACATAAAAGAGTTTGCTATGACATTAATTGTTTGTATAAGCAAAGAAAAGTACAACTCAAAACATTCAAATAAACAAAAGGCTTCAATGATTGGGCAACGGAGCAGTGACTATGTTCGGAGTCTCTGGAACTTCAAACTGAATCTCTCCAGCGTCGATCATATCTTGAATCTTATTCTTGAGAGGCCAGCAGTCGTCTGTAGTATGCCCCGGGCTATCTGAATGATATGCACACCTATCGTTGGGATGATAGTTGGGAGCAGAAGTGTTCGGATTCCGAAGAGGAGCCCTTAAGGTGATCAGCCCTGTCTTCAACAGTTGTTGCAGTGCTTGATCCAGCGACATGTTGAGTTTGGTATACTGCCGTTTCTCCTTACGCTGCTGCCCCTGTCCTTGTTGAGCAGGTCCGGGATTGGAGATTTGGATTGCCCCTGTCTCATGACGGCTCTTTTTACCGTGCACGGCATTGGATTCTTTCTTTCCATGATGAGGCTTTTTGTCCGAAGGTGCAGCCTCTTGAATTTTCCCAGACCTGATGCCAGCTTCAATTCTCTCCCCGGTCAAGATAAGATCTGTGAACCCAGCAGAAGAATTCCCGATGAGATGGTTGAAAAATGGCCCAGATAGGGTCCCCAAGAACATGTCCACAAGTTCCCGATCAGTCAGAGGTGGTTGTACTCTTCCAGCAAGATCCCTCCATTTCTGCGCATATTCTTTAAAACCTTCACTTGATCCTAACGACATACCCTGGAGTTGGGTACGCGTAGGGGCAAGGTCGGCATTATATTGATACTGCTTGTAGAAAGCAGTAGCCAACTCCTCCCAGTTACGAACTTTGGTCCCATCCAGCTGATAGAACCATTCGAGATGAGTCCCTGAAAGACTCTCCTGGAAGAAGTGGATCCACAAGTTTTTGTCTACCGTGTATGGTTGGATCTTCCGAACATAGGACCTTAGATGCAGCTTGGGGCAAGACGCCCCGTCGTACTTAGAGAAGGGTGGTACTTTGAACTTCCGAGGAATAACCACACCAGTTGACAAACCCAGATCTCCGAAGTCCAGCCCAGATACTTGTTGAACCTCCATAGCCTTCAACCTATCCTCCAACTGTTTGTACTTGTCCTCAGCCGGAGGGTACTGTTCGTCGTCGAAATCTGTTTCATTGTCAGAGACCACTGGACTGGGCACTCTTTCCTCTGGATGACTGCTCTTCCCCACAGATGGAGTTGTCCTCTCGGTTTCAACCTGCGGTGTATTTCCAGATCTGCGTCTGGGGCTGAACAAAACAGTCCTCTTCTTTTTCTTGTCCTTCTTCAAAAGGAGAGCCTTCAGGTCTTGTTGCCCCTGGGTCAAATTCATAATCAGCTCTTGGAACTGGGCGTTCTGAGCCTGGAGGTCCTTGATAGTCTGTTCGGCTGATGATTCAGGATTCATGACGGTCGGGCTGAAATAAACAGCGAAGAAGGTAAGTAACCTGCAGAGGAAGGGTACCTGTTATGCAATGATATGTATGACATGCATGCAATGATTTCAAGGACCTCGCGGGGTAAACAGAGAAACTTGTTAGAGTTGAAAGCCGGTAACTTGACTGAAGGTACTTCATGTTGTTGAGAGTCCTTCTTCAAGGGTCAAAGGCTCACCATATCCAGTGGGTCATAGCCCCTGACAACCTTGGCTAGAGGAAAATAAATCCTCTTTGCCCCTCGCTGGATGTTTGATTCATCATGACCTGCATCACAAGCCTTTGAGATCCTTGAAATGGGTTAGGATGTATGCGGGATGCATGCAATGGTATGATGTCATGCTATGCATGGGGTGATGTAGGTAAACCCTGTTGTGAGTCCTAATTAAGGACTATAAACCGAAATCTGCAAGAAACTTGGTAAACTTGTTATGAGTCCTGATTAAGGACTATAAACAGGACCTGCAAGTAGTTAGTACACCCTGTTATAAGTCCCAATTAAGGGCTATGAACAAAACCTGCAAGAAACCTAAGTAAAACCTGTCATGAGTCCCAATTAAGGACTATAAACAGAACCTGCAAGTGGTTAGTACACCCTGTTATAAGTCCCAATTAAGGACCATGAACAAAACCTGCAAGAGATCTAGTAAACCCTGTTATGAGTCCCAGTTAAGGACTATAAACAACACCTGCAAGAAATTTGACAAACCCTGTCATGAGTCCTAGTTAAGGACTATAAACAAGACCTGCAAGAAACAAGTGTTAGGTAACAAGCACGCAGATAGTCAAGTACGAAGGCACACAAGTCACACAAAAGAGCCCCTAGAGTTTAGGCCAGCATGAGGTCTAGGTATTACCCTCTTTCAGTTTGTTGGTTCATACTTGTCCTATCAAAAGTAACCGGGTTCTTAGAGGATCCCAATATCATTGACTACCCTCAATCGGTCATAACTCCAGCATCGCAATCTTTTCTTGCGGCCAGAACCATCACGAGAGTTTAGCCTCAATGGGCGTAGCATACTGCTACTGTTCTAAGGGCCAAGTTGTGTCAATTAAGGTTCTAAGGTTGTTGGTGCTTAATGACTCCTTAGAAGACCCATATTCTCCTCGTTGCGACACAAGGGATATCGGTACAGACTAAGGTGCCACACCAACGTAGCCACTGCTTCACCTGTGTCGGTCTACGCCGGACAGGTCCCTCACAGCTTGTGCTACCTAAACAGGGTATCCCCAGATCCGGGTTAGGATCTATGTATCTCCGATGCAACCCACGATAGTAAAGCAAGCAAAACAATACAAGTGAAAACACAGTTATGACCTAGCCCTAAGGTACACCTCACTTTATAAAGGGTCCCCAGCAGAGTCGCCAGTTCTGTGATCGGTGGATCTGGAACTGACTGTTTAACGCTGGTTCGCGAAATGTCGCGGAAGCAAGAGTCGCCACCGTCTTTTATTTTCTCCAAATGGAAAGGACAAAAGCACAGAAAAATTCCTTTAAAGAGATTGCTCTCGGTTCGGGAGGTAGGTTATAGAAAGGGAAGGTGTTAGCACCCTTTCTATCCATGGTTATCCATGGGCTCTTAGATACTTGCTCAATGTGTTTTCAAAATGTTTGCTTGCTTTTCAATGTGGGTTTAAAAGTTTCTTTTGAAAAATTTCAGATCGACTCATACGTCAGAGTGTTTGAAAAGTTTGCTTTGAAAGCTTTTGAAAATGTGTCAGTGTGAAAAGGTTTTGTTTTGTTTGAAATTAGAGCAAGTATCCTTGAGAACCTACCTACCCTAAGGAATTCGTCTGTGTAAGAGTCCTTTAAAGTAGTGCCATCCCACCATTGAGAGGTAGGTAGCACCACCGTTGGAGGTGTTCGGGTCAATTCGATTTTAGGGACATGGCGATCACCAGAGCAATGGGAAGACACCTTAGAAGCTACCCTCATGCCAGGTTCCCGGATCATGAGGACTTACTAAGACATCCTCTACTCGACGATCACCTTTCGAAAGGCAACAGTGAGGCGTACCCTAGGGGTGGTGTGTGCGAATTGTGTGTCATGTTTCAGTTATTTGTCTTGTCATGTTTGTCGTGTTCTACGCTTGATTTTAATTTGTCCATTCATTCTTTCATGCTTGGTTAACAGTTAAATATTTTGCGAGGAAATAAATCTAAACTATTACAAATGGCGCGGGTCCACATCGCCAAAATTAAACCGGACCCGATTTAGCGAAAAATAAATAAAGCGATAAAAGTGCGATAAATAAATGTACATGGCTTTGGGAGATTTACAGAATTATATTAAGCAATAAAGTAAATGCGCAAAAGAAAATAATCAAAACAAAACTAGGGCGTTGGACCCTTTTGCAAACAATTAAAATTAATGAGAATTAAAAATTAAATGATTAAATGTTTTTTGATACTTTTGTATTTTTTAGATTTAATAAGGAAAAGAAATTAATTGAAATTAAATTAAAAGACAAACCCTAATTCTAGTATTTTTTATTTATTATGAAAGATTTAAATTAAACCTAAATTAAACTCTAAATTAATTTATGCACAGTTTTTAACTTATGAAAATAACTAAATAATATTATTCTAAAAAAGGGGAAAAATAAAAAAATGAAAATAAAAGTCATTAAACCTAAATTCTACTTTTTTTGGATTTTTTTATTATTAAAAAAAAAATTAAAACTATAACCTAATTAAACTAAATATTTGCAAGCATTTGTTTAAAAATAATTATAACAAAAATTATATTTTTATTTGGGCATTTTTTTATTTTTATGATGTTTTTTTTGTATTTTGCAGAAAAATTAATTAATTAAATTAAGATAACAAAATAAATAAAATAACAAAAATAAGAAGAAAAAGAGAAAAAAATGCAAACCAGGGCCATTAATCTTGAACTTGTTGACTTTGCTTGGATCGTGTGTGGTGCATCTGACTCATGCTTAGGGTGTACCCCAATCTTCAGCCTTGGGTGGGAGTCTCCTGGACACGTGGGTTGCCTGATGGTGAGGGAACATGGTGCGTCTTCATTCCGGCATTGCATGGGATTTGTTCATGAAAAATAATATTGAGGTTTTATATAGACCTGGGGTTCGAACCCAGGTCTTAGAAGTCACCACGTTCAACACCTGCCAACTGAGCCACTTCACATGTTTTAATATATATTAGTCAACAAATATTATAAAAAAGAAAGGAAGCAATGATTGGAAATCGCGCGAAAATTTAAACTGGCAAATCACAGGTTGCCACCACTTCATCTTCTTCACGTCCCCTATAATATAAACAGTATGGCAACGGTTTATGGAGCGTGGCCTAAAGCTATATATCAAAAAATAGCGATTAGACCCTCGACGCTCATAAATTGAGCGCGAGGGTTGGAAGCTTTTCGTCTGGTCGTGCTCAATGCAATGGCAATGGTCTGGAGCTCCAATTTTGCTTCGTCTTAAAAACCCCAAATTAGTGAACCTGTAAACCCTAAAAATCGCATATGGTGGAATCGTGTGTGATCAATGAAAACGCAATTAAACACCACAGTTAGCTTTAGAACATTAATATGAACATGAATCAACAAAGAAAAATGCAAAAGGATGATGGAATCATGCTGTGCAATTTCAAAGATTTCAAGGTACAGTTGGACTTCTTGATACCAATTCAGGATGTTTTTGCTGTTGTTTATGATTGACACACGTTCAGAATCACACAAGGAAGCTATCGCCAAAGGAATGGAGGCTTGAATCTGCCTATAACCTTGAAATCAATTTTCAATTTTTTGGACAATTTTCAAGTTTGTGTTTTTACTTTTGAGCGCAGCTTGCAGTCTCTTTGGCTTAGGGTTATGTTCTGAATCATATAGTGAGGCTTCTAGATCAACAAAAACCAACAAAATCTCATCAATTCATTATTTGAAGATTTGATTTGCTTAATATCTTTTCCAATCTTTTTTCATGTTATTTTTGTTCAATCATGATCCAATCACACCAAAACTTGCCATAATCAATTAAGCATGAAATATTGAGATTAGAATGTGCATAAAAAGATTTTTTTAGGTTAGGTTTATATTTTTCATGTATTAAAATGATTTAAATGAATATAAATTAATATTAATTCAAATAAATAATTAAAAAATATGAAAATACTTCCCTTTGGGCCTAGTGGTCGTGCATAGGCTTGGCATGAAGAAACTTGGAGGAAAAATGGGCCCATTGGCATTTTTAGGCCTTTTGCATCAATGTTGACTTTTCAAAATTCCCAAAAATTTCCCAACTTCCACAAGGCATAACTTGCTCAATTTTTAAGCTTTTCACATGTTCTTGGACATTTTGGAAAGATATTTGAGTCCTTTAACCAATGCCTTTGGTCCCATGTCATTTTGATTTATCAATCTCAAGTTATGGCCTTTGACTTAAAGTCACTTTTTGTTGACTTTTGAAAATGACCTATAATGTTGAAATTGATAACTTTTT
The DNA here is from genome assembly GCA_948472305.1 of Vicia faba. NCBI lineage: Eukaryota > Viridiplantae > Streptophyta > Magnoliopsida > Fabales > Fabaceae > Vicia > Vicia faba. The sequence continues at coordinate 1,648,314,914 of OX451737.1, read as the reverse complement.
GTGAGAGCATTTCTTGGACTTGGAATATGAAGATGAGTTGTAGGAAATGTCTTTCGCTTCAAAATGAGCTTTGGATGGAATTTTTCTGATAATCCATGTGAAAGTTATGCCCTGGTCAATTTCAGTTGACTTTTTCAGCTGTCCAAATATAGCAACTTTTGCATCTTTGATGATTTCTGAGCCAAATTTTGAGAATCATGATCAAGCATTGATCAAATGATGTTTGTGGCTTCAAAATGATATGTTGGCCAAAAATTTGAACTTTTGACTGTCAAATGACCATTTTGCCCCTACAGTTGACTGTAGTGCAATTTAGGGTTTTGACTGTGCAATTTTGAGCTGAGTGCCTTGAAACTTGACATGAGGATACTTGACCATCTTTTTAAGCATATGAGACTTGATTGGGCCTTTGAAAACTTCATTTGCTTGACCAGGACTCAAACCCTAGTTTTGACTGTATAGGAGCCAGTTGAGCTGCACCACCCTTAGGGAATTTTGTGACCTTGACTTTGACAATTCTTGATGAAATATGGGAGGGCAAATTTTGGGGTACAACACCATGCATCTAGACAGTTAAAGATTGTGGAAATTAAAAGTGCGAGGAAGTAAAACCTAGCTATTACAAGGCTTCGGGAGGGGGATTAATTACATAACCAAAATTAGGGGATTTAAAGAAAGAAATAAAACCCTAATTTAACTATTACAAACCCTGAACAGTTACACAATAATGGAAAAAATAATTAACAAGTGCGCGGCAAATTAAATACGAGGACAATAATTAATAACTTAAAACCTTAATTGAGAGAAAGACATTTTTGTGGATTTTTATTTGAGAAAACAATTAAATCACAAATTAATTAAACCTAATTTCTAATTGTTTTTAATTATGAAAGAAATTAAATTTGCCCTAAATTAATTAAACTAATTAATTAAAAATAAAATTTATTAAGAAAATAAGTCTTTTTGTAATTTTTTGATTTGTTAATTTAATAAAATAATTTTTGTATTGATTAAAAAAAACAAAATAATTAAAGAAAAGAAATTAAAGAAAAATAGTATAAATAACCAAATGGGCATGCTGTTAGCAAATCTGGGGGGTGAATGCTGAACTTCTGAAACCCAGAAGGATGGCCCAGCGTCTGGCGCCTGATCCAATGAGACCATCTTCTGGGGACTCATGGTGGACCTGTGTATGCTGGCGTTGGATCTGGATGGAGATGGATCCAGAGGATGAGATAAGAGGGCGCGTGATGATCCTCAAAAGGTGAGGTATGCTGGATCTGGCTGAAGGTGGATCCAGAGGATGATGATCCTCAGAAGGTGAGGTATGCTGGATCTGGATGGAGATGGATCCAGAGGATGATGATCCTCAGAAGGTGAGGTGTGGTGGATCTGGCTAGAGATGGATCTAGAGGATGATGACCCTCAGAAGGTGAGGTGTGCTGGATCTGGTGAAAATAATGGAGAAAATGCCAAAAGCTCACGCCTGGGATCGAACCCAGGACATGAGCTTCATACTTCCTTCCTCTGACCAACTGCGTTGCACTAGTTAATTATTAACACAATAAAAACAATAAATCAAAAGCCAAATTAATTGCCATGCTCAGAACATGCGCGAATTTTCAAATGTCCCAATGGTTGCTTGACACGCCAACGTCTTCTTCCTTGGTCCGTTGCTTTAGGTAAATTACTTTTACCTACGGACGTTTGTTTGTAACTATAACCCTATTCCATTCAAAAATATCACACACGTAATATAAATTCCAATGGAAACCATGGTATCTATCATTAGGCCTAATTTTGCTTAAATCACAAAACCCCAAACTGGAGCACGAAACCCTAGCAATGGAAAAAGCTTATTCCTGCACTGTAACTTAAATCAAACTATCCACAAACATTGCAAACATGATGATGAACACAAATATATGGGCAAAATACATTTATAATGCGTAAATCATAGAAATTGAATTTGAGTTCTTAGTGCAAACCGTGGTGCTCTTGGAGACGATTTCTGGATGCTTTGAAGCTTGCAAATGATGTTGTTAGCTTCCTGGGATGTCCAGGAATCGGTGGCTAGGCTTGAAACTCCTTGAGGATGGCTCTAAGATGGATTTTGATCTCCCACTTTTGTCCAAATTTTTGAGTTTCTTTCTTTCCGTTTCACGCCTCCAATCCTCTTTCTTTTTGATCTAGAATTCTTATGCCATTATAGTAGACTGAATTAGGTCAACAAAATTGTATCAAATCTTTGAGAATTATGAAAATTGGATTTGATTTGCTTCATGAATGATTTATTTCCAAAACTTGCTCCAATCCAATCTTTTTCAACCCTAATGAACCTTGCACGACTTGGCTGGCATACTAGCTATACAAGGACTCAAAATATGCATAAAAATCTCAAGATTTGATTTGTTTTCATTATTTTACCATTTAGTTTGATTTATTTTGATTTAAATGAATAAAAAATCAAAATAAATGATAAGAATAATAAAATAAGAGGTGAGAGAGCTCAGGGGTCGTGGTCCTATTAGAAACATGTTTCAAGCAAGAAAACATGGGCCCCTTTGGAAAAAATGCAAATTTGATCAATGTTGACTTTTAACAATTTTCCAAATATTTCCAACTTTGACAATGCACAACTCTCTCAATTTTGACCCTAGGAGTATGTTCTTGGACTTTTTAGAAATCTTAGGATGTCCCCTAAGCAACCCTTTTGGTCTCATCTCAATTGATTCTTCCATGTTCATGTATAAAGCTTTGACCCAAAAGGTGTTTTTGTTGACTTTTCAAAAGGACCTATAATGTCAAAATTCATATCTTTTTATGAGTGCATATTTTGAACTTGTGAGCTGAAGATTAGTTGTAGGGAATTGTATCATCTTCAAAATGAGCTTTGGATGGAAAATTTCTAATAGAGCATGAAGAATTTATGCTTGGTCAAAGTTGGGTTGACTTTTCCTACAAAATCCTAATTTAGCAACTTTTGGGTTTTGATGAATTTGGAACATCCCTTGAAGAATCATGATCAAACCTTGATAAAATGATGAATATAACTTCCAAATGTTGATGTTGACCAAAAATATTGAAGTTTGACTGTATGTGGGCCACAATTGACTTTTGACCTAGTACATTTAATTTTCAGGCATTTGAGCAATTGACTGAGCAAACTTCTTCTGCAAGGCATGAAACTTAACATGGATGATCTTGAGAACATATTAGGAAAATGGTGAGAATTTGGGATACTTTGGACTCAATCATCTTGATGAAAAATGAAACCCTAATTTGAGGTATATTGCCTTAGGAGAGAGTTGGTCTAGTCAACTCTTGGACTTCCTTGAGCAACTTGGGGACCTCAATTGACATGTATTGAGTAAAATGAGAGGGAAAATTTTGGGGTACAACACTTGCCCCTGTTCAATCTTCTTAAACCTGAGGATGTATATTGGCTGCTCTGCCTTTCATGATCTGAAGGTGGAAGATGATTGAACACTAGAGTGCCCAGAAATTTGCACTCGCATGAAGTGGCGCTTGATTTGTGATATCGGGAATGGGCTTACAGATGCCATTTGGAGGTCGAGGATTGAAGATTGTCGGAGATGGGCTTAAATATGCCATATTGGATGCGACGGAGAATTGCAAGAGATGGGCTTAAAGATGCCATCTAGGGGATGTTGATTTCCTGTCTTGGGAGAACTAGAGTTTTAGGAGCTTCAGTTGTCCGTTACTCTACTGGGGAATAACTTCGGCTTGAGGAAGCGGAAGTGTACTGTGTATCTGGTTAGGGTATAAGCTGCACCGCAATTTACCGGGGAACTGCGAAACCACTCGTGTTTGATCGGGTCCCGGCCTTACAGTGCTGTGGACTGCCGTCTGGAGATAAGAGAGGAGTGAAGATGTGAAAAACACAAGAAGAGGGGTTGAATTGTAAAACTTAAATCAAATGCTTAGACAACACTGTATTTTTATCCTGGTTCGTTTGATCTCAAACTACTCCAGTCCACCCGTCAAGGTGATTTCGCCTCTCTCCAACGAGGTCTTAATCCACTATATTCAAAGGAATACAACAACTACTTTAACAACTATTAAAGCCTTCTTGAGTATGACCACAAACCGGTTTATCTCAAGGAAATCTCTTACAAATGATTGAACAATAATATGTTTAATGTTTTCTAATAAAACAGTATATCACATATGTGATAATACACAAATTTAAGCTTAGAATGAAACTGGATTTGCTAGAGCGTTTGAGTAAGCGTGGTTGGAAAGCTTAGCAAAAATGATGTGAGTGCATGCGTATGATATGCGTGGTCTTTTCTCACAAAGACTTGTTTAAATAGCCAAAGAAGAGATACGTTGTCCATAAAGCCATTTCAATGATAATAACGCACTTTCCTTATTGAGAAGATCTTGTCTTGAAGAGAGCCGTTGGTAATTAATATGTCTTGAATACTTAGTAACGCTTCAGAATCTTCATTGCTTATGGTAGCGCTTCAGTGTGTTCTTTGCTTTAGCTTGTACTGACGCTTCTGAGTGCTGATGACTTGGTAAAGATCTTTGATCAGAGTCATAGTATATGTTTATGCGCAGATTCTGGTCATCAAGCTTCAGCGTATGATCTGGTAGCTTCAGCGTGTAGCACATGTTATTGATCTTCTGATGCTGATATATTACTGATCTTATGATGCTTCGGATGCTGATTCCATCAGAACTTCTGTACATACAGAACATAATTTAAGAGGCGTATTTGTCTTATATATAAATCTTACAATTTATTTATTCCTTTTATTTTGTTATCATCAAAACTCTAATTAAGGGTTGTAGAATCAAACTATGTTCTAACAATCTCCCCCTTTTTGATGATGACAAAAACCAGATTTTTTCAATTAAAAATAAAGAATAAAAGGTATCAGAGCTAAGAAGAGAAAACTCCCCCTGAGTTGATTACTTCCCTTTAATTCCATGAGTCTTTGAGCATCAGAACTTTACTGTATCCTTCCTCAGAGTTTTGTACCTGTTCAAGCTTTTCAGAAGAGAATTTTTTTTAAATAGATCAGAATGTTTGAGACTTATGTCTCAGTAATCCGTTATTGAAAAATATCATTCTTTCTCCCCCTTTTTGTCAGTTATCAAAAAGCACAAATAATCAGAGTCAAAATGCATTTATATTGAAAAACAGAAGCAATGATAAGTTCAAAACAATGTAAAATTATTACAGATAAACAAGTTATGAAAACAAGGAAATTCTAAGAAGGAGGAGGAAGACGTGTGAACAAAGCCTCCAACATGCTCTTGATCTGGGTGTTGGTTTCCTGTTGCTGGGTTAACATGCTTGCTATTGCATCAATTTTGTTGTCCTGTTTATCCATTCTCTCCTGCATCAGCATATCAGATCTTTTCAGGTCTTCTAGAGTGTGCTTGTCAAGAGAGGAAGCTTGAGGATCTTCAGAAACAGGATGCTTCTCAGAGCTTTCTGCAATATCTTCTTCTTGACCCAGTGCTTCAGCAGGAACCATCTGCTCTTGAATATCAGATTGAACTTTGAATGCTGGACGATGTTCAGACCAAGGAGCATTGTCCAGAGGGAGAACTTCTTCCTTCAGCAGCTTGCTCAGAACTGGACCTTCAATTTCTTTCAGCAGATTGCTGAAGTTCTGTTGAGCTTGTCCATAGCTCTGTTCTTGCAACTTAAAGGTTTCAGAGCATACCCATCTTCTGAACTTTGTCCAAAGGTAGTCTGATGCAGCAGGATCAACCAGCTCAAGACTAGTATGTTTCAGAGAAGTGATCCACTTCTGTACTCCTGTTTCAAATTTAAATAAGATGGTACCAACATCTGGATGTTTTGGTTTAGGGATAGCTGTTTTGTGGTTTATTGCAGCAAGACATTCAAAAACTGTTAAGTTAATGACAGTCTTGATGTTGTCTTCTGGATTGTCTTTTGGTGAGGGAGTGGGAGAGTCAGGAATTATGATTGGACTTGATGGGGAATTTGGTGGAGTTAATTCTGGTGAGGAGGGAAGTTGGGGAAAATTCACAATGGTGCCAAAGGGCAAATGAATGGCCAGAGGTTCTGTGATTCCAGGAATAGGAATGGTATCAGAATCAACAGTTTGGTTTAGTTCTGGTTCTGGTTCTGAATGTTGAGTCTCAGAAGTTTGGACTTCTGGTTGAAATGGTTCAGGTTGTGGAGAAGGTGGATTATTTTCTGGTTGAGGAGATGGAGGTGGTGGGATTTCTGGTTCTGGTTCTGTGATGGTTTCAGGATTTGGATTTTCTGGAATGGGAGCAGAAGTGTGTTGGTCTATATCAGAAAGAACTTTTGCAAGTTCTTGTTGAGTTTCATCAGTATTTGGATTTTGAGGTTGGGAGCGAGATCTTCTAAGAGTTAATGATTCAGAGGGGTCAAAGTTAATGTCAAAGTCATCAAAAGTTTGTGGTGTGGGGTTTTCAGATTGAGTGGAAATTGGGATAGATGTTGATACATCAATTGAATCTAAAACAGTTACAGAAGAAGGATTACCTCTCTTTTTAGGAGTCTGCTGAGATGATCCTTCTGCTGCAGCTTTCCTTTTCTTGGTTTTCTTCAGCACAACTTCTGGAGCCTTCTACTGCAGATCTTGAATATTCAGATTTGGTGCTGTACCATCAACCTTGCAAGCATCCAGATATCTGAGTATTATATCTGGTTTAGAATCAATCTCTGAGAACAGAGGGAAGTTGTCCAGAGGGACTCTTCTGCTGGAGATTGCAGCAAAAGGAGTGACGCTGGGTTCCTTCTTAATGTTCTCAATCAACTTCATCTTCTTCAGATTCTTTGCATTCAGCTGTTTGCCAACAGTAGCTTCCAAAGAGCTGATTTCCTGAGCCTCTGTAAGGTGATCAATCAGCTTATTCTCTGTTAGAATATCTTATATCAGTCTTCTAAGGGGTATCCAATCCCTTTTTGTTCGCTCCTCTTCTCTGGTTTCCTTAACACTGGTCTTCAGATGGTTAAACAGAAGATGAGCCAGATTCACCTTGACCTCCTGAGAGATGAAATAGATCAGAAATTGCTGATAAATATTGATGTAATCAGGAGAGCTGGTAGGCTTCCAGTGGTTTATGTACCCCAGAATGATCTTGGCCCAAATTATGTGTTGGTCTTTTAAATCCCTTATCTTGCTGGAGGGAAGCCCCAAAGTGAAGATTTCCCTTGCAATTAGGGCAGCATCAGCGCATCTTTCTTCCATGTCAATGCAACGAACACCACCACCACTGTAGCCTATGAGTCTTGCAATGAGGTCTTCAGTAATAACAATCTTCTTCCCCATGATGTATGAAGTGACTTGATGATCGGAAGAAGAAGCATGAATCCAAAATTCCTTTACCAGAATAGGGAATGTTGGACCCACCAGACGGTCAAAATACTTTTCCCAGCCTTGAGCCTTAACCTCTTCAGATAGATTAAACCCATTCTCTTAAAGGCTGTTGAAATCCACGATCAATTCTGACAGAACCTCTAGGTTTTTGATTGGAGTGAGAAGCGTTCTGTAGGGTTCTTCGTATTGTTCAATGGAACATGTTTTCTGAGAACTTGAAGTAGGAATGCTGGAAGAAGCCATGTTCACACGAAGGTTTTGTGAAAAAGATTGAAAGGGTTTTGAGAAAGTATGAGAACTGAAATCAGTAAGTTTGAGAGAAAATGAAAGTGAAGGTAAAAGAGTGTAAATGGTGTGAAGTGTGTTTAAATAGATTTCTAAACAATTTTGAAAACATAAACGGCAAGAGAGAGAAATTAATAATGATTATTAGCATTTAATGATAGCTGATTTTAGGGGATTCAGAAAGATATTTGGAACGGTTACCCATGACATGTGTCTCAATGCATCCAATCAGCGCTTTGGCCTTTTCAGAAACGTGAACGCGTGTTCAGCCTCAGAAAATAGCTGATGACTGGATGACACTTGTTTGCTTGAGTGAACATCACATTTCTATCCTTGAAATGAAGCGCTCAGATCTTCATGGATAGATTCTGATACAATCTGTACTTCTAAAGATCTGAAGAAAGATTGATCAGTAGTTCACAGAAAAACAAACAAAGTTCTGAAGGTTAAGATATGGAATCAAAACAGTTTTATTCTGGGCAGAGCTTCATGCTGAGATGTTTCAGAATGAAGTTGAACCTATCTTTAGAAAGAGGTTTTGTAAAAATATCAGCCGATTGATGGTCTGTGTTAATAAATTTTAAATTTTAAATCCCTTTCTGAATATAGTCCCTAATAAAATGATGTTTTATTTCTATATGCTTATCCCTAGAATGCAAAATAGGATTTTTGCTAAGACAAATAGCAGAAGTATTGTCAGAGGATAGGAATGTTACTCTCAAATATCTAAAAGTCCTCAAGTTGACTTTTCATCCAGAGCATTTGTGTGCTGCATCCAGCTGCTGCTATGTATTCAACTTCTGCTGTTGATAGAGCAATTGTGGATTGTCTTTTGCTGGACCATGAGATCAGATTTTCTCCCAGAAACTGGCAGCTTCCAGAAGTGCTTTTACGTTCTACTCTGTCTCCAGCGAAATTAGCATCACAGTATCCTATCAAACTGTAATCACTTGATTTTCTATAAAACAAGCCCAGATTAGTAGTACCTTTCAGATACTTGAAAATTCGCTTAACTGCTGTTAAGTGAGATTCTCTAGGATCTGATTGGAATCTAGCACAAATGCAAACACTAAATAAAATGTCAGGCCTTGAAGCCGTCAGATAGAGAAGAGAACCAATCATACCTCTGTAGACCTTCTGTTCTACCTTTTTACTTACTTCTTCTCTTTCCAGAATGCACGTGGGATGCATTGGAATCTTTGATGGCTTACATTCTGAGAGATCAAATTTCTTCAGAAGTTCTCTGACATATTTGCTCTGATGAATGTAAGTTCCTTCTGGGGTTTGATTAATCTGAATGCCCAGAAAGAATTTTAGTTCCCCCATTAGGCTCATCTCAAATTCTGCCTGCATACATTTAGCAAACTTTCTTCCCAGAGAAGGTTTAGTAGATCCAAATATGATGTCACAACACAAATCTGACAAACTAAAATGTCATTCTTAACTGTCTTACAGAACAAGGTTGTGTCCACTTTCCCTCTAGTGAATTCCTTTTCTAACAGGAAGTTACTTAGTCTTTCATACCAAGCTCTGGGAGCTTGTTTCAAACCATAGAGTGGCTTCTTTAGTTTGAAAACATATTCTGGATTTTTGGAACTTTCAAAACCAGGGGGTTGGTGCACATATACCTCTTCTTCTATATAGCCATTTAAGAATGCACTCTTAACATCCATCTGATACAGAGTGATGCCTTTATTAACAGCAAATGAAATTAAGAGTCTGATAGATTCTAACCTGGCGACTGGAGCAAAGGTTTCTGTATAGTCTATCCCCTCTTGCTGACTATAACCTTGTGCTACCAGTCGTGCTTTGTTTCTGATGACTTCACCTTGTTTATTCAGTTTGTTTCTGAACACCCACTTTGTTCCAATGACGTTGAATCCTTTTGGTTTGGGAACTAGATCCCATACGTCATTTCTTGTGAATTGATTTAGCTCCGCTTGCATTGCTAGAATCCAGTCATTGTCCAGAAGTGCTTCATCAATTGTTGTTGGTTCAATTAGAGAAACCAGTCCCATGAGAGATTCTTCAGAGTTTCTGAAGCTAGATCTTGTTCTGATTGGATCTTCCTTTCTTCCTAAGATTGTTTCTTCTGGGTGATCCACGCTGCTTCTGGATAGTCTTTTCTGAAGTTGATCAACAGAAGGTGTTGGATTGCTTGCAGTGACTCTTTCTGATGTTGAGGGAGTGTCTCTGTTAAGAGCTTCTGATGACTTGTCTTCAGTACCTGTGAGTTCAACTTCCATACCTGCAAGGAATTCATTCTGCTTTGACTTTTGAGAGTCAAGCTTATCATCAAAACGAACACTGATTGACTCTTCCACAATTTGTTTTTCTGTATTGTATACTCTGTACCCTCTTGAGCGTTCAGAATATCCTAACATAATACACTTTTGTGCTTTAGAGTCAAACTTATTCAAATAATTTTTTGTATTCAGAATAAAACATGTACATCCAAATGGATGAAAATAGGAAATGTTGGGCTTTCTGTTCTTCCAAAATTCATATGGAGTCTTTTCCAGAATAGGTCTTATGGAGATTCTATTCTGAATGTAACACGCTGTGTTTATTGCCTCTGCCCAGAAGATCTTAGCAACGTTAGTCTCGTTGATCATGGTTCTGGCCATTTCTTGCAATGTTCTGTTCTTTCGTTCTACAACTCCATTTTGCTGGGGAGTTCTAGGACAAGAGAAATTATGCAGAATGCCTTTGTCATTAAAGAATAACTCAAAATCTTTGTTTTCAAATTCTCCACCATGATCACTTCTGACTTTGACGATTCTAAGATCCTTTTCATTCTGAACTTGGTTGCAGAAGGTGACAAACACAAAGTGTGACTCGTCCTTGTGTCTTAAGAACTTTACCCATGTCCATCTGCTATAGTCATCTACGATTACTAACCCATACTTCTTGCCACTGACTGAAGCAGTTTTAACTGGTCCAAATAAGTCAATGTGTAGAAGTTCTAATGGCTTGGAAGTGGAAACAACATTTTTGGATTTGAAAGCTGGTTTTGCAAACTTGCCTTTCTGACATGCCTCACACAGAGCATCTGAATTAAACTTCAGGTTAGGAAGTCCTCTGACCAGATTGAGTTTGTTAATCTAAGATATTCTTCTCATACTAACATGTCCCAATCTTCTGTGCCAGATCCATTGCTCGTTGTTAACAGACAGAAGACACTTTACATTTTGACTTTTTAGTTCAGAAAGTTTTATTTTATAAATGTTGTTTTTCCTCTTTCCATTAAATAGGATAGTCCCATCTTTCTGACTAACAACTTTGCATGAATTTTGATTGAAGATTATATCATAACCGTTATCACTTAATTGACTTATGGATAACAGATTATGCATTAATCCATCAACTAGTAAAACATTACTTATAGAGGGAAGATTTCCATTACCTACTGTTCCAGAGCCAATGATCTTTCCTCTCTGATTGCTTCCAAAGCCTACGTGGCCTCCAGGCTTAAGTTCCAGGCTTTGGAACATATGCCTTCTTCCCGTCATGTGTCGTGAGCAGCCAGAGTCCAGGTACCATGATTGGTGTTTTTGCTTTGCTGCTAAAGATATCTGCCATATGTATTATTTTATCCTTAGGTACCCATATTTTCTTGGGTCCTGATTTGTTAGTTTTACCAAAACTCTGGTTGAATTTTGGTTTGACAGAGTAATCACTAATTGTATATTTTATATCAAGTGTGTGCCCATATATAAAGTGTGAATCAAGTGGAGTACGTTTTATAACTAAATCCATGGCATTTTTTGGTGTAGGTACCTTACCTTGATATCCTATCCCTTTTCTGCCATTCCTGCTAACTCCATAGATCATTGAAGCCATTTTGCTTCTGTCTATGTTTTTAGCTAGAAACTTCTGAAAGCTGTGATCATACTCCTTGATGATCTCATCAGCATTGCTGGGAGTTTCAGGGATTGTTTCCTTATGAGAGTTTTGCAATTGATTTTCTAATTTTGAAAATTTATCTTTTAAATCAGAACTCTCCAATTTGAGACTCTCAGTCTTATCAGAGTCAGAAGCAAGATTCCTTTTCAGGTTTCTGAATTTGACTCTGATCTGCTGATATCTTTCCAGAATTTCATTAAAGCTTTCAGCTAGTTCAGCCTTAGTAAAGTTTATAGTAAAGTCAGGGAATACCTCTTCTGTATCTGATTCAGATTCTAACTCAGAAGCTTCACTGTCTTCTGTTATGTTTGCCATGAAAGCTATGTTTGCTCTTTCATCATCTGATTCTGAGTCAGCTTCAGATGTGTCAGAATCATCCCATGTAGCCATGAGACTTTTCTTCTTTTCCTTGCCAAACTTCTTTTTGGGCTTTTCCTTCTGAAGCTTTGGGCAATCACTTTTGTAGTGCCCTTGCTCGTTACATTCATAGTAGATGATGTCTTTGTTGTTTGGCTTTCTGTTTCCTGAAGAACCTTCAGATCTTCTGTGTCCAGAGGAGGATTCTGACCTTCTGTATCTGGAGAAAGATTCATTCTGATTTTATGATCTTTTGGGATTCCTGAACTTCCTTTGCCTCTGCTTCCACAATTGGTTCACCCTTCTGGAGAGGAGAGATAGTTCATCTTCTTTTGATGAGGACCCATCAGAGGTTTCTTCCACACCCTGCAAAACTTTGGTGTCATATTCTCTGTTAGATTTTAAAGCTAATGGCTTACCTTGTTTTTGAGGTTCATCTGCTTCTAGCCCTATCTCGTGACTTCTGAGGGAGCTGATAAGTTCCTCCAGAGAGATTTTGTTGAGATCCTTGGCTAGCTTAAGCGTTGTGACCATTGGCCTCCACTGTTTTGGCAAGCTTCTGATGATCTTCTTAACGTGATCAGCAGTGGAATACCCTTTGTCAAGAACTTTTAGACCAGCAACAAGAATTTGAAATCTTGAAAACATAGTTTCTATTGATTCACTCTCTTCCATCTTGAATGCCTCATACTTCTGAATGAGTGCAAGGGCTTTGGTTTCTTTGACTTGAATGTTGCCTTCATGCGTCATTCTCAGAGAGTCAAACATATTCTTTGCAGTGTCTCTGTTTGATATCTTCTCATACTCTGAATAGGAGATGGCGCTGAGAAGAATTGTTCTGGCCTTGTGATGATTTCTGAACTCACGCTTTTGCTGATCAGACATTGTTTTCCTGTCAATCTTCTGACCACTTCCATCCACTGGGTGCGTGTATCCATCAGTCACCATGTCCCACAGATCAGCATCATGGGCCAGAAAGAAACTCTCAATTCTGTTTTTCCAGTAGTCAAAGTTCTCTCCATCAAAGACTGGAGGTTTGCCACTGAATCTGTCTCTTTCTTCATTGCTGATGTTTTGATTTGGTCCTGCCATTGTGTTTTTCTAACGCTGGATCTTGTACTGACACGGTTAAGTGTTATAAGCTCAGAACCAGGCGCTCTGATGCCAATTGAAGATGTGAAAAACACAAGAAGGGGGGGGGGGTTGAATTGTAAAACTTAAATCAAATGCTTAGACAACACTGTATTTTTATCCCGGTTCGTTTGATCTCAAACTACTCCAGTCCACCCGTCAAGGTGATTTCGCCTCTCTCCAACGAGGTCTTAATCCACTATATTCAAAGGAATACAACAACTACTTTAACAACTGTTAAAGCCTTCTTGAGTATAACCACAAACCGGTTTATCTCATGGAAATCTCTTACAAATGATTGAACAATAATGTGTTTAATGTTTTCTAATAAAACAGTATATCACAACCGTGATAATACACAAATTTAAGCTTAGAATGAAACTGGATTTGCTAGAGCGTTTGAGTAAGCGTGGTTGGAAAGCTTAGCAAAAATGATGTGAGTGCATGCGTATGATATGCATGGTCTTTTCTCACAAAGACTTGTTTAAATAGCCAAAGAAGAGATACGTTGTCCATAAAGCCATTTCAATGATAATAACGCACTTTCCTTATTGAGAAGATCTTGTCTTGAAGAGAGCCATTGGTAATTAATCTGTCTTGAATACTTAGTAACGCTTCAGAATCTTCATTGCTTATGGTAGCGCTTCAGAGTGTTCTTTGCTTTAGCTTGTGCTGACGCTTCTGAGTGTTGATGACTCGGTAAAGATCTTTGATTAGAGTCAGAGTATATGTTTATGCGTAGATTCTGGTCATCAAGCTTCAGCGTATGATCTGGTAGCTTCAACGTGTAGCACATGTTATTGATCTTCTGATGTTGATATATTACTGATCTTCTGATGCTTCTGATGCTGATTCCATCAGAACTTCTGTACATACAGAACATAATTTAAGAGGCGTATTTGTCTTATATATAAATCTTACAATTTATTTATTCTTTGTATTTTGTTATCATCAAAACTCTAATTAAGGGTTGTAGAATCAAACTATGTTCTAACAAGGAGGAACCTGGATAGTAAGGTTATGAGAAGGAATATGGATAGTAGGGTTGCTTCGATATGAAATCCTAGATAATAGGGCTGTGAAAAGGAACCTGCATAGTAGGGTTACTTCGATATGAAGGCCTGGATAGTAGGGCTGTAAGAAGGAACATGGATAGTAGGGTTAATTCGATATGAAAGCCTGGATAGTAGGGTTGTGAGAAGGAACCTGGATAGTAGGGTTACTCTGATATGAAAGCCTGGATAGTAGGCCTGTGAGAAGGAACCTGAATAGTAGGGTTACTTCGATATGAAAGCCTGGATAGTAGGGCTGTGAGAAGGAACTTGGATAGTAGGGTTACTCCGATATGAAAGCCTGGATAGTAGGGCTGTGAGAAGGAACCTGGATAGTAGGGTTACTTCAATATGAAAACCTGGATAGTAGGGCTGTTGAGAAGGAACCTGGATAGTAGGGTTACTTCGATATGAAAGCTTGGATAGTAGGGTTGTGAGAAGGAACCTGGATAGTAGGGTTACTTTGATATGAAAGCCTGGATAGTAGGGCTATGAGAAGGAACCTGGATAGTAGGGTTACTTAGATATGAAAGCCTGAATAGTAGGGCTGTGAGAAGGAACCTAGATAGTAGGGTTACTTCGATATGAAGGCCTGAATAGTAGGGCTGTGAGAAGGAACCTGGATAGTAAGGTTGCTTCGATATGAAAGCCCAGATAGTAGGGCTGTAAGAAAGAACCTAGATATTAGGGTTACTTCAATATGAAAGCCTGGATAGTAGGGCTGCTGAGAAGGAACCTGGATAGTAGGTGTTGTACCCCAAAATTTGCCCTCTCATGTTTTCAAAGGTCTTCCCTTACATGGTGGGTCACAAACCCTTGCCTAAGAAAAATAAAGTTTTTTGAAGATGAACAAAGTGTCTTTCGATTGGCATCTGGGAAAAGTATTCGATTGGGTATCTAAAATCCTTCGATACAGGCTTGACTCACCAGTCTTCGATTGGGCATTTGGCACTCTTCGATCAGGCTTTGATTAGTAAGCTTCGATTAGGTGTTTGGAACCCTTCGATCAAGCTTTGGTCTGCAAGTCTTTGATTGAGCGTTGGACCTCCTTCGATCAAGCTTTGGTGTGCAAGTCTTCGATTGAGCACTGGACCCCTTCGATCAAGTCAATTTCACAATGCTTCGACTAGTACTTCAGAGGGTCCTTCGACTGGAACTTCATACTTTACCTCAATCAGAACATCAGAACGAAATGACCTTCGAATGGCATTTCAGTGCAGAGTTTCTCTTAATCTAAGATGCTCTGATGAAGGAAGTTCTGAACACTTCAAATCAGAACTTAGACTCATCACAAGGCCAAGGGCTGGTCGAAGTTGTCTAATAGGGAATGTTCTAAATAGATTCGAATTGGACTTTGAAGCTGGCAAAGAAGGCAGATTCGAAGGAATGAAGTAGGATGGCATGACTAAGCAAAAACACATATCCTAACCTGTCCAGGTTCACCCAAAGTTCACAATGGCATGTGTCCCTTGCAAATATAGAAATAATTAAATGCTGATTGTGGATTCAATTCCTGAGTTAAAGGCCAAATTCTTACCTTTTCTATTCCTAACTCCACAGGAGCTGATTCGACCAGAGTGATTCTTTTCAAATCAAGCAGTCGAAACATAAGAAGTCCATTCGAAGGAGGCAACTCAAGACCAATCGAAGAGCATGGCCTGGAGGCATTCGAAAATCAAAGGTGTCCAGGTTCATTCAAGATTCCAAAGAGACATGAATATTTCAAAAAAGGAAATCTTTTAATATGTTTGATTCTTGTCTCATGGCTTTAAAGGCCTGTTTATTTAGTTGTCTCTTGCCATTACTAGACCATCACACTCCTATAAATACAAGGGCCAGCATACAGCGCCAGGGAGGAACAAAAACATTACAAAAATTATAGTAAAGGGAGAAAACTAGAATTACAAAACATGAATAGGAACGAAAAACACAGAAAATAAACAGGGAGGATTTGGAGATACGCTGCCCACAAACCCACCAAAGGTTATCAGCATTTTCATCTAAGCCAAAGCAGCCATTCAGCAAACATCTCCACACCCAGCGCCACAGATCATACATCTTTAATTGGTAAGGGTTTGCAAAACCAAAATTGCACCTTCATGACATTTAAATACACATTGCATATGCATTACTGTTATTACTGATTATGTTGCATGTAAGCTACAACGCAAAGATGAGATTGTGCCATTGCTTGGGAACGATCTGAGTTTCTCCTTCGAATCTCAGGATAAAACAAACCCAGACCCAGATTCAGCAGGTTAAAATTGAGGAAGGATCCGAATTGGGAGGAGATTCGAATCAGGGGGGGTAAAATCCCCCCTGGACCTTTTAACATTTGTCTCGTTTTGCAGGAAATATATTCTCAGAATCCTGTTCAGAGTTTCGAAGCTTAGCGGCTTAGTTTCGAACTGGATCCAGGATTTCCAGATCGAAGGATGACATATCCAGATCGAACACCCCCAAAGTGCAGCCCCTCATGCACCTTCGATCAAGCCTCTTCACTGGGTCGAAAGACAACCCACACCTCTTTCGATCCAGGCCTCTAGAATTATACCTTTCTTGATTTACTGCTTGTTCCTTCGATTTCAGCTTTGTTTTGACTATTTTATTTCTTTTTTTAATCAACATAAAATCAACTAAAGAAAAACCACAAAAACATTAGGTTAGTTTTTTCTATTAAATTAACTTTGTCAATTAATCATTTAATTATCTTAACATTTTCTCAAAAAACTAAAATTAAGAAGATTTAGATCATTTTCCCAAAATAAAATAAAACAACAAAAAGATTTTATTCTTAGGATTTTTAGAGGTTATTATCAGATTCGCGCGCGTTTATTTTATTGTAACTTCCTACTGGTTTGTAATAGCTTAACTAAGAATTTTACACTTTACTGCTTTATTCCCCCAATTTTGGACATGTAAATAATCCCCCTCCCCGAAGCCTTGTAATAGCGTAGGATTTACAATTTCCGCACTTTAAATTCCTGTACTTATATTAACTGTTTAGATGTATGCTAACTAGGATTGCATGACAAGATCTATCTTGACTTAAAATCAACAGTAGCTCACCATGACATGTAAAGATAATATAAATTGAAAACTGACACACTCGCACATGTCACTCTTAGGGTACACCTCACTTGGTTGCCTCGAACATGGTCATTGAGTATAGGATGTTTTAGAGGTCGCCCTTTTGTCCAAAGATCATAAGTTGCCTCAAAACGGTTGCCTAGGATAAAATGATCTAAGACATTAGGGTTACCACAAAGGCGTCCTAACGTTGCTTTAGTGACCACACGTCCCTTAATCGAATTGACCCGAAAACTCTAACGACGATGCTACCTACTCCTTAGTAGTGGGATAGCATTTTCTAAAGGACACTTGCACAATCTAATTCCTTTTTGAGTAGGTATATTCTCTTAAGTACTTGCTCCTTTTAAAACAAAACAAAACTTTTCGCACTTACACTCTCTTCAAAAATAAAACTCTTTTCAAAACCCACAATCACAAAGAAAAGCAAACTTTTTGAAAACATAATGAGCAAGTACCTAAGAGCCTGTGGATAACCACAGATAGAAAGGGTGCTAACACCTTCCCTTTCTATAATCTACCTCCCGAACCCGAGGAACATCTCAAAAAGGAAATTTTCTGTGCTTTTGTCCTTTCCTTGTTGGATAAAATAAAAGACGATGGCGACTCTTGCTTACCACGACATTTTGCGAAAACAAACGCAAACGCGAACCAGCATTCCAAAACAGTCAGTTCTCATTCCCACCGATCACAGAACTGGCGACTCTGTTGGGGATACATATAGTGAGGTGTACCTTAGGATTAGATCACTTGTGTTTTCAATTGTATGCTTTGTATGCTTTAAATTTTGTGGGCTTGTATCAGAGTTCTATAGATCCTAACCTGGATCTGGGGATACCCTTTAGGTAAGTGGCAATAAACTGTGAGGGATATGTCCGGCGTATACCGACACAGATGAAGCAGTAGCTACGTTGGTGTGGCACCTTAGTCTGTACCGATATCCCTTGTGTTGAAACAAGGAGAATATGGGTCTTCTAAGGAGTCATTAAGCACCAACTGACCTTAGAACCTTAAATTGACCAACTTGGCCATAGAATAGTAGCAGTATGCTACACTCATTGAGACTAAACTCTCGCGATGATTCCGGCCGCAAGAAAAGGTTGCTAAACTGGAATTATGACCGATTGAGGGTAGTCAGTGATATTGAGATCCTCTAGAACCCGATTACTATTTTTAGGACAGGTTTAAACCAACTAAACTGAAAGAGGGTAATGCCTAAACTCCATGCCAACCTGAAATCTAAGGGCTCTTTTGTGTGACTTGTGTGCCTTCAAACTTGAACTACTTTCACATTCTTGTTATCTGACAACATGAGTTCCTTGCAGGTTTTGTTTACAGTCCTTATCCAATAATTTGGATTTATCGCAGGGTTTACTTACAGCACCTCACATTTTTGCTTAAACGCATAGCATGCACATCATAACATCATGCCTTAACATTTCCTTAACCATTTCAAGGATCTCAAGGGTTTGTGATGAAGGTTATGGTAAATCAAATGTCTAGCAAGGGGCAAGGGGATTTATTTTCCTCTAGCCAATGCCGTCTAGAGATCAAAACATGATAACTTGAGTCAGGGGCTATGACCCACTCGATATGGTGAGCTTGACTCTTGAAGAAGGACTCTTAACAACACGAAGTTTCTTCTATTAAATTCTAACAAGTTTCTTGTTTACCCCGCGAGATCCTTGAAAACATTGCATACATATATCATACATATCATTGCATAACAGGTCTCCCAGTGCAGGTCTCTTATCTTCTTCGCTGTTTATTTCAGCAATCATCATGTCTACTGAACCTTCTACTGAGCAAGCTATCAAGGCCCTCCAGGCCCAGAATGCCCAATTTCAAGAGTTGGTCATGAGCCTAGCTAAGGGTCAGCAGGACCTGAAGACCCTGATTCTGAAAGAGAGGAAGAAGAAGAAGAAGAGGACCATCCTATTCAATACTGGATGCAGGTTTGGAAACGGGCTGCAGAATGAAGTTGATCTGACCACCTCATCTGGGGGGAAAGATAGTCCACAAGAAAGGAGGGCTCCTAGCCCTATGGTCTCCGACAACGAGACGGACTATGATGAAGAACAGTATCCTCCTGCTGAGGATAAATACAAACAGCTGGAAGACCGTTTGAGCACCATGGAAATACAGAAGGTGCCCGATCTGGACTTTGGAGATCTAGGTCTATCATCTGGGGTGGTGATTCCCCATAAGTTCAAGGCACCTGCCTTTGCCAAGTATGACGGAGCTTCCTGTCCAAAGTTGCACCTTCGGTCATATGTGAGGAAGATCCAACCTTACATTGCTGATAAGAACTTGTGGATCCATTTCTTTCAAAACAGTCTTTCAGGGACTCAGCTTGAGTGGTTCTATCAGTTGGACGGAGCCAGTATCCGCAGCTGGAAGGATTTGGATACTGCATTCTATAGGCAGTATCAGTATAACTCCGACCTTGCTCCTACGCGTACCCAACTCCAGGGTATGTCAATAGGGACGAGGGAAGGATTTAAAGAGTATGCTCAAAAATGGAGACCTTTCCGGAAGGGTGCAACCACCTTTAGCTGATCGTGAACTTGTTGATATGTTTTTGGGGACCCTGTCTGGTCCATTCTTTAACCATTTGATTGGAAGCTCTTCAGCTGGGTTTACAGACCTTATCTTGACTGGTGAGAGGATTGAAGCTGGTATTAAGGCTGGGAAAATACAGAAGGGTGCCTCATCGGGCACCGAGAAGAAGCCATTTAAGAAAGAGTCCAGTGCTGTCTACAGTTCAAGAAGACAGAATAGACCTGAACACCGCCAAGCTGTCAACGCGGTTATTATTTCAAAACCTGCTGGTGCTCCTCAGCGTCACAACCAACAAAGGGACGAGAGACCTCGAAGGCAATTCACTCGTCTCAGCATGACTTTGTCTTAGATGTTGCCACAGTTGTTGAAGACCAATCTGGTGACTCTAAAAGAAGCTACGAAGATTTTAAATACAACATCACTAAGGTATAACCCTAGCGCCCGTTACGCTTATCACTCTGATAGCCCGGGGCATAATACGGATGATTGTTGGGCTTTGAAGAACAAGGTCCAAGACTTGATTGATGCGAAAGAGATTAATTTCGGCCCTCCTGAGACTCCCAATGTGATCACTGCTCCCTTGCCAAAATATGGCTAGGATTGAAATCACTTTTGTTCATTTGAATTCTGAAGTTGTATTTTTCTTTGCTTATTCAAACAATTATTATTATGTCGAACTCTTTTATTTCATTAATGCATTACACATGTCTGTTTTGAATTAATTGTTTTCACTATATTCAAATTGCTTTTATTTTTTGTGATGATCAACTCTCGATTAAAAAACTCTAAGACTTTAGAGGGAGGATGACGAAAACGATACCACGATCTTTACAGTATGCTTTTGAATAGACCCTGCTGATGAGGTACATGCATTGTTTCAAATCCTAAACAGTGGAGTTATAAGGAAGATAATCCCTAGTCAACCCCTTTGAGCCAAAGAAGTTGAAGTTTTTCTTTTCATGAATTAAAACCCGTAATCACAACCTGGGGCAGGGTAGTTTGCTCAGTTGATCCAGGTGCAAAATGAATGGCATCAAAGAAGTCCTTCGGAAACAAAAGACAGCGTGGTTCCGTATAATCGTAAGGACAGGCAGGCATTACCTCTCAAAATAAAAGCCCAATAAGTCAAAACCTATGAAGGAGACTTACAAAAAAAAACTGGGGCATCCCGCTGACTGTAATCACAAAAGAAATAGTTCAGGAAAAAAGACAGGGATAACGCAATCAAAAAGAAAGAGGTCCTACAAACTCTTATAAAAATGATTGCCTGTTCAAAATAAACTGTCAGTATCCGAACCATCACCGGAATATCAGAGCAAAGACTCAAACGGGATCTAAATGCACGATTAGTTGAGTTTAGGATCGAAGAACATCACGAAGAACGGGTGGGTATAAATAAAATTTGAGCCTTTATCCTTTGTTTCTTAAACCGTGAACCAGGCCACGATATAACCCTCAAAAGTCCTAGCTGAAGCACGGGTTAGTTCGAAAGCATACTGTGATCGGTGGATCTGGAACTGACTGTTTAACGCTGGTTCGCGAAATGTCGCGGAAGCAAGAGTCGCCACCGTCTTTTATTTTCTCCAAATGGAAAGGACAAAAGCACAGAAAAATTCCTTAAAGAGATTGCTCTCGGTTCGGGAGGTAGATTATAGAAAGGGAAGGTGTTAGCACCCTTTCTATCCATGGTTATCCATGGGCTCTTAGATACTTGCTCATTTGTGTTTTCAAAAATGGTTTGTTTGCTTTTCAACTGTGGGTTTTAAAAAGTTTCTTTGAAAATTTCAGTTCGACTCTTGTGTCAGAGTGTTTGAAAAAATTGCTTTGAAAGCTTTTGAAAAGTGTCGGTGTGAAAAGATTTTTGTTTGTTTTTTTGAAGAGAGCAAGTATCCAGGAGAACCTACCTACCCTAAGGAATTCGTCTGTGTAAATGTCCTTTGAAGTAGTGCCATCCCACCATTGAGAGGTCGGTAGCACCACCATTGGAGGTGTTCGGGTCAATTCGAGATTCGGGACATGGTGATCACCGGAGCAATGGGAAGACACCTTAGAAGCTACCCTCATGCCAGGTTCCCGGATCATGAGGACTTACTAAGACATCCTCTACTCGACGATCACCTTTCGAGGCAAGGCAACAGTGAGGCGTACCCTAGGGGTGGTGTGTGCGAATTGTGTGTCGTTTTCATTTGTATTTGTCTTGTCAGGTTATTGGTGTTCTACGCTTGTTTTTATTTATGTCCATTCATTCTTGCATGCTTTTGATTAATAGTTGAAAATATTTGCGGGAAAAGTAAATCTAAAGCTATTACAAATGGCGCGGGTCCACATCGCCAAAATTAAACCGGACCCGATTTGACGAAAAATAAAGAAATTAAAAGAATTAAAAAGTGCGAGAAGTAATTACAAGGCTTCGGGAGAGGTACATAATTATTTAAGCGAAATAAAATAAATACGCGAAATTAAACAGTTAAGAACATGGGCGTTGGACCCTTTTGCAAAAAACTTAAATTAATGAGGAATAAAAATTAAAAATTAAAAGAGAATGTTTTTGGTATTTTTTAGTGTTTTAAGATTTAGAAAAAAAAAGAATTAATTAAAATTAACTAACCCTAATTCTAATGGTTTTTAAGTTGTTAAGAAAAATATTGAAATTTTAAATCTAAATGAAACCCTAATTAATTTACAATTTTAATTATGAAAATAAAATAAATAATATTATGGTGAAAAAGAAAAATCAAAAGGAATAAAACAACTATTAAACCTATTTCTACATTTTTTGTATTTTGTTATTAAAAGAAATTAAAATTACAACCTAATTAAAACTAAACAATTACATGTGAATTTATTTATAAAAATATTAAAATAAACTATTTATTATGTTTTTTTTTTATCTTTTCTGATTTTTTAAGCATTTTTTGTATTTTGTAAAAATAAATTAATTAAATCAAAACAATAAAGCAAATAAAATAATAATTAAAATAAAATATAAGAAAAGGATAGAAAATTGCAAACCAGGGGGGTTCAGGCCCAAGTGAGGAGGACTTTTGTTAGCAATTCAGGCCCATTTAGAATGGCCTGGTAGACTTTTTTGAGTCACGTGTAATGCGTTGACTAGGGTTTATGGTACTCTCCAACTTTCAGCCTTTGATTTGAATCTGACGTGCACGTGGATGGATAGATGATGAGGATGTATGGTGTGCCACACTGCTGAGCCTGCATAGAATGATAGTTAGGAAAATAATATTGCAAAGGGGTGGGGACCTGGGGCTCGAACCCAGGTCCTAAGGGTTGCCAATGCGTTTGCCTGCCAATCGTGCCATTTGAACTCTTTGTATGTTTAATAAACAACGGACATAATAAAAACAAAACAAAGGTTAGTACTTCAAAAACGCGCGCAAATTCAAAAGAACCAATGGTTGTTGGCCACGAGGTCTTCTTCTTCGTTCCTGAAAATATCAAAACAATGGCCACGGTTTCATACGCGTTCTCTTAGGCAGGCTATGAGAAAATAGCGATTAGCCCTCAAGCACTCATAAATTGAGCGCGAGGGTTGATTCTTGTTCGTCCCAAAGCGTTGAATTCAATGATCCTGGTCTCGTCCTCTAATTTTGCCTTATTGCAAAAGCCCTAATTCTAAGGTTGAAGAACCCTAATCTGCATCAATGGCATAATCATGGATATAGCACAAAAACGCAATTAATGTAAACGATTAGCTTCAGAATCTCATAATAAACAAGAATCCATGAATAAAATGCTGTGAAAATGCTTAGAATACAAAACACGATAATGAAAAATATGTGAGACAGGTTGACTTCTGGATACCTTTTCACGGCGTTTCAATTGATGTTTTTGATTGGAATACGTCCAATGATGCTTGAGGAAACTAATGGAACAGGAATTAGGCCTTGAATCGCCCTCTAACCTTGTTTTCAGAATTGAGTTTATGGAGAAAAATTTCAAGTTTTTGGAGAGCTCTCTTGCGCAGCTTTTTTTCTAGCATGATTAGGTTTATGATCAAGCATATGTAGTGAGTGCATTAGGTTAACAAAAGTAGAACAAATCCAATGAATTAATGGTTTTTGAAAATTTGATTTTAAGGATCTTTTCATATCTTTTTCCATGTGTTCTTTGTGTCAATTAGGATCCAATCACTCCAAATCTTTCCACATTTAGCTAAGCACGAAATATTGAGTCCAAAACATGTATAAAAAGATTGGTTAGGTCATGTTAGATATTTTTCATATATTTAAATGATTTAAATGAATTAATATGAATAATAATTCAAATAAATAAATAAAAAATGAGAAAATACTTCCCTTTGGGCCAAGTGGTCGTGCACATGCTTGGAATGATGAATCATGGAAGAAAAATGGGCCCATTAGCATTTTTAGGTCATTTGAATCAATGTTGACTTTTCAAAATGTCTAAAAATTTCCCAACTTCCACAAGGCATAACTTGCTCAATTTTTAAGCTTTTCTCATGTTCTTGGACATTTTGGAAAGGGCTTTGAGTCCTCTAACCAATGCCTTTGGTCCCCTGTCATTTTGATTTACCAATCTCAAGTTATGGCCTTTGACTTAAAGTCCCTTTTTGTTGACTTTTGAAAATGACCTATAATGTTGAAATTGATAACTTTTTATGAGAGCATTTCTTAGACTTGAAGTATGAATATGAGATGTAGGAAATGTCTTTCTCTTCAAAATGAGCCTTGGATGGAATTTTTCTGATAATCCATGTGAAAGTTATGCCCTGGTCAATTTCAGTTGACTTTTTCAACTGTCCAAATAAGGAAACTTTTGCATCTTTGATGATTTCTGAGCCAAACTTTGAGAATCATGATCAAGCATTGATCAAATGATGTTTGTGGCTTCAAAATGATATGTTGACCAAAAATTTGAACTTTTGACTGTCAAATGACCATTTTGCCCCTACAGTTGATTGTAGTGCAATTTAGGGTTTTGATTGTGCAATTTTGTACTGAATGCCTTGGAACTTGATATGAGGATACTTGACCATATTTATAGGCATATGAGACTTGATTGGGCCTTTGAAAACTTCATTTTCTTGATCAGAAACCAAACCCTAGTTTTGACTGTCTTTGGAGAAATTTCACTGTGCAACCCTTGGGGAATTTTGAAGCTTTGATTTGGCAATTTCTTGAAGAATATGGGAGGGCAAATTTTGGGGTACAACAGTTGCCCCTGTTCAATCTTCTTAGACCTGAGGATGCAGATTGGCTGACGTGCCTTTCGTAATCCGAGGGTAGAAGATGATTGGACACTAGAGTGCCCAGAAATTTGCGCTCACATAGTAGCAGTGTGATGATGGAATGGGCTTATAGATGCCATTTAGAGATTGATGAGTTGGGATGATGGGCTTATAGATGCCATCTGGATGTTTATCGCGTAGGAGATTCCTTAGCGAGAACCTGCATACCTGCAAAAGAAAAAAGGAGTACCTGACACGTTGCAAGAACTGGTTTTCAGATGTTTGGTATAGGTATGTCCTGACTGGTTACAGGAGCTGAGTCTGGAGCTTCAAACAGCGATGAATGAACCAGGGATAGTTACTACCTTAGCCTGAATGGTAAGAGAACCTTGGGTGACTTTAACTTCAACAACGCTCGTTGAGAAAAATCTTGGGTGTCTTCTACTAGGATAAGAATCAGGGAGATCTTAGGGTCGATCTGACTGAACCGGAGAAGGCCTTTGACTGGATAAGCATCAGGACAATCTTAGGGTCGATTTAACTGAACCGGACAAGGTCTTGAAGTATCTTCAACTGGATAAGCATCAGGGAGATCTTAGGGTCGATCTGACTGAACCAGAGAAGGCCTTTGACTGGATAAGCATCAGGAAAATCTTAGGGTCGATTTAACTGAACCGGACAAGGTCTTGAAATATCTTCAACTGGAATAAGTGTCAGAACGTCGCCATATCTGGTTCATATCTGGACTATATCTGGAAGGAAATCTGGAAGCAGCATCAGAACGTCACCATATCTGGTTTATATCTGAACTATATCTGGAAGGAAATATGGAAGCAGCATCAGAACGTCACCATATCTGGTTTATATCTGAAACTATATCTGGAAGGAAATCTGGAAGCAGTATCAGAACGTCACCATATCTGGTTTACATCTGAAACTATATCTGGAAGGAACTCTGGAAGCAGCATCAGAACGTCGCCATATCTGGTTTACATCTGAAACTATATCTGGAAGCAGCATCAGAACGTCACCATATCTGGTTTACATCTGAAACTATATCTGGAAGCAGCATCCGAACGTCACCATATCTGGGTCATATCTGAAACTATATCTAGAAAGAATATCTGGAAGCAGTATCAGAACGTCGCCATATCTGGGTCATATCTGAAACTATATCTAGAAAGAATATCTGGAAGCAGTATCAGAACGTCGCCATATCTGGGTCATATCTGAAACTATATCTAGAAGGAAATCTGGAAGCAGTATCAGAACGTCACCATATCTGGGTCATATCTGAAACTATATCTAGAAAGAATATCTGGAAGCAGTATCAGAACGTCGCCATATCTGGGTCATATCTGAAACTATATCTAGAAAGAATATCTGGAAGCAGTATCAGAACGTCGCCATATCTGGGTCATATCTGAAACTATATCTAGAAAGAATTGCGATAGTTGATAGTAATCATTTGGTATTGATCTTTTTCCTGAAAAGGCAAAACATAATTGTATGCAAAATCATGATACATGAACTGTATGTCTTCAAAATTAATGAGATTCGTGTAGTATGATGCATATGCATGTTATAATGTATGAAGATGTGATGTTTATGAATGTATTTTTGTCTAAGAAAATAAATCCTTGACGGGTGCCGGGAAGTCACTCCTGGGCTGATGTTGAAGAATAGTTTTTTGCCTCCGCTGGGGATGATAGTTGCAAGAATACCGGTAGGAGAAGATGACTCCGTTGGGGAATAAACTTGGCAAATGGAAGATTCTGCGGGGAGAAAAGATACTCTAGTGATCATGCTGGGAAGCAATACTCTGTGGGGATAGAGATGCTTTGCTGAATTGTTGATGATAACTTGCTGAGGATATCCTTGTTTTGATGGACTTCGCTGGGGTAAGAAGACTTTGTCGACGATGCTCTTTCCGTGGCTTTTGGCTGAGGATAACCCAGTTATATCCTGTTAAGGAAATAACTCTTTAAATCAAGCCGGACGACGCGTTCGTGCGCTGCGAGGATAAGCTTCCAGAATTTACTGGGGATAAGCTTACTGCTTGGGGAGATGGATTCCAACTTTCTTGGAGAAACTGGATTGGACTCTCCTGGGGAAGTATTGAACTGTATTGGTTATGTTCTTCCACGGAACCTATCTTGATACCTTGGAGGACAGAACAATCAGATTGCTTAGACAACTCTTTATTGCCCCTGTTTCTGAGGTGGGAGAGGAAGACCTGTGAGGTGCTGATAGTGATTGATGGACAAACCTTCTTCTGATAGGAAAGTGACAAGATGCCGGGACATAGTCGTACGCTTTTGATCCCTAACTTTTGCCTGGACCGCCCTTTCGGGTTTTCAGTCCACCGGGATACCCATTTTTGCCCAAGCCGCCTTTTCAGGTTTTCGACTTGCCGGGTGTACAGATTATTTTCATTTTATCCCTTCATTTTGCCCGAACCCTTTTGGTTCGCCGGGAAGCCCTTATTTTTGCCTAGGTGTGTCAACCTAGCGGGTCTTTGATTTTGCGTAGTATTTTTCGACTATGTCCATGCTCTTAGAATGCAGGTAGGTGCCCCTGGCTGCTTGTGTTGCCATATTACCAGAAGGTGTCTGATCGTGCAAGATTCGTTGCTGGAGTGCCCCAAGTGACTCAGGCGGAGATTTGCCCCAGGCTTTTTGGCCTTTTGAGAGATTCTCTGGATCTTGACCTAACTGCCCCAAATGGTAGACCATGATCATGCCATGCCCCTTGATTGGAGATACTCTTGTTCATTAGACTTTCGTCATGCGAATTTCTATGCTGTTCAAACAAAAAGTCATATGCAAACAAAGTTATGTTAAAAATGCAAAGCTTATGTCTGTCTCGAAGATTTTGAAAATGCATTCTTTTTTCATAAAACAAGTGAATGTTTGTAAAACGTGATGTCAACCCGTATTTACCGTGGGCCTTAAGGAGTCAGGATACCTTTCGTGACAGTATGCTTTCGGGCTAACCCATGCTTCAGCTAGGACTTTTGAGGGTTATAACGTGGCCTGGTTCACGGTTTAAGAAACAAAGGATAAAGGCTCAAATTATTTGTACCCACCCGCTCTTCGTGATGTTCTCCAAACCTAAACTCAGTTGATCGTGCGTTAGACCTTGCTTGAGCCTTTGCTTTGATGTTCCAATAATGGTTCAGATGTTGATGATTTCTTTTGAATAGGCAGTCATTTTTTGCTTTGGTTGAGGGTTTGTGAGACCTCTTTCTTGATTTTTGTTATCCCTTTCTTTTTTGCCTGAACTGTTTCCTTTTTTGGAATTACAGTCAGCGGGATGCCCCAGTTTTGTAAGTCTCCTTCATGGGTTTTGACTTAATGGGTTTTTCATTTTTTGAGATAATGACTGCCTGTCCTTGTGATTTATTCAGAACCATCACTGTCTTTTATTTTGTAAGGACTCCTTTGGTGCCATTTGTTATGCACCTGGATCAACTGAGAGAACTACCCTGCCCCAGGTTATGATAAAGGGTTTTAAATTTCGAAAAGAAAAACTCCTACTTCTTTGGCTCAGAGGGGTTGACGAGGGATTATCATCCTTATAACTCCAGTGTTTATGGATTGAAATAATGCCTGTACCTCATCAGCGGGGTCTGTTCAAAAGCATACTGTAGATTATGGTATCGTTTTCGTCATCCTCCCTCAAGAGGCTTAGAATTTTAGATCCAGCGTTGACATCAGAAAAAATATGAAAAGAAATTTGAATATAATGAAAACAATTGTATTAATTCCCAAAACAGACGTATGCGATGCATTGATAGAATAAAAGAGTTTGCTATGACATTAATTGTTTGTATAAGCAAAGAAAAATACAACTCAAAAATTCAAATAAACAAAAGGCTTCAATGATTGGGCAACGGAGCAGTGATTATGTTCGGAGTCTCAGGCACTTCAAAATGAATCTCTCTGGCGTCGATCATATCTTGAATCTTGTTCTCGAGAGGCCAGCAGTTGTCCGTAGTATGCCCCGGGCTATCAGAATGATATGCGCACCTATCATTGGGATGATAGTTGGGAGCCGAAGTGTTCGGATTCCGAAGAGGAGCCCTTAAGGTGATCAGCCCTGCCTTCAACATTTGTTGCAGTGCTTGATCCAGCGACATGTTGATTTTGGTGTACTGTCGTTTCTCCTTGCGCTGCTGCCCCTGTCCTTGTTGAGCAGGTCCAGGATTGGAGATCTGGATTGCCCCTACCTCATGACGGCTCTTTTTACCGTGCACAGCATTGGATTCTTTCTTTCCATGATGAGGCTTTTTATCAGAAGGTGCAGCCTCTTGAATTTTCCCAGACCGGATACCAGCTTCTATTCGCTCTCCAGTCAAGATAAGATCTGTGAATCCAGCAGACGAATTCCCAATTAGGTGGTTGTAGAACGGACCAGACAGGGTCCCCAAGAACATATCGACAAGTTCCCGATCAGTCAGAGGTGGTTGTACCCTTCCAGCAAGATCCCTCCACTTCTGCGCATATTCTTTAAAACCTTCACTTGATCCTAACGACATACCCTGGAGTTGGGTACGCGTAGGAGCAAGGTCGGCATTATATTGATACTGCTTGTAGAAAGCAGTAGCCAACTCCTCCCAGTTACGAACCTTGGTCCCATCTAGCTGATAGAACCATTCGAGATGAGTCCCTGAAAGACTCTCCTGGAAGAAGTGGATCCACAAATTCTTGTCCACCGTATATGGTTGAATCTTCCGAACATAGGACCTGAGATGTAACTTGGGACAAGACGCCCCGTCATACTTGGTAAAGGATGGTGCTTTGAACTTCCGAGGAATAATCACACCAGTTGACAAACCCAGATCTCCAAAATCCAGCCCAGGTACCTGTTGGATCTCCATAGCATTCAGCCTATCCTCCAACTGTTTATACTTGTCTTCGGCATGAGGGTATTGTTCGTCGTTGATATCTGTCTCGTTGTCGGAGACCATTGGACTGGGAACCATTTCCTCTTGATGACTGTCTTTCCCCACAGATGGAGTAGTCCTCTCAGTTTCCTCCTGCAGTGTATTCCTAGATCTGCGTCTAGGGCTGAACAAAACAGTCCTCTTCTTCTTCTTGTCCTTCTTCAAGAGCAAAGCCTTCAGATCTTGCTGCCCCTGGGTCAAATTCATGATCAACCCTTGGAACTGGGCGTTCTGAGCCTGGGGGGCCTTGATGGACTGCTCAGCTGATGATTCAGGATTCATGACGGTCGGCTGAAATAAACAGCGAAGAAGGGTAAGCAACCTGTCAAAGGGATACCTGCAATGCAATGAGATGTATGACATGCATGTAATGTTTTCAAGGACCTCGCGGGGTAGACAAAAAAATTTGTTAGCATTTGGATCCGGTAGCTTGATTGAAAGAACTTCATATTGTTGAGAGTCCTTCGTCAAGGGTCAAAGGCTCACCATATCCAGTGGGTCATAGCCCCTGACAACCTTGTCTAGAGGAAAATAAATCCTCTTTGCCCCTTGCTGGACAGTTGGTTCATCATGACCTGCATCACAAGCCCTTGAGATCCTTGGAATGGGTTAGGATGTATGCAATGGTATGATGTTATGCTATGCATGGGGTGATGTAGGTAAACCCTGTTATGAGTCCTAATGAAGGACTATAAACAAACCCTGCAAGAAACTCAGTATACTTTGTTATGAGTCCCAATTAAGGACTATAAACAAAACCTGCAAGAAGCTTAGTATACTTTGTTATGAGTCCCAATTAAGGACTATAAACAAAACCTGCAAGAAACTTAGTACACTCTTGTTATAAGTCCCAGTTAAGGACTATAAACAAAACCTGCAAGAAACTTAGTAAAACCTGTCATGAGTCCCAGTTAAGGACTATAAACAAAACCTGCAAGAAACTTAGGTACCCTGTTATGAATCCCCGTTAAGGACTATAAACCAAAACCTGTAAGAAACTTAGGTACCCTGTTATGAGTCCCTATTAAGGACTATAAACCAAACCTGCAAGGAACTCAAGTGTCAGATAACAAGCATGCAAGTAGTCAAGTACGAAGGCACACAAGTCACACAAAAGAGCCCTTAGAGTTTAGGCCAGCATGGGGTCTGGGTAGTACCCTCTCGAAGTTGGTGGGCTCAACCTGTCCTATTAGAAGTAACCGGGTTCTAAGGATCCCAACATCACGGGATTGCTTTCATTGTTCATCGTTTCGATTTAGCCACTGAACTGGCGACCGAAATATTCCAGGGAAGCAACCCTCAATTGAGTGTAGTATCGAGTATCAACCAACCTCGGACTGCACCAAAGTCAGTTATCTCACTACCCTAAAGAGGCCAAGATAGTTCAATTAAGGTTCCTAAGGTCTGTCGGTGGATCTGGAACTGACTGTTTAACGCTGGTTCGCGAAATGTCGCGGAATCAAGAGTCGCCACCGTCTTTTATTTTCTCCAAATGGAAAGGACAAAAGCACAGAAAAATTCCTTATAGAGATTGCTCTCGGTTCGGGAGGTAGATTATAGAAAGGGAAGGTGTTAGCACCCTTTCTATCCATGGTTATCCATGGGCTCTTAGATACTTGCTCATTTGTGTTTTCAAAAATGGTTTGTTTGCTTTTCAACTGTGGGTTTTAAAAAGTTTCTTTGAAAATTTCAGTTCGACTCTTGTGTCAGAGTGTTTGAAAAAATTGCTTTGAAAGCTTTTGAAAAGTGTCGGTGTGAAAAGATTTTTGTTTGTTTTTTTGAAGAGAGCAAGTATCCAGGAGAACCTACCTACCCTAAGGAATTCGTCTGTGTAAATGTCCTTTGAAGTAGTGCCATCCCACCATTGAGAGGTCGGTAGCACCACCATTGGAGGTGTTCGGGTCAATTCGAGATTCGGGACATGGTGATCACCGGAGCAATGGGAAGACACCTTAGAAGCTACCCTCATGCCAGGTTCCCGGATCATGAGGACTTACTAAGACATCCTCTACTCGACGATCACCTTTCGAGGCAAGGCAACAGTGAGGCGTACCCTAGGGGTGGTGTGTGCGAATTGTGTGTCGTTTTCATTTGTATTTGTCTTGTCAGGTTATTGGTGTTCTACGCTTGTTTTTATTTATGTCCATTCATTCTTGCATGCTTTTGATTAACAGTTGAAAATATTTGCGGGAAAAGTAAATCTAAAGCTATTACAAATGGCGCGGGTCCACATTGCCAAAATTAAACCGGACCCGATTTGACGAAAAATAAAGAAATTAAAAGAATTAAAAAGTGCGAGAAGTAATTACAAGGCTTCGGGAGAGGTACATAATTATTTAAGCGAAATAAAATAAATACGCGAAATTAAACAGTTAAGAACATGGGCGTTGGACCCTTTTGCAAAAAACTTAAATTAATGAGGAATAAAAATTAAAAATTAAAAGAGAATGTTTTTGGTATTTTTTAGTGTTTTAAGATTTAGAAAAAAAAAGAATTAATTAAAATTAACTAACCCTAATTCTAATGGTTTTTAAGTTGTTAAGAAAAATATTGAAATTTTAAATCTAAATGAAACCCTAATTAATTTACAATTTTAATTATGAAAATAAAATAAATAATATTATGGTGAAAAAGAAAAATCAAAAGGAATAAAACAACTATTAAACCTATTTCTACATTTTTTGTATTTTGTTATTAAAAGAAATTAAAATTACAACCTAATTAAAACTAAACAATTACATGTGAATTTATTTATAAAAATATTAAAATAAACTATTTATTATGTTTTTTTTTTATCTTTTCTGATTTTTTAAGCATTTTTTGTATTTTGTAAAAATAAATTAATTAAATCAAAACAATAAAGCAAATAAAATAATAATTAAAATAAAATATAAGAAAAGGATAGAAAATTGCAAACCAGGGGGGTTCAGGCCCAAGTGAGGAGGACTTTTGTTAGCAATTCAGGCCCATTTAGAATGGCCTGGTAGACTTTTTTGAGTCACGTGTAATGCGTTGACTAGGGTTTATGGTACTCTCCAACTTTCAGCCTTTGATTTGAATCTGACGTGCACGTGGATGGATAGATGATGAGGATGTATGGTGTGCCACACTGCTGAGCCTGCATAGAATGATAGTTAGGAAAATAATATTGCAAAGGGGTGGGGACCTGGGGCTCGAACCCAGGTCCTAAGGGTTGCCAATGCGTTTGCCTGCCAATCGTGCCATTTGAACTCTTTGTATGTTTAATAAACAACGGACATAATAAAAACAAAACAAAGGTTAGTACTTCAAAAACGCGCGCAAATTCAAAAGAACCAATGGTTGCTGGCCACGAGGTCTTCTTCTTCGTTCCTGAAAATATCAAAACAATGGCCACGGTTTCATACGCGTTCTCTTAGGCAGGCTATGAGAAAATAGCGATTAGCCCTCAAGCACTCATAAATTGAGCGCGAGGGTTGATTCTTGTTCGTCCCAAAGCGTTGAATTCAATGATCCTGGTCTCGTCCTCTAATTTTGCCTTATTGCAAAAGCCCTAATTCTAAGGTTGAAGAACCCTAATCTGCATCAATGGCATAATCATGGATATAGCACAAAAACGCAATTAATGTAAACGATTAGCTTCAGAATCTCATAATAAACAAGAATCCATGAATAAAATGCTGTGAAAATGCTTAGAATACAAAACACGATAATGAAAAATATGTGAGACAGGTTGACTTCTGGATACCGTTTCACGGCGTTTCAATTGATGTTTTTGATTGGAATACGTCCAATGATGCTTGAGGAAACTAATGGAACAGGAATTAGGCCTTGAATCGCCCTCTAACCTTGTTTTCAGAATTGAGTTTATGGAGAAAAATTTCAAGTTTTTGGAGAGCTCTCTTGCGCAGCTTTTTTTCTAGCATGATTAGGTTTATGATCAAGCATATGTAGTGAGTGCATTAGGTTAACAAAAGTAGAACAAATCCAATGAATTAATGGTTTTTGAAAATTTGATTTTAAGGATCTTTTCATATCTTTTTCCATGTGTTCTTTGTGTCAATTAGGATCCAATCACTCCAAATCTTTCCACATTTAGCTAAGCACGAAATATTGAGTCCAAAACATGTATAAAAAGATTGGTTAGGTCATGTTAGATATTTTTCATATATTTAAATGATTTAAATGAATTAATATGAATAATAATTCAAATAAATAAATAAAAAATGAGAAAATACTTCCCTTTGGGCCAAGTGGTCGTGCACATGCTTGGAATGATGAATCATGGAAGAAAAATGGGCCCATTAGCATTTTTAGGTCATTTGAATCAATGTTGACTTTTCAAAATGTCCAAAAATTTCCCAACTTCCACAAGGCATAACTTGCTCAATTTTTAAGCTTTTCTCATGTTCTTGGACATTTTGGAAAGGGCTTTGAGTCCTCTAACCAATGCCTTTGGTACCCTATCATTTTGATTTACCAATCTCAAGTTATGGCCTTTGACTTAAAGTCCCTTTTTGTTGACTTTTGAAAATGACCTATAATGTTGAAATTGATAACTTTTTATGAGAGCATTTATTGGACTTGAAGTATGAAGATGAGATGTAGGAAATGTCTTTCTCTTCAAAATGAGCCTTGGATGGAATTTTTCTGATAATCCATGTGAAAGTTATGCCCTGGTCAATTTCAGTTGACTTTTTCAACTGTCCAAATAAGGAAACTTTTGCATCTTTGATGATTTCTGAGCCAAACTTTGAGAATCATGATCAAGCATTGATCAAATGATGTTGGTGGCTTCAAAATGATATGTTGACCAAAAATTTGAACTTTTGACTGTCAAATGACCATTTTGCCCCTACAGTTGACTGTAGTGCAATTTAGGGTTTTGACTGTGCAATTTTGTACTGAATGCCTTGGAACTTGATATGAGGATACTTGACCATATTTATAGGCATATGAGACTTGATTGGGCCTTTGAAAACTTCATTTTCTTGATCAGAAACCAAACCCTAGTTTTGACTGTCTTTGGAGAAATTTCACTGTGCAACCCTTGGGGAATTTTGAAGCTTTGATTTGGCAATTTCTTGAAGAATATGGGAGGGCAAATTTTGGGGTACAACACATACTGTTACAAAAGGTATCCTGACTCCTGTAGGGCTTGCTGTGAATCCTGAGTTGACATCACATTTTACAAAATTTTCCTATCTTACTGAAAAAATGCATTTTTAAAAACTTCAAGAC
This sequence comes from Vicia faba, assembly GCA_948472305.1. Classification (NCBI taxonomy): domain Eukaryota; kingdom Viridiplantae; phylum Streptophyta; class Magnoliopsida; order Fabales; family Fabaceae; genus Vicia; species Vicia faba. The sequence goes on along the minus strand of OX451737.1, from coordinate 1,648,279,796 downwards.
AGACATGAGCTTTGCATTCTTAAAATAACATTGTTTGCATATGACTATTTGTTCAAACAGCAGAGAAATTTACACGACGAATATCTAGTGAACAAAAACCTTTTCAATAAAAAGGGTCACCTCAAGTGAAAACAACACTTCCAACCAAGGGGCACGGCATGAGCATTGTCTATCATCTGGGGCAGTCAAGTCAAGATTCAAGGAGTCTCTCAAAGATGACAAATAACCAGTGGCAGATCTCCATCTGAATCACTTGGGGAATTAGACATGAATTCCAGCAACGAATCTTGTATGATCAAACGAACATCTTCTGGTAGTATGGCAACACAACACTACTGACAGGGACACCTCCCTACATCCTGAGAGTGTGGGCATAGTCAAAAAGTACTACGCATAATCAAAGACCCGCTAGGTTGACTGGCCTAGGCAAAAATAAGGGCTTCCCGGCGAACCAAAAGGGTTCGGGAAAAAATAAGGGATGAAAATGAAAAAATATGTACACCCGGCAAGTCGAAAACCTGAAAAGGCGGCTTGGGAAAAAAAGGGTATCCCGATGGACTGAAAACCCGAAAGGGCGGTCCAGGAAAAAATTAGGGATCAAAGCGTACGACTATGTCCCGTCATCTCGTCACTTGCCTACCAGAAGAAGACTTGTCATTTCAATCGAAAGATACCAAGTACCTCATAGGTTGGGATAATACTCGATCCACAGGGCCTCCGCAGGCACCTTCTCCCGCAGAAACAGGGGCAATAAAAATTGTCCAAACTGTACAGCTGCTCTGCTCACCAGGTACAAAGGTAGATTCAGCTGAAGAATATGACAAAGATACCGTCACTCCCCGCAGAGTAAAACAGTAATGATAGCTCTCTCAGCTGAGACTTGCAACTATGAACAAATCATCAATACTCTCCCCAAGCAGAGTTAGTCTACCATCAGCCCTAAAAAGGTTGGGCGTCCCCAGAAGGTCTTAATATTCCCCAGCGGAGTATAAGGATATTCCCCAGCAAGCATAAGAGTATCCCTGGCAGTCTTAATATCCCTCAACGGAATATAAGAATGTTCCCCGGCAGAACACAAGATACCCCCAGTGGAGCCGTTCCCCCAGCGCAGTCTAAAAAAGTTGAATCATCTTCCCCAGTAGATTCTGGAAGCTTATCCCCTGCGAAGCACAAATAAGTCTCCCCAGCCAAATTCAGAGGTTATCCTCACAAGAGTCTAACCAGGTTATCTTCAGCAAGTTGCAACTAAAGGATCATCCCCAGCGAAGTTCTTTCTATCCCCAACGGAGTTCATCATCAAAATCCCCAACAGAGCTTATCAACGGAATCCCCAGTGGAGTTTATCATTAAAATCTCAGCAAAGTATCTCTTCCCCACAGAGTAATTCCCCGCAGAGTAATCTCTTCACCATGTTTATTCCCCAACGGAGTTATTTTCTCCTACATGTTTATTCTCACAACCATCTTCGTTCGTCATCCCCATCAGAAACATTCTAAGCAAAGTTTGAAGACACGCATACTCTTCAACAGCAGTCCAGGAAATTTAACAAACTCCCCGACATTTGTCAAGGATTTATTTTCCCAGACAAAAATACATTCATAAACATTTCACATTTCATACCTCCTATTTACATACATGATAAAGTGCATACGACACGATCTCATTTATTTTTGAGAACATCATGACATCATGCATTTCATACATCATGACATTGCATACAGCTAACGTTTACCTTTTTCAGGAAAAGGTCAATCAAAAGATGGCTACCATCAACCTTTTCAAGTCCCAGTTTAATACCTGTAGCAAGCCAGGAAAACTATCTGTGGACGACTGATTGTAGATTAATACCTGTAACAAGACAGGATAATTATCTACATGAAGAGATTGTAGATTAATACCTGTAACAAGCCAGGAAGACCATCTTTCTTTCTCAGGTCAGAGATTAATACCTGAAACCAGCCAGGACAGCTATCTCCTTGACCAACCTTTTCAAGTCCCAGTTTAATACCTGTAGCAAGCCAGGAAAATATTTGTGGATGACTGATTATAGATTAATACCTGTAACAAGCCAGGAAAATTATCTACATGAAGATATTGAAGATTAATACCTGTAACAAGCCAGGAAGACCTTTCTTTCTCAGGTCAGAGATTAATACCTGAAACCAGCCAGGATAACTATCTCATCGACCAACCTTTTTAAGTCCCAGTTTAATACCTGTAGCAAGCCAGGAAAATATCTGTGGACGACTGATTGTAGATTAATACCTGTAACAAGCCAGGAAAATTATCTACATGAAGAGATTGAAGATTAATACCTGTAACAAGCCAGGAAGACTTTTCTTTCTCAGGTCAGAGATTAATACCTGAAACCAGCCAGGACAACTATCTCATCGGCCAACCTTTTTAAGTCCCAGTTTAATACCTGTAGCAAGCCAGGAAAATATCTGTGGACGACTGATTGTAGATTAATACCTGTAACAAGCCAGGAAAATTATCTACATGAAGAGATTGAAGATTAATACTTGTAACAAGCCAGGAAGACCTTTCTTTCTCAGGTCAGAGATTAATACCTGAAACCAGCCAGGACAACTATCTCATCGGCCAACCTTTTTAAGTCCCAGTTTAATACCTGTAGCAAGCCAGGAAAATATCTATGGACGACTGATTGTAGATTAATACCTGTAACAAGCCAGGAAAATTATCTACATGAAGAGATTGAAGATTAATACCTGTAACAAGCCAGGAAGACCTTTCTTTCTCAGGTCAGAGATTAATACCTGAAACCAGCCAGGACAACTATCTCATCGGCCAACCTTTTTAAGTCCCAGTTTAATACCTGTAGCAAGCCAGGAAAAGTATCTGTGGACGACTGATTGTAGGTTAATACCTGAAACCAGCCAGGAAAATTATCTACATGAAGAGATTGAAGATTAATACCTGTAACAAGCCAGGAAGACTTTCTTTCTCTGGTCAGAGATTAATACCTGAAACCAGCCAGGACAGATATCTCCTCGACCAACCTTTTCAAGTCCCAGTTTAATACTTGTAGCAAGCCAGGAAAAATATTTGTGGACGACTGATTGTAGGTTAATACCTGAAACCAGCCAGGAAAATTATCTACATGAAGAGATTGAAGATTAATACCTGTAACAAGCCAGGAAGACTTTCTTTCTCAGGTCAGAGATTAATACCTGAAACCAGCCAGGACAGATATCTCCTCGACCAACCTTTTCAAGTCCCAGTTTAATACCTATAGCAAGCCAGGAAAAATATCTGTGGACGACTGATTGTAGGTTAATACCGGAAACCAGCTAGGAAAATTATCTACATGAAGAGATTGAAGATTAACACCTGTAACAAGCCAGGAAGACCATCTTTCTTTCTCAGATCAGAGATTAACACCTGAAACAAGCCAGAAAAACTATTTTTCTTGCTCAGGTCAGCGATTAATACTTGGAACCAGACAGGACAAGTTCTATAACCTCCACGGTATACTCCCGGTGAGCACGAGTCAGTTCCTAAATCTCAACAAAGTTAGACTTCCCCAGCGAAATCTTCTACAAACAACAGGTATGCAAGTTCTCGCTAAGGAATCTGTTACGCGATCGACACTTCTGCAGATGGCATCTATAAGCCCATCCTCCTACCAACAATCTCCAAATGGCATCTGTAAGCCCATTCCCGACGTTACAATGCTGATACTACACCATACGAGTGCAAATTTCTGGGCACTGTAGTGTTCAATTATCTTCCACCTTCAGATCACGAAAGGCTCGAAAGCCAATCTATATCCTCAGGTTTAAGAAAATTGAACAGGGGCAATTGTTGTACCCCAAAATTTGCCCTCTCATGTTTTCAAAGGTCTTCCCTTACATGGTGGGTCACAAACCCTTGCCTAAGAAAAATAAAGTTTTTTGAAGATGAACAAAGTGTCTTTCGATTGGCATCTGGGAAAAGTCTTCGATTGGGTATCCAAAATCCTTCGATACAGGCTTGACTCACCAGTCTTCGATTGGGCATTTGGCTCTCTTCGATCAGGCTTTGATTAGTAAGCTTCGATTAGGTGTTTGGAACCCTTCGATCAAGCTTTGGTCTGCAAGTCTTTGATTGAGCGCTGGACCTCCTTCGATCAAGCTTTGGTGCGCAAGTCTTCGATTGAGCATTGGACCCCTTCGATCAAGTCAATTTCACAATACTTCGACTAGTACTTCAGAGGGTCCTTCGACTGGAACTTCATACTTTACCTCAATCAGAACATCAGAACGAAATGACCTTCGAATGGCATTTCAGTGCAGAGTTTCTCTTAATCTAAGATGCTCTGATGAAGGAAGTTCTGAACACTTCGAATCATAACTTAGACTCATCACAAGGCCAAGGGCTGGTAGAAGTTGTCTAATAGGGAATGTTCTAAATAGATTCGAATTGGACTTTGAAGCTGGCAAAGAAGGCAGATTCGAAGGAATGAAGTAGGCTGGCATGACTTAGCAAAAACACATATCCTAACCTGTCCAGGTTCACCCAAAGTTCACAATGGCACGTATCCCTTGCAAATATAGAAATAATTAAATGCTGATTGTGGATTCAATTCCTGAGTTAAAGGCCAAATTCTTGCCTTTTCTATTCCTAACTCCACAGGAGCTGATTCGACCAGAGTGATTCTTTTCAAATCAAGCAGTCGAAACATAAGAAGTCCATTTGAAGGAGGAAACTCAAGACCAATCGAAGAGCATGGCCTGGAGGCATTCGAAAATCAAAGGTGTCCAGGTTCATTCAAGATTCCAAAGAGACATGAATATATTTCAAAAAAGGAAATCTTTTAATATGTTTGATTCTTGTCTCATGGCTTTAAAGGCCTGTTTAATTGGTTGTCTCTTGCCGTTACTAGACCATCACACTCCTATAAATACAAGGGCCAGCATACAGGGCCAGGGAGGAACAAAAACATTACAAAAATTATAGTAAAGGGAGAAAACTAGAATTACAGAACAGGAACAAGAACGAAAAAGACAGAAAAGAAACAGGGAGGATTTGGAGATACGCTGCCCACAAACCCACCAAAGGTTATCAGCATTTTCATCTAAGCCAAAGCAGCCTCAGCAAACATCTCCACACCCAGCGCCACATATCATACATCTTTAATTGGTAAGGGTTTGCAAAACCAAAATTGCACCTTCATGACATTTAAATACACATTGCATATGCATTCCTGTTATTACTGATTATGTTGCATGTAAGCTACAGCGCAAAGATGAGATTGTGCCATTGCTTGGGCACGATCTGAGTTTCTCCTTCAAATCTAAGGATAAAATAAACCCAGACCCAGATTCAGCAAGTTCAAATTGAGGAAGGATCCGAATTGGGAGGAGATTCGAATCAGGGGGGGTAAAATCCCCCCTGGACCTTTTAACATTTGTCTCGTTTTGCAGGAAATATATTCTCAGAATCCTGTTCAGAGTTTCGAAGCTTAGCAGCTTAGTTTCGAACTGGATCCAGGATTTCCAGATCGAAGGATGACATATCCAGATCGAACACCCCCAAAGTGCAGCCCCTCATGCACCTTCGATCAAGCCTCTTCACTGGGTCGAAAGACAGCCCACACCTCTTTCGATCCAGGCCTCCAGAATTATACCTTTCTTGATTTACTGCCTGTTCCTTCGATTTCAGCTTTGTTTTGATTATTTTATTTATTTTTTTAATCAACATAAAATCAACTAAAGAAAAACCACAAAAACATTAGGCTAGTTTTTTCTATTAAATTAACTTTGTCAATTAATCATTTAATTATCTTAACATTTTCTCAAAAAACTAAAATTAAGAAGATTTAGATCATTTTCCCAAAATAAAATAAAACAACAAAAATATTTTATTCTTAGGATTTTTAGAGGTTATTCTCAGATTCGCGCACGTTTATTTTATTGTAACTGCCTACTGGTTTGAAATAGCTTAACTAAGAATTTTACACTTTACTGCTTTATTCCCCCAATTTTGGACATGTAAATAATCCCCCTCCTCGAAGCCTTGTAATAGCATAGGATTTACAATTCCCGCACTTTAAATTCCTGTACATATATTAACTGTTTAGATGTATGCTAACTAGGATTGCATGACAAGATCTATCTTGACTTAAAATCAACAGTAGCTCACCATGACATGTAAAGATAATATAAACTGAAAATTGACACACTCGCACATGTAACTCTTAGGGTACGCCTCACTTGGTTGCCTCGAATGTGGTCATTGAGTATAGGATGTTTTAGAGGTCGCCCTTTTGTCCAAAGATCATAAGTTGCCTCGAAATGGTTGCCTAGGATAAAATGATCTAAGACATTAGGGTTACCACAAAGGCGTCCTAACGTTGCTTTAGTGACCACACGTCCCTTAATCGAATTGACCCGAAAAATCTAACAACGATGCTACCTACTCCTTAATAGTGGGATAGCATTGTCTAAAGGACACTTACACAGTCTAATTCCTTTTTGAGTAGGTAGATGCTCTTAAGTACTTGCTCATTTTAAAACAAAACAAAACTTTTCGCACTTACACTCTCTTCAAAAACAAAACTCTTTTCAAAACCCACAATCACAAAGAAAAGCAAACTTTTTGAAAACATAATGAGCAAGTACCTAAGAACCCGTGGATAACCACAGATAGAAAGGGTGCTAACACCTTCCCTTTCTATAATCTACCTCCCGAACCCGAGAAACATCTCAAAAAGGAATTTATCTGTGCTTTTGTCCTTTCCTTGTTGGATAAAATAAAAGACGGTGGCGACTCTTGCTTACCACGACATTTTGCAAAAACAAACGCAAACGCGAACCAGCATTCCAAAACAGTCAGTTCTCATTCCCCTCGATCACAGAACTGGCGACCCTGCTGGGGATACATATAAGTGAGGTGTACCTTAGGATTAGATCACTTGTGTTTTCAATTGTATGCTTTGTATGCTTTAAATTTTGTGGGCTTGTATCGGAGTTCTATAGATCCTAACCTGGATCTGGGGATACCCTTTAGGTAAGTGGCAATAAACTGTGAGGGATCTGTCTGGCATATACCGACACGGATGAAGCAGTAGCTACGTTGGTGTGGCACCTTAGTCTGTACCGATATCCCTTGTGTTGAAACGAGGAGAATATGGGTCTTCTAAGGAGTCATTAAGCACCAACTGACCTTAGAACCTTAAATTGACCAACTTGGCCATAGAATAGTAGCAGTATGCTACACTCATTGAGACTAAACTCTCGCGATGATTCCGGCCGCAAGAAAAGGTTGCTAAACTGGAATTATGACCGATTGAGGGTAGTCAGTGATATTGAGATCCTCTAGAACCCGATTACTATTTTTAGGACAGGTTTAAACCAACTAAACTAAAAGAGGGTAATGCCTAAACTCCATGCCAGCCTGAAATCTAAGGGCTCTTTTGTGTGACTTGTGTGCCTTCAAACTTGAACTACTTGCGCATTCTTGTTATCTGACAACATGAGTTCCTTGCAGGTTTTGTTTACAGTCCTTATCCAATAATTTGGATTTATCGCAGGGTTTACTTACAGCACCTCACATTTTTGCTTAAACGCATAACATGCACATCATAACATCATGCCTTAACATTTCCTTAACCATTTCAAGGATCTCAAGGGTTTGTGATGCAGGTTATGATAAATCAAATGTCTAGCAAGGGGCAAGGGGATTTATTTTCCTCTAGCCAATGCCGTCTAGAGATCAAAACATGATAACTTGAGTCAGGGGCTATGACCCACTCGATATGGTGAGCTTGACTCTTGAAGAAGGACTCTTAACAACACGAAGTTTCTTCTATTAAATTCTAACAAGTTCCTTGTTTAACCCGCGAGATCCTTGAAAACATTGCATACATATATCATACATATCATTGCATAACAGGTCTCCCAGTGCAGGTCTCTTATCTTCTTCGCTGTTTATTTCAGCAATCATCATGTCTACTGAACCTTCCACTGAGAAAGCTATCAAGGCCCTCCAGGCCCAGAATGCCCAATTTCAAGAGTTGGTCATGAGCCTAGCTAAGGGTCAGCAGGACCTGAAGACCCTGATTCTGAAAGAGAGGAAGAAGAAGAAGAAGAGGACCATCATGTTCAATACTGGACGCAGGTTTGGAAACGGGCTGCAGAATGAAGTTGATCTGACCACCTCATCTGGGGGTAAAGATAGTCCACAAGAAAGGAGGGCTCCTAGCCCTATGGTCTCCGACAACGAGACGTACTATGATGAAGAACAGTATCCTCCTGCTGAGGATAAATACAAACAGCTGGAAGACCGTTTGAGCGCCATGGAAATACAGAAGGTGCCCGATCTGGACTTTGGAGATCTAGGTCTATCATCTGGGGTGGTGATTCCCCATAAGTTCAAGGCACCTGCCTTTGCCAAGTATGACGGAGCTTCCTGTCCAAAGTTGCACCTTCGGTCATATGTGAGGAAGATCCAACCTTACACTGCTGATAAGAACTTGTGGATCCATTTCTTTCAAAATAGTCTTTCAGGGACTCAGCTTGAGTGGTTCTATCAGTTGGACGGAGCCAGTATCCACAGCTGGGAGGATTTGGCTACTGCATTCTATTGGCAGTATCAGTATAACTCCGACCTCGCTCCTACGTATACCCAACTCCAGGGTATGTCAATAGGGACGGGGGAAGGATTTAAAGAGTATGCTCAAAAATGGAGAGACCTTTCCGGAAGGGTGAAACCACCTTTAGCTGATCGTGAACTTGTTGATATGTTTTTGGGGACCCTGTCTGGTCCATTCTTTAACCATTTGATTGGAAGCTCTTCAGCCGGGTTTACAGACCTTATCTTGACTGGTGAGAGGATTGAAGATGGTATTAAGGCTGGGAAAATACAGAAGGGTGCCTCATCGGGCACCGAGAAGAAGCCGTTTAAGAAAGAGTCCAGTGCTGTCTACATTTCAAGAAGACAGAATAGACCTGAACATCGCCAAGCTGTCAACGCGGTTGTTATTTCAAAACCTGCTGGTGCTCCTCAGCATCACAACCAACAAAGGGACGAGAGACCTCGAAGGCAATTCACTTGTCTCAGCATGACTTTGTCTCAGATGTTGCCACAGTTGCTGAAGACCAATCTGGTGACTCTAAAAGAAGCTCCGAAGATTTTAAATACAACATCACCAAGGTATAACCCTAACGCCCGCTGCGCTTATCACTCTGATAGCCCGGGGCATAATATGGATGATTGTTGGGCTTTGAAGAACAATGTCCAAGACTTGATTGATGCGAAAGAGATCGAATTCGGCCCTCCTGAGACTCCCAATGTGATCACTGCTCCCTTGCCAAAATATGGCTAGGATTGAAAGCACTTTTGTTCATTTGAATTCTGAAGTTGTATTTTTCTTTGCTTATTCAAACAATTATTATCATGTAGAACTCTTTTATTTCATTAAAGCATTACACATGTCTGTTTTGAATTAATTGTTTTCACTATATTCAAATTGCTTTTATTTTTTGTGATGATCAACTCTCGATTAAAAAATTCTAAGACTTTAGAGGGAGGATGACGAAAACGATACCACGATCTTTACAGTATGCTTTTGAATAGACCCTGCTGATGAGGTACATGCATTGTTTCAAATCCTAAACAGTAGAGTTATAAGGAAGATAATCCCTAGTCAACCCCTTTGAGCCAAAGAAGTTGGAGTTTTTCTTTTCATGAATTAAAACCCGTAATCACAACCTGGGGTAGGGTAGTTTGCTCAGTTGATCCAGGTGCACAATGAATGGCATCAAAGAAGTCCTTCGGAAACAAAAGACAGCGTGGTTCCGTATAATCGTAAGGACAGGCAGGCATTACCTCTCAAAATAAAAGCCCAATAAGTCAAAACCTATGAAGGAGACTTACAAAAAAAAACTGGGGCATCCCGCTGACTGTAATCACAAAAGAAATAGTTCAGGAAAAAAGACAGGGATAACGCAATCAAAAAGAAAGAGGTCCTACAAACTCTTATAAAAATGACTGCCTGTTCAAAATAAACTGTCAGTATCCGAACCATCACCGGAATATCAGAGCAAAGACTCAAACGGGATCGAAATGCACGATTAGCTGAGTTTAGGATCAAAGAACATCACGAAGAACGGGTGGGTATAAATAAAATTTGAGCCTTTATCCTTTGTTTCTTAAACCGTGAACCAGACCACGATATAACCCTCAAAAATCCTAGCTGAAGCACAGGTTAGTTCGAAAGCATACTGTTACAAAAGGTATCCTGACTCTTGTAGGGCTTGCTGTAAATCCTGAGTTGACGTCGCATTTTACAAAATTTTCCTATCTTACTGAAAAAATGCATTTTTAAAAACTTCAAGACAGACATGAGCTTTGCATTCTTAAAATAACATTGTTTGCATATGACTATTTGTTCAAACAATAGAGAAATTTACACGACGAATATCTAGTGAACAAAAACCTTTTCAATAAAAAGGGTCACCTCAAGTGAAAAAAACACTTCCAACCAAGGGGCACGGCATGAGCATTGTCTATCATCTGGGGCAGTCAAGTCAAGATTCAAGGAGTCTCTCAAAGATGCCAAATAGCCAGGGGCAGATCTCCATCTGAATCACTTGGGGCATTGGACATGAATTCCAGCAACGAATCTTGTATGATCAAACGAACATCTTCTGGTAGTATGGCAACACAACACTACCGACAGGGACACCTCCCTACATCCTGAGAGCATGGACATAGTCAAAAAGTACTACGCATAATCAAAGACCCGCTAGGTTGACTGGCCTAGGCAAAAATAAGGGCTTCCCGGCGAACCAAAAGGGTTCGGGAAAAAATAAGGGATGAAAATGAAAAAATCTGTACACCCGGCAAGTCGAAAACCTGAAAAGGCGGCTTGGGCAAAAAAGGGTATCCCGATGGACTGAAAACCCGAAAGGGCGGTCCAAGCAAAAATTAGGGATCAAAGCGTACGACTATGTCCCGTCATCTCGTCACTTGCCTACCAGAAGAAGACTTGTCATTTCAATCGAAAGATACCAAGCACCTCATAGGTTAGGATAATACTCAATCCAAAGGGCCTCCGCAGGCACCTTCTCCTGCAGAAACAGGGGCAATAAAAATTGTCCAAACTGTACAGCTGCTCTGCTCACCAGGTACAAAGGTAAATTCAGCTGAAGAATATGACCAAGATTCCGTCACTCCCCGCAGAGTAAAACAGTAATGATAGCTCTCTCAGCTGAGACTTGCAACTATGAACAAATCATCAATACTCTCCCCAAGCAGAGTTAGTCTACCATCAGCCCTAAAAAGGTTGGGTGTCCCCAGAAGGTCTTAATATTCCCCAGCGGAGTATAAGGATATTCCCCAGCAAGCATAAGAGTATCCCTGGCATTCTTAATATCCCTCAACGGAATATAAGAATGTTCCTCGGCAGAACGCAAGATACCCCCAGTGGAGCCGTTCCCCCAGCGCAGTCTAAAAAAGTTGAATCATCTTCCCTAGTAGATTCTGGAAGCTTATCCCCTACGAAGCACAAATAAGTCTCCCCAGCCAAATTCAGAGGTTATCCTCACAAGAGTCTAACCAGGTTATCTTCAGCAAGTTCCAACTGAAAGATCATCCCCAGCGAAGTTCTTTCTATCCCCAGCGGAGTTCATCATCAAAATCCCCAACAGAGCTTATCAACGGAATCCCCAGTGGAGTTTATCATTAAAATCTCAGCAAAGTATCTCTTCCCCACAGAGTAATTCCCCGCAGAGTAATCTCTTCACCATGTTTATTCCCCAACGGAGTTATTTTCTCCTACATGTTTATTCTCACAACCATCTTCGTTCGTCATCCCCATCAGAAACATTCTAAGCAAAGTTTGAAGACACGCATACTCTTCAACAGCAGTCCAGGATTTAACAAACTCCCCGACATTTGTCAAGGATTTATTTTCCCAGACAAAAATACATTCATAAACATTTCACATTTCATACCTCCTATTTACATACATGATAAAGTGCATACGACACGATCTCATTTATTTTTGAGAACATCATGACATCATGCATTTCATACATCATGACATTGCACACAGCTAACGTTTACCTTTTTCAGGAAAAGGTCAATCAAAAGATGGCTACCATCAACCTTTTCAAGTCCCAATTTAATACCTGTAGTAAGCCAGGAAAACTATCTGTGGACGACTGATTGTAGATTAATACCTGTAACAAGCCAGGAAAATTATCTACATGAAGAGATTGAAGATTAATACCTGTAACAAGCCAGGAAGACCATCTTTCTTTCTCGGGTCAAAGATTAATACCTGAAACCAGACAGGATAACTATCTCCTTGACCAACCTTTTCAAGTCCCAGTTTAATACCTGTAGCAAGCCAGGAAAATATCTGTGGACGACTGATTGTAGATTAATACCTGTAACAAGACAGGAAAATTATCTACATGAAGAGATTGAAGATTAATACCTGTAACAAGCCAGGAAGACCTTTCTTTCTCAGGTCAGAGATTAATACCTGAAACCAACCAGGACAACTATCTCATCGGCCAACCTTTTTAAGTCCTAGTTTAATACCTGTAGCAAGCCAGGAAAATATCTGTGGACGACTGATTATAGATTAATACCTGTAACAAGACAGGAAAATTATCTACATGAAGAGATTGAAGATTAATACCTGTAACAAGCCAGGAAGACCTTTCTTTCTCAGGTCAGAGATTAATACCTGAAACCAGCCAGGACAACTATCTCATCAGCCAACCTTTTTAAGTCCCAGTTTAATACCTGTAGCAAGCCAGGAAAATATCTGTGGACAACTGATTATGGATTAATACCTGTAACAAGCCAGGAAAATTATCTACATGAAGAGATTGAAGATTAATACCTGTAACAAGCCAGGAAGACCTTTCTTTCTCAGGTCAGAGATTAATACCTGAAACCAGCCAGGACAACTATCTCATCGGCCAACCTTTTTAAGTCCCAGTTTAATACCTGTAGCAAGCCAGGAAAAATATCTGTGGACGACTGATTATAGGTTAATACCTGAAACCATCCAGGAAAATTATCTACATGAAGAGATTGAAGATTAATACCTGTAACAAGCCAGGAAGACTTTCTTTCTCAGGTCAGAGATTAATACCTGAAACCAGCCAGGACAGATATCTCCTCGACCAACCTTTTTAAGTCCCAGTTTAATATCTTTAGCAAGCCATGAAAAATATATGTGGACGACTGATTGTAGGTTAATACCTGAAACCAGCCAGGAAAATTATCTACATGAAGAGATTGAAGATTAATACTTGTAACAAGCCAGGAAGACTTTCTTTCTCAGGTCAGAGATTAATACCTGAAACCAGCCAGGACAGATATCTCCTCGACCAACCTTTTCAAGTCCCAGTTTAATACCTGTAGCAAGCCAGGAAAAATATCTGTGGACGACTGATTGTAGGTTAATACCTGAAACCATCCAGGAAAATTATCTACATGAAGAGATTGAAGATTAACACCTGTAACAAGCCAGGAAGACCATCTTTCTTTCTCAGGTCAGAGATTAACACCTGAAACAAGCCAGGAAAACTATTTTTCTTGCTCAGGTCAGCGATTAATACTTGGAACCAGATAGGACAAGTTTATAACCTCCCCGGTATACTCCCGGTGAGCACGAGTCAGTTCCTAAATCTCAATAAAGTTAGACTTCCCCAGCGGAATCTTCTACAAACAACAGGTATGCAAGTTCTCGCTAAGGAATCTCTTATGCGATCGACACTCCTGCAGATGGCATCTATAAGCCCATCCTCCTACCAACAATCTCCAAATGGCATCTGTAAGCCCATTCCCGATGTCACAATGCTGATACTACAACATGCGAGTGCAAATATCTGGGCACTGTAGTGTTCAATTATCTTCCACCTTCAGATCACGAAAGCTCGAAAGCCAATCTATATCCTCAAGTTTAAGAAAATTGAACAGGGGCAACTGTTGTACCCAAAAATTTGCCCTCTCATGTTTTCAAAGGTCTTCCCTTACATGGTGGGTCACAAACCCTTGCCTAAGAAAAATAAAGTTTTTTGAAGATGAACAAAGTGTCTTTCGATTGGCATCTGGGAAAAGTCTTCGATTGGGTATCCAAATTCCTTCGATACAGGCTTGACTCACCAGTCTTAGATTGGGCATTTGGCACTCTTCGATCAGGCTTTGATTAGTAAGCTTCGATTAGGTGTTTGGAACCCTTCGATCACGCTTTGGTCTGCAAGTCTTTGATTGAGCACTGGACCTCCTTCGATCAAGCTTTGGTGTGCAAGTCTTCGATTGAGCGCTGGACCCCTTCGATCAAGTCAATTTCATAATGCTTCGAATAGTACTTCAGAGGGTTCTTCGACTGGAACTTCATACTTTACCTCAATCAGAACATCAGAACGAAATGACCTTCGAATGGCATTTCAGTGCAGAGTTTCTCTTAATCTAAGATGCTCTGATGAAGGAAGTTCTGAACACTTTGAATCAGAACTTAGACTCATCACAAGGCTAAGGGCTGGTCGAAGTTGTCTAATAGGGAATGTTCTAAATAGATTCGAATTGGACTTTGAAGCTGGCAAAGAAGGCAGATTCAAAGGAATGAAGTAGGCTGACATGACTAAGCAAAAACACATATCCTAACCTGTCCAGGTTCACCCAAAGTTCACAATGGCATGTGTCCCTTGCAAATATAGAAATAACTAAATGCTGATTGTGGATTCAATTCCTGAGTTAAAGGCCAAATTCTTGCCTTTTCTATTCCTAACTCCACAGGAGCTGATTCGACCAGAGTGATTCTTTTCAAATCAAGCAGTCGAAACATAAGAAGTCCATTCGAAGGAGGAAACTCAAGACCAATCGAAGAGCATGGCCTGGAGGCATTCGAAAACCAAAGGTGTCTAGGTTCATTCAAGATTCCAAAGACACATGAATATTTCAAAAAAGGAAATCTTTTAATATGTTTGATTCTTGTCTCATGGCTTTAAAGGCCTGTTTAATTGGTTGTCTCTTGCCGTTACTAGACCATCACACTCCTATAAATACAAGGGCCAGCATACAGCGCCAGGGAGGAACAAAAACATTACAAAAATTATAGTAAAGGGAGAAAACTAGAATTACAGAACAGGAACAGGAACGAAAAAGACAGAAAAGAAACAGGGAGGATTTGGAGATACGCTGCCCACAAACCCACCAAAGGTTATCAGCATTTTCATCTAAGCCAAAGCAGCCATTCAGCAAACATCTCCACACCCAGCACCACAGATCATACATCTTTAATTGGTAAGGGTTTGCAAAACCAAAATTGCACCTTCATGACATTTAAATACACATTGCATATGCATTCATGTTATTACTGATTATGTTGCATGTAAGCTACAGCGCAAAGATGAGATTGTGCCATTGCTTGGGCACGATCTGAGTTTCTCCTTCGAATCTCAGGATAAAACAAACCCAGACCCAGATTCAGCAAGTTCAAATTGATGAAGGATCCGAATTGGGAGGAGATTCGAATCAGGGGGTAAAATCCCCCCTGGACCTTTTAACATTTGTCTCGTTTTGCAGGAAATATATTCTCAGAATCCTGTTCAGAGTTTCGAAGCTTAGCAGCTTAGTTTCGAACTGGATCCAGGATTTCCAGATCGAAGGATGACATATCCAGATCGAACACCCCCAAAGTGCAGCCCCTCATGCACCTTTGATCAAGCCTCTTCACTGGGTCGAAAGACAGCCCACACCTCTTTCGATCCAGGCCTCCAGAATTATACCTTTCTTGATTTACTGCCTGTTCCTTCGATTTCAGCTTTGTTTTGACTATTTTATTTATTTTTTTAATCAACATAAAATCAACTAAAGAAAAACCACAAAAACATTAGGCTAGTTTTTTCTATTAAATTAACTTTGTCAATTAATCATTTAATCATCTTAACATTTTCTCAAAAAACTAAAATTAAGAAGATTTAGATCATTTTCCCAAAATAAAATAAAACAACAAAAAGATTTTATTCTTAGGATTTTTAGAGCTTATTATCAGATTCGCACGCGTTTATTTTATTGTAACTGCCTACTGGTTTGTAATAGCTTAACTAAGAATTTTACACTTTACTGCTTTATTCCCCCAATTTTGGACATGTAAATAATCCCCCTCCCCGAAGCCTTATAATAGCGTAGGATTTACAATTCCCGCACTTTAAATTCCTGTACATATATTAACTGTTTAGATGTATGCTAACTAGGATTGCATGACAAGATCTATCTTGACTTAAAATCAACAGTAGCTCACCATGACATGTAAAGATAATATAAACTGAAAATTGACACACTCGCACATGTCACTCTTAGGGTACGCCTCACTTGGTTGCCTCGAACGTGGTCATTGAGTATAGGATGTTTTAGAGGTCGCCCTTTTGTCCAAAGATCATAAGTTGCCTCGAAACGGTTGCCTCGGATAAAATGATCTAAGACATTAGGGTTACCACTAAGGCGTCCTAACGTTGCTTTAGTGACCGCACGTCCCTTAATCGAATTGACCCGAAAACTCTAACGACGATGCTACCTACTCCTCAATAGTGGGATAGCATTGTCTAAAGGACACTTGCACAGTCTAATTCCTTTTTGAGTAGGTAGATGCTCTTAAGTACTTGCTCCTTTTAAAACAAAACAAAACTTTTCGCACTTACACTCTCTTCAAAAACAAAACTCTTTTCAAAACCCACAATCACAAAGAAAAGCAAACTTTTTGAAAACATAGTGAGCAAGTACCTAAGAGCCCGTGGATAACCACAGATAGAAAGGGTGCTAACACATTCCCTTTCTATAATCTACCTCCCGAACCCGAGAAACATCTCGAAAAGGAATTTTCTGTGCTTTTGTCCTTTTCTTGTTGGATAAAATAAAAGACGGTAGCGACTCTTGCTTACCGCGACATTTTGCAAAAACAAACGCAAACGCGAACCAGCATTCCAAAACAGTCAGTTCTCATTCCCACCGATCACAGTAGGGTTACTTCGATATGAAATCCTGGATAGTAGGGCTGCTGAGAAGGAACCTGGATAGTAGGGTTACTTTGATATGAAATCCTAGATAGTAGGGCTGCTGAGAAGGAACCTGGATGGTAGGGTTACTTCGGTATGAAAGCCTGAATAATAGGGCTGTGAGAAGGAACCTGATAGTAGGGTTACTTCGTGATAAGTTCGTGTAAAACTTCAAAAGGAACCTGGGTAAGGTTATAAGTTTGTGTAAAACTTCAGGAAGAACCGGGGTAAGGTTACCTTGAGATAAGTTCGTGTAAAACTTCAGGAGGAAACAGGGTAAGGTTACCTTGAGATAAGTTCGTGTAAAACTTTGGGAGGAACCGGGGTAAGGTTACCTTGAGATAAATTCGTGTAAAACTTCGGGAGGAACCGGGGTAAGGTTACCTTGAGATAAGTTCGTGTAAAACTTCGGGAGGAACCGGGATAAGGTTACCTTGAGATAAGTTCGTGTAAAACTTCGGGAGGAACCGAGGTAAGGTTACCTTGATATGATAATGTAGATTAGTTGACCCGTTTGATTTCAGGAACTGAGTTTCCATTAGTTTTCTGTAGATGTGATCTGTATAACTGCTGGATTTGTTGAAGCTAACCGTCTTTTCCTGAAAAATATCAGGGTTAGTTATATGTGATTCATGAAATGCAGGGCGAGATGATGTTCTCAAAATAAATGAGATTATGTTGTATATGATATGTATGTGTATGTCATGATGTATGTTCATGAAATGCTGTCGGGGTATGCTTGCGCCTGGGAAAATAAATCCCTGACTGTTGCTGGAGATTCATAAATATTCTGTCGGGAAGAGGTGTTGGAGAAGTAACTCTGCGAGGACCAGACTTTGGGGGAACAGACACTCTGTTGGTCGACCTGCTGATCTGGAGAGATAAACTCAGCTGGGGATAAAATTCTGCTGTTGGAGCTGATGAGCTCTGTTGGAGATTGAGCTTCTGTATCTGTAGAAATAGACTTCGCTTGGGGAATGAAATTTGTCGACTCGCCTGCGATTACGAACCTCCGTTGTGGATAATTATATCCTGTTTCAGGAAAGCTGACCTCAATGCCTTTGGGTATTTTTACTCTGTGGGGAGTGCACATACCGATAATTATGTTCCCAAGCATGACCCTATCCCGATACCTGCGAGGCAAAGTGACTGTAGGGTTCGGTACTTCTTATTTTCCCTGTTTCTAGAATTACGAGTAATTGTCTTTTGTTTCTTATGCAAATATTTATGAGCAACAATCATTTTCAAATGAATATATCAAAAATAAATCATTGGACGTTCTTGCAAAATAAAATAGAAAAACAAACAAACTAGAGTTTTGTAAGAATGACTTGTATTGATTTTGAAATTGGTCTGTAATAGGCGTTTTGTACAAAGAGGTTGACGTCCTAGTAAGAGAACGCCGGCGAAAGGAATTACAATTTGTGCAAAAGAAATAAAAACAGCTATGTGAAACAACCCCATTGGGTTCCAACTCTGTTATTGTCTTTATATCTTCAAGTGTCTCATCACTTTTCTACTTGGCCGAAGGTTGATTAGATTGATTGGCGCCATCTGAGCTTGATAGCTGATACCGAAGTCTGGTCGCAATATGATCCAATGAGACACAGTGATACGCTTTAATCCCTAACTTTTTCCTGGATTGCCCTTTCGGGTTTTCAATCCACCGGGATACCCTTTTTTGCTCAAGCCTCCCTTTCGGGTTTTCGACTTGCCAGGTGTACATATTTTTTTCATTTTCATCCCTTACTTTTGCCCTAACCCTTTTGGTTCGCCGGGAAGCCCTTATTTTTGCCTAGGCCAGTCAACCTAGTGGGTCTTTGATTATGCGTAGTATCTTTTCACTATGTCTGCATTGACAAGGTGAGGAAGGTCGTCACCATCCATGTTGGTTAGAATCATGGCTCCTCCCGAGAAAATGTTCTTAACCACAAATGGCCCTTCGTACGTGGGGGTCCATTTGCCCTGAGATCACCTTGCGGCAGTATAATGCGTTTGATCACCAGATCCACGACTTGATATTCTTGACGCCTGACTTTCTTGTTAAAAGCCTTGATCATTCGCTTTTGATACGTCTGACCATGGCAGATAGCAGTAAGTCTCTTTTCATCTATTAGATTTAATTGATCAAGCCGGGTTTGGATCCAGTCGTCTTCATTCAAACCCGCATCCTTCATAATTCTGAGAGAAGGTGTCCGGACTTCTATGGGTAGGACTGCCTCCATGCCATATACCAAAGAGTAGGGTGTTGCCCCTGTTGATGTCCGTGCTGAGGTATGGTACCCATGAAGAGCGAATGGTAACATCTCATGTCAGTCTTTATATGTCACTGTCATCTTCTGTACAATCTTCTTGATATTCTTGTTAGCAGCTTCAACAACCCCATTCATATTCGGCCGGTAGGGAGAAGAGTTGTGATTCTGTATCTTGAACTGTTTGCAGAGCTCGGTGATCATTGTGTTGTTGAGATTTGTACCATTGTCAATAATAATCCTCTCTGGTACACCATATCGACAAATTAGATTGTGTAGGATAAACCGCGCCATGACGTTCTTGGTTACTATAGCAAAGGAAGCAGCCTCAACCCACTTCGTGAACTAATCAATTACTACCAGAATGAAGCGATGCCCGTTAGACACAGTAGGTCTGATCTCGCCGATCATATCAATACCCCACATCGCGAAAGGCCAAGGGGCCGTCAAAACATTCAGGGGCACTGGAGGTACATGCACCTTATCAGCATAGACTTGCATTTATGATAGGTTCGAGAGTGCTGATAACAATCGGCTTCCATAGTGGACCAGTAGTATCCTTCCCGTAGGATCTTCTTAGCCATGGTGTGTCCACTAGAATGGGTTCCGAAAGTGCCTTCATGTATATTTGTCATGATCCTCCCTGCTTCTCTCTTGTCTACACAACGTAGTAGTGTGGAGTCATGGTTGCGTTTATAGAGGATCCCATTACTGAGGAAGAACTTTGCAGTGAACCTCCTCAGGAACTTCTTATCGTTGACAGATGCCCCTTTGGGATATTCCTGAGCCTCGAGATACCTTTTGACTTCGTGAAACCAGGGTTTGTCTGCCACTTCTTCGGTATCGATCTCACAGTAACGTGTTGGTTCATCCAACCTCTCAATGGTAATCTGGGGAGCTTCATTGTCCACCCTAACCTTGAACATAGAATACATGGTAGCTAGCGCGTCCGCCAACTGGTTCTCCTCTCGTGGGAAATGTCCGAAGGTTACCTCCTTAAAGTGCGGGAGCAATGTCAGTACATACTCTCTGTAAGGAATGAGATTTGGGTGCTTCGTATCCCACTCACCTTTGATTTGACTAATCACCAGGCGGAATCCCCGAATACACTTAAAAACTTAATCCTTAGGTCAATAGCAGCTCGAAGTCCCATGATACACGCTTCATACTCCGCCATGTTGTTGGTGCAGTTGAAACATAATCGGGCGGTGAACAAAGTATGACAGCCCTCAGGAGATATAATTACAGCGCCAATGCCATTACCCAGTGCGCTTGAGGCTCCATCAAAATACATAGACCATCGGGATCCCTCTTCAGGTCCTTCATCCGGTCCAGGCTCTTCGTAGTCAGTCACCAACATGATATTCTCATCCGGGAACTCAAAATTTATGGACTGGTAATCATCCACGGCCTGATGAGCCAAATGATCAGCCAATACACTCCCCTTTATTGCTTTTTGGGTTGTATATTGTATGTCGTATTCAGTTAAGATCATTTGCCACCTTGCTATCCTTCCGGAGAGAGGGCTTCTCGAAAATGTACTTGACCGGATCCATCTTTGATATCAACAAAGTAGTGTGAGTCAGCATATACTATCTCAGTCGGCGAGCAGCCTATGCCAAAGCGTAACAAGTTTTCTCGAGCAATGAGTATCAGGTCTCACAGTCGGTAAACTTTTTGCTAAGGTAGTAAATGACATGCTCTTTTCGGCCAGACTCGTCATGCTGCCCCAGTACACACCCCATTGAATTGTCTAGCACCGTCAAGTATAATATCATAGGTCTTCCTTCCATTAGAGGCATGAGAATTGGTGGTTCTTGAAGGTATTCCTTGATTCTCTCAAAAGCGGTCTGGAATTCATCATTCCACTTTACCACTTGATCTTTCTTCAGAAGCTTGAAGATTGGCTCACAAGTAGCAGTCAGATGTGAAATGAACCTGGCGATATAATTCAGACGTCCCAGGAAACCTCTAACTTCCTTCTCTCTGTGGGGAACCAGTATCTCTTGTATGGCCTATACCTTCACAGGGTCTACCTGAATATCCTTATCACTGACGATAAAACCCAGAAGCTTAACAGACCTTACCCTGAAGGTACACTTGTTTGGATTCAACCTCAGCTTATATGTCTTCAACCTGTCAAATAATTTCTGGGGATGATCAAGGTGCTCTTCCTCAGTCTGAGACCTGGCTATCATGTCATCAACATACACTTCGATCTCATGGTGAATCATATCGTGAAACAAAGCGACCATGGCGCGCTGATATGTTGCCCCAACATTCTTCAACCCAAAAGGCATCACCTTGTAGCAGAAGGTACCCCACTGTGTGATGAAGGTTGTCTTCTCCATGTCTTCAGGAGCCATCTTGATCTGATTGTAACCAGAGAAACCATCTCCAACAAGTTTATTCCCCAACGGAGTCATCTTCTCCTACCGGTTTATTCTTGCAACCATCATCCCCAGCGGAAACGAAGAACTTTGTTCTTCAACATCAGCCCAGGATTCAACTCCCTGACATTCGTCAAGGATTTATTTTCCTAGACGAAAATACATTCATAAACATATCACCTTTCATACATATTGCTTACATACACAATGCATGCACATACGCATCATATCACACAATCTCATTTCTCCCTGAGAACATCATGACATCATGCATTGCACAACTGATGTTTTGCCTTTTTCAAAAAAAAGGTCAATCCAAAGACGATTACTATCAACCGTTGTAATTCCAGATTCGATACCTGCATCTAGCCAGGGCATATCTGTGAGCGATTGGTTGTGGATTCGATACCTGTATCTAGCCAGGGCATATCTACATTAAAGAGGTTAAAGAGATAGCTGGGAAATGCTCCAGATATGGATGTTGTTCTTTTGCTTATTCAGAGTTACTTGTTCAGAAATAGTTCAGAGATGCTCCAGATGGACGCTATTCTGTTGCTTATTCAGGGCTTCTTTTCAGAGATAACTTAGAGATGATCCAACCACGGATGCTATTCTATTGTTTATTCAGAGATTCCTTCTAGATATAGTTCAGATATGACCCAGGCATGGTGATGTTCTGATACTTATTCCAGATTTCCTTTCAGAGATAGCTTGGAAATGCTCCAGATATGGATGCTGTTCTTTTGCTTATTCAGAGATTCCTTCTAGATATAGTTCAGATGTGACCCAGGCATGGCGACGTTCTGATACTTATTCCAGATTTCCTTTCAGAGATAGCTTGGAAATGCTCCAGATATGGATGATGTTCTTTTGCTTATTCAAGACTCCTTCTAGATATAGTTCAGATGTGACCCAGGCATGGCCACGTTCTGATACTTATTCCAGATTTCCTTTCAGAGATAGCTTGGAAATGCTCCAGATATGGATGCTGTTCTTTTGCTTATTCAAAGATTCCTTCTAGATATAGTTCAGATGTGACCCAGGCATGGCGACGTTCTGATACTTATTCCAGATTTCCTTTCAGAGATAGCTTGGAAATGCTCCAGATATGGATGTTGTTCTTTTGCTTATTCAAGACTCCTTCTAGATATAGTTCAGATGTGACCCAAGCATGGCGACGTTCTGATGCTCATTCCAGATTTCCTTTAGAGATAGCTTGGAAATGCTCTAGATATGGATGCTGTTCTTTTGCTTGTTCAAAACTCCTTCTAGATATAGTTCAGATGTGACCCAGGCATGGCGACGTTCTGATACTTATTCCAGATTTCCTTTCAGAGATAGCTTGGAAATGCTCCAGATATGGATGCTGTTCTTTTTCTTATTCAAGACTCCTTCTAGATATAGTTCAGATGTGACCCAGGCATGGCGACGTTCTGATACTCATTCCAGATTTCCTTTCAGAGATAGCTTGGAAATGCTCCAGATATGGATGTTGTTCTTTTGCTTATTCAAGACTCCTTCTAGATATAGTTAAGATGTGACCCAGGCATGGCGACATTCTGATACTCATTCCAGATTTTCTTTCAGAGATAGCTTGGAAATGCTCCAGATATGGATGTTGTTCTTTTGCTTATTCAAGACTCCTTCTAGAGATAGTTCAGGTGTGACCCAGGCATGGCGACGTTCTGATACTTATTCAGATTTCCTTTCAGATATAGCCTAGAGATGCTCCAGATCCGGACGCTATTCTATTGCTTATTCAGATTCAAACTTCTAAAGACAACTTAGAGATGCTCCATCCCGGATGCTATTCTATTGTTCAGTCCAGATACGATCCAGATTCGGATGACATTCTGTTACTCATGCAGTATGGATATACCCCAGACATGGCGGTCATTCTACCATTTATTCAGACGTCAGCAATCAGGCACAGACTAGATATGCTCCAGACACGGAAGCTATTCTATTTCTTATTCAGATTCACCTATCCACCGTCTTTCCAAATGACATCTATAAGCCCATTCCCGACAAGGTTCTGTCACACTTCCAAATGGCATCTGTAAGCCCATTCCCGCTATCACACTGCTGATACTCAACTATGTGAGTGCAAATTTCTGGGCACTCTAGTGTTCAATCATCTTCCACCTTCGGATCACGAAAGGCACACACGCCAATCTACATCCTCAGGTCTAAGAAGATTGAACAGGGGCAACTGTTGTACCCCAAAATTTGCCCTCCCATATTCTTCAAAGTTTTGACAAGCATCACCCCAAATTGTTCAAAGTCTACTCAAGGGCTACACAGTCAACCACTCTCTTAAAGCCAGTCAAACTAGGGTTTTGGTTCTTGCAAGGAATTTGAGGTTTTCAAAGGCTCAATCAAGTCCCATATGCTCATAAACATTGTCAAGCACCTACATGTCAAGTTTCAAGGCTCACAAGGTCAAGTTGCACAGTCAAAAGCCCTAATTGCTCCACAGTCAACTGTAGGGGCAAAATGGTCATTTGGCAGTCAAAAGTCAAAATTTTTGGTCAACATCTTATTTTGAAGCCACAATCATCATTTGGTCAAGTCTTGACCATGATTTCACAAGAATGGCTCAAAAATCATCAAGGTGTCAAAAGTTTCTATTTTTGGACAGTTGAAAAGTCAACTGTAACTTGACCAAAGCATAACTTCTTCATGGTTTATCAGAAAAATCCCATCCAAAGCTTATTTTGAAGGGGATGACATTTCCTACAACTCATCTTCACACTCCAAGTCCAAGAAATGCTCTCACAAAAAGTTATCAATTTCAACATTATAGGTCATTTTCAAAAGTCAACAAAAAGGCACTTTAAGTAAAAGACCATAACTTGAGATTGGTAAATCAAAATGACATGGGACCAAAGACATCGGTTAGAGGACTCCAAGACCTTTCCAAAATGTCCAAGAACATGTTCATAGCTTCAAAATTGAGCAAGATATGCATTGGAGAATTTGGGAAATTTTTGTGAAATGGCCAAAGTCAATTATCCTTGAAACTTCATTTTTGACAAAAAGGGCCCACTTTTCCCACTTGATTCAGCTTGGCCATGCCTCCCACGTGTCCCACAATTTATTTCAAGATTAAAAATTAATTTTTCCATTTTTATTTAATTTTATTTGATTTAAACCATTTTAAATCTTTAAAATTCAAATAGAAATCAAGAAAGTTAATGGAGGGATATCTTTGAGTTTGAATAGCTTTGATACACCATCATTCACCTTCCAAATTCGTTCAAGGCCTATTCCAAGCAAGAAATTCAAATTTTGACAAGAATGGCAAGTTGCTTTAATGGAGGTTATGGCAAAATCTCAAGTATAATTGCAATGGTTAAAGGCTCATCATGTGACTGATTCTCATTCATTACTATATATACAAGCCTTCCCAACCTCATTCAAAAAAGGGTGTGTGCAGAAACGGCCAAGAGCAAAAACCAAAAATTATTCAAAAAGTGAGAGTTCTAAAACATAGTTGCGAGCATCTTCATATTAAAACAAGCACGTGGTTCTATTCCTTGCCACACCCTGAAGCTAAAGCAACCTTTGCCAAGTCCTGAGGCTCATACCGCGCTGTAAGTTCTTCCCAGGTCCCCCATAATTCTCATATCATTTTTGTTAACGCGTTCTTGTGCAGTTTCTCAAGTAGTTTCCACCATAAGCCTCACCCATCCAACAAGCCAAGTGTCATTGGAGGCAGATCTAAAGGCCCAGAATGCAAGAGTACTATGCTCTGGAGTCAGCGCATGCGTAGGCAACCGAAAAAAGTCAAATAAGGCTTCTTGTTGTTGGGCCAGAATTACTTCAAAAAACCTCCATGAAGGCCATCTCACCCCCCTTGGGTTTTCTTACCTTTTTCTTATTTTATTTTGTTTTGTCATTTTCTTTTCTTTTATTTATTTGCCTTATTTTTTTTATTAACATAATTAACCAACTAATATTTTCATAAAAAATTCAAAAAAAATAGAATTAACATTATTACTATTTTATTTTGTAAATAAATATTAACAAATAAATAGTTTAATTAGGCAATTTCAATTTCTTTTCTTAATGATTAAAATGGATTTATAATTAGGAAGAATTAACTTTTAATTTTATTTCTTTTCATTTTATTTCATAAAAACATAAAACACAAAAAATGTATTTTCTTTTAATTAAATTAATTAATTAGTCATTAATTAGCTTTAATTTCATTTTAATTACATAAAAGACCAAAAAATCAATTTCTTTTCTTAAAAGGGTCAACACCCTTAGAACATTCCGATTTAATTTTTATTCGCGCACAGTTTATTATTATGTAATTGCTTCCAAGACATGTAATAGTAATTAGGACTTTTACTGTTTTTATTTTCTTTCCGTACTCATTTACTAAAAAAACGGGTCTTTGTAATTTTTGGCGATGTATAGACCCGCGCCTTGTAATAGCGTAGGATTTATGTTTCCGCAATTTACTTTCCGCACCCCTTAACTGCTAAACTTGCATGAAAGAATGTATGTAAATAAAAACAACTCGTAGCTCACTAGTTACAAAGACAAACATAACATGAAAACAACACACAATGCACACACCACTTCTAGGGTACGCCTCACTCGTTGCCTTCGAAACGTGGTTGTCAAGTATAGGACGTCTTAGCGGTCCTTATGTCCATGATCCAGTTGCCTCGAAACAGTTGCCTCAAAACAGTTGCCTTGAAACAGTTGCCTCGGAACAGTTGCCTCGAAACGGTTGCCTCAGATTAAAAAGGGATCAAGGATATAAGGGTAGCTTCTAAGGTGTCCTACTGTTGCTTCGATGACCACATTGTCCCTACACTCGAATTGACCCGAACACCTCCAACGGTGGTGCTACCTACCTCTCAATGGTGGGATGGCACTACCTAAAGGACACTTACACAGTTTAATTCCTTAGGGTAGGTAGATGACTCATGGGTACTTGCTCTTTTCAAAAACAAACAAAATACTTTTCACACCTTACACTTTCAAAAAGTTTTCAAACAATACTTCATACACTCTTGAGGACTGATACAAGAGTTACCTAGAAGTTTTCAAACGAACTTTTTCAAAACCCACACACACTTGAAAAGCAAACAATCTTTTGAAAACATAAGAGCAAGTACCTAAGAGCCCGTGGATAACCACGGATAGAAAGGGTGCTAACACCTTCCCTTTCTATAAATCTACCTCCCGAACCGAGAAACGTTCTCATAAGGAATTTTGCTGTGCTTTTGTCCTGTCCATGTTGGAGAAAATAAAAGACGGTGGCGACTCTTGCTTCCGCGACATTTCGCGAACCAGCGTTAAACAGTTAGTTCTATTTCCACCGATCACAGAACTGGCGACTCTGCTGGGGATAGTTTTAAGTGAGGTGTACCTTAGGATAGCTCATACTTGTGTTTTCAATTGCTTTGTTTTGCTTGCTTTAATATTATTGGGCCTGTCTTGGAAGTTCTATAGATCCTAGCCCGGATCTGGGGGATACCTTCTTAGAAAGTAGCAACAAGACTGTGAGGGAACTGTGCGGGGTATACCGACACGGTTGAAGCAGTCTGCTACGTTGATGTGGCACTTTGGTGAGTATCGGTAACCCTTGAGTCCAGTCAAGGAGGGTACGTGGCCGCCGCGTGGTGTCTTGAAGCATCAACTGACCTTAGGAACCTTAATTGAACCATCTTGGCCTCTTTAGGGTAGTGAGATAACTACTTTGGTGCAGTCCGAAGTTGGTTGATACTCGATACTACACTCAGTTGAGGGTTGTTTTCTTGGGATATTTTGATCGCCAGTTCAGTGGCTAAATCGAAATGATGAACACAGAAAACAATCCAATGATATTGAGATCCTTAGAACCCGGTTACTTTGATAGGACAGGTTTGAGCCCACCAACTTCAAGAGGGTAGTACCCCAAACTTCATGCTGGCCTGAACTCTAAGGGCTTTCTTGTGTGACTTGTGTGCTTTCAAACTTGACTTGTACATACTTGTTATCTAACAACATGGGTTCCTTGCAGGTTTTGTTTATAGTCCTTAATTGGGACTCATTACAGGGCCTACTTACATCACTCCATGCATAGCATAACATCATACCATCATACCATTGCATACATCCTACATAAGGACTAATCCATTTCAAGGATCTTAAGGGTTTGTGATGCAGGTCATGATGAACCAACTATCTAGCAAGGGGCAAAAGGGGATTTATTTTCCTCTAGCCAAGGTTGATGACTTGGGTCAGGGGCTATGACCCACTAGATATGGTGAGCCTTGACTCTTGAAGAAGGGCTCTCAGCAACATGAAGTTCCTTCCATCAAGCTACCAAAATTCAAATGCTAACAATTTTTCTTGTTTACCCCGCGAGATCCTCGGAAACATTTCATGCATACATATCATTGCATCACAGGTGCCCTTTTGTTACAGGTCACTTACCTTCTTCGCTATTTATTTCAGCAGTCATCATGAATCCTGAATCATCCAATGAACAAGCTATCAAGGCCCTCCAGGCCCAGAATGCCCAGTTCCAGAAGTTGATTATGAGCCTATCCCAGGGTCAAAAGGAATTGAAGACTCTGATTCAGAAGAAGAAGAAGAAGAAGAAGAAGAAGAGGACTGTTTTGTTCAACCCTAGGCGCAGATCTGGGAACACACTGCAGAATGAAGCTGAGAGGACTGCTCCATCTGTGGGGGAAGGCAGTCACCAAGGGAGAGAGGTTCCTAGCCCTGTGGTCTCTGACACCGAGACAAACTTCAATGATGAACAGTACCCCCCTGCTGAAGACAGGTACAAGCAGCTGGAGGACCGGTTAAATGCTATGGATATCCAACGTGTGCCTGGGTTGGACTTTGGGGACCTAGGTTTATCTTCTGGGGTGGTGATCCCTCACAAGTTCAAGGCACCTGCCTTTGTAAAGTACGACGGGGTTTCTTGTCCTAAGCTGCACCTCCGTTCATACGCAAGGAAGATCCAGCCCTACACGACAGACAAGAATCTATGGATCCATTTCTTCCAGGAGAGTTTTTCAGGGACTCAGCTCGATTGGTTCTATCAGTTGGATGGAACCAGTATTCGTAATTGGGAGGACTTGG
Organism: Vicia faba; assembly: GCA_948472305.1. NCBI lineage: Eukaryota > Viridiplantae > Streptophyta > Magnoliopsida > Fabales > Fabaceae > Vicia > Vicia faba. The sequence continues at coordinate 1,648,251,032 of OX451737.1, read as the reverse complement.
CAACAGCTTTTTATAAGCAGTATCAGTATAATGCCGACCTCGCTCCTACGCGTACCCAACTCCAGGGTATGTCACTTGGGACGAGTGAAGGTTTTAAGGAGTATGCGCAAAGGTGGAGAGATCTGGCTGGAAGGGTGCAACCACCTTTGACTGACCGTGAACTCGTCGACATGTTCTTGGGCACCCTGTCTGGTCCCTTCTTCAACCATCTGATTGGGAATTCTTCTACTGGGTTTACAGATTTGATCTTGACCGGGGAGAGGATCGAAGCTGGCATCAAGGCTGGAAAGATTCAAGAAGCTGCACCTTCTGATACTCACAAAAAGCCTTACACTGGGAAGAAAGAGGCCAATGCTGCGTACAGCCAAAAGGGTCGCCATGATCAACATGTAGGGGCAGTCCAGATCTCTAATCCTAGGCCTGATCAACAAGGACAAGGGCATCAACGTAAGGAGGTCGCACCCAAGAGACAATTCACTAAAATCAACATGTCACTGGATCAAGCGCTACAGCAAATGTTGAAGGCAGGGCTGATTACCTTGAGGGCTCCTCTCCGGAATCCAAACACCTCTGCTCCCAACTACCATCCTAATGAGAGGTGTGCATACCACTCCGATAGCTCGGGTCATACTACGGACAACTGCTGGCCTTTGAAGAACAAGATTCAAGACATGATCGACGCCGGAGAGATTCAGTTTGAAGCGTCAGAGACTCCAAACATAATCAATGCTCCTTTGCCCAATCATTGAAGGCTTTTGTTTATTTGAATTTTCGAGTTGTAATTTTTTTGCTTATACAAACAATTAATGTCATAGCAAACTCTTTTATTTCACTAATGCACTGCATATGTCTGTTTTTGAATTAATCCAATTATTTTCATTATATTCAAATTGCTTTCATTTTTTGATGATCAACTCTCAATTAATAATTCTAAGCCTCTTGAGGGAGGATGACGAAAACGATACCACGATTTACAGTATGCTTTTGAACAGACCCCGCTGATGAGGTACAGGCATTGTTTCAATTCCTAAACACTGGAGTTATAAGGATGATAATCCTTCGTCAACCCCTTTGAGCCAAAGAAGTAGGAGTTTTCTTTTCGAAAATTAAAACTCTTAATCATAACCTGGGGCAGGGTAGTTCTCTCAGTTGATCCAAGTGCACAACGAATGGCATCAAAGAAGTCCTTACAAAACAAAAGACAGTGATGGCTCCAAATAATCATAAAGACAGGAAGTCATTATCCCTCAAAAATAAAAACCCAATAAGTCAAAACCTATGAAGGAGACTTACAAAACTGGGGCATCCCGCTGACTGTAATACAAAAAGAAACAGTTCAGGCAAAAAACAGGGATAACGAAATCAAAAAAGAAAGAGGTCCTACAAACCCTCAACCAAAAAAGGAATGACCGCCTATTCCAAGTAAATTGTCAACATCCAAACCATCACCGGTATATCAGGACAAAGACTCAAACAAGGTCTAACGCACGATCAACTGAGTTTAGGTTTGAAGAACATCACGAAGAACGGGTGGGTACAAATAAAATTTGAGCCTTTATCCTTTGTTTCTTAAACCGTGAACCAGGCCAGGCTACAACCCTCAAAAGTCCTAGCTGAAGCATGGGTTAGTTCGAAAGCATACTGTTACGAAAGATATCCTGACTCCTTAAGGCTTGCGGTAAAATAACGAGTTGACATCACAATTTACAAAAAATTCACTTGTTTTTATGAAAAAATGCATTTTCGAAAACTTCAAGACAGACATAAGCTCTGCATCTTTAAATAACATTGTTTGCATATGACTTTTTGTTCGAACAGCAGAGAAATCCGCACGACGAATATCTAAGTGAACAAAAGTACTTCCAACCAAGGGGCATAGCATGATCATTGTCCATTATCTGGGGCAGTTAAGTCAAGACTCGGAGAATCTCTCAAAAGGCCAACAAGCTTGGGGAAAATCTCCGTTTGAGTCACTTGGGGCATTGGACAATCAAACGAAGATCTTCTGGTGGTATGACGATACAACACTACTAACAGTGGCACCTCCCTACATCCTGAGAGCATGGACATAGTCGAAAAATACTACGCATAATCAAAGACCCGCTAGGTTGACACACCTAGGCAAAAATAAGGGCTTCCCGGCGAACCAAAAGGGTTCGGGCAAAATAAGGGATGAAATAGAAAAATCTGTACACCCGGCAAGTCGAAAACCTGAAAAGGCGGCTTGGGCAAAAATGGGTATCCCGGTGGACTGAAAACCCGAAAGGGCGGTCCAGGCAAAAGTTAGGGATCAAAAGCGTACGACTATGTTCCGTCATCTTGTCACTTGCCTACCAGAAGAAGATTTGTCAAATCGGCAGTCCTCAAGCACCTTTATAGGTACCTTCTCCTGCAGAAACAGGGGCAATAATGAGTTGTCCAAACGATCTAGTTGCTCTGTCAACCAAGGTACCAAGGTAGGTTCGGCTGAAGAATGTAACCAAGTTACCTCAACTCCCCACAGAGTAAGACCAAATTTCAGCAATACTCCCCCGAGCAGAGTTTGGTCTCCCAATAGACCCTGAAAAGGCACAGTATCCTCCAGCAAGTCAGCGATACTCTCCCCAAGCAGAGTTAGTCTATTGTCAGCCTCAAGGAAGTTGGTTTATCCCCCAGAAGATCTCAATATTCCCCAGCGGAGTATACAGATCTTCCTAAGCAAGCATCCCCGGCAGTCTTAATATAAGATTGTTCCCCGGCGGAATACCAGACACCCCAGTGGAGCCACTTCCCCAGTACAGTTCAAAAGTTTCCCCAGGAAAGTTGAATCAATCTCCCCAGTAGATTCTGGAAGCTTATCCACAGTAGATTCTGGAAGCTTGTCCCCTGCAGAATACGAACGCGTCTCCCCGACTTTATTCAAAGGTTATTCTCCACCAGAGCTTATAACTGGGTTATCCTCAGCTAATTGCCATGGAAAGATCGTCCTCGGCGAAGTTCTTCCTACCCCCCAGCGAAGTTCATCAAAACTTCCAACATAACAACGGAATTCCCAGCGGAGTTCTCATCAAAACCTCAGTGAAGTATCTCTTCCCCGCAGAGTAATTCCCCGCAGAGTAATCTCTCCAACAAGTTTATTCCCAAACGGAGTCATCTTCTCCTACCGGTTTATTCTTGCAACCATCATCCCCAACGGAAATGAAGAACTTTGTTCTTCAACATCAGCCCAGGATTCAACTCCCCGGCATTCGTCAAGGATTTATTTTCCTAGACGAAAATACATTCATAAACATATCACCTTTCATACATCTTGCTTACATACACAATGCATGCACATACGCATCATATCACACAATCTCATTTCTCCCTGAGAACATCATGACATCATGCATTGCACAACTGATGTTTTGCCTTTTTCAGGAAAAAGGTCAATCCAAAGACGATTACTATCAACCGTTGCAATTCCAGATTCGATACCTGCATCTAGCCAGGGCATATCTTTGAGCGATTGGTTGTGGATTCGATACCTGTATCTAGCCAGGGCATATCTACATTAAAGAGGTTAAAGAGATAGCTGGGAAATGCTCCAGATATGGATGTTGTTCTTTTGCTTATTCAGAGTTACTTGTTCAGAAATAGTTTAGAGATGCTCCAGATGGACGCTATTCTGTTGCTTATTCAGGGCTTCTTTTCAGAGATAACTTAGAGATGCTCCAACCACGGATGCTATTCTATTGTTTATTCAGAGATTCCTTCTAGATATAGTTCAGATGTGACCCAGGCATGGCGATGTTCTGATACTTATTCCAGATTTCCTTTCAGAGATAGCTTGGAAATGCTCCAGATATGGATGCTGTTCTTTTGCTTATTAAGAGATTCCTTCTAGATATAGTTCAGATGTGACCCAGGAATGGCAACGTTCTGATACTTATTCCAGATTTCCTTTCAGATATAGCTTGGAAATACTCCAGATATGGATGCTGTTCTTTTGCTTATTCAAGACTCCTTCTAGATATAGTTCAGATGTGACCCAGGCATGGCGACGTTCTGATACTTATTCCAGATTTCCTTTCAGAGATTGTTTGGAAATGCTCCAGATATGGATGTTGTTCTTTTGCTTATTCAAAGATTCCTTCTAGATATAGTTCAGATGTGACCCAGGCATGGCGACGTTCTGATACTTATTCCAGATTTCCTTTCAGAGATAGCTTGGAAATGCTCCAGATATGGATGTTGTTCTTTTGCTTATTCAAGACTCCTTCTAGATATAGTTCAGATGTGACCCAGGCATGGCGACGTTCTGATGCTCATTCCAGATTTCCTTCAGAGATAGCTTGGAAATGCTCCAGATATGGATGCTGTTCTTTTGCTTATTCAAAACTCCTTCTAGATATAGTTCAGATGTGACCCAGGCATGGCGATGTTCTGATACTTATTCCAGATTTCCTTTCAGAGATAGCTTGGAAATGCTCCAGATATGGATGTTGTTCTTTTGCTTATTCAAGACTCCTTTTAGATATAGTTCAGATGTGACCCAGGCATGGCGACATTCTGATACTCATTCCAGATTTCCTTTCAGAGATAGCTTGGAAATGCTCCAAATATGGATGTTGTTCTTTTACTTATTCAAGACTCCTTCTAGATATAGTTCAGATGTGACCCAGGCATGGCGACATTCTGATACTCATTCCAGATTTCCTTTCAGAGATAGCTTGGAAATGCTCCAGATATGGATGTTGTTCTTTTGCTTATTCAAGACTCCTTCTAGAGATAGTTCAGGTGTGACCCAGGCATGGCGATGTTCTGATACTTATTCAGATTTCCTTTCAGATATAGCCTAGAGATGCTCCAGATCCGGACGCTATTCTATTGCTTATTCAGATTCAAACTTCTAAAGACAACTTAGAGATGCTCCATCCCGGATGCTATTCTATTGTTCAGTCCAGATACGATCCAGATTCGGATGACATTTTGTTACTCATGCAGTATGGATATACCCCAGACATGGCAGTCATTCTACCATTTATTCAGACGTCAGCAATCAGGCACAGACTAGATATGCTCCAGACACGGAAGCTATTATATTTCTTATTCAGATTCACCTATCCACCGTCTTTCCAAATGGCATCTATAAGCCCATTCCTGACAAGGTTTCTTCACACTTCCAAATGGCATCTGTAAGCCCATTCCCGCTATCACACTGCTGATACTTAACTATGTGAGTGCAAATTTCTGGGCACTCTAGTGTTCAATCATCTTCCACCTTCGGATCACGAAAGGCACACACACCAATCTACATCCTCAGGTCTAAGAAGATTGAACAGGGGCAATTGTTGTACCCCAAAATTTCCCTCCCATATTCTTCAAAGTTTTGACAAGCATCACCCCAAATTGTTCAAAGTCTACTCAAGGGCTACACAGTCAACCACTCTCCTAAAGCCAGTCAAACTAGGGTTTTGGTTCTTGCAAGGAATTTGAGGTTTTCAAAGGCTCAATCAAGTCCCATATGCTCATAAACATTGTCAAGCACCTATATGTCAAGTTTCAAGGCTCACAAGGTCAAGTTGCACAGTCAAAAGCCCTAATTGCTCCACAGTCAACTGTAGGGGCAAAATGGTCATTTGGCAGTCAAAAGTCAAAAATTTTGGTCAACATCTTATTTTGAAGCCACAATCATCATTTGGTCAAGTCTTAACCATGATTTCACAAGAATGGCTCAAAAATCATCAAGGTGTCAAAAGTTTCTATTTTTGGACAGCTGAAAAGTCAACTGTAACTTGACCAAAGCATAACTTCTTCATGGTTTATCATAAAAATCCCATCCAAAGCTCATTTTGAAGGGGATGAAATTTCCTACAACTCATCTTCACACTCCAAGTCCAAGAAATGCTCTCACAAAAAGTTATCAATTTCAACATTATAGGTCATTTTCAAAAGTCAACAAAAAGGCACTTTAAGTCAAAGACCATAACTTGAGATTGGTAAATAAAAATGACATGGGACCAAAGACATTGGTTAGAGGACTTAAAGACCTTTCCAAAATGTCCAAGAACATGTTCATAGCTTCAAAATTGAGCAAGATATGCATTGGAGAAGTTGGGAAATTTTTGTGAAATGGCCAAAGTCAATTATCCTTGAAACTTCATTTTTGACAAAAAGGGCCCACTTTTTCCACTTGATTCAGCTTGGCCATGCCTCCCACGTGTCCCACAATTTATTTCAAGATTAAAAATTAATTTTTCCATTTTTATTTAATTTTATTTGATTTAAATCATTTTAAATCTTTAAAATTCAAATAAAAATCAAGAAAGTTAATGGAGGGATATCTTTGAGTTTGAATAGCTTTGATACACCATCATTCACCTTCCAAATTCGTGCAAGGCCTATTCCAAGCAAGAAATTCAAATTTTGACAAGAATGGCAAGTTGCTTTAATGGAGGTTATGGCAAAATCTCAAGCATAATTGCAATGGTTAAAGGCTCATCATGTGACTGATTCTCATTCATTACTATATATACAAGCCTTCCCAACCTCATTCAAAAAAGGGTGTGTGCAGAAACGGCCAAGAGCAAAAACCAAAAATTATTCAAAAAGTGAGAGTTCTAAAACATAGTTGCGAGCATCTTCAGATCAAAACAAGCACGTGGTTCTATTCCTTGCCACACCCTGAAGCTAAAGCAACCTTTGCCAAGTCCTGAGGCTCATACCGCGCTGTAAGTTCTTCCCAGGTCCCCCATAATTCTCATATCATTTTTGTTAACGCGTTCTTGTGCAGTTTCTCAAGTAGTTTCCACCATAAGCCTCACCCATCCAACAAGCCAAGTGTCATTGGAGGCAGATCTAAAGGCCCAGAACGCAAGAGTACTATGCTCTGGAGTCAGCGCATGCGTAGGCAACCGAAAAAAGTCAAATAAGGCTTCTTGTTGTTGGGCCAGAATTACTTCAAAAAACCTCCATGAAGGCCATCTCACCCCCCTTGGGTTTTCTTACCTTTTTCTTATTTTATTTTGTTTTGTCATTTTCTTTTCTTTTATTTATTTGCCTTATTTTTTTTATTAACATAATTAACCAACTAATATTTTCATAAAAAAATCAAAAAAAATAGAATTAACATTATTACTATTTTATTTTGTAAATAAATATTAACAAATAAATAGTTTAATTAGGCAATTTCAATTTCTTTTCTTAATGATTAAAATGGATTTAGAATTAGGAAGAATTAACTTTTAGTTTTATTTCTTTTCATTTTATTTCATAAAAACATAAAACACAAAAAATGTAATTTCTTTTAATTAAATTAATTAATTAGTCATTAATTAGCTTTAATTTCATTTTAATTACAAAAAAGACCAAAAAATCAATTTCTTTTCTTAAAAGGGTCAACACCCTTAGAACATTCCGATTTAATTTTTATTCGCGCACAGTTTATTATTATGTAATTGCTTCCAAGACATGTAATAGTAATTAGGACTTTTACTGTTTTTATTTACTTCCCGTACTCATTTACTAAAAAACGGGTCTTTGTAATTTTTGGCGATGTATAGACCCGCGCCTTGTAATAGCGTAGGATTTATGTTTCCGCAATTTACTTTCCGCACCCCTTAACTGCTAAACTTGCATGAAAGAATGTATGTAAATAAAAACAACTCGTAGCTCACTAGTTACAAAGACAAACATAACATGAAAACAACACACAATGCACACACCACTTCTAGGGTACGCCTCACTCGTTGCCTTCGAAACGTGGTTGTCAAGTATAGGAAGTCTTAGCGGTCCTTATGTCCATGATCAAGTTGCCTCAAAATAGTTGCCTCAGAATAGTTGCCTTGAAACAGTTGCCTCGGAACAGTTGCCTCAAAACGGTTGCCTCGGATTAAAAAGGGATCAAGGACATAAGGGTAGCTTCTAAGGTGTCCTACTGTTGCTTCGATGACCACACTGTCCCTACACTCGAATTGACCTGAACACCTCCAACGGTGGTGCTACCTACCTCTCAATGGTGGGATGGCACTACCTAAAGGACACTTACACAGCTTAATTCCTTAGGGTAGGTAGATGACTCATGGGTACTTGCTCTTTTCAAAAACAAACAAAATACTTTTCACACCTTACACTTTCAAAAAGTTTTCAAACAATACTTCATACACTCTTGAGGACTGATACAAGAGTTACCTAGAAGTTTTCAAACGAACTTTTTCAAAACCCACACACACTTGAAAAGCAAACAATCTTTTGAAAACATAAGAGCAAGTACCTAAGAGCCCGTGGATAACCACGGATAGAAAGGGTGCTAACACCTTCCCTTTCTATAAATCTACCTCCCGAACCGAGAAACGTTCTCATAAGGAATTTTGCTGTGCTTTTGTCCTGTCCATGTTGGAGAAAATAAAATACGGTGGCAACTCTTGCTTCCGCGACATTTTGCGAACCAGCGTTAAACAGTCAGTTCTATTTCCACCGATCACAGAACTAGCGACTCTGCTGGGGATAGTTTTAAGTGAGGTGTACCTTAGGATATCTCATACTTATGTTTTCAATTGCTTTGTTTTGCTTGCTTTAATATTATTGGGCCTGTCTTGGGAGTTCTATAGATCCTAGCCCGGATCTGGGGGATACCTTCTTAGAAAGTAGCAACAAGACTGTGAGGGAACTGTGCGGGGTATACTGACACGGTTGAAGCAGTCTGCTACGTTGATGTGGCACTTTGGTGAGTACCGGTAACCCTTGAGTCCAGTCAAGGAGGGTACGTGGCCGCCGCGTGGTGTCGTGAAGCATCAACTGACCTTAGGAACCTTAATTGAACCATCTTGGCCTCTTTAGGGTAGTGACATAACTACTTTGGTGCAGTCCAAAGTTGGTTGATACTCGATACTACACTCAGTTGAGGGTTGTTTTCTTGGGATATTTTGATCGCCAGTTCAGTGACTAAATCGAAACGATGAACACAGAAAACAATCCAATGATATTGAGATCCTTAGAACCTGGTTACTTTGATAGGACAGGTTTGAGCCCACCAACTTCAAGAGGGTAGTACCCCAAACTTCATGCTGGCCTGAACTCTAAGGGCTTTCTTGTGTGACTTGTGTGCTTTCAAACTTGACTTGTACATACATGTTATCTAACAACATGGGTTCCTTGCAGGTTTTGTTTATAGTCCTTAATTGGGACTCATTACAGGGCCTACTTACATCACTCCATGCATAGCATACCATCATACCATCATACCATTGCATACATCCTACATAAGGACTAATCCATTTCAAGGATCTTAAGGGTTTGTGATGCAGGTCATGATGAACCAACTGTCTAGCAAGGGGCAAAAGGGGATTTATTTTCCTCTAGCCAAGGTTGATGACTTGGGTCAGGGGCTATGACCCACTAGATATGGTGAGCCTTGACTCTTGAAGAAGGGCTCTCAGCAACATGAAGTTCCTTCCATCAAGCTACCAAAATTCAAATGCTAACAATTTTTCTTGTTTACCCCGCGAGATCCTCGGAAACATTGCATGCATACATATCATTGCATCACAGGTGTCCATCTCCCCGTGCACCGTTCTCTTCGATCTGTCAAAAGTCCTTACCACAATGTTAATAGGATTTAGAGTCAGACCCTCGCAATCCAAACGGTCCAACTCCTTCTTCGGTAGAACATTTAGTGAAGACCCAGTATCTACCAACACATGAGCCATAGTGGTGCCCCTGCATTCAATCGAGACATGTAAAGAATCATTATGCTTCCTTCCCTTTGGTGTCAAATCCTCATCTGAAAAACCAAGCCCATTATCAGCAGTCAGGCTGGCCACACAATCTTTGAACTGATCAGCTGAAGTCTCTTCGGCACATGCGTAGTCTTGAGAAATGCAATCAAAGCCTTCGCATGGGCTTCAGAACATAACAATAGAGACAACATGGATATCTTCGATGGGGTCTGCCCCAACTGCTCAACCACATTGTAGTCGCTCTTCTTAATGATTTTCAATATTTCCTCTATTTCTTGCTTAGAGGCCTCCACACCAATTTTTTTAGAAGCCTCCGTCCGGGAAGGCTCACCTACAACTTCTTTTCCGCGGGTATTAGATGATTCGTTTACTGGAGTAAGAACAGGAAGAGTAGTTGATGTACTAGCAGGAACAACAAATGTAATGACAATGGGCTTGTTAACAGTCTTAGGGGGAATCTTAGGAGAGAAGACCCTTCCACTTCGGGTGATTTTACTGGTTCCAACAATGTTATCAATATCAGGATCAACTTCTTCATCTTTCAGATCTTGTTTGATGCCATGATAGTACACATCGACACCATAATGCCAGGGGACAGCTTTATCAGAGACATACGGGACAGAACCAGGAATAGTGATTATCAGCGGAGCAATTCTTGAGCAGGTGTAATCCTAACAGGTCTTCTCGAGGAAACCTTGGAAGGATTGGCGGAAATGGTTATAATGGCAACGTCTTCAACTAGAACAACAGGAACTATAGTTTTCTCAAACAAAATTTCTTTGTTATCTATCAGGCGTTGGAAACCTAATTTCAGCAAACGGCAACCATAAGGTAGAAGCGAACACATGTGGAAACCTTCACCACAACTCGGAAATAAACCGGCCAATAGCAAATTCTTCTTGACAGTCATGAGAGGAGTAGAAACTTCATCAACAGAGGTAACAAAAAAATCAATATCGATAGCATTAACCCCACGACCGTGTTTAGGCATGGGAGCAGTTATGACATTTGGCTTCTCTAGAGCATCAAAATTTATCTCCTTGGCTTCAATCAAGTCTTGTATTTTATTTTTCAGAGCCCAACAGTCATTTGTATCGTGACCAGGACTCTCAGAATGATAGGAACATCGGGCATTCAGATTATATCAGGGAGATGTAGTATTTGGATTATTAGGAGCCTCTCTCAAGGTTGCCAAGTTGGATCTCAGCAGGTGAGGTAGAACTTCAGCCAAGGTCATGTTGATGCGGGTAAACTTCTGTTGTGGTCTTTCCACCCTTTGTTGATTATTGCATTGTGGAGCAATTGTAGGTCTAGGTATCATCACAACACTTACTGTCTGACGTTGTTCAGCCCTGTTCTGGCCCCTCGGGCTATAGACGGCGTTGGCTTCCTTCTTACCAGCAAAAGGCTTCTTTACTGAACTTGACGAGGCATCCTTCTGTATTTTTCCGCTTCGAATCCCAGCTTATACTCTTTCCCCAGTTAGGATTAGCTCAGTGAAACCAGCTGATGAGCTGCCGATCAGATGATTGAAAAATGGACCAGATAGCGTCCCCAGAAACATATCAACCAACTTCCTATCAGACAATGAGGGTTGAACTCTCCCAGCCAAGTCTCTCCATTTTTAGGCATAATCTTTAAAACCTTCACCTGCACCTATGGACATACTATGGAGTTGAGTACGAGTGGGAGCAAGGTCGGCATTATACTGATACTGCTTGTAGAAAGCAGCAACCAGATCTTCCCAGTTTCGGATATTTGCTCCCTCTAGCTGGTAAAACGATTCAAGTTGAGTCCCTAACAGACTATCTTGAAAGAAATGAACCCACAAATTTCTATCAGCTGTGTGGGGCTGAATCTTCCTGACATAAGAGCGGAGATGGAGTTTTGGGTAAGACACCCCATCATACTTAGCGAAAACTGGAGCTTTGAACTTCTGCGGGATGACCACTCTCGACACTAAACCCAATTCTTCAAAATCCAACCCAGGTATCCTCTAAACTTCCATGGCACTCAGACGATCTTCCAACTGTTTGTATCTATCCTCAACAAGAGGATATTGCTCGTCGTTATAATCAGTATCATTGTCAGAGACTGTAGGACTAGGGTCCTTCTCTTCTTCTTGGTTCTCCTCTTCCTTAGATGAAGAGGTCATATCAACTTGTCGCTTCAACAGCTCTCCAAACCTTTGGCCCATGTTCAGAATACCAGTATCCTTCTTCTTTTTCTTCTTCTCCTTCAGAACGAGGGCTTTCAGATCCTCCTGCCCTTTTTCCAGACTGATGAACATTTGTTGGAACTGGGAGTTCTGTGCCTGCAGGTCCTTAATGCGTTGTTCAAAAGACATTTCTGCTGAAATAAACAGCGAAGGAGATGAGAAACCTATAATGGTACCTGTAATTATGTGTATGATAATGGTATACACATGCAATGATTTCAAAGACCTCGGAAAATATAAATTTGCGAACCAAAAATAAACAAAAACTTTATTAGCTGAAATTAAAGTTCAAATGCCTTTAAGGCGTTACAATTAAAAATAAATCTAAAACTAGAAAGAAAAATCAAAAGTCCTATTGATGCTTCCTCTTTGCACCGAGATAATCATCCAGTCCTTTTTCCTCATGCAACTGCTTTGTGAGCTCTAAGACTTTCCTCTCCTGAGCATGGAACTGATCCCTGTAAGTATCCCGCTCCTTCATCATTTGAATCCAAGACCTCTGTAATTCCCCCAGATCAGTGGGCATGTAAGGATAGAGAACTGTGTAAGGAATACCTTCTTCAGTAGTGGGTTCCATAATCACTGGTAAAACTGACACATAGGGCATCATAAGCTGCTGAGCACGAGCTCGTACCCATTGTAGATAAGGTTCCATTGTGTGATCGGTGGATCTGGAACTGACTGTTTAACGCTGGTTCGCGAAATGTCGCGGAAGCAAGAGTCGCCACCGTCTTTTATTTTCTCCAACATGGACAGGACAAAAGCACAGCAAAATTCCTTATGAGATAGTTTCTCGGTTCGGGAGGTAGATTTATAGAAAGGGGAGGTGTTAGCACCCTTTCTATCCATGGTTATCCATGGGCTCTTAGATACTTGCTCATTGTGTTTTCAAAAGTGTTTGCTTTTCAATTGTGAGTGGGTTTGAGAAAAGTTTCGTTTAAAGATTTCAGATCGACTCTTGTATCAGTCCTCAAGAGTGTTTGAAAAATTGTTTTGAAAGCTTTTTTGAAAAGTGTCTGTGTGAAAAGAGTCTTTGATTTGTTTTTGAATAGAGCAAGTATCTATGAGTCATCTACCTACCCTAAGGAATTAGGCTGTGTAGAGGTCCTTAAAGTAGTGCCATCCCACCATTGAGAGGTAGGTAGCACCACCGTTGGAGGTGTTCGGGTCAATTCGTTTGTAGGGACAGTGTAGTCACCAGAGCAACAGTAGGACACCTTAGAAGCTACCCTTATGCCATTGATATTTTTATTCCGAGGCAACCGTTTCGAGGCAACTGGATCATATCATGGACATAAGGACTTACTAAAACGTCCTGTACTCGACGACTACAATTCGAGCTTGTAGGGACAGTGTGGTCACCAGAGCAACAGTAGGACACCTTAGAAGCTACCCTTATGCCATGTTCATGGACATAAGGACTTACTAAAACGTCATATACTCGACGACCACGTTTCGAGGGGCAAGGCAACAGTGAGGCGTACCCTAAGAGTGGTGTGTGAATTTGTGTATTGTTTTCAGTTATGTTTTATCTTGTCATGCATTATGGTGATCTACGCTTTGATTTTATTTGGGCCATTCATTCTTTCATGCAAAATTTAGAAATTAAGGGGTGCGGAAATTAAAGTACGGAAAACGTAAATCCTACGCTATTACAAGGCGCGGGTCTATACATCGCCAAATCTTTACAAAGACCCGTTTTAAGTAAATAAGTGCGGAAAATAAAAAAACAGTAAAAAGGTCCTATTTACTATTACATAACCGGAGCAATTACATAATAATCGAACAAATTAAATACGCGCGAATAAAGAAAAGGGAATTAATTTTTTTGTCTTTTTTTTTGGTAATTAAATGAAATTGAAAACTAATTAATTATTTTAATTACAAGAAAATATTTTTTGACCTTTTTTATGTTTTTATGAAATAAAAATAAAAAAAGAATTAAAAATGTCAAAAGAAAAAGCCTAAGTCTAAATTTGTTTTTATTTATTGTGAAAAAAGGTTAAAATTAACTAATTAAACTAATTAATTTGTTAGTATTTTATTTACAAAAATAATTACTAAAGTGAAATTAATAATAATAATAATAATTACATTTTTTTTGTTTTTTTCTGAATTTATGAAAATAATTATTTGTGAACTAACTAAATAATAATAATAATTAATAAAAGGAAAGAAAATAAGAAAAGAAATGTTAAACCAAGGAGGTGAAGGCCGGATTTTGGAGGTTTTACTCAAAATCATCCTTAGGCATCAAAAATTCCATCTAAGCCCATGGTTGTGATCGTCCATGTCTCCTGATCACGTCTATGCTTATGGTTTGTCCCAATTTCACCTGTAGACAAAATACCTAAAAACAAAACCAACGAACCCTAGGCACGAGTATTGTTATACGAAGCCTAAAAATGAAATTGAATATAGCAGTTACATTGGAAATTAGGCATGGAGTATGAATATGCTATTATTTTCCAGAAAAAGTGCAAGAATGGAGAAACATGATTTCGTGTACAGGGGTGAGTTTGAGTGAAAATTACAGCGCTTGGTAGTGGACCTTAGGACGCGTTTGTGGTTGCTTTGGCTTCAGGGAGTGGCAAGGAAGAAAGCCACGTGCTTGCTTTGATCTGAAAATGTTTGCAACATCGCTTTAGATCTCTCACTTTTTTGGACAAATTTTGAACTTTTCCTCTGGCTGTTTGTGCACACTCTCCTTTTTTTCTAGGTTCTGAATGAGGCTTGCAAGGCTTGTATATATAGGCTTGGATGAGAATCAGTCACATTAAGGAGCTTTTAAGCCTTGCAATGAAGTTTTGATTTTCTCCATAATCACCATTGAAATAACTTGCCATATTTGTTCCAAATTTGAATTTTTTTGCTTGAAATAGGTCTTGAACGAATTTGGTATATGTTTTATGGTGTATCAAAGCTATTCAAACCACAAAATATCCTCCCATTAATTTTCTTGATTTTTATTTGATTTTTAAAGATTTAAAATGAATTAAATCAAATAAAATTAAACAAAAATAGAAAAATTAATTTTTATTCTTGAAATAAAACATGGGACACGTGGGAGGTATGGCAAAGCTGAATCAAGTGGAAAAAGTGGGGCCCTTTTGTCAAAAATGAAGTTTCAAGGATAATTGACTTTGGCCCTTTCACAAAAATTTCCCAACTTCTCCAATGCATGTCTTGGACATTTTGGAAAGGTCTTGAAGTCCTCTAACCAATGCCTTTGGTCCCATGTCATTTTGATTTACCAATATCAAGTTATGGTCTTTGACTTAAAGTGCCTTTTTGTTGACTTTTGAAAATGACCTATAATGTTGAAATTGATAACTTTTTGTGAGAGCATTTCTTGGACTTGGAATGTGAAGATGAGTTGTAGGAAATGTCTTCCCCTTCAAAATGAGCATTGGATTGGATTTTTCTGATGAACCAGAAAAAGTTATGCCTTGGTCAAGGTACAGTTGACTTTTCAGCTGTCCAAAAATAGAAACTTTTGACACCTTGATGATTTTTGAGCCATGCTTGAGGAATCATGATCAAGATTTGACCAAATGATGATTGTGGCTTCAAAATAAGATGTTGACCAAAATTTTTGACTTTTGACTGCCAAATGACCATTTTGCCCCTGCAGTTAATTGTGAAGCAATTAGGGTTTTTGACTGTGCAACTTGACCTTGTGAGCCTTGAAACTTGACATGTAGGTGCTTGACAATGTTTATAGGCATGTGGGACTTGATTGGACCATTGAAAACCTCAACTTCCTTGAAGGAACCAAAACCTTAATTTTGACTGGCTTAAGAGGATGGTTGACTGTGCAATCCTTGGAGTAGCCTTGAACCATTTGAGGTGATGCTTGGCAAAACTTTTGAAGAATATGGGAGGGAAAATTTTGGGGTACAACAGTTTCCCCTGTTCAATCTTCTTAGACCTGAGGATGTAGATTGGCTTGTGTGCCTTTCGTGATCCGAGGGTGGAAGATGATTGAACACTAGAGTGCCCAGAAATTTGCACTCACATAGTAGAGTATCGGCAGTGTGATAGCGGGAATGGGCTTAAAGATGCCATTTGGAGATATGGTGGATAGGAGGATGGGCTTATAGATGCCATCTGGAAGTGTGACAGAACCTTGTCGGGAATGGGCTTATAGATGCCATTTGGAGACTGTCGGATAACTGAATCTGAATAAGAAATAGAATAGCTTTCGTGCCTGGAGCATATCTAGCCTATATCTAGTTGTTGACGTCTGAATAAACAGTAGAATGACCGTCGTGTCTGGGGTATATCCATACTGTATCTGTATGAGCGACAGAATATCATCCGAATTTGGATCGTATCTGGACTGAACAATAGAAGAGCATCCTGGATGGAGCATCTCTAAGTTGTTTTTTAGGAGTTTGAATCTGAATAAGCAATAGAACAGCATCCGGATCTGGAGCATCTCTAGGCTATATCTGAAAGGAAATCTGGAATGAGTGTCAGAACGTCGCCATGCCTGGGTCACATCTGAACCATATCTAGAAGGAGTCTTGAATAAGCAAAAGGACAACATCCATATCTGGAGCATTTCCAAGCTATCTCTGAAAGGAAATCTGGAATGAGTATCAGAACGTCGCCATGCCTGGGTCACATCTGAACCATATCTAGAAGGAGTCTTGAATAAGCAAAAGAACAGCATCCATATCTGGAGCATTTCCAAGCTATCTCTGAGAGGAAATCTGGAATAAGTATCAGAACGTCGCCATGCCTGGGTCACATCTGAACCATATCTAGAAGGAGTCTTGAATAAGCAAAAGAACAGCATCCATATCTGGAGCATTTCCAAGCTATTTCTGAAAGGAAATCTGGAATGAGTATCAGAACGTCGCCATGCCTGGGTCACATCTGAACCATATCTAGAAGGTGATCTCTGAATAAACAATAGAACAGCCTCCGTGTCCGGAGCATCTCTAAGTTATATCTGAGAAGAAATCTGGAATAAGTATCAGAACGTCGCCATGCCTGGGTCACATCTGAACCATATCTAGAAAGGAATTTTGAATAAGCAAAAGAACAGCGTCCATATCTGGGGCGTTTCCAAGCTATCTCTGAAAGGAAATCTGGAATGAGTATCAGAACGTCGCCATGCCTGGGTCACATCTGAACCATATCTAGAAGGTGATCTCTGAATAAACAATAGAACAGCCTCCGTGTCCGGGGCATCTCTAAGTTATATCTGAGAAGAAATCTGGAATAAGTATCAGAACGTCGCCATGCCTGGGTCACATCTGAACCATATCTAGAAGGTGATCTCTGAATAAACAATAGAACAGCCTTTGTGTCCGGAGCATCTCTAAGTTACATCTGAGAAGAAATCTGGAATAAGTATCAGAACGTCGCCATGCCTGGGTCACATCTGAACCATATCTAGAAAGGTGATCTCTGAATAAACAACAGAACAGCCTCCGTGCCCGGAGCATCTCTAAGTTATATCTGAGAAGAAATCTGGAATAAGTATCAGAACGTCGCCATGCCTGGGTCACATCTGAACCATATCTAGAAAGGAATTTTGAATAAGCAAAAGAACAGCATCCATATCTGGAGCATTTCCAAGCTATCTCTTTAATCTTTTTAACGTAGACATGCCCTGGCCGGATACAGGTATCGAATCCACAATCAATCGCTCACAGACATGCCCTGGCTAGATACAGGAATCGAATCTGGGATTGCGATAGTTGATAGTAATCATCTTTGTATTGACCTTTCCTGAAAAAGGAAAAATATTAGTTATATGCAATGTCATGGTGCATGGAATGCGCGGTGTCATGACGTTTATAACCAATGGGATTGTAGAATGTGATGTTTATATCATGTATGAAAATGTGATGTTTGCGAATGTATTTTTGTCTAGGAAAATAAATCCTTGACGAACACCGGGAGCTTATCCTGGGCTGATGTTGCAAGAATACCGGTAGGAGAAGATAACTCCGTTGGGGAATAAACTTGGCGAATAGATTACTCTGCGGGGAAAATTACTCTAGCGATCTTGCTGGGGAAAATACTCTGTGGGAAGAGAGGTACTTCGCTGAGATGTTGTATGAGAACTCCGCTGGGGATACCATTGTTGAGTTACGTTTGGGAGGTTTGAGGAACTCCGCTGGGGATAGGAATACTTCGCCGAGGACGATCTTTCTGTGGAAATTAGCTGAGGATAACCCAGTTATAAGCTCTGGCGAGGAATAACCTTCTGAATAAAGACGGGGAGAGATATGCTCTGCAAAGGATAAGCTTCCAGAATCTACTGGGGAGATGATTTAACTCTCCTGGGGAGACTTTGGACTGTACTGGGAAGGGCTCCGCTGGATGTCTAGATTCCGCCGAGGAACAATCTTAGATCAAGACTGCCGGGGATGCTTGTTGAGGGTGTTTGTAGACTCCGTTGAGGAATGTTGAGATCTGCTGGGGATACTCAACTTCCTTAAGGCTGGCAGTATGTTAACTCTGCTTGGGGAGAGTGTTGCCGACTCGTTGGAGGTATTGTGCCTTCTCTGCTCGGGGGGAGTATGGCTGAACCTTGTCTCATTCTCTGGGGAATTAAGGTATCTTGGTTACATTCTTCAGCCGAACTTACCTTGGTACCTTGATGGCAGAGCAACTAGATCGCTTAGACAACTCATTATTGCCCCTGTTTCTGTGGAGGTCTTGATAACTGCCGATTTGACAACTCTTCTGGTAGGCAAGTGACGAGATGACGGGACATAGTCGTACGCTTTGATCCCTAATTTTTTCCTGGACCGCCCTTTCGGGTTTTCAGTCCACCGGGATACCCATTTTTGCCCAAGCCGCCTTTTCAGGTTTTCGACTTGCCGGGTGTACAAATTTTTATTTTCATCCCTTATTTTTGCCCGAACCCTTTTGGTTCGCCGGGAAGCCCTTATTTTTGCCTAAGTGTGTCAACCTAGCGGGTCTTTTGTTTATGCGTAGTATCTTTTTGACTATGTCCATATTCTCGGGATGAGGGAGTTGCCCCTGTCAATAGGGTTGTATTGTCATGCTACCAGAAGATCTTCGTTTGATCGTCCAATGCCCCAAGTGATCCAGGTGGAGATTTGCCCCAGGCTGTTTGGCCGAATCTTGACTGGACTGCCCCAGATGATGGACAATGATCATGTCCTTCCTCTTGTTGGAGGTGCTTTCGCTCATTAGACTTTCGTCGTGCGAACTTCTATGATGTTCAAACAAATAGTCATGTGCAAGCAATGTTATATTAAAAATGCACAGCTTATGTCTGTCTTGAAGTTTTTGAAAATGCATATTTTTTCATAAAAACAAGTGAATTTTGTGAACTGTGATGTCAACTCGTCATTTTACCGCAAGCCTTAAGGAGTCAGGATACCTTTCGTAACAGTATGCTTTCGAACTAACCCATGCTTCAGCTAGGACTTTTGAGGGTTATAACGTGGCCTGGTTCACGGTTTAAGAAACAAAGGATAAAGGCTCAAATTTATTTGTACCCACCCGTTCTTCGTGATGTTCTTCCAACCTAAACTCAGCTAATCGTGTGTTAGACCTTATTGAGTCTTTGCTTTGATATAGTGATGGTTCGGATACTGACAACTTATTTTGACCAGGCAGTCATTTCTTTGTTGAGGGTTTGTATGACCTCTTTCTTCTTTGATTTTACGATCCCTATTTTTTGCCTGTACTGTTTCTTTTTGTGATTACAGTCAGCGGGATGCCCCAGTTTTTGTAAGTCTCCTTCATAGGTTTTGACTTATTGGGCTTTTATCTTGAGATAATGACTGCCTGTCCTTATGATTGTTCAGAACCATCACTGTCTTTTGTTTCAGAAGGACTTCTTTTGATGCTATTCGTTGTGCACTTGGATCAACTGAGAGAACTACCCTGCCCCAGGTTATGATTAAGGGTTTTAATTTTCGAAAAGAAAAACTCCTACTTCTTTGGCTCGAAGGGGTTGACGAGGGATTATCTTCCTTATAACTCCAGTGTTTAGGAATTGAAACAATGCCTGTACCTCATCAGCGGGATCTGTTCAAAAGCATATTGTAGATTATGGTATCGTTTTCGTCATCCTCCCTCAAGAGGCTTAGAATTATTAACCGAGAGTTGAACATCACAAAAAAATATGAAGGCAATGTGAACATAGTGAAAATGATTGGATTAATTCAAAAACAGACATATGCCGTGCATTAATGAAATAAAAGAGTTCGCTATGACATTTAATTGTTCGTATAAGCAAAAAATTACAACTCGGAAATTCAAATAAACAAAAGTCTTCAATGATTGGGCAAAGGAGCATGGATTATGTTTGGAGTCTCTGACGCTTCAAACTGAATCTCTCCGGCATCGATCATGTCTTGAATCTTGTTCTTCAAAGGCCAGCAGTTGTCCGTAGTATGACCCGGGCTATCGGAGTGGTATGCGCACCTCTCATTAGGATGATAGTTGGGAGCAGAGGTGTTTGGATTCCGGAGAGGAGCCCTCAAGGTAATCAACCCTGCCTTCAACATTTGCTGTAGCGCTTGATCCAGTGACATGTTGATTTTAGTGAATTGTCTCTTGGGTGCGACCTCCTTACGTTGATGCCCCTGTCCCTGTTGAGCAGGCCTAAGATTAGAGATCTGGACTGCCCCTACATGTTGATCATGGCGACCCTTTTGGTTGTACGCAGCATTGGCCTCTTTCTTCCCAGTGTAAGGCTTTTTGTGAGTATCAGAAGGTGCAGCTTCTTGGATCTTTCCAGCCTTGATGCCAGCTTCGATCCTCTCCCCGGTCAAGATCAAATCGGTAAACCCAGCAGAAGAATTCCCAATCAGATGGTTGAAGAAGGGACCAGACAGGGTCCCCAAGAACATGTCAACGAGCTTACGGTCAGTCAAAGGCGGTTGCACCTTTCCAGCCAGATCTCTCCACCTTTGTGCATATTCCTTAAAACCTTCACCCGTCCCAAGTGACATACCCTGGAGTTGGGTACGCGTAGGAGCGATGTCGGCATTATACTGATACTGCTTATAAAAAGCAGTAGCCAAGTCCTCCCAGTTACGAATAGTGGTTCCGTCCAGCTGATAGAACCATTCGAGTTGAATCCCTGAAAGACTCTCCTGGAAGAAATGGATCCATAGATTCTTATCTGCCATGTAGGGCTGGATCTTCCTTGCGTAGGAACGGAGATGCAACTTAGGACAGGAAGCCCCGTCGTACTTTACAAAGGCAGGTGCCTTGAACTTGTGAGGGATCACCACCCCAGAAGATAAACCTAGGTCCCCAAAGTCCAGCCCAGGCACACGTTGAATCTCCATAGCATTCAACCGGTCTTCCATCTGTTTGTACCTGTCCTCCGCAGGAGGGTACTGCTCATCATTGAAGTCTGTCTCAGTGTCAGAGACCACGGGACTAGGAACCCTTCCCTCTTGGTGACTGCCTTCCCCAACAGATGGAGTAGTCCGCTCAGCTTCATTCTGCAGTGTGTTCCCAGATCTGCGTCTAGGATTGAACAAAACAGTCCTCTTCTTCTTCTTCTTCTTCAAGAGCAGAGTCTTCAATTCCTTTTGTCCTTGTGCTAAGCTCATGACCAGCTCCTGAAACTGGGCGTTCTGGGCCTGGAGGGCCTTGATAGCTTGTGCATGGGATGACTCAGGATTCACGATGACTGCTGAAATAAACAGTGAAGAAGGTAAGCAACCTGTAGAGAAAGGGTACATGTTATGCAATGATATGTATGATATGCATGCGATGTTTTCAAGGATCTCGCGGGGTAAACAAGAAAATCGTTAGAATTCGAATCCGGTTGCTTGATTGAAGGCACTTCATATTGTGGAGAGTCCTTCTTCAAGAGTCAAGGCTCACCATATCGAGTGGGTCATAGCCCCTGACAACCTTGGCTAGAGGAAAATAAATCCTCTTTGCCCCTTGCTAGACGTTTGATTCATCATGACCTGCATCACAAGCCCTTGAGATCCTTGAAATGGGTTAGTCCTTATGCAGGATGTATGCAATGGTATGATGTTATGCTATGCATGGGGTAATGTAGGTAAACCCTGTTATGAGTCCCAATTAAGGACTATAAACAAAACCTGCAAGAAACTCAAGTGTCAGATAACAAGCATGCAATTAGTCAAGTTTTAAGGCACACAAGTCACACCACAGCCCTTAGAGTTTAGGCCAGCATGAGGTCTAGGTATTACCCTCTTTCAGTTTGTTGGTTAGGACCTGTCCTATCAGAAGTAACCGGGTTCTAGAGGATCCCAATATCACTGACTACCCTTAATCGGTCATAACTTCAGCATCGCAACCTTTTCTTGCGGCCAGAACCATCACGAGAGTTTAGCCTCAATGGGCGTAGCATACTGCTACTGTTCTATTGGCCAAGTTGGGTCATTTAAGGTTCTAAGGTTGGTTGGTGCTTAATGACTCCTCAGAAGACCCATATTCTCCTCGTTGCGACACAAGGGATATCGGTACAGACCAAGGCGCCACACCAACGTAGCCACTGCTTCACCCATGTCAGTCTACGCCGGACAGGTCCCTCATAGCTTATGCTACCTAACAGGGTATCCCCAGATCCGGGTTAGGATCTATGTAACTCCGATGCAACCCACAATAATAAAGCAAACAAAGCACAACAATTGAAAACACATTTATGAACTATCCTAAGGTACACCTCACTTTGAGTAAAAATTTCCCCAGCAGAGTCGCCAGTTCTGTGATCGGTGGATCTGGAACTGACTGTTTAATGCTGGTTCGCGAAATGTCGCGGAAGCAAGAGTCGCCACCGTCTTTTATTTTCTCCAACATGGACAGGACAAAAGCACAGCAAAATTCCTTATGAGATAGTTTCTCGGTTCGGGAGGTAGATTTATAGAAAGGGAAGGTGTTATCACCCTTTCTATCCATGGTTATCCATGGGCTCTTAGATACTTGCTCATTGTGTTTTCAAACGTGTTTGCTTTTCAATTGTGAGTGGGTTTGAGAAAAGTTTCGTTTAAAGATTTCAGATCGACTCTTGTATCAGTCCTCAAGAGTGTTTGAAAAATTGTTTTGAAAGCTTTTTTGAAAAGTGTCTGTGTGAAAAGAGTCTTTGATTTGTTTTTGAATAGAGCAAGTATCTATGAGTCATCTACCTACCCTAAGGAATTAGGCTGTGTAGAGGTCCTTAAGGTAGTGCCATCCTACCATTGAGAGGTAGGTAGCACCACCGTTGGAGGTGTTCGGGTCAATTCGTTTGTAGGGACAGTGTAGTCACCAGAGCAACAGTAGGACACCTTAGAAGCTACCCTTATGCCATTGATATTTTTATTCCGAGGCAACCGTTTCGAGGCAACTGGATCATATCATGGACATAAGGACTTACTAAAACATCCTGTACTCGACGACCACAATTCGAGCTTGTAGGGACAGTGTGGTCACCAGAGCAACAGTAGGACACCTTAGAAGCTACCCTTATGCCATGTTCATGGACATAAGGACTTACTAAAACGTCCTATACTCGACGACCACGTTTCGAGGGGCAAGGCAACAGTGAGGCGTACCCTAAGAGTGGTGTGTGAATTTGTGTATTGTTTTTAGTTATGTTTTATCTTGTCATGCATTATGGTGATCTACGCTTTGATTTTATTTGGGCCATTCATTCTTTCATGCAAAATTTAGCAATTAAGGGGTGCGGAAATTAAAGTACGGAAAACGTAAATCCTACGCTATTACAAGGCGCGGGTCTATACATCGCCAAATCTTTACAAAGACCCGTTTTAAGTAAATAAGTGCGGAAAATAAAAAAACAGTAAAAAGGTCCTATTTACTATTACATATCCGGAGCAATTACATAATAATCGAACAAATTAAATACGCGCGAATAAAGAAAAGGGAATTAATTTTTTTGTCTTTTTTTTTGGTAATTAAATGAAATTGAAAACTAATTAATTATTTTAATTACAAGAAAATATTTTTTGACCTTTTTTATGTTTTTATGAAATAAAAATAAAAAAAGAATTAAAAATGTCAAAAGAAAAAGCCTAAGTCTAAATTTGTTTTTATTTATTGTGAAAAAAGGTTAAAATTAACTAATTAAACTAATTAATTTGTTAGTATTTTATTTACAAAAATAATTACTAAAGTGAAATTAATAATAATAATAATAATAATTACATTTTTTTTGTTTTTTTCTGAATTTATGAAAATAATTATTTGTGAACTAACTAAATAATAATAATAATTAATAAAAGGAAAGAAAATAAGAAAAGAAATGCTAAACCAAGGAGGTGAAGGCCGGATTTTGGAGGTTTTACTCAAAATCATCCTTAGGCATCAAAAATTCCATCTAAGCTCATGGTTGTGATCGTCCATGTCTCCTGATCACGTCTATGCTTATGGTTTGTCCCAATTTCACCTGTAGACAAAATACCTAAAAACAAAACCAACGAACCCTAGGCACGGGTATTGTTATACGAAGCCTAAAAATGAAATTGAATATAGCAGTTACATTGGAAATTAGGCATGGAGTATGAATATGCTATTATTTTCCAGAAAAAGTGCAAGAATGGAGAAACATGATTTCGTGTACAGAGGTGAGTTTGAGACAACTTACAGCGCTTGGTAGTGGACCTTAGGACGCGTTTGTGGTTGCTTTGGCTTCAGGGAGTGGCAAGGAAGAAAGCCACGTGCTTGCTTTGATCTGAAAATGTTTGCAACACCGCTTTAGATCTCTCACTTTTTTGGACAAATTTTGAACTTTTCCTCTGGCCGTTTGTGCACATTCTCCTTTTTTTCTAGGTTCTGAATGAGGCTTGCAAGGCTTGTATATATAGGCTTGGATGAGAATCAGTCACATTAAGGAGCTTTTAAGCCTTGCAATGAAGTTTTGATTTTCTCCATAATCACCATTGAAATAACTTGCCATATTTGCTCCAAATTTGAATTTTTTTGCTTGAAATAGGTCTTGAACGAATTTGGTATATGTTTTATGGTGTATCAAAGCTATTCAAACCATAAAATATCCTCCCATTAATTTTCTTGATTTTTATTTGAATTTTAAAGATTTAAAATGAATTAAATCAAATAAAATTAAACAAAAATAGAAAAATTAATTTTTATTCTTGAAATAAAACATGGGACACGTGGGAGGTATGACAAAGCTGAATCAAGTGGAAAAAGTGGGGCCCTTTTGTCAAAAATGAAGTTTCAAGGATAATTGACTTTGGCCCTTTCACAAAAATTTCCCAACTTCTCCAATGCATATCTTGCTCAATTTTGAAGCTATGAACATGTTCTTGGACATTTTGGAAAGGTCTTGAAGTCCTCTAACCAATGCCTTTGGTCCCATGTCATTTGGATTTACCAATATCAAGTTATGGTCTTTGACTTAAAGTGCCTTTTTGTTGACTTTTGAAAATGACCTATAATGTTGAAATTGATAACTTTTTGTGAGAGCATTTCTTGGACTTGGAATGTGAAGATGAGTTGTAGGAAATGTCTTTCCCTTCAAAATGAGAATTGGATGGGATTTTTATGATGAACCATGAAAAAGTTATGCCTTGGTCAAGGTACAGTTGACTTTTCAACTGTCCAAAAATAGAAACTTTTGACACCTTGATGATTTTTGAGCCATGCTTGAGGAATCATGATAAAGATTTGACCAAATGATGATTGTGGCTTCAAAATAATATGTTGACCAAAAATTTTGACTTTTGACTGCCAAATGACCATTTTGCCCCTGCAGTTGATTGTGAAGCAATTAGGGTTTTTTACTGTGCAACTTGACCTTGTGAGCCTTGAAACTTGACATGTAGGTGCTTGACAATGTTTATAGGCATGTGGGACTTGATTGGACCATTGAAAACCTCAACTTCCTTGAAGGAACCAAAACCTTAATTTTGACTGGCTTAGGAGGATGGTTGATTGTGCAATCCTTGGAGTAGCCTTGAACCATTTGAGGTGATGCTTGGCAAAACTTTTGAAGAATATGGGAGGGCAAATTTTGGGGTACAACACATTGGAATGGAAGTCTTTGGCCCAAAAGACCTGACGCTCGATCTGTTTACCATGCCCCAAGCTCGTACAAACCTCCGACAATACCCTTGAATATCCTCCTCACAGTTGAACACAATTCCTTTGATTAGTAACTCGTAGGGACCATCCCTTCGAGCATAACCAAATTGTCGCAGAGCTAAAAAAGGATTGTAGGTTATACCCCCTCTGATACCAAGTAATGGGACATTAGGGTACTCCCTGCAGCGGTCAATGGTAGCAATGTTTTCCATAGATCGAGAACACCAAAGAATATTTGTATGAGCGAGTGATATTATCCTTTGTGACCAACCCAGACCTTCTTCATTCTTCAATATGGACTTAGGGAGGTGAGAAATAAACCACCTCCACAGCAATGGCGTGCAACACATAAGAATCCCTCTTCCCCTCATGGTACGAGTATGGAGAGTGTGCAAAATATCTCCGAGCAAAGTATGCACCGGGTTGCGAGAGAGAAAGATCTTGATATCATTCACATATATGAATGAGTCCGGATTAGGAAAGAGAACTAAACCATAGATAAGAAGAGCCAAGACCTCCTCAAAAGCCTGAAAATCCATATTATCCCAAAACAGTTGGGCTTTGTCTAACAGAAGCTTAGCTAGAAAACCCTTGACTCCGCTTCTAGTTTCTCAATTGGATACCATGTCGTCCCGCTTCAGGTGCAAAGCTGAGGCAATGACTTCTGGCTTAGGAACTTCTTCTAGACCTGTGAAGGGTACTTGTTCAAGAATAGGTATATCTAATAACTGAGAGAATTCTTCCAAAGTAGGAACCAACTGATAGTCTGGAAAGGTGAAACAGTGGTGCTTGGGATCAAAGAACTGAAAGAGTACACTCATCATGTTTTCATCAAAGTTTGAATTAACCAGGTTGAGAAGTTGACCATGTCTCTTAGTGAACGTAGAAGTTTTAGAAACCCTTGATGCTAGCTCTTTGAGTGTGGAAGGTATCTTCACAAAGCTAATTCGAATGGTATTTCTACGAACGTAAGCCATAATCTGCAAAACAGAACAAAGATAAATTCCCTTGGTCTTTGAAATGGTTAGTGCAATAAGCATGGATGCCATGTTATGATGCATGATGTCATGATAAACCACAGGTATAGAAAACACAAATATAGAAAACACAATCAAGTCACACCAAGTCCTTAGGTTTAAGGCTTGCATGAAGTTAAAGGTAGTACCCTCTTGAAGTTTTAGTTGGTTCAAACCTGTCCTAAAAAAGTAACCGGGTTCTAGAGATTCTCAATATCACTGACCATCCTTTATCGGGCATTGTTTCAGCTCTCAATCTTTTCTTGCGGACAAAATATCCCGAAAGTATGATCTCAATGAGTGTAGTATCGAGTATCAACTAGTTCTCAGCTCTACACCGAGGCCGACTATCTCACTACTTTCTAATGGCCAAGTTGTTCAACTAAGGTTCTAAGGTCCGTTGGTGCTTCACGACACCACGCGGCGGCCCCGTATTCTCCTTGTTTCCCCATGAAGGATACCACTACCAACCAAAGTGCCACACCAACACAGCCATCGCTTAAACCATATCGGTCTACACCGTACAATCTCCACGATCTATTACTGTTTACCTAACGAGTGCCCCAGATCCGGGTGTAAGACCTATAGTAACCCCCAAACAAACCCTCAAAAAATAAAGCAATCAAGAGAAGCAAATTAATGACTTAGATCCTAAGGTATACCCCACTTATTATTTCCCAAGCAGAGT
Source organism: Vicia faba (assembly GCA_948472305.1). NCBI lineage: Eukaryota > Viridiplantae > Streptophyta > Magnoliopsida > Fabales > Fabaceae > Vicia > Vicia faba. Next base: position 1,648,223,372 of record OX451737.1, on the reverse strand, counting down.
CACCAGTCCTGTGATACGGTGGAAGAACTGACTGTTTAATAGTAGTTTTCATTTTGCATTTTGTGTTTGCAAAATGTCGCGGTAAGTAAGAGTCGCCACCGACTTTTATTTTATCCAATCAGGAAAAGGAAAAAGAACAGAAAAAACCCTTTTTCAAGATATTCTGAGTACGGGGGGTAGATTATAGAAATGGAAGGTGTTAGCACCCTTTCTATCCGTAGTTATCTACGGGCTCTTAGGTACTTGCTCATTTTTCAAAATTGCTTGTGTGTGTTTGTCTTGAAAATGTTTTTACTTCATGATAACCCTTGTATCAGTCCTCAAGGATGTGACGAAGTTTGTTTTGAAAATTTGTTTTGAAAGGTGTTTGTATGAAAAGTTTTTATTGAGCAAGTACTTAAGATTCTACCTACTCGAAAAAAGATTGTTCGTTCTATTTCCTTTAGACAGCGCTATCCCACTATTAAGGAGTAGGTAGCACCGTCGTTGGAGTTTGTAAGGGACATTCGAAAGGGACAAGTACAATCACTAAAGCAATAGTTAAAAAAATTTAGTAATAATCCTAGATTCTTAAGATCTTTCTGAGGCAACATTTCTGAGGCAACATTTGAATGGGACAATTTGATCTCTTTAGACTGGAGGGTAACCACTAAAATCTCCTATGCTTAATGATTATTTACCGAAGGAAATCGAAGTGAGGTAAACCCTAGGAGTGAATATGTGCATATGATTTGTTTCAGTTATTTAATCTTTGCACATTAGGTGATCTACCGTTTTAATTTTCCAGACATTCTTGCCATACAATCCTACTAGCCATGCATCTAGACAATTAAAGATTGCGAAAATTAAAAGTGCGAGGAAGTAAAACCTAACTATTACAAGGCTTCGGGGAGGGGGATTAATTACATAACCAAAAATCGAGGATTTAAAGCAAGAAATAAAACCCTAATTTAACTATTACAAACCCTGAACAATTACACAATAATGGAAAAAATAATTAACAAGCGTGCGGCAAATTAAATACAAGGACGGTAATTAATAACTTAAAAACCTAATTGAGAGAAAGAAATTTTGTGGATTTTTATTTGAGAAAACAATTAAATTACAAATTAATTAAACCTAATTTCTAATTGTTTTTAATTATGAAAGAAATTAAAGTTGCCCTAAATTAATTAAACTAATTAATTAAAAATAAAATTTATTAAGAAAATAAGTCTTTTTGTGATTTTTTGATTTGTTAATTTAATAAAATAATTTTTGTATTGATTAAAAAAACAAAATAATTAAAGAAAAGAAATTAAAGAAAAATAGTAGAAATAACCAAATGGGCTTACTGTTAGCAAATCTGCGGGGTGTATGCTGAACTTCTGAAACCCAGAAGGATAGCCCAGAGTTTGGCGCCTGATCCAATGAGACCATCTTCTGGGGACTCATGGTGGACCTGTGTATGCTGGCGTTGGATCTGGCTGGAGATGGATCCAGATAATGAGATCAGAGGGCGCGTGATGATCGTCAGAAGGTGAGGTGTGTTGGATATGGCTGGAGGTGGATCTAGAGGATGATAATCCTCAGAAGGTGAGGTGTGCTTGATCTGGATGGAGATGGATCCAGAGGATGATGATCCTCAGAAGGTGAGGTGTGCTAGATCTGGCTGGAGATGGATCCAGAGGATGATGACCCTCAAAAGGTGAGGTGTGCTGGATCTGGTGAAAATAATAGAGAAAATTCCAAAAGCTCACGCCTGGGATCGAACCCAGGGCATGAGCATCATACTTCCTTCCTCTGACCAACTGCGTTGCACTAGTTAATTGTTAACATAATAAAAACAATAAATCAAAAGCCAAATTAATTGCCATGCTCAGAACATGCGCGAATTTTCAAATGTCCCAATGGTTGCTTGACACGCCAGCGTCTTCTTCCTTGGTCTGTTACTTTAGGTAAATTACTTTTACCTACGGACGTTTGTTTGTAACTATAACCCTGTTCCATTCAAAAATCTCACACACGTAATATAAATTCCAATGGAAACCATGGATCAACTAGGTGTGAAGCTCTGATCACCATGGTATCCATCATTAGGCCTAATTTTGCTTAAATCACAAAACTCCAAATTGGAGCACGGAACCCTAGCAATGGCAAAAGCTTATTCCTGCACTGTAACTTAAATCAAACTATCCAGAAACATTGCAAACATGATGATGAACACAAATATATGGGTAAAATACATTTATAATGCGTAAATCACAGAAATCGAATTTGAGTTCTTAGTGCAAACCGTGGTGCTCTTGGAGACGATTTCTGGATGCTTTGAAGCTTGCAAATGATGTTGTTAGCTTCCTGGGATGTCCAGGAATCGGCGGCTAGGCTTGAAACTCCTTGAGGATGGCTCTAAGATGGATTTTGATCTCCCACTTTTGTCCAAATTTTTGAGTTTCTTTCTTGTCGTTTCACGCCTCCAATCCTCTTTCTTTTTGATCTGGAATTCTTATGCCCTTATACTAGACTGAATTAGGTCAACAAAATTGTATCAAATCTTTGAGAATTATGAAAATTGGATTTGATTCGCTTCATGTATGATTTCTTTCCAAAACTTGCTTCAATCCAATCTTTTTCAACCCTAATGAATCTTGCACGACTTGGCTGGCATACTAGTTGTACATGGACTCAAAATATGCATAAAAATCTCAAGATTTGATTTGTTTTCATTATTTTACCATTTAATTTGATTTATTTTGATTTAAATGAATAAAAAATCAAAATAAATGATAAAAATAATAAAAATAAGAGGTGAATGAGCTCAGGGGTCGTGGGTCCTATTAGAAACATGTTTCAAGCAAGAAAACACGGGGCCCTTTGGAAAAAATGCAAATTTGATCAATGTTGACTTTTGACAATTTTCCAAAAATTGCCAACTTTGACAATGCACAACTCTCTCAATTTTGATCCTAGGAGGATGTTCTTGGACTTTTTAGAAAGCTTAGGATGTCCCCTAAGCAACACTTTTGGTCTCATCTCAATTTAGTCTTCCATGTTCATGTATGAAGCTTTGACCCAAAAGGTGTTTTTGTTGACTTTTCAAAAGGACCTATAATGTCAAATATCATATCTTTTTATGAGTGCATATTTTGAACTTGTGAGTTGAAGATGAGTTGTAGGGAATTGTATCCTATTCAAAATTAGCTTTGGATGGAAAATTTCTGATAGAGCATGAAGAAGTTATGCTTGGTCAAAGTTGGGTTGACTTTTCCTACAAAACCCTAATTTAGCAACTTTTGGGTTTTGATGAATTTGAAACATCCCTTGAAGAATCATGATCAACCCTTGATCAAATGATGAATATAACTTCCAAATGTTGATGTTGACCAAAATTCTTGAAGTTTGACTGTATGTGAGCCACAGTTGACTTTTGACCTAGTATAGTTAATTTTCAAGCATTTGAGCAATTGACTGAGCAAACTTCTTCTGCAAGGCATGAAACTTGAAATGGATGATCTTGAGAACATATTAGGGCAATGATAAGCATTTGGGATCCTTTGGACTCAAGCATCTTGGTGAAAAATGAAACCCTAATTTGAGGTATACTGCCTTAAGAGAGAGTTGGTCTAGTCAACTCTTGGACTTCCTTGAGCAACTTGGGAACCTCAATTGACATGTATTGAGTAAAATGAGAGGGAAAATTTTGGGGTACAACACTATGCAAATGCATGTGGTACCATTGGAGCAGAACTCTCATCTCAAAATAATTGCCAATAAATAGAGGCATCAACAAGGCATAAGCCTTCATCTTAATATTCGCCAATACATGCCATCTTAACGAGCATCAGCTCCATCTTGATATGCAATGTATGCGACACAATCATGAGTGTAGTAACAACAACCATAATTAACAACATCTCAACACAACGTCATCGTTGGCCAGAAGCCTACATCTTAATAGCTGCCAATTATTAAAGGCATCTCAACATCATTCATCAGCATTATTCATCAACATAATTCATCAACATAATTCATCACATAATTCATCAACATAATTTCATCAACTTAATTCATCAACATAATTATACAGCAACTCAACCACAACAACAATACAACGATAGATCGACAATCCCTCAACGTTGGCCATAGGCCTACAACACAATAATACCTATATTTAATTAATCATCTAAGGCTTACCTCTAATTACAAAACCTCTACATATTATTATTCTGCAATACTACATCATTATCATCATTAATCTTACTGTTATGAACCAAGTAATAATCTATAATCATCTTATCCTCATCATACTTCACAAAATCATCATAGCGATTAACGCAGGAAGATAACTCTAATCCTAATTTTGGTACTAGGATTATTCTTCTTATACTTCATTTTAATCCTTAAGAATGAAGTTCATCGCGTTAGCTATCCAACGCTTCAAACGACACCTCAAACGGAGTCCGGAAACTCAAGTTACAGCCTTTGGAACGAATCTGCCAAAAATCAGACTACATGAGTCGACACATAATGTTTTGAGTCGACGCGTACTTGGTTAAAATCCTGCATGAGTCGACGCGCAATCCTCTTGTATCGACTTATACTGAGTCTGCAATGCTGCATGTATCGATGCATAGCTCTATGTATCGACTCATCCTGAGTCTAAAAGCCTACATGTGTCAACGCATGGCCTTTGAGGTCGACTCATACTGTTCTATCATGAATATTTTCTGCGATTTCACTGCGTTTTCACCATAATTTCCATGCCTTAGGACCTAAAAACATCCTCTAATCATAATTAATCATCAATTATAATAATCCTATGTTTCTACATCAATTATACAACATTAGGGCATCATTACTCATCTCTAAATCATTGATCTTCATCATACAACAATATATACATTCCAATCATAAACAAGACAACTTTTCACATCTAATCCCACATACTACTCACCATAAACCCTATTATAGAGTCAGAACCCCACCATTACCTTGAATTGAAGGTTGCTCTATAACTTTTCCGATTGAATTTCGTTCTGCCTCTTTTCCTTCTTTTCTGCAACTTTCACGTTCTCTTCCAACCCTTATTTTCTTTCTCTTCTTACTGCTACTTCTTTTTCCATATTAATTCTAAATAACTAATATATTAACCCTATAATTCTCATTATGTATTAATGGGCTTAAAACTCCTACACCCCCTTTCTACTACTTCTAACCCTTAAAATAAGCCCACATCAAATAATATTATTATTCTATATTATTCCACAACTCAATAGAATAAATAAATCTAATAACAACAACACATCAACTATCATCATAACCCAACTTCACAAATAATCCAAAAATAATTTAATTAAATAATTAATTAAATTACAGGCGTTACAGAGTTCACTGCAAAAGTAGTAAACCAAGTAAAAGCATTTTTAGTTAGTGAACTAGGGAAATACTTAATCTTTAGATTCTCATTGTTTGCTATATCCCATGCTTCTGTAAGATATCTAGAAACATGTTCTATGGTTGACTCATTGGTGTCACCAGAAAAATTTATAAATTTTGGCACTTTCCATCCCATAGGAAACTCAGTTTGCTGAATATATTCAGACAAATGGGATGTATAATTTGGCCTTCGCATGCCAACATTTACTCTATTTTGTGCCATGATTCTTTCGACTATGGCTGCTAGATTATTATTTCCTACAACATCATCTTGGCGATATCCTTGGAGGACTTTGTCAGCATCTTAGTTTCGATTCACCATGACTACCCTCCTTTGTGGTTCCTCCCTGGGAATAGCCTGTTGAAATCTGGGTGGTTCTTCCCTTCGAACTGGTTGTTGAATTTAGATTTCTGGGTGTATCACCGGTTGGGCTTGGTCAATGGTTGGTTCTTCTTGAAACATGATGCCTTGATTTTCCCTTATCCATGTAGGTTGTGGTTATCGAATTGGTTCTCTTGGTGCACCAAAGAAATCTACAAGGCGCCCAATTTGTGCTGCCATTTGTTGGTTTGCTTGGGCATTCTGCAAGTTCGTTTGTGTGGTGCTTTGGATTAAAGGGTTAAAAATTATACTCATTTACTGGGCGAGTACCCCCACCATTTCATGGTTACTATCATCCATTTGTTTCCTCAAAACCGCCTACATATTTGTGGTAATATGAGGTAATTGAGCAACATATCCTGGCTGTGAATTATTTTGTTCCATATGGTTTACCCCTGAACCTGATCCTTGTAATGGCGAAAAAATAGATATTACAGGACCTGTATATGTCGAAGCTTTATTTTGAAGTCCTGCCATGAACGAATTTGGCATGCCATATATTGAATCTAATGTTGGGATTACGAATCCTGGTACATATGTTCTAGAGATGCCATTTATTCCACGCCATTTATGGGTGGAATTTGACTAGCCACAGACATTGCAAAAGGTTCATTTTGTGTGTTTGATAATATGGTTGAAGCATTTGTGTTTGGGGGTATGACTGTAGCATTTGTAGTCGAAGGGATAATCACAGTTCCTTGACTTGTTGGCATGTCTTCGGTTGTATTCGAAGCACTTGAATTCCCTCCCGTGGGAGGAGGAACTTGTTATGCATCACTAACGGGTGGGTTAGCCATTTTCCTATTGTATTTCCTTTTTGGTCTAGGATCTGTGGTGTTGGCTAATTTTCCACTTCTTAATCTCATGCAACAAATAAGTTAGGAAACACAGATTATCGAAAAGAAAAAGAACTAAATATTAGACACAAGGTTCCACTGGGCATGCCAATTTGTTCACTCTGGAATTTGGTAAACAACCATTGATCTTCTAAATCCCTTAACAAATTCAGTTACTCGCGAGATTGATCAGATTGATCTCAGGACTATTGTGTTCTAGTATTTAGAAAACATGTTTTTCGTGATAATATCTTTTAAATGAAAGGAAGCACTTCGTATGTCTAAGTGGAACTTCTTTATGAAAGTAATAAAGCATAAACTAGTTTAAACTGTAAATTATAAAGAACATAAATAACATGAAGAAACTTCATTGCATGTAAATGACTTTGAATTATAAAATATGGTGCATCATACGTACATTCTCGCTAACTCGTTTCTCTAACACTGATACTTTGAGTATATTTGAGTATTTTGTACAAAGATGTGAACACACTAAATTGAAACATAAAAGCTATAATTTATAGAATTTCGACCCTAATGGTCTCCTAACGAATTAATGCCACGTTTCCTGCTGACATGTCTTCGATGATCCTAAAGATTCCACGCGTCCTTCTGGATAAGAATAAACATTTGAATTCAAAAACCCTCCGATTATCCGTTTTAAGCGCCAAATTTGATAACGTTCAAAGTGTAACGTTTTGAACCTTATCTCGAATAATACTTTAATTCGAATTCGAATTTCAAATGATACCTTATTTCGAAGAAACTTCATTGCATGTAAATGACATTGAATTGTAAAATATGGTGCATCATACGTACATTCTCACTAACTCGTTTCTCTAACACTGGTACTTTAAGTATATTTGAGTATTTTGTACAAAGATGTGAACACACTAAATTGAAACACAAAAGCTACAATTTATAGAATTTCGACCCTAACGATATCCTAACGAATTAATGCCACATTTCCTGCTGACATGTCTTCGATGATCCTAAATATTCCACGCGTCCTTCTGGATAAGAATAAACATTCGAATTCAAAAACCCTTCGATTATTCATCTTAAGCGCCAAATCTGATAATGTTCGAAGTGTAACATTTTGAACCTTATCTCGAATAATACTTTAATTCGAATTCGAATTTCAAATGATACCTTATTTCGAATGATACTTTACTTATAAACCATCCATCAATTTCGATTTCAAATCTTCTTGGTTTCCAAAAAAATAAAATAACCAAACAACTCTCCAAGTATATTCAGTACCATTGTTTTAGCTCAATTTTGACTTAGTCTAAATTTCCAGCCAACAACGTCCTTATGTTTCAAGCGTTTCATATGTTTTATTTAGGTTAGATTTCCAATATTGTAAGATAATTTATATAGTGGGTGTCCCTTAGGTTTCACACAGATCACTAAAATGCAGATTCTTGAGCATTAATAATATGTAAATGGACGACATATATTTGTTTAAGACAGTTGAAAATAGTGAAAAAAAGCACTTAACTATCATCTTGGTTTTTGAATAATGTATTGGCTAGTTAAACTAAAACAATATGGTTTTTGAAGACAAACTCATCCAAAGGTGTTTCTATGTCTTTTTCTTCTTTAAAATCATAATATGGACCATTATGTAGGTGTGATGGTCGTATGGTTTCGTACCAATACAATAAGGGACAAAATAAAGAAAGACTTTTTTGGAGATGTCCATTTTAAAGGAGTGAAGAGACATGCAATTTGTTAATATGGGATGAAGACAAGGTGGCAAAAGGTGAAAATGAAGATGAGAGCATTATGAAGTCAGGGTTACAAGCTATGGGCTATTTGAAGGTTATGTATAAAGATTCAAAGAAGAAGAACAAGAATCTAAAGAATAAATTGGAATCAGAGAAATTTTATGAAAATTTGAAGATGTTATGTTTTGTTATCTCCTTTATGTTTAGTGTTTATTTTGTTATGAAATATAATTGATGAAGTAGGGCTTGAATTGCATTGTTAATGTTATGTGGAAACTGTAGATACAATGAAATCTATGTATTTCCTTGTTTGTTAATGAAATGTTGGTTTCAGAATTAAATATTCTCTTAGCTTTGGAATAAAATCGAGGTGTTAGATTAACTATGTGATACGGTGGGAGAGAACTGACTGTTTTTGGAATGTTGGTTTGCATTTTGCATTTGTTTTTGCAAAATGTAGCGGTAAGCAAGAGTCGCCACCGTCTTTTATTTTATCCAACAAGAAAAGGAAAAAAGCACAGAAAAATTCCTTTTTCGAGATGTTTCACGGGTCCGGGGGGTAGATTATAGAAATGGAAGGTGTTAGCACCCTTTCTATCCGTGGTTATCCACGGGCTCTTAGGTACTTGCTCAAAGTGTTTTCAAAAATTGCTTTTCTTTGTATTTGTGGGTTTGAAAAGATTTTTTGTTTTGGAAAGGGGTGTAAGTGTGAAAATTTGTTTTGTTTTGAAAGAGCAAGTACTTAAGAACCATCTACCTACTCGAAAAAGGGATCAATTTGTGCTAATGTCCTTTAGACAATGCTATCCCACTATTGATGAGTAGGTAGCATCGTCGTTGGAGTTTTAAGGGTCAATTCAATTAAGGGACGTGCGATCACTAAAGCAATGTTAGGACGCCTTAGCGGTAACCCTAACGTCTTAGATCATTTTTCTGAGGCAACCGTTTCGAGGAAACTATGATCTTTGGACAAGAGGGCGACCTCTAAAACTTCCTATACTTAATGACCACGTTACGAAGGCAACCAAGCGAGGTGTACCCTAAGAGTGCGCATGTGCGAGTGTGTTATTTTCAGTTAATTTGTCTTTGTACATGTCATGGGTGATCTATGTTGATTTTAGGTTTTAAACGATTAATATTGTCATGCATTCCATATTACCAAACATCTAACAGTTTATAAGTTGCGGAAATTAAATTGCGGAAATTAAACTAACTATTACAAGGCGTCGGGTATTTACGTCGCCAAAAGCAACCCTTGAAATTAAAATGCGGAAAATAAATAAAGCGGTAAAAGTAGTAAAGTCCTATTAAGCTATTACATTCCGGAAACAAGTACAATAATATGATAAAATGGATCGCGTGCGGGAAATTAAATTGGGCGCAAGTTTAGGGTTTTGACCCTTTAATTTAAAGAAAGTATCTTTTTTTGTTATTTTTTGAATTAAGAAAGAAATTAAACTAACTTAAGCATTAAATTGATTAATTTATTAATTAATTAATAAAAATGATATTTTTTTTGGATTTTTGATATTTAAAGAAATAAAAATAATTTGATCAATGTTAATAAAAACCTAATTGTCTAAGTTAATTTTAATTATTGCAAAATATATTAAAAGTTATTCCTAATTAAAACTAAATTAATTAAATTAATATTATTAACAAAAATAAAAATGCTGAAATTTAATTTTAATAAAGAAAATATTTTTGGGTTTTTGATTTTATAGAGAAAAAGAGTTTTAATTGGTTGGTTAGTAATTAAAAATAATAGCAATAAATAATTAAGCAAAATAAAAAAAGAAAATATAAAGAGTTAGAAGTATATGGGCCTGAAAGGAGGTTTGGATAGCAAGTTCAAGGCCCAATAAGCGCTGGCCTGGTTGACCCTGTGGGATTCCCTGTGCGCCTTTGACTTGGTTCTATGGTGGACATTCCATATGGACCACCAGATCTGGTCTGGAGCCATCTGGCAAGCCATTGAGTGAGGGAGTATATATGCTGCACGCTTGGTATTGCATTGAATCACCTGGAAAAAAATAACCCAAAGCATATGGGGGGACCTGGGATTTGAACCCAGGTCCTGTAAGTCATTGGACAACGCCTCTACCACTCAACCAACACGCTTTAGTTGTTATAGTATTGGACAATAATAATAATATGGGAAAAACAATTAATATGCCAGAAATAAAAAAGAAAACGCGCCAAGTTTGAATCCACCACTAAGAGGGGGACACGTCTTCGTCTTCTTTGTTCAGCCCTGAACATTTACCTGCGGATTTATATCTGCAGCTAAATTTGCATGTGCATCCTAAAATCCATTCTAGTCCATGGAAATTGATTCCAAGCACATGGTCATGCTCGTCTATCTCCCCTGGTTACATCCATGTCCATCAATGGCGCTGATTTTGCCTGTAGAAGAAATGCCCAAAAAAACAAAACACGAACCCTAGATTCAGCTATGGGGTTACAGGCCAGATAAATGCAATTGGCTAATGCAGAATGCTTGTAAATTGGACGATAATCATGAATATGCAAAGATTTTGCAAGAAAAGTGCAAGAATAAGGATCTATGAATTCACACGAAAAGCATTTTTTTGAGACACTTACAGAGCTTTTGCGCGCGTATGGGGGCTTGTTAGGGGGTGGTTCTGCTTCAGGGATTGTCTAGCAATTGATTAGTGTTGAGATTTGCCTTTGAATTTGCCTCTAAGAAGGATTTCAGTTTCACACTTTTTGGCAATTTTTCAAGTTTGGTTCTTGATGATTCTGCAGCCTCTAGGTCCCAAACTCGTGCCTTTTCATTGTATATGTAATATGGAGCATATTAGGTTAACTTTTGTGGACTGAATCCTTGCACATCAATGCTTTGAGATTGGATTTGATCCTCCATTGAAAACTTGCTTAATTTGCCAAAAAACCAATCTTTTTGCACATGGAATGATTGATACGAATTTGATCATGACATTGAGGATGATTAGGTCCTGAAAATAGAAAAAGATCACATGTAATCAAGTTTTGGGATTTTATTTGATTTAAATTGATTTAAAATGAAATAATTCAATAAAAAATCAAATAAAATAGAAAAATTAATAAATGGACACAAGGCTGAGGCTAGGACACGTGTGTAGTGTGAAAAGATCAAATCAAGTGGAAAAGAATGGGCCCATTTGACAAAATTTGAAGTTTTGGGGATAGTTGACTTTTGGCAATTTTACAAAAATGCCCAACTTCAACAATGCATAACTTCTTCAATTTTTAACTTTTGGAAGTGTTCTTGGACTTTTTAGAAATATTGAGATGTCCTATAACCAACCCTTTTGGTCTCATCTCATTTTGATATTCCATGCTCAAGTTATAAGCTTTGGAAAAAAGGTGTTTTTGTTGACTTTCAAAAATGACCTATAATGTCCAAATTTGTAACTTTTTGTGAGTGCATTTTCTGATCTTGGGGTATGAAAATGAATTGTAGGAAATTGCATTCTCTTCAAAATGAGCTTTGGATGGGTCATTTCTCATAAATTATGATAAAGTTATGCTTGGTCAAAGTTGAGTTGACTTTTCCTACAAAACCCTAATTTAGCAACTTTTGAGTCTTGATGAATTTTGAGCAATCCTTGATGAATCATGATCAACCCTTGATCAAATAATGAAATATCCTTCAAAATTAGAATGTTGACAAAAAATATTGAAGTTTGACTATTTGTAGATCACAGTTGACTTTTGCCCTAACACAATCGATTTTTGGACCCTTTGAGCAATTGACTGAGCAAACTTCCTCTGCAAGTCTTGAAATTTGACATGGATGAACTTGAGAACATATTAGGACATTGGAGAGAACTTGAGGTCATTTGGATGCAAGGACCTTGATGCAACACAAAACCCTAATTTGGGATTGACTGCCTTAGGAGATGACTTGACTGTCCAAATCTTGAGCAATCTTGAGCAACTTGGAGATTTTTCTTGCAATGTTTTGAGAAATATGAGAGGGAAAATTTTGGGGTACAACAGCTGCCCCTGTTCAATATTTTTAAACCTGAGGATATAGATTGGCTTTCGGTCCTTTCGTGATCCGAAGGTGGAAGATGATTGAACACTAGAGTGCCCAGAAATTTGCACTCGCATGAAGTGGTATTAGCCTTGTGGTGTCGGGAATGGGCTTACAAATGCCATTTGGAGACTGTTGATAGGTGGTCTGTACTTTGACTGGAATAGGAATCAGAGAGATCTTATCGTCGATCTAACTAAACCAGGGAAGGTCTTGGATTAACTTTGACTGGATAAGAATCAGAAAAATCTTCGAATCGATTTAACTGAACCAGACGAAAGTCTTGGAATATCTTCAACTGGAATACGAATCAGGGAGATCTTCGCGTCGATCTGAATGAACCATGGAAGGTATTGGATTAACTTTGACTGGATAAGAATCAGAAAAATCTTCGAATCGATTTAGCTGAACCAGACAAAAGTCTTAGAATAACTTCAACTGGAATACGAATCAGGGAGATCTTCGTGTCGACCTGACTGAACCAAATGAGGTCTTGGATTAACTTTGACTGGATCGGCATCAGAAAAATATTCGAATCGATTTAACTGGACCAGACTAAAGTCTTGGAATAACTTCAACTGGAATACGAATCAGGGAGATCTTCGCGTCGATCTGACTGAACCAGAGGAGGTCTTGGATTAACTTTGACCGGATCGACATCAGAAAAATCTTCGAATCGATTTAACTGGACCAGACGAAAGTCTTGGAATAACTTCAACTGGAATATGAATCAGGGAGATCTTCGCGTCGATCTGACTGAACCAGAGGAGGTCTTGGATTAACTTTGACTGGATCGACATCAGAAAAATCTTCGAATCGATTTAACTGGACCAGACAAAAGTCTTGGAATAACTTCAACTGGAATACGAATCAGGGAGATCTTCGCGTCGATCTGACTAAACCAAAGGAGGTCTTGGATTAACTTTGACTGGATCGACATCAGAAAAATCTTTGAATCTATTTAACTGGACCAGACGAAAGTCTTGGAATAACTTCAACTGGAATACGAATCAGGGAGATCTTCGCGTCGATCTGACTGAACCAAAGGAGGTCTTTGACATCGCTGAGAATTTAACTGCATCTTTTCCTGAAAGGTAAAGGTCAGTCATATGTAATGCATGATATGGATCCAGAAATGATGCTCTCAACAATGAGATTGTGTGGTATGATGCGTATATGCATGTATCATGATGTATGGAAATGTAATGTTTCTAGCCGGGGAAAATAAATCTCGGATAGCTGCTGGAGAATAGAACTGAATTCTTCGTTTCCACTGGGGATGGCGAACGAAGCGAATAAACCTGCAGGAGAAGATAAATCCATTAGGGAATAAACTGATGGGGAGATTACTCTGTGGGGAAGAGATGCTCTGCTGAAGATTCCACCAATAAATTATGTCGGGATGAATTATCGTTGCTGGTGATATTGAATCATGTTGGGGGATTTAATTCCTGTTTGTGAAAGGAAAGAACTTCGCTGGGGATGATCTCTCAGTGGCGACTTCACTGGGGATAACCTGTTTAGACTTTTGTGGGGATAATCCTTTGAATTCTGCTAGGAATGATCCTTTGAACTCGGCTGGGGAGATTTATTTTGTACTCCGCTGGGGATAAACTTCCAGAGTCTACTGGGGATGATTCTCCCAATTCCGTTGGGGAAGCTTTTTCAGACTGCGCTGTGAAAATTTTAACTCCATTGGGGGTATCTTGTATTCTGCCGGGGAACATTCTTATACTTTTCCAGGGAATATTAAGACTGCCGGGGATATCAAGCCTTTTTTAGTGTTGATGGTAGATCAACTCTGCTTGGGGAGAGTATTGCTGATTCGTTCATAGTTGCAAGTCTCAGCTGGGAGAGCTATCATTACTGTCTTACTCTGCGGGGAGTGAAAATATCTTATCCGTATTCTTCAGCTGAATCTACCCTTGCACCTGGTGGATAGAGCAACTATACAGTTTGGACAATTTTTATTGCCCCTGTTTCTGATGTTACCTGTAATCGTCTTTTGTTTCGCATGTAAATATTCATGAGCAGCAATTAATGTCAAATGCATATATCAAAAATGAACATTGGACGTTCTTTGCAAAACAAAACAGATAAAGAAGAACAATTTGAAATTTGTTTGAAAATGATTTGTATTGATTTTGAAGTTTGGCCTGTAAAATAGGCGTTTTTGTACAAGAGGCTGACGTCCTAGTAAGAGAACGCCGCCGAATAATAGAATTTATACAATTTGTGAAAAGAAAACAAAACAGCTATGTGAATAATCCCACTGGGTTTCAGCTCTGCTATTGCCTTTTTGTCCTCGAGCATCTCATCACTTTGCTACTTGGTTGAAGGTAGATCAGATTGATTTGTGTCGTCCGAGCTTGATAGTCGATACCAAAGTCTGGATGCAAGGTGATCCAATGAGACATAGTGTTACGCTTTGATCCCTAATTTTTGCCTGGACCGCCCTTTCGGGTTTTCAGTCCACCGAGATACCCCTTTTTGCCCAAGCCGCCTTTTCAGGTTTTCGACTTGCCGGGTGTACAAATTTTTTCATTTTCATCTCTTATTTTTGCCCGAACCCTTTTGGTTCGCCGGAAAGCCCTTATTTTTGCCTAGGCCAGTCAACTTAGCGGGTCTTTGATTATGCATAGTATTTTTTCACTATGTCTGCATTGACGGGGTGAGGAAGGTTGTCACCATCCATATTGGTTAGAATCATAGCTCCTCCTGAGAAAATGTTCTTAACCACAAATGGCCCTTCGTAAGTAGGGGTCCATTTTCCCCTGGGATCACTTTGAGGTAATATGATGCGCTTGATAACCAGATCCCCAACTTGATACTCTTGTCGTCTAACTTTCTTGTTAAATTCCTTGTTCATCCGTTTTTGGTACGTCTGACCATGACAAATAGCAGTAAGTCTCTTTTCGTCGATTAAATTCAGTTGATCAAGCCGGGTCTGAATCTAGTCATCTTTGCTCAAACCTGCATCCTTCATGATCCGAAGAGAGGGTATCTAAACTTCAATGGGCAAGACTGCCTCCATGCCATATACCAAGGAGTAGGGTGTTTCCCCTGTTGACGTTCGCGCTGAGGTACGATACCCATGAAGAGCAAATGGTAACATCTCATGCCAGTCTTTGTATATCACTGTAATCTTCTGCACAATCTTCTTAATATTCTTATTAGCCGCTTCTACAGCCCCATTCATCTTCGGCCGGTAGGGAGAAGAGTTATGATGTTGTATCTTGAACTGCTTGCAGAGCTCAGTGATCATTTTATTGTTAAGATTGGTACCATTGTCCGTAATGATCCTCTCTGGTACACCATATCGACAAATCAGATTGTGCCAAATAAACCGTGCCACGACGTTCTTGGTTACTGTAGCAAAGGAAACTGCTTCAACCCACTTCATAAAGTAATCAATCGCTACCAGGATGAAACGATGTTCGTTGGATGTCGTAGGTCTGATCTCGCCGATCATATCAATTCCCCATATTGCAAAAGGCCAAGGTGCGGTTAAGACGTTCAGAGGGACTGGAGGTATGTGTACTTTATCAGCATAGACTTGACACTTGTGACATGTCCGAGAATGCTGATAACAGTCAGCTTCCATTATGGACCAATAATATCCTTCCCGAAGGATTTTCTTTGCCATGGTGTGTCCACTGGAATGAGTTCCAAAAGTACCTTCATGTAACTCCGCCATAATATTTTCTGCTTCATTCTTTTCCACACATCGCAGTAAGGTTGAATCATGGTTACGTTTGTAAAGGATGCCATTACTGATGAAGAATTTCTCCGCGAACCTCCTTAGAAACTTCTTGTCATTAACAGATGCACCCTCGGGGTATTCCTGAGCCTCAAGGTATCTCTTCACCTCATGAAACCAGGGTTTATCTGCTACCTCTTCAGTCTCAATATCACAACAATGTGCAGGTTCGTCCAATCTTTCAATGATAATCCGGGGAGCTTCGTTGTCCCAATTGACCTTGAACATAGAAGACATCGTAGCCAGCACGTCCGCCAACTGATTCTCCTCTCTAGGGAAGTGTTCAAAGGTTATCTCCTCGAAATGGGGAAGCAACGTCAATACATACTCCTTGTAAGGAATAAGATTAGGGTGTTTCGTATCCCACTCGCCTTTGATCTGACTGATCACAAGAGCGGAATCTTCAAAAACACTTAGAAACTTAATCCTTAGGTCAATTGCTGCTCGAAGACCCATAATGCACGCTTCATACTCCGCCATATTGTTGGTGCAGTTGAAACATAGTCGGGCGATAAACGGAGTATGAGGGCCTTTAGGAGATATGATCACAGTGCTGATTCCATTACCCAAAGCGTTCGAAGCTCCATCAAAGTACATAGACCATCAGGATCCTTCCTCAGGTCCTTCATCTGGTCCAGGTGTCTCACAATCAATTACCAACATGATATTCTCATCCGGAAATTCAAAGTTCATAGACTGGTAATCATCCACTGCCTGATGTGCCAAATGGTCTGCCAACACACTTCCCTTGATTGCCTTTTGGGTCGTATATTGGATGTCATACTCAGTCAAGATCATCTGCCATCTTGCTATTCTTCCGGACAAAGCAGGCTTTTCGAAGATATACTTGATTGGATCCATCTTTGATATCAATAGAGTAGTGTGAGTCAACATATACTGTCTCAGCCGGCGAGCAGCCCATGCCAAAGCGCAACAAGTTTTCTCGAGCAACGAGTATCGGGTCTCGTAGTCGGTAAACTTTTTGCTAAGGTAATAAATAGCATGCTCTTTTCGGCCAGACTCGTCATGCTGACCCAGCACACACCCCATTGAGTTGTCGAGTACTGTCAAGTATAAGATCAGAGGTCTACCTTCAACTGGAGGCATTAGAATAGGTGGCTCTTGGAGATACTCTCTGATCCTTTTGAAAGCGGCCTGGCATTCATCGTTCCAACGTACCACTTGATCTTTCTTCAACAGCTTGAAGATTGGCTCACAAGTAGCAGTCAGGTGCGAGATGAATCGGGCAATGTAATTCAGACGTCCCAGAAAACCTCTGACTTCTTTCTCTATTCTGGGAGCTGGCATCTCTTGTATAGCCTTCACTTTTGCAGGATCCACTTGAATACCTTTGTCGCTTACAACGAAACCCAGCAGTTTACTAGATTTCACCCCAAAGGTGCACTTGTTCAGGTTTAACCTCAGCTTGTACAACTTCAACCTGTCAAATAGCTTCTGAAGGTGGTCAAGATGTTCTTCCTCCGTCTGAGATCTTGCAATCATGTCGTCGACGTATACCTCAATCTCGTGTTGGATCATGTCATGAAACAGAGCAACCATGGCACGCTGATACGTTTCCCCAGCGTTCTTCAATCCAAAAGGCATGACCTTGTAGCAAAAGGTACCCCATTGAGTAACAAAGGTTGTCTTCTCCATGTCTTCGGGAGCCATCTTAATCTGATTATAACCGGAGAAACCATCCATAAAGGAGAATACCTTATGTTGAGCGGTGTTTTCAACCAGAACGTCGATATGAGGTAGAGGGAAATCATCTTTGGGACTCGCTCTGTTCAGATCCCTATAGTCAACACACATTCGAACCTTACCATCCTTCTTCGGCACAGGAACCACGTTGGCCACCCACTGAGGGTAATAAGTGACTGCTAGAAAACTGGCGTCAAACTGTTTCATAACTTCAGCCTTGATTTTCTCAGACATCTCTGGGCGCATTCGGCGGACCTTCTGTTTCACTGGAGGACAGTCTTCCTTGGTAGGCAGGCGATGAACCACAATATCAATATCCAAACCAGGCATATCTTCGTAAGACCAGGCAAAGATCTCAACATAGTCACGCAGCATCTGAATCAACCATTGCTTCACACTAAGCTCCAGATTTGCACCGATCTTGACCTCCTTCTGGTCTGTCTCTGTACCCAGATTCACTGTTTCCACTGGCTCTTCATGTGGTTGTATAGCCCTCTCTTCTTGAAGTAACAGTCTTGCAAGTTCACCAAGCACTTCGCAATCAACTTCACCTTCGTCTTCGGCTAAGTTGATCGGATTTTCGAAGTCATAACTGGAAGTAGCAGAGTCGTTACCAGTGAGATCCAGAGTGGATGTAGACCTGTATATGTGAGTGTGTGTAAAATAGCTGTTTTGCAATATAATAGAAAAACAAGGAGCACAAAATTTGAAATGCAAGAACGTCCAATGCTTTTATTAATGATATATGTAGATGACACACATAAAGCCCTCACAAATGAAGCCACGGTGCCCCCGGGTAAGACACTGGGCCGTAAAGTTTAAAACATTGTCTGTTACAAATTCAAAATAAAAAGTTTCATTACTGGGTAACAAAAGAAATAGGGATGAAGTCCTTTGTTGTCCAGTTGCATTGTCCACCGTCGGTCGTAGGATAGATCCAGTTGTCGAACTCAGACTCTTCCACATCGTCTTCAATGGCATTCACTCCCGAGTTGTTGATGAACACGGGAGGTCTTCCGATCCGTGCGTTCTGAACAGCCTTTTGAGCTTATGCAGTGAAACCCAAACCAAACTTGTTAGTCTTCTGTGTAAAATCAGGGAGTTGGCCCCAATTCACACACCCACCTTTCTCGACAACAGCCCGGGCATCCTTAAAGGAAGCCATCTTCATAGGAGAGTCTTTAACAACAGTCTCCGTTGATGCCAGTGTCTGGGGAACCTCTTCAAAATGTTGAAATGGGGTCTCAATGAACTCCCCAATCCATCTCTACATATCGGAAAGAGTTAAGGTGGCTCACCATGTACTCCTCTTCTCCTTGTACTGTCACAATCTTCCCTTTTACCGGGTACTTCAGCTTCTGGTGGAGCGTTGAGGTTACGGCCCCAGCTTTGTGGATCCATGGGAGACCCAGCAAACAAAAATAAGATGGCCGAATGTCCATCACATAGAATGTAGAGTTGAAAACCTAAGAACCAACCTTAATCGGAATACCCATTTCTCCATGCACCATTCTCTTAGACCCATCAAAGGCCCTAACAACAATGTTGCTTGGCTTCAGCTCCAACCCTTCACAGTCCAACCGGTCTAGGGCTTTCTTAGGCAAGACGTTCAATGAGGAACCAGTACCAGTAATACATGAGCAAGAGTGGTTCACATACATTCAATGGAGACATGCAGGGCATCATTGTGATTCTTCCCTTTAACAGTCAAGTCAGCGTCAAAGAAACCTAACCCATTATCAGCAGTCAGATTGGCCATGCAATCTTTAAACTGATCAGCTGATGTCTCCTGTGGTACGTGTGCAGTCTTCAGAAATGTAATCAGAGCCTTGGCATGGGCCTCTGAGCATAGCAACAGTGACAACATAAAAATCTTGGACGGGGTTTGCCCCAGCTGTTCGACTACATTGTAGTCACTCTTTTTGATGATCTTTAAAATCTCTTCCATCTCTTGTCTAGAAGCTTCAACAGTAATCGTCTTTGGTGCCTCCGTCTGGGTAGGCTCACTGGTGATCCCTTTGCTCTGAGTGTCAGATGACTCGGCGACAGGGGTAAGAATAGGAACTTGAACAGGAATAGTAGCAGGTACACTGGTAAGTGTAATAACAACAGGTTTTCGGGCAGTTGGTGGAGAGATATCAGGTGAGAAAAGTCTTCTGCTGCGGGTGACTTTAGCAGGTCCAACAATATTACTGGCATCAGTATCAGCATCCAACTCTTGTTTAACTCCATGGAAATAAACATCGGCCCCGTAATGCCAAGGGACAGCTTTATCAGATATGTAAGGGATAGGCCCAGGAACAGTGATGATCAATGGTGCAATTCTTGGAACAAATGTAATTCTAACAGGCTTTCTCGAGGAAGCCTTGGAAGAATTGTCGAAAATGGTAATAATGGCAACTTCTTCAGTATGAACTAAGGGAACAACAGTCTTCTCAAACAGGATTTCTTTACTATCCATCAGGCATTGGACACCTGACTTTAAAAGATGGCAACCGGTAGGTAGAACAGAACACATACGGCAACCTTCATCACAGCCCGGAAATAAACCGGCTAGCAAAAGGTTTTTCTTCACAGTCGTCAAAGGGGTAACAATGTCGTTCACAGAAACCACAAACGAGTCTTCATCTATAGCATTTACTCCATGCTTGGGCATAGGAGCAGTCACAACATTAGGTCTTTCGGGCGCCTCGAACACAATCTCCTTAGCATCAATTAAGTCATGTATCTTATTCTTCAAATACCAATAATCATCTGTATTATGCCTCGGGCTATCAGAGTGAAAAGCACAGCGGGCATTAGGGTTATACTTTGGTGATGTTTTGTTGGGATTCTTCGGGGCCTCCCTTGGAATCACTAGATTGGTCTTTAATAACTGCGGCAGAATCTGAGACAAAGTCATGCTGAGACGAGTGAATTGCCTTCGAGGTCTCTCGTCCTTTTGTTGATTGTTGTGCTAAGGAGCACCAGCATGTCTTGAAATAACAACCGCATTAACAGCTTGGCGGCGTTCAGGTCTATTCTGGCTTTTCGAACTGTAGACAGCGCTGGACTCTTTCTTAAAAGGCTTCTTCTCGGTGCTTAATGAGGCACCCTTCTGTATCTTACCAGCCTTAATACCAGCCTCAATCCTCTCACCGATCATAATTAGCTCTGTAAACCCAGACGAAGAGCTTCCAATTAGATGGTTAAAGAATGGACCAGACAAGGTCCCCAGAAACATATCCATAAGCTCCCGATCAGCCAAGGGTGGTTGCACTCTTCCGGCGAGGTCCCTCTGCTTCTGAGCATAATATTTGAAACCTTCGCCCGTTCCCATTGACATACCCTGGAGTTGGGTACGCGTGGGAGCGAGGTCGGAATTGTACTGGTACTGTCTGTAGAAAGCAGTAGCCAAATCTTCCCAACTGCGGATACTGGCTCCATCCAACTGGTAAAACCATTCAAGCTGAGTCCCTGAGAGACTGTCTTGAAAGAAGTGGATCCATAGGTTCTTATCAGCGGTGTACGGCTGAATCTTCCTTACATATGACCGAAGGTGCAGCTTCGGACAAGAAACTCCGTCATACTTAACAAAGGCTGGTGCTTTGAATTTGTGGGGAATCACCACCCCAGATGACAGACCCAGATCACCAAAGTCCAGGCCAGGCACTTTTTGAACTTCCATCGCACTCAACCGGTCTTCCAGTTGTTTGTATCTATCCTCAGCAGGAGGATACTGGTCTTCGTCGAAGTCCGTCTCATTGTCTGAGACCACAGGGCTAGGAGCCCTCCTTTCTTCCTGACTATCTTTCCCTCCAGACGAGGTGGTAAAATCAACTTCATCCCGCAGCCTGTTTCCAAACCTGTGACCTATGTTAAATAGGATTGTCCTCTTTTTCTTCTTCTTCTTCTCTTTCAGAATCAGGGTCTTCAGATCCTGCTGACCCTTAGCTAGATTCATGAACAACTCTTGGAATTGGGCATTCTGGGCCTGTAGGGCCTTGATTGCATGCTCAATTGATGGTTCAGCAGACATGATGAGTGCTGAAATAAACAGCGAAGAAGATAAGAAACCTGTAACGGGTACCTGTTATGAAGTGCATGGGATGAAATGCGTATGATATGATTTCAAAGACAATCGAGAGATTCAAATTCGTAAACAAGAAATAAAACACACTTTTATTAGATAAACTTGAAATTCAAATTGTTCAACAAATTGCCCTTAAGGTGTTACAAGAAAGGAAATACTTAAAAGTAAATAAAAACTGGAAAGGAAATAATCAAAGGACGATTAGTGCTCCCATGGTCTCTTCTTGTCGGTGCAGACATAGTCATTGAGAATCCGCTCGTTCTCCAACTGTCTAGTCAACTTTTGGATTTTCTGCTCTTACTCGTTTAACTTTTCTCGGTAAGCATCCCGTTCTTCTCTCAGCTGCATCCAAGACCTTTTCAGTGCCCCAATGTCAGTGGGCATGTAAGGATGGAGGATGGTAGGAAGAACCCCCTCTTCATTAGCAACTTCAACAATGATAGGCAGGACGACTTCATACGGCATACCCAGCTTTTGGGCATGAATACAAACCCATATGAGATATGGTTCCATTGGAAGAGAAGTCTTTGGACCTAGCTCATGTGGATCAGATCTGTGAACTCTATCCCAAGCCCTTATGAATCTGCGGCGTTGCTCGTCACTATCCCCCTGAAAATCAAAGATGATACTAGGCATTAGCAGCTCATGAGGCCCTTCTCTTCTGGCTCGCCCAAACTTACGTAAGGCTAAGCATGGATTATAAGAAATTCCTCCATGGGTTCCTATCAGTGGAACATTGGGGTACTCCCCACATCGATTAATAATAGCCACCTCATCCATACCCTTGATAGTCCAGATGATGTCATTATGAGAGAGATACATGACCCTATAGGCCCAGCCCATGCCTTCTTTGTTCTTCAGCACTGATTTGGGGAGGTGCAAAATAAACCACCTTGCCAATAATGGAGCACAACACATCAAGGTTCCCCGCTTTCGGGCAGTACGGGCATAAAGATGATGAAGAATGTCACCCAAGAGAGTGGGTACAGGATTACGAGAGATGAAGATTTTCATCGCATTCACATCAACAAAAGAGTCGGGATTAGGAAACAATACCAAGCCATATATCATAAGAGCCAGAATATCTTCGAATGCCTTGAAGTCTAGACTATCCCAGAAATAGTTAGCCTTACCACCCAAGAACTTAGTCAGAAATCCCTTTGCTCCACTTCTAGTCTCCCAATTAGCCATTACCTCATCTTTGGTCATATGAAGGGCTGAAGCAATCTCTTCCGGCCTAAGAATCTTCTCCCAACCAATAAACAGGGTCTGCTCCAGAATAGAGATACCTAGTAGATCAGAGAACTCTTCTAAGGTGGGAACCAACTGGTAGTCCTGGAAAGTAAAGCAATGGTACAACAAATCATAGAATTGGACCAAAACACTCATCATCTGCTCGTCCAATTTGGAGGTGACCAAACTGAGAAGATACCCATGTCTTCTGATGAAGGAAGTAGTATCAGGCATCTTTGCAATCAATTCTTTAAGCATGGTGGGAACCTGGACAAAGTTAATCCGAATGGTATTCCTACGCATGGGCATCATGACCTACAAAACAGAACAAAGATGAATCCCTCCTATCTTTGAAATAGGTTAGTCGAATGCAAGATGTATGCAATGTTATGATGTCATGATGTCATGATAGAAAGTACATCACAAGTATCTACAAATAGAAAACATGGTAAAGGCACACAAGTCACACAGAGAGCCCTTGGATTTCAGGCTGGCAAGGAGCTTAGGTACTACCCTCTTTCAGTTCAGTTGGTTTAAACCTGTCCTAAAAATAGTAACCGTGTTCTAGAGGATCTCAATATCACTGACTACCCTCAATCGGTCATAATTCCAGTTTAGCAACCTTTTCTTGCGGCCGGAATCATCGCGAGAGTTTAGTCTCAATGAGTGTAGCATACTGCTACTGTTCTATGGCCAAGTTGGTCAATTTAATGGTTCTAAGGCCAGTTGGTGCTTAATGACCCCTTAGATGACCCATATTCTCCTCGTTCCAACACAAGGGATATCGATACAATCTAAAGTGCCACACCAACGTAGCTACTGTTTCAACCGTATCGGTCTATGTTGTACAGTTCCCTCACAGTTTATTGCTACTTACCTAAAGAGTATCCCCAGATCCGGGTTAGGATATATAGTAACTCCGATACAAGCCCACAAATATAAAGCATACAAAGCAAACAATTGAAAACACAATGATCTAATCCTAAGGTACACCCCACTTATTAAGCGTCCCTAGCAGAGTCGCCAGTTTTGTGATACGGTGGGAGAGAACTGACTGTTTTTGGAATGATGGTTTGCGTTTTGCGTTTGTTTTTGCAAAATGTCGCGGTAAGCAAGAGTCGCCACCGTCTTTTATTTTATCCAACAAGGAAAGGAAAAAAGCACAGAAAAATTCCTTTTTCGAGATGTTTCACGGGTCCGGGGGGTAGATTATAGAAAGGGAAGGTGTTAGCACCCTTTCTATCTGTGGTTATCCACGGGCTCTTAGGTACTTGCTCAAAGTGTTTTCAAAAATTGCTTTTCTTTGTATTTGTGGGTTTGAAAAGAGTTTTTGTTTTGGAAAGGGGTGTAAGTGTGAAAATTTGTTTTGTTTTGAAAGAGCAAGTACTTAAGAACCATCTACCTACTCGAAAAAGGGATCAATTTGTGCTAATGTCCTTTAGACAATGTTATCCCACTATTGATGAGTAGGTAGCATCGTCGTTGGAGTTTTAAGGGTCAATTCGATTAAGGGATGTGCGATCATTAAAGCAATGTTAGGACGCCTTAGCGGTAACCCTAATGTCTTAGATCATTTTTCTGAGGCAACCGTTTCGAGGAAACTATGATCTTTGGACAAGAGGGCGACCTCTAAAACTTCCTATACTTAATGACCACGTTACGGAGGCAACCAAGCGAGGTGTACCCTAAGAGTGCGCATGTGCGAGTGTGTTATTTTTAGTTAATTTGTCTTTGTACATGTCATGGGTGATCTATGTTGATTTTAGGTTTTAAACGATTAATCTTGTCATGCATTCCCTATTACCAAACATCTAACAGTTTATAAGTTGCGGAAATTAAATTGCGGAAATTAAACTAACTATTACAAGGCGTCGGGTATTTACATCGCCAAAAGTACCCCTTGAAATTAAAATGCGAAAAATAAATAAAGCGGTAAAAGTAGTAAAGTCCTATTAAGCTATTACATTCCAGAAACAAGTACAATAATATGATAAAATGGATCGCGTGCGGGAAATTAAATTGGGCGCAAGTTTAGGGTTTTGACCCTTTAATTTAAAGAAAGTATATTTTTTTGTTATTTTTTGAATTAAGAAAGAAATTAAACTAAATTAAGCATTAAACTAATAAATTAATTAATTAATTAATAAAAATGATATTTTTTTGGATTTTTGATATTTAAAGAAATAAAAATAATTTGATCAATGTTAATAAAAACCTAATTGTCTAAGTTAATTTTAATTATTGCAAAATATATTAAAAGTTATTCCTAATTAAAACTAAATTAATTAAATTAATATTATTAACAAAAAGAGTTTTAATTGGTTGGTTAGTAATTAAAAATAATAGCAATAAATAATTAAGCAAAATAAAAAAAAGAAAATAGAAAGAGTTAGAAGTATATGGGCCTGAAAGGAGGTTTGGATAGCAAGTTCAAGGCCCAATAGGCGCTGGCCTGGTTGACCCTGTGGGATTCCCTGTGCGCCTTTGACTTGGTTCTATGGTGGACATTCCATATGGACCACCAGATCTGGCCTGGGGCCATCTGGCAAGCCATTGAGTGATGGAGTATGATATGTTGCACGCTTGGTATTGCATTGAATCACCTGAAGAAAAATAACACAAAGCATATGGGGGGACCTGGGATTCAAACCCAGGTCCTGTAAGTCATTGGACAACGCCTCTACCACTCAACCAACGCGCTTTAGTTGTTATAGTATAGGACAATAATAATAATATGGGAAAAACAATTAATATGCAAGAAATAAAAAAGAAAACGCGCCAAGTTTGAATCCACCACTAAGAATGGGACACGTCTTCGTCTTCTTTGTTCAGCCCTGAACATTTACCCGCAGATTTATATCCGCAGCTAAATTCGCATGTGCATCCTAAAATCCATTCTAGTCCATGGAAATTGATTCCAAGCACATGGTCATGCTCGTCTATCTCCCCTGGTTACATCCATGTCCATCAATGGCGCTGATTTTGCCTATAGAAGAAATGCCCAAAAAACAAAACACGAACCCTAGATTCAGCTATGGGGTTACAGGCCAGATAAATGCAATTGGCTAATGCAGAATGTTTGTAAATTGGACGATAATCATGAATATGCAAAGATTTTGCAAGAAAAGTGCAAGAATAAGGATCTATGAATTCACACGAAAAGCATTTTTTTGAGACACTTACAGAGCTTTTGCGCGCGCATGGGGGCTTGTTAGGGGGTGGTTCTGCTTCAGGGATTGTCCAGTAATTGATTAGTGTTGAGATTTGCCTTTGAATTTGCCTCTAAGAAGGATTTCAGTTTCACACTTTTTGGCAATTTTTCAAGTTTGGTTCTTGATGATTCTGCAGCCTCTAGGTCCCAAACTCATGCCTTTTCATTGTATCTGTAATATGGAGTGTATTAGGTTAACTTTTGTGGACTGAATCCTTGCACATCAATGCTTTGAGATTGGATTTGATCCTCCATTGAAAACTTGCTTAATTTGCCAAAAATCTAATCTTTTTGCACATGGAATGATCGATAAGAATTTGATCATGACATTGATGATGATTAGGTCCTGAAAATAGAAAAAGATCACATGTAATCAAGTTTTTGGATTTTATTTGATTTAAATTGATTTAAAATGAAATAATTCAATAAAAAATCAAATAAAATAGAAAAATTGATAAATGGACACAAGGCTGAGGCTAGGACACGTGTGTAGTGTGACAAGATCAAATCAAGTGGAAAAGAATGGGCCCATTTGATAAAATTTGAAGTTTTGGGGATAGCTGACTTTTGGCAATTTTGCAAAAATGCCCAACTTCAACAATGCATAACTTCTTCAATTTTGAACTTTTGGAAGTGTTCTTGAAATTTTTAGAAATCTTGAGATGTCCTATAACCAACCCTTTTTGTCTCATCTCATTTTGATATTCCATTCTCAAGTTATAAGCTTTGGAAAAAAAGTTGTTTTTGTTGACTTTCAAAAATGACCTATAATGTCCAAATTTGTAACTTTTTGTGAGTGCATTTTCTGATCTTGGGGTATGAAGATGGATTGTAGGAAATTGCATCCTCATCAAAATGAGTTTTGGATGGGTCATTTCTCATAAAGTATGAGAAAGTTATGCTTGGTCAAAGTAAAGTTGACTTTTCTTACAAAACCCTAATTTAGCAACTTTTGAGTCTTGATGAATTTTGAGCAATCCTTGATGAATCATGATCAACCCTTGATCAAATGATGAAATATCCTTAAAAATGAGAATGTTGACAAAAAATCTTGAAGTTTGACTATTTGTAGGTCACAATTGACTTTTGCCCTAGCATAGTCGATTTTTGGACCCTTTGAACAATTGACTGAGCAAACTTCCTCTGCAAGTATTGAAATTTGACATGGATGAACTTGAGAACATATTAGGATATTGGGGAGAACTTGAGGTCATTTGGATGCAAGGACCTTAATGCAACACAAAACCCTAATTTGGGATTGACTGCCTTAGGAGATGACTTGACTGTCCAAATCTTGAGCAATCTTGAGCAACTTGGAGATTTTTCTTGCAATGTTTTGAGAAATATGAGAGGGAAAATTTTGGGGTACAACAAACTAACATATCAATTTTAGAATAAAATTGAGGGGTTAGATTATTTTTTTTTATATAAAATGGTTACATTATTTACCCGAAATATTAAAAATACAACATGTCCAAGTCTCATATAAGATGCTAGAGATCCAAGATTGGTTGTTGTGCTATCATTATCATTTCAATCAAGATTGATTGTTGCACTATCATTATCATTGCCTTCAATAGCGTAGACAATGTGTTTAAATGCTTCTAACTTTTTATAAGGTGTATGTTGCAAAGATTGAAAACTGTTTTTTTCTGCACTTGCAACCAATCAGTAACGACGAATATATCATAGTTTTGCACAGGTAGAAGAATATTTTTCAGTTTTGCAATTCATCCCCAAAAAATGGCGGGGCCCTTACAAATAAGATAACATTAGAGTTTACTCTGTTCAACGTGTGTTTTATAGTAAAAATTTGGATTATTTATCCCTCGGTTTATTAAAGAAACCGAAGTGTTAGATCATTTATTTTATTTTTTACTAGTAGAAATATAAAGTGTAGTAGTTGAGATTAGAAGCGTGTCCGGAATAATATGTCACCTCAGCTTTCTAAATAAACGAGGAATCAAGTTGTTTATATATATATATATATATATATATATATATATATATATATATATATATATATATATATATATATATATATATATATATATATATATATATATATATATATATAAACCTCGATTTTTTTCTGGATGACGTGAAATCTTCGTCATAAAAAGTGTTATTTGTTGTAGTGCCTGTAACTATTACATTATTGCATAATTTCATGGTTTGTATGTTATTTAAGTTAGACATTGCATATAATGATATAACGTGTAAGCTTAGGTATGTGATGTATCAAATTTATTGGATCATCATATATCAAATTATGTTTTGAATGAAGTTTCATGTAAAGTTTGTAAATCGCTTTGTTTAAAGCGGATTATGTTATCTAGTAATTGACTTGCATTAAAAAAATCATGCTTCTAATGATATCTTGTAATGATTTTGTTGGATTAATTCATTGAGATACGTCCAAGCTCTCTTAATATTGTGTGATTTACTTCCGCGTATTTTAAAATCTTTGATTTCGTTTTATGAGATTGAAAATATTTTTGAAATTGTCTTTTTGAGGATAGGTCTAATCGCCTCTCCTCTAGACCTGTTTGTGTCCATATTCTAGCCCAACATTCAGGTCACACGTCGAGATAAAAACAACGAAATATTTCAATGATGGGACTACATTTAATGCTCATATTTCCTATCACTTTTTAGAAAAACCAAAACAATGCATGCCCACTTACACATAGACAATCATTCCTAAAGGCCAACCACCAATGCTAAAAGAATCCCTTAACATCCAGAATGTCTGATGAGTCCTGAGGGCAACTATTCTGGACCAGTCAAAGGTCCAATAAGATAAGATCCACTCAGCTTGTCTACTCCATTGAGTCCAAGATATAAGTACAATTACAGGAGAGTTCAAGTATACAATCTTTAATCTCCCCTCTCACTACAATTATCTTGAACTCTAAATTGACTTGTGCATTGGAGTGTTAACTATGCAAACACTTCTCTGGATCCGCCATATCGGAGATTAGCAACACCAGATCAAGATCAACGCCTCCAATTCAAATTGCATCGCGATCGTAATCTTTAGTCCAAGAAATCGCATAACAGATTTGCTTATGAAGTTTTGTTCTACCGTAATTTTTACAATCTCCTCCATTTCTAATTTCGCAACGGAACAATAATAATGTACAATACGTGCAAGAAATTACAGAAAAAGTTAAAATAAAAAGGAAATGATAAACATGGTGAAGATGATGAAGCAATTTAAAAAACTTAGGAATTTCAAATATTATAATTAGGGAGTCGAAGTAATTTGAATTTAAGTGTCTATACTCCTATTTGTGCTGCAAGATACATAATACAAATAAAATATTATACATGACCAATTACAATGCCAAAAACGCTGAAGTTTGGTGTTTTATTACTTTATTTTACAATTCCAAGAACAAACTTTTTCCTATCAAGTATTTAATTGTACTTATAAGTTTTAAGTACAAAACTTGACATTGGTTGAGATCTTTCTCTTTTCTGTTATAGAAAGAAACAGTGACCACTAACATTATTTTCTTCAGTCTTAACTACTTGATGATTCATTTTCATATACTATTTCATTAGGATAGATCACCTGCATGCAATGCAACTCATATAAGGTTCCCTTTAAATAAACAATTTAATTAAACACTTATAATTGTAGTCACCACTTACTTGACCGTGTCTTTCCTCTCTAAAACTTAGAGTTCTGACCTTCAACTCTCCTCTGCTAGTAGTCAATTCATCTAATAGTTCACTATCAGATAATTCCCTTGATGCAAAACTAGGTGAATCCATCTGGAAAAAAAAAAAGGTGAAGAAGCACTTTTACATTCAACATTATTACCGGTATTACGTCTCAGTGTTAGTGTCGTGTCTGGTTTCTGGTTTCTGCATCTGTGTATACGCTTCACAGACATTATACAAAAAATAGAATTGAGACTTAAATATTGCATACGCTTACCGAGAGTCTCGGAGCACCGGCAATTTCTTCATATTCAGCTGCATCTAGTTCTCTTAGGTGATGAAGACTAAACAACTTAGGGAGAATATATTGCCTCACCAAGATCAGTAAAAAGAAAGGCAAAGGAAACAATATCCCAGCTATTGGAATCCATGTTACTCCAAAACAAACCAAGAAATACACACATTGGAAGATTGTGAACAAGACTATGTTTCTAATTGGTACCGATTCCACGAAGGAAGCATGATCACCCTCCAATAACCTGGCGTAATACGTAAACTTTATATATTAGCATGATTTTAAATTGCGATTGTGATTACAGTTAAGAGTAACTTGTACTTACTTGAACCATCTACTAGGCGTTACGAAGAGAAGTAGTATCCTTTCCCAGAATTGGTTACCAGGAAGACTATCAATGGCCATGTATGCAAAGTATCCCCACAAAACCGAAGTTGGGATATTTTTTATGACAGGCATAGCAAAAACTGATGCTCCAACAAAGAGTGATTGTAAGAGATTGCTGATTCTTTGCTCATTTACTCTAACAGGCAAACATGCATCAATATGCTTCTCAGGGTCAAATGTATCCTTCTTGTTGTCTCCTTTATCTTCGCCTTTTAGGACTACCTCTTTTAAGTTCTCTAACTCTCTTTCCACAGAAGTAACATGGCTGCTGCTGTCCATTTCTACAAACACTGCTTGCATTTTCCCGTAGATTTCAGTGTTGCTAGCTTTCTTTCTTATGCTTTCTTTCGCACTTTCAACCATCTTTCTTCTAATCATCAGACCCTTTAGAACTGCAAGGCTCTTGGTGTGCATAGGTGATTGAGGAAGAACACCGTTTGAAGGTGGTAATCCAAGTATTCCACAAAGCAAAGTCTGAAATGATTATATTAGTGATTTGTTTCATAAAATGGCTATATCTTGAAAGGAACGTATATATAGATACCATGAATCCGAGTAAGAATATGTCGTAATGATATGCAGAAGGTTTCTTGAGATTGAAATCTTTCTGCTGTGCCATCCCAGAAGCAACACTATGATCAAAGAAGTAAAGTCCTGCTACCATCAAGGCAGGAATAAAAGCAGCAAAGATATATGTTGGAGAAACCTTCCCCATGTCCTGTGTCATTCATATGTTACAATCTATTATTAGTTGATTAACATTTTGCGATTTCAGGAGTTGTTAAAAGAAAAACGAAACTAGGCTTTATTTGAACGCGAATTACTTTGATAACAGTCCAATGGTGTAAAGATGTAGATTCCCAAGCAAGAGGAGCAACTAGTCTTCTAGGAATTTCAGAAGGTATTTCTTTTGGCCCTGAGAATGACACAATTGTCCATACTACCACCAAGAAAGGGACACCATAGTCTGCAATAAAGCTTCTCAACCACCCTATCCAATAAACAATACCATATCATATAGATATTCCTCGTATATAGTTAACAGCTATAAAGCACTGATACAGACACAATATCAACACTAGCATGTATGCACCGGTAGTAATCTAGGAAAGTAGAAGTGATTGAACGTAGTCAAATGTGTCTGTGTTTTATTGGTGTCAGACACTAAGACGTGTCAGACATCGAATATGTTGGAAATTCACTAAATATCTATGATGAATTTCAACCAATCTTGATGCTTAAGATTGACATCACTACACAATGACAATGAATTATGAAAAAAGAAGAGAAAGAAGACAACTATTTTCTGCAGAGTTTCTCTCTGCCCACAAACTGTGAAAAACTTTGTTATTCACTTGCAACTGCAAATTCTGTGAATACAACATAATTGACTTGATTGTCTTCATTACAAATTTAGGAGTTATTCTCTATTTTAGCCTGCTTCATAAGCCCAAAATTATAAAAGCCCAAAATACCTCTTTTGATACTAAATCAAATCTATTCTATTTTAGATCTAAATCAAATCTATTTAAATCTAAAAAAAATCTAATCTCTTCGATACACATAATTTCGACACTATGAATTACAATTTAACACACCACATAATTCATTGTGTCTAAACTATCTATATTCATCATGTCTCTTAGTCTTCTGAATACTTCGACCTGCACTCCCTTCGTCATGATGTATGCAATCTGATTCTCAGTTCTACAGTGTTCCAAATTCATCTTCCCATCTGCTACTCGCTCTCGAAGATAATGGAACCTCATTTCGATGTGCTTGCTTCGACCATGTGCTATCGAGTTCTTTGCCAGATTGATAGCTGACATGTTGTCGATCTTCATGGTAATTGCTCCATGATCTTTTCCTGTTATCTCTTCGATCAAGTTCACCATCCAAGTTGCTTAACATACACAAAGAGAAACAACAATGTATTCTACTTCGCATGATGATAATGCCACTACTGGTTTCTTTCTTGAACTCCAAGCAACTGATGCACCACCTAACATAAACACATATTCTGCTGTTGATTTTCGATCTTCAATATCACTACACCAACTCGAATCAGTGTATCCCACTAACTTGCATTCTTTTCCTTTATCAGCTGCAGGAAACAAAATGCCATAGTCAAGAGTTCCTTTGAGATACCTTAGTATCCTCTTCACTGTTGTTAGATGTGATACCTTTGGCTTATGCATGAATCTACTTACCAAACCTACACTATATGCTAAGTCGGACCTTGTATGACAAAGATATCCCAATGATCCAATAAGTCTTTTGTATTGAGTTGGATCGACATCATCTTCATCTGCATCTTTCGAAAGTTGCAGTCTTGGTTCTACAGGTGTCGAAGTTGAGTTGCATTCTTCCATCTCAAACCTCTTGAAAATTTCTCCTACATATCTTCTTTGATGCATCATCAAATCTCTACTACTCTTGTAGAATTCGATGCCAAGAAAGTGTGAAATCTCACCCAAATCAGACATTTTGAATTCCTTATTGAGATCACCTTTGAAGTCTCCGATCTCACTTTTACAGCTTCTTGTTATCAATAAATCATCGACATAAAGACATATTATAAGCAATTCACTATTGCTTCTTCTTACATATACTCCATGTTCAATTGTGAACTTCACAAAATCCTTCTCCCTTAGGAAACTATCAATTTTCTTATTCCAAGCTCTTGAAGCTTGTTTCATTCCATACAGAGCTTTATGCAGCCTTTACACCTTTCTGTCTTCGTCATGTTTCACAAATCCAACTGGTTATTTAACATAAACTTCTTCGTCTAAGGGTCCATTCAGGAATGCATACTTTACGTCCATCTGACATATGTGCCATCTGTTCATTGCTGCTAGACCAACAACCAACCTGATTGTTTCGATCCTAGCAACAAGTGCAAAAACTTCATCAAAGTTTATTCCTTCTTTCTGTAGAAATCCTTTCGCCACAAGCCTTGCTTTATGTCGAGTTACTTCCCCTTTGGAATTCCTCTTCACTTTGTATACCCACTTGAAATCAATTGCCTTCTTGCCTTGGGGCAATTTGACAAGTGACCAAGTATTGTTGTCTTCGATAGACTCCACTGCTTCGCTCATTGCTTTCACCCACTTCGAATCTTTCAATGCTTCAGCTTCATTGACAGGTTCGATATCTGCATAGAAAGAATAATGTACCAACTCACCTTCATTATCTATCACATCATCTGATGTAATCACACAATCTTGCAATCTTGCAGACACACGTCTTGTTCTTTGAGGTCTGCTTGTACTTGGTTGATCTATAACTGTTGGTTTCTCTTGTCGAACTTCTCTTTCGACTTGAGTCTCTGGTTCTTCAAGTAGGATTTTCACTGAATCTTTCTTGATATTTTTAGTCCAATCTCATTCTTTAAACTCATCTATGATCACGTCCCTGTTGATCACAATCTGCTTGTTCACTGGGTCGAATAACTTGTAACCTCTTGTCGAATGATATCCAACTAGAATCATTTGACTTGACTTGTCATCAAGTTTTCTTCATAACTGATCTGGCACATGTCTATGTGCAATAGATCCAAATACCTTCAGATGACTCAAGCTAGGCTTCACACTATACCAACATTCTTCTAGAGTAATTCCTTCTAGCTTCTTCGTAGGACATCTGTTCAAAATGTATGTTGCAGTCGAAACAGCTTCACCCCAAAACTCTTTAGGTAAATTCTTGTCTTTCAACATACTTCTCACCATATTCATGATAGTTCTATTCTTCCTTTCTTCAATTCCATTATGTTGTGGAGTATAGGGTGGTACCACCTCATGCACAATCCCTCCCTTTTTACGTAACCTGTCGAAGTCTTTTGACACATACTCTCCACCACCATCAGTTCTCAAAACTTTCAGTTTTCGACCACTTTGTCTTTCGATCATAGACTTGAACTTGGAAAATACCTCAATCACTTTACTTTTCTTCTTGATCAGGTAAGTCCACAACTTTCCACCTGGATTGGTTCATATTCATCAGAGTATATGAATTCAAGAATAGTCTTCGACCTGCTTCCTGCATCCTTGCTAAAGCTATTCTTATGCTGCTTCGCCTGTACACATTCCTCACATACCTCGTTTAAAATGTCGATTTTTGGAAATCCTAAAACCATATTTCTTCTCTTCAAATCTCTGATGTCTCTGAAGTTGAGATGGCCTAGTCTATAATGCCATATTCATTCATCTCTGCTAGCTGCAGTCGAAAGGAACTCCTGCTCCATCACATTTAGTTTGATCTTGAAGGTTCGATTCTGAGACATAAGAGCCTTAAAGATTAATCTTCCATTTACATTGACGACTCTCATTATCTTATCTTCGATTGACACTTTATAATTCTTTTCGACCAACTGTTCTATACTGAGCAAATTGCTCTTCATGCCTGGTATGTACAACACATTGGAAATTACTGACCTCTTGCCATCTTTCCTCATAATCATAACATCACCAATACCTTCAGCTACTAGGGTATTGTCATTTGCGAATTTTACCATATTTTTCATTGAGGGCTTTATGTTGACAAACCAGTCTTTTCTTCCAGACATATGTGATGAGCATCCTGAATCCAAGTACCATTGGTCCTTGAATCTATCTTCATCTCTTGTTGTGACCATCAACATCATCTCTTCTTCTTCATGTTTTGTAAACTTTGCATCACTTTCTTGATTCTTTCGCTTTTCTGGACAATCACTCGAATAATGACCATACTTCTGACAATTATAACATTGAATGTGACTCTTATCAGGTTTTCGACTACCATATCTTCCTCTATTTGTAACACCACCTCTTTGGTTGCTTTGGTATGGTCTTCTCTGATTCGACATGTTTCCTTCGTTCTAGTTTCCTCTACCAGTCAATTTGTTGTAGTCGCCTTTGCCTCTATCGAACCACTTTCCTTTGTTTTTGGTTTCTTTTGCTGAATGTGTCTGCAAAGCCACACCACTCTTCGACTTTCCTGCAAATCTTTCATTCATTATTTGTTCATGATATTCAAACGTCCTTTGAAGTTCTTCCTTTGTCAATTTTGACAAGTCTTTTCCCTCTTCTATAGCCACCACTATGTGGTCGAACTTAGGAGCCAAAGATCTCAAGATCTTCGAAACAACGACTCTTATTGTTAATGTTTATCCACGCGTCTTGATTTGATTCACTAGTTTTGTAACCCTAATGAAGAAATCAGATATGCTCTCACTATCTTCCATCTGAAGCAATTCATACGTTCTCTTGTGAGTTTGTAACTTCACTTCTTTCACCTTTTCTGCACCACCAAAGGACTTCTCAAGAACATCCCAAGCTTCTTTTACAGATTCTGAATGACTCATTTTTTCAAAGTTTTCTGGACTCAAACATTGATGAATTATAAAGAGTGCTTTATAACTCAGCTTCTCAATTTCTGTGTGTTTCTTCTTTTCTTCTTCTGAAACATTTTCTCCAAGCGCTTCGAATTCATCTTTTACAAGATCTCAAAAACCTTGACACCTGAATAAAACTTTCATCTGTTTGCATTAATTCTCATAGTTGTCTACTTTCAGAATTGGTAGAGTTCTTGGATAATTTGCATTCCCATAATTCGTCATTGTGAATTCTTCAATCATTCTTGATTGATACTTCCCTTGAATCGAAATCGAGCTCTGATATCAGATGTTGGAAATCCACCAAATATCTATGATGAATTTCAACCAATCTTGATGCTTAAGATTGATATCACCACACAATGACAATGAATTATGAGAAAAGAAAAGAAAGAAGATAATTATTTTCTGCAGAGTTTCTCTCTGTCCATAAATTGTGGAAAACTTTGTTATTCATCTGCAACTGCAAATTCTATGAATACAACTTAGTTGACTTGATTATCTTGATTACAAACTTAGGGGTTACTTGCTATTTATAGATTTAGCTTGCTCCCTAAGTCCAAAACTATAAAAGCTCAAAATATCTATTTTGGTACTAAATCAAATCTATTCTATTTAGATCTAAATCAAATCTATTTAAATCTAAAACAAATCTAATCTCATCGACACACATAGTTTCAACAATGTAAATTACAATTTAATAAAATACACCTTAAATTTGAAGTATCAATCATCTCTCAATTCAAATCTATCATTATGACAAACCTGTCCCGTATAACCATGATCTTGCTCTTCTACTCTTCAATGCTGTATAGAGAAGGCCAAATGTGAATATAACACCTAATAAGCCATTCACATAAAGCCAATGAAATTGGTAGTGCTCTAATTTTGAGTTTTCATTTTTAGGAACACTAAACTCCTTTATTATTCCCTGCATTAGTTCAGTACACTTGTATAATTAGACTTCTTTTCATACAAAATCCTTTTATTTTATAATAATCACCAACCTTAATGGCCTCTTGAATGAACAAGACTGAAATCAACATGCCAAAGAGCTCTTCTGCAACCCTTGTAAATCTGTTGATGATATCGCCAGCATTGAATATTGCTAGGAGAAAAAGCAAGAGAGAAGTCCATACACAAACCCTGACATATTAACAATACCAATTACAATTTAGCGTTTAGACTATTGTTTCATTTGCACAGTTTGTGCTAAACAACTTAAACAAGGGCTTGAGCTTTTGTTACCATCCAGCCCAAGCCAAAAAGAGTTCTTGTCCCAAGCCATCTTTATTCTTGGCAAAGTTATACAAATAGGTATACATGATGATGGTTGGTTCAGCAACTCCTACAATAAGTAGTGGCTGACCTCCAATAACTGAGTGCATGATTCCACAAATTGCTGTAGAAGCTAGTGTTTCTACTGTGCTCAATCTTCCATCTACCAACAAAATAAACAACAAATAGCTTCATATTCTAACAGGCATTTCTTGAGTAATAATAATAATGAATAAAGTTTCAGCAGAAGAAGGAGAAGAAGAACCCGTGTCTCTACTCAGCTGTTCACCAAAGGCAATAACAGGTAAAGCAGAAGCAAAGAAAATATAGGTAGTTGGAGCCAATATCCTATCATTATTGAAACAAAAGAGTGTAAGTTAGTTTTAAATTGCGGTCAATCGTGACAATAATATAAAAGTCTTAGAGGTTTCTGCAATAGAAACTTACTCAATACCGGAACGGAAAGCACAAGTCCAATCATCTTTATAATACTGTGATCTTCCTCTTATATCATTCACAATTCCTTTAAAAGGTGCTTTTAAGCTCTCCATTTAAGGTACAAAGCACCTGAAAATATTGAAACTATAACTTGATGAAAATTGAATAACTTTACATATAAGAACCATATATGAGTAAATAATTAATTCTTCAACAATTGTAATATATATATATATATATATATATATCTTAATCCGTTCACATGCATAAGCATGTGCGTGAGTGTTTTGAAGAAGATAATTATTATAATTAATGAAGTACCAGAATCTTTTCAGGCAAGGATCGATGTGGCTGAGAATTGACCATAACAGTTGGTGGTGAGGTGAGTGTAAAGAAGAAGAAAAGGTTTCATTAATATATAGACTTTTCAAAAATAGTTCAATGAAGATCATTAATTACACTTTTTAGTTTACCTGAAATTGATAAAATAAGATAGTCCGAGTATACATTACGCCCCGTCTATTAGACTATCATTTATAAAGTATGAATTCATTTTTCAATTGATTTACATTCACATAATTACAAATATAAGTTAATAATATACGCAAACTTTTACAGATTGACATGTACTTATAATAAATTATATATTCGATTGTATAACTTCAATCTACCGTTGATATCTCATAGATACAGTCACATTTATCCGTGAATTCAGATAATTTAATAAACACCGATTGAATCAAAATGAGTTAATTTTAAAAATTTATTAAATATATTTTCAAACCTAGAATATATCTAACTCCTGTCAAATTTCAATTTTATAATTTTCTTATTATATTATATTTACATTTTTTTACAACTTACGATGTATGACAGTCTCTTGTCAAAAATAATAAATTATATAAATATGTTCATGCAATGTCAACATAAAAATTAAAATGAAACCTATAACTTAATCTTTTCTTTTATACTTACATGCTTTGTTTGCAAATTAAAAAGGAAGAGAAAGAGAGAGATTCCCATAAATAAAATTTTATAAAAATATAGATAAATTTTTTCTATATTTTAAAAGAATGATTTTATATAAAATAATAAATATTTATTTATTATTAATATATATTTAATTTTCAAAATAAAATATAATAGTTAAATTATATATAAACATTTTATCTAATACTTCTAGGATGCAAAACAGATTTCTATTCCCACCGCTTCAACAGAGAACCCTATCCTCTTTGCAGGTATAATTGAATCGTTGCAATAATAGTATCTAGTGGTTGCTTGCTTCAGCTTCATGTGTTGAAGAGAAGATTATTATAACGAATATGTTGCTGCATGTTGCATCCTATAAACATTAAATCTAATGTGCCTTTTGAGTATCCAATACCAATGAACAGACTGGAATTTAAAAATGATATTGAAAATTAGATTGTGGCTTTTAAATTTATCATAAAAAACGTTTATTTGATTTCATTTAAATAATAAAATTAAAATAAAACAAAAATAAAAATTTAGAAAAACGTGAAAATTCTAATAGATAATTAATAAAATAATAATAATATAAAATCTAATAAAATTTATAATTCAAATAAAATATAATTATAAATCATTATAAATCAAATAAATCAAATAAAAATATAATTAATTGATTTTAATTTTTGAATTAGAATAATTTATTTTTATAGTAAAAAAGTTAATTGTTGTGGTCCTTTGATTTTTATATATTTATAATAGATGATTTATGATTAATATATTACACAAGAAGTAATATACTATGGTTGATGTTTTGAAATGTTGTTATATTTATGTTCATTAAAGACGGCTATTGTCATTTAGTACTGGTAAAGTCAATGACTTAATATTTTAGTATAAGCCTCTTTAATAGTCATAATTTTCAAAGATTTTTTTCTTCTTTTTTTAAGGTGTACAAAAAATTTTCTTCTAACTTATATTATACTCAA
This sequence comes from Vicia faba, assembly GCA_948472305.1. NCBI lineage: Eukaryota > Viridiplantae > Streptophyta > Magnoliopsida > Fabales > Fabaceae > Vicia > Vicia faba. The sequence continues at coordinate 1,648,183,582 of OX451737.1, read as the reverse complement.
GGGTGTACGAGAGTCGGATTAAATCGAGTTTTATCTAATTTATTATTCAACTTATTTATGTTTTATCTAATTTATTATTCAACTTATTTATGTTTCGATTAAACTAAATTAAATCGAATTATTAAGGTTTCATTTGATTAAACTGAATTAAGGATGCCGTTTAAAATTGATAATATAGTTAAAGTTGATATATAAATCCTATATTGGATCTTGTTAGTGTTAAACAATGTCTTGATTTAACATTTAAATTAAGCATATGCATGGTTATACCAATGAAAACAAATTAAGTCTTTGATCATAGGCGCCACAAAATATTAAATAAATCACTATGTATTATGTTTTCAATACGTGGAGTGACATGGCCTCTTTAGGCTAGACCCTTTCTAATTGGTTGGGTTACTTGATATTTAAGTAATTTTCAAATTAAAGAAATAAAAAAATCAAAATCAAAATTAAGATAGAGAACCTATTGAATGAATTGAGAGATACGTTGATAAGGCAAATAAGGCAAATGTGGTATTTATGGTTACAAAGGTGGCAACAAAGTAACTACGAAATTGTGACAATTTTGCTTGTGAACATTCACTTCCAACAATATGTAAAACTGAATTCTAAAACTATTATTCTTCTTAATTCAGTTTTTCCAAACTCTTCATTCTCATTAATTTTTTGAGACCTTCATATTTTGTCCGCTTCAAGGGTTTGATTAGGATGTCACTTAATTGCAATTTAGTTTTGTAATGCTCAATCTTCAATCATTCTTAACCAATTTAATCCCTTAAGAAGCGATATCTCATCTCAATGTATTTTCTTCTACCGTGACACTTTAGATAATTCTCTAAGTTAATTGCTAACCGATTATCCACTAGTAAATTGATATGCGTACAATCACTTACATTTAATTTTTCAAGTATTGTCTCTAACCATAATGCATGACATGTAACATAGGAGGCGGCAACATACTCTGTCTCATATGAAGATAGAGCCGTAATTTCTTACTTCTTTGAACTCCATGAAATTGGTGTTGCTCCAATCAAGAACATATAACATGCGCTCTTTCTATCATATTGATCACCACTCCAATGTGAATAATAATAACCATAGACTTTGGCCTCCATTATGGTGTTTTGTTGATGTGGCGTCAGTATTTCATGTTCAATTGTACCTCTAATGTATCTTAGGATTCTTTTTGCTGCAAGTAGATGACATAGTCCTAGTTTCTCCATGTATTTGCTTGCCAATCCCACATTAGGAAAAATATCTCGTCTTGTGTTGCAAATACATCTTAAAGATCCAATAATCTCCATGCATAATGTGTTATCAACAAGGTCATCATTTGATTCCTTCTTTAATTCGATGTTGGTTTCCATATGTGTAATTGTAGGATTGCAATTAATCATCTTGAACTTCTTTTAGAAGTCCAATGGATATTTCTTCTTATGTGTGAAAATTATATGCTTTGTGTTCACAACTTCCATTCCTAGGAAGTATGACAAGTTTTCTACGTCTGGCATGAAGGATGAGAAAACACTTAGAAGGGGGGGTTGAATAAGTTTTTCCTTTTTCTCTTTCTTACTAACTCAACAATTATGGAAAGACACAATTATTTTTATCGTGGTTCATTTGAACTCAAACTACTCCAATCCACCCGTCAAGGTGATTTCGCCTTTCTCAACAAGGACTTAATTCACTATAATCAAACATATTACAATCACACAACCAAACTGTTGTGACTAACAATACAAAGCACAAGTAAACTTACAAGTGACTAACACCACTAAGACTCAAACTAGTCCTAGCCTTCTTGAGAAATCTGACCAAGCTTGGTCTCTCAAGGAACAAATACAAGAATTAAATCTTTACAATAGTGAAACAAATTGCTTCTTAGAAAGCTATATCACAAAGATAAGTTTTGCACTTGAGAAAATAACAAAGTGTTTGTAAGAAAATAATTTGTGAGTAGCATAATAATTTTCATGTAAGATGTTTTTTGTTTTGTTTTTGGTAGTTGGCTTGCAATAAATGATCTTCTTTTTATAGCATGAGGAAAACGACAGTTACTGCCTTCAAAAGTGATGAGCAATTAATGTTTGCGTGTTAGCTTGCATTATTGTTTTTTTCAATGAACTAGAATAGAGACACTTGAGTGCTTTAGCCGTCTTTGCATTAAATGAACAAACGAAATTGTCAGAGCTTATTTTCTGAAACCTGACAAGACTGTTTGCTTCTTTAATCTTTCAGAACTTGCTTCAGAATTTGCTTGCAAATAACTTCTCGTTAGAGCTTGCTTGCAAAATACTTCTGAACAGAGTTTGCATGGAAACTTGCTAATATTAGAGGATGCTTTAAATAGCTTCTTATCAGAGCCAGCGTCAGAACTTGCGCTAACTAAATAGTTCTTTCATCAAAGAACTTCTTCATTTTTATTCAGCTCAGCACGTAAAATAATTTTCACCTTAGAAAATACTTCAGTCAGATCATTATCTGAAACAAAGAAATATGCTCATCAGAGTCAATTATAAAAAATATATTTTATTATTATCATCAAAACTCTGAGATATGATCAGAACCAAACTTGTTCTAACATGGCATTTCAAACTCATTCTCCATGCATGCTTTGAATTTCTCCAAATCATCATCATTAGAATCCATGACCAATATCATTAGAACCCATGACCAATAGATCATACACATACATGAATATTATGACTTGATCTTGCTCACATGACCATTTCTTGTACACATCATGTTCAGATGTTCATTTATGGGAACCTAACTTTAACAAGAAACCATCAATCCTCTTGTTCCATGCTCTAGGTGCTTACTTCGGTCTATATAGTGTGTTTCTCAGCATGTACACCATTTCTTCTAGGTCTTTAATCTCAAAAGATAGTGGTTGTTTCACATAAACTTATTCTTCTAAAGATCCATTGAGAAAGGACGATTTCACATCAAGTTGATGCATCTTCCAACCCTTATATCCTACAATGGCCATCACAAACCTTATTGTTTCAAGCCAATGCACTCATGCATAAACTTCATTAAAATCAATTTTAGGTTTCTAAAGAAACCCTTTTTCCGTTAGTCTTGCCATATACTTGGCAATTCACTACTTGAGCTCAATTTCAACTTGTAAACTTGCCTCACATCTATAGCTTTCTTATCTGAGTGCTTGACTGATTCCCATATTTTTTTCTTCTCAATAGCCTTGAGCTCTTCCTTCATTTCACCTTGCCAATTCTCATCTATTATGGCTTATTTTTTATCAACAGGTTCTGACTAAGCCATTATGGCTTCTTCAATGAGTTCTCTATCATCTCTTACGTCTTGATCAAGAATCTTTCATAATCACCCAACCTAGCTGATTGCATTATGATTCTTGTTGATCTCCTCACTTATTTAGGTTACATAATCTCTATTTCTAGGTCATATTCTAGAGTGGTGTGAATATGGCTTGAACTTTCACCTTCTTGCATTGGACTATATGAAACTCTCAGCCATATGGTGATAATAATCTGCAGGGACTTGTGAAATGATAACAAAATAAGATCATGTGTAGACCGCTATCATCTAACTTCCTTCTGAGTTGCTCAGGTACATGCTTGTAGTATAATGAGCCAAAGATCTTGAAGTGTCCAACACTTGGTTTTAGCCAGACCAAGCTTCATGAGGTGTATTATTCTTTAACTTCTTTGTTGGACATCTATTAATGATGTTCACCACAGTTGAGGTAGCCTCACTCCATAAATGTTTTGGCATTTTATTTTCCTTGAGCATGCTTATTTCCATGTTCTACATGCTCTTATTCTTCCTCTCCGTGATTTTAATATTTTGAGGTGTTTAAGGTGTTATCACTTCATTCTAAATTCCTTATTCTTCATAAAATAGAGTAAATTCAGTTGAGGTTTACTCACCACCACCATCCGTTTTCAACTTCTTTATGACATATTCAACCCATTCTTCAACTAACAACTTGATTCCTTTGAAGTTGGTGAATAATTCACTTTTCTTATCCAACAAGTAAATCCATTTGTATCTTGCAAACTTGTCTATGAAGGTTAAGAAGTAAAAATAACCTCCTAGTACCTTTAGTTCAAAGGGGGGCACACACATCAGAATGCACAACCTCTAACTTCTGTTGTAACTTCATTTTCAAGTCATATCTCAATGGCTTTCTTGCTTGCTTGGAAATATAACACTCTTTATACAACTGTTTTGGCTGCCTGATTTTGGGGAATGCATATACCACCTTCTTCTTGTACACCAGACCGAGACTCCTAAAATTGAGATGGCCATACCTCTAATTCCATATCCAATGTTGGTCTTCATTTGTGGTTGATGTAAGACATTTATGGTCTATCATGTCGATCATAACCTTAAATTTTCTGTTGTCTGACATGGGATCCTTCAAGACTAGCTTATAGCTTGTGTCAAACACCTTAAGCTCCTTATCTTATAACCTCATTGTGTAGTTATTGTCAAGAAATTTACATAATCTTATCAAATTTATTGTCATTAAAGGAACATACTCAACATCACCTACAATTGCTTCTTGCTCGCCTTTCTCTTCATAAAATGTTTCAAATTCCTTATAATGTAACCATGTTGTTGTTTGAAAACCTAATGTATCTTCTTACTGATTCATCGAGCTTGATGAACCAACTCTTCATTTCTAGTCATGTGGTTGTTGCACCATGTGTGAAGTTACAATACATTGGTTTTATCCCTAACCAAGCATGTGTTAGCCATCAAAATGTCATTTTCAGAGTCACTACTCCCTGCATGTGCAAATTAAGCTACACCTTTGTCATAACCAGTTGATTATTCATTTAAGTAATATTCATAACACAATGTCCAAAATTTTAACAGTAATAACATTGGACCTTCTTCATATCCACTTTCTTCTTGGATTTATAATTATCAAATGCACTTTTATTGCTTGTCTAACCTTGAATTCTTACATGTAACGTCATGATCATTCCACTTTACCTTCCATTTTTCCTTTCCTTTGTTAATATTTGAAGATTATCTTTCATTTTCTTGAAGAACTTGGTATGCAAGGCTTGCCCAGACACCTTTTCTAAGTTTCTCTACTTCATTCTCAACTCATGAGCTTCAAGAGATACTTAAAATTCTTCAAGCTTCATCTGAGACAAGTCTTTAGACTCTTCAATGGCCACAATTATGTGTTCGAATTTGGTTTTTTGGGCTCTTATAACCTTTTCCACCTTATGCAATTTAGTTACCTTGTATCCATACAATTTCATATTATTCGTCAACAATACCAATCTTGAAAAGAATTACACAATTGCTTCATCATCATTCATCTGTGTATTGTCATATTATTTTCTAAAAGATTGCATCTTGACCTTCTTCAACTTCTCATCTCCTTCATAAATATTCTTGAGTGTATCTCATGCATCCTTTGACATTTCTTTCTCAAATATATTCTCAAAGATGTTTAAATCCATACAATCTTGGATAAAAAACAAGAATTTCCTATCTTTCTTGATCAATTCACGATGAACAGTTATTTGCGCTTTAGTAGCATTTGCTTCCAATGCCGAGAAACCATCATTCACTATTTCAAGCACATCTTGAAATCCGAAGATGACTTTCATTTGTGTATCACCCTATTATAGTGCTCTCCTTTGAACACTAGTAAATTGAATGAGAATTGATTGGAGGTTGTGCTTCCATTTAGGCATGACAAAAAAACCTGTACCCGCTCTAAAATTGACGGGGAAAACCCGCTTTGACTAAGTTTGGGTTCGTGTTTGAGTTTTCTCTGATTATAAAATATGGGAACGGGTCGAGAAATAGAGGCACTAGTACCCATCCCAAATCCGCCCCCGAACCCGCCCCGTTTATTTCATTATGTACATTATTATTTATTTTGATAATTTAGAATATGAAATATGTGGCCAATGTTTAGATATTTTGATTTGTATTTATTATTTAAATTTTTTGAAATGTATATATGAAATTTTTTGAGATTTTTTTATTTTATTATTTATAATATAATTTGATTTTGAAAAAAATAAATATTTCTATTAAAAAAATGATTTCACTAAATAGATGGTGGCAGGATGGAGATATCCGAACCCGTTTGTGACGAGTTTGAGTTTTAATTCTTTATCCCCATTTCGATATGGGACGGAGAATGAGAATTGTTTAAAGACTTAGATTTAAATTTGAGAGAGATAAAAATCTTCTCTGACCCACCCTATTGTCATACCTACTTCCATTTTCCATTGATGGATCCTAAGGATCGAAATAGACACTAATACTAATTTATTGGGTTACTTGACTTTCAAATAATTCTAAAATTGAAGAATTACAATAACAAAAACAAAATGGAGACAAAGAATTTTATTGAATGAATTGAGAGATACATTGATAAGGAAAATGAGTTATTTATAGTTAGAAAGGTTGCAACAAACTAACTAGCCAAAATAACAAAGTTGCGACTATTTTCTTGTGTACAAGTCACGTTTGGAACACCTTGAAACTATCACTAACAACAATATGTAAAATTGAATTATAACACTAATAAGTCTACAAGCACGTAGTCTACGAACACCTTTATATCCTTGTAGGTATTATTTATTTACCAGCAGAACATAATTTGGAAAGAATACAAAACCAAATACATAACAACACTCAGTCTTAAAATTACATAAACTTATTAGTCTAATATTTGTTTAGTAGTATTGGAAATATAATTTAGTTAATGTCTACAATTCCCAATGCTTATTCTTTAATAGGGCCTTTTGGCATTTTCAATTTTAGTATAAATATGCTACCTAGGCTATCAATATTGTAACTCATTCATTCCTCTATTTGATATACAATAGTAGTCCTCTTTGTTATCATTCATTTTTCATTTTTCATTCTTCTTCTCCCCTTTCATTACCTTGCACCAACAAATTGGTATCAAGAGCACTTGGTTCTGTTTTCCTGGGAAACACGAGTGTTTGTGAGCTGTGTGTTTGATTTTGATTCATTGATTTTCTGTTGAAATCTTGAAAAAAATCTGAACAGAATCTGATTCTGTGGGTTGGGAAATAGTGTGTTTGAAGATCTGAAAAATCCGTGCAAGGTTTAAAATCAGTGGAGACAGTAGTTTGAACACCAAACTTCCAGTTTTTAATGGCAAAAACTGGAACAAATGGATGATACAAATGTGTGTGCTGTTTGGTGCGAAAGATGTTCTGGATCTGGTTACAGATGGTTATGTACCAGTTGTAGCAGATGCGACTGAAGAAAAGAGAACTGCTGAGAGGATGATGACGAAGAGGGACCAGAAATCTCTTTTCTATATCCATCAGTATGTGGATGAAAGTGTGTTCGAGAAGATTTCTGATTCAACAACGTCAAAAGGGGCATGGGATTTACTGGTGAGATGTTACAGTGGTGACGCATCAGTAAAGAAGGTGAAGCTTCAATCCCTATGAAAGAAATATGAGAACCTGAACATGAAGAGCAGTGAGAAAGTTTCTGAATATATCTCCAGAGTGATTCTGGTCACTAACGAGATGAAGGCGTGTGGAGAAACTCTGTCTGAACAGGTAATCATAGAGAGGATTCTGAGGTTTCTTACTCCTCAGTTTGATTACATTGTTGTTTTTATTGAACATTTTAAAGATTTGGAAACCATGAGAATAGAAGAATTGCAAAGCAGCTTAGAAGCACAAGAGTTACGTCTGTCTGAGAGAACTTCTGAGAGGGAAGCTAGGCAAGCTCTGAAGGCTTCTTTTGTCAAGAGAGACCAGAAGCAGAATAAACGTGGTGATAAATTCCAGAAGTTAGAAGCCTCAACTTCTGATGATAAGAAATATCATAAAGGAAGGGAGAGGTATGACAAAAGGAAGGTTCAATGTTACTCTTGTAAACAATTTGGCCATTATTCCAGAGATTGTAGGTCAAACAAGGAAAGGAAATTAGAAGAAGCATATATGGCTAAGAGAAATTATGATGATGAACCTGTACTACTAATGGCTTATGATTCTGATGGAAAATGCTCAGAAGATTGGTGGTATATGGACACTGGCTCTTCAAATCATTTAACTGGAAACAAACATTGGCTGACAAACTTTGACTCAAGAAGGAGAACAAAGATCAGATGTGCTAACGATAAGTATCTTAATGCAGAAGGTATGGGAGATTTCAGAGTTAGAGTGAAGAATTGGAAAGACATTTTGATCAAAGACGTTTCGTATGTTCCTGGTATTAGAAGCAATCTGATGAGCGTAGGTCAGCTGATTGAGAAAGATTTCTCAGTTGTTATGAAAAACAATCTTCTGACGTTGTATGATTCCAATTAGAGGTTGATTATGAAGTATGAACAAGGAAGAAAACAGAACATTAAAGTTAAATGTCGAAACAACTGAAGCAATGTGCCTTAGTGCAGAAGGCGCTGAAGGTAACAGTAAGTTGTGGCATAAGAGGTTGGGGCATTTGAACTATAGAAGCTTAGGGCATCTATGTTCTAATAAGCTTGTACATGGTATTTCGAAGATTGTGAAGCCTGATAAGTCATGTGAGATATGCATGAAAGGCAAGCAACCTAGATTACCATTTACATCAGAAGTATCCCCCAGAGCGAAGCATGCTTTGGGAGTAGTACATTCTGATGTGTGTGGACCATTTCCAGTACCTTCACTTGGAGGAAACAATTATTTTGTGTCTTTTGTGGATGAGTTCACAAGAATGACATGGGTAACACTCATCAAGTTCAAGCATGAAGTGTTTACTGAGTTCCAGAAATTCAAAGTGAAGGCTGAGAAGCAGAGTGGTCAGAAGTTAAAAATTCTGAGAACGGATGGTGGAGGTGAGTATAACTCTACAGTGTTTCAGAAGTTCTGTGAGGAGAGTGGAATAGAAGATGAGGTTACTGCTCCATATACTCCTTAGCACAACAGTCTTGTTGAAAGAAGAAACAAAACTTTTCTTGATATGACCAGAAGCATGCTGAAAGAGAAAAAGCTACCTCACGTGTTATGGAGAGAAGCTGTTGCCACATCAGCATATATTCTGAACAGGTGTCCAACGAAGAAACTGAAGGAAGTTGTTCCTTTAGAGAAATGGACTGGAGATAAGCAGAGTGTCAGTCATCTGAAGGTGTTTGGCTCTATCTGTTACAAACACGTTCCAGAAGCTAGAAGATAAAAACTGGATGATAGAAGCAAAGTAATGTTGCTGGTGGGGTACCACAGTACAGGTGCGTATAAGCTTTATTGTCCAAAAACTAATAAAGTTGAAGTCAGCAGAAATTTTGTGGTGAAAGAGTCTGAAGCATGGGATTGGAACAAATCTCAATCAGATTCTGGTGCAGTGCCAACACCAGAGTTATCCTCTAAAGATGTTTTAGAAAGTCCATAAGATGAATCTGATTCTGAAGATCCTGAAGATTTTGAAGATGAGTCAGAAGAAGATTCTGGCAATGGATCTGATTCTGATCCAGATGTTGATGATGATCTAGAATCTTGTGGTGATCATAGTTCTGGAAGGGAAAACTCTGAAGGTGGTAACTATGAAAGTAGTAGTTCTGGTGCAGCTTCAGAACAAGCTCAAAGACCACAGAGAATTAGACAAAAACCAAGAAGGTTTGCAGATTTTGACATGCTAAAGGATAATGAAGTTGACTCTGAAGGAGAAGTCGTTCAGTGTGCCATGTTAGTAGATTCTGAACCAGTGGGAATTGAAGAATCTCTCAAAAAGAAAGAATGGCTTAATTCCATGAAAGAATAACTTGACGCAATAGAAAGGAACAAAACTTGGAAATCGACTAAACTTCCAGATAAGAAAAAAGCTATCAGTGTCAGATGGGTTTTTAAGTTAAAACTTAAGCCAGATGGTTCAATTGGCAAGTACAAAGCTAGACTAGTAGCTATAGGTTTTCTTCAAAAACCTGGGCTAGATTACTTTGAGGTGTTTGTGCCTATAGCTAGACATGAAACAATCAGACTGGTGATTGCTTTAGCTGTAAATAGAAATTGGCCTTTAATGCATCTGGATGTGAAGTATGCATTTCTGAACGGTCCATTACAGGAAGAAGTTTATGTGTCACAACCTCCTGGATTTGTGAAAAAGAATTAGGAAGGGATGGTATACAGGTTGAATAAAGCTCTGTATGGACTGAAGCAAGCGCCTAGAGCTTGGAATCTGAAAATTGATTCATTTTTCAAGAAGCAGAGGTTTCAGAAATGTGAGATGGAATATGGAGTTTATGTGAAACACTCTGATAACAATATGATTCTGGTGTGTCTCTATGTTGATGATATTTTGCTAACAGGTAGCTGCCCAGAAGATATAAAGAAGTTCAAAGAAGTTCTGATGAATGAGTTCGAGATGACAGATCTAGGAAAAATGACATATTTCCTAGGGATGGAGATTCTGTACTCAAAGAAGGGTATTATTCTGCATCAATTAAAGTATGAACTAGAACTTCTGAAGAGATTTAAGCTGCAAAATTGCAAAGTTGCTGTGACACCATCAGAAACCAATCAAAAATTGGATTCTGACTCTGATGGTGATTCTGTTAATTCTACAACCTTCAAACAGTTGGTTAGTTCTCTAAGGTATTTATGTAATACTAGACCTGACATTTGTTATGCAGTTGGATTGGTTAGCAGATTCATGAGTAATCCAAAGTGGTCTCATTTCCAAGCTGTTGTCTGAATTCTGAGATATATCAAGGGAACCCTGAGATATGGAGTGTTGTTTCCTTCTGAAAGAAAGACAAAATTAGAATTAGTAAGTTATTCTGATTCTGACTGGTGCGGAGACAGAGTGGACAGGAGAAATACTTCTGGATACTTGTTTAAATTTCTGGGAGGTCCCATTTTCTGGAGTCCTAAGAAACAGTCTGTCGTGGCTCTGTCAACATGTGAAGCTGAGTATATCGCAGATGTTGTAGCTGCTTGTCAAGCTGTTTGACTTCTGAATCTCCTGCATGATCTGAAGGTTGAAGTTGAGGTACCTCTGAAGCTGGTGATTGATAATAAGTCTGCAATTGATCTTGCCAAGAATCCAGTGCTACATGGAAGAAGCAAGCACATTGAGACTAAGTATCATTTTCTCAGAAGTCAAGTGCAGAAAGGAGTGTTAGGAGTTCTGCACTGTAGCACTCAGAAACAACTTGCAGATCTTCTGACAAAGGCAGTTAAAACAGATCAATTTCTTTGCTTGAGAGATGAAATTGGTGTTGTTAGCTTCTGATAGAATATCTAAATTAAGAGATGGTATTGGAATATAATTTAGTTAATGTCTATAATTCCCAATGCTTATTCTTTAATAGGGCCTTTTGGCATTTTCAATTTTAGTATAAATATGCTACCTATGCCATCAATATTGTAACTCATTCATTCCTCTATTTGATATACAATAGTAGTCCTCTTTGTTATCATTCATTATTCATTCTTCTTCTCCCTTTTCATTACATTGCACCAACAAGTAGCATTATTGACCGTACATGAAAAATTAGATAAATAAAATAGTTTGTAGTCATATTATGATTTTGTTTTTGTCTGAAAATAAAAAATCATTAATGTTATGTCAACGTGTTTATGATTTAAAAATTTAAACTCAATAATCAATCCAAAGTTATGTAGGTTGTCATGGGATGGGTTAGATATACGTGTAAATAAATGGGTTCATATAATAGTGTTGGTTCAGTTTGAGTCGGCGGATTGACTCGCACCCATAAATACTCTTAACTACATTGATAACAACATGATGAGTTACCCAACATTATGTTATCATGATTCATTCTATTATTATGTTTTGATTGTTGAAGAATGGTATGCCACATTACTTTGGATATGGTTTTAATCTCACCATCAGGTAGGGATGAGCAAGGAATGGATTGGGACGAGTTATAATAAATCTTAACTCTATTTTAAATTTGATCGACTCATTTGATGATTCTAACTCGTTTATTGATCAGATCAAACTCGATAATCTATAGGTTAGTTAAAATCGAGTTAATTTATAATGAAATTGTGTTGATCCAAAATGTATAAAAATGACTTTTTATTAAATTTTTAAAGAAAATTATTTAAACAAATTAGTTATAGCATTTCAAAACATATATTTAAATATTTGGATTTTAAAATAAAAATATTCTGATTTATTGATTATAGCATTTGTATTGTAAGAATATTTAAAACAATACTCAATTAAAGTGAATCATATTCACGAAATTCTAAAAACTAACATGAACTTAACATGACTCAAAAATTAAAATTAATTTTACTTAAAAATCAGTCTATAATAGTACTATAATTGTAAAACATGAATAAATAATTGTTTGATCCATTATAAAGTTTAACCATACAAGTTATAAAACCATCAGTCAAGAATAAGATCTAAAGTGGTTGAGCGAATGGAAAAAATGGGTTAGAATAGACATAAAAGGTCAGCCCAGAATATGAGAAACTAGTATGTTTTAATCCAAAAGTTAATTGTACATGCATGGATAATAGAAGAATGAATCAGGTAACTTGATGGTCAATCCGAATTCTTCCTGACTTGACATCAGATCCATATTTTGAATCTTTTTTGCATTAGACAAGGTTAGGGTCAACGCTAAGCCATTGAGTTGAGACGGATTTTCGGGTTGGATTAGGTTGAATCCTACACACCCCTATGTTAATACCACGGGAATCTAATTTGGTAAGTACATTCCCGTGAACAATTAGATTTTATTTCTAGGTGTTGTGAATTCAATGCCAAAAACAAAGTATAGAATAAGGGAAGAATAAAGAACAAGGAAGAAGAAGAACACAAGAATTGGTTATAACTGTTATTCTTTACTTTCTCTTAGAAAACAAGATTACAAGTTTACAAGAATAACAAATAACCCTCTCACCCTAAATTAGGATTTGCTGTGATGGCAATGATGAGAGACTAGTATGCTATTTATAATAAAACCTAACATACTAACTAATGGGCTTTTTCCACAAGGCCCATTATACAAGCTAACTTAACAAACAAGCTAACTTAACAAATTAGGGTTTAAACACTAAAACCTAATTCGACAAGCATCCTTCGACAAATACATGCTAGAACCTTCTTCGACTACAGCAAGTACTTCGACCAACTAGAGTTCGATCCAAAATCCCACAAATCTCCACCTTGGACCTAACTCTACAGCATCAAGAGACACTAACTAGCTTTCTTCATGCAGCTTTATCAACTGCATACAGTGGAAAAACTTGCAACTTGGCAATGTTTTGGTGATCATATCAGCAGCATTGTGATCTGTCGAGACCTTCAGCACTTGGACTTCTCCACGCTCGATTACCCCTCTGACGAAGTGCAGCCTCACATCTATGTGCTTGGTTCGCTCATGATAGGCTGAGTTCTTCGACAGGTGTATTGCACTTTGACTATCACATTTAACAGTGATACCTTGACCTTGAAGTTTCAGCTCCTTTGCAAAACCTTCAAGCCACAATGCTTCTTTCACAGCTTCAGTTAAGGCAATATATTCTGCTTCAGTAGTTGATAAGGCAACAACCTTCTGAAGAGTTGCTTTCCAACTAATTGCTGTACCAAACATAGTGAAAACATATCCAGAAATAGATTTTCTGGAATCCATACAGCCTGCATAATCAGAGTCAACATAGCCTTCGACAGCTGCTTTACTATCTTCGACATTGTTGCTTGCTATCAGAATATCATCAACATAAAGCAACAAAATAACAAATGAATTTTCAGGTCGAAATCTGGAGTAAACACAGTGGTCGAACTGACTTCGAATGAAACCTATGTGTTCCATGAACTTGTCGAATCTCTTATTCCACTGTCGAGGAGATTGTTTAAGTCCATATAAAGATTTCTTCAGTTTGCACACATAATCTTCTTTCCCCTTTTCGACATACCCTTCAGGTTGCCTCATCAGGATTGTTTCATCTAAGTCACCATACAAGAACGCAGTCTTCACATCCATTTGTTCCAGTTCAAGGTCGAACTGAGCCACCATGGCAAGCAACATTCGAATGGATCTGTGCTTCACAACAGGGGAAAATACATCATTGAAGTCGACACCTTCTTTCTGAGTGAAACCCCTTGCGACTAATCTTGCCTTGTACCTCTTCGACATTACTCCTTCAATTCCTTCCTTAACTTTGAAAATCCACTTACAGTTGACTAACCTTGCCCCAACAGGTTTCTTGATTAGTTCCCAAGTGTGATTATCATGAAGAGATTTCATCTCATCATGCATGGCCTTTAGCCATTCAGTCTTCATTCGACTCCTCATAACTTCCTTATAATCTCTAGGTTCTTCGTCTAGAACTTCACTTGCAGAGATTAAGGCATAAGCTACAAGATCTGCATATCCAAGTCTCTGAGGTGGTTTTATGACTCTTCGTTGCCTATCTCTCGACAATAGGTAGTCATCAACAGTTTCCTCAACATCATCAGAATCTTCTGTTTCTTCTTCGACTTCATCTGGGATACGCATTTCAGCATCAACATGCTCCACCTCAACAGGAATCTCTACCTGTTCCAGCTCTTCGTCAACATCATCAGTTTTCTTGAAAGCCATTTTCGTTTCATTGAAAACTACATCTCGACTGGTGATACACCTCCTGTGACCTGGCTCTAGGCACCATAGCCTATAAGCTTTCACTCCTTCAGGGTATCCCATAAACATGCATTTCAGAGCTCTAGGTTCGACCTTGTCTTGCCTAATGTGAGCATAGGCTACACAGCCAAATACTCTTAGTTTGTCGAGATCTGGTGGATGTCCCGACCAAACTTCTTCAGGTGTCTTCATATCTAACGCTGTCGAAGGACATCTGTTTATCAGATATGCTGCTGTCGAAACAGCCTCAGCCCAAAACACCTTCTTTAATCCCGCACTAGTCAACATGCATCTAACTCTCTCCAAAATAGTTCGATTAAACCTTTCAGCCAAACCATTTTGTTGTGGAGTACCTGCGGTAGTTCTGTGCCTTGCAATACCAGAGGCAACACAAAAACTGTCGAACGCCTCATTGCAAAACTCAAGGCCATTGTCGGTTCTCAACCTCTTTACCTTTCTGCCAGTTTGATTTTCGACAAGAGTCTTCCAACTTTTGAAATTCTCAAAAGTTTCATCCTTAGTCTTCTGGATGAATACCCATAACTTTCTGGAATAGTCATCTACTATGGATAGAAAATACTTTGCTCCTGAATGTGATGGACACCTTGCAGGCCCCCAAAGATCAGCATGGATGTAATCAAGGGATCCATGTGTTCTTTGTTTGCCTTTGTTGAACTTCATTCTACAGGACTTTCCAAGTACACAGGGTTCACAAAACTTCAGCTTTTCGACTTTATCTCCACCAAGCAGATTTTGTTTCCCTAATTCGACCAGACCCCTTTCACTGACATGGCCCAATCTCATGTGCCAAATTTCTGTCTTCGACAAAGGTTTCGTGGATGCAACATTTGTCGAACCACTTACAACTTCAGCCTCAAGGGTATACAAGCCTTGTTTCTTCACGCCTCTCAAGACTTCCTTCGACCCTTTCATGACTCTCAGGATATTTTTCTCTCCTTGAAAAACATATCCTTTCTTGTCGAATTCACCAAGAGAAATCAAATTTCTCTTCAAATCAGGTACATACCTGACTTCAGTCAACAATCTTATTGACTCATCATGGAGCTTGAATCTCACAGATCCAACGCCTGCAATCTTGCAAGCTTTGTTGTTTCCCAGCAATACAGATCCACCATCTTGATCACATAATTCCTCGAACAAGTCTTTGTTTGGAGTCATGTGCCAAGTGCATCCAGAATCCATAATCCACTCCTTCGATGAGTTTTTGCTTGAAACCACAAGAACATCAGATGATTCGAAATCATCTTGGACAATAGCTGCATTGCCATTATCCTTTCCTCCATGATCTTTCAGGCGTTCAGGGCACACCTTTCTTGTGTGACCTACTTTCTTACAGTGATAGCATCTAATGCCAGATGAGTCACCACTATAAGACTTCGACTGATTTTTACCTTTCCTCTTGTCGAATTTTCCTTTAACAGCCAAACCTTCACCAACCGTCGAAGGTTTATGCTCCTTACGTTCGTTCAAGTCCTTAGAGTACAGAGCTGATTGAACTTCTTCAAAGGTCAGGGACTCTCTTCCATACAAGAGGGTTTCTTTGAAGTGAGCATGTGATCTGGGCAAAGCGCACAACAATAACAACGCTTGATCTTCATCATCAATCTTTACATCAATATTTTCAAGATCAAGAATCAGCTTGTTGAACATATCCAACTGCTCAGCCAACACTTTGTCTTCGATCATCTTGAATGAATACAAAGCTTGCTTTAGGTAGAGTCGATTTACCAGAGATTTGGTCATATACAAACTTTCAAGTTTCACCCATAACCCTGATGCCGTCGTCTCCTTTGATACCTGTCGAAGAACCTTATCACCAAGGCTCAACAAAATTGCGCTGTGTGCTTTCTCGATCATGGCCGTCTTCTCTCTTTCTGTTAACGCAGCGTCCATCGACGTCGCTCCCTTCAACGCTTCCAAACAACCCTGCTGAACCAGTAGGGCTTTCATCTTCAAGCGCCATAGACCGAAATCATTCACTCCGGTGAACTTTTCAATCTCATACTTTGTTGAAGGCATCTTCTCCACGCTCACCGCACCAATTTGTTGTGAATTCAATGCCAATAACAAAGTATAGAATAAGGGAAGAATAAAGAACAAGGAAGAAGAAGAACACAAGAATTGGTTATAACTGTTATTCTTTACTTTCTCTTAGAAAACAAGATTACAAGTTTACAAGAATAACAAATAACCCTCTCACCCTAAATTAGGATTTGCTGTGATGGCAATGATGAGAGACTAGTATGCTATTTATAATAAAACCTAACATACTAACTAATGGGCTTTTTCCACAAGGCCCATTATACAAGCTAACTTAACAAACAAGCTAACTTAACAAATTAGGGTTTAAACACTAAAACCTAATTCGACAAGCATCCTTCGACAAATACATGCTAGAACCTTCTTCGACTACAGCAAGTACTTCGACCAACTAGAGTTCGATCCAAAATCCCACACTAGGTGTATTAACTTTTTTATTGTTCGTGTGCGTGTATGTGATCTAGTGGTAAAGACGAATCTTCCAACATATTCTAACAACACTGCTCTGAATTATAGAAAAATAGTGTATGTTATAATAATTCATTAAAATTTATTAATTGTATTTATTTTGTTGTATCTTATTTTTTTCTTTCTAATTCTTTAATTTATGAACAATAGTTTATGAGTGTTGGAAGACATAAAGTATTGTGCAAACCATCAAAGTTATAAATTAATAAATATTATCATTCTCATATGTTGCTAGTTGGAAAATATTGTTCGTAAGTGATTGTCTTAAATTTACATTTTATAAATTTGAATGAATCATTGGCAATTCCTATTTTGGTGTGTGTAAATTTATTTCTTCGTTTCTTCTTTGAATATCCTATTCATCGTCCTCTGATAAGCTGCACACACGTTCTTCTAGATGAAGAGCATGATGTGTTCTTCAAGCTGAAGAGCATGATATTGTAGATGTAACTGGCATGTTAAGTCTTTAAAGTGATTTTGGAAACCAAATACAAATCTTTGGGACAAGATTGGATGAGGTTTGTGTAGTCCACACACATCATTCACTTTCCAAACACCTTTTTAACTAGACAATATTGGGATAATTATTTAGTGTACTTTACTTCAGAAGTGAAGCTGACATGGAATGTAACACCTCAAAATAATTAGATTATTTATTTAATCATTTGATTGATTTATGATGAGTATTTGTGACATATTTGTGGTGTTTATGTGATGTCTTGATGAACATGATGCTTGATATGATGTTTTGTGTGGTATATGATGGGGTAGTGAGAATTAAGATGATATTGAATATTTTTAGGATAATTTGGATGATTAGAATGATTAATTGGAATTATTTTAATTAGTTAAATAGAATAATAATAGGAGGTAGAGACTATGAAGATAAGGTGGTAATATTGTGATAGTGAGAGTAAGATGGGAAGATCATAGAAAGGGTCCAAAGGTTAAACAAGGAATAGAAGGAAAAGTGTCTCATTCTGTGCGATCGTGAAAGTAAGAGGAACGCTGTGAAGAGAGCTAGGGAACGAATGATCTCAGAGGGATTTTGTAGAACACGAAGAAGAATCAATTGCAAGGAAGAATCTAAGGTAAGAGGGGTTTATCATTATTATTATAATTGATCTAAGTTTTAGATAATTGTAGGTTTATGTTGGGGTTTTGGATGATGTTGTTAATATGATGCTTTAATCAAAATTGGTGAACTTGTGAGTTTGTTTTGCAATAATTTGATGCCCATGATGTATAATAAGATGTGTTATTATTATTATATAACGAAACTAAGTAAATCTATGGTGAATTGAGATCAGTAATGTGAAGAAATCGTGTAAAAATTGGATTGATGCAGTGCAGAGATTGTAACAGGAAAGTCCTGTTTGCACAGGCTCGCAGGGCGAGCGTGTTGCGTCGCCAGGCGAAAGAGTCTCGCCCTTGTCGCGCTAGGAGAGCAGGAGACGAAGGGAAGGGGTGAAAAACAGAGCCCCTAGAATTTGTATGGAGAGTGGTGACTCGCTTAAGCTTCGCCAGGCGAAGCAGAAGCGAGAGGTGCTTACCAAGAGAGCGAAGTGCTTCGTCGGGCGAGGGTGACGAGAAGAAACTAGATCCCCTAGAGTTTGTACGAGGAGGAAGTTGTCGCTTCCACCTCGTCGGGCGAGCCTCAAGCAAAGGACAACAGGAGAATTTTAAAAGTGTCGTAACTTGAGTTTCAGGACTATATTTAACGCATCGTTCGAAGCGTTAGAAAGATAACGCGATGAACTCTACTTCAGTGGAATAAAATGTGTCATATGATGTGTTTTCCAATGTCCTTGTTTTGATGAATAAGATGTTTTAGTGATTATGGTATTATGATGTATGTGTATATGATGAACTGTTGTTGATATGATGATGACGCGTTTAATAAGAAGTATGTGATGATTTCATGATGATTATATGAATGATGATGCGTTTTGACTAGAAGTGGTCATGTTGTTATTGATATGTTTCACATCATGCATTCATGGTATATGTTAGGGCTTAGATTCACTGATGTTGTTAGGACGATTGGTCCAGTGATGGTGATAGGGCGTTAGTACAGTGAAGGCTTCAATCTCATAGTGTGGATTATGTGATATTCTATGATGTGCTCTGGTTCCAAGCGGGAATCAATCATATTGCTGGGGATCTTTGGAGAAACGACGATTGTGTCATCACTGAAATTTTGTTTTAGTACCACATGCATGAGTCTAATGAAGTGCATTGCATTATATGTGACGTTGCATGATGGTTGATTATATGATAATGACGATGTGGTGATTTTGTGGTGTTTGATGATATGTGTTGATGTGATAATGTGATGATGTGTATGATATGTATTGATGATGTTGCGAAGGTGTGAGTATAACACGAGGATTTAACGATGTGTGGTTTTCTTGCTGTTGTGTTATAATTACTATATTTATTTCTTATGTCTTTTATAATGATTATGATTACTCACCCTTTCTGCTTGGAAATGTTGCCTTTATACGTGGGTAACTTGCAGGTGACTAGGAATAGCCCATCGAAGCCTGGAGGATAACTTTATGAAGTCTTTTAGTTGTTTTATTACTAATAAAGAGGGTCTTGCTCTGATATGTAACATCAAGGTCTTTGGGATTGTTTGAACCGGACTATATGTTCCTTGTTTATATGATGTGTGGAGAATACTCTATTTCGCTTTTAAGATGTTTGACGTTTAACTTATGAGCCACGAAGTACGATGATATTTGATTTTGAAGTATTTATTAAAGTTGTTGAGTTATTAATTCCGCTGCGATGAGTTGAAGTTTTATGATGATGGTTTCAAATGGAAAATGTTTTAATTTTTGAGAACCTGTGTTACAGAGCATAATGCGATTTACTATGATGTTTGTATGAAGCATGTGACTTTTTTTGGGTGCATTACTCTGATTTAATTATTGAATTATTTGCGAATATTCTTTAGGGTTTAGAAGGGTGTTACATGGAACATGCCTTAAATCGTGTTCATGGTGGATTCAAATTTCTCGGGGATTGTCGTTTCCTTCTCCGGCTTACATATCAGACGAAATGGTCGATATTCAGTTGGTGACATGCTATCTAGGGATCAATGTCTGACATTTCGTCAAAGGAGATTGCAAAGAGGTCGACATTAGCTCTTAACCACTCAACGAGGCCTCTCTTTACTGGTGTCAGCAAGTCGGCCCATATTTGGACCGGTCTTGCAGGGTTTTTATGGAACTGCACTATCTCGAAATTTCTGACAATTCTTTAGTACCACAAGGATGAGTGACGAAGTCATCGAACCCTTGGAGGCTCTTACCTTCATATGGTATGAGGTCTTATTTTCTCAGCTTAATCCTACCACTAGGTTGGCGCACATGACGTCGCACGAAGTTCTGTCATCGATAAGGATTCTTGAGATTATGCGGTTGTCCAAGAAGGAGATCATTATCAATGAAAGTGTGTCACATTAGGGATCCCTTCCAGCTTCTCATTGTCTCGGATCTCTATGATGAGTCTTTCTTTCTTCGATTTTCCTTCTACTGCCTGAGAGTTTGAAGAATTTTTCGCTGAATATTTTTTGCCCATCTCTTCCTTAATGAATGATCCTCTGCCAATGGGAAACGAGGAGGTTTGCTGATGATCTCAAGGTATGTGCTCAGGAAGGAAATCTGAAAGTCTAATTGAAAGAATATCAGAGTCACTTGCATAATAGAAGAACTTATTCAGATATCTAATAAAGTTAAATTAGAAGTCCACAAAATTAAAGATTGAATGAACTACCAATAATATCATATTAGTAGTCAACATAAAATATGGATTAAATCAAACATAATAAAATCATACTACAAGTCAATAATACAATTTAAATTGTATAAATGTTTTATAATAACGGTATATATTAGTATCTATTAATCTATAAAATGTTCAATGAGCATTAAAATGTTAATTGAATAGTGTGTGCCTTCTTACTTGAGAAATAATTCATTCTTATAATGTCTTTTTTCGTCAGTCTAAAAAGTTAATCTACGAATATTAAATCTAGGATGTGTGTTTATTTTTATTTTTTTATAAGCAAGTTATATTGATAATGAGTACTAGGGGTATTCAAATCTGCCTACAAAAGCCAAGAACAAACATTGGAAACAAGAGAAATCGAGAACAAACTTCAGAAATAAGAGAAATTCTCAATCAATTGAAATCTAATTAAGAAAATACAATGGGTCTTTGCAAAGTTCATAAAAATTGCACTTAGAATAAGAAATTTCTCTTCAAAATTCCACTTCCACACCTTCAGTTCAATATTCCAAATAAGATCAGAAACAATGCATTTACCACGGTTGAAAACGACGTCATCCCTTAAATTCCAAATCCCGCCCACCACTTCCGACCAAACAAGGCCCTTATTAACACTAACTCCCTTATTCCTTGTACTCAAGACCAGCCCAAAAAATTCTTCCATGAAACCTCTTTTAAACTTCTAATACACCCTGTCCAACTTTCCACTTCCATTTAAACCGTCTTAGGAATTGGGCAATTAAACAAAAAATGCACCAATGTTTTAACCTCTACCAAACATAAAGTACAAAAAGAATTATTATTGTTAAAAATCATACCTAGTTTCTTTAAATGATCACGTATTGGCAAACGGTTGAGAAAACATTTCTACTCATTTAGATTGTATGTTTATATTTGTCCGAAATTCAATCTTATTAAGTATGACTTTTATTTTTCTTCGAGTTTGAAAAATGTGATTTTTTTTATTGAGTGTGACATAAAAATTGAAAACCAAATATTCAGATGTATCATATAAATATTTGTAGAATACATTCTCCATGGTTTATTTTCATACGCATATTAGTTTTACACAATTGTTCTTACATTGAATCATAAAATATTTAAAAATTTAATAGAGGTGCTTCTGTAGGCTTTAATGATGCATGTTAAAATATAAATACACTCTTATATTAAAGAACTAAAAATATAAAAAAAATTAATATAACAATAAAGAATTAAATCAACAAAAATTTATGTATTTAATTTAAAATTTACTCAAATATATTAATTTTTATTGATCCAAATATATTTTACATTAAGAATTGGATGAAGTGTAATATTAGTAGTAAATAAAACATTTAAGACTTTAAATATTTTGTGAATACGTTTTCTATTATTACTTTTCTAAAATCTGTAATAATTTTATTTGTTAACAAAAAGATATTAAACTCTTAAAAAAAAGTGTGTATTTTGTTTTTGAAAACAAACAAAATATTAAATATTATTTGAGTTCTATTGAAAAAAATATTATATTAAAGACAACTCGTTCGAATACTACTCAAGTATGATTCTTAACGTGAATCGTTTTTCTAAATAACGGAATTAAATTAATCGATTTACTACGTGGATCAAAATTGATTGATTAAATAATAAAAAATTATTTTATTATTATTTTTGAAAATCATCATCTTTAACTATTTCTTCAGAACAATTTTTCATTTAAAAAGTTTCACATCACCATTTTATGCAACAAGTTAAAATAAATATATATTTTAAATATTTTTACAATAAATGGAATTTTGATTTACTATATTTAAGTTTTTCCTATAATTATATCAAAATAGAATGTCTAATGAAACTTGAAAATAATTTATAACAACATTATATGAAAAGTGCTTATGTTGAATTTAGATGCTTCACTATGATAACTACATTTAGAGAGAAGTGGTATTCAAACAAAAAATTTGCCATTCTTTTTCTACAACACTATATCTTATGAGTAGTTAGTTATATACTTAATTCACTTAAATCGATTTGGTCGATAGTTATACATAAACATATAACTATAAGAGTACATATTCAAACTTATTACATTCTATTTTTTTTATTTTTAAAAATAGAGAAATGCATGACGTACTAAAATAAATTTAAATTTGTCAAATATGTATATTATCCGGTATTGGTTGATATTTATTATTATTTTATATAAAAAGTTAAGTATTTTATGCTTGCAATTGTAAAAATTAATTATTGGCTACAGCTAAAGCGAAATTTTCTTGTAGTAATCCACCCATCCAATTATTTGTGAGAATCTTAAATTAGTTTGATAATGAAAAAGTTTGATATTTTGTTCATAAATTGATTTATTTACAGATGGATGATGATGTTAAATTAATCGGGGAACTCTTATATGCATGTTGATGATGCAAAAAGTTTTGTTTTGATTTTTTTGGGGGATTTTTCTAATTAATCAAATTATATGTTTTGTATTTTGAATTAAATATACAACACTCTCGGTAAAATGAGCGACATTCGATTTACCTTCTGTAATATTTTTTTTTATTTCTTCTTTATAATATAAAGATTCTTTAATTGACAAGTTGCACACAAAATTTTAATTTTTGTTGACGTGACAGATCTATGTGACTTTTTTTTAATTTAAATTTATATAATTAGTGACATATCAATAATGTTCAACTTTGATATTAAAATATGATAATGTCTAAAAAATTAGTTCCCAAGACCACTTTGATATCAAAAAATAACACTATCTAAAAAAATTAGTTTCCATGGGTTTCGAACTCTGAAATATTCACTACTATAAAACTCACAAACAACAACGCCAAAGTCATCGCGGTTCTTCCAAACACCGTGGTAATATCTCTAAATTAAGGCGTTAATATTCTTTTATTAAAATTTGTTAAGATATAATAACAATTGATGACCTCACCATGGTTATATAACCAAACTTTCATGGGTTCGAACTTCAGCGCCATCAAATATTTTATTTCTTTAACGTTAAGACGCGTCTTTTTTTAAATTTATTTTTAAATAAAAAATAAAAGAGATATAACGACGATTGATTGTTTCAGCCGTTGTGATATATTTTGTTTTTTATTTAAATTTTTTAAATGGTTAATTAATGTCGCTTCTTTATGAAATTTTATTTTGCAAATAATATATCATCATAGTTTATAGTATACAATGTGGTGATATCTTTATAAATATTTTACACTTTTAGTTAATTAGTCTTTTCAGTATCCATTTTCCACTGAAAAAAGAGACAATACGAAACAACCCTAACATTCAATATTGTGGAACGATACACGATTTCAATGCTAACACCAACACGACCGTCGACGTCGAGGAGGGAAGGAAGACAACACCAACACCTTCATCATCATCAGGAAGGAAGACAACATAAACACTATCGTCATCATCGGGAAGGAAAAGAACATCAACACCAACACAATATTCTCCTTTACTCAGTCATCAAGTTCACGATACATAAAATATTTTCTCCATGCATCTACAATTGTTTACTGTGGAAATTGGTACACAACCGCTGATCTTCCAAAATGGATTATTTTGGTGACTTGCAGGATCGATCAGATTGATCCTAGGACATATGCTGCTAATTTAGTTTGTAAGTTTAGTAAATTTAAGTAAAAAGGGTTGAGAAGAGAATTAAAAGTACATGCGAGATGCTGGCGAAACTTGATGAAAGTGCAAGTAAAAAAGTAAATAGAAAGGGACTGAGAAGAGTTTAAGGATAAAGGTTAAAAACGATTAAAAGTGCAAGTAAAGGCAAGATAGAGTAAATTTGTAGTAATGATAAAGTTTGCAAGGAAATATAAATGGCAAGGAATGTAAAGGAATTGTAAAGACTTTGGTTGAAATGAAAGATGGTGTTTCAAACGTACATTCTCAATATCTTTTCTCTCACAGCAGATTCTTGGATATATTTGAGTGACTTGTACTATATGTTGAACATCCGGAATTTTACACAAACTTCCTATATTTATACTAAAACTAAGTAACCGTCGAGTAGTTGCCTCGTTTCAGGATGAGGACAAGTGTCCTCTGCATGTGCTTCGATCTCTATCTTCATGCCACGTTGCTTTTCTTAACTACCAAGTGAACTGTCTTTCCCTCCTTTATTCAGATTCAAAAATTACTTGCTTGCTGATACGAGAAATTTTAAGTCGAAGGCCACGGGAACCTCTCAGTCGAAGGCAGCAAGGACTTCTTGGTCGAAGACCAACTTTAACTTAGAAAATTTTCTAAGTGTTTTATCCTTCTTATCAAGGGAGACTTCGACACGACCTTTTGTTACAAGCTTTTCTGTCGAAGTGTTTCCAATTTAGATTTGTTCAATCTAATCTTTTGGATAATAAGATCAATAAGACCATTTTGTTGTGGGTGTCGAATTTAGGAGCTAACAATAGTAAACTTCATTTGTCAATGTTTTGGATGTTGTTATTATTTATTTTGTGGTGGTTGTTTATGTTCTTGGTGTTGTTGTTGTTATTATTTATGTTGTTTTTATTGTTTATGTTGTGGTTGTTGTTTATGTTGTTGTTGTTATTGTTTATGTTGTTGTTGTTTTTTATTGTTGTTGTTGTTGTTGTTGTTTTTGAACATAAATGTCGACATTGTCGAATTCTTTATCTACTAGCGAAGAAACTCATACAAATGATACTTGTTCAAATGATACTAAAAGATCACAGAGAGGTGTCACAATGATGCCCCAATTCACAAAAGTCTGTAACTCAGGTGATAAAGTTCCAACCGCGTTTGGTTTGTTCTACAAATTAGTTGACTGTGAACATTATTATACTTTTAAGAGTTATGATGTGTTCCTTGGACCTATCAAAGTCAGTATATTGATAGATCATTAGAAACAAGTGCCAAGTGAAATCAAAGATAACACATGGACAGAAGTTAAGGTAATAATTTTAATTTTCATCTATTCTATATCACTTACTATAATTTCTAATACATACTTATTGATTTAAATGTAGTATAGTTTTGAGTTTACCGATGACAAAAAGTTGAAAAAAGTGGATCACTTATGCCGGTACTTGTTGGAGGGGCTTTAAGTAACGGCTCGCGCTTGACTACATTAGGAAGCCTAAGACTGGTCTTGCTCGTCCATGGATAAGATATATGTTGTACCCCAAAATTTGCCCTCCCATTTCCTCAACATTTTCTCATCACAAGACCTTTGAAGATCAAGATCCAGTTAGGGTTTCCTCTGCTCAAGACTTATCCTTGCACTGTGGACTCAAATTAGGGTTTGTGTTTGCCTAAGGATGTTTTGACCTAAAATGCCTAAGATGACTTTCATGCTTCATATTGGACTCCCAAGTTTACCTATACCAAGTTTCAGGTCTTGATTCCAAGTTTTGCCCAGTCAATTGGACAGTTGACCTAGAAATCAGCTGTATTGGGGAAAAAGTCAACTGTGGCCAATTGACAGTCAAACCTCATGAAATTTGATCCACATCAACATTATGAACTCATATGGACCATTTGATCAAGTTTGGATCACAATTCCACAAGAAATTTGATCAGATCATCAAAAGGGCAAAATGGTCATTTTTAGGGTTTTGACTGCACAAGGGCAATTTTTGACTGTTTGACCTAGCCAATGGCAAACCAAGCTCACATATGGCCTCAAGGACTCAATGGAATTATCTTGACATGTTCATCAAGCTCAAAAGATCCCAAGTACACAAGATTGCCAGTTGAATTTCTCAGTCAATTGATCAATTTTGATTGTATACTGAAAAGTCAAACTTTGACTTTTTGGTCAAAATCAAGAGTCAAGATTCATTTTTCATCAAAACATGCCAAATCATGAAACTTGTTCACCAAGAAATCACAAAATGCAAGTTAGGGTTTGAAAATGGAATTTTTCATAACTTAGAATTTTTCTAAGTTATGAAAAAACCCTAATTTTTTCCCAACTTTGCCCCATCTTTTCACCATGATCCATTTGGATTCAAACAAAAGTCAAAACATGAAAGTTGTAGCTTGTTGCCTAATCTACAACTTTGATTCACAAAGTTTTCTCATTTGAAGCTTGTATCTCAAGTTATAATTTTTTGAATAAGGGCACTAAACCATCTTTTAACTTAGTGAAATTTAACCTATTTTGACAAGGTTTTCTACCCTACTTCAAGGCCACTTTTCATACCCTTCCACTTGGAATTTTGATTTGCATTTCAAAGATGGATTGTAGTACACATTCCAAGCTTTCCAAAATGTCCAAGAACTCATCAAACAACCTCATAACTTGAGAGATTCGAATTTCACAAGTTGGCAAAAATTCACTTTTGTTCTTCATCAAGACATGTTCATAACCTTGCCAATTTGAAATCAGTTTGCTTTATGCTTGATTACAGGTCCTTGAACCATTTCATACTCAATAATTTAATGCATATTCAATGTGTTAAGGTCATGTTCTTTGTGCTCTAACATTGCATGATGGTTTAATCCTAAACTAGATAAAGTGCTTTATCCATTTTTGTCAAAAGCTAGCTTTATGTCAATTTGAAATCCAAGCAAGTACAAGCAAAATCCTCTTGGCACAAGATTATGGACAAGTTGCTCTGATCAAGGGGAGATTATGCAGCAGGATTAGAGGCCCCTACTGACCTAAAAACAAAAGTGACCATTGCTTGCTTCATTTTCAAGTAACATCCATAACTTATGCTATCTCTCATCTCAGTTTAGAAACAGAAGAACAAAGTTATCAAACATATTCCATAGACCATATCCAAGCTTTGGCACGAGTCCTGAACATCTAAAGCACCCTCCATCTCAAAATCACCTCAAAACTGCACAAACAGGGGTGCCCCTGCAGTTTGAGTTCAAACTCCCAATCCCTTCAAGCATTTTGATTCAAACCTTTTCCTCTACGTTCCCTACAATATATACAAGCTATCCATGTCCTAAAATCAGACCTGTAACACCTCCAAGCCACTTCACCATTTTTAATTTTCTGTTTTGCAGTTGGAGTTCATTAGCTCGATTCAGGGAGTTTCAAGGCAAAGTAGGAATTGGAAAAGCTTCCTTACACTTCAAGGAAGCTGTACAAGTCCTCATTTCACTCTGAAACATCCTCCATTGCCAAGCTCGATTCCAACTGAACAGGTACATTCATGGAGTTCTATCTCCCTTGTTAGGCATTGTTAGCTTTAGATTTTTGAAGAAAACATGTCACAATCATAGCCCTGAACATGCTCATATGTTTAGATTTCATTTATATTTCGTGTGCTTAGAGAATTTCATGTCTGAACATTGATGAAAAGTTAGGTCAGAAAAGAGGGGGAGAGAAATTCTCCCTCATCTTAGAGAGATAGGTCATGTTCTTTATATGGTTGAAACCGTCTCTTAATGCTCTACACTTTTCATGTTATGAGTTTTGCTTAAAAGTCCAGGAATCCAGAGATAAAAAACGCGTGTTTTAGCTTGAAGAAGGCTGTACAGAGGTTGAAGAAGAAGTGGTCTGGGCTGGGCCTGGATTTATTTTCTTTTCACACCCCATTTTCATGTTTACACCCCCCTGAGCCCATTTGTTCATTTCTTAACATTTTTGACTTTTTCTTTTTTGGTTGACTTTGTTTATTTTTTCTCATGACATTTAAAAATTAAAAATATTTTTTTCATCATTTTTTGCATTTATTGCATATTTATTTGTTTATTTTCTTTGTTTGTATATAATATATATATGTATTATTATTAGAATAAATTAGAAATAATGTAAATACAATTTTTATTTTTATTTACTTTCTGAAAATATTTCACACAAAAATACTCTTTTATTTATTTTATTAAAATATTAAATAAATATTTATTTTTTGTATAATGCATATTTAGGGTTTAATATAAATATATATATATATGTGATTATTAATACATATTTAAGACAAAATATAAAAATACTTGATTTTTTTCATTTTATTAATATTTGATACAAAATACCTTTTTTCACAATACACTTCATTTTATTTTATTTTTTATAAATAATAAATAAATGGTTGTATTAAATTAGAAAATAATACTTTTTTTCTTTAAAATTAGGGTTTTTACCCTAAGTTCAAAATACTCAAAAATAATACATTTTTATTTTCTTTTTTCCTTTTACATAAATAATATTTTCTCATACACATAAAAACTTTCTTTTTTGCATTTCACATATTTATTTAATTTACATTTAATTATGCAATTTATTCACTATGCAAATATCCAATTGATGTAATAATTTAGATTTAAATTCTTGTCAATATCCCCATTTGAACATTTGTACCCCCCTTCCCATATTTGGTTGTGTAATAGCTTAGTAATTTTAATTTCGCACTTTATTGCTTTCTAATGATAACATGTTAGAATTAGGGTTTGTATGCGAAAAACGATAAAAAATAGTTTGACCTAATACAAGATAAAAAAGCATGAAAATGGACACACAAATCACACTTGCACCCCCTAGGGTATTCCACTTGTTGCCTTCAAATAAATGGGCCATGTTGCATGTTAAACTTCTTTGGGCAAAGCAAATAATTTTGAATGATCATAGTCCCTCGATAAAACTTTTCAAAAACAAACAAAAACAAATGATCAAGTCCCTTAGAGAGATTGCTCAAAGACATTTAACGTTGTTGCAATTATGGTCTAAACGATGACCCGCGCCTGTCCCTTTCACATCCTAACACAAGGTTGCCCACCAAATACAATGGTGGAGCAAACTTGTTAAAAGGGTTAAAGTATAGCAATAATCTTTTGAGAAATTTAGGAGTAGATAACCTCTTAGTTACTTGAATCAACTTGCAAAACAAAACACTTGCCTAATTTCAAAATCACACATCACTACACTTTCAAAACAACTTTCAAAAACAAATGAAAACTTTTTCAAAAGACATACATCTTTGTATACATCCCCACATGGATCATTACAAAGGTTGCCACCACATTGGCCTCTTTTCAAAAACATTTTCAAAACCCACACACTCAAGCACCATTTAAAACAATTGAAAACAAAAGGCAAGTGATCTAAGCAAGTAACTAAGAGCCCATGGATAACCATGGATAGAAAGGGTGCTAATACCTTCCCTTTCTATAATCTACTCCCCGAACCCAAGAAAACATCTCAAAAGGTTTTTGCTGTGCTTTTTAACCTTTCCTTAGGATAAAATAAAAAGTCGGTGGCGACTCTTGCTAACCGCAACATTTGCGAATACAAACGCAAAACCTCAAGTCAGTTCTCCCACCGTATCACAGAACTGGCGACTCTGCTGGGGAAAAACTTTTAAAGTGGAGTAACCTTAGGGTTTAGATCACCTTTGTTTTCAATTGCTTGCTTTTACATCTTGTGGGCTTTGTATCGGAGTTTTATAGATCCTAACCCGGATCTGGGAAACCCTTTTAGGTAGCAACAAGGCTGTGAGGGAACTGTGCGGGGTATACCGACATGGTTGAAGCAGTCTGCTACGTTGATGTGGCACTTTGGTGTGTACCGGTAACCCTTGAGTTCAGTCAAGGAGAGTACGGGGCCGCCGCGTGGTGTCATGAAGCATCAACTGACCTTAGGAACCTTAATTGAACCATCTTGGCCTTGTTAGGGTAGTGAGATAACTGACTTTGGTGCAGTCCGAGGTTGGTTGATACTCGATACTACACTCAATTAAGGGTTGCTTTCCTGGAATATTTCGGTCGCCAGTTCAGTGGCTAAATCGAAACGATGAACAATGAAAGCAATCCAGTGATATTGGGACCTTTAGAACCCGGTTACTTTTGATAGGACAGGTTGAGCCCACCAAACTTCAAGAGGGTAATACCCAGACCCCATGCAGGCCTAAACTCTAAAGGGCTTGTGTGACTTGTGTGCCTTACCATGTTTGCCTTTGTGAATATTTATAGTATATTTAATCATCACATCATTACATCATACAAACATCATGAGCATTGACTAACCATTTCAAGGGTTTCGAATCTTCATCTTTGTTCTTGTTTTATAGGACATGGAAACTGCTCGTAGAAAGACAATTCAGATTGGCCTTGTAAAGATCCCTCCTCAGCTTAAGGAACTTCTGTCCAGGATTCCCGAGGGTTCTTCATTCAGTGAGAGACATGGAAGACTCATCAACTTGGTTAACACCAACATTGAGGAGGACTTGATAAAGGTCCTGTTCCAATTCTTTGACCCTCTGCATCACTGCTTCACCTTCCCGGATTATCAGTTGGTGCCTACATTGGAAGAGTTCTCCCGACTTCTGAAGGTCCCTATCCTTGATCAACTACCCTACAACGGTACGGAAGAGGAACCCAAGCTTGAAGAGATTGCTAAAGCCTTGCACCTACAGACATCTGACCTCAAGGGACATTGGGAAGTTAGAAGTGGTATCAAAGGGTTCTTAGCTAGGTTTCTGTTTGAAAAGGCCCAAGAATGTTGGAACTCTCTTGACCTACGAGCTTTTGAGGAAGTTATGGCCCTCCTTGTCTATGGTTTGGTGTTGTTCCCTAATCCAGATCAGCTTATTGATATCAGTGCTGTCCAGATCTTCATGACCAAGAATCCTATACCTACGTTGTTGGGGGACATCCTTCACTCATGTTACACTCGAACCATGAGAAGAAGGGGTGTCCTTATGTGTTGCACTCCTCTCTTGGGAAGGTGGTTTATTTCGCACCTTCCACAATCAGTTTTGAAGAACGAGCGGGGTTTGAGATGGTCACAACGGTTAATGACTCTCACGCATGCAGATATACATTGGTGTCCTAGGTCCAGGGAAGACGTCACTATCATTGATCGTTGCGGGGAGTACCCTAATGTTCCTTTATTTGGAATCAAAGGAGGTATTACCTACAACCCATGCCTGGCTTGGAGACAGTTTGGTTATGCTCGAAGGGATGGCCCTCATGACATGTTAATTCCTGACATAGTTTTCGACTTCGACAACGATACTCAAGGACTTCGTCAGAGATTTATCAGAGCTTGGAGGATGCCAAGTAGGATAGACAGCAAGACATTGGGGCACCGGAACTCCATCCCGTTGGAACCTTACCTCAAGTGGGTACGAGCCCGCTCCCAGAAGTTAGTAATGCCTTACCCTCACATGCTACCTGTGATTAAAGAACCAGTCTGGGAAGGAGAGGCATCCTACACCATTCAACATCCTGACATGCCCACCTCCTGGGAAGAGATGCAGAAGAGCTGGGTCCAGCTTAAGGAAGAACGGAATTCTCTTGAGACCAGTCTACATGCTAGTGAAAAGAAGGTCCTGGAACTCACCCGCCTGCTGCACGAGGAAAGGAATCTCAACACCTACATCGCACCAAAGAGGATGCGCAATGTTTTTTTATCTTAAGGAGTTATTTTGTAATATTTGGCCCATGAGGCATTTATGTACTAACGAATTTCTCCTTATTAATATAATGTGCGTTCCTTTTTGTCTACAACAAATTTTGAATATTCTAAATCCTTGAATGCATTGCATACATACGCATTCCATTGCACCATATGCATAGCAGGTATCCTATTTCACAGGTTGCTTAATTTTCTTCGCTGTTTATGTGAACAGTCATCATGAATCCAGAGTCCTCCAGTGAGCAAGCAATCAAGGCCCTTCAGGCCCAAAGTGCACAGTTTCAAGAAATGGTCCTAAGCCTAGCCCAAGGTCAGCAAGAGTTGAAGACTCTACTCCTGAAGAAGAAGAAGAAAAGGAGGACTGCATTGTTCAACACCGGACGCAGATTTGGGAACACACTCCACAATGAAGCTGATCCAACCACTTCTTCTGCTGAGAAAAATAGTCCCCAAGGGGGAGGAGCTCCTAGTCCCGCAGTCTCCGACAACGAGACGGACTATAACGATGAACAATACCCACCTGCTGCTGACAGATACAAACAATTGGAGGACCGCTTGAGCGCTATGGAAATTCAGAATGTGCCAGGACTGGATTTCGGAGATTTGGGGTTATCTTCTGGGGTAGTCATTCCACACAAGTTTAAGGCGCCTGCCTTCGCCAAGTATGATGGGGTCTCCTGCCCAAAGCTGCATCTGAGGTCGTATGTAAGGAAAATCCAACCTTACACGGCGGATAAGAACCTCTGGATTCACTTCTTCCAAGACAGCCTCTCGGGGTCTCAGCTTGAATGGTTCTACCAATTAGATGGAACTAGCATCCGACACTGGGAAGATTTGGCAACCGCATTCTACAGACAATACCAATACAATTCTGATCTCGCTCCTACGCGTACCCAACTTCAGGGTATGTCTCTAGGGACGGGTGAAGGGTTCAAAGAGTACGCTAAAAAATGGAGAGATTTGGCTGGCAGGGTGCAGCCTCCATTGACTGATAGAGAGCTGGTTGATATGTTTCTGGGGACGTTGTCAGGACCGTTTTTCAATCATTTGGTTGGTAACTCCTCCGCTGGATTTACAGATTTAATATTAACGGGAGAAAGAATTGAAGCTGGCATCAGGTCAGGCAAGATACAGAAGGCTGCCTCTACAAGTGCTGAGAAGAGGCCGTTTAAGAAAGAAGCAAGTGCCGTCTATGGTCCTAGAAGACAAGTCAAGCCCGAAAGTCGCCAAGCCGTCAATGCTTTGGTCATCTCCAAACCTGTTGCTGCCCCTCAGCAGTACAATCAACAAAGAAGTGAAAGGCCCAAGAGGCAGTATACCCGACTAAGTATGACATTATCTCAAATTTTACCCCAACTGTTATCCACCAACCTGGTGACCCTCAAAGAAGCTCCTAAGGTCGTCAACACTGCGTCTCCTAAATATAACCCAAATGCCCGATGTGCTTATCATTCTGATAGTCCCGGGCACACTACTGATGATTGCTGGGCCTTGAGAAACAAAGTGCAAGATCTGATCGACGCGAAAGAAATTCAGTTTGAAGCGCCAGAAAGACCAAATGTTGTAACGGCTCCTATGCCCCAGCATAGGGTGAATGCCATTGAGGAAGAAGTGTATGCTGTTTCGATAGATGAAGTTGTTACCCCTCTGAAGACCGTTAAGAAGAACCTACTGCGGGCCGGTTTATTTCCGGGTTGTGGTGAAGGTTGCCCATTCTGTGCTATTTCCCCATCTGATTGTCCCTTGCTGAGGTTAGGCATCCAAGGCCTAATGGATAGCAAGGAAATTCTATTCAAAAAGACTGATGTTCAATTGGTTCCGATGAAAGAAGTTTCTGTGATTACCATCTTCAAAAATCCAATCAAGGCTCCCCCAAAGAAGCCTATTCAAATCATGACAATTGCGCCTGTGATCATTACTGTTCCAGGGCCCCTCTCCTACGTGTCTGATAAAGCTGTCCCCTGGCATTATGGGGCAGACGTGTATGTAAATGGAATCAAGCAAGAATTCGACGCTAGTGCCAGTATCTGCGATATCACTGGTCCAGCCAAGGTCACCCGCAGTGGCAGGCTCTTCTCGCCTGACATTGCACCGCCCGCTATTCGAAAACCCCTCCTCATAAAACCTGCAAGTTTACCTAGTCCTGTTGCTGATCAAATTGTGTCCCCTGCTGCCGAGTCATCAAATGCTCGGGGCAAAGGGATTGAAGAAGAGCCTGCCCGGATGGAGGCACCAATACCCGTAAATGCTGAGGCCTCCCGACAAGAAATGGAGGAGATTCTGAAAATAATAAAGAAGAGTGATTTTAATGTTGTCGAGCAGTTGGGGCATACGCCCTCCAAGATCTCCCTGCTCTCCCTATTGCTATGCTCTGAGGCCCATGCTAAGGCCTTGATCTCATTTCTCAAGACGGCCCATGTGCCGCAAGAGACGTCTGCAGTCCAGTTCACTGACTGCATAGCGAATCTGACAGCGGACAACGGCTTGGGTTTTTCAGATGCTGACCTGACCGCAAAAGGGAGAGACCACAACGATGCCCTGCATGTCTCTATTGAATGCAGGGGCACTACTCTGGCACATGTATTAGTAGATACTGGTTCTTCCTTGAATGTTCTACCGAAAAAGGCTTTAGACCGTTTGGATTATGAAGGCCTGGAGTTGAAACCCAGCAATATCATCGTCAGGGCCTTTGACGGTTCCAAAAGGATGGTTCATGGAGAGGTTAACATCCCTATTCGTGTGGGCTCTCAAGTGTTTGACTCTACCTTTTACGTGATGGATATACGTCCATCGTACTCTTGTCTGCTGGGTCGACCTTGGATCCATAAAGCTGGGGCAGTGACCTCCACCTTGCACCAGAAGCTGAAGTATCCCGTCAGGGGGAAGATCGTCACTGTGCAAGGAGAAGAGGAATATATGGTGAGCCATTTGAATTCCTTCAGGTACATCGAGATGGACGGAGAGTTCATTGAAACCCCCTTCCAGCATTTCGAGGAGGTACATCCAATTTCAGCAGCTGCAGAGACAATAACCGAAGAGAATGATTCCTTGAAGATGGCTTCCCTA
This sequence comes from Vicia faba, assembly GCA_948472305.1. Taxonomy (NCBI): domain Eukaryota; kingdom Viridiplantae; phylum Streptophyta; class Magnoliopsida; order Fabales; family Fabaceae; genus Vicia; species Vicia faba. The sequence goes on along the minus strand of OX451737.1, from coordinate 1,648,148,243 downwards.
AGGGATGCCCGGGCTGTGGTTCAGAAAGGCAATTGTGCACACTGGGGTCAGCTTCCTGACTTCACTCAGAAGAACGACAAGTTTGGGCTAGGCTTTACTGCAGAGGCTCAGAAGGCAGTGCGCAAAGAGAAGATCAGAAAGGCTCCGGTGTTTATTTCTAGCTCAAGGGTGAACGCTATTGAGGAAGATGTGGAGGAAGCAGAGTTTGACAGTTGGATCTACCCGACTACCAGCGACGGACCGAGCAACTGGACAGCAAAGGATTTTACCCCTATCACATTTGTCACGCAGTAATTGATTTCTTTTGATTTCCAAATTTGTAACAAACAATATGTTAAAACTTTGTTGGCTCGGTGTCCTACCCGGGGCATCGTAGCTCCATTTGTGAGGGCTTTCTGTATGACATTTTCATATATCATCAATCAAAACATTGGACGTTTGTTGCATTTCAAATCTTGTGCTCTTTTTTCTTTCTGTGTTATACATATTGCAAAACAGCTATATTTACACACACTCACTTATACAGGTTTCAATCCACTCTGGATCTCTCTGGTAACAGCTCTGCTACCGCCAGTTATGACTTCGAAAATCCGATCAACTTGGCCGAAGACGAAGGTGAAGATGATTGCGAAGTGCCTGGTGAACTCGCAAGACTGCTACTCCAGGAAGAGAGGGCTATTCAACCGCACGAAGAGCCTGTGGAGACAATTAACTTGGGTACTGAGACAGATAGGAAAGAAGTCAAGATTGGTGCCAATCTAGAGCTCCGTGTGAAGCAACGATTGATCCAGATGCTACAAGACTACATGGAGATTTTTGCTTGGTCCTATGAAGATATGCCTGGTTTGGATGCCGACATTGTAGTTCACCACCTGCCAACCAAGGAAGATTGCCCTCCGGTAAAGCAGAAAGTCCGACGGATGCGTCCAGAGATGTCTGAAAAGATCAAGGCCGAGGTTATGAAGCAGTTTGATGCCGGGTTCCTTGCAGTAACTTCTTACCCTCAGTGGGTTGCCAATGTGGTGCCAGTACCAAAGAAGGACGGTAAAGTCAGAATGTGCGTCGACTACAGGGATTTGAACAGGGCCAGCCCCAAGGATGACTTCCCCCTACCTCACATCGATGTCCTTGTTGACAATACAGCTCAACACAAGGTGTTCTCCTTCATGGATGGTTTTTCAGGGTATAATCAGATCAAGATGGCTCCAGAGGATATGGAGAAGACTACCTTTGTGACTCAGTGGGGCACCTTCTGTTATAAGGTCACGCCATTCGGGTTGAAAAATGCTGGGGCAACCTATCAACGTGCCATGGTTGCTTTGTTTCATGATATGATCCATCATGAAATTGAGGTATACGTTGATGACATGATTGCAAGGTCTCAAACTGAGGAGGAGCACCTTGACCATATGAGGAAGTTGTTTGACCGACTCAAGTTATACAAGCTGAGGTTGAATCCCAACAAATGCACCTTTGGGGTAAGATCCGGAAAGTTGCTAGGTTTCATTGTAAGTGATAAAGGTATTCAGGTGGATCCTGCCAAGGTTAAAGCTATTCAGGAGATGCCGACCCCAAAAACAGAGAAAGAAGTCAGAGGTTTCCTAGGACGACTGAATTATATTGCTCGATTCATCTCGCATCTGACTGCTACTTGTGAGCCAATCTTCAAATTGCTGAAGAAAGATCAAGTAGTACGCTGGAATGATGAATGTCAGGCCGCCTTTGAAAGGATAAAGGAATATCTCCAAGAGCCACCCATTCTTATGCCACCGGTGGAAGGAAGACCTCTGATACTATACTTAACAGTGCTTGATAATTCAATGGGGTGTGTGCTGGGGCAGCATGACGAGTCTGGCCGAAAAGAGCACGCTATTTATTACTTGAGCAAAAAGTTTACCGACTGTGAGTCTCGTTACTCACTGCTTGAGAAAACTTGCTGCGCTCTTGTATGGGCTGCTCGCCGGCTGAGACAGTATATGCTGACTCACACTACCTTATTGATCTCAAAGATGGATCCCATCAAGTATATATTTGAAAAGCCCGCTCTGTCTGGGAGAATAGCGAGATGGCAAATGATCTTAACAGAATATGATATCCAGTATACAACTCAGAAAGCAATTAAGGGAAGTATACTGGCTGATCATTTGGCACACCAACCTGTGGACGATTACCAATCATTGAACTTTGATTTTCCGGACGAAGACATCATGGTGGTAACTGACTGTGAAGTACCTGGACCGGATGAAGGACCTGAGGAAGGATCCCGTTGGTCTATGCATTTTGATGGAGCCTCCAATGCTTTGGGTAACGGCGTCGGCGCTATAATCATATCTCCCAAGGGGACTCATACTCCACTCACCGCCCGATTATGTTTCAGCTGCACCAACAATATGGCAGAATATGAGGCATGTATCATGGGTTTACAAGCTGCAATCGATTTGAGGATCAAGTTTCTAAGTGTCTTCGGAGATTCCGCTCTCGTGATCAATCAGATCAAGGGCGAGTGGGATACGAAACACCCGAATCTTATTCCTTACAAAGAGTATGTGTCGACCTTGCTCCCCCACTTTGAAGAGATAACTTTTGAGCATTTCCCCAGAGAGGAAAATCAGCTAGCAGACGCACTAGCCACGATGTCTTCAATGTTCAAAGTTAAATGGGACAATGAGGCTCCCCGAATCATAATCTGGAAGTTGGATGAACCGGCGTACTGCTGTGAGCTCGAGGCTGAGAAGGTGACTGAGAAACCCTGGTATCACGAGGTGAAGAGGTACTTGGAAGCTCAGGAATACCCTGAAGGCGCATCTGTCAATGATAAGAAGTTCATGAGGAGGTTTGCTGCAAAATTCTTCCTCAGCAACGGCATTCTCTACAAACGGAATCATGATTCAACCCTGCTACGTTGTATGGATAAGGCTGAAGCGGAGAAAATCATGATGGAACTGCATGAAGGTACATTCGGAACGCACTCCAGTGGACACACCATGGCTAAGAAAATCCTTCGGGCAGGATATTTCTGGTCCACAATGGAAGCCGATTGTTACCAACACTCCCGAACTTGTCATAAGTGCCAGATCTATGCTGACAAGGTGCATATCCCTCCAGTTCCTTTGAATGTCCTAACGGCACCTTGGCCTTTCGCAATGTGGGGCATCGATATGATCGGTGAGATCCGACCGACGGCATCCAATGGGCATCGCTTCATCTTGGTGGCGATCGATTATTTCACGAAGTGGGTTGAGGCAGCTTCCTATGCCACAGTAACCAAGAGCGTCGTGGCACGTTTCATCCGGCATAATCTGATCTGTCGGTACGGCGTCCCAGAAAGAATCATTACGGACAATGGTACCAATCTCAACAACAAGATGATCACTGAACTCTGTGAACAATTCAAGATACAGCACCACAATTCTTCTCCCTACCGGCCGAAGATGAATGGGGCTGTAGAGGCAGCCAATAAAAATATCAAGAAAATTGTGCAAAAGATGACAGTGACCTATAAAGATTGGCACGAGATGTTACCGTTCGCTCTTCATGGGTACCGCACCTCAGCAAGGACATCAACCGGGGCAACTCCTTTCTCCTTGGTCTATGGCATGGAGGCAGTCTTGCCGATTGAAATCCAGATACCCTCCCTCCGGATAATGAAGGATGCAGACTTGAATGAAGATGATTGGATCCAGACTCGACTTGATCAATTAAATCTGATTGACGAAAAGAGGCTCACTGCTATCTGTCATGGTCAGACGTATCAAAAACGGATGATCAGGGCATTTAACAAGAAAGTCAGACCGCAAGAGTATCAAGTTGGGGACCTGGTAATCAAACGCATCATCCTTCCTCAAAGTGATCCCCGGGGCAAATGGACCCCTACTTACGAAGGGCCATTTGTGGTTAAGCGTGTGTTCTCAGGAGGAGCCATGATCCTAACCACCATGGACGGTGACGACCTTCCTCACCCCGCCAATGCAGACATAGTGAAAAAATACTACGCATAAATAAAAGACCCGCTAGGTTGACATACCTAGGCAAAATAAGGGCTTCCCGGCGAACCAAAAGGGTTCGGGCAAAAATAAGGGATGAAATGAAAAAAACTGTACACCCGGCAAGTCAAAAACCTGAAAAGGCGGCTTGGGCAAAAATGGGTATCCCGGTGGACTGAAAACCTGAAAGGGCGGTCCAGGCAAAAGTTAGGGATAAAAGCGTAACACTATGTCTCATTGGATCACTTCGCATCCGGAATTCGGCATCAACTATCTGGCTCCAGATTTCGGCATCGACCAATCAGCTTCATCTTCAAACTAGGTAGCAAAGCGATGAGACGTTCGAAGACGTAAAGGCAATAGCAGAGTTGGAACCCAGTGGGATTGTTCACATAGCTGTTTTGTTTCCTTTTTCAAATTGTAAACTCTATACTATTTGGCGATGTCCTCTTACTAGGATGTCGGCCTCTTGTACAAAAAACGCCTATTCACAGGCAAAGTTTAAATCAATACAAATTCACTTGTTCATACAAATTGCCATTGTTTTCCTCTTTTTGTTTTGTCTTGCGAAGAACGTCCAATGTTCATTTTTTTTGATATATGCATTTGACATTAAATTGCTGATTCATAAGTGTTTGCATATAAAACAAGAGATTAATTACAAGTGACATCAAAGACAGGGGCAATGTGGAGTTGTCTATTGCAGTCTGGTTGTTTTGTCCGCCAAGGCACCAAGGTAGGTTCAACTGAAGAATGTGGCCAAATCACCTCAATTCCCCGCAGAATAAGACAGGATGCGACAATACTTTCCCCAGGCAGAGTTGGTCCCCCGTCGATCCTAAAAAGGCACAACATTCCCCGGCAGGTCTTAAAAGCTCATCCCCAGTAGATTCTGCGAGCTTATCCCCGACGAAGTACGGACGTCTCTCCCGAGTTTTATTTAGAGTTATTTCCTCACAAGGACTTATAACTGGGTTATCCTCAGCTAAAAGCCACGGAAGACCGTTCTCGGCAGAAGTTCCTTCAATCCCCAGCGAAGTCTATCTTTGGTATTCCCAAGCAGAGTTTATCTTTGGGGTTCCCCAGCGGAGTTTATCATCATTATCCTCAGCGGAATCCATCGTTAAAGTCCTCAGCAGGCCTCTCATCAGAACTTCGGCCAAGTATCTCTTTCACAGAGCAGCTTCCCGGCCGTTCGTCAAGGATTTATTTTCCTAAGATGAAATTACACTCATAAACATTTCACATTTTCATACATCTTACTTCCATACAGGATGAAACGCATACAACATCTCATGTTGAACATCATGATATCATGCATATCATACATCATGACATTGCATACAACTTACGTTTTTGCCTTTTCAGGAAAAAGACAATCCCAAAAACAATTACCGTCAACTGTCGCAATTCCAGATCCGATACCTGTATCTAGCCAGGGCACATCTGAGAGTGATCAGTTTCCAGACTCGATTCCTGTATCTAGCCAGGGCACGTCTGAAGAGTTCGAAGATTCGATTCCTGTATCCAGCCAGGGCACATCTATCAACTACAACGTCTCCAGATTCGATTCCTGTATCCAGCCAGGGCATATCTGTTGACCACATTTCCAGACTCGACTCCTGTATCTAGCCAGGGCACGTCTGAAGAGTTCGAGGTTTCGATTCCTGTATCCAGCCAGGGCACATCTATCAACTATAACGTCTCCAGATTCGATTCCTGTATCCAGCCAGGGCATATCTGTTGACCACATTTCCAGACTCGACTCCTGTATCTAGCCAGGGCACGTCTAAAGAGTTCGAAGATTCGATTCCTGTATCCAGCCAGGGCACATCTATTAAACGACTATTTCCAGATTCGACTCCTGTATCCAGCCAGGGCACATCTGAGCAACCAATTGTAGATTCAATACCTGTATCTAGCCAGGGCATATCTGCATAAGGAGACTGAAGATCAAACACCTGTAACAAGCCAGGAAAACATCTGTCTTTCTTAAATACACAAGTTCTCGCTAAGGAATCTCTTATGCGATCAACACTTCCAAATGGCATCTATAAGCCCATTCCCGACAAAGTTCTGTCACTTCTCCAGATGGCATCTATAATCCCATCTCCCTATCCACCATCTCTCCAAATTGCATCTATAAGCCCATTCCCGACACCACATTGTTGAGACTCCAGCATGCGAGTGCAAATTTCCGGGAACTCTAGTGTCCAATCTCCTTTTACCCTCGAGTCACGAAAGGCAAACTTGCCAATCTAACTCTTCAGGTCCAAGAAGATTGAACAGGGGCAACTGTTGTACCCCAAAATTTGCCCTCCCATTTCCTCAACATTTTCTCATCACAAGACCTTTGAAGATCAAGATCCAGTTAGGGTTTCCTCTGCTCAAGACTTATCCTTGCACTGTGGACTCAAATTAGGGTTTGTGTTTGCCTAAGGATGTTTTGACCTAAAATGCCTAAGATGACTTTCATGCTTCATATTGTACTCCCAAGTTTACCTATACCAAGTTTCAGGTCTTGATTCCAAGTTTTGCCCAGTCAATTGGACAGTTGACCTAGAAATCAGCTGTATTGGGGAAAAAGTCAACTGTGGCCAATTGACAGTCAAACCTCATGAAATTTGATCCACATCAACATTATGAACTCATATGGACCATTTGATCAAGTTTGGATCACAATTCCACAAGAAATTTGATCAGATCATCAAAAGGGCAAAATGGTCATTTTTAGGGTTTTGACTGCACAAGGGCAATTTTTTACTGTTTGACCTAGCCAATGGCAAACCAAGCTCACATATGGCCTCAAGGACTCAATGGAATTATCTTGACATGTTCATCAAGCTCAAAAGATCCCAAGTACACAAGATTGACAGTTGAATTTCTTAGTCAATTGATCAATTTTGACTGTATACTGAAAAGTCAAACTTTGACTTTTTGGTCAAAATCAAGAGTCAAGATTCATTTTTCATCAAAACATGCCAAATCATGAAACTTGTTCACCAAGAAATCACAAAATGCAAGTTAGGGTTTGAAAATGGAATTTTTCATAACTTAGAATTTTTCTAAGTTATGAAAAAACCCTAATTTTTCCCCAACTTTGCCCCATCTTTTCACCATGATCCATTTGGATTCAAACAAAAGTCAAAACATGAAAGTTGTAGCTTGTTGCCTAATCTACAACTTTGATTCACAAAGTTTTCTCATTTGAAGCTTGTATCTCAAGTTATAATTTTTTGAATAAGGGCACTAAACCATCTTTTAACTTAGTGAAATTTAACCTATTTTGACAAGGTTTTCTACCCTACTTCAAGGCCACTTTTCATACCCTTCCACTTGGAATTTTGATTTGCATTTCAAAGATGGATTGTAGTACACATTCCAAGCTTTCCAAAATGTCCAAGAACTCATCAAACAACCTCATAACTTGAGAGATTCGAATTTCACAAGTTGGCAAAAATTCACTTTTGTTCTTCATCAAGACATGTTCATAACCTTGCCAATTTGAAATCAGTTTGCTTTATGCTTGATTACAGGTCCTTGAACCATTTCATACTCAATAATTTAATGCATATTCAATGTGTTAAGGTCATGTTCTTTGTGCTCTAACATTGCATGATGGTTTAATCCTAAACTAGATAAAGTGCTTTATCCATTTTTGTCAAAAGCTAGCTTTATGTCAATTTGAAATCCAAGCAAGTACAAGCAAAATCCTCTTGGCACAAGATTATGGACAAGTTGCTCTGATCAAGGGGAGATTATGCAGCAGGATTAGAGGCCCCTACTGACCTAAAAACAAAAGTGACCATTGCTTGCTTCATTTTCAAGTAACATCCATAACTTATGCTATCTCTCATCTCAGTTTAGAAACAGAAGAACAAAGTTATCAAACATATTCCATAGACCATATCCAAGCTTTGGCACGAGTCCTGAACATCTAAAGCACCCTCCATCTCAAAATCACCTCAAAACTGCACAAACAGGGGTGCCCCTGCAGTTTGAGTTCAAACTCCCAATCCCTTCAAGCATTTTGATTCAAACCTTTTCCTCTACCTTCCCTACAATATATACAAGCTATCCATGTCCTAAAATCAGACCTGTAACACCTCCAAGCCACTTCACCATTTTTAATTTTCTGTTTTGCAGTTGGAGTTCATTAGCTCGATTCAGGGAGTTTCAAGGCAAAGTAGGAATTGGAAAAGCTTCCTTACACTTCAAGGAAGTTGTACAAGTCCTCATTTCACTCTGAAACATCCTCCATTGCCAAGCTCGATTCCAACTGAACAGGTACATTCATGGAGTTCTATCTCCCTTGTTAGGCATTGTTAGCTTTAGATTTTTGAAGAAAACATGTCACAATCATAGCCCTGAACATGCTCATATGTTTAGATTTCATTTATATTTCGTGTGCTTAGAGAATTTCATGTCTGAACATTGATGAAAAGTTAGGTCAGAAAAGAGGGGGAGAGAAATTCTCCCTCATCTTAGAGAGATAGGTCATGTTCTTTATATGGTTGAAACCGTCTCTTAATGCTCTACACTTTTCATGTTATGAGTTTTGCTTAAAAGTCCAGGAATCCAGAGATAAAAAACGCGTGTTTTAGCTTGAAGAAGGCTGTACAGAGGTTGAAGAAGAAGTGGTCTGGGCTGGGCCTGGATTTATTTTCTTTTCACACCCCATTTTCATGTTTACACCCCCCTGAGCCCATTTGTTCATTTCTTAACATTTTTGACTTTTTCTTTTTTGGTTGACTTTGTTTATTTTTTCTCATGACATTTAAAAATTAAAAATATTTTTTTCATCATTTTTTGCATTTATTGCATATTTATTTGTTTATTTTCTTTGTTTGTATATAATATATATATGTATTATTATTAGAATAAATTAGAAATAATGTAAATACAATTTTTATTTTTATTTACTTTCTGAAAATATTTCACACAAAAATACTCTTTTATTTATTTTATTAAAATATTAAATAAATATTTATTTTTTGTATAATGCATATTTAGGGTTTAATATAAATATATATATGTGATTATTAATACATATTTAAGACAAAATATAAAAATACTTGATTTTTTTCATTTTATTAATATTTGATACAAAATACCTTTTTTCACAATACACTTCATTTTATTTTATTTTTTATAAATAATAAATAAATAGTTGTATTAAATTAGAAAATAATACTTTTTTTCTTTAAAATTAGGGTTTTTACCCTAAGTTCAAAATACTCAAAAATAATACATTTTTATTTTCTTTTTCCTTTTACATAAATAATATTTTCTCATACACATAAAAACTTTCTTTTTTGCATTTCACATATTTATTTAATTTACATTTAATTATGCAATTTATTCACTATGCAAATATCTAATTGATGTAATAATTTAGATTTAAATTCTTGTCAATATCCCCATTTGAACATTTGTACCCCCCTTCCCATATTTGGTTGTGTAATAGCTTAGTAATTTTAATTTCGCACTTTATTGCTTTCTAATGATAACATGTTAGAATTAGGGTTTGTATGCGAAAAACGATAAAAAATAGTTTGACCTAATACAAGATAAACAAGCATGAAAATGGACACACAAATCACACTTGCACCCCCTAGGGTATTCCACTTGTTGCCTTCAAATAAATGGGCCATGTTGCATGTTAAACTTCTTTGGGCAAAGCAAATAATTTTGAATGATCATAGTCCCTCGATAAAACTTTTCAAAAACAAACAAAAACAAATGATCAAGTCCCTTAGAGAGATTGCTCAAAGACATTTAACGTTGTTGCAATTATGGTCTAAACGATGACCCGCGCCTGTCCCTTTCACATCCTAACACATGGTTGCCCACCAAATACAATGGTGGAGCAAACTTGTTAAAAGGGTTAAAGTATAGCAATAATCTTTTGAGAAATTTAGGAGTAGATAACCTCTTAGTTACTTGAATCAACTTGCAAAACAAAACACTTGCCTAATTTCAAAATCACACATCACTACACTTTCAAAACAACTTTCAAAAACAAATGAAAACTTTTTCAAAAGACATACATCTTTGTATACATCCCCACATGGATCATTACAAAGGTTGCCACCACATTGGCCTCTTTTCAAAAACATTTTCAAAACCCACACACTCAAGCACCATTTAAAACAATTGAAAACAAAAGGCAAGTGATCTAAGCAAGTAACTAAGAGCCCATGGATAACCATGGATAGAAAGGGTGCTAATACCTTCCCTTTCTATAATCTACTCCCCGAACCCAAGAAAACATCTCAAAAGGTTTTTGCTGTGCTTTTTAACCTTTCCTTAGGATAAAATAAAAAGTCGGTGGCGACTCTTGCTAACCGCAACATTTGCGAATACAAACGCAAAACCTCAAGTCAGTTCTCCCACCGTATCACAGAACTGGCGACTCTGCTGGGGAAAAACTTTTAAAGTGGAGTAACCTTAGGGTTTAGATCACCTTTGTTTTCAATTGCTTGCTTTTACATCTTGTGGGCTTTGTATCGGAGTTTTATAGATCCTAACCCGGATCTGGGAAACCCTTTTAGGTAGCAACAAGGCTGTGAGGGAACTGTGCGGGGTATACCGACATGGTTGAAGCAGTCTGCTACGTTGATGTGGCACTTTGGTGTGTACCGGTAACCCTTGAGTTCAGTCAAGGAGAGTACGGGGCCGCCGCGTGGTGTCATGAAGCATCAACTGACCTTAGGAACCTTAATTGAACCATCTTGGCCTTGTTAGGGCAGTGAGATAACTGACTTTGGTGCAGTCCGAGGTTGGTTGATACTCGATACTACACTCAATTGAGGGTTGCTTTCCTGGAATATTTCGGTCGCCAGTTCAGTGGCTAAATCGAAACGATGAACAATGAAAGCAATCCAGTGATATTGGGACCTTTAGAACCCGGTTACTTTTGATAGGACAGGTTGAGCCCACCAAACTTCAAGAGGGTAATACCCAGACCCCATGCAGGCCTAAACTCTAAAGGGCTTGTGTGACTTGTATGCCTTACCATGTTTGCCTTTGTGAATATTTATAGTATATTTAATCATCACATCATTACATCATACAAACATCATGAGCATTGACTAACCATTTCAAGGGTTTCGAATCTTCATCTTTGTTCTTGTTTTATAGGACATGGAAACTGCTCGTAGAAAGACAATTCAGATTGGCCTTGTAAAGATCCCTCCTCAGCTTAAGGAACTTCTGTCCAGGATTCCCGAGGGTTCTTCATTCAGTGAGAGACATGGAAGACTCATCAACTTGGTTAACACCAACATTGAGGAGGACTTGATAAAGGTCCTGTTCCAATTCTTTGACCCTCTGCATCACTGCTTCACCTTCCCGGATTATCAGTTGGTGCCTACATTGGAAGAGTTCTCCCGACTTCTGAAGGTCCCTATCCTTGATCAACTACCCTACAACGGTACGGAAGAGGAGCCCAAGCTTGAAGAGATTGCTAAAGCCTTGCACCTACAGACATCTGACCTCAAGGGACATTGGGAAGTTAGAAGTGGTATCAAAGGGTTCTTAGCTAGGTTTCTGTTTGAAAAGGCCCAAGAATGTTGGAACTCTCTTGACCTACGAGCTTTTGAGGAAGTTATGGCCCTCCTTGTCTATGGTTTGGTGTTGTTCCCTAATCCAGATCAGCTTATTGATATCAGTGCTGTCCAGATCTTCATGACCAAGAATCCTATACCTACGTTGCTGGGGGACATCCTTCACTCATGTTACACTCGAACCATGAGAAGAAGGGGTGTCCTTATGTGTTGCACTCCTCTCTTGGGAATGTGGTTTATTTCGCACCTTCCACAATCAGTTTTGAAGAACGAGCGGGGTTTGAGATGGTCACAACGGTTAATGACTCTCACGCATGCAGATATACATTGGTGTCCTAGGTCCAGGGAAGACGTCACTATCATTGATCGTTGCGGGGAGTACCCTAATGTTCCTTTATTTGGAATCAAAGGAGGTATTACCTACAACCCATGCCTGGCTTGGAGACAGTTTGGTTATGCTCGAAGGGATGGCCCTCATGACATGTTAATTCCTGACATAGTTTTCGACTTCGACAACGATACTCAAGGACTTCGTCAGAGATTTATCAGAGCTTGGAGGATGCCAAGTAGGATAGACAGCAAGACATTGGGGCACCGGAACTCCATCCCGTTGGAACCTTACCTCAAGTGGGTACGAGCCCGCTCCCAGAAGTTAGTAATGCCTTACCCTCACATGCTACCTGTGATTAAAGAACCAGTCTGGGAAGGAGAGGCATCCTACACCATTCAACATCCTGACATGCCCACCTCCTGGGAAGAGATGCAGAAGAGCTGGGTCCAGCTTAAGGAAGAACGGAATTCTCTTGAGACCAGTCTACATGCTAGTGAAAAGAAGGTCCTGGAACTCACCCGCCTGCTGCACGAGGAAAGGAATCTCAACACCTACATCGCACCAAAGAGGATGCGCAATGTTTTTTTATCTTAAGGAGTTATTTTGTAATATTTGGCCCATGAGGCATTTATGTACTAACGAATTTCTCCTTATTAATATAATGTGCGTTCCTTTTTGTCTACAACAAATTTTGAATATTCTAAATCCTTGAATGCATTGCATACATACGCATTCCATTGCACCATATGCATAGCAGGTACCCTATTTCACAGGTTGCTTAATTTTCTTCGCTGTTTATGTGAACAGTCATCATGAATCCAGAGTCCTCCAGTGAGCAAGCAATCAAGGCCCTTCAGGCCCAAAGTGCACAGTTTCAAGAAATGGTCCTAAGCCTAGCCCAAGGTCAGCAAGAGTTGAAGACTCTACTCCTGAAGAAGAAGAAGAAAAGGAGGACTGCATTGTTCAACACCGGACGCAGATTTGGGAACACACTCCACAATGAAGCTGATCCAACCACTTCTTCTGCTGAGAAAAATAGTCCCCAAGGGGGAGGAGCTCCTAGTCCCGCAGTCTCCGACAACGAGACGGACTATAACGATGAACAATACCCACCTGCTGCTGACAGATACAAACAATTGGAGGACCGCTTGAGCGCTATGGAAATTCAGAATGTGCCAGGACTGGATTTCGGAGATTTGGGGTTATCTTCTGGGGTAGTCATTCCACACAAGTTTAAGGCGCCTGCCTTCGCCAAGTATGATGGGGTCTCCTGCCCAAAGCTGCATCTGAGGTCGTATGTAAGGAAAATCCAACCTTACACGGCGGATAAGAACCTCTGGATTCACTTCTTCCAAGATAGCCTCTCGGGGTCTCAGCTTGAATGGTTCTACCAATTAGATGGAACTAGCATCCGACACTGGGAAGATTTGGCAACCGCATTCTACAGACAATACCAATACAATTCTGATCTCGCTCCTACGCGTACCCAACTTCAGGGTATGTCTCTAGGGACGGGTGAAGGGTTCAAAGAGTACGCTCAAAAATGGAGAGATTTGGCTGGCAGGGTGCAGCCTCCATTGACTGATAGAGAGCTGGTTGATATGTTTCTGGGGACGTTGTCAGGACCGTTTTTCAATCATTTGGTTGGTAACTCCTCCGCTGGATTTACAGATTTAATATTAACGGGAGAAAGAATTGAAGCTGGCATCAGGTCAGGCAAGATACAGAAGGCTGCCTCTACAAGTGCTGAGAAGAGGCCGTTTAAGAAAGAAGCAAGTGCCGTCTATGGTCCTAGAAGACAAGTCAAGCCCGAAAGTCGCCAAGCCGTCAATGCTTTGGTCATCTCCAAACCTGTTGCTGCTCCTCAGCAGTACAATCAACAAAGAAGTGAAAGGCCCAAGAGGCAGTATACCCGACTAAGTATGACATTATCTCAAATTTTACCCCAACTGTTATCCACGAACCTGGTGACCCTCAAAGAAGCTCCTAAGGTCGTCAACACTGCGTCTCCTAAATATAACCCAAATGCCCGGTGTGCTTATCATTCTGATAGTCCCGGGCACACTACTGATGATTGCTGGGCCTTGAGAAACAAAGTGCAAGATCTGATCGACGCGAAAGAAATTCAGTTTGAAGCGCCAGAAAGACCAAATGTTGTAACGGCTCCTATGCCCCAGCATAGGGTGAATGCCATTGAGGAAGAAGTGTATGCTGTTTCGATAGATGAAGTTGTTACCCCTCTGAAGACCGTTAAGAAGAACCTACTGCGGGCCGGTTTATTTCCGGGTTGCGGTGAAGGTTGCCCATTCTGTGCTATTTCCCCATCTGATTGTCCCTTGCTGAGGTTAGGCATCCAAGGCCTAATGGATAGCAAGGAAATTCTATTCAAAAAGACTGCTGTTCAATTGGTTCCGATGAAAGAAGTTTCTGTGATTACCATCTTCAAAAATCCAATCAAGGCTCCCCCGAAGAAGCCTATTCAAATCATGACAATTGCGCCTGTGATCATTACTGTTCCAGGGCCCCTCTCCTACGTGTCTGATAAAGCTGTCCCCTGGCATTATGGGGCAGACGTGTATGTAAATGGAATCAAGCAAGAATTCGACGCTAGTGCCAGTATCTGCGATATCACTGGTCCAGCCAAGGTCACCCGCAGTGGCAGGCTCTTCTCGCCTGACATTGCACCGCCCGCTATTCGAAAACCCCTCCTCATAAAACCTGCAAGTTTACCTAGTCCTGTTGCTGATCAAATTGTGTCCCCTGCTGCCGAGTCATCAAATGCTCGGGGCAAAGGGATTGAAGAAGAGCCTGCCCGGATGGAGGCACCAATACCCGTAAATGCTGAGGCCTCCCGACAAGAAATGGAGGAGATTCTGAAAATAATAAAGAAGAGTGATTTTAATGTTGTCGAGCAGTTGGGGCATACGCCCTCCAAGATCTCCCTGCTCTCCCTATTGCTATGCTCCGAGGCCCATGCTAAGGCCTTGATCTCATTTCTCAAGACGGCCCATGTGCCGCAAGAGACGTCTGCAGTCCAGTTCACTGACTGCATAGCGAATCTGACAGCGGACAACGGCTTGGGTTTTTCAGATGCTGACCTGACCGCAAAAGGGAGAGACCACAACGATGCCCTGCATGTCTCTATTGAATACATGGGCACTACTCTGGCACATGTATTAGTAGATACTGGTTCTTCCTTGAATGTTCTACCGAAAAAGGCTTTAGACCGTCTGGATTATGAAGGCCTGGAGTTGAAACCCAGCAATATCATCGTCAGGGCCTTTGACGGTTCCAAAAGGATGGTTCATGGAGAGGTTAACATCCCTATTCGTGTGGGCTCTCAAGTGTTTGACTCTACCTTTTACGTGATGGATACTAATCATGTATATTTTTCACTATGTTAATAACAGGTTAAAAGCGAAATAGGAATACAAAACAAGGCAAAAAACATGTACCCCAACCGATTGTCTCGTTGGGGTTACAAGAAACTTGAGAAAACAATCATGTTTGATAAAAAAACAAACGGGAGATGATCGCATTCCATCTCCACCGTCAAGACATGAGAAGTGGAAGGGGGCTCGATTAAGACCAAATGTAGATTACACCTCAGATGCGTCAAGATTAGTTGCTGAGAAAATTGAAAGTAGGATTTGTTTTACTTATGTTATTTTTTATTTAAATGCTTTGGTAACAATATATATTATCATGCATGTTGTGTAGGATATGTTGGTTGAGGCGGTTTGTGAAGGCACATTTATTCCAGAACCACTGCATGATATTTTAGAAGAAGCTATCAGAACATATAAACATGGTGGCCATGTCTCTGGTGTTGGAGAAGGTGTCGACATTGGGTTATTCTTTGGTTTGTTAAGAAAAAGCACTGAATGTGTGGAATTACATGCACAAAGAGAAAATATTGAGAAAGTTGAGAAGCAGTTACATGAACAATGAAGGATGTTAGAAGACGAGAAGGAAAGACAAAGGAAATATATGGAAAAGTTAGAAGAGCTATATACTATATGTGCTTTATTTGAGATGCTAGTGTTTAATTGGAAATGTATGATATATATTTTGCTAATTTTGTTTTATGTTTTAATTGAATATTATGATGTAGAGAATAAGTGGAAACATCCAACAACATACAAATGAAGATGATCATTATGATGATTGTGATGATGATGGTCATTTTTCAAATAGAAGTGTTGTACGTCGTGCTAGCACAAAATGAAGTAATTGTTCATCCTCCTCTAGATAATTACAATGAGTTATTGGAACCTTTTGCAAATCAAATCTCCACATTATACACGAGCATTGCGGAGGTCAATGACCAACAACCTCTTACACTAAAATATTTTCCAACTGTAGAACTCTTCTATTATGACCCTAAATATATAAGGGATTTTCTCACTGGACATAAGTGGCTGGACATAGGGATATTATAATTTTGATACACGTAAGTATATAATTGAATATGCATGTCATTATAGTACATTATCATGTTTTGTATTTCCTCCCTTAATTTTTTAAATTTTGTTTAACCATATTTTTAGGTACATTCACTGTGTTTGTGTAGAGTTAAATAAATCGAATATTTATGAAATCTTGGATTTATTTAGTATTCGATGGACATATTATGATCCAAAAGTGATTCAAGATTACGTGACAAAACTATTAAATGAGGGATGAAAAGAATATTACTTAGCACCATTTATCAATTCATAAGTAATTTTGTAATTGCTGTTTATCGATTATATATTTATTTTTGTTTTAGCAAATACTAATTATATATATGCTCGTGTTTATTCAGTGGTCATTTGCAATTGATCATCATATCACTTAAGACGAATACGATAATTACACCGTGTTCCTTACATAAGAAACTCAAAATCGACATGAAAGATATTATTAATTGGTAAGTGTATGTTTATATGAAACTTTAAAGTAATATTTTTTTGACATTGTAATTAGTTTAACATTTAATATGTTTAATTCATTTTCAATGTACAATATTGTGCAACGACACAATATCATTTATATGGCACGAATACTTATTTCTATCATTTATATATACTATTACATTCATGTGTGGTTATTTTCATGAAATTATTGTTTAAATTTGTAGACGAGTAAACAACCAGGGAGGGTTATGAGTGTGGGTATTATATCATGAAACACAAGTTAAATATTGTATTTGCCGACATTGTTCATTTATGGGATACAATATATCGTATATATGTCTTTTATATTGTTTACATTATATTATGTACAAGTTTGCTATTCAATTATTCTCATGCATGATATTCATTTTTGTGCTCTTTTTTATGTAGATATTTAACGACCAAACACCATTCCTTATTGAAGACTTTGTAGAAATTCGTAAACGTTGGGCGTTTATACATAATGAGCTAAAGGGTCATGCTATTTGATTTATAGACATGTTTGGTATATTTTTGAAATTGAAGATGTAAATAACATATTTTGTGTTTGATGTAAATATTACTTTTGGCTTTTGATGCAAAATATAGGTTGTTTTATGCTATTTATGCATGGTTATAAAAAATGCAGGTTGCTTTTAATTATCTGATATGGTTATAATAGATACAATTTTAAATATGGGGACAAATTTTAAAAGCAGATAATTCCTTTTATAAACACAACATAAATTTTAACGAGGGTTATAACAACTAACCGTTATTCTATATGAAATGTTGACTAGAACAATATAAATTCCAAAATATCGTTGATGAAAATCGAACCTGAGACCTTTAGGTCTATCACAATGGTTGAGATAACTAACTGTTGTGATATCACATGTGCTTTCTAGTATACTACAACGGTCTCATGACCGTGATTTTAAGTAACACATTTACAACAACACCTCTACATAACAACGCTTGAACCTGCATAATTATATAACTTTTCCAACTGTTGTTAAATTCCTTTTTCGTAGTAACAAATATTATGGGAAGAAAGTTGACACGATAGAGGTGCAATGTTACAATTGTCAAGGTTTTGGCCACTATGCTAGAGACTGTCAAAGAAAGAAAGCTGCAAAGTCGAAAGATAGTGATGAAGCTCAATATGCACGAGATGGAAGTAGTGACTCTGATGATGTGTTATTGATGGTGAACACTTAGTCGAATACTAAGAAAAACAACATGTGGTATCTGGATTCAGGATGTAGCAACCATATGACTGACAATAAAAACTGGTTTACCAAGTTAGATTAGTCAGTCGAAAAGGTGATAAAGTTTGCAGATGGAAGGCACATCAAATCAGGTGGTAAAGGAGATATTTTGATTATTATAAAGGATGGTCGAAATGCTACTATCACTGAAGTTCTGTATGTACCTTCGATGACAAGTAACTTGATAAGTGTAGGTCAATTACTTGCAAAAGGTTTCAATATGAAGTTGGAGAATAATCAGATGAAGGTATATAGGGCTGATGGGAGGCTAATCATGAAAGCACCATTGGCGGAGAACAAAACGTCCAGGGTTGAACTCAACACATCAGATCACAAATGTCTTGCTTCAACTACAGAAGAAGACAAGAACTGGCTATGGCATCACATGTATGGACATATAAACTTCAAAAGTTTATGTATGCTCAATAAGAAAATAATGGTGCTTGGGTTGTCGTATGTGAAGGAACCAAAGCAGATATGTGAGAAATGATGCAAAGCTAAACAAGCAAGGGAGGCGTTCAAACGTTCTTTTCCTATAAGATCAAGGTAAAAACTGGAGCTGGTTCATTCAAATGTGTGTGGACCCTTTGAAGTAAAGTCCAATGGAGGTAACAGGTATTTCCTTACATTCATTGATGAATTCACCAGACATATAGGGATTTACCTTATTGAAAGGAAGAGTGAGGTATTCACACAGTTTAAGAAGTTCAAGTTGCATGCTGAGAAACAAAGTGGCTGCAAATTGAAGAAGTTAAGAACTGATGGTGGTGGTGAATATACTTCTGCTGTATTTGCTAGATTTTGCAATGAGGAAGGTATATAGCATGAGGTTATTTCACCCTATACGCCTCAGCATAATGGAATAGCTGAGAGAAAGAATAGAAGTGTACTGAACATGACAAGATGTATGTTGAAAGCTAAAAATATGCCTAAGACATTTTGGGCTGAAGCAACTTCGACAATAGTATACATTCTAAATAGATGCCCAACAAAGAAGATGGTCGAAAAGACACCGCATGAGGCTTGGACAGGGTCAAAGCCAAATGTAAGTTATCTTAGAATTTTTGGATCAATGTGTTTCAGGCATGTACCCGAACAATTGAGAAAGAAGTTGGATGATCAAAGTGAAGTCATGGTGCTCATAGGTTATCATTTGACTGGTGCATACAAGTTGTATTCACCAATTGAAGATAAACTAGTGATCAATAGAGATGTTCTTGTAGACGAAAGAAATGGATGGGATTAGAGTTGAAGTTCAGTTCAACATGAATCAGACACAGTCACAACTGTGTTTGAAGAAGATGAAGAGAATGAAGCTTCGATAAGTCGAAATGAAGAACCACCTGTGCAAAATGAAAGAAGATCCACAAGAACAAGAACTGAGTCGAATAGGCTGATTTGATATGAGAGGTTCCAGATCAAGCAATCGATGCAGATGGTGACTTAACCGAAAAAGCCATGATGATGGCTGAAGCAGAACCAATTGATTTGGGTGAAGCCTTAAGCAATTCGAATTGGTGTGAAGCCATGAAATAATAAATTAGAGCCATTGAGAAGAGCAAGACTTAGGAGCTTGTCGAAAGAACCAACAAGAAACCAATCGATGTAAAATGGATCTACAAGGTGAAAGGAAGGCCAAATGGTGAGATTGCAAATTATAAGGCGAGACTGGTGGCCAGAGGTTTTCTATAAAAACCTGGTATTGACTTCGACGAAGTATATGCACCTGTTGCAAGGATCGAAACAATTAGGATTGTTGTTTCGATAGCTGTAAGTAGAGGATGGAAAATGCACCAACTTGATGTGAAGTCAGAATTTTTTAATGGTCCATTGGAATAAGAAGTCTATGTTACTCAACCACCAAGTTTCGACGTCAAAGGAAAGGAGTCGAAAGTTTACATATTAAGGAAGGCTCTCTATGGCTTGAAGCAAGCTCCTAGAGCTTGGAATAAAAGGATAAATAGTTTCCTAATCGAAGCAAGTTTCACAAAGTGTGTCTTTGAACATGGAGTATATGTAAAAAATGTCGAAAGTGTCAATCGAATCATTTTATGTCTCTATGTTGATGACTTACTCATTACAGGAGCAGACGAAGCTGGGATAATGAAGGTAAAGTCGAAGTTAATGCAGGAATTTGAAATGTCTGATTTAGGGAATCTCTCCTATTTCCTGGTGTTGTACCCCATAATATGCTCTCTCATGTTTTCCAATATTTTCTCTTACATGGGTGATTACAAACACTTGTTTAGAGAAGATAAGAATTTTTAAAATAAACAAGGTATCTTCGATTAACGTTGAAACAAGGTGTCTTCGATTGGCCTTGGGACAAGGTGTCTTCAATTGGCATCTGAGCACGTTGCCCTTCGATTAACATGTGGATGAGGAGCTTCGATCGGATGTCCAAGATCCTTAGACACAAGCTTGGTTCACAAGACTTCGACTGAGCGTGGGCTGTTTCATGTCTGATTCAATTAATAAGGAAATGACTTTCAATGTGTGCGGCTTCAGCATACAAGGCCAAGATTTCTTCAGATTTTTATTCAATCCATTAGGCAAAAAGTTTCTTTTGATCCACAAGGCATTGGCTGCCTTTGTGCCAGCTTCGACTGGGCAATGGTCCTCTTTGAAATGGTTTTGATTCCACATCTAAAAAACATACAACTCTCCACTTTCGACACCTAGTAAGGCCTACTCGAAGGACACAAATAATGCCTTCGAAAGACATGAATTTGGTCCAGTCGAAAAACATATATTGGGTGGAAACAATTTTGCTTGCTGACCAAAGTTTTGCATACTGATAGGCCTAAGCTTTCTTCATAAGCATTCATATTCACAAGCATCGACTGGCCAGGTTGAAGTCTTTCGATTGGTTTAGTTGGTTAGTGTCAGAGCTAATCGTAGAACAAGGCGAATAAGGACTCAATCGAAAGCCATAATGATGGGGGCCTATGGAAATTCGAAAGAAAGTAAGGAAGCTTCTACTAAGCCTTCGATTGATAGAGAGCTGAAGCAACCTTCGACCAGTCAGAAAGGGGGAGTTGATGTTTCGATTGGTTTGAGTTGAAAGAAATCCATTCGAAGGAAGTAACAATATGCCAATCGAAGAGCAACGCTGGAGGGTATTCGAAGGGGCCAAATGCATCCAGGTTCATCCTAAAGCTCAAAGGGGCATGAATATCTCAAAAAAAGAAGTCTTTTAATGTGTCTGATTTTTGTCTCATGACTTTCAAAGCTTGGTTAATGGCTGTCTCTTGCCATTTCCATGCACCCTTTCCTATATATAAAGAACACATGCACAAGCATCATGGAGGCTGAACAGAGCTAGAGGAACTCTACAAAAAATTTGCAAAAAATCCAAAGTTATAAAAATCGAAAGACCATTTCGAGTCCAAAATGCAAGTCATCACAAGCTCAGATCGAAATACCTCTAGTCAGTAAACTTTTTTTAATCATTCAATCTATAATGTAAACTCGTTTGATTGCATATTCATGTTATTCTTGTTTATTTGTGAATGATTTAATATGATATACATAAGTTGCAGCGTCCAGATGTTAGGATACCAATGTTAGGGGCCTTCAAAATAGTTGCTTCCGAAACTCAAGGCATAATACGTCGCAGATCGAAACAATCCCATATTTGAGCTCAGGGGACGAGTTCGATAGGGATAGGTTTTCGATAGATGTTGAATCTAACAAATTTGTAGGATCCAATGGTAGTTTCATTTATTTGGAATGATAAAGTAGCTCAATTGGTAAAGGGAACGTGTGTGAAGGGAAGAGACATGGGTTCGGATCCCAGGTCTAGCATTTTGATTTTTCTAATACTTTCTTGCAGGATATCATGCGTTGCATCCCCAAGCGTGCGCCATAGGCCATCAGATCCAGGCCTTCCAATATCAATACAGCTAGGTACCAAATGCATCAAGCATGCATCCCCATCATAGACACTCAGGGGATCCTCACATTTGGATCCATACAGTGTCTAGGCTAGCTTAGTGTGGGCCTAGCGAATTTTCAATGATCCCCCTGTTTGCTTATAACGTCTGGCCCATATTGTTTTCTTTTATTTATTCTATTTGTTTATCGGTTTGCTTTCTTTTAATAATTTTTTTAGAATAATATAAATCAACAAAAAAAATTAAAAAAAAATTAAATAGGCTTAGGTTTTTCTTAAATTAATTTTTAATTTTTGTAAAAAAATTTAAATAATTATTTTGATATTATTTTATTAATTTAAAATCAATAGACTTAGATTTATTTAATTCGAATATTTTCTTAATAAAAACACAAAAATATTAGAATTAGGGTAATTTCATTTAATATCCTAATTAAATTTAGATTTAGTTTAATCATTTTTCTTAGTAAAAAATAAACAAAACTAAAAAAAGTTTTTCTTGTTTACTTAAAAATTTTCTTAGGGTTTTAGGCATTCGTCTCTATCTGGCCACATTATTTTGTTCTCGCAGTTTTTTATAATAATGTACCTGTTGACAGTATATAATAGATTAAAATAGGACTTTACTGCTTTTCTTTATTTTCTTTCCCCCATTTTGACATGTAAATACCCCCTCCCCAAAGCATTGTAATAGCGTAGGATTTGTGATTCCCGCACTTTAAATTTTTGCAAAATATTAACTGTTAGTAATTTGGCCTATATGGAAAGACTAATAACAAAACGCTAGCCAACCTAATAACAAGAGATAAATGAACTGAATTGAATCATTGCACATATACACCTCTAAGGTACACCCTCTTTGGTTTCCTTCAGAATTAAAACAGTCATGTCCCTCGAAAGGGGGAAGCTTTAGCAAAGACCCGTAAAACAAAAGATCATAGTCCCTCGATGACCCTACAGTTGCCTTTCGGTAAATGATCTAGTTCCTAAAAAAATTTCTAAAGCGTCTCTACATGTTGCCTTTATGACTGTACGTCCCTTCGAATGTCCCTCATACATACAACGATAGGGCCACCTACTCACTAATAGTAGGATAGCACTGTCTAAAGGATAGGAGGAAAAGAACAAACCTTTTCGAGTATAAACTTTTCATGTTGCCTTTTAGATGCTTTCTACATGTTGCCTTTTAGATGCTTTCTCAAATGAAACAAACTTTTCACACTTACACATTTCAAAAACAACTTTAAAAAACATTTGCTTTGTCAACACTCTTGAGGACTGATACAAGAGTTATCACAAAGCGAATCGCCGCACTAAGGCATTTCAAAACATTTTTAAAACACACAAATCACAAAGTACTTTTAAAATGAGCTAAGCATCTAAGAGCTCGTAGATAATTAAAGATGGAAAGGGTGCTAACACCTTCCATTTCCATAATCTACCCCCTTACTCAGAAAATTCTCGAAAAGGTCTTTTTTTATTATTTTCACCCTTTCCTTTGTTGGGTAAAAGAAAAGTCGGTGGTGACTCTTGCTTACCCCAACATTTTGCAAATACAAACGCAAAACCAGTATAAACAGTCGGTTCTGCTATCGTATCACAGAATTGTCGACTCTGCTGGGGATTATAAAAAATGGGGTTACCTTAGAGTTAGTGTTGTACCCCGAAATTTTCCCTCTCATTTCTCAAGTAATATCTCACAAGATCTCCTTTGGTTCAAGACTGCACAAGGGTTGATCAGCTCAAGACACCTCCTTAAGCATTGATGACTGAAAATTAGGATTTGAGTTTGCACAAGGACAAATGGACTTTTGATGCCCCATATGATTTTCATGGATCATTTTTTACCCTCAACATTGCTCATGTCAAGTTTCAAGCTTTGGATCACATTTTTGCCCAGTCAATTGATCAGTTGACCTAAAAATCAACTATATTGGGGAAAAAGTCAACTGTGGTCAATTTATAGTCAAACTTCATAATTTTTTATCCATATCAACATCATGAACTCATATTTGTCATTTGATCAAGTTTGGATCACAACTCCTCAAGAAATTTGATCAGATCATCAAAAGGGCAAAATGGTCAAAATTAGGGTTTTGACTGAGAAGGTGTATTTTCTGATTTTTGACCTAGAAAATGTTTGATTGGTTTAAGTTATGTTCCCAAGGATTCAAATGATTCATTTTGAACTAATGGCATGGTTCAAAACATCTCTCAAGTTCAATTGATTGACAGTTGATTTTCAGTCAACTGATGAAAAGTCAACTGTACACTGAAAAGTCAAACTTTGACTTTTTGATTAAAATCAAGTATCAAAGATCACAATTAATCAAAAGATGTAAAAATATGAAACTTTTTCATCAAGAAATTAAAAAGTCAAGATTTCATTTTTGAAAGTCAAAATTTCTAAACTTAGAAATTTTTCTAAGTGTTGGAAAATTCATATTTTTTCATAACTTTGAGCCAAATTTCCACCATGATGCAAGATGATTCAAAGGAAGCTTCCAACATTAAAGTTGTAGATCTCAGTGAGATATAAAACATTATAGAACATAACTTCTCCTAAACATTCATGGATTTCAAGTTATGATTTTGTGAATACATGTTCATGAAACTTAGAAACTTAGTGAAATTTTGCCCTAGTTTAGGCAGGATTTTGACCTAACTTCATGGAAATTTTTCAAATAGTTCCAAGATGAATTTTCAAAAATTTACAACATAGAGGTTGTATATGATGTTACAAGATTTCCAAAATGTCAAGGAACTAATTAGGATCATACTTGAGCAAGGAGAATCGAAGGCAAGAAGTTAGGGTTTTCAAACTAGAATTACAAGTCATTTCTTGATGAACACATGAACCAAATCCATTTTAGGCTGCATAATATTTGCTTTGCAGGCCTCAAACTTGTTTCTCACTCCATAATTAAATGCTTACACAACTGATAGTGCCATTATCCAAGCATTTGAGCCATTATCCAGGTTGCGTTTCCATTTATGGCACAAAGTTACCATTCCATTCTTGAAAAGTTGCTTTAATCACAAAAGTCAACTTGTCTTTAGCTTATAACTTGTTCTTTCTGCACACACAACCCCTATAAACCAAAATCAATGTGTCTAAGGCCTCTTGGAACTCAGAACATGCTTGTACAATACTTGGAGATTTATCTTTTCACTTTTCTTCAAAAGCAAGTTATAGAGCCAAAAGGCTAAAACTCAGAAGTCTTGAGTGAATTTGATCTAAAACCCTTCCCATACATATACACAAGTCTATTTCAAGAAAAAGCACGATTTGAAACACTCCCAAACTCCCTTAGCCAGAAATTGCCTCAAAACACCATTGTTGTGCAAGTTCTGACTTTATATATCAAACTTCCATTTCCCTCGTGCATTTCTTGGCCTTTCACTTCCAAAAGCTCCTACATATCAAATATAACGCATCCCCATCCTTATTCCAAAATTGTAACTCCATTTCCATCATCCTCCATAACCAAATACAGGGGTCTGCAACTTGACTTCTCCAGGCCATTTCAGCCACTCTCAACTCAAGCTAAGCATTGCATTAGCTTCCTATAGTCAAGGAAGCTAACCTGATCATCACAACAACTTGAATCAAGCTCAAACTCATTTCACGATTTCAATTTTTGAGGTACATTTTCTGACTTTTCATCTCATTATTTAGGCATTGTTAGGCTTACATTTGTGAAGATAAAATGTAGAAATCATTGCCCTGAAACTATACATGTCCATAGATTTCATTTATGTTGCTTGAGTAGTGAGAATTTTGAGTTTGAACTTGCTGAAACATTTAGGTCAGAATTTGGTACTTTCATATATTCATCCTTATCTTTGAGTGTTAGCTTAAGTTAGTTACATGGTTGGATTCGTGGTGGAAAAATGTACAAGTTTCAGGTTTACACTTTTGAAAATGGTTGAGAATTGATGAAGTTATTGTTTTCAAAATTTGTTGGCACAAGAAAGAAGATGAAGTTGGCCTTCTGACTTGTTTTCAAATACATATTTATGGTTTTGTATTAATGAACAGATGTATAGCCACCCCAGTGATAAATCGCACGCCTGTTAACTTTTGGGACCTGGGTTCGAGCCCCAGTGGTACCCTTTTGTTCATTTTTCACATTTTTTCACATTTTTTGTTTGCTTCAGCAACAGGTACATGGGCCTCCCCCCTTTGGGCTTTATTATTTTTGCTAGCTTCTAACCCCCTGTTTACTTATGCAGCCTGACCCAACTTTTATTATTTCATTTTATTTTATTTGTTTTTCATTTTCTTATTATATTTTTCTTTTATCATTTTTTTACTACTACTATTATTATTATCATTATTATTTTTTATTATCAAAAAAATATAAAAATGTTTTTATTTTATTATTTACACTTATATATTTTATTTTCTTCATAAAACAAAAGAACAAAAAATATTTTCTTTTAATAACTTAATTTCCTTTTTTTTAATTAATGCTTAGATAATTAGGTTTAATTATTATATTATTCTCTTGTAAATTAAAATGAATTTAGAGCTTAGGTTTTCTTTTAATTAGTTAATTTTCATTATTATTATTATTATTAATTTAAAACCTTTTCATAAAAAAACCCTCAAAAATCCTTTTTTACTTAATTTCTTTTCTTAATTAGTTTAGGTTAATTTTATTTAATTTTAATTAATCATTTTTCTTAATTAGGTCAAGACTAAAACCTTTTCATGAAAACCAAACAAAAATTATTCTTTTTCCATTTACATTCTTGCATTATTTTCTTTTTAACTTTGTACAATATTCAATATGGTTGTAATAGATAATTAGGTTTAATTTTATTGCAAAATCTCCATTTGTAAATTTGTATACCCCCTCCCCCTAAATGATGTAATAGCTTAGTATTTTTACTTTCCACAATTTATGGCTTTATATAAATGCTAGTAAATTAGGGTTTGTATGGAAAACTAAAACCAACAAATAGCAAACCCTAATCCAAGATAAACAAGCATGTAAATCCAATACACTTGCACACTTGCACCCTTAGGGTAATTCCAATTTGTTTCCTTACAAAATGGCCATGTTATGCATGTGGGGTATCTTAGCGAAAGCAATCAAAAATACAAGATCATAGTCCCCTCGATGACGCTATCAAATGTTGGCTTTCAAAATGATCTTAGTCCCTTAAAAGAATTGCTAAGATATCTCACAACATTGCTATCATGTCTATACGATGACCCACACCCGTCCCTTTTACATCCAAAGATAAGGCTTCTTACCAAATCAATGGTAAGATAGCAATATCAAAGGAAAGGAAGAAATGAACTAAGACATTTGAGTAGGTAGATTGTTCCTAGTTTCTTGCTCATTTTCAAATCAAACATTCTTGGTATTTTCAAAACAAATACCAAACACTTTCAAAAACACTTTCAAAATATTTTCCAAACTTGAAACATTTTCAAAAGCTCAACACTTTTTATACGTTCTTACGAACGAGAACTATTGCAAAGTTTGCCTAAACGATGGCGCCTTTTCAAAATACTTTCAAAACCACACAAAGCAAATTTTCAAACAAAAGCAAGTGATCTAGAAAGCAACTAAGAGCCCATAGATAACTATGGATGAAAAGGGTGCTAATACCTTCCCTTTTCATAATCTACCTCACGAACTCAAGAAATAATCTCAAAGGTCTTTCCTGTTCTTTTCAGCCTTTCCTTTTGGATAAAAGAAAAGTCAGTGGTGACTCTTGCTAACTGCAACATTTGCGATAAAACACAAAACACCCGAGTCAGTTCTCCCACTGTATCACAGTTAGTTCATTTTAAAATTGTTTTAATTGCTTGATTTGTATGATTTATCCTTAGAGGGTTTGTTTGGGTTGTTACTATAAATCCTACTTTCGGATCTGGGGCACCTTTCAGGTAAGTAGCAATAAATCGTGGGGGCTGTGCAGGGTATACCAACATGGTTGAAGCGATAGCTACATTAATGTAACACTTTGGTTGGTATCGGTAGCCCTTGAGTAGTCAAGGAGAATACAGGGCCGTTGTATGGTGTCATGAAGCATCAACTGGCCTTAGAACCTTTAATTGAACAACTTGGCCATTAGGAAGTAGTGAAATAGTCGTCTTTGGTGTAGTCCTAAGTCGGTTGATACTCGATACTACACTCATTGAGATTTGACTCCCGAGTTTTGTTTGGTGGCAAGTCAATTGTCGATCGGAACGAAACTTGTGGGAAAAATCAGTGATATTGAGATCCCTTAGAACCTGGTTACTATTACTAGGACAGGTTGAGCCAACTAAACTTCAAGAGGGTACTTACCTACAAACCCCATACAAGCCTAAACCTAAGGCTGCTTGTGTGACTTGTTTGCTTTCAACTTGAACTACTTGCAGGGTTTTATTATCTAACAACATGATTTCCTTGTAGGATTTGTTTACAGTCATTATCCAATAACCTAGATTTCTTGCAGGGTTTACTTGCTTACGCCACCTTACACTTTTGCTTAATGTATAACATACACATCATAACATCATCCCATAGCATCTCCTTAACCATTTCAAGGATCTCAAGGGTCTGTGATGCAGGTTATGATAAACCAGATGTCTAGCAAGGGGCGAGGGGATTTATTTTCCTCTAGCCAATGCCGTCAAAAGGACCATAACACAATAACTTGAGTCAGGGGCGGTGACCCACTCGACATGGTGAGCTTGAATCTCGTAGAAGGACCTTCAACGATACGGAGTTCTTCAATCAAAACTGAAAAATTCAACTTCTGACATTTTCTTGTTTAACCCGCGAGATCCTTGAAAACATTTACATGTCATTGCATAACAAGTATTCTCCGGACAAGCTTCTTATCCCTTCGTTGTTTATTTCAGTAAAAGAAATGGCTCTCGAATAAACAATGAAGGATCTCCAAGCTCAAAACGCTCAGTTTCAGCAAATATTCCTGGCTCTGGCTAAGGGGCAGGAGGATTTGAAAATCCTGATCATTAAAGAGAAGACCAAGAAGCCAAAGAAACAGACTGGCATCTTGAATATGGGAAGAAGACTTAAAGGATCAGTCAAGCGAGCTCTAGATCTCACAACTCTATCAAATGAGGGGGATAATCATGAAGATGATAACAACCCATAGACTAATGAAGATGAAGCTGATTACTCTGAGGAGCAATATCCTCCTGCTGATGATAAATATAAATAGCTGGAGGATCGCCTCAATGCTATGGAGATTCAGCAGATACCTGGCTTGGACTTTGAAGAGTTAGGGTTGGTTTCTAGGGTGGTCATCCCACTAAAATTCAAGGTTCCCATATTTTCCAAATATGACGGGGTTTATTGTCCTAAACTTCACTTGAGATCATATGTTAGAAAGATCTAGCCTCACACTCCTGACCGGAAGTTACGGGTCCATTTCTTCCAAGAAAGTTTGGTTGGCACTCAACTGGAGTGGTTCTATCAGTTGGAAGGAACCGACATTCATACCTGGGAAGACTTGGATTCTGCTTTCTACAAGAAGTACCAATACAATGCTGACCTCACTCTAACTCGTACTCAACTTCAAAGCATGTCTATGGGTTCTAGAGAGGGCTTCAAGGATTACGCCCATAAATGGAGAGATCTTGCAGGGAGATTCCAGCCTCCTCTGTCTGATAGAGAGCTGGTAGACATGTTCTTGGGCACTTTGTCTTATCCATTCTTCAACCACTTGATTGGAAGTTCTTTGGTTGGGTTCATTGAGCTGATACTGACAGGTGAAAGAGTCGAAACTGGTATTAAGAGTGGGAAGATTCCGATGGTTGCATCTTCTAATGCTGAGAAGAAACCATTCGGTGGAAAGAGGGAAGCTAATGTTGTATATGGCTAGGAGGGACGTGCTAGAGGTAACCACAACCCATATGTGGGGGAAGTACTGGTCTCTAATCCTATGCCAGTGCAACGACATCAACAAGGGAATTAGCGTAAGGAGGTCGCGCCTAAGAGATAATTCACCAAAA
This sequence comes from Vicia faba, assembly GCA_948472305.1. Taxonomy (NCBI): domain Eukaryota; kingdom Viridiplantae; phylum Streptophyta; class Magnoliopsida; order Fabales; family Fabaceae; genus Vicia; species Vicia faba. The sequence continues at coordinate 1,648,118,292 of OX451737.1, read as the reverse complement.
TCAACATGTCACTAGCTCAAGCGTTATAACGCATGTTGAAATTAGGATTGATTACGTTAAAGTCTCCTCTACGGAATCCTAATACCTCTGCTCCTAGCTACCACCCCGACGAAAGGTGTGCATACCATTCTGATAGTCCTGGACATGATATGAATGGTTGTTGGGCTCTGAAGAACAAAATTCAGGATATAATTGATGCCAAGGAGATTGAATTAGACCCTCCAGAGACTCACCATGTGATCATTGCTCCTTGGCCAAATCATTGAGAGCATCTATTTCATTTGTGATTTTTCAATTGTAATTTCCTGTGCTTGTTCAAACAATTACTGTTATGTCAAACTTTGGTTTTCCCATTAATGAATTGCATATGTTGGTCTTGAATTATTTCATGTTCATTATATTTAAACTGCTTTCTTACTGTGATATTCAACTCTCGATTAAAAGCTTTAAGTATTTAAATGGAGGATAACAAAAATGATACCATAATCTCTATAGTATGCTTTTGAACAGACCTGGTTGACGATGTACAAGCGTTGTTTCAAATCCTAAACAATGGAGTTATAAGGAAGATAATCCCTAGTCAACCCCTTTGAGCCTAAGAAGTAGGAGTTTTCTTTTTCACACAAATTGAAACCCTTAATCATAACCCGAGGAAGGGTATTTTTCTCAGTTAATTCAAATGTGCATTCAATCGCAAACTTTCCCCTTCATGCACGACAAATAGTGTAGAATATGCTCTCTAAAAGATGGTGATGGGTCCACATAATCTTCAAGGCAGGCAGCTATTATTTTTCAAAAGAAAAGCCCGCTAAGTCAAAACCTATTAAAGCGTACGACTACATCTCGTCATCTCGTCACTTTTCTGTCAGTAGAAGGTTTATTACCCTGATCTGCATTCACCAAGGACTCCAAGAGTTGGGATAACAGTCAAACCATCTACAAAATCTCAGCAGATACCTTCTCCAGTAGGTACAGAGGCAAGGTCATTCTACTACAAGGTCACTTCCATGTTCTTAGCATGCAGCCTATTGATGTCAAGTGTTATCATACCCTCGGCGGAGCAAGAATCTCCAATTACTGCTCCGACATCTAAAAATTCCCCAGTGAAGTCGCTAAGCTTCTCAGGATCCTCCAACAGGATTTCAACAAAATCCCCAAGCGTATTACGAAGTTTCCCTTCCCCAATGGATTTCTTCTCAAAATAATAAAACAATAATTCCCGGTGGAAACATTCTAAATAAGGCAGACTCTCTTCTAGAAATGGTTCAGGTATGATCCAGAGACGGATGTCATCTTGACACTTATTCTGGATTTTCATATAGAGACGGTGCAGATACGATCCAGATACGGATGTAATTTTGACAATTATTCCAGACTATCATCTAGAAACGGTTCAGGTACGATCCAGAGATGGATGTCATCCTGACACTTATTCCAGATTCTCATCTAGAAACGGTGCAGATACGATCCAGAGATGGATGTCATCCTGATACTTATTCCAGACTATCTTCTAGAAACGCTTAGGTACGATCCAGAGATGGATGTCATCCTGATAATTATTCTAGACTATCTTCTAGCAATAGTTCAGGTACGATCCAGGGACGGATGTCATCCTGAAACTTATTCAGATCATCTTCTAGAAACGGTTCAGGTACGATCCAGAGGCAGATGTCATCCTGATACTTATTCCAGAATATCTTCTAGCAATAGTACAGTTCACGGAGTTTACCGTCCCCAACAAAGTTTATTTCTGTAACAATGGAAGTTCATCTCCTAGAGTTTTAACTTCAACATATTTGAAGACCTACATTCTTCACCCCCAGCAACAGTCAGGGATTTATTTTCCCTAATTCAACAATATAACAATGGAACAACTGACACGTTCATAAATTGCATACATACATCATTTCTACAAATATCATAGCATATGCAGCACAAATGCATATATCACAATCTCATTTATTTTGAGAGCATCATGCAATTCATACATCATGACATCGCATTAAACTGACTTTACCTTTCCAGGTTGAGTTCGCAGAAAGACAAACACTATCAACTTATACAATAGGTCAAAGATTAATGCCTGAAACCAGACATGGAAACAATCTACAAGACTAAGTGGTATGAACTCCCGGAGCAAGACGAGTTTACCAATAAATACAGAAGGCCACAAATTAATGCCCGAAACCAGACGGGGAACTATTTATGTGACTGACATTTTCAAGTTCCATATTAATACCTGTAACAAGCCAGGACAACTATCTGTGAATGACCAATTGTAGATTAATATCTGTAACAAGCCAGAAAAACTATCTACATGAGGAGATTGAAGATTAACATCTGTAACAAGCCAAGAAAACTATCTTTCTTTCTCTTACGTATGAGATTAATACCTGAAACCAGACAGGATAACTATCTCAACGACCGACAAAATAAGTCCCAGATTAATACCTGTAACAAGCCAGGAAAACTATCCGTGGACAACTGATTGTAGATTAACAACTGAAACAAGCTAGGAGAACTATCTACATGAGGAGATTGAAGATTAATACATGTAACAAGCCAGGAAAACTATCTTCTTTCTCAGGTCAGAGATCAATACCTGTAACCAGCCAGGAAAACTATCTCAGTGACCAACAAAAGCAAGTTCCAGATTAACACCTGGAACCAAACAGGACAACTATCTGCGAACAACTGATTGTAGATTAACACCTGAAACCAGATAGGAAAACTATCTACGTGATCAGATGAAGCAACCTTACACGGGTTCCTTCTCATCATCCGGATGTAGTCTAACACGGACTCATCCTGAAGCAATCTTACACGAGCTCCTTCTCATCACCCGAGTGTAGTCTAACATGGACTCATCCTGAAGCAATCTTACACGAGTTTCTTCTCATGATCTCCAAATGCAGTCTAACACGGGCTCATCCTAAAACAACCCTGCACGGGCTCTTTTTATTACATTTTCAGATAACGGTTAATTCCATTATCCCCAGCAAGTCACTATGAAGCCTGGATTTCAACCAGAAATCAACAAACTCTCATCTCTCTAGTATAGAGATAATTCCTCAGTATAGCCATGGACAACTGAAGTTCCTAGACTCTATTCCCCACAGAGTTTTTTCCCAAGCAGGAGAACAAAAAAAATTAACTTTCCCCAGTGGACTCCTCCTCAGACAGCGGGAACAAGCATTCCCCATACAGTGACCTTTTATGAAGTCAGCATCTACTTTGGATGGCATCTTTAAGCCCATCTCTGATAACTGTCATTCATCTTCTCCAAATGGAATCTGTAAGCCCATTCCCTACACGGTCAACCATCACATCATCGAGTGAAAAATTTTGGGCACTCTAGTGTTCAATCATCTTCCAACTTCAGATCACGAAAGGTAAACAAGCCAATCTAAATCTTTAGGTTTAAGAAGATTGAACATGGGCAGCTGTTGTACCCCAAAATTTTCCCTCTCATGTTTTCCAAGATTTTCTCTTACATGGGTGATTACAAACACTTGTTTAGAGAAGATAAGAATTTTGAAAATAAACAAGGTATCTTCGATTGGCATTGAAATAAGGTGTCTTCAATTGGCCTTAGGACAAGGTGTCTTCGATTTTCATCTGAGCAGGTTGTCCTTCGATTGGCATCTGGACGAGGAGCTTTGATCAGATGTCCAAGATCCTTCGACACAAGCTTGGTTCACAAGACTTCGACTGAGCGTGGGCTATTTCATGCCTGATTCAATTGACAAGGAAATGACTTTCCCTGTGCGCGCCTTCAGCATACAAGGCCAAGAATTCTTCATATTTGTCTTCAATCCATTAGGCAAAAAGTTTCCTTCAATCCACAATGCATTGGCTGCCTTTGTGCCATCTTCGACTGGGAAGTTTGAAACAGTTTCGATTCCACATCTAAAAAATACACAGCTCTCCACTTTCGACACCTAGTAAGGCCTACTTGAAGGATACAAATAATGCCTTCGAAAGACATGCATTTGGTCCAGTAGAAAAACATATATTGGGTGGAAACAATTTTGCTTACTGACCAAAGTTTTGCATACTGATAGGCCCAAGCTTTCTACATAACCATTCATATTCACAGGCTTTGACTGGCTAAGTTGAAGTCTTTCAATTGGTTTAGTTGGTTAGTGTCAGAGCCAATCGAAGAATAAAGTGAATATGGACTCAATCGAAAGCCATAATGATGGGGGCCTGGGGAAATTCAAAAGAAAGTGAGGAGGCTTCTACAAAGCCTTCGATTGATAGAGAGATGAAGAAACCTTCAACCAGTCAGAAAGGGAGAGTTGATGTTTCGATTGGTTTGAGTTGAAAGAAATCCATTTGAAGGAACTAACAATAGGCTAATCGAAGAGCAACGCTGGAGGACATTCGAAGGGGCCAAATGCGTTCAGGTTCATCCTAAGGCTAAAAGGGGCATGGATATCTCAAAAAAAGAAGTCTTTTAATGTGTCTGATTTTTGTCTCATGACTTTAAAAGCTTGGTTAATGGTTGTCTCTTTCCATTTCCATGCACCGTCTCCTCTATATAAAGATCACATGCACAAGCATCACAGAGGCTGAACAGAGCTAGAGGAACTCTACAAACAATTTGCAAAAAATCCAAAGTTATAAAACTCGAAAGACCATTTCCAGTCCAAAATCCAAGTTATCCCAAGCTCAGATCGAAATACCTCCAGTCGGTAAACTTTTTTTATCATTCAATCTATAATGTAAACTCATTGGATTGCATATTCATGTTATTCTTGTTTGTTTGTGAATGATTTAATATGATATACATAAGTTGCAGCGTCCAGATGTTAGGATACCAATGCTAAGGGCCTTCGAAATAGATTGCTTTCGAAACTCAAGGTATAATCTGTCATAGATCGAAACAACCCCATATTTGAGCTCAGGGGATGAGTTCGATGGGGATAGGTTTTCGATAGATGTTGAATCTAATAAATTTGCAGGATCCAGTGGTAGTTTCATTTATTTCGAATGATAAAGCAGCTTAATTGGTAAAGGGAACGTGTGTGAAGGGAAGAGACCTGGGTTCAGATCCCAGGTCTAGCATTTTGATTTTTCTAATACTATCTTGCAGGATATCATACGTTGCATCCCTAAGCGTGCGCCATAAGCTATCAGATCCAGGCCTTCCAATATCAATGCAGCCAGGTCCCAAATGCATCAAGCATGCATCCCCATAATAGACACTCAGGGGATCCTCACATTTAGATCCATACAGTCTCTGGGCTAGCTTAGTGTGGGCCTAGCGAATTTTCAATCATCCCCCCGTTTGCTTATAACGTCTGGCCCATTTTGTTTTTATTTATTTATTCTATTTGTTTATTTGTTTGCTTTCTTATAATCATTTTTTTAGAATAATATAAATCAACAAAAAAAAAATCAAAAAAATATTAAATAGACTTAGGTTTTTCTTAAATTAATTTTTAATTTTTGTAAAATAATTTAATTAATTATTTGGACATTATTTTATTAATTTAAAATCAACTAGACTTAGATTTATTTAATTCAAATATTTTCTTAATAAAAACACAAAAATATTAGAATTAGGCTAATTTCATTTAATATCCTAATTAAATTTATATTTAGTTTAATCATTTTTCTTAATAAAAAATAAACAAAACCAAAAAAAGATTTTCTTGTTTACTTAGAATTTGTTTTAGGGTTTTAGGCATTCGTCTCTATTCCACGCACATTATTTTGTTCTCGCAGTTTTTTTATAATAATGTATCTGTTAACAGTATGTAATAGATTAAAATAGGACTTTAATGCTTTTCTTTATTTTCTTTCCCCCATTTGGACATGTAAATACCCCCTCCCCAAAGAATTGTAATAGCGTAGGATTTACGATTCCCGCACTTTAAATTTCTGTAAAATATTAACTGTTAGTAATTAGGCTTGTTTGGAAAGACTAATAACAAAACACTATCCAACCTAATACAAGAATAAATAAACTAAATTGAATCATTGCACATATACACCTCTAAGGTACACCCACTTTAGTTGCCTTCGGAATTAAAACAGTCATGTTCCTCGAAAGGGAGACGCTTTAGCAAAGACCCGTAAAATAAAAGATCATAGTCCCTCGATGACCCTACAATTATCTTTCGGTAAAAATCTAGTCTCTAAACAAAATTTCTAAAGCGTCTCACATATTTCATATATGACTGTGCGTCCCTTAGAATGTCCCTCATACATCCAATGATAGGGCCACCTATTCACTTATAGTAGGATAACACTGTCTAAAGGATATGAGGAAAAGAACAAACCTTTTCGAGTACAAGTAGATAACTGTTAGATGCTTTCTCAAATGAAACAAACTTTTCACACTTACACATTTCAAAAACAACTTTCAAAAACATTTGCTTTGTCAACACTCTTGAGGACTGATACAAGAGTTATCACAAAGTGAATCGCCACACTAAGGCATTTCAAAACATTTTTCAAAACATTTTTCAAAACACACAAAGCACAAGGTACTTTTAAAATGAGCTAAGCATCTAAGAGCCCGTAGATAACTACGGATAGAAAGGATGCTAACACATTTCCTTTCCATAATCTACCCCCCTTACTCAGAAAATTCTCGAAAAGTTCTTTTTCTGTTCTTTTCACCCTTTCCTTTGTTGGATAAAAGAAAAGTCGGTGGCGACTCTTGCTTAGCGCAACATTTTGCGAATACAAATGAAAAACAAGTATAAACAGTCGGTTCTACTACCGTATCATACCTGGGAATGGAATTCAAAGACATTGAAGAAGGAGTTTTCTTGCATCAAACGAAGTATACTCAAGATATACTGAAGAAGTTCAATATGAGCAACTGTAAGGCAACTGTTACTCCATTAGAGACTGGAGCAAAGCTGAAAAAGGAATCGAATGATGAGTTTATAAGTTCGACCCTTTATAAACAAATAATTGGATCCTTAAGGTATCTTTGCAATACTAGACCATATATCTGCCAAAGTGTAGGATTGTTGAGCAGATTTATGGAGAAGCCTCAAGAATGTCATCTCATCGCAGTGAAGAGGGTGTTTAGATAGCTAAAGGGAACTATTGATCATGGTGTGATGTTATCAAATAAGTTGAAGAAAAACACAGATGTCAAAGTTCATGGATACACAGACTCAGACTTCAGTGGAGATCAAGACGAAAAGAAGAGTACTGCAGGCTACATTTTCATGATCGAAGGAGCTCCAATCTCCTGGAGTTCGAGGTAACAAAGCATTGTGGCTTTGTCATCATGTGAAGCAAAATATGTGACTGCATCATATGCTGCATGCCAAGCAGCATGGATCGAAATGCTACTTGAGGATCTCAGAATAATAGAGTCGAAGATGAAGTTGTTTGTTGATAACAAGTCAGTTATAAATCTTGTGAATCATCCAGTGTGTCATGGTTGAAGTAAGTACATTGAAAGAATGTATCATTTCTGAGGGATCAAGTCAACAAAGGGAAGCTTGAAATAAAACATTACAAGACAGAAGTGCAACTAGGTGACATATTCACCAAACCTCTGAAGAAAGTGAGGTTCGAAGAGTTAAAGAAAGGCATTGGGATGAGAAGTCTTGATAACATGCATTAAGGGGGTGTGAAGTTGGTTAATTCTTGTTATGTAGTTATTTAAACTTTTAACATGTATTTGGGCCTAGGCTATTTTACCTATATAAAGGGCCGTTGTGTTTGTAATAGCAGTGCAGTAACAACAATAATAAATCAGTTAGATTGTTAGTTATGCATAACTAACTCATCAATATCTCTCTCTTCTTCTTCTTCATTCTTGTTTTCACAAAATCATCTTTCTTGAATCCTTTATTCCAACATCCTATAATTATATTAAAATACTGAATCAATCCAAAACCCCATTGTTAAAAAAAATTCTTATATAGAATGTCTAATGAAACTTGAAAATAATTTATAACAACATTATATGAAAAGTGCTTATGTTGAATTTAGATGCTTCACTATGATAACTAAATTTAGAGAGAAGTGGTATTCAAACATAAAATTTGCCATTCTTTTTCCACAACACTATATCTTATGAGTAGTTAGTTATATACTTAATTCACTTAAATCGATTTGCAGATTTTTACATGCTGAAGGATAATAAAGTTTACTCTGAAGGAGAAGTTGTTCAGTGTGCCATGTTAGTAGATTCTGAACCAGTGGGCATTGAAGAAGCTCTCAAGAAGAAAGAATGGCTTAATGCCATGAAAGAAGAACTTGACGTAATAGAAAGGAACAAAACTTGGAAATTGACTAAACTTCCAGATAAGAAAAAAGTCATCAGTGTCAGATGGGTTTTTAAGTTAAAACTTAAGCCAGATGGTTCAATTGGCAAGTACAAAGCTAGACTAGTAGCTAGAGGTTTTCTTTAGAAACCTGGGCTAGATTACTTTTAGGTGTTTGCGCCTATAGCTAGGCATGAAACAATCAGACTGGTGATTGCTTTAGCTGTAAATAGAAATTGTCCTTTAATGCATCTGGATGTGAAGTATGCATTTATGAACGGTCCATTACAAGAAGAAGTTTATGTGTCACAACCTCCTGGATTTGTGAAAAAGAATCAGGAAGGGATGGTATACAGGTTGAATAAAGCTCTGTATGGACTGAAGCAAGTGCCTAGAGCTTGGAATCTGAAAATTGATTCATTTTTCAAAAAACAGAGGTTTTAGAAATGTGAGATGGAATATGGAGTTTATGTGCAACACTCTAATAACAATATGATTCTGGTGTGTCTCTATGTTGATGACATTTTGCTAACAGGTAGCTGCCCATAAGATATAAAGAAGTTCAAAGAATTTCTGATGAATGAGTTCGAGATGACAGATCTAGGAAAAATGACATATTTCCTAGGGATGGAGATTCTGTACTCGAAGAAGGGTATTATTCTGCATCAGTTAAAGTACGAACTAGAACTTCTGAAGAGATTTAAGCTGCAGAATTGCAAAGTTGCTGTGACACCATCAGAAACCAATCAAAAATTGGATTCTGACTCTGATGGTGATTTTGTTAATTCTACAACCTTCAAACAGTTGGTTAGTTCTCTAAGGTATTTATGTAATACTAGACCTGACATTTGTTATGCAGTTGGATTGGTTAGCAGATTCATGAGTAATCCAAAGTGGTCTCATTTCCAAGCTGCTGTCTGAATTCTGAGATATATCAAGGGAACCCTGAGATATGGAGTGTTGTTTCCTTCTGAAAGAAAGACATAATCATAATTAGTAAGTTATTCTGATTCTGACTGGTGCGGAGACAGAGTGGTCAGGAGAAATACTTCTGGATACTTGTTTAAATTTCTGGGAGGTCCCATTTCCTGGAGTCCTAAGAAACAGCCTGTCGTGGCTCTGTCAACATGTGAAGCTGAGTATATCGCAGATGATGTAGCTTCTTGTCAAGCTGTTTGACTTCTGAATCTCCTGCATGATCTAAAGGTTGAAGTTGAGGAACCTCTGAAGCTGGTGATTGATAATAAGTCTGCAATTGATCTTGCCAAGAATCCAGTGCTACATGGAAGAAGCAAGCACATTGAGACTAAGTATCATTTTCTCAGAAGTCAAGTGTAGAAAGGAGTGTTAGAAGTTCTGCACTATAGCACTCAGAAACAACTTGCAGATCTTCTGACAAAGGCAGTTAAAACATATCAATTTCTTTGCTTGAGAGATGAAATTGGTGTTGTTAGCTTCTGATAGAATATCTAAATTAAGGGATGGTATTGGAATATAATTTAGTTAATGTCTACAATTCCCAATGCTTATTCTTTAATAGGGCCTTTTGGCATTTTCAATTTTAGTATAAATATGCTACCTAGGCTATCAATATTGTAACTCATTCATTCCTCTATTTGATATACAATAGCAGTCCTCTTTGTTATCATTCATTGTTCATTCTTCTTCTCCCCTTTCATTACTTTGCACCAACAAGTAGCATTATTGGTTGTGCATGAAAAATTAGATGAATAAAATAGTTTGTAGTCATATTATGATTTTGTTTTTGTCTGAAAATAAAAAATTATTAATGTTATGTCAGCGTGTTTACGATTTAAAAACTTAAACTCAATAATCAATCCAAATTTATGTAGGTTATCATGGGATGGGTTAGATATATGTGTAAATAAATGGGTTCATATATAATAGTGTGTTGGTTCAGTTTGAGTCGGCGGATTGACTCGCACCCATAAATACTCTTAACTACATTGATAACAAGATGATGAGTTACCCAACATTATGTTATCATGATTCATTCTATTATTATGTTTTGATAGTTACCCAACATTATGTTATCATGATTCATTCTATTATTATGTTTTGATTGTTGAAGAATGGTATGCCACATTACTTTGGATATGGTTTTAATCCCACCATCAGGTAGGGATGAGCAAGGAATGGATTGGGACGAGTTATAACAAATCTTAACTCTATTTTAAATTTGATCGACTCATTTGGTGATTCTAACTCGTTTATTGATAAGATCAAACTCGATAATCTATAGGTTAGTTAAAATCGAATTAATTTATAATGAAATTGTGTTGATCCAAAATATATGAAAATGACTTTTTATTAAATTTTTAAAGAAAATTATTTAAACAAATTAGTTATAGCATTTCAAAACATATATTTAAATATTTGGATTTTAAAATAAAAATATTCTGATTTATTGATTATAGCATTTGTATTGTAAGAATATTTAAAACAATACTCAAATAAAGTGAATCATATTCACGAAATTCTAAAAACTAACATGAACTTAACATGACTCAAAAATTAAAATTATATTTACTTAAAAATTAGTCTATAATAGTACTATAATTATAAAACATAAATAAATAATTGTTTGATCCATTATAATGCTTAACCATACAAGTTATAAAACCATCAGTCAAGAATAACATCTAAAGTGGTTGAGCGAATGGAAAAAATGGGTTAGGATAGACATAAGCCTAGAATATGAGAAACTAGTATATTTTAATCCAAAAGTTAATTGTACATGCATGGATAATAGAAGAATGAGTCAGGTAACTTGATGGTCAATCCGAATTCTTCCTGACTTGACACCAGATCCATATTTTGAATCCTTTTTTGTATTAGACAAGGTTAGGGCCAACTCTAAGCCATTGAGTTGAGACGGGTTTTCGGGTTGGGTTAGGTTGAATCCTGCACACCCCTATGTTAATACCACAGGAATCTAATTTGGTAAGTACATTCCCGTGAACAATTAGATTCTACTTCTAGGTGTATTAACTTTTTTATTGTTCGTGTGCGTGTATGTGATCTAGTGGTAAAGACGAATCTTCCAATATATTCTAACAACACTGCTCTGAATTATAGAAAAATAGTGTATGTTATAATAATTCATTAAAATTTATTAATTGTATTTATTTTGTTGTATCTTATTTTTTTCTTTCTAATTCTTTAATTTATGAACAATAGTTTATGAGTGTTGGAAGACATAAAGTATTGTGCAAACCATCAAAGTTATAAATTAATAAATATTATCATTCTCATATGTTGCTAGTTGGAAAATATTGTTCGTAAGTGATTGTCTTAAATTTACATTTTATAAATTTGAATGAATCATTGGCAATTCCTATTTTGGTGTGTGTAAATTTATTTCCTCGTTTCTTCTTTGAATATCCTATTCATCGTCCTCTGATAAGCTGCACACACGTTCTTCTAGATGAAGAGCATGATGTGTTCTTCAAGCTGAAGAGCATGATATTGTAGATGTAACTGGCATGTTAAGTCTTTAAAGTGATTTTGGAAACCAAATACAAATCTTTGGGACAAGATTGGATGAGGTTTGTGTAGTCCACACACATCATTCACTTTCCAAACACCTTTTTAACTAGACAATATTGGGATAATTATTTAGTGTACTTTACTTCAGAAGTGAAGCTGACATGGAATGTAACACCTCAAAATAATTAGATTATTTATTTAATCATTTGATTGATTTATGATGAGTATTTGTGACATATTTGTGGTGTTTATGTGATGTCTTGATGAACATGATGCTTGATATGATGTTTTGTGTGGTATATGATGGGGTAGTGAGAATTAAGATGATATTGAATATTTTTAGGATAATTTGGATGATTAGAATGATTAATTGGAATTATTTTAATTAGTTAAATAGAATAATAATAGGAGGTAGAGACTATGAAGATAAGGTGGTAATATTGTGATAGTGAGAGTAAGATGGGAAGATCATAGAAAGGGTCCAAAGGTTAAACAAGGAATAGAAGGAAAAGTGTCTCATTCTGTGCGATCGTGAAAGTAAGAGGAACGCTGTGAAGAGAGCTAGGGAACAAATGATCTCAGAGGGATTTTGTAGAACACGAAGAAGAATCAATTGCAAGGAAGAATCTAAGGTAAGAGGGGTTTATCATTATTATTATAATTGATCTAAGTTTTAGATAATTGTAGGTTTATGTTGGGGTTTTGGATGATGTTGTTAATATGATGCTTTAATCAAAATTGGTGAACTTGTGAGTTTGTTTTGCAATAATTTGATGCCCATGATGTATAATAAGATGTGTTATTATTATTATATAACGAAACTAAGTAAATCTATGGTGAATTGAGATCAGTAATGTGAAGAAATCGTGTAAAAATTGGATTGATGCAGTGCAGAGGTTGTAACAGGAAAGTCCTGTTTGCACAGGCTCGCAGGGCGAGCGTGTTGCGTCGCCAGGCGAAAGAGTCTCGCCCTTGTCGCGCTAGGAGAGCAGGAGACGAAGGGAAGGGGTGAAAAACAGAGCCCCTAGAATTTGTATGGAGAGTGGTGACTCGCTTAAGCTTCGCCAGGCGAAGCAGAAGCGAGAGGTGCTTACCAAGAGAGCGAAGTGCTTCGTCGGGCGAGGGTGACGAGAAGAAACTAGATCCCCTAGAGTTTGTACGAGGAGGAAGTTGTCGCTTCCACCTCGTCGGGCGAGCCTCAAGCAAAGGACAACAGGAGAATTTTAAAAGTGTCGTAACTTGAGTTTCAGGACTATATTTAACGCATCGTTCGAAGCGTTAGAAAGATAACGCGATGAACTCTACTTCAGTGGAATAAAATGTGTCATATGATGTGTTTTCCAATGTCCTTGTTTTGATGAATAAGATGTTTTAGTGATTATGGTATTATGATGTATGTGTATATGATGAACTGTTGTTGATATGATGATGACGCGTTTAATAAGAAGTATGTGATGATTTCATGATGATTATATGAATGATGATGCGTTTTGACTAGAAGTGGTCATGTTGTTATTGATATGTTTCACATCATGCATTCATGGTATATGTTAGGGCTTAGATTCACTGATGTTGTTAGGACGATTGGTCCAGTGATGGTGATAGGGCGTTAGTACAGTGAAGGCTTCAATCTCATAGTGTGGATTATGTGATATTATATGATGTGCTCTGGTTCCAAGCGGGAATCAATCATATTGCTGGGGATCTTTGGAGAAACGACGATTGTGTCATCACTGAAATTTTGTTTTAGTACCACATGCATGAGTCTAATGAAGTGCATTGCATTATATGTGACGTTGCATGATGGTTGATTATATGATAATGACGATGTGGTGATTTTGTGGTGTTTGATGATATGTGTTGATGTGATAATGTGATGATGTGTATGATATGTATTGATGATGTTGCGAAGGTGTGAGTATAACACGAGGATTTAACGATGTGTGGTTTTCTTGCTGTTGTGTTATAATTACTATATTTATTCCTTATGTCTTTTATAATGATTATGATTACTCACCCTTTCTGCTTGGAAATGTTGCCTTTATACGTGGGTAACTTGCAGGTGACTAGGAATAGCCCATCGAAGCCTGGAGGATAACTTTATGGAGTCTTTTAGTTATTTTATTACTAATAAAGAGGGTCTTGCTCTGATATGTAACATCAAGGTCTTTGGGATTGTTTGAACCGGACTATATGTTCCTTGTTTATATGATGTGTGGAGAATACTCTATTTCGCTTTTAAGATGTTTGACGTTTAACTTATGAGCCACGAAGTACGATGATATTTGATTTTGAAGTATTTATTAAAGTTGTTGAGTTATTAATTCCGCTGCGATGAGTTGAAGTTTTATGATGATGGTTTCAAATGGAAAATGTTTTAATTTTTGAGAACCTGTGTTACAGAGCATAATGCGATTTACTATGATGTTTGTATGAAGCATGTGACTTTTTTTGGGTGCATTACTCTGATTTAATTATTGAATTATTTGCGAATATTCTTTAGGGTTTAGAAGGGTGTTACATGGAACATGCCTTAAATCGTGTTCATGGTGGATTCAAATTTCTCGGGGATTGTCGTTTCCTTCTCCGGCTTACATATCAGACGAAATGGTCGATATTCAGTTGGTGACATGCTATCTAGGGATCAATGTCAGACATTTCGTCAAAGGAGATTGCAAAGAGGTCGACATTAGCTCTTAACCACTCAACGAGGCCTCTCTTTACTGGTGTCAGCAAGTCGGCCCATATTTGGACCGGTCTTGCAGGGTTTTTATGGAACTGCACTATCTCGAAATTTCTGACAATTCTTTAGTACCACAAGGATGAGTGACGAAGTCATCGAACCCTTGGAGGCTCTTACCTTCATATGGTATGAGGTCTTATTTTCTCAGCTTAATCCTACCACTAGGTTGGCGCACATGACGTCGCACGAAGTTCTGTCATCGATAAGGATTCCTGAGATTATGCGGTTGTCCAAGAAGGAGATCATTATCAATGAAAGTGTGTCACATTAGGGATCCCTTCCAGCTTCTCATTGTCTCGGATCTCTATGATGAGTCTTTCTTTCTTCGATTTTCCTTCTACTGCCTGAGAGTTTGAAGAATTTTTCGCTGAATATTTTTTGCCCATCTCTTCCTTAATGAACGATCCTCTGCCAATGGGAAACGAGGAGGTTTGCTGATGATCTCAAGGTATGTGCTCAGGAAGGAAATCTGAAAGTCTAATTGAAAGAATATCAGAGTCACTTGCATAATAGAAGAACTTATTCAGATATCTAATAAAGTTAAATTAGAAGTCCACAAAATTAAAGATTGAATGAACTACCACTAATATCATATTAGTAGTCAACATAAAATATGGATTAAATCAAACATAATAAAATCATACTACAAGTCAATAATACAATTTAAATTGTATAAATGTTTTATAATAACGGTATATATTAGTATCTATTAATCTATAAAATGTTCAATGAGCATTAAAATGTTAATTGAATAGTGTGTGCCTTCTTACTTGAGAAATAATTCATTCTTATAATGTCTTTTTTCGTCAGTCTAAAAAGTTAATCTACGAATATTAAATCTAGGATGTGTGTTTATTTTTATTTTTTTATAAGCAAGTTATATTGATAATGAGTACTAGGGGTATTCAAATCTGCCTACAAAAGCCAAGAACAAACATTAGAAACAAGAGAAATCGAGAACAAACTTCAGAAATAAGAGAAATTCTCAATCAATTGAAATCTAATTAAGAAAATACAATGGGTCTTTGCAAAGTTCATAAAAATTGCACTTAGAATAAGAAACTTCTCTTCAAAATTCCACTTCCACGCCTTCAGTTCAATATTCCAAATAAGATCAGAAACAATGCATTTACCACTGTTGAAAACGACGTCATCCCTTAAATTCCAAATCCCGCCCACCACTTCCGACCAAACAAGGCCCTTCTTATTAACACTAACTCCCTTATTCCTTGTACTCAAGACCAACCCAAAAAATTCTTCCATGAAACCTCTTTTGAACTTCTAATACACCATGTCCAACTTTCCACTTCCATTTAAACCGTCTTAGGAATTGGGCAATTAAACAAAAAATGCACCAATGTTTTAACCTCTACTAAACATAAAGTACAAAAAGAATTATTATTGTTAAAAATCATACCTAATTTCTTTAAATGATCACGTGTTGGCAAACGGTTGAGAAAACATTTCTACTCATTTAGATTGTATGTTTATATTTGTCCCAAGTTCAATCTTATTAAGTATGACTTTTATTTTTCTTCGAGTTTGAAAAATGTGATTTTTTTTATTGAGTGTGACATAAAAATTGAAAACAAAATATTCAGATGTAACATATAAATATTTGTAGAATACATTCTCCATGGTTTATTTTCATACGCATATTAGTTTTACACAATTGTTCTTACATTGAATCATAAAATAACAGAGAAAAAATAAATTTGTATTTTTCAATTAAAAATTTAATAGAGGTGCTTCTGTAGGCTTTAATGATGCATGTTAAAATTTAAATACACTCTTATATTAAAGAACTAAAAATATAAAAAAATTAATATAACAATAAAGAATTAAATCAACAAAAATTTATGTATTTAATTTAAAATTTACTCAAATATATTAATTTTTATTGATCCAAATATATTTTACATTAAGAATTGGATGAAGTGTAATAGTAGTAGTAAATAAAACATTTAAGACTTTAAATATTTTGTGAATACGTTTTCTATTATTACTTTTCTAAAATCTGTAATAATTTTATTTGTTAACAAAAAGATATTAAACTCTTAAAAAAAAGTGTGTATTTTGTTTTTGAAAACAAACAAAATATTAAATATTATTTGAGTTCTATTGAAAAAAAATATTATATTAAAGACAACTCGTTCGAATACTATTCAAGTATGATTCTTAACGTGAATCGTTCTTCTGAATAACGGAATTAAATTAATCGATTTACTACGTGGATCAAAATTGATTGATTAAATAAAAAAAAAACTATTTTATTATTATTTCCGAAAATCATCATCTTTAACTATTTCTTCACAACAATTTTTCATTTAAAAAGTTTCACATCACCATTTTATGCAACAAGTTAAAATAAATACATATTTTAAAATATTTTTACAATAAATGGAATTTTGATTTACTATATTTAAGTTTTTCCTATAATTATACCAAAATAGAATGTCTAATGAAACTTGAAAATAATTTATAACAACATTATATGAAAAGTGCTTATGTTGAATTTAGATGCTTCACTATGATAACCACATTTAGAGAGAAGTGGTATTCAAACATAAAATTTGCCATTCTTTTTCCACAACACTATATCTTATGAGTAGTTAGTTATATACTTAATTCACTTAAATCGATTTGGTCGATAGTTATACATAAACATATAACTATACGAGTACATTCAAACTAATTAAATCGAATTATTTTTAAAAATAGAGAAATGCATGACGTACTAAAATAAATTTAAGATTGTCAAATATATACATTATCCGATATAGGTTGATATTTATTATTCTTTTATTATAAAAAGTTAAGTATTTTATATACGCAATTGTAAAAATTAATTATTTAAGTTAGAGATGACTATAATGGCCAGCAAAGTCTCTTTCAAAAATATTAATATATTGCTTAAATTTAGGAAGCACTTGCTTAAACCAATAAAAACAAATTAAGCTTTTAACCATAGGGCCACAAAATATTAAATATATCACTATTTAATACAATTTAAACAAATGAAGTGACCACCATGGCCATCCCCTCTATACGGCCTTTTATTTGTAGCTTTGTAGGGATTATTTATTTATAAGTAATATTTTAACTAGATCACCTATTAAAAGTAAAATTATAATTTTTTATATATTTAATTATTTATTTATATATAAAATTATCTTATAGATCATTTAGGTAATGTTAATGTGAAAAAAAAAATAAAAAAAAATTTACTATGATAATTTAAAATATATAAATTAAATAATTATAATAAAAAAGAAGACAAGCGAAATATCTAAAAGAAAATGAAAATCTTTGCACCAACTTTGACGTCGGTTACGTGGGAGTCTAGTTTTCAAATACATTATGTATTTATATTAAATATATTCAATTTATATTTAGCGTCGACTTTCTAAGACGCTTATTTTTCAATACATTATTTATTTATATTAAATATATTCAATTCATATTTAGCGCCAGTTCTGACCAACTCTATCATTGATGTTATATTTAACACTAACAACCTCGATGTTGGGGCTGATGCTAATTTGTTGCAACTAAAACGAAATTTTCTTGTAATGATTCACCCATCCAATTACTTGTGAAAATCTTAAATTAGTTTGATAATGAAAAATGTTTGATAGTATTCATAAGTTATGGAGGATTTATGTATATGTATGGTGAAATATGTCTAAGTTGATTTATTTACAAATGAATGATGATGTTAAATTAATTCGGGTACTCTTATATGCATGTTGATGATGAGAAACGTTTTGTTTTGATTTTTCTTTTAGAGATTTTTCTAATTAATCAAATTACATGTTTTTGTATTTTGGGTTAAATATACAATACCCCTGTAAAGTGAGCGACATTCGGTTTATTCTCTGTAATATTTTTTTTTTATTTCCCCCTTAGAATATAAAGATTCTTTTCTTTTAGTTGATAAGTTGCACACAAAATTTTAATTTTTGCCGACGTAGCAGATCTATGTGACTTTTTTATTTTTATTTTTATTTAATTAGTGACATGTCAATAATTTTTCACTTTGATATTAAAACATGATAATGTCTAAAAAATTAGTTCCCTAGGCCACTTTGATAATAAAACATGATATCTAAAAAAAATTGTTCCAATGGGTTTCAAACCCAAAAATATTCACTACTACAAAACACACAAACAACAACGCTAAAGTCATCGCGGTTCTTCCAAACACCGTGGTGAAATATCTAAACTAAGGCGCTAATATTTTTATATTTTTTAATTAAAAATTGTTAAGATATAATAACGGTTGATGACCTCACCGCGGTGATATAACCAAGCTTTGATGGGTTCGAACCTCAGCGCCATCAAATATTTTATTCCTTTTACGTTAAGACGCACTTTTTCTTTTTTTATTTATTTTTAAATAAAAAATAAAAGAGATATAACGATTGTTGATTGTTTCAACCGTTGTGATATATTTTATTTTTTATTTAAAATTTTTAAATGGTTAATTATAGGCGCTTATTTATGAAATTTCATTATGCAAATAATATATCATCACAGTTTATATTATACATTATGGTGATATCTTTATAAATATTTTACACTTCTAACTAACTTGTCTCTTCAGTATCCATTTTTCTACTGGAAAAAGAAACAATACGAAATAACGCCAACGTTCAATACTGTGGAACAATACACGATTCAACCCTAACACTATCGTTCACTGTTTATCGTTCCTAATTTTCACCTTGTTCATTGTGCTTTTGTCATTTTCACCAACATTGTCGAGGAGGTTGACAACACCAACACGATTGTCGATGTCGAGGAGGGAAGGAAGACAACACCAACACCTTCGTCATCATCGAGAAGGAAGAAAACACAAACATCATCGTCATCATCGGGAAGAAAGACAACACCAACACCAACATAATATTCTCCTTTACTTAGTCATCGATTTTACGGTATGTAAAATATTTTCTCCATGCATCTACAGTAAACTTCATTTCCCATTGCTTTGGACGTTGTTGTTGTTTATATTGGGGTTGTTGTGTATGTTCTTGTTGTTGTTGTTGTTTTTGTTGTTTATGTTGTTGTTGTTGTTATTGTTTATGTTGTTGTTGTTGTTTATGTTGTTGTTGTTTTTGAACATAGATGTCGACATTGTCGAATTCTTTATCTACTAGTGAAGAAACTCATACAAATGATACTTGTTAAATTATACTAAAATGAAAAGATCACAAAGAGGTGTCACAATGATGCCCGAATTCACAAAAGTTTGTAACTCAGGTGACAAACTTCCAACCGCGTTTGATTTGTTCTACAAAGTAGTTGATTGCGAACATTACTATACTTTTAAGAGTTATGATGTGTTCCTTGGATGTAGCAAAGTCAGTATATTGATAGATCACTAGAAACAAGTCCCAAGTGAAATCAAAGATAGCATATGGACAGATGTTAAGGTAATAATTTTAATTTCCATCTATTCGATATCACTTTCTATAATTTCTAATGCATACTTATTGATTTAAATATAGTTAAGTTTTAAGTTTATCAATGACAAAAAGTTGAAAAAAAGTTGATCACTTTTGCCGGTACTCGTTGGAGGGGCTTTAAGTAACGACCCAAACTTGACTATATTAGGAAGCCTAAGACCAGTCTTGCTTTCCCATGGATAAATATAGTTTTATATCCAAGAAGCAATGGAAAAAATTTGTGAGGGACCGTGGATCTGAGAATTTCAAGGTTAGTACTAGTCTTATTTATCAGATAATTTTATGCTAACAGGTTATAGATATTAATCATATATACTTTTTACTATGTTAATAACAATTTAAAAGCAAAATAGGAATATAAAATAAGACAAAAAACATGTACCCCCCACAGATTGTCTCGTTGGAGTTACAAGAAACTAGAGAAAACAATCATGTTTAAAAAAAACAAACAAACAGGAGATGATCGCATCCCATCTCCATCGTCAAGACATGAGAAGTGGAAGAGGGCTCGATTAAAACCAAATGTAGATTACACTTCAGATGCGCCAAGATTAGTTGCTGAGAAAATTGCAAGTAGGATTTTTTTTGCTTATGTTATTTGTTATTTAAATGCTTTGGTAACAATATATATTATCATGCATGTTGTGTAGGATACGTTGGTTGAGGCGGTTTGTGAAGGTACATTTGTTCCAGAACCACTACATGATATTTTAGTAGAAGCTATCAGAACATATAAATATGGTGGACATGTCTCTGGTGTTGGAGAAGGTGCTGGCATGGGGTTATTCTTTCGTTTATTAAGAAAAAGCATCGAAAGCATTGAATTACATGCACAAAGAGAAAACATTGAGAAAGTTGAAAAGTAGTTACATGAACAAAGGAAGATGTTATAAGAGGAGAAGGAAAGACAGAGGAAAGATATTGAAAAGTTAGAAAAGTTAGAAGAGTTATATATGATATGTGTTTTATTTGAGATGCTAGTGTTTAATTGGAAATGTATGATGTACATTTTGCTGATTTTGTTTTATGTTTTAATTGAATATTATGATGTAGAGAATAAGTGGAAACATCCAACAACATACAAATGAATATGATCATTATGATAATTGTGATGATGATGATCATTTTCCAAATAGAAGTGTTGTACGTCGTGCTAGCACAAAAGGATGTAATTGTTCAGCCCCCTCTAGATAATTACAATGAGTTATTGGAACCTTCTGCAAATAAAATTGTCATATTATACATGAGCATTGCGGAAGTCGATGACCTGCAACCTCTTACGCTAAAATATTGTCCAACTGTAGAACTCTCCTATTATGACCCTAAATATATAAGGGATTTTCTCATTGGACATAAGTGGCTGGCCATAGGGATATTATAATTTTGGTGCACATAAGTATATAATTGAATATGGATGTCATAATAGTATATTATCATGTTTTGTATTTCCTCCCATAATTTTTTTAATTTTGTTTAACCATATTTTTAGGTACATTCACCGTGTTTGTATAGAGTTAAATAAATCGAATATTTATGGAATCTTGGATCTATTTAGTATTCGATGGACATATTATGATCCAAAAGTGATTCAAGATTACGTGACAAAACTGTTAAATGAGGGATGAAAAGAATGTTACTTAACACCATTTATCAATTCATAAGTAATTTTGTAATTGTTATTTATCGATTATATATTAATTTTTGTCTTAGCAAATACTAATTATATATATGCTCGTGTTTATTTAGTGGTCATTGGCAATTGATCATCATATCACTTAGGACGAATACAATAATTACATCGTGTTCTTTACATAAGAAACTCGAAATCGAAATGAAAATTGGTAAGTGTATATTTATATGAAACTTTAAAGTAATATGTTTTTGACATTGTAATTAGTTTAACACTTATTATGCTTAATTCATTTTCAATGTACATTATTGAGCAACGACACAATATCACGCGTAATACTAGAAGAAAACTCTCATGACTCTTGCCTAAGGTAAATGACATGACTACTTGTTTCTATCATTTATATATACCATTACGTTTATGTGTGATTATATTTATAAAATTATTATTTAAATTTGTAGACGAGGACACAACCAAGGGGTTACGAGTGTGAGTATTATGTCATGAAACACATGTTAAATATTGTCCTTGCCGGTATTGTTGATTCATGGGATACAATATATGGTATATATGTCTTTTCTATTGTTTATATTATATTATGTATAATTTTTCTATTCAATTATTATCATGCATGATATTCATTTTTTTGCTCTTTTTATGTAGATGTTTAACGACAAAACACCATTCCTCGTTGAAGACTTTGTAGAAATTCGTAAACATTGGGCGTTTATCCACAATGAGCTTAAGGGTCTTGCTGTTTGATTTATAGACATGTTTGATATATTTTTGAAATTGAAGATGTAAATAACATATTTTGTGTTTGATGTAAATATTACTTTTGGCTTTTGATGCAAAATGTAGGATATTTTTTATGCTCTTTATGCATGGTTATAAAAAATGAAGGTTGCTTTTAGTTCTCTGATATGGTTAAAATATATAAAATTTAAAATATGGGAAAAGATTTTAAAAGCATAGAATTCTTTTTATAAAAACAACAGAAATTTTGACAAGGATTATAACAACTAACTGTGGTTGTATATGGAACACTGACCAGAACAATATAAATTCTAAAATATCGTTGATGAGAATCGAACCTGAGACCTTTAGATCCATCACAACGGTTGATATAATTAACTGTTATGATATTGTATGCGCTTTCGAGTATACTAAAACGGTCCTAAGACCGTGATTGTAAGTAACACATTTACAACAACACCTCTACATAACAACGCATGGACCTACATAATTATACATATTTTCCAACCATTGTTAAATTCCTTTTTCGTAGTAGTGATTTACTTACACTTGTACCAAGCGCCCAAACACTGGGCTAACATTTTTCATTTGTAAATAATTCCTTCAACATTAATTTATAAGAACCCAAGTATGTTATAAAAGATAAACACCATGTATCATCCCCTACCTCTCTTCTTCTTGGATTTGCAATTGTAAAACTTCTCTCACGGGTTTTGAGAAAACCTCAATAAGTTTAACACCTTGAAACTTCATCTTAGTAAGTCTGACAACCTCTATATTTATCCCGTTTTGAGCAAAAACCACAATCATAGAGTTCCAAGCAACAACATTCTTCTGAGGCATATCATTAAACACCTTCTTTGCATGCTCAAAAACCCACATTTTCCATACATATCAACAAGACTCGTGACAACATAAACACAACCATCAAATTTATTATTCATTTTAATGACAATCTCACATTGCCAGTAGCTCCTCTCATGGAATGATTAACTTTGAGGTTATATTTTCTGATACTATCAAATTTGTTGAGGATGTGTTCCATTTTCAAAAACTTCATTCTATGAAGATTGTTTGTGAGCCTCTTAACTTTGTATAGAATGAAGATCATTTAGAAAGATAGCATAAAGGTCATTTAAAATACTCGTCTAATTGGATTTTAATGCATGGTGTAGCATGCCACTAGTTCAACCTGAGTCATTTATCCATATTTATTATTAGGTTATTAGGACTATTATTAGGGTACTTTTTTTTAAAATATTTTAATTTCTTTTTTTTTAAATTTTTTTTGGATATTCCTTTAGTTATTAATAATATATTTTTAATGTTCATTCAAATTGAAATAGTTTTATATAGTACAAGGGGTATTCTATTACATCGTTTTAGTGACTTTGATATATGATAATTTTGGTAACTTTAGTTAATATGTTTTTCTCTCACATCAATATAATATACATTAATCACTTACTCTTTCATTTTGTTAACTAAAGTCACAAAATTATGGCAACATTAAAGTCATCGGAGCCAAACCCGTATTCTATTTTTATGTATTTATATAATAACATGAATGACTAGAAATATATAAGTCAAAATTAATATATACAGGTCAAAAATAAGCTACACAATAATTCTGTTTGGGAACAATTACTACACCGGGAAAAGTTCAGTATGAAGAGGTTATATAGATCGTTTGTGGAGGACGGTCAAGGAGTGAGTTGGAAGAACCTCTTCGTGATTAATCTGGCTAGACTCCGCGCGCAGTTCGTGATGTGGATGGCCTGTCACTCAAGACTGGCTACTAGAGATAGACTTCATAAGTATGAGATGGAAGTGGACATCACTTGCTGCTTCTGCGCTCAGAATGAGAGCATACAACACCTCTTCTTTGGATGCGACACTTTGAAATCCATCTGGAGAAAAGTGCTAGCATGGATTCGTATTAGACATGAACCTGCAGAATGGGATGAAGAACTTGAGTGGCTATGCAGAAAAGGGAAAAGCAAAAGTTGGAAATCTATGCTGATAAAGCTGGAAGCCACACAAACGGTGTACACAGTATGGAAGCACGGGAATGAAACAATCTTCAAGAAGGAATCAAAAACAAGAAATATAGAGAACGATATTATTGAAAACATTGTGTATAGAGGGTGGAGTAGAATTAAGTTGAGAAAACATTTAGCAAAGAGGATGATGATTTAATATCCTTTGTTTTTTGATTTTATTTGTCGTTCTAGATTTTTTGAGGGCCTGATCCAAGGTTGATCACCCTTTGTATAGCTTTTCTGATTTAGAAATCAATATAGAAAGTCAAGGATTTTACAAAATTAATATATACCAATAATATATAAACTTAATTGATATGTATTGACAATGTAAAATTATTTTACACTGTCATCCATTAGAAAACTAAAAATATGTCTTTTCATTAAAATAATTTTAAAATAACAATGTAACTTGTCATGATACATTGTTGTGATTGGTTGACAGTGTAAAAATTATTTACAGTGTCAGTGCATCACCATTTTTCTACTTATATATATATATATATATATATATATATATATATATATATATATATATATATATATATATATATATATATATATATATATTAAAAATATTCTAAATATCTCATAGGTTGATATATTAATACTAGACTAAATTTAGATCTTAGTTGCATAAGAGATAAAAATAATAAAACAACTTTTCTACATAAATTTTCTAAGACCACTCTTACGACAATATATATAGCTAGGTTTTAACAACTAATGAGCCATGGGCCTCTTACACAATAAACAAACAACATAAATAAGAGAAACATGCTAATGACAACCCTTAACTCATAATAAAGTCCTTGAATAAAATTGAATCCTTCTTTTCTCTAATGGGCCGTGTTGGCTTCATAACAATACTTTAGAACCCATAGAGAACCTTGTCCTCAAGGTTCATAGAATTAGTGTCATACATACTTGGGCCTGAGTGATGAGATGTCGTGTGGGTCTTGGGCTGAAGTTTTGAAGAGAGGTCCATATGAGATTGATGGCTAAATAGAGAAAATGGATGAGGAGAAATCGGATTGTGTGGTGGGCAAGAGTTAGAAGGAGATAACATAGTAGGGTTAGGTGGGAAAAAATATTCTTTAGCCACGTGAGGAGTAATAGGAGTTGTCCTGAATGCAGAAGGGTGGTAATCAGTTAAGCTATATTAGTAACCTGTTACACACTATAAAAACATAACTTTTCTAGATCCAACTTCATTCCAAATCATGACAGAGTTTCATGAGTTTGTTCCAAACATATGCATCTTCTCATAAAGATTTCATAGGATGTATATAAGGCTAGATACATCTGAAATTCAAAAAGCTATTTCAAATATCATTTTTCTCACAATTCAAACACATTTTTTGAATTATTCAAACTATCAAGTTTTGAAACTTGTGCATAACTTTCATTCAAAAAAATTTATACAATTTAAACAAGTTTTTCAAGGATTCATACAACTGTAAAAATGAAACTTGCATGATTTTTATATCATTCAAAGAGTTTCATTTAAACATTCTGAGCACCTAAGTATATATGTTTGGATTGTGATCAAGAGAAAGAGAAGAGCAAATCATTCATCTTGGAAATTATTTCAAGAACAATTGTATATCAAATATTTTTAAAGTGTATTATGACTTAATCATGAAGTTTGTGGTGATAAGTTGTTGAAAAAATGTCATTTGAATTTGGTTGATTCAAAGTCCATCATAATATTTTGTGTTATACAAAAGTCCTTTGAATTTGGATTGATTCAAAGTCCACCATAGTTTTTAATATTTGTGAAAAATGTTCTTTGAATTGGGGTGATTTAAAGTTCATCGTAGATTTGGTTTTTGTGTATACTTTAGAAGATTGTAAAATAGGTCTTAGCATGAGACTTGTACAAAGATATAAAATAGTGGAAAATCCTATAGTAGAGAAAAGAGATGTACCCTTGATTATAAGGGTAACTAGTATAATTGCTTTGTGTCATTTATCTTTATGCAATTTACTTTCTACAATTTAAATACATTCTAAGAACATATCATATTTATAACTTTAGATAAAATAACAAATTAAGATATATTATACAAAAATGAGAAAAAATAGGTAACCTTTAACTCACCCCCTCCTCTTAGATTGAATCTCATAGTTTCAGTATTAAATTTTAATGATTTGTATCATATTATATATTTTCATTTAAAAACATTATAAATAATTTTCTAAGAAAAAATTCATAAGTAAAATTAGTTTAAATATTTATTATAAAAAATTATTTTAAGTATTTTATTCTTTTATTTAGATTTTTTTAATATTAAAACTTCACTAAATCACTTAATTTTAAAGTTATTTTGAATAAGTTTTCTTAAAACTTAATTTTAGATATATTTTTTTAAAACTAGGATTTTTTTTTTTGAAAACTCGGTTGATTATGTTTTAATCCCAAATAATGTAAATTCATGTTATTATATGTCAAAATTAATATTTTAATTTAAAAAAAAAAAATTTATATTATAAAAATAGTTTTAGTAAAAATTAATTTAAAATATTTTCATTTTTATTTTTAAATTTCTTGAATCATAGTTAAATCATTTGAGTGTGGTATGTATATCTCTATAAATTTCTTGAATCATAGTTAAATCATTTGAATCTAGTTAAATCATTTGAATCTAGTCAATGGAATATCTCTATAAATTTTCATGTCTTTATACAGTGACGTGAATGATTAGAAATATATAAATAAAAATTAATATATATATTAGATTGGGAAAGTGTTGAAATCACTTAATATCAGAATTGATTCCTAAATCGAATTATATGGATGGTGAAAAGCTAAAAATTTTATAATTAAAATATTTTTTAAAAATCTCATATTTCAAAACTTAATTGTCTATCGAATCTATTTTTTTATTTTATTTTCACTGTCAAATCTATTTTTATATTTGAATAAAACATGCTAAAAAAATGAAATCTAATTAAAACTATGTGAACGATATATTGGTAATCAAGATTGATTTCATAATCAATTCTAAATCTAAAGAAAACTACAATAAATAAAATAAAAAGAAAGAGATTGATATAATGATAATCAATTAAATTTTTGATTGATTTTATTATCAATCTTAAATCTAAATAAAATTAGAATAAGATAAATAAAATAAAAAGAAAGAGATTGATATAATGATAATCGATTTAATTGTTGATTGATTTTATTGTCAATCCTAAATCTAAATAAAATTACAATAAGATAAATAAAATAAAAAGAAAGAGATCGATAATATAATGATAATCAATTTAATTGTTAATTGATTTCTTAATCAATTTTATATCTTTTATTTTCTTTCATGTTATATGTGTTGTATCTTAAAACTCTATAAATACTTTTACGTGACAAAAAAAACTAAGAATACAACAAATAAAATAAGAAGAAAGTAAAAGTTAAATTGGTAAATTTCGCATATCTTCTCAAGTTATTTTTCCATGTCTTTTAAGTTTTAATATTTAGTTTGTAAAAAATTCTTGTTGTAAAGCTTTATTTACGCTCATCCTACTATTAACTTTGTTTTAGGTGCTGCTTTGTTATCATTATTGAATATAGATACAGGTATTTCTAATCTATTTTATAAAAATTTTATGCTATTAAATATGGGTGGCAAAGACAGCTCCGTTTTATTTGTATTTTTTAAGACAACTCTGTTTTATTTGCATTTAAATATATAGTAATCGATAGTCTGCTTCATTCAACTTTAATTTTTTTAAGATGGATTAAGATTTTAACCACCTGCCTTCCAAAAAAATTCGCCCCTCTCCATTTTATTTCTGGACTTTTAAAGACGGACATATTCATATGACACTCATATTATTATCAATATTATATATTATCAATGTATCTTTCATGTTAATATTTTTATAAACTATTTTGTTTTTCTATTGATTGTATTTTTATTGTCCATTATCATAGAATCTGCTTCCTCCTCAATTCAGCCTAGGCCATTTTGGAAACATGCACTTATAGTTTTGGCTGGAATAGTCCTTCTTGCCAGCACTTTTATATTGATAATTCTCTGCTACCGTTATCGCACAAGCATGCCAGAGTTTGGAATCAACTCAGCTTCCATCAACTCACTCAATATTAAGAAATCAAGAATCACCGCCGAATGGAACATTACCCTCTTCATCACAAACCATGACAGTTATCATCGTCTATTTTACAATGACATTTCTCTTAACATCAATTACAACAACGAACACGTGCAACGCCAAAGTCTTCTATCCTCCATTCCTTTAGAACCTTTCTCTCAAAGAAGCGATTTCACAAATACTATCACGGTCCCACAGAACATGGATGTCAATGACGACGATGTGGCTACCCATATTGCCAGTAGCTCCTCTCGTGGAATGGTTAACTTTGAGGTTATGTTTTCTGGTACTATCAAATTTGAGGATGTGTTCAATTTTCAAAAACTTCGTTCTGTGAAGATTGTTTGGGAGCCTCTTAACTTTGTATCAAATGAAGATCATTTAGAAGACTCGTCTAATTGGATTTTAATGCATGGTGTAGCATGCCACTAGTTCAAACTGAGTCATTTATCCATATTTATTATTAGCTTATTAGGACTATTTATTAGGGTACTTTTTTAAAAAATATTTTAGTTGCTTTATTTTTTAAATTTTTTGGATATTCCTTTAGTTATTAAGAATATATTTTTAATGTTCATTCAGATTAAAATAGTTTTATATAGTACAAGGGGTATTCTATTACATCGTTTCAGTGATTTTGATATATGGTAATTTTGGTAACTTTAGTTAATATGTTCTTCTGTCACATCAATATAATATACATTAATCATTTACTCTTTCATTTTGTTAACTAAAGTCACAAAATTATGGCAACAATAAAGTTATCGGAGCCAAACTCGTATTCTATTTTTATGTATATATATAATGATATGAATGATTAGAAATATATAAGTCAAAATTGATATATACCAATAATATATAAACTTCATTGATATGTACTGATAATATAAAATTAATTTACATTGTCATCCATTAGAAAACTAACAATATGTCTTTTCAATAAAATAATTTTAAAATATCAGTGTAACTTGTCACGATACATGGTTGTGATTGGTTGACAGTGTAAAAATTATTTACAGTGTTAGCGCATCACCATTTTTCTCTTTATATATATATATATATATATATATATATATATATATATATATATATATATATATATATATATATATATATATATATATATATATATATATATATATATCTAGGTTTTAACAACTAATGAGCCATGGGCCTCTTACACAACAAACAAACAACATAAATACGAGAAACATGCTAATGGCACCCCTTAACTCATAATAAATTCCTTGAATAAAATTAAATCCTTCTTTTCTCTAATGGGACGTGTTAGCTTCATAACAATACTTTAGAATCCATAGAGAACCTTGTCCTCAAGGTTCATAGAATTAGTGTCAAACATACTTGGGCTTGGGTGATGAGATGTCGTGTGGGTCTTGGGCTGAAGTTTTGAAGAGAGGTCCATATGAGATTGATGGCTAAATAGAGAAAATGGATGAGGCGAAATCGGATTGTGTGGTGGGAAAGAGTTAGAAGGAGATAACGTAGTAGGGTTAGGTGGGACAAAATAGTCTTTAGCCACGTGAGGAGTAATGGGAGTTGTCCTGAGTGCAGAAGGATGGTAATCAGTTAAGCTATATTGGTAACCTGTTACACACTATAAAAACATAACTTTTCTAGATCCAACTTCATTCCAAATCATGACAAAGTTTCATGAATTTGTTCCAAACATATGCATCTTCTCATGAAGATTTCATAAGATGTATATAAGGCTAGATACATCTGAAATTCAAAAAGCTATATCACATATCATTTTTCTCACAATTCAAACACATTTTTTGAAGAATTCAAACTATCAAGTTTTGAAACTTGTGCATAACTTTCATTCAACAATTTTTATACAATTTAAACAAGTTTTTCAAGGATTCATACAACTGTAAAAATGAAACTTGCATGATTTTTATATCATTCAAAGAGTTTCATTTAAACATTCTGAGCACCTAAGTATATATGTTTGGATTACGATCAAGAGAAAGAGAAGAGCAAATCATTCATCCTGGAAATTATTTAAAGAACAATTGTATATCAAATATTTTTAAAGTGTATTACGACTTAATCATGAAGTTTATAGTGATAAGTTGTTGAAAAAATGTCATTTGAATTTGGTTGATTCAAAGTCCATCATAATATTTTGTGTTATACAAAAGTCCTTTGAATTTGGATTGATTCAAAGTCCACCATAGTGTTTAATATTTGTGAAAAATGTTCTTTGAATTGGGGTGATTTAAAGTTCATCGTAGATTTGGTGTTTGTGTATACTTTAGAAGATTGTAAAATAGGTCTTAGCGTGAGACATGTACAAAGATATAAAATAGTGGAAAATCCTATTGTAGAGAAAAGAGATGTACCCTTGATTATACGGGTAACTAGTATAATTGCTTTGTGTCATTTATCTTTATGCAATTTACTTTCTACAATTTAAATACATTCTAAGAACCTATCACATTTATAACTTTAGATAAATTAACAAATTAAGATATATTATACAAAAATGAGAAAAAATAGGTAACCTTTAACTCATCTCCTCCTCTTAGATTGCATCTCATAGTTTCAGTATTAAATTTTAATGATTTGTATCATATTATATATTTTCATTTAAAAACATTATAAATAATTTTCTAAGAAAAAATTCATAAGGAAAATTAGTTTAAATATTTATTATAAAAAAATATTTTAAGTATTTTATTCTTTTATTTAGATTTTATTAATATTAAAACTTCACTAAATCACTTAATTTTAAAGTTATTTTGAATAAGTTTTCTTAAAACTTAATTTTAGATATATTTTTTGAAAACTAGGATTTTTTTTTGTAAAACTCGGTTGATTATGTTTTAATCCCAAATAATGTAAATTCATGTTATTATATGTCAAAATTAATATTTTATTTTATAAAAAATAATAATTTATATTATAAAAATATTTTTTGTACTAATTAATTTAAAATATTTTTATTTTTATTTTTAAATTTCTTGAATAATAGTTAAATCATTTGAGTGTGGTATATATAACAAAATAACTATAATCAAGTGAAACAAATAAATTTACAAGTGTAATTCAAAATCAAATATAATTAAGATTTTTTTGCCAATATCTAGTCAATGGAATATCTATAAATTTTCATGTCTTTATACAGTGACGTGAATGATTAGAAATATATAAATAAAAATTAATATATATTAGATTGGGAAAGGGTTGAAATCACTTAATATAAGAATTGATTCCTAAATCGAATTATATCGATGGTGAAAAGCTAAAAAAATTAATAATAAAAATATTTTTTAAAAATCTCATATTTCAAAACTTAATTTGTCTATCGAATCTATTTTTTATTTTATTTTCACTATCAAATCTATTTTTATATTAGAATAAAACATGCTAAAAAAACAAAATCTAATTAAAACTATGTGAACGATATATTGGTAATCAAGATTGATTTCATAATCAATTCTAAATCTAAAGAAAACTACAATAAATAAAATAAAAAGAGAGAGATTGATATAATGATAATCAATTAAATTTTTGATTGATTTTATTATCAATCTTAAATCTAAATAAAATTAGAATAAGATAAATAAAATAAAAAGAAAGAGATTGATACAATGATAAATAATTTAATTGTTGATTGATTTTATTGCCAATCCTAAATCTAAATAAAATTACAATAAGATAAATAAAATAAAATAAAGCGATCGATAATATAATGATAATCAATTTAATTGTTAATTGATTTCTTAATTAATTTTATATCTTTTATTTTCTTTCATGTTATATGTGTTGTATCTTAAAACTCTATAAATACTTTTACGTGACAAAAAAAAACTAAGAAAAGAAAATCAACAAATAAAATAAGAGGAAAGTAAAAGTTAAATTGGTAAATTTCGCATTCTTCTCAAGTTATTTTTCCATGTATTTTAAGTTTTAATATTTAGTTTGTAAAAAATTCTTGTTGTAAAATTTTATTTACGCTCATGCTACTAGTAACTTTGTTTTAGGTGTTGCTTTGTTATCATTATTGAATATGGATACAGGTGTTTCTAATCTATTTTATAAAAATTTTATGCTATTAAATATGGGTGGCAAAGACAGCTCCATTTTATTTGTATTTTTTAAGACAACTCTGTTTTATTTGCATTTAAATATACAGTAATCGATAGTCTGCTTCATTTAACTGTAATTTTTTTGAGATGGATTAAGATTTTAACCACCTGCCTTCAAAAAAAATCCGCCCCTTTCCATTTTATTTCCGGACTTTTAAAGACTGACATATTCATATGACACTCATATTATTATCAATATTATATATTATCAATGTATCTTTCATGTTAAAATTTTTATAAACTATTTTGTTTTTCTATTGATTGTATTTTTATTGTCTATTATCATAGAATCTACATCCTCCTCAATTCAGCCTAGGCCATTTTGGAAACATGCACTTATAGCTTTGGCTGGAATAGTCCTTCTTGCCAGCACTTTTATATTGATAATTCTCTACTACCGTTATCGCACAAGCATGCCAGAGTTTGGAATCAACTCAGCTTCCATCAACTCACTCAATATTAAAAAATCAAGAATCATCGCCGAATGGAACATTACCCTCTTCATCACGAACCACGACAGTTATCATCGTCTATTTTACAATGACATTTCTCTTAATATCAATTACAACAATGGACACAAGCAACGCCAACGTCTTCTCTCCACCATTCTTTTAGAACCTTTCTCTCAAAGAAGCGGTTTCACAAATACTTTTACAGTCCCACAGAACATGGATGTCAATGACGACGATGTGGCTACCCAAATTACCAGTAGCTCCTCTCATGGAATGGATAACTTTGAGGTTATGTTTTCTGGTACTATCAAATTTGAGGATGTGTTCAATTTTCAAAAACATCGTTCCGTGAAGATTGTTTGTGAGCCTCTAACTTTGTATCGAATGAAGATCGTTTAGAAAGATCGCATAAAGGTCATTTAGAAGACTCGTCTAATTGGATTTTAATGCATGGTGTAGCATGCCACTAGTTCAAACTGAGTCATTTAACCATATTTATTATTAGGTTATTAGGACTATTTATTAGGGTACTTTTTTTAAAAATATTTTAATTGCTTTATTTTTTAAATTTTTTGGATATTCCTTTAGTTATTAAGAATATATTTTTAATGTTCATTCATATTTAAATAGTTTTATATAGTACAAGGGGTCTTCTATAACATCGTTTCAGTGACTTTGAGGCAACTGGATCTTTAACAGAAGGGCGGCCTCTAAAACACCCTATACTTGACGACCACGTTCGAGGCAACCAGTAAGGCGTACCCTAGGAGTGGCATGTGCTTGTGTGTTGTTTTTCAGTTTATATTTATCTTTGAACATGTCATTTGTGAGCTATGGATTGATTTTATTTGTCATTCAGTCTTTCATGCATATTAACAGTTAATAATTGCGGAAAGTAAATTGCAGAAAATTGAATCTACGCTATTACAAGGCGTCGGGTATTTACATCGCCAAAAACAAACCCTTTAATTTAAATTGCGGAAAGTAAAATAAAGCAATAAATAAATAAAGTCCTAATTAAAGTTATTACATTCCGGAAGCAAGTACAATGATATGGAAAAATGGATCGCGTGCGGGAAATTAAATCGGATGCGAGTTTTTTGGGGTTTTGACCCCTTTTTTGAGAGAAAGTGATTTTTTTGGTTATTTTTGAATTAAACGGAATTAAATTAAATGAACAATTAAATTAAATTAAATAATGAAAATATTTTTGGATTTTTGAGTTTTTTAAAGAAATAAAATAAATTGAATTAATGTTAATAAAAACCTAATATTCTAAATTGATTTTAAATATTGCAAAAAATATTAAAAGTTAAATCTAATTAAAGCTAAATTGATTAAATTAATTTATTTACAAAAATAAAAGTGATGAAGTAAATTTTAATAAATAAAATATTTTTTGTGTTTTTGATTTTATTAGGAAAAAATGTTAATTGGTTAGTGATTAATAAAAATAATAACGCCAATATATTACTACATATCATGTTTCTCATGAACACATTAAATAAATTACTATATATCATAAAATACAAATAAAGCCAATATATGAAGAAATTTAATGTTTAGGCCAATATGACATGTATGAATGATTATATCCTTTTGATCATGGAGATCAAATCAACCTTACCCTTACTGGAAAAGTAGTGACATGAATGCTTTTATGCCCTTTTGATCATGGAGATCAAGTCAGCCTTACTCTTACTAAAGAAGTAGTGAGATGTTGGTTTGTAACTGAATGGCTTGTTTGTAGTGAGAGAGAGATTTGTAATAAGGATTTCAAGGTTTTAGGGTTCTTGAAAGAATTTGATATTCTGACAGTGTTGTGGCCAGGTTTTTTTCTCTCTTCTTGTTTGTGTGAAAAGAATGTGATTATATAATGGAAATTAGGGTAAAGAAAATGGGCTTTGAATGTGTAATTGGGCCTCCAATGTTCACTTGAGTTCGTCACTTTCCAGGCTAAATCGCAGGGACTTAAGTGCAATTTTTGAAGTTGAAATGTGAAAACAAAATGTAGCCGATATCGAGAACTAACTCCTGTCCTAAAATCGGCTCAATCGAATAAATGGTGAATTAGTTATGAATTTTTGAAGTTTCAGCTCAGACAAACTTATTTTGGGCTCTAGTGTCGACTCTGACACGTTCTTCAATAAAAAACTGGTATTGATCGGAGCATAATCCGGTCTTGACTTTTGAAGCAAAGTTGTAGATCTATGAGTTAGTGAACTTGTGTAAAAATATGAGCCCAATCCGATAAAAATTGACCGAGTTATGAATTTTCGAAGTTCCGGCCCAGATGAAATAATATTCAGCATTCAGGATTTTCAGCGTGTCACGCACTCTGAGCAAACAATGAAGGCCTTTTGAATACCGTTTGAACTCAATAAATTCTGTGAAAATGTAGCCAACTCAATTTGTGAAATTTTGGCGCCGGAACCAGCTCGATACGATGAAAATCGATCAAGTTATGATTTTCTGAACATGACGCAAATAAACTTCTGTCACAAATTTTCTGTACGAAAATACTTGATAAATCCACATTTTTGAAAACCTTCTGATCGAAATTGGCTTCCATCCGTGAGAGATGAAAATGTAGATAATATCAAGACGGAATTTTGGCCACCGGAACGGGTTCAAAACGAGCCACGATCTTCAAGTTATGAATTTTTTAGCGCGTAAAAACTACACTTTCAGCACACTTTTTCACTATATTTCTTCGAGAAAACTCACACATTCGGATATCTTCTTTAAAGAATTGACTCTTGAGCCGAACCCGAATTTAAGAATACGTTATCAGAGATATCTTGGCGAAAGAACACCTGAATATGACGCGCCGGGTTGGACTTGTGAATTTTTCTTGAAATGTTTTAAGAAATATGGGAGGGCAAATTTTGGGGTACAACAGTTGCCCCTGTTCAATTTTCTTAAACCTGAGGATATAGATTGGCTTTCGAGCCTTTCGTGATCCGAAGGTGGAAGATAATTGAACACTAAAGTGCCCAGAAATTTGCACTCGCATGGTGTAGTATCAGCAATGTGATGTTGGGAATGGGCTTATAGATGCCATTTGGAGAGATAATGGATGGGAGGATGGGCTTATAGATGCCATCTGGAGATGTGACAGAACCTTGTCGGGAATGGGCTTATAGATGCCATTTGGAAGTTTCGATCGCGTAAGAGATTCTTTAGCGAGATCTTGCGTACCTGAGAAAGAAAGATAATTACCTGGCCTGTTACAGGGGTTGATCTTCAAACTCTTCGTGCAGATATGCCCTGGCTAGATACAGGTATCGAATATACAATCAATCACTCACAGATATGCCCTGGCTAGATACAGGAATCGAATCTGGAATTAGTCGTCTACAGATATGCCCTGGCTGGATACAGGAATCGAATCTCTAAACTCTTCATGCAGACATGCTCTGGTTGGATACAGGTGTCGAATCTACAATCAATCACTCACAGATATTCCCTGGCTAGATACAGGAATCGAATCTGGAATTGGTCGTCTACAGATATGCCCTGGCTGGATACAGGTATCGAATCTCTAAACTCTTCATGCAGATATTCCCTGGCTGGATACAGGTGTCGAATCTACAATCAATTACTCATAGATATGTCCTGGCTAGATACAGGAATCAAATCCAGAACTTGTCGTCTACAGATATGCCCTGGCTGGATACAGGTATCGAATCTCTAAACTCTTCATGCAGACATGCCCTGGCTAGATACAAGTATCGAATCTACAATCAGTTATTCACAGATATGCCCTGGCTAGATACAGGTATCGAATCTGGAATTAGTCGTCTACAGATATGCCCTGGCTGGATACAGGAATCGAATCTCTAAACTCTTCATGCAGACATGCCCTGGCTGGATACAGGTATCGAATCTACAATCAAATACTCACAGATATGCCCTGGCTAGATACAGGAATCGAATTTGGAATTAGTCGTCTACAGATATGCCCTGGCTGGATACAAGTATCGAATCTCTAAACTCTTCATGCAGATATGCCCTGGCTGGATACAGGTGTCGAATCTACAATCAATTACTCACAGATATGCCCTGGCTAGATACAGGAATCGAATCTGGAACTTGTCGTCTACAGATATGCCCTGGCTGGATACAGGTATCGAATCTCTAAACTCTTCATGCAGACATGCCCTGGCTAGATACAGGTATCGAATCTACAATCAGTTATTCACAGATATGCCCTGGCTAGATACAGGTATCGAATCTGGAATTAGTCGTCTACAGATATGCCCTGGATGGATACAGGAACTGAATCTCTAAACTCTTCATGCAGACATGCCCTGGCTGGATACATGTATCGAATCTACAATCAAATACTCACAGATATGCCCTGGCTAGATACAGGAATCGAATCTGGAACTGCGACAGTTGATAGTAATCATCTTTGGATTGACCTTTTTCCTAAAAAGGCAAAACATCAGTTGTATGAAATGTCATGATGTATGAAATGCATGATGTCATGATGTTCAAAATGAGATAGTGTCATATGCACTTTATCATGTATGTAAGCAAGATGTATGAAATGTGAAATGTCTATGAATGTGTTTTTGTCTGGGAAAATAAATCCTTGACGAATGCCGGGAGCTTGTTGAATCCTGGGCTGATGTTTGAAGAGTAGAGTTCTTCGTATCCGCTGGGGATGATGGTTGCAAGAATAAACCGGTAGGAGAAGATGACTCCGTTGGGGAATAAACTTGTTGGAGAGATACTCTGCGGGGAATTACTCTGCGGGGAAGAGATACTTCGCTGATGTTTGAATGAGAACTCCGCTGGGGATTCCATTGGTAAGTTATGTTGGGGAATTTGATGAACTCCGCTGGGGGGATAGGAAGGGCTTCGCCGAGGACGATCGTTCCGTGGTAATTAGCTGAGGATAACCCAGTTATAAGCTCTGGTGGGGAATAATCTTATGAATAAAGCTGGGGAGAGATATGTACTCTGCAGGTGATAAGCTTCCAGAATCTACTGGGGATAAGCTTCCAGAATCTACTGGGGAGGATGATTCAACTCTCCTGGGGAAACTTTTGGACTGTATTGGGGAGATTGATTCCACTGGGGTGTCTGGTATTCCGCCGGGGAACAATCTTATATTGAGACTGCCGGGGATGCTTGCTTAAGAACATCTGTATACTCCGCTGGGGAATATTGAGATCTTCTGGAGATATCCAACTTCCTTAAGGCTGATAGTAGACTAACTCTGCTTGGGGAGAGCGTTGCTGACTTGCTGGAGATACTGTGCCTTTTGGGGCTGATTGGAGACCATCTCTGCTTGGAGGAGAGTATCGCTGAATCTTGTCTTACTCTGGGGGGAGTGAAGGTATCTTGGTCATGTTCTTCAGCTGAACTTACCTTGGTACCTCGGCGGACAGAGCGACTAGATTGCTTAGACAACTCTTATTGCCCCAGTTTCTGTGGGAGAAGGTACCTGTGGAGGAGCTTGATAACCGCCGATTGACAAGTCTTCTTCTGGTAGGCCAGTGACGAGATGATGGGACATAGTCGTACGCTTTGATCCCTAATTTTTTCCTGGACCGCCCTTTCGGGTTTTCAGTCCACCGGGACACCCTTATTTTTGCCTAGGCCAGTCGACCTAGCGGGTCTTTGATTATGCGTAGTATTTTTTCGACTATGTCCGTACTCTTAGGATGTAGGGAGTTACCCCTGTTGGTAGTGTTTCCATGCTACCAGAAGATCTTCGTTTGATCATGCAAGATTCGTCGCGGGAATTCACGTCCAATGCCCTAGTTGATTCAGATGGAGATTTGCCCCTTGGTTGGAAGTGCTTTTGTTCACTAGATATTCTTCGTGCGAATTTCTTTGTTGTTCAAACAAATAGTCATATGCAAGCAATGTTATATTAAAATGCAAAGCTTATGTCTGTCTTGAAATTTTTTGAAAATGCCTTTTTTTTCATAAAAACAAGTGAATTTTTTGTAAAATGTGATGTCAACCCGTTATTTTACCGCAAGCCTTAAGGAGTCAGGATACCTTTCGTAACAGTATGCTTTCGAATAACCCATGCTTCAGCTAGGACTTTTAAGGGTTGTAACGTGGCCTGGTTCACGGTTTAAGAAACAAAGGATAAAGGCTCAAATTTTATTTGTACCCACCCGCTCTTCGTGATGTTCTTCAAACCTAAACTCAGTTGATCGCGCGTTAGACCTTGTTTGAGTCTTTGTCCTGATATTCTGGTGATGGTTCAGATATTGATAGTTTATTTTGAATAGGCAGTTATTTCTTTTTTGTTGAGGGTTTGTAGGACCTCTTTATTTTTTTGATTTTGTCATCCCTGTTTTCTGCCTGAACTGTTTCTTTTTGTATTTACAGTCAGCGGGATTCCCCAGTTTTGTAGGTCTCCTTCATAGGTTTTGACTTGCTGGGCTTTAGTCTTTTTTTGGTAATGACTGCCTGTCCTTATGATTATTCAGAACCATCACTGTCTTTGCTTTGGAAGGACTCCTTTGATGTCATTCATTGTGCACTTGGATCAACTGAGAGAACTACCCTGCCCCAGGTTATGATTAAGGGTTTTAATTTTTTTATGAAAAGAAAAAAACTCCTACTTCTTTGGCTCGAAGGGGTTGACGAGGGATTATCTTCCTTATAACTCCGGTGTTTAGGAATTGAAACAATGCCTGTACCTCATCAGCGGGGTCTGTTCAAAAGCATACTGTAAGGATCGTGGTATCGTTTTCGTCATCCTCCCTCAAGAGGCTTAGGACTTTTCAATCAAGAGTTGATCATCACAAAAATATGAAAACAATTTGCATATAGGGAATGCGAATATATTGATTCAAAACAGACATATGCGATGCATTGATAAAGTAATAAAGTTTGCTATGACAATAATTGTTTAAACAATCAAAGAAAAATATAACTTGAACATTCGAATGAACAAAAGTTTTTTTTTCAATCCTAGGACTTGTCACTTCAAATGGTGAATCTTGCAGGGATAGTAGAAGAACTCAGCCTGGACATCTTGGGTGAATTCCACTGCTCCTTCATCAATCAGATCCTGGATCTTGTTCTTCAAAGACCAGCAGTCGTTTGTGTCATGTCCCGAACCATCAGAGTGGTATGCACATCTTCTATTGGGATGATAAGTAGGAGCAGAGATGTTGGGATTCCGGGGAGGAGCCCTTAGAGTTACCAAATTCAACCTCAATAGGTGTTGTAAAGCTTGAGACAGCAACGTGTTGAGCTTGGTAAATTGCCTTCGGGGCTTACTCTGATCAATCCGTTGCTCTGGGTGAGGTTGTGGTTGGACCTATGAAGTGGTAGCAATTTGGAGAGGTCTATTCTTCACCATACCCGACTCTTGTCCTCTTGGAAGCTGATCAATGACCTGGTCCCGGACTTGGACTGTTTGCTTCATGTTGTATCTCTCTTGGTGAAGCTGGTTGACCATGGTTCTCAACTCTTCTTGCTCCCGAGCCAAGCCTTGGGTAAGAGCCATTTGCCCCAGCATCTGGGTTCTCATTGCATCCACCTTATCTTGCAGATGTTTCAGCCGTTCGTCCTTGTCGTCTTCAGGACTCTTCCTGATCAAATTCCCCATGAGGAGTGTTCTCAACTCTTCCTGCCCCTTGGATAGATTTAGGAGGATTTCCCTGAACTGAGTCTCTTGAGCCTGAAGATCCTGGTTGTCTTGTTGGGAAGCCATTGCTGAAATAAATAGCGGAGAAGGTAAGTGACCTGTAACAAGGATACCTGTTATGCAATGATGTGTATGTATGCATGCAATGTTTTCAAGGATCTCGCGGGGTAAACAAGAAAATTGTTAGAATCTGAAACTGGTAGCTTGATTGAAGGAACTTCATGTTGTTGAGAGTCCTTCTTCAAGAGTCAAGGCTCACCATATCGAGTGGGTCATCGCCCCTGACTCAAGTCATCAACCTGGCTAGAGGAAAATAAATACCCTTTGCCCCTTGCTAGACATTTTGGTTCATCATGACCTGCATCACAAGCCCTTGAGATCCTTGAAATGGGTTAGTTCTTATGCAGGATGTATGCAATGGTATGATGGTATGATGTTATTCTATGCGTGGAGTAATGTAGGTAAACCCTGTTATGAGTCCAGATTAAGGACTGTAAACAAAACCTGCAAGAAACTCAAGTGTCAGATAACAAGCATGCAAGTAGTCAAGTTTGAAGGCACACAAGTCACACAAGACAACCCTTAGAGTTTAGGCCAGCATGAAGTTTAGGTACTACCCTCTTTCAGTTTCATTGGTTAAGACCTGTCCTAGAAAATAGTAACCGGGTTCTAGAGGATCCCAATATCACTGACTACCCTCAATCGGTCATAACTCCAGCGTCACAATCTTTTCTTGCGGCCAGAACCATCGCAAGAGTTTAGCCTCAATGGGTGTAGCATACTGCTACTGTTCTATGGCCAAGTTGGGTCAATTTAGGGTTCTAAGGTCGGTTGGTGCTTAATGACTCCTCAGAAGACCCATATTCTCCTCGTTGCAACACAAGGGATATCGGTACAGACCAAGGTGTCACACCAACGTAGCCACTGCTTCACCCGTGTCGGTCTATGCCGGACAGGTCCCTCACAACTTTTGCTACCTAAAGGGTATTCCCCAGATCCGGGTTAGGATCTATGAAACTCCGATGCAAAGCCCACAAATATAAAAGCAAACAAAGCAAGCAATTGAAAACAAGAGTGGTCTAATCCTAAGGTACACCTCACTTTTATAAATTCCCCAGCAGAGTCGCCAGTTCTGTGATCGGTGGAAATAGAACTGACTGTTTAAAGCTGGTTCGCGAAATGTCGCGGTAAGCAAGAGTCGCCACCGTCTTTTATGTTCTCCAACATGGAAAGGACAAAAGCACAGCAAAATTCCTTATTCGAGAATGTTTCTCGGTTCGGGAGGTAGATTTATAGAAAGGGAAGGTGTTAGCACCCTTTCTATTCGTGGTTATCCACGGGCTCTTAGGTACTTGCTCTTATGTTTTCAAAAATTACTTGATTTTCAAGTGTGTGTGGGTTTTGAAAAAGTTTCGTTTGAAAAATTTCTAAGTAACTCTTGTATCTGTCCTCAAGAGTGTATGAAAAATTTGTTTGAAAACTTTTGGAAAGTGTGAGTGCGAAAAGTTTGTTTTGTTTGTTTGAGAGAGCAAGTACCCAGGAGAATCTACCTACTCTAAGGAATTAGGCTGTGTAAGAGTCCCTTAAATAGTGCTATCCCACTATTGAGAAGTAGGTAGCACCGTCGTTGGAGGTATTCAGGTCAATTCGATTATAAGGGACAGTGTGGTCACCGAAGCAATAGTAGGACACCTTAGAAGTAACCCTAATGTCCTAGATCCCTTTTTATCCGAGGCAAACGTTCGAGGCAACTGGATCTTAGATAGGAGGGCGACCTCTAAAACACCCTATACTTGACGACCACGTTCGAGGCAACCAGTGAGGCGTACCCTAGGAGTGGCATGTGCTTGTGTGTTGTTTTTCAGTTTATATTTATCTTTGAACATGTCATTTGTGAGCTACGGATTGATTTTATTTGTCATTCAGTCTTTCATGCATATTAACAGTTAATGATTGCGGAAAGTAAATTGCGGAAAATTGAATCTACGCTATTACAAGGCGTCGGGTATTTACATCGCCAAAAACAAACCCTTTAATTTAAATTGCGGAAAGTAAAATAAAGCAATAAATAAATAAAGTCCTAATTAAAGTTATTACATTCCAGAAGCAAGTA
Organism: Vicia faba; assembly: GCA_948472305.1. Taxonomy (NCBI): domain Eukaryota; kingdom Viridiplantae; phylum Streptophyta; class Magnoliopsida; order Fabales; family Fabaceae; genus Vicia; species Vicia faba. The sequence continues at coordinate 1,648,075,465 of OX451737.1, read as the reverse complement.
CAATAATATGGAAAAATAGATCGCGTGCGGGAAATTAAATCGGATGCGAGTTTTTTGGGGTTTTGACCCTTTTTTTGAGAGAAATTGATTTTTTTGGTTATTTTTGAATTAAATAGAATTAAATTAAATGAACAATTAAATTAAATTAAATAATGAAAATATTTTTGGATTTTTGAGTTTTTTAAAGAAATAAAATAAATTGAATTAATGTTAATAAAAACCTAATATTCTAAATTGATTTTAAATATTGCAAAAAATATTAAAAGTTAAATCTAATTAAAGCTAAATTGATTAAATTAATTTATTTACAAAAATAAAAGTGATGAAGTAAATTTTAATAAATAAAATATTTTTTGTGTTTTTGATTTTATTAGGAAAAAATGTTAATTGGTTAGTAATTAATAAAAATAATAACGATTAATTAATTAAAGGAACATAATACAAATAGAGAGAGTTTAGGAGTATACGAGCCTGATTGGAGGGGTGAAACAACTATTGACGTCATGTGTAAACTGTTTTGTTTTGGCCATTTGTGTTTTGACTTTTGGCCATTTATGTTCTGGCCTCAACGTCCTTAACCTTCTCAGGATGTCTGTCTCGCCATGTATTGGTGTCATGTATAAACTGTTCTGTTTTGGCCATTTGGCTTTTGGCTTTTGACCATTTGTGTTTTGGCCTCAACGTTCCTTAATGAACCTGCAAGGGATCTTGTCTAAATCTGCAGTGTTGAATCTCCTGAACACATTAAATAAATTACTATATATCATAAAATACAAATAAAGCCAATATATGAAGAAATTTAATGTTTAGGCCAATATGACATGTATGAATGATTATACCCTTTTGATCATGGAGATCAAATCAACCTTACCCTTACTGGAAAAATAGTGACATGAATGCTTTTATGCCCTTTTGATCATGGAGATCAAGTCAGCCTTACTCTTACTGAAGAAGTATTGAGATGTTGGTTTGTAACTGAATGGCTTATTTGTAGTGAGAGAGGGATTTGTAATAAGGATTTCAAGGTTTTAGGGTTCTTGAAAGAATTTGATATTCTGACAGTGTTGTGACCAGGTTTTTTTTCTCTCTTCTTGTTTGTGTGAAAAGAATGTGATTATATAATGGAAATTAGGGTAAAGAAAATGAGCTTTGAACGTGCAATTGGGTCTCCAATGTTTACTTGAGTTCGTCACTTTCCAGGCTAAATTGCAGGGACTTAAGTGCAATTTTTGAAGTTGAAATGTGAAAACAAAATGTAGCCGATATCGAGAACTAACTCCAGTCCGAAAATCGGCTCAATCAGATAAATGGTGAATTAGTTATGAATTTTTGAAGTTTCAGCTCAGACCAACTTATTTTGGGCTCTAGTGTCGACTCTGACACGTTCTTCAATAAAAAACTGGTATTGATCGGAGCATAATCCGGTACCAACTTTTGAAGCAAAGTTGTAGATCTATGAGTCAGTGACCTTGTGTAAAAATATGAGCCCAATCCGATAAAAATTGACCGAGTTATGAATTTTCGAAGTTTCGGCCCAGATGAAATAATATTCAGCATTCAGGATTTTCAGCGTGTCACGCACTCTGAGCAAAAAATGAAGGCCTTTTGAATACCGTTTGAACTCAATACCTTCTATGAAAATGTAGCCAACTCAATTTGTGAAATTTTGGCGCCGAAACCAGCTCGATACGATGAAAATCGACCAAGTTATGATTTTCTGAATATGACGCAAATAAACTTCTGTCACAAATTTTCTGTACGAAAATACTTGATAAATCCACATTTTTGAAAACCTTCTGATCGAAATTGGCTTCCAGCCGTGAGAGATGAAAACATAGATAATGTCAAGACGGAATTTTGGCCACCGGAACGGGTTCAAAACGAGCCACGATCTTCAAGTTATGAATTTTTTAGCGCGTAAAAACTGCACTTTCAGCACACTTTTTCACTATATTTCTTCGAGAAAACTCACACATTCGGATACATTCTTTAAAGAATTGACTCTTGAGCTGAACCTGAATTTAAGAATACGTTATCAGAGATATCTTGGCGAAAGAACACCTGAATATGACGCGCCGGGTTGGACTTGTGAATTTTTCTTGAAATGTTTTAAGAAATATGGGAGGGCAAATTTTGGGGTACAACAGGCACTCCCACATTTACTTTTTCAGGGAAATTACTGGGTGCTTCGACTATTACCTTCTCATGAAAGAATGATTTTAGAGTTTCTGTGAAGACCTTTGCCATCTCTTCTTCCTTCCTAGAAGGATTGACTTGGGAAGCAACCAAAGTTTTAACCAAAGAAGTTAGATACTCCATGCCAGCCTTCAAAGTAGTTACCTCTTTGCGGAGTTCAAAGATCTCTTTCTTAATGTTTTCCATCTTCTCTTTGAAATTAGCCTGAGTGTTGTAGTGATGAGTCAGCTTGCTGAATGAAGTAAAGAAGCTGGATAAGGCACCTGGATATGCATAAGAAATGCAAAAACATGTGCAATATGATGCATGATATGCAATGCACATGATTTTATTTTATTTAATATTTCAAGGGATTTATGGTTTATAGACACGTTGCCAACATCCAAGTAATAAGGATTTGTTTCTCTTTCCAGAATCCATGGTTTAACAGTACCTGAGATATTCACAAATAGTCAACCTTTAAATCCCTTGAAATACTGTTTTCTTCAAAAGATGCTTTTGAGTGCATGGATGCATGATGCAACAATCACACACAAAATCACACATATAGGGTTCATAGGTTCAACTTCACGAGCATGAGGTCGAAGGTACTACCCATAAGGTATTGGTCTAAAAAGTTATCACCTGCCGAACAAGGTTCTAAGAGGTTCTCAGAGTCTACATCCTTCCTTCGGATATTACCAACTTCCCGATTAACTCGGTAATTAGTAATATTCTCAAGAAAGACTCGTCCGAGCGTAGTATCGCGTGACAACTACTTCCGGATTACTCCGTTATAGCTTCCGCACTACACCTAAAAGGCCAAGAGGGGTTAGGTAATCTACGGTCCTCAGCTTCGGCAGGCTCCCAAGTTGAAAGCAGTACGTCTTCCCGATATCTCGGTAAACGACACTACAGTCAAAGGGGCCTCCACTGAGTGGGGGATCTCATGCCTCCTTTTTTGGGATTACTCCCTCAAAGTTAACATGACTATACCGCCCATCCTATCTTAAAGTTTGCCCAAGTCCGAGTATAGGACTTATGAGTAATCACCAAGCACCCTGTAAACCAGGAAAATCCAAACAAACATATATACAAAATATAACACATAAACAAAAATAGCACATATACAGATATAAACAAAGATAGGCTTAACCCACTTAGGGATGGACCAGCAAGAGGTCAATCATTTCCCCAGTGAAGTCGCCATTTTTTCTGTGGCGGTAGAAATGTGCAAGACTAAGCCATTGGATTGACTAGACTTTATACAAATCAAAATAGAAATCGCCACCGCGCTTTATTGTTTCCAAAGGAATGGGAAAAGAGCGAATAACCCAAAAAGAGGGGGAAATATTCAAGGTAAGGGGGTTGGTTATGCAAATGGAAGGTATTAGCACCCTAAACATCTACGGTACTCCGCAGGAACCTCTTTGAAAAATCTGTATATTTTGGCTATAAAAATGTGTTATATAAAAAATGGATGGTGGAGGTGAGAAAAGAAATATTTTTATGATTTTTGCACCCGCCGCGGTTGCGTACCTTTAGTGCCTATGTACCACCTTTCGCGCAATAGGGGATCAGGGCACACGTAGTTCCTCTTTAAAAAATTTGAAACACAAGTGTGTTGGTTGATTTTATAAGATAATACATCATCGCAATTGTCTGTGTGAAAAACATACTTACTACCCACAATCATGAGAAAGGAGAATTTGCATCATCTCAAAGTGGAGGATATGGCTTGGATTTTAAAATCAACAATGCCTCACTCAACACCCAAGTGGAAAATATCTCACTTCACTACATATTGTAGAAGTATAGTTGTTTGCATCACTACAAGGATTGACAAGAGTCTAATCTTTTGAGAAAAGTTTAAAGATAAAAGCCAAAGTGGCAAAATGGTTTGAAATGAGATTGATTGACTTTTAGTCTTCTCACAAAAAAAGGTCAAGGTATTATTAAATTGATTGAAATTTATTTATCAAAATGTTTCGAAGATGCATGGACCTAAGTCCAAGTTTATTATGAAAATGTTTCAAGTTTCAAAACAAGAAGAGTTTTTTTTTAAAGGAGGGAGAAGATTTTTGAAATTAAAGAAGATGGGAGGAGAAGAAGAGGCTATCCTAAAGCATAAGGTAAAAGCTAGGGATAATAACCATCTAACCAACAAGAAGCCAATACTTGACATTATGAGTCAATATAGAATTCCCATTCTTCGGATTGAAACCAAGCAAGCAAAGATACTAGACCTCTTGAGAGAACCAAACTTCAAGTGTTTTAAGTCTTCGCAAAAATTGGGCAGAGTAACGGATGTATACGGGTGAATTCCAGATTACAAACAAAGATCGTAATCTCAATAACATGCACACAAAACAAACAAACAACCCAATGTCTTGAGGTAAACCTCAAGAACTCCAGACAAAATATCAAATAAAGTCACAAAGTCTCCAAGATAGGCCAAGGTCTCTAATCCTAAGTCCAAGAAGTCCATCACTCCATAATGCAAAGGATAGTAACCATGTAGTCCAAGTATCATTAATGATTTTTATGGTTCATGTTGATTATTAGGTGTCTTTAAAAAGAAAGAAAAGCTCAAGTGAGCAAAATAAAAATGACATAAAAGTAAATGCTCAAGTGAGCAAAAGATGAAAATAGCATGAAATGTAAAATGCTAAAAGTAAATGGTACATAAAGCATGAAAATAAAAGCGTAAAGTAAAGTTAATTGTTAGTAATTAGTGGTTAGTTGGATGACCATCTTGAAACTTGCATTTGGAACTCATTAGAGGATTGGTAGAACCAAAGCCTCCACACAACAAGTTGCATTTGCTTTTTGTCAAGTATATCATCCATTTTGGAATTCTCACAAGGCAACATGTAATGATCAACGATGTTTAAGTGATTCGCGTTGAGCAAAGGTGTTGTAGATCTATTAGAGGATTGGTAGAACCAAAGCCTCCACACAATGAATCTCAAGGTTATTGGATCAAAGAGATCAAATTAACATACTTGGGCTTGCAATCATAAGTTTGGGCCACGAATGATCATTTTTTCGAATCGGGACAAAATTTAGTGTTATGTTAAGCAATCATAAGTGGACTTATGTAGAAGTCACACCTATTTTGAGGTCGGTCAATAGCAATCTATATACTTCATGTTTGGATAAATGATATAGAGATCACCATCCCTTAACATGTAGCACAATTAAAAAAAGAAAGGGATAAAATGAAGAGGGAGGGAAATGATAAGCTAATTTGGATCACCATTTCAAAATTCTTTCATCTTTAAATTCAACCACTCCTCTAGATGGATTAAAGCACTAAACATATCATTAATCCAAAGCACCAAAAATGAATTAAATAATTCACTCTTAGGTAGATTTGAATTGATGAACATTTGTCCAACTTCATCTACATCACAAAGTCCATTGAGTTTAAAGACAAATTGGACAATTAAAATTGCAATCCAAACCAACAATCAAAAGGAATGAGTAGAAAAAGCATTTTGGATCAAAGCTGCCCCAAAATAAGGCAAAAAAATGCATTTTGTCCCTGTGTAAATCGATTAAACTATTGTGTAAATCGATTTACATAGTATAGTTTTTAAAAATCTGTGCGGAATTGCATCTGTGCAATCGATTGCACTACAATGCAAATCGATTGCACACAGTAACAGTATCAAAAACAACATTTTAAAAGGGCAATTTCTTGTTCAAACTTTCCATCAAACACCTTATGATCATGGATCCACTTGAGCACGAAAATTCCATCAAATTATGAGAAAATAACACCATTTGAAATCACAAAATAATGCTCAAAGAATCAATCCCAAAGATCACCAAGAGATCACATTGTGAAAGATGAATTATCCAACTTACCAAAGGTAGATTTAAAGAATTATCAAAACAACTTCAAGAATTTGCTTCAATTCAACCACAAGAATCAATTGACCAAGCTTGGATGTAGAGAATTGATGGAGAAAAAGTGTTTGGATGAAGGTTTAGCTCAAATATTAGTAAGCTTCAATGCAAAGCTTACTAACTTTTTGAAAATGGAGCTTTGAGTGAATTTGGTAGATGGAGAGAATTGAGAGATTTTTTAGCAAGGTGGATTTGGCTATCAAAAGCTTGAAATTTGAATGAAATGAGGGCTCTATTTATATAGTTTAGGATTGGGATTAGTGGTAATTTGGTAATTGATTCTTGGAGCCAAAATTTGAATTAATGATAACTCTTTCAAATATTATAGCCAAAATTTGAATTAATGATAATTCTTTCAAATATTAGAGCCAAAATTTGAATTAATGATAATTCTTTTTAAAAATGAAAGGTTGGCACTAAAATTTGAATTAATGATACATCTTTCAAAAATGAAGGAAAATTGGAGCCAAAATTTGACAAGTTTAAAATTGCTGATTTTTTTTCAAATTTTCACACTATGCAATCGATTGCACTACAGTGCAAATTGATTTGCACAGTTTATTTTTTCAAAAATGGTGCAAAATGCACTATGTGCAATCGATTGCACTTTAAGAGCAATCGATTGCATCAGTGAAAAAAATGAATTTTTTTTATTCTTTTTCTTTGCAAATAGAGATTTTAGGAAAATAATACCAGAAATCCTTATTTGTCAGATGCTTCGACTTGGTACCTACAAAACAAAAATATACAAAGACAAAGACAAATATTTTTTGTATTTTGATTAGAAGTTAGTCAACAACACATATACAAAATACACAACCAAGGTGCTTGGAGATTCCTCAAGAGCAAACTTAAAGATAGGAGATAGAAAAAGAGGAAGAACCAACCCTAATGTGATCTTGTTATAATCGAGTTGATATGATATGATAGAGGAATCTTAGGGGGGAAAATTGGGGTACAACAATTATCAATGTATCTTTCATGTTAATATTTTTATAAACTATTTTGTTTTTCTATTGATTGTATTTTTATTGTCCATTATCATAGAATCTGCATCCTCCTCAATTCAGCCTAGGCCATTTTAGAAACATGCACTTATAGTTTTGGCTGGAATAGTCCTTATTGCCAGCACTTTTATATTGATAATTCTCTGCTACCGTTATCGCACAAGCATGCCAGAGTTTGGAATCAACTTAGCTTCCATCAACTCACTCAATATTAAAAAATCAAGAATCGCCGCCAAATGGAACATTACCCTCTTCATCACGAACCACGACAATTATCATCGTCTATTTTACAATGACATTTCTCTTAACATCAATTACAACAACGAACACAAGCAACGCCAAAGTCTTCTCTCCGCCATTCATTTAGAACCTTTTTCATAAAGAAGCGGTTTCACAAATACTATCACGGTCCCACAGAACATAGATGTCAATGACGACGATGTGGCTACCCAAATTACCAGTAGCTCCTCTCATGGAATGGATAACTTTGAGGTTATGTTTTCTGGTACCATCAAATTTGAGGATGCGTTCAATTTTCAAAAACATCGTTCTGTGAAGATTGTTTGTGAGTCTCTTACCTTTGTATCGAATGAAGATCATTTAGAAAGATCGCATAAAGGTCATTTAGAAGACTCGTCTAATTGGATTTTAATGCATGATGTAGCATGCCACTAGTTCAAACTGAGTCATTTAACCATATTTATTATTAGGTTATTAGGACTATTTATTAGGGTACTTTTTTTTAAAATATTTTAATTGCTTTATTTTTTAAATTTTTTGGATATTCCTTTAGTTATTAAGAATAAATTTTTAATGTTCATTCAGATTTAAATAGTTTTATATAGTACAAGGGGTATTCTATAACATCGTTTCAGTGACTTTGATATATGGTAATTTTGGTAACGTTAGTTAATATGTTCTTCTGTCACATCAATATAATATACATTAATCATTTACTCTTTCATTTCGTTAACTAAAGTCACAAAATTATGGCAACAATAAAGTTATCGGAGCCAAACCCGTATTCTATTTTTATGTATTTATATAATGATATGAATGATTAGAAATATATAAGTCAAAATTAATATATACCAATAATATATAAACTTAATTGATATGTACTGATAATGTAAAATTAATTTACATTGTCATCCATTAGAAATCTAACAATATGTCTTTTCAATAAAATAATTTTAAAATAACAGTGTAACTTGTCACGATACATGATTGTGATTGGTTGACAGTGTAAAAATTATTTACAGTGTCAGTGCATATATATATATATATATATATATATATATATATATATATATATATATATATATATATATATATATATATATATATATATATATATATATATATATATATATATATATATATATATATATGCACTGACACTGTAAATAATTTTTACACTGTCAACCAATCACAATCATGTATCGTGACAAAATAGTCTTTAGCCACGTGAGGAGTAATGGGAGTTGTCATGAGTGCAGAAGGGTGGTAATCAGTTAAGCTATATTGGTAACCTGTTACACACTATAAAAACATAACTTTTCTAGATCCAACTTCATTCCAAATCATGACAAAGTTTCATGAATTTGTTCCAAACATATGCATCTTCTCATAAAGATTTCATAAGATGTATATAAGGCTAGATACATCTGAAATTCAAAAAGCTATATCACATATCATTTTTCTCATAATTCAAACACATTTTTTGAAGTATTCAAACTATCAAGTTTTGAAACTTGTGCATAACTTTCATTCAACAATTTTTATACAATTTAAACAAGTTTTTCAAGGATTCATACAACTGTAAAAATGAAACTTGCATGCTTTTTATATCATTCAAAGAGTTTCATTTAAACATTCTGAGCACCTAAGTATATATGTTTCGATTGTGATCAAGAGAAAGAGAAGAGCAAATCATTCATCTTGGAAATTATTTCAAGAACAATTGTATATCAAATATTTTTAAAGTGTATTATGACTTAATCATGAAGTTTGTGGTGATAAGTTGTTGAAAAAATGTCATTTGAATTTGGTTGATTCAAAGTCCATCATAATATTTTGTGTTATACAAAAGTCCTTTGAATTTGGATTGATTCAAAGTCCACCATAGTGTTTAATATTTGTGAAAAATGTTCTTTGAATTGGGGTGATTTAAAGTTCATCGTAGATTTGGTGTTTGTGTATACTTTAGAAGATTGTAAAATAGGTCTTAGCATGAGACTTGTACAAAGATATAAAATAGTGGAAAATCCTATTGTAGAGAAAAGAGATGTACCCTTGATTATAAGGGTAACTAGTATAATTGCTTTGTGTCATTTATCTTTATACAATTTACTTTCTACAATTTAAATACATTCTAAGATCGTATCACATTTATAAATTTAGATAAAATAACAAATTAAGAATTATTATACAAAAATGAGAAAAATAGGTAACCTTTAACTCATCCCCTCCTCTTAGATTTCATCTCATAGTTTCAGTATTAAACTTTAATAATTTGTATCATATTATATATTTTCATTTAAAAACATTATAAATAATTTTCTAAGAAAAAATTCATAAGGAAAATTAGTTTAAATATTTATTATAAAAAATTATTTTAAGTATTTTATTCTTTTATTTAGATTTTTTTAATATTAAAACTCCACTAAATCACTTAATTTTAAAGTTATTTTGTATAAGTTTTCTTAAAACTTAATTTTAGATATATTTTTTGAAAACTAGGATTTTTTTTTTGAATACTCGGTTGATTATGTTTTAATCCAAAATAATGTAAATACATGTTATTATATGTCAAAATTAATATTTTATTTTATAAAAAAATAGTAAATTATAATATAAAAATAGTTTTTGTAAAAATTAATTTAATATATTTTTATTTTTATTTTTAAATTTTTTGAATCATAGTTAAATCATTTGAGTGTGGTATATATAACAAAATAACTATAATCAAGTGCAACAAACAAATTTACAAGTGTAATTGAAAATCAAATATTATTAAGATTTTTTTTTCCAATATCTAGTCAATGGAATATCTCTATAAATTTTCATGTCTTTATACAGTGACGTGAATGATTAGAAATATATAAATAAAAATTAATCTATATTAGATTGGAAAAGGGTTGAAATCACTTAATATCAGAATTGATTCCTAAATCGAATTATATCGATGGTGAAAAGCTAAAAAATTTATAATTAAAATACTTTTTAAAAATCTCATATTTCAAAACTTAATTGTCTATCAAATCTATTTTTTTATTTTATTTTCACTATCAAATCTATTTTTATATTTGAATAAAACATGCTAAAAAAACGAAATCTAATTAAAATTATGTGAACGCTATATTGGTAATCAAGATTGATTTCATAATCAATTCTAAATCTAAAGAAAACTACAATAAATAAATAAAAAGAAAGAGATTGATATAATGATAATCAATTAAATTTTTGATTGATTTTATTATCAATCTTAAATCTAAATAAAATTAGAATAAGATAAATAAAATAAAAAGAAAGAGATTGATATAATGATAATCAATTAATTGTTGATTGATTTTATTGCCAATCCTAAATCTAAATAAAATTACAATAAGATAAATAAAATAAAAAGAAAGCGATCGATAATATAATGATAATCAATTTAATTGTTAATTGATTTCTTAATCAATTTTATATCTTTTATTTTCTTTCATGTTATATGTGCTTTCATGTTATATGTGTTGTAACTTAAAACTCTATAAATACTTTTACGTGACAAAAAAAAACTAAGAATAGAAAATCAACAAATAAAATAAGAGGAAAGTAAAAGTTAAATTGGTAACTTTCGCATTCTTCTCAAGTTATTTTTCCATGTCTTTTAAGTTTTAATATTTAGTTTGTAAAAAATTCTTGTTGTAAAGCTTTATTTACGCTCATTCTACTAGTAACTTTGTTTTAGGTGTTGCTTTGTTATCATTATTGAATATGAATACATGTATTTCTAATCTATTTTATAAATTTTTTATGCTATTAAATATGGGTGACAAAGACAGCTCCGTTTTATTTGTATTTTTTAAGACAACTCTGTTTTATTTGCATTTAAATATACAGTAATCGATAGTCTGCTTCATTTAACTTTAATTTTTTTGAGATGGATTAAGATTTTAACCACCTGCCTTCAAAAAAAATCCGCCCCTCTCCATTTTATTTCCGGACTTTTAAAGACGGACATATTCATTTGACACTCATATTATTATCAATATTATATATTATCAATGTATCTTTCATGTTAATATTTTTATAAACTATTTTGTTTTTCTATTGATTGTATTTTTATTGTCCATTATCATAGAATCTGCATCCTCCTCAATTCAGCCTAGGCCATTTTAGAAACATGCACTTATAGTTTTGGCTGGAATAGTCCTTCTTGCCAGCACTTTTATATTGATAATTTTCTGCTACCGTTATCGCACAAGCATGCCAGAGTTTGGAATCAACTCAGCTTCCATCAACTCACTCAATATTAAAAAATCAAGAATCACCGCCGAATGGAACATTACCCTCTTCATCACGAACCACGACAGTTATCATCATCTATTTTACGATGAAATTTCTCTTAACATCAATTACAACAACGAACACAAGCAACGCCAAAGTCTTCTCTCCGCCATTCCTTTAGAACCTTTCTCTCAAACAAGCGGTTTCACAAATACTATCACGGTCCCACAGAACATGGATGTCAATGACGAAGATGTGGCTACCCAAATTACCAGTAGCTTCTCTCATGGAATGGATAACTTTGAGGTTATGTTTTCTGGTACTATCAAATTTGAGGATGTGTTCAATTTTCAAAAACATCGTTCTGTGAAGATTGTTTGTGAGCCTCTTAACTTTGTATCAAATGAAGATCATTTAGAAAGATCGCATAAAGGTCATTTAGAAGACTCGTCTAATTGGATTTTAATGCATGGTGTAGCATGCCACTAGTTCAAACTGAGTCATTTAACCATATTTATTATTAGGTTATTAGGACTATTTATTAGGGTACTTTTTAAAAAAATATTTTAATTGCTTTATTTTTTAAATTTTTTGGATATTCCCTTAGTTATTAAGAATAAATTTTTAATGTTCATTCAGATTTAAATAGTTTTATATAGTACAAGGGGTATTCTACAACATCGTTTCAGTGACTTTGATATATGGTAATTTTGGTAATGTTAGTTAATATGTTCTTCTGTCACATCAATATAATATACATTAATCATTTACTCTTTCATTTCATTAACTAAAGTCACAAAATTATGGCAACAATAAAGTTATCGGAGCCAAACCCGTATTCTATTTTTATGTATTTATATAATGATATGAATGATTAGAAATATATAAGTCAAAATTAATATATACCAATAATATATAAACTTGATTAATATGTACTGATAATGTAAAATTAATTTACATTGTCATCCATTAGAAAACTAACAATATGTCTTTTCAATAAAATAATTTTAAAATAACAGTGTAACTTGTCACGATAAATGGTTGTGATTGATTGACAGTGTAAAAATTATTTACAGTGTCATCACAATTTTTCTCATTATATATATATATATATATATATATATATATATATATATATATATATATATATATATATATATATATATATATATATATATATATATATATATATATATATATATATATATATATATATATATATATATATATATATATATATATATATATATATATATATATATATATATATATATATATTAAAAATATTTTAAATATCTCATAGGTTGATATATTAATACTAGACTACTCTTACGAGATAAAAATAATAAAACAACTTTTCTACATAAATTTTCTAAGACCACTCTTACGATAATATATATAGCTAGGTTTTAACAACTAATGAACCATGGGCCTCTTACACAATAAACAAAAAACATAAATAAGAGAAACATGTTAATGACACCCCTTAACTCATAATAAAGTCCTTGAATAAAATTGAATCCTTCTTTTCTCTAATGGGACGTGTTAGCTTCATAACAATACTTTAGAAACCATAGAGAACCTTGTCCTCAAGGTTCATAGAATTAGTGTCACACATACTTGGGCCTGGGTAATGAGATGTCGTGTGGGTCTTGGGCTGAAGTTTTGAAGAGAGGTCCATATGAGATTGATGGCGAAATAATGAAAATGGATGAGGCGAAATTGGATTGTGTGGTGGGCAAGAGTTAGAAGGAGATAACGTAGTAGGGTTAGGTGGGACAAAATAGTCTTTAGCCACGTGAGGAGTAATGGGAGTTGTCATGAGTGCAGAAGGGTGGTAATCAGTTAAGCTATATTGGTAACCTGTTACACACTATAAAAACATAACTTTTCTAGATCCAACTTCATTCCAAATCATGACAAAGTTTCATGAATTTGTTCCAAACATATGCATCTTCTCATAAAGATTTCATAAGATGTATATAAGGCTAGATACATCTGAAATTCAAAAAGCTATATCACATATCATTTTTCTCACAATTCAAACACATTTTTTGAAGTATTCAAACTATCAAGTTTTGAAACTTGTGCATAACTTTCATTCAACAATTTTTATACAATTTAAACAAGTTTTTCAAGGATTCATACAACTGTAAAAATGAAACTTGCATGATTTTTATATCATTCAAAGAGTTTCATTTAAACATTCTGAGCACCTAAGTATATATGTTTGGATTGTGATCAAGAGAAAGAGAAGAGCAAATCATTCATCTTGGAAATTATTTCAAGAACAATTGTATATCAAATATTTTTAAAGTGTATTATGAATTAATCATGAAGTTTGTGGTGATAAGTTGTTGAAAAAATGTCATTTGAATTTGGTTGATTCAAAGTCCATCATAATATTTTGTGTTATACAAAAGTCCTTTGAATTTGGATTGTTTCAAAGTCCACCATAGTGTTTAATATTTGTGAAAAATGTTCTTTGAATTGGGGTGATTTAAAGTTTATTGTAGATTTGGTGTTTGTGTATACTTTAGAAGATTGTAAAATAGGTCTTAGCATGAGACTTGTACAAAGATATAAAATAGTGGAAAATCTTATTGTAGAGAAAAGAGATGTACCATTGATTATAAGGGTAACTAGTATAATTGCTTTGTGTCATTTATCTTTATGCAATTTACTTTCTACAATTTAAATACATTCTAAGAACATATCACATTTATAACTTTAGATAAAATAACAAATTAAGAATTATTATACAAAAATGAGAAAAAATAGGTAACCTTTAACTCATCCCCTCCTCTTAGATTGCATCTCATAGTTTCAGTATTAAATTTTAATGATTTGTATCATATTATATATTTTCGTTTAAAAACATTATAAATAATTTTCTAAGAAAAAATTCATAAGGAAAATTAGTTTAAATATTTATTATAAAAAATTATTTTAAGTATTTTATTCTTTTATTTAGATTTTTTTTAATATTAAAACTTCACTAAATCACTTAATTTTAAAGTTATTTTGAATAAGTTTTCTTAAAACTTAATTTTAGATATATTTTTTGAAAACTAGGAATTTTTTTTTTTTGAAAACTCTGTTGATTATGTTTTAATCCCAAATAATGTAAATTCATGTTATTATATGTCAAAATTAATATTTTATTTTATAAAAAAATATTAATTTATATTATAAAAATAGTTTTTGTAAAAATTAATTTAAAATATTTGTATTTTTATTTTTAAATTTCTTGAATCATAGTTAAATCATTTGAGTGTGGTATATATAACAAAATAACTATAATCAAGTGCAACAAATAAATTTACAAGTGTAATTGAAAATCAAATATAATTAAGATTTTTTTGCTAATATCTAGTCAATGGAATATCTCTATAAATTTTCATGTCTTTATACAGTGACGTGAATGATTAGAAATATATAAATAAAAATTAATATATATATTAGATTGGGAAAGAGTTGAAATCACTTAATATCATAATTGATTCCTAAATCGAATTATATGGATGGTGAAAAGCTAAAAAATTTATAATTAAAATATTTTTTATAAATCTCATATTTCAAAACTTAATTTGTCTATCGAAACTATTTTTTTAATTTTATTTTCACTTTTAAATTTATTTTTATATTTGAATAAAACATGTTAAAAAAACGAAATCCAATTAAAACTATGTGAACGATATATTGGTAATCAAGATTGATTTCATAATCAATTCTATATCTAAAGAAAACTACAACAAATAAAATAAAAAGAAAGAGATTGATATAATGATAATCAATTAAATTTTTGATTGATTTTATTATCAATCTTAAATCTAAATAAAATTAGAATAAGATAAATAAAATAAAAAGAAAGAGATTGATATAATGATAATCAATTTAATTGTTGATTGATTTTATTGCCAATCATAAATCTAAATAAAATTACAATAAGATGAATAAAATATAAAGAAAGCCATCATTAATATAATGATAATCAATTTAATTGTTAATTGATTTCTTAATCAATTTTATATCTTTTATTTTCTTTCATGTTATATGTGTTGTATCTTAAAACTCTATAAATACTTTTACGTGACAAAAAAATAATTAAGAATAGAAAATCAACAAATAAAATAAGAGGAAAGTAAAAGTTAAATTGGTAAATTACGCATATCTTCTCAAGTTATTTTTCCATGTCTTTTAAGTTTTAATATTTAGTTTGTAAAAAATTCTTGTTGTAAAGCTTTATTTACGCTCATGCTACTATTAACTTTGTTTTAGGTGCTGTTTTGTTATCATTATTGAATATGGATACAGGTATTTCTAATCTATTTTATAAATTTTTTATGCTATTAAATATGGGTGACAAAGACAGCTCTGTTTTATTTGTATTTTTTAAGACAACTATGTTTTATTTTCATTTAAATATACAGTAATCGATAGTCTGCTTCTTTCAACTTTAATTTTTTTGAGATGGATTAAGATTTTTACCACCTGCCTTCAAAAAAAATCCGCCCCTCTCCATTTTATTTCCGGACTTTTAAAGACGGACATATTCATGTGACACTCATATTATTATGAATATTATATATTATCAATGTATCTTTCATGTTAATATTTTTATAAACTATTTTGTTTTTCTATTGATTGTATTTTTATTGTCCATTATCATAGAATCTGCATCCTCCTCAATTCAGCCTAGGCCATTTTGGAAACAAGCACTTATAGTTTTGGCTGGAATAGTCCTTCTTGCCAGCACTTTTATATTGATAATTCTCTGCTACCGTTATTGCACAAGCATGCCAGAGTTTGGAATCAACTCAGCTTCCATCAACTCACTCAATATTAAAAAAAATCAAGAATCACCGCCGAATGGAACATTACCCTCTTCATCAAGAACCACGACAGTTATCATCGTCTATTTTATGATGACATTTCTCTTAACATCAATTACAACAACGAACACAAGCAACGCCAAAGTCTTCTCTCTGCCATTCCTTTAGAACCTTTCTCTCAAAGAAGCGGTTTCACAAATACTATCACGGTCCCACAGAACATGGATGTCAATGACGACGATGTGGCTACCCACGTTGCCAGTAGCTCCTCTCATGGAATGGATAACTTTGAGGTTATGTTTTCTGGTACTATCAAATTTGAGGATGTGTTCAATTTTCAAAAACATCGTTTTGTGAAGATTGTTTGTGAGCCTCTTAACTTTGTATCGAATGAAGATCATTTAGAAAGATCGCATAAAGGTCATTTAGAAGACTCGTCTAATTGGATTTTATTGCATGGTGTAGCATGCCACTAGTTCAAACTGAGTCATTTATCCTTATTTATTATTAGGTTATTAGGACTATTTATTAGGGTACTTTTTTAAAAAATATTTTAATTGCTTTATTTTTTAAAATTTATGGATATTCCTTTAGTTATTAAGAATAAATTTTTAATGTTCATTCAAATGTAAATAGTTTTATATAGTACAAGGGGTATTCTATAACATCGTTTCAGTGACTTTGATATATGGTAATTTTGGTAACGTTAGTTAATATGTTCTTCTGTCACATCAATATAATATACATTAATCATTTACTCTTTCATTTTGTTAACTAAAGTCACAAAATTATGGCAACAATAAACTTATCGGAGCCAAACCCGTATTCTATTTTTATGTATTTATATAATGATATGAATGATTAGAAATATATAAGTCAAAATTAATATATAGAAATAATATATAAACTTAATTAATATGTACTGATAATGTAAAATTAATTTACATTGTCATCCATTAGAAAACTAACAATATGACTTTTCAATAAAATAATTTTAAAATAACAGTGTAACTTGTCACGATACATAGTTGTGATTGGTTGACAGTGTAAAAATTATTTACAGTGTCAGTGCATCACCACTTTTCTCATTATATATATATATATATATATATATATATATATATATATATATATATATATATATATATATAGATATATATATATATATATAATATTTTAAATATCTCATAGGTTGATATATTAATACTAGACTAAATTTAGATTTTAGTTGCATAAGAGATAAAAATAATAAAACAACTTTTATAAGACCACTCTTACGACAATATTGTCGTACCCCAAATTTGCCCTATCTCTTTTATTCTTGTCTGGCTTCAAACTTTACATTCCATTTGCATCATTTTATCATTCAGTCATTTGCATATCCTGCATCTTAGGGAATCAGGCGCTTTGGTTTGAAGTATTAGGGCTACGCCCCCTTTTTGTTTAATCTTGTTTTGAGGTTTTCTTATCAGGTAAAAAGGAAACGCATCTGGTTCTCGATTAGTGGATCTTGGATCAAATTTTTTCATCACGTTACAAGGTTGGTTCTCGCTCAATTTTTTCAGAACCTGGATTAGGGTTTATTTCCCTATGTGTGCTGGTCAAGATGCTAGGGTTTCGAGTTTTTGGTTTCTGTGAAGATTTTTCTGTCGCCTGCCTCGAGGGTGGCTCAAAGCTCAGTGTATTAGGCCTTTCTCACAAGGATTCTCAGGGTTTAAGTTTGCACAAGTGCATTGGGATCTTCCAGTACCAAAATTAAAAGAAAACTGTCAAAAAGAGAGAAAACAGATAAAAATATTATTTTGACAAATTTGGAGGAAAACAGGTCTCCTTCGATTCAGCACCCTTTGATTGACTCTTAGCCTCCTTCGAATGCAACTTGGGCATGTCCTTCATTTTGAACTTAAAGCCTCATTCGAATGCAAGTTTAGGTACATCCTTCATTTGGATTTGAAACCTCCTTTGATTCAGCCTTTCGATTGGACAAGTGTGCTGCCTACATGCTTGCAATCACAAGCCATGACATGTTGGCCACACATGCCCCCTGCAAGGAAACCTTTTCGATTCACCAAGCGTGCTGCCTGCAAGCCTACTTCGATTTGGACAAATTTACTGCCTACAAACCTGCTTCGACTGGACAAGTTTGCTGCCTGCATGCTTGCTTCGTTTGGACAAGTTTCGATGGGACAAAGTAACCATCTCTATGCATCCTTCGAATCCACTTGCACCAAGGGCCTCTTGCATACTTTGCTTCATACAAGTTTCGTTTGAGCCAAGAGGTATCTTCATACAAGATTTGACTAAGTTCTTGCTTCCCTTGAAAAGGCTCCCTTCAATTCAGAAGCCAGGAACTTCCCTCATGCTAAAAAGACACAAGGCAATGACTCCCTTTATGTTTGTTTCGATCCACATGCTTCGATTGGGCAATATGCTTCCTTCGAGCATGAGCTTTCGATTTGGCAGTATGTTTTCTTCGATACAAGCTTCGACTGGGCATTAGCTTATTTCGACCACAAGCTTCGACTGAGGGAAAGGCTTCCTTCGAACAAGTGTGTTTCGATCCCATTCTTGCATTCGACTCAAGACCAAGTCTCATTTTCAATGCTAAGCTGCTTCCAAATCTTTACATAATCAGAGGCTTACACAAGTTTGTGATACATTTCCTAAGGGTTCGAAGGTTTATTCGTTGGATAATATCATTCTTGGATAAATTGGCAAAAAAAACTATGTACCCTTTTTTTTCTCAATAAAAGGTACTTCAGTCCAAAATAGCCAAATACAACACTCAAAAAATCTGTTGTTGCTGCTCCAATGCCTGATGTAAACTGTCCAAAACCAGTCCAAAAAACCTGCTATGCAAAACCAGACCTGATGTCTATAACTTGTATAAAAATGGAAAAATACAAAAATGACATAAGAAAGGATCAAAACAGCATTCCAACATTGTTCAAACCTCAGCAAATTTCCCCCAAAAAACACCCCTCAATCTGCCTATAACTGGCTTCATTCATAGTGAGAAGGGGGACACAACAAGAAAATAAATAAAAAAACTAGAAGAGAAGTTACAGCATAGAAACACACCACTGTTTTATTAAGGATGGAAACACATAGCTTAAAAATCCAAAAACCAACCACAAACCGTGAACCAAAAGCCTAAAAAACCCACACACTGTCCACCCAAAAGAACCAGTAAAAAACCAAAATTGCAAAAAACTGCACCAGCCAAACTCATCTAAATAAGAGCTTTCATCACACATCTTAGGGGCCCGGGTAGTTGAGAAAAACTCTTGTTGTGAGAAAATTATCAATTTCTCAAAACTCTCAAACACTATCAAATGTTCTCAAACATTCCCAAACACTCCAACTCTAAAAAACTCAGATCCCTTCATACATTAGTGAACCCTTCGATTCACTCCTCAACTTCCAGATAACTAACCTTCGACTCATTCCCAACCTACAACATAATAGTCTTTTGATCCACTCCCTGAATGGTTATATAATAACCTTCGATTAACTCACCATTATCACATACCCTCCTTCGATTTAGTGACTGCCCAAACAAAGCAGCAACTGAACTAGCTTCAGGAAGATTCCAGCGAAGCTCCATCCACCACCAAGGAAGACACCTGCAGCTCCTTCTATTAGTGCTTCAAGAGGTAAGTTTCCTCTAAACTTGGAACTTTTTTTCATATAAATATCATTTGTACATATAAATAAAGGAAAAATGTAGATATCCCATCTAGCAAGTTGACCATGCCCTAACTGTCGAAACCCCTTAGAACCTGCAAACTTGAAACCTGTCGAAACCCCTGAGAACCAGCAAACTTGAAACCTGTCGAAACCCCTTAGAACCTGCAAACTTGAAACCTGTCGAAACCCCTTGACCTGTACAAAACTTGAAACCTGTCAAAACCCCTTGATCTGTACGAAACTTGAAGCCTGTTGAAACCCCTTGACCTGTACAAAACTTGAAAGCTGTCGAAACCCCTTGACCTGTACAAAACTTGAAACATGTCGAAACCCCTTAACCTGTACAAAACTTGAAGCCTGTCGAAACCCCTTGACCTGTACAAAACTTGAAACCGGTCGAAACCCCTTAACCTGTACAAAACTTGGAACCTGTCGAAACCCCTTAGAACCTGCAAACTTGAAACCTGTCGAAGCCCCTTAACCTGTATAAAACTTGAAACCTGTCGAAACCCCTTAACCTGTACAAATCTTGACACCTGTCGAAACCCCTTAACCTGTACAAAACTCGAAACCTGTCAAAATCCCTTCTTTTTTTTCAATTGTTAGAATTTTAATATTACAGTTTCCCTACTCGGTAGCCATAGATAGTTTTTGAATTCAGGTTTTAACTTCCTTTGATCTTATTATTTCTTATACTTGTAAAACCCCAAAAATATTATATTTGTATTTTCTTTTATCTTAGGTTGATTGATTCTAGATAACACGTCTCTTAAGAATTCTATTATACGATTAAACTTTGTTTGGATCATTTTAATATTGAATTAGATATTAGGTTTTAAACCTTGGCATGATAATTTGAGGATAGAACTCCTCTTTCAAACTCGACTTTTAATTCAGCACTTGTACATAACAAACAACTAGGTTTCTAGTCTCCCTATTAACCCTTTCCTTTTGTAATTGAAACTTAACATTCACAAATCGAAAATCCAAAAACACTCTTTTAATCATTATTTGAATTTTTTCTAAAACTCGCAAAACACTCAACCAATCAAAACTCCCCCCAAGGGCATGTTATCTCCGTTCTACCGCGATACCGGCCGTGCCTATTGCTAGAATGTGTGCGTTAACATCGCCCATTAAAAAAACACAAACAAATCAATCATTTTCTAGAGGAACTACGGTGTTCTGATTCCTTCATTGGATACGTAGGCAAAGGGTCGCGAAACCCTCACGAACGCAATAATCAAAAACCTTTCATTTCCCCTTAAGCAAGCATAGTTGTAGATAAACACACCCTTTAAGACAAACAAACAAAACGGATCCCGTTGAGTACAACGGATGTGAGGGGTGCTAATACCTTCCCCTCGCATAACCGACTCCCTTACCCTTTCTCTTGGTCGCAAGACCATCTTATCCATTCCCTTGTGGTTTTATCGATATTTCCCCTTCCTTCGGGATAAATAAAGTTCGGTGGCGACTCTGTGTTTTCTGCCGGTGGCTTCAGCTGGCGACTCTGCTGGGGATTTTTAGCGAGTCTCTCCTAGTTTTGTTTATTTGTCTGTTTGGGTGTTTATTTATTTGCTTTACCTTGCTTTAATGTTTTATTTCTTTATTTATTTATTTTATTCTTTTGTATATATTGCATATATTGTTTCTACTCACATATTCTGGATACATTGTGATGTTGGGTTTGGTGACTACTTTTGATAAGTCCTCTACCCGGACTTGGGTTACACATAGGATTAGGACGGGCGGTATAGTCATGTTAACTTTGAGGGAGTAATCCCGAAGAAGGAGGCATGAGAATCCCCCACTCAATGGAGGTCCCCTTGAAAGTAATGATGTTTACCGAGTAATCGGGAAGACGTCGTTGCTTTCGACCTGGGAGCTCGAGAAGCTGAGGGCCGTAGAACCATTAACCCATCTTGGCCTTTTAGGTGCAATGAGGAGACTTTAACGGAGTAATCCGGAAGTAGTTGTCACGCGATATTGCGCTCGGACGAGTTTTTCTTGCGAATATTACTGATTACCAAGTAATTAGGACGTCGGTAATATCCAAAGGAAGAGCGTAGACTTCAAGAACTCTTTAGAACCTTGTTCGGCAGGTGATAAACCCCTAGTACATACCTCGTGGGTGGTTACTCTGACTCCATGCCTATGACGTCGAACTTTTGATCCTGTTACTTTCAGCCTGTGCAACAGACTACCCAGTGGTTATCCAGAATATATGGAGCTGAGACTTCATGCCATAGCATACCATAACATCATATCGTCATATATATCTCATATCTAGAGAAATGCAAATACAAGTCTTGTTGATATAGCTTTTCAAAAAGGAAATTTTAAAAAGATAGATGAGTCTTTGGGTCTCCTCAGAAATGAAGATAAAGCATTCATCCATATTACCATGCATTCATTTTTCACAATAAAAACTCATTGGGGTCCCCTTTCTCAGAATCCAGTAAACAGCAATGACGACTCATCAACATCAGTACACACAGAGACAACTGTATGTTCAACGAGCACGATCTGGGTCTTTTCAGCCGAGTCATCAACACTAGGGGCAACAAGGACGAAAGAGGAAGAAAGTTATTGAAAGGAGGGTGGATCCCATTCCCGTGTCTTATGCTCAACTTCTCCCTCAGTTGTTGGCCAATCAGTTGGTTCAACTGCGTGAACTGGGTCCAACACCAAATCCTCTCCCACGAGAGTATGATGCCAGTGCTTGTTGCGAATTCTATTCAGGGGCTCCAGGCCACACAATTGAGAATTGTAGAGCACTAAGAAACAATGTTCAAGACCTCCTTGATGCCAAAGTTATCACGTTCACTCCAAAGGGTCTGATAATGGATTGAATCCCCTTGCTGAGATAGGTGTCAAGACTGCAAGAGCGTCTCCTCATTTGAGTCAGGGCTGAAGAAGTCTCCTGAGCATGGCAATTTCTAATTTCATTTGCATTATCATTTGTAACCTTTCTTGTTTTGTTCAGTACCCGTTATATGCAAAATTGTTTGTCTTTTTATATTGAATCACCATGCATTGACTGTGTTTGTCTTGAACTAATCCATTTGTATTCACTCAGTTACGTTTTGTTATTGTACTTGCTTTTGATGCTTAACTCTTTTTAATTTAATTTAAAGAAAGAAAAAAAAACTCTTGAGGGAGGATGATGAAGATTTGATACTTAGATTCTCAAATGGTATGCTTTTGAATAAAACCTTGCTGACGATGTACAGGCATTGTTTTAAATCCCCAAACACCGGAGTTATAAGGAAGATAGACCCTCGTCAACCCTTTTCGAGCTTTGGAGTAGGAGTTTCTTTTACACAGAAAAACCCTCATTTTTAACCCCGGGGCGGGTAGATTTCAGTTAATCTGATCGAGCATCCAGAACTCGTCAAGAGGGAGTTCCTAGCGATACAACAATGGTTATCCATCAAAGGGCTAGGAGAAGTCAACACCATAATGATAAACCGTCACCTACCAGCAACATGCATCGAAGAGAACGATATCCCGATGGGTATCTCTTGCACAATCAGGAGGTCAACAGATGACAATACCGCAACAGTTATTCTTCATCCATCCAGGACTCAGACAACCACAACCGTTTCCAACCAATCGAAGATGGCGCAAAGATCAATAACTTGTTCAAAAAGAAAGAGACAAAAAGCCTCATTAAGTCAAAACTTGAAAACAAGAGACTTAGGCAAAAGTCAGGGCATCCCGCTGGACTGCAACTTCAAAATCAAGAAATTGTCCAGGAAAAAATTAGGGAAAGCGAAATAAAAAATAATAATAATCCTCAACAAAGAACAATATCGAGTGATCAGACGCCAAGAAGCCAGTGATTGTCGGGTCTTAGAAACCCCTGTGGTTCCTTAATCATCGCAAACTCTCTTCTCAGGAGATGAGTGCTCGTATCGAGTTAACTGAACATAGGAATGGAGAACATCATGGAGAATGGGTGGGCACCAAATAATTTTGAGCCTTAAATCCTTTTTTCTAAAACCGTGAACCAAGCCACGTTACAACCCTTAAAAGTCCTAACTGAAGCATGGGTTAATTAGAAAGCAATATTGTAGCGAGAGTACGGTAACCTGACTCCTCGTAGATGTACTAAAATTTGATTTGGTAACACGTCACTTATTCTTAAAAACAAAAAAACTGATGCTTCGACATCATTTCAATAAAAGTTTTTGAACTTCAAGACAAGAATAGAATTTGCATTAGAATCATCATTCTTAGACAAACATTCGTTGCATATAAATAAGTTCTTGAACATCAAGTAAGCTTGCGTGATGAGCATCATTTGAAAACATGGTCATCTCGAAGGACGATTGCTGCAGAAACTTGTCAAAAAACAAAGATGGATCTTATTCTGGGGCATTCCCTCAAGTTTCCAATCAGAGGCTATCACGTCTACGAATCTCTTCCATATTTTGCCAGTCAATCAGAAGCAACCATGTCGATAAATCTCTTTAAAATTCAAACTGGGGGAATCAGGCTGAGTAACCTATTCAGAATTTGTGCAACCTGGGGCAGTTACGTTGAGATTCGACAAATCTCTACAAGAATCCATGATCAGAGACAGATATCGGGGCATGCCACTTTGCACCGTATTATGACAC
This sequence comes from Vicia faba, assembly GCA_948472305.1. Classification (NCBI taxonomy): domain Eukaryota; kingdom Viridiplantae; phylum Streptophyta; class Magnoliopsida; order Fabales; family Fabaceae; genus Vicia; species Vicia faba. Next base: position 1,648,050,721 of record OX451737.1, on the reverse strand, counting down.
GAATCTTCCAGCATTCCACTCGAAGAGATCCTTGCAGACATGGGCATTCCTCCTCCCCTCTTGTGGAGCTACTCAAGCAAATTCCTGTCATCCGTACAAATGCAATCAAGCTAAGAGCGTCACGACATTCACTTTGGTTCAGTTAACGTCCTCGGAATCATCATCATTCCCTGCAGATGTTTAAATACACAACTCCCCAGCAATGAAGTGAACTCGGGGCATCTGAAGGCACTAATGTCCATCTCCTAATCCCCAAGTGGTTCGTGAAGTAAGGAAAGTCAGACGGGCCCCTTTCCTCCCTGGAAATAGAGAGAACTTGGGGAATTTGATGAGATCTATGTCCCTATTCAGTCATTCACAAGCAGTCCAGCAGGTGAAGAAAGTCAGATCAAGCTACTCCTCCTCAAAAAGATTTAATCCCCAGTGAACTCGACAAGGATATAACTCATTTCTCTCAATTTCAAGCACCAGTCCATATTGGTACCTCAAGATGACGGACAACAGATCCCAATGAGTTTTTGACATTTTGCATACAATAGTCATCACGACATACTGCATTTCATCCTCAAACGCACAGCATATCCATGGATCATCATGTCACACTTCAAATGCATATGAAGCATAAGCCAGATCAATACCAAATCAACAAAACATCCTCACAAAATATTTCATCCTCATAATTCCCAGTTAACATTTGTTATTACGTTACCAACTGAAATAAACCATGGTGCCAGTACGTCGTACTTCTCCCCAACTCTCAATGTTCACGTTATCTTTCATAGGGTCGTAGGTCGCTCGTAGGTCTTACCCTCACGTTATCTTTCATAGGGTCGTAGGTCGCTCATAGGTATTACCCTCATATTATCTTTTCTAGGATCGTAGGTCGCTCGTAGGTCTTACCCTCCCGTTATCTTTCATAGGGTCGTAGCTCACTCGTAGGTCTTACCTCACGTTATCTTTAATAGGGTCGTAGGTCGCTCGTAGGTCTTACCCTCACGTTATCTTTTTTTAGGGTCGTAGATCGCTCATAGGTCTTACCCTCACATTATCTTTCATAGGGTCGTAGGTCACTCGTAGGTCTTACCCTCACGTTATCTTTCATAGGGTCGTAGGTCGCTCGTAGGTTTTACCCTCACATTATCTTTCATAGGGTCGTAGGTCGCTCATAGGTCTTACCCTCACGTTATATTTGCTAGGGTCGTAGGTCGCTCATAGGTCTTACCCTCACATTATCTTTTATAGGGTCCTAGGTCGCTCGTAGGTGTTACCCTCACATTATCTTTTTTTTAGGGTTGTAGGTCGCCCGTAGGTCTTACCCTCACTTTACCTTTCTCTTGGGTCATAGATCATACGTCTATCTTTACCCGTTGTCTTTACCTTTCTCTTGGGTCATAGATTATACGCCGATCTTTACCCATTATCTTTACCTTTCTTTTTGGGTCGTGAAATACCGCTTGATAGATTCTCAGTTGTCATCAAGTTCTACTCAATGTATTTAAGTTGTCATTTTGTCAAGTAATTCTACTTTCAGTCATCACAACATCGTCAACCGTATCCTTCCAGTCACTTTACCGCCCACTCCCTCAAGAACCTTGTATTAGCACTGTTACCCCAACACAAGCTACCCTTTTTCAACCATGTTTTATCCATCATGACCAGTCCACCAGAAGACAAGTTTTTCTTTCCCCAAGCAAACATTCACACCAGTGAATAACACTTACACCATCTCTCCAGAGCAAATTTCGGGTCCTGGTATTTAATCATCTTCCACCTTGAACTCTCGAAAGACTGACGCCAATCTCGCCTTCAGGTTTAAGACGATTAAATAGGGGCAGCTGTCGTACCCCAAATTTGCCCTATCTCTTTTATTCTTGTCTGGCTTCAAACTTTGCATTCCATTTGCATCATTTTATCATTCAGTCATTTGCATATCCTGCATCTTAGGGAATCAGGCGCTTTGGTTTGAAGTATTAGGGCTACACCCTCTTTTTGTTTAATCTTGTTTTGAGGTTTTCTTATCAGGTAAAAAGGAAGCGCATCTGGTTCTCGATTAGTGGATCGTGGATCGAATTTTTTCATCACGTTAAAAGGTTGGTTCTCGCTCAATTTTGTCAGAACCTGGATTAGGGTTTATTTCCCTATGTGTGCTGGTCAAGATGCTAGGGTTTCGAGTTTTTGGTTTCTGTGAAGATTTTTCTGTCGCCTGCCTCGAGGGTGGCTCAAAGCTCAGTGTATTAGGCCTTTCTCACAAGGATTCTCAGGGTTTAAGTTTGCACAAGTGCATGGGATCTTCCAGTACCAAAATTAAAAGGAAACTGTCAAAAAGAGAGAAAACAGATAAAAATATTATTTTGACAAATTTGGAGGAAAACAGGTCTCCTTCGATTCAGCACCCTTTTATTGACTCTTAGCCTCCTTCGAATGCAACTTGGGCATGTCCTTCATTTTGAACTTAAAGCCTCCTTCGAATGCAAGTTTAGGTACATCCTTCGTTTGGATTTGAAACCTCCTTTGATTCAGCCTTTCGATTGGACAAGTGTGCTGCCTACATGCTTGCAATCACATGCCATGACATGTTGGCCATACATTCCCCCTGCAAGGAAACCTTTTCGATTCACCAAGCGTGCTTCCTGCAAGCCTACTTTGATTTGGACAAGTTTACTGCCTACAAACCTGCTTCGACTGGACAAGTTTGCTGCCTGCATGCTTGCTTCGTTTTGACAAGTTTCGATGGGACAAAGTAACCATCTCTATGCATCCTTCGAATCCACTTGCACCAAGGGCCTCTTGCATACTTTGCTTCATACAAGTTTCGTTTGAGCCAAGAGGTATCTTCATACAAGATTTGACTAAATTCTTGCTTCCCTTGAAAAGGCTCCCTTCAATTCAGAAGCCAGGAACTTCCCTCATGCTAAAAAGACACAAGGCAATGACTCCCTTTATGTTTGTTTCGATCCACATGCTTCGATTGGGCAATATGCTTCCTTCGAGCATGAGCTTTCGATTTGGCCGTATGTTTTCTTCGATACAAGCTTCGACTTGGCATTAGCTTATTTCGACCACAAGCTTCGATTGAGGGAAAGGCTTCCTTCGAACAAGTGTGTTTCGATCCCATTCTTACATTCGACTCAAGACCAAGTCTCATTTTCAATGCTAAGCTGCTTCCAAATCTTTACATAATCAGAGGCTTACACAAGTTTGTGATACATTTCCTAAGGGTTCGAAGGTTTATTCGTTGGATAATATCATTCTTGGATAAATTGGCAAAAAAAACTATCTACCCTTTTTTTTTCAATAAAAGGTACTTCAGTCCAAAATAGCCAAATACAACACTCCAAAAATCTGTTGTTGCTGCTCCAATGCCTGCTGTAAACTGTCCAAAACCAGTCCAAAAAACCTGCTATGCAAAACCAGACCTGATGTCTATAACTTGTATAAAAATGGAAAAATACAAAAATGACATAAGAAAGGATCAAAACAGCATTCCAACATTGTTCAAACCTCAGCAAATTTCCCCCAAAAAACACCCCTCAAACTGCCTATAACTGGCTTCATTCATAGTGAGAAGGGGGACACAACAAGAAAATAAAAAAAAAACTAGAAGAGAAGTTACAGCATAGAAACACACCACTGTTTCATTAAGGATGGAAACACATAGCTTAAAAATCCAAAAACCAACCACAAACCGTGAACCAAAAGCCTAAAAAACCCACACACTGTCCACCCAAAAGAACCAGTAAAAAACCAAAATTGCAAAAAACTGCACCAGCCAAACTCATCTAAATAAGAGCTTTCATCACACATCTTAGGGGCCCGGGTAGTTGAGAAAAACTCTTGTTGTGAGAAAATTATCAATTTCTCAAAACTCTCAAACACTATCAAATGTTCTCAAACATTCCCAAACACTCCAACTCTAAAAAACTCAGATCCCTTCATACATTAGTGAACCCTTCGATTCACTCCTCAACTTCCAGATAACTAACCTTCGACTCATTCCCAACCTACAACATAATAGTCTTTTGATCCACTCCCTGAATTGTTATATAATAACCTTCGATTAAATCACCACTATCACATACCCTCCTTCGGTTTAGTGACTGCCCAAACAAAGCAGCAACTGAACTAGCTTCAGGAAGATTCCAGCGAAGCTCCATCCACCACCAAGGAAGACACCTGCAGCTCCTTCTATTAGTGCTTCAAGAGGTAAGTTTCCTCTAAACTTGGAACTTTTTTTCATATAAATATCATTTGTACATATAAATAAAAGAAAAATGTAGATATCCCATCTAGCAAGTTGACCATGCCCTAACTGTCGAAACCCCTTAGAACCTGCAAACTTGAAACCTGTCGAAACCCCTTAGAACCAGCAAACTTGAAACCTGTCGAAACCCCTTAGAACCTGCAAACTTGAAACCTGTCGAAACCCCTTGACCTGTACAAAACTTGAAACCTGTCAAAACCCCTTGACCTGTACGAAACTTGAAGCCTGTCGAAACCCCTTGACCTGTACAAAACTTGAAACCTGTCGAAACCCCTTGACCTGCACAAAACTTGAAACCTGTCGAAACCCCTTAACATGTACAAAAGTTGAAGCCTGTCGAAACCCCTTGACCTGTACAAAACTTGAAACCGGTCGAAACCCCTTAACCTGTACAAAACTTGGAACCTGTCGAAACCCCTTAGAACCTGCAAACTTGAAACCTGTCGAAGCCCCTTAACCTGTACAAAACTTGAAACCTGTCGAAACGCCTTAACATGTACAAAACTTGACACCTGTCGAAACCCCTTAACCTGTACAAAACTCGAAACCTGTCAAAATCCCTTCTTTTTTTTCAATTGTTAGAATTTTAATATTACAGTTTCCCTACTCGGTAGCCATAGATAGTTTTAGAATTCAGGTTTTAACTTCCTTTGATCTTATTATTTCTTATACTTGTAAAACCCCAAAAATATTATATTTGTATTTTCTTTTATCTTAGGTTGATTGATTCTAGATAACACGTCTCTTAAGAATTCTATTATACGATTAAACTTTGTTTGGATCATTTTAATATTGAATTAGATATTAGGTTTTAAACCTTGGCATGATAATTTGAGGATAGAACTCCTCTTTCAAACTCGACTTTTAATTCAGCACTTGTACATAACAAACAACTAGGTTTCTAGTCTCCCTATTAACCCTTTCCTTTTGTAATTGAAACTTAACATTCACAAATCGAAAATCCAAAAACACTCTTTTAATCATTATTTGAATTTTTTCTAAAACTCGCAAAACACTCAACCAATCAAAACTCCCCCCAAGGGCATGTTATCTTCGTTCTACCGCGATATCGGCCGTGCCTATTGCTAGAATGCGTGCGTTAACATCGCCCACTAAAAAAACACAAACAAATCAATCATTTTCTAGAGGAACTAAGGTGTTCTGTTTCCTTCATTGGATACGTAGGCAAAGGGTCGCGAAACCCTCACGAACGCAATAATCAAAAACCTTTCATTTCCCCTTAAGCAAGCATGGTTGTAGATAAACACACCCTTTAAGACAAACAAACAAAACGAATCCTGTTGAGTACAACGGATGTGAGGGGTGCTAATACCTTCCCCTCGCATAACCGACTCCCTTACCCTTTCTCTTGGTCGCAAGACCATCTTATCCATTCCCTTGTAGTTTTATCGATATTTCCCCTTCCTTCGGGATAAATAAAGTTCGGTGGCGGCTCTGTGTTTTCTGCCGGTGGCTTCAAATATATATAGCTAGGTTTTAACAACTAATGAGCCATGGGCCTCTTACACAATAAACAAACAACATAAATAAGAGAAATATGCTAATGACACCCCTTAACTCATAATAAAGTCCTTGAATAAAATTGAATCCTTCTTTTCTCTAATGGGACGTGTTAGCTTCATAACAATACTTTAGAACCCATAGAGAACCTTGTCCTCAAGGTTCATAGAATTAGTGTCATACATACTTGGGCCTGAGTGATGAGATGTCGTGTGGGTCTTGGGCTGAAGTTTTGAAGAGAGGTCCATATGAGATTGATGGCTAAATAGAGAAAATAGATGAGGCGAAATTGGATTGTATGGTGGGCAGGAGTTAGAAGGAGATAACGTAGTAGGGTTAGGTGGGACAAAATAGTCTTTAGCCACGTGAGTAGTAATGGGAGTTGTCCTGAGTGCAGAAGGGTGGTAATCAGTTAAGCTATATTGGTAACCTGTTACACACTATAAAAACATAACTTTTCTAGATCCAACTTCATTCCAAATCATGACAAAGTTTCATGAATTTGTTCCAAACATATGCATCTTCTCATAAAGATTTCATAAGTTGTATATAAGGCTAGATACATCTGAAATTCAAAAAGCTATATCACATATCATTTTTCTCACAATTCAAACACATTTTTTGAAGTATTCAAACTATCAAATTTTGAAACTTGTGCATAACTTTCATTCAACAATTTTTATACAATTTAAACAAGTTTTTCAAGGATTCATACAACTGTAAAAATGAAACATGCATGATTTTTATATCATTCAAAGAGTTTCATTTAAAAATTCTGAGCACCTAAGTATATATGTTTGGATTGTGATCAAGAGAAAGAGAAGAGCAAATCATTCATCTTGGAAATTATTTCAAGAACAATTGTATATCAAATATTTTTAAAGTGTATTATGACTTAATCATGAAGTTTGTGGTGATAAGTGGTTGAAAAAATGTCATTTGAATTTGGTTGATTCAAAGTCCATCATAATATTTTGTGTTATACAAAAGTCTTTTGAATTTGGATTGATTCAAAGTCCACCATAGTGTTTAATATTTGTGAAAAATGTTCTTTGAATTGGGGTGATTTAAAGTTCATCGTAGATTTGATTTTTGTGTATACTTTAGAAGATTGTAAAATAGGTCTTAGCATGAGACTTGTACAAAGATATAAAATAGTGGAAAATCCTATTGTAGAGAAAAGAGATGTACCTTTGATTATAAGGGTAACTAGTATAATTGCTTTGTGTCATTTATCTTTATCCAATTTACTTTCTACAATTTAAATACATTCTAAGAACATATCACATTTATAACTTTAGATAAAATAACAAATTAAGAATTATTATACAAAAATGAGAAAAAATAGATATCCTTTAACTCATCCCCTCCTCTTAGATTGCATCTCATAGTTTCAGTATTAAATTTTAATGATTTGTATCATATTATATATTTTCATTTAAAAACATTATAAATAATTTTCTAAGAAAAAATTCATAAGGAAAATTAGTTTAAATATTTATTATAAAAAATTATTTTAAGTATTTTATTCTTTTATTTAGATTTTTTTAATATTAAAACTTCACTAAATCACTTAATTTTAAAGTTATTTATAATAAGTTTTCTTAAAACTTAATTTTAGATATATTTTTTAAAAACTAGGAATTTGTTTTTTGAAAACTCGGTTGATTATGTTTTAATCCCAAATAATGTAAATTCATGTTATTATATGTCAAAATTAATATTTTATTTTATTAAAAAAAATAATTTATATTATAAAAATAGTTTTTGTAAAGATTAATTTAAAATATTTTTATTTTTATTTTTAAATTTCTTGAATCATAGTTAAATCATTTGAGTGTGGTATATATAACAAAATAACTATAATCAAGTGCAACAAATAAATTTACAAGTGTAATTGAAAATCAAATATAATTAAGATTTTTTTGCCAATATCTAGTCAATGGAATATCTCTATAAATTTTCATGTCTTTATACAGTGACGTGAATGATTAGAAATATATAAATAAAAATTAACATATATTAGATTAGGAAAGGGTTAAAATCACTTAATATCAGAATTGATTCCTAAATCGAATTATATTGATGGTGAAAAGCTAAAAAATTAATAATTTAAATATTTTTTAAAAATCTCATATTTCAAAACTTAATTTGTCTATCGAATCTATTTTTTTATTTTATTTTCACTATCAAATCTATTTTTATATTTGAATAAAACATGTTAATAAAACGAAATCTAATTAAAACTATGTGAACGATATATTGGTAATCAAGATTGATTTCATAATCAATTCTAAATCTAAAGAAAACTACAATAAATAAAATCAAAAGAAAGAGATTGATATAATGATAATCAATTAAATTTTTGATTGATTTTATTATCAATCTTAAATCTAAATAAAATTAGAATAAGATAAATAAAATAAAAAGAAAGAGATTGATATAATGATAATCAATTTAATTGTTGATTGATTTTATTGCCAATCATAAATCTAAATAAAATTACAATAAGATAAATAAAATAAAAAGAAAGTGATCGATAATATAATGATAATCAATTTAATTGTTAATTGATTTCTTAATCAATTTTATATCTTTTATTTTCTTTCATGTTATATGTGTTGTATCTTAAAACTCTATAAATACTTTTACGTGACAAAAAAAACTAAGAATAGAAAATCAACAAATAAAATAAGAGGAAAGTAAAAGTTAAATTGGTAAATTTCGCATATCTTCTCAAGTTATTTTTCCATGTCTTTTAAGTTTTAATATTTAGTTTACAAAAAATTCTTCTTGTAAAGCTTTATTTACGCTCATGCTACTATTAACTTTGTTTTAGGTGTTGCTTTGTTATCATTATTGAATATGGATACAGGTATTTCTAATCTATTTTATAAATTTTTTATGCTATTAAATATGGGTGGCAAAGACAGCTCCGTTTTATTTGTATTTTTTAAGACAACTATGTTTTATTTTCATTTAAATATACAGTAATCGATAGTCTGCTTCATTCAACTTTAATTTTTTTGAGATGGATTAAGATTTTTACCACCTGCCTTAAAAAAAAATCCGCCCCTCTCCATTTTATTTCCGGACTTTTAAAGACGAACATATTCATGTGACACTCATATTATTATGAATATTATATATTATCAATGTATCTTTCATGTTAATATTTTTATAAACTATTTTGTTTTTCTATTGATTGTATTTTTATTGTCCATTATCATAGATTCTGCATCCTCCTCAATTCAGCCTAGGCCATTTTGGAAACATGCACTTATAGTTTTGGCTGGAATAGTCCTTCTTGCCAGCACTTTTATATTGATAATTCTCTGTTATCGTTATCGCACAAGCATGCCAGAATTTGGAATCAACTCAGCTTCCATCAACTCACTCAATATTAAAAAATCAAGAATCACCGCCGAATGGAACATTACCCTCTTCATCACGAACCACAACAGTTATCATCGTCTATTTTACGATGACATTTCTCTTAACATCAATTACAACAACGAACACAAGCAACGCCAAAGTCTTCTCTCCGTCATTCCTTTAGAACCTTTCTCTCAAAGAAGCGGTTTCACAAATACTATCACGGTCCCACTGAACATGGATGTCAATGACGACGATGTGGCTACCCAAATTACCAGTAGCTCCTCTCATGGAATGGATAACTTTGAGGTTATGTTTGCTGGTACTATCAAATTTGAGGATGTGTTCAATTTTCAAAAACATCGTTCTGTGAAGATTGTTTGTGAGCCTCTTAACTTTGTATCAAATGAAGATCATTTAGAAAGATCGCATAAAGGTCATTTAGAAGACTCGTCTAATTGGATTTTAATGCATGGTGTAGCATGCCACTAGTTTAAACGGAGTCATTTATCCATATTTATTATTAGGTTATTAGGACTATTTATTAGGGTACTTTTTTTAAAAATATTTTAATTGCTTTATTTTTTAAATTTTTTGGATATTCCTTTAGTTATTAAGAATACATTTTTAATGTTCATTCAGATTTAAATAGTTTTATATAGTACAAGGGGTATTCTATAACATCGTTTCAGTGACTTTGATATATGGTAATTTTGGTAACGTTAGTTAATATGTTCTTCTGTCACATCAATATAATATACATTAATCATTTACTCTTTCATTTCGTTAACTAAAGTCACAAAATTATGGCAACAATAAAGTTATCGGAGCCAAACCCGTATTCTATTTTTATGTATTTATATAATGATATGAATGATTAGAAATATATAAGTCAAAATTAATATATACCAATAATATATAAACTTAATTGATATGTACTGATAATGTAAAATTAATTTACATTGTCATCCATTAGAAATCTAACAATATGTCTTTTCAATAAAATAATTTTAAAATAATAGTGTAACTTGTCACGATACATGATTGTGATTGGTTGACAGTGTAAAAATTATTTACAGTGTCAGTGCATATATATATATATATATATATATATATATATATATATATATATATATATATATATATATATATATATATATATATATATATATATATATATATATATATATATATATATATATATATATATATATATATATATATATATATATATATATATATATATATATATATATATATATATTAAAAATGTTTTAAATATCTCATAGGTTGATATATTAATACTAGGCTAAATTTAGACCTTAGTTGCATAAGAGATAAAAATAATAAAACAACTTTTCTACATAAAATTTCTAAGACCACTCTTACGACAACATATATAGCTAGGTTTTAACAACTAATGAGCCATGGGCCTCTTACACAATAAACAAACAACATAAATAAGAGAAACATGCTAATGACACCCCTTAACTCATAATAAAGTCCTTGAATAAAATTGAATCCTTCTTTTCTCTAATGGGACGTGTTAGCTTCATAACAATACTTTAGAACCCATAGAGAACCTTGTCCTCAAGGTTCATAGAATTAGTGTCATACATACTTGGGCCTGATTGATGAGATGTCGTGTGGGTCTTGGGCTGAAGTTTTGAAGAGAGGTCCATATGAGATTGATGGCTAAATAGAGAAAATTGATGAGGCGAAATTGGATTGTGTGGTGGGCAAGAGTTAGAAGGAGATAACGTAGTAGGGTTAGGTGGGACAAAATAATCTTTAGCCACGTGAGGAGTAATGGGAGTTGTCCTGAATGCAGAAGGGTGGTAATCAGTTAAGCTATATTGGTAACATGTTACACACTATAAAAACATAACTTTTCTAGATCCAACTTCATTCCAAATCATGACAAAGTTTCATGAATTTGTTCCAAACATATGCATCTTCTCATAAAGATTTCATAAGATGTATATAAGGCTAGATACATCTGAAATTCAAAAAGCTATATCACATATCATTTTTCTCACAATTCAAACACATTTTTTGAAGTATTCAAACTATCAAATTTTGAAACTTGTGCATAACTTTCATTCAACAATTTTTATACAATTTCAACAAGTTTTTCAAGGATTCATACAACTGTAAAAATGAAACATGCATGATTTTTATATCATTCAAAGAGTTTCATTTAAAAATTCTGAGCACCTAAGTATATATGTTTGGATTGTGATCAAGAGAAAGAGAAGAGCAAATCATTCATCTTGGAAATTATTTCAAGAACAATTGTATATCAAATATTTTTAAAGTGTATTATGACTTAATCATGAAGTTTGTGGTGATAAGTTGTTGAAAAAATGTCATTTGAATTTGGTTGATTCAAAGTCCATCATAATATTTTGTGTTATACAAAAGTCTTTTGAATTTGGATTGATTCAAATTCCACCATAGTGTTTAATATTTGTGAAAAATGTTCTTTGAATTGGGGTGATTTAAAGTTCATCGTAGATTTGATTTTTGTGTATACTTTAGAAGATTGTAAAATAGGTCTTAGCATGAGACTTGTACAAAGATATAAAATAATGGAAAATCCTATTGTAGAGAAAAGAGATGTACCCTTGATTATAAGGGTAACTAGTATAATTGCTTTGTGTCATTTATCTTTATGCAATTTACTTTCTACAATTTAAATACATTCTAAGAACATATCACATTTATAACTTTAGATAAAATAACAAATTAAGAATTATTATACAAAAATGAGAAAAAATAGGTATCCTTTAACTCATCCCCGCCTCTTAGATTGCATCTCATAGTTTCAGTATTAAATTTTAACGATTTGTATCATATTATATATTTTCATTTAAAAACATTATAAATAATTTTCTAAGAAAAAATTCATAAGGAAAATTAGTTTAAATATTTATTATAAAAAATTATTTTAAGTATTTTATTCTTTTATTTAGATTTTTTTAATATTAAAACTTCACTAAATCACTTAATTTTAAAGTTATTTATAATAAGTTTTCTTAAAACTTAATTTTAGATATATTTTTTAAAAACTAGGAATTTTTTTTTTGAAAACTCGGTTGATTATGTTTTAATCCCAAATAATGTAAATTCATGTTATTATATGTCAAAATTAATATTTTATTTTATTAAAAAAAAATTTATATTATAAAAATAGTTTTTGTAAAGATTAATTTAAAATATTTTTATTTTTATTTTTAAATTTCTTGAATCATAGTTAAATCATTTGAGTGTGGTATATATAACAAAATAACTATAATCCAGTGCAACAAATAAATTTACAAGTGTAATTGAAAATCAAATATAATTAAGATTTTTTTGCCAATATCTAGTCAATGGAATATCTCTATAAATTTTCATGTCTTTATACAGTGACGTGAATGATTAGAAATATATAAATAAAAATTAACATATATTAGATTAGGAAAGGGTTAAAATCACTTAATATCAGAATTGATTCCTAAATCGAATTATATTGATGGTGAAAAGCTAAAAAATTAATTATTTAAATATTTTTTAAAAATCTCATATTTCAAAACTTAATTTGTCTATCGAATCTATTTTTTTAATTTTATTTTCACTATCAAATCTATTTTTATATTTGAATAAAACATGTTAATAAAACGAAATCTAAATAAAACTATGTGAACGATATATTGGTAATCAAGATTGATTTCATAATCAATTCTAAATCTAAAGAAAACTACAATAAATAAAATCAAAAGAAAGAGATTGATATAATGATAATCAATTAAATTTTTGATTGATTTTATTATCAATCTTAAATCTAAATAAAATTAGAATAACATAAATAAAATAAAAAGAAAGAGATTAATATAATGATAATCAATTTAATTGTTGATTGATTTTATTGCCAATCATAAATCTAAATAAAATTACAATAAGATAAATAAAATAAAAAGAAAGCGATCGATAATATAATGATAATCAATTTAATTGTTAATTGATTTCTTAATCAATTTTATATCTTTTATTTCCTTTCATGTTATATGTGTTGTATCTTAAAACTCTATAAATACTTTTACGTGACAAAAAAAACTAAGAATAAAAAATCAACAAATAAAATAAGAGGAAAGTAAAAGTTAAATTGGTAAATTTCGCATACCTTCTCAAGTTATTTTTCCATGTCTTTTAAGTTTTAATATTTAGTTTGTAAAAAATTCTTGTTGTAAAGCTTTATTTACGCTCATGCTACTATTAACTTTGTTTTAGGTGTTGCTTTGTTATCATTATTGAATATAGATACAGGTATTTCTAATCTATTTTATAAATTTTTTATGCTATTAAATATGGGTGGCAAAGACAGCTCCGTTTTATTTGTATTTTTAAGACAACTATGTTTTATTTTCATTTAAATATACAGTAATCGATAGTCTGCTTCATTCAACTTTAATTTTTTTGAGATGGATTAAGATTTTTACCACCTGCCTTAAAAAAAAATCCACCCCTCTCCATTTTATTTCCGGACTTTTAAAGACGAACATATTCATGTGACACTCATATTATTATGAATATTATATATTATCAATGTATCTTTCATGTTAATATTTTTATAAACTATTTTGTTTTTCTATTGATTGTATTTTTATTGTCCATTATCATAGAATCTGCATCCTCCTCAATTCAGCCTAGGCCATTTTTGAAACATGCACTTATAGTTTTGGCTGGAATAGTCCTTCTTGCCAGCACTTTTATATTGATAATTCTCTGCTACCGTTATCGCACAAGCATGCCAGAGTTTGGAATCAACTCAGCTTCCATCAACTCACTCAATATTAAAAAATCAAGAATCACCGCCGAATGGAACATTACCCTCTTCATCACGAACCACGACAGTTATCATCGTCTATTTTACGACGACATTTCTCTTAACATCAATTACAACAACGAACACAAGCAACACCAAAGTCTTCTCTCCTCCATTCCTTTAGAACCTTTCTCTCAAAGAAGCGGTTTCACAAATACTATCACGGTCCCACAGAACATGGGTGTCAATGACGACGATGTGGCTACCCAAATTACCAGTAGCTCCTCTCATGGAATGGATAACTTTGAGGTTATGTTTTCTGGTACTATCAAATTTGAGGATGTGTTCAATTTTCAAAAACATCGTTCTGTGAAGATTGTTTGTGAGCCTCTTAACTTTGTATCAAATGAAGATCATTTAGAAAGATCGCATAAAGGTCATTTAGAAGACTCGTCTAATTGGATTTTAATACATGGTGTAGCATGCCACTAGTTTAAACGGAGTCATTTATCCATATTTATTATTAGATTATTAGGACTATTTATTAGGGTACTTTTTTTAAAAATATTTTAATTGCTTTAGTTTTTTAAATTTTTTGGATATTCCTTTAGTTATTAAGAATAAATTTTTAATGTTCGTTCAGATTTAAATAGTTTTATATAGTACAAGGGGTATTCTATAACATCGTTTCAGTGACTTTGATATATGGTAATTTTGGTAACGTTAGTTAATATGTTCTTCTGTCACATCAATATAATATACATTAATCATTTACTCTTTCATTTCGTTAACTAAAGTCACAAAATTATGGCAACAATAAAGTTATCGGAGCCAAACATGTATTCTATTTTTATGTATTTATATAATGATATGAATGATTAGAAATATATAAGTCAAAATTAATATATACCAATAATATATAAACTTAATTGATACGTACTGATAATGTAAAATTAATTTACATTGTCATCCATTAGAAATCTAACAATATGTCTTTTCAATAAAATAATTTTAAAATAACAGTGTAACTTGTCACGATACATGATTGTGATTGGTTGACAGTGTAAAAATTATTTACAGTGTCAGTGCATATATATATATATATATATATATATATATATATATATATATATATATATATATATATATATATATATATATATATATATATATATATATATATATATATATATATATATATATATATATATATATATATATATATATATATATATATATATATATATATATATATATATATATATATATATATATATATATATATATATATATATATATTAAAAATGTTTTAAATATCTCATAGGTTGATATATTAATACTAGGCTAAATTTAGATCTTAGTTGCATAAGAGATAAAAATAATAAAACAACTTTTCTACATAAAATTTCTAAGACCACTCTTACGACAACATATATAGCTAGGTTTTAACAACTAATGAGCCATGGGCCTCTTACACAATAAACAAACAACATAAATAAGAGAAACATGCTAATGACACCCTGTTGTACCCCAAAATTTGCCCTCCTATTTCTCAATAATTTCTCATCACAAAGCCCTTGGAGCTCAAGATCTAGTTAGGGTTCATCTGCTCAAGACTTCTCCTTGCACTGTTGACCCAAATTAGGGTTTGTGGTTGCACAAAGATGTTTTGACCTAAAATGCCTAAGATGACTTTCATGCTTCATATTGGACTCCCAAGTTTTAAGTCTTGATTCCAAGTTTTGCCCAGTCAATTGGACAGTTGACCTAGAAATCAACTGTATTGGGGAAAAAGTCAACTGTGGCCAATTGACAGTCAAATCTCATGAAAATTGACCCACATCAACATTATGAACTCACATGGACCATTTGATCAAGTTTGGATCACAATTCCACAAGAAATTTGATCAGATCACCAAAAGGGCAAAATGGACATTTTTAGGGTTTTGACTGCACAAAGGTAATTTTTGACTGTTTGACCTAGCCAATGGAAAACCAAGCTCACATATGGACTCAAGGACCCCATGGAATTGTCTTGACATGCTCAAAAAGTTCAAAAGATCCCAAATACACAAGATTGACAGTTGAATTTCCCAGTCAATTGATCAATTTTGACTGTATACTGAAAAGTCAAACTTTGACTTTTTGGTCAAAATCAAGTGTCAAGATTCATTATTCATAAAAACATGTCAAATCATGAAACTTGTTCATCAAGAAATCAAGAAATGAAAATTAGGGTTTGAAATGAAGATTTTTCAGAACTTAGAATTTTTCTAAGTTATGAAAAACCCTGATTTTTTCCTAACTTTGTCCCACTTTCTCACCAAGATTCATTTGGATTCAAGCAAAAGTAAAAACATGAAAGTTGTAGCCTATTGCAAAATCTACAACTTTGAATCACAAAGTTTTCCCAAAAGAAGCTTGTATCTCAAGTTACAATTTTTGGAACAAGGGTACCAAACCATTCTTAACTTAGAGAAAATTTGACCTATTTTAGGCAGGATTTTTGCCTAACTTCAAGACCATTTTTCACATACTTCCACTTGGAATTTCAATTTGCATTTCAAAGATGGATTGTAGTACACATTCCAAGCTTTCCAAAATGTCCAAGAACTCATCAAACAACGTCATGGTTTGAGAGAATCGAATTTTGCAATATGGGAAAAACTCACTTTTGTTATGGCCAATTTCCATGTTCATACACTTAGGCAATTTTCAAATCAGCATGCATTTCTTGATTACAGGCCCTAAATCCTTTTTACACTCATAAATTTAATGCAAACTCATTGTGCCAAGACCATATTTTATGTGTTCAAGCATTGCATAGAGGTTTAATCCCAAATTAGAAAAAGCATTATATCCACTTTTGCAAAAGTGAACTTTATGTCAATATGCAAATCCAAGCAAGTACATTTGAAATCTCTTTGGCACAAGTTTAGGAACTAATTACACTGATCAAGACTAAGTGGTTCAGCATAGAATGGGGGCCTCTATCAGTCTAGAACTCCACTTGACCTTTTCTTACTTAAGTGTGAAGAAACATAACATTTTATACAACAACTTTCATCTCAGCTAACCAAGCCTTAAGAAAACTTGTCAAGCACTTTCTAAACATCCTAACTGAGCTAGAACACGAGTGAACCATCTCCATTGCCTTCCAAAACACAGAATCACCCTCAAACTGCCCAAACAGAGCACCTGCTGTAGTTTGAGTTCCAACTCTCATTCCTTTCATGCATTCATGCTAAAATCACTTCAAACATATCCCACAACATCCCTTGAAGCTATTCCAAACCTCAAACACGACCTGTAACACTCCCAGGCAACATCACCATTTTCATTTTCTTGTTTTGCAGTTGAAGTTCCATAGCACGATTTAAAAGGTTTCAAGACAAAGTAAAGCTTGGAATAGCATCCCTGGACATCAAGGAAGCTGTACCAATCATCACATTGCACTGAAAGTACCTCTATCATCAGATACAACTTCAACTGAACAGGTAAGTTCATGAACTCGTATCTCTCTATCCAGGCATTGTTAGCTTTAGGTTTGTGAAGAAAACATGTCACATTCATAGCCCTGAACATGCCCATGTAATTAGATTTCATTTATATTATGTGTGCTTAGAGAATTTTAAGTCTGAACATTGAATAAAAACTAGGTCAGGAATTGAGGGAGAAGAAATTCTCTCTCATCTTAGAGAGTTAAGTCAAGTTCTTTATATCCCTGAATTCGTCTCTTAATGCTCTACATTTTTCATGTTGTGAGTTTTGCTTGAAAGTCCAGGAATTGAGAGATGAAAAACGCGCGTGGATTGTGTTCAAACATGTTCTGAGGTTGAAGATGAAGTCTTCTTGGGCTGGGCCTGAGTTGACTTTCTTTTTGCACCCTTTTATTACTTTTACACCCCCTGAGCCCATTTTGCTTATTTTAACGATTTTTTGACTTTTCTTTTTTTGTTCTGACTTATTTATTTTTTCTTATAATATTAAAAATATAAAAAATATTTTTCACACCATTTTTGAATTTATAGGCATTTATTTGTTTAGAATAGTTTTTTTTGTACATAAATATATATATATAAACATGCTTTTATTTGAAAAATACTAAAATAATGTAAACACATTTATTTTCTAATTTTTATTTTATTTTATCTTCTGAAAATATTTTATATAAAATATACTTTTTTTATAAATATTAAATATTATTATTTTTGTATATATAATACATATTTAGAAATTAATACCAATATATATATATTTATTAGAATATTTAGCAAGTAATACAAAAATACATACATTTTTATTTTGTTAATATTTGGCATTAAAAATATCCTTTTTTAAATATACTTCATTTCATTTTATTTTTTTATTTAATAAATAAACATTGTACATATTAAATAAATAATACCTTTTACTTAATGAAATTAGGGTTTTGCCCTAAAATACATAAAAACTCCAAAAATTAATACTTTTTATTTTTGTTTATTTGACATAAAAAAATACTTTTTTTTTCATACACATAAAAAGCCTTTTTGCATCTTGCATATTTATCTTATTTCTATTTAATTTGTGCAATTGATTATCTTGTAAATAATTCCAAATTGATGTAATAGCTAGGTTTAAATTCCTTGTCAAATACCCCCCATTTGAACATTTGTACCCCCTTCCCATATTGTGTTGTAATAGCTTATGAACTTTAAATTTCGCACTTTATTGCTTTCTAAATATACCATGTTAGAATTAGGGTTTGTATGCAAATAAAAACAACAAAATAGTTTGACCTAATTTCAAGATAATCAAGCATGAAAATGGACAACACTAATCACACTTGCACCCCTAGGGTATTCCACTTGTTGCCTTCAATAAATGGGCCATATTGCATGTTAGGTCTCTTTGGGCAAAACAAATACAAATTCAAATGATCATAGTCCCTCGATGACGCTTTCGAAAGTTTCCTAAAAAATGATCAAGTCCCTTAAAGGAAAATTGCCCAAAGATATTTGACACCATTGCAATTATGGTCTAAACGATGACCTGCGCCCGTCCCTTTCACATCCTAACACAAGATTGTCCACCAAATGCAATGGTGGAACAAAATTGTTAAAAGGGTTAAAACATAGCAAAAATCTTTGAGAACTTTAGGGTAGATAGCTCTTAAGTACTTGTCAACTTGCAAAATGAAAACACTTGCCTATTTTTCAAACCACACTTTCAAAATAAACTTTCAAAAAACCTTGAAACATCTTTTCAAAAAAGACAAACACCTTTTGTAAAACATTTGAGTAAAGAATTGTTACAAGGGTAGCCTAGACAAGGCATCTTTTTCAAAACATTTTCAAAACCACACACAAAGCACCATTTCAAACAATTGAAAACCAAGGCAAGTTGATCTAAGCAAGTACCTAAGAGCCCATGGATAACCATGGATAGAAAGGGTGCTAATACCTTCCCTTTCTATAATCTACTCCCCGAACCCAAGAAAATATCTCAAAGGTTTTTGCTGTGCTTTTTAAACCTTTCCTTAGGATAAAATAAAAAGTCGGTGGCGACTCTTGCTCAACCGAACAAGTGCGAATACAAACGCAAAACACATAGTCAGTTCTCCCACCGTAATCATAGAACTGGCGACTCTGCTGGGGATAATTTTAAAAGTGGAGTAACCTTAGGGCTTAGATCACCCTCTTGCATGACTAATTGTTTGATTTGATTGCTTTATATCTTGGCTCTCTTGTTTGGGTTTGCAATCCTACACCCGGATTTTGGGAAACATTCATAGATAGCAATACGTTGTGGAAACTGTGCGGGGTATACCCACACGGTCGAAGCAATAGCTATATTAGTGCGACATATTTGTGAGTACCGGTAACCCTTGAGTTCAATCAAGGAGAGTACGGGGCCGCTGAGTGATGTCACTAAGCACTAATGACCTAGAACCTTACTTGACCATCTTGGCCTTTTATTAGGGGTAGTGAGATGACCGGCTTTGGTGCAGTCCGAAGTTGGTAGATACTCGATACTACACTCATTGAGGGTTGTTTTCTTGGAATATTTTGGTCGCTAGTTAAGTGGCTAAACCAAAACAATGAACAATGAAAACAATTCAGTGATATTGAGCTCCTTAGAACCCGGTTACTATTTATAGGACAGGTTTTTAAGCCAACTACACTCAAGAGGGTACTTACCTATGAAACCCCATGCAAGTCTGAAACTAGGGTTTGGTGTGATTTGCTTGTACATATGTTTGTGCATACATCATGAACATCATAAAGCATCATATGCATTCACTAACCATTTCAAGGGTTTAGATCTTCATCTTTGTTCTTGTTTTGTAGGTCATGGAAATTCCTCGCAGAAAAACCATCCAAGTCAACCTTGTGAGAATCTCTCCTCAACTCAAGGAGCTCACCTCAAGAATTCCGGAAAGCTCATCCTTCAGTGAAAGACATGTTAGACTGCTTAGCTTAGTCAACACCAACATTGAAGAAGACATGATGAAAGTGCTATTCCAGTTCTTTGACCCTCTTCACCACTGTTTCACTTTCCCCGATTACCAGTTGGTGCCCACTTTGGAGGAGTTTTCTCAACTCCTGAGAATTCCTATCCTTAATCAACTACCCTTCAACGGTACGGAAAAGGAACCAAAGTCGGAAGATGTTGCTCGAGCATTACATCTACAACCATCCGACATCAAGGGGCATTGGGAAACCAGAAGCGGCGTCAAAGGATTCTTAGCAAAATTCTTGTTTGAGAAGGCACAAGAATGTTGGAATTCATTGGACCTACAAGCCTTTGAAGAAATTGTGGCACTCCTTATCTATGGGTTGGTCTTGTTCCCAAATTCTGACCAATTGGTAGATGTCAACACCGTCAAAATCTTCTTGTCCAGAAATCCAATACCAACATTGCTTGGGGACATTCTTCACTCATTTTACATACGAACAATGAGAAAGAGGGGTGTTCTCGTGTGTTGTACTCCTCTCCTTGCAAGGTGGTTTATTTCGCACCTTCCACAATCTGTCTTGAAGAATGACCAAGGCTCAAGGTGGTCCCAACGGTTGATGACTCTTACTCACTCTGATGTACATTGGTGTTCTCGGTCCAGAGAAAATGTCATCATCGTCGATCATTGTGGAGAGTTCCCTAATGTCCCATTACTTGGCATTAGAGGGGGCATTACCTACAACCCTTGCCTAGCTTTGAGGCAATTTGGATATGCACGGAGGGATGGCCCTCACGACATGTTGATTCCTGACCTAGTTTTTGACTTCGACAACGATGCGCAGGGACTTCGCCAAAGATTCATCAGAGCTTGGGGAAGGCCCAACAAGGTTGATAGCAAGACACTGGGACACAAGAACTCCATCCCCCTTAAGCCTTATCTCAAGTGGGTACGAGCCCGAGCCCAGAGTCTAATGATGCCTTATCCTCATGTTCTCCCTGTGATTAAAGAGCCTGTTAAGGAAGGAGAGGTTCCCTACACCATCCTATATCCTGACATGCCTACATCGTGGGAGGAAATGCAGAAGAGCTGGATTCAGCTCAAGGAGGAACGGGGGACTTTTAAAGCTAGCTTCTACGCCAGCGAGAAGAAGGTTCTAGAGCTTACCCGCCGACTCCATGAGCAAGAGGCCCTCAACACCTACATCGCACCAAAGAGGATGCGCAATGTCTTTTTACCTTGAGAAGTTATTTTGTAATATTTGGCCCATGGGGCATTTATGTACTAACAAATTTCTTCTTATTAATATGACGTGCGTTCTTCTTTGTCTGCAACAATTTTGAATGTTCTA
Source organism: Vicia faba (assembly GCA_948472305.1). Lineage (NCBI taxonomy): Eukaryota > Viridiplantae > Streptophyta > Magnoliopsida > Fabales > Fabaceae > Vicia > Vicia faba. Next base: position 1,648,028,967 of record OX451737.1, on the reverse strand, counting down.
AATCCTTGAATGCATTGCATACATAAGTATATCATTCATCATGCGCATAAGCAGGTCTCACTCCAGGTTTCCTTATATGTCTGCTATTTATTTCAGTAGGATGGATCTCGAGCAAACAGTCAAAGACCTACAAGCTCAAAATGCACAGTTCCAGTAACTCCTGATGACCTTGGCTAAGGGTCGGGAGGATCTCAAGACCTTGCTGGGGAATAAAGACCCAGTGAAAAAGAAGAAAAAGAGACTCGGGTTGGCTACTTTAGGGAGAAGATTTGAAGGAGAGACCAGGAGAGTGCTTGAATTTCCTCCTACTTCTGATGAAGGAACCAGTAAAGGAGGCGGGGCTGCGGTACCTTCCGAGTCCGATGTGGAAGAAGAGGAGGTCGAAGAGGATGAAGACTACTCTGATCAACAATACCCTCCGGCTGATGATAAATACAAAGGTTTAGAAGACAGGTTGGCCGCCATGGAACTACAGAGAGTACCGGGTTTGGATTTTGAAGACTTGGGTTTAGTTGCCGGGATTGTGATTCCCCCAAAGTTCAAAGTGCTAGTTTTTGTGAGGTATGATGGGCTGTCCTGTCCAAAAATGCATCTCAGGTCTTACGTAAGGAAGATTCAACCTTATACGGCAGATAAGAACCTTTGGATCCATTTCTTTCAAGACAGCCTTTCTGGGGCTCAACTGGAGTGGTTTTATCAGCTAGAGGGAACCAGCGTCCGAAACTGGGAAGACTTGGCCACCGCTTTTTACAAACAATATCAGTACAATTCTGACCTTGCTCCTACGCGTACCCAACTTCAGGGTATGTCACTGGGAACCGGCGAAGGATTCAAAGAATATGCACAAAAATGGAGGGATTTGGCTGGCAGGGTGCAGCCTCCTTTAACTGACCGTGAACTTGTTGATATGTTTCTAGGGACCCTATCTGGGCTATTTTTCAATCATCTGATTGGTAACTCTTCCGCGGGGTTTACCGATTTGATCTTAACAGGCGAAAGAATAGAAGTTGGCATCAAGTCAGGAAAGATTCAGAAGGGTGCCGCTGCAAGTGTTGAGAAGAAGCCTTTTAAGAAGGAAACGACTGTGGTATATTCTCAGAGAAGAGCAGGGAAGACTGAACGTCGGCCAACTGTGGGGGCCGTAATGATCCAAAACCCTTCAAGTGAGCAGCCTCGCTATAACCAGTCCAGACCAAATCAACAACGGGTGGAACGGCCACAACGGCAGTTCACCCGCATTAATATGACGCCAGCGCAAGTGCTTCCCCATCTGTTAAAGTTGAATCTCGCCACTATCAAAGAGGCACCAAAAAATGTGAATATGTCCTCTCCGCATTATCATCCTAATGCTAAATGCGCCTACCATTCTGACAGTGTCGGGCACGACACCAACGATTGTTGGGCACTCAAGCATAAAATCCAAGACCTGATAGAGGCGAAGGAGGTGGAGTTTGACGCTCCGGAGAAGCCTAATGTGATATCTGCTCCCATGCCGAAGCACGACCGAAATGTCAATGCCATTGAAGAAGATTTGTATGTTGCTGATGTCAATGATCTGATAACTCCGTTGTTAACCATCAAGTTGAATCTGTTAAGGGCCGGGATCTTCCCGGGATGTAAAGAAGACTGCTATTGTTGTTACTCTCTGCCGTTTGATTGTCCGTTACTGAAAAAAGGCATCCAAGGCCTAATGGACAGTCGACAAATTTTGTTTGAAAAAGTTTCTGCTACTCCAACCCATACTGAAGATGTCTCAATCATAACCATTCACGCCAATCTTTCCAAGGCCGTCAAAAAGCCTGTTAAGATTACACCAGTTACGAAATCTGTTCCTTTGAAGATAACAATGCCAGGGCCTGTCCCCTATGTTTCGGAGAAGTCAATACCATGGAACTATGGCGGTGACGTCTACTACCATGGTATTAAACAAATCGAAATAACTGAAGAAAGTTCGGATGATGAAGAAGTCAGCATTGGAAACATTGCAGGTACGAGCAAAATCACCCGGAGCGGGAGAATATTTTCTCCAGAGATTGCCCCTCCAAGAGCAATCTTTGGACCCTCATCTGCTGACAAGGTCATCCCTGCACCAATAAAACTCTCCGTTAGAACCCCATTGATTGAAGATGTTGTTTTTCCTAGTATTGTCCCTCCTACCGCTATTGATAAAGGTAAGGGAATCCAAGATGAGCTCGTCAGGACGAGGGCTTAACCCTTGGTCATCCCGGAGACCTCCAAGAAAGAAATGGATGAGATATTGAAGATAATCAAAAGGAGTGATTACGATGTGGTAGAACAACTGGGGAAAATCCCCTCAAAGATCTCCATGCTGGCACTACTACTTTGCTCGGAAGCGCACGCTAAAGCTTTGATAAAATTCCTGAAGGCAGCCCATGTGCCCCAGGAAACCTCTGCAGATCAATTCCAAAATTGCGTGGCTAGCCTTACTGCGGACAATGGATTAGGTTTCTCTGATGCCGACCTAACTCCTAAAGGTAGAAACCACAATGATGCTTTGCACATTTCAGTCGAGTGCCGAGGAACTACTCTCGCACATGTCTTGGTCGACACTGGTTCGTCGTTGAATGTACTGCCTAAGAAAGATTTGGACCGACTAGATTGTGAAGGGTTAGAGTTGAAGCCGAGTGATATTGTTGTCAGAGCTTTCGATGGTTCGAAGAGGATGGTCCATGGGGAGGTTGAAATTCCCATCAAGATAGGCACTGAGGTGTTTAAATCTACTTTCTATGTGATGGACATCCGTCCGTCTTACTCTTGCTTGTTGGGTAGGCCTTGGATACACCATGCCGGGGCAGTCACCTCCTCCTTACATCAAATGTTGAAGTACTGTTGGCTGAAGATTTTGATAATATTATTAGAAGCCAAGCGAATTGAACATTTCGATCGAAATGAAACAAAGCATCATGTTTCGAAGTAGCAGAAGCAGTGTTTCGAATAAGCATGTCAAAGCTTGGAGCTTCAAGTGGCAATTATGGGAACATATCTAAAGAAGTCTCGAAATAACAACAAGGCTGTGTCTGAGAAGTACGTTCGAAACGGAGAAGTACCAAAGCATTTGAAATTCAAATGGAAGCGGGACATTCGAAGTTTGAAATTTATGTGCTGGAGCATTTGGAGACACGTGGAAAGAAGAGAGAGGCATTGTTCTGCATGTTCTGAACGTGGCATAATCCTATAGCAAGACCGTTATGGTCGAATTAGTATAAATAGAAGTCTTAGTATTAGGATTTCGTGTGTCATATCTATTGTACTAAATACTCAGTAACATTCAAACTACCACATGGCAAGGGAAACGAATGCAAGAGCAATGTACGTATGATAGCACCACATATTTATGATTTAATGAAAACCTTTTATCATTTCCAGCACTTTCCTTTATCTTTCTGCCAAATAACATTTACAAGTTTTCTAATTCAAAGTCTTTTTACTTCGAAATCTCTTCATTAAAGCCTTACATTTCAATGCTTTCTTTACATTTCAAGCACTTTACATTTCAGAAAACTGTCATACTTTTCATGCCTTTATCTTCAAGTTTTGTCTTTCGAAAATCTATTTTTACTTAAAGTCATTTACAGATTTCTTGCATTAAACGCTTTCTTCATATTTCAAATCTTTTACGTTCCAGAACATCTTTTACATTAACTGTTTTTATAATTCGAAGCCATTTACTTCCCTTTTATACAATTTTACATGTCTTTACAATTAACATTTATTCATGCAAGTTAGTTTCGCGCATATACATTTTGATTATACCTTTAGATCTTTAAGAGAGAAATCGAAATAAGCCAAACACCTATACAACACTCAAATACCAATCATGAATATCTGTTCGATCATGAGAGTAACCCTAATGACCAAGGAATCCTAGGATCAATCTAGTCAATCCTGTGAGTTACCAAAGAAATTGAGTAACAGTCAGTAAGTTTATTCGATAGTTTGGAAGACTAGCGGTTGTTTACCAGAAATCACTGGAAACAAAAGAGGATAGCTGGTCGAACTTGTGCCAGCCCTAGCAAGTGGGACGTCCCTTTGAGCCAACTTTGCCTTCATATACCCAATAGGGTCATTTCGTCTCAGGAGTGCAAGCTCCTCGTCAGTCATTCGAGACAAAGAGGATTGAGGGAGTTCCACACGTAGGGGAGGCACGTCCATTTCAACCTCCATGGGTTCGTTGGTTGCATCACCATCCCCTTCATTCGTTTCGTGCTCTTGATCTTCTTCATCATCATCCAAGTCCACCACTTCGATGCCTTCCCTTTCACTGCTATTTGTGTTGGACTCCGTCCCAGCAGTCGAATCATCATTAGCATTCTCCTCCTCAGACTCTTCGTCTGCAGATTCTTCGTCTCTTTGTCCAGAATCAGCTTTCTCTCCTTCAGTTTGAGTGTCCTTTGGGTCCTCTTGAAGAGTTTCAAGAGGGGACTTTTGAAGAGAAGCTCTTTGCAAATCCCCTGCAGATGTTTGAAGTGGTGTTTCGTTTGTCTCTTTCAGAGGAATGGAGGTACCTTGATCATCCTGCTGCTCAGAAGTTCCAGCGAGAACTGCCATATTGGAGGAACCTTTATTCTGTACAAGGTTGCTGGAATCTCCTTGAGGGGAGGAGTTGAGTGGAGCAGCAGCTTTGGATGGTGAGTTCGAAGTAGTGGAAGCTGGATTCAAGATGTTCTGCAAGGAGCAACAGAATGTTAAAAACATGCACCAAGGTAATAAGAAGTTATTATTGTCAAAAAGATTTAAAAGGTTCAATTTACCTGTGGACTCTCGGAGGAGAGGTTACTAGCTATGCGTTCCAACATTGTGTTGGAGGTCGAAGGTGGAATTTTGGATTTGGGCGAGGGAGCAGCATCCCTGGAATCTAGTCCAGAGACACTAGTTGGAACGGTACTTTTCGAAATATCTTTCTTTGGCTTCTTCTTCGAAGCAGTTGTTAAGTTTCCTCCAGCCTTGGGATCTTCCCCAGTGGTGCTTGATTTCCGCTTCTTGGGAGTAGTAGGAGGAAGCTTGTTGGTCTGAAAAGTTTTAAACAAAGAGTTAGATGCAAAAAACATGAGTGAATTCGAAACATCAAGGCTGAGTGATTACCGTTGGAGTTGGAACACTGGTTGTTGTAGGTATTGTTATTGTTGTGGTTGCAGCAATAGTGGTTGTTTCGGGTGGAGTCACTTTGTCAGTAGTTTCGATGGAGGCTTGAGAGGCACTCCCTTCTTTCGACTTCGAGGCAGCTGTCTTTATCCTGATGGCTGAAAATCGAAACAATTAAAGCAAAGGTTAAAGATATGGAAAATGAAAGACGTTTGGGATTTTCCCAAGCATTCGCACCTGTGCCTTGATCAGATTTAATTGACATGGCAGAAAGGTCGTATCGAAGGTGTCCTGGGAAATCATGAAGCCAATGTCGAGCCCATGTCACAGTCTCAGATGGCTTTGGTTTCCTTTGAAGATGTTTGAACATCTCTTTGCAAGTGAACCACCAAGGATATGGGGGAAACCAAGCCAGAGCCAGTTCTGAGGTAGGTAGTCTGGGAAATTTAGGTGGATGCATTTCGAATGCCAACCTATACCTATCCTCAGGTGACAACCCTGAAGGAAGTTTTAACTTAGAAACTTTTTGTTTAAATTTTTCCTTCAAGGTCTCAGCCGCTTGATGCACAGTGGAGTCCAAGCGTGTGGGGTCATAAGTAGTTTCAAAATAATTTTGGAAAGCTTTAATCTCTTCGGCATGAGTAAACATACCTTTCTTTGCTGGTACCTGCACATCGAAGGCATCAATTAGTTTCTGTTGAATTGTAAGTGTATCGAACATATAAGTTTGATAAAACTTGGTCCACCATTCCAGAAACCCTTTAGCTATGAGATGGGTAGGTTCGAAGGTTATCAGCTCAAACTGGGCAAAGCCTTGATATTGTTCTTGCTGTATTTTGGCTTCCCGTGCCTTCAAAGTTCGCCCAGAAGTAATGGCACTCTCAGTTTGAAATAAAGGTTCAGGAATCAGTTGGCATAAGCCAAACTGTCTCGAAACAAAATTTGGCTGGTAAGCGAAAATAAAAATCTGGTTCTTGGCTGGAGTTATTCTTGAAGAAATGAGTCTAGGTAGCAAAAAAGCTCTCCATACATCCTGAATCTCCTTGCTCTTGATAGCTTCTGAGAGAGCCATGGTGAACCAAGAAGGTCCATGAGCCCTCGAAGCAAAAGGCACCATGCTCTCTTCGAACTTGTGCCTTTTGGAGAATATCATGATGTACTTCGAGAATAGGACTTTGAAGTCATCTTTGTCGTCATTTGGAGTTAATCTTCGAAGCCTAGTGCCTTCGACTATCCTATCAATTATCTCAGGGTCTTGTTCATCAATGGTGTTGGCAGTTGACAAGGAGGGTTCGAACATGGCATTTAGCCATAGTTGAAGTAACCAAAAAGGGCCAGCCAACAGGATGTTCTTGGAGGTATGCGATTTGAGGCTCGAAACAGCTGACCTCAGGCTTTCATAAAGGTCAACTAAGAGCAGTTCACTTAAGCACACTTTTCGATTTTCATGCAAATACCTAGCTAGAGGAACGAACCTACTGGCTACCTGTAGGGATCTACTGCAGAAAACGTATCTTGACAGCCATAGGGTTAAGAAAGCAATGTGTTCTACGTCAGACACATTGTCTCCCTCAGCATGGTAGTGACTGATAAACTTGTAAAAACTTGCTAGCTTGAATTCGAAGTCAATTATGCTTGAATGTTCTTCGTTGTCGGGGATATAAGTTTCTCCTACTGGCGATAGCCCAGTGATGGCCGCTATGTCGAAGAAGGTGGGGGTGATCATTCCACCTGGGAGATGGAAAGTATTATAGGTACTGTCCCAGAAATAGAGGGACGCGAATAGCAGAGGGTGGCTGTAGGTGAAACCAGGCTTCGATAGCTTAATCAAATTATAGATACCTAATTCTTCCCATTGCTGGGATTTCTTAGCTTCTACTTTCTTGAACCAGTTTTGATAAGCAGTATCGGAGGTGGGGCAAGATCGAAACGGCTTAAAATTACTTTTTACATAGTCCAAGACAAAGGGGTCCTTAGGAGGAATAGTTGGATTTTCTATGGTATTTGAACCAGAAGATTCTATTGCCTTAGGGGCGTCCATTTTGTTAAACAAGGGTTTGAAACTATAGCAAACTGGGAAAATTGTCCTGGTATCTTTTAATATTTCAAAAACCGTAAGAGGGCCATTTAAAGCTAACCTCTTACCAGCAACGGTGGTAGGAATGAGTACCTGTGACGCATACAACATTTCTTTTTCCTTTGAAATCATCTGAGGAGCAAGAACAGATTGTCCTTGGTGAGTGATAATCTTACTTTCCATTGTAGTTCCTGCAGTTTTTCCTTTCTTCTTAGAAACCTTTTTGAGTTGGGATGAAGTAGAAGAAGACATTTTTGAAGGATGTTGAAAGCTTAGGGTTTTTTGACGAGATAAGGAGGGTAAAAGATTCAGAGTATGAAAAGAAAAGAAAAAGACTAAGTGGATGATGTTTTATAATGTGGAAGTTTAAGCATCCACTGAATAAGGGTGTGATACGTGGAAATCATGGGTTGGTGTGATGAAGAGGTGGCGTAAAGTTAACATGGGTAATAGGCGTGATTTAAAGATAATCATTGTTTGTAACTGCACCATACTGTGAAGTGGCTCCAGGCGGTTAAGGAATCCAAAAAGTGCTATGATTGACGTGACTGGAGTCAAATGCATTAAATGTTACGATGATTCGAAGGTCACATCAAAATCTTGTGTAGATGTTTAAAATAGGTATTTCTCAGAGAGTTCGAAATACATATTTTAAAGGGGCAATTTGTTGGCTGAAGATTTTGATAATATTATTAGAAGCCAAGCGAATTGAACATTTCGATCGAAATGAAACAAAGCGTCATGTTTCGAAGTAGCAGAAGCAGTGTTTCGAATAAGCATGTCAAAGCTTGGAGCTTCGAGTGGCAATTATGGGAACATATCTAAAGAAGTCTCGAAATAACAACAAGGCTGTGTCTGAGAAGTACGTTCGAAACGGAGAAGTACCAAAGCATTTGAAATTCAAATGGAAGCGGGACATTCGAAGTTTGAAATTTATGTGCTGGAGCATTTGGAGACACGTGGAAAGAAGAGAGAGGCATTGTTCTGCATGTTCTGAACGTGGTATAATCCTATAGCAAGACCGTTATGGTCGAATTAGTATAAATAGAAGTCTTAGTATTAGGATTTCGTGTGTCATATCTATTGTACTAAATACTCAGTAACATTCAAACTACCACATGGCAAGGGAAACGAATGCAAGAACAATGTACGTATGATAGCACCACATATTTATGATTTAATGAAAACTTTTTATCATTTCCAGCACTTTCCTTTATCTTTCTGCCAAATAACATTTACAAGTTTTCTAATTCAAAGTCTTTTTACTTCGAAATCTCTTCATTAAAGCCTTACATTTCAATGCTTTCTTTACATTTCAATGCTTTCTTTACATTTCAAGCACTTTACATTTCAGAAAACTGTCATACTTTTCATGCCTTTATCTTCAAGTTTTGTCTTTCGAAAATCTATTTTTACTTAAAGTCATTTACAGATTTCTTGCATTAAACGCTTTCTTCATATTTCAAATCTTTTATGTTCCAGAACATCTTTTACATTAACTGTTTTTATAATTCGAAGCCATTTACTTCCCTTTTATACAATTTTACATGTCTTTACAATTAACATTTATTCATGCAAGTTAGTTTCGCGCATATACATTTTGATTATACCTTTAGATCTTTAAGAGAGAAATTGAAATAAGCCAAACACCTATACAACACTCAAATACCAATCATGAATATATGTTCGATCATGAGAGTAACCCTAATGACCAAGGAATCCTAGGATCAATCTAGTCGATCATGTAAGTTACCAAAGAAATTGAGTAACAGTCAGTAAGTTTATTCGATAGTTTGGAAGACTAGCGGTTGTTTACCAGAAATCACTGGAAACAAATTGGCACGCCCAGTGGGACGAATAATTGGACATTAGAAATAAAGATTTGTTGAGACATAACCATTATAAAAACGTTGGAACCTAAGAAGTTTGCTGTTTTATGAACCTAAGAAGTGGTAAAATAACCAACAGCAACCAACCTTTATCCAGAAGAAAACGTTTGACCAAGATGTCTAATTCTGACAATCAACAAGGGGAACAAAATGCCCCACATACAACAGGCAGTAATGTGTCCACTTCGATGGGAACATCTAATGTGATCCCTTCGAATGCACAGTCTGTTGCATCTTCAACCAGTAATATAGCCACCAATGGAGTAAGTGGCATATCAACTAATAGTTCGATCTTAGGAAATACTGGAACCATTGGTTACCCTGGGGGATTCGTTCCACCATCAGGGGCACAATCCCATTTCGCCACTCCACTAACTAGACCACCTGGCTTCGATGGAAATAGAACCAGAAATTCCACTTATGGAATGCCAACATCTTTTATGGAAGGTTTACACAATTCCACATCAAATTCATCACCACAATTAGGGTCTGGGTCTGGGGCGAATCAGTTTATGACAAACAACCAAGGGTCAGTGGGTTATAGCACAATGCCTATTTTAACCACAGAAAACCAGTTGGCTTTTAGGCAATTAATGGATGACAGTAACCATAATATGATAGGGGTGTTAGCACAAACTATGCAGGAAATATTTGCCCCAATAGTTTAAAATGTGACTGTGACAAATAGGGAAAACGCTGACAACATGAGTCGAATAGCGGATTTCTTTGCTCCCCCAGAAAGGCGTAGGCAGAATCAGGAGGGATTTCGAGCAAACATGCCTGTTATATAACAAATTGCTAACGACCCAATTTATAGACCACCTGGAGAAGAAGTTAACTTAGGGGCCAGGGCACCAAGATTGGAAGCCCCAATAATCCTTGGCCCACAAAGAGAAATTATGGAACCAGGGGCAAGGGTCGAAAGGCTAGAAGCCCCAGAGTTTCGAGAAGAACAACCTAGGGGAATTGTCATGGTCGGTCGAAATCAAGATGCTGATGCTGTCGTTCATAGAATTCGAAACGATAACATCTTGGCAGAAAACAATCTAACCACCATGATAGAGAGAGTCATGGCCCAGAATGGCCTCAACACAGGAATGAGAAGGCCAAATTATGCTTCTCCTATATTAGATTGCATAATTCATACTGATTTACCAAGGGGATATAAAGTCCTTAAATTTACAAAGTTCGCTGGGGATACCAATGAGTCAACAGTCGAACATATAGCGAGATATCTAACCGAAGCGGGAGATATAGCCAATAATGAAGATCTCAGGATCAAATACTTCCCAAGTTCCTTGACTAAGAACACCTTCACATGGTTTACCACTTTGCCTCCTGGGTCCATTGATACTTGGGCTCTCTTGGAGAGATTATTCCATGAACAATTTTACATGGGACAGTCGAAAATAAGCTTGAAGGAATTAGCCAGTGTCAAGAGAAAGTTCACCGAACCCATAGACGATTATCTGAACAGATTTAGGCTTTTGAAATCCAGATGTTACACAGTAGTGCCTGAACATGAGTTAGTCGAAATGGCCGCTGGTGGTTTGGATTACTCTATTCGAAAGAAACTAGACACTCAATATTTGAGGGATATGGCTCAGTTAGCCGATAGGGTTCGACAGGTCGAAAGGCTAAAGGCCGAAAAAGCCAGAGTCTTTAAGAATAGCAAGAAAGAAAGGATTTCCTATGTTGGAACTGAGGAAGCAGAAGAATATCCTGAATTCGAATTCGAAGAGGTCGAAATCGACCTCGCTGAATTAAAACAGGCTCCACCTTATTCCTGCAAATTATTGGTTCCCACAAAAGGGAAAGAGATTGTTGAAAATGAGAAAAGTGACAAATTCCCAAAGAAGGTTTATACCTTCGATGTCACCAAATGTGACGAGATTTTCGATTTACTTGTCAAAGATGGCCAACTCATTGTGCCATCAAATGTCAAAATACCTCCTTTAGATCAGAGAAAGAAGAGAGGATTTTGCAAATATCATAGTTTCCTAGGCCACAAAACCTCACAATGTTTTCTTTTCAGGGACCTAATTCAAAACGCAATCAAAGATGGCAGACTAAAGTTCGCTGATAAGGCAAAGATGAAAGTGGACGAAGATCCCTTGGACGTCGCAGACACCAACTACTCCGAGCCTGCATGCATTGGAGAGATTAACATGGTGGAAGCTGACCAAAGCGATGCCCTAACAGGGGAGAAAGGTACTGAAACTGAAAACTGGGTGATGGTCGAAGTCGATAAGGAGGCCACTGAAGACATCCAGAAGATACCAGAGACTTCGATTGAAGCAACACCTGTAGCTGTTGCAAAAGAAACCCAGGCTGCTGAAGGCCAGGGAAATCGAAACCAAGAACTAACACAGGTCACTGAAGGCTTGAGGCTGGAATTGGAGAAAATCCAAATCACGAAGCCAACTTCCCCTCAGAAGGAAATATGGGACACTCTAGGGGAACCCAGTGGAAAATTTGACTATTTGGTCAAGTATTCTGCCCCAGAGAGTTCGAAGGTTCAGATTGAGGATATAAAGCCCACAGGATGGGGCGATGATGAAGCTAAGGGGGAAGATGTTGAGATAAATATGGTGGATATGGAGAGGCCTCGCTCTGAGATGGAGGAAGTAGAAAAATACTTATAAAAAGAGAAGTATAGAATGGAGGATAATCACACTGGAGATGCTAGTCTCAAGGATTACCTCATGACATGCCACAAAGGAGATTCATGCATGATATTGTGCCCTAGGTGCAGCATCCTTTGCAATCAGAGAATCGCTGCGAATTTCGAAAGGGTACAGAGGACTCGAACTGGCAACAATTGGCGCCAGGATAACCAGCTTTTCAGGTGTTATCCCAAGGCTGGAGAAAGTTTGCTGGAATTTGTGTTTCGTTGCTACAAAGGGGCAACCAATTTCTTGATTTGCCCAAGGTGTTCTGCTGTGTATGACTAAAGCATGGCCAGAGCCTTCGAAACGATTCCCTTCGCCCCTTGTTGGAACCATCAAGAAACTGTCCAGATGGGCCCACGTTTCGACAGCAGACACAAACAACGAAGGCCTAATAGCCCTCACCCCAAGGCTGCTCAAAGAGTGACTTTCAAACTCCCTGCTGAAGTGCCAACCGACAGATGGTTACAAGTCAGAAATGACAAAGGCAAAGATAGATGGAGAAACACCGAACGAAATGCACGCCATGCTGTGACATACAGAAGGCAATTCAACACAGCAAAAAGGGAGGAGGTAAGATTAGAAAATTACAAAGGAAGGAACCCCATGCCAAGATCCCAGTGGCGCAGGCAACAAAGGATTCGAAAGGCTGAAAGGGAAGCCGTGGCAAACAAAGGGGTCACTTCAACAAAGAACCAAGGTGAATCTAGCACCAACAAACCAAAAAATCAAACTGAAGACAAACCTCCAGTCAATAGGAGGCTTTTCTCTGAAGTACAACGGGATGAACCAAAGGAATACACTCCAGGCCCAGAAGAGGACGAAGATATGATAACAGATAACTTCGAATCGGAGGGGGAGTCTTCATTCAACCTAAACTGTAACGTGGTGTCTGTGCTTCCCTGTGAATTTGGGCAGGAAACTGAGATTGATGAATGTGAGGAAGAAGATACCACAGATTTGATGAAACATAGACCTGTGTGCTAATATGTGATGGACAATGGGGCTGTTGAGGAACAAAATGCGTTCTTCGAACGTCCAGAACCTACTATGAAGAACCATCTTAAGCCACTTTTTATTCGGGCAAAAGTTGGTGTCCATGGTGTGAACAAGGTTCTAGTAGATGGAGGTGCTGCAGTCAATTTGATACCCCATTTCATGCTGAAAAGATTAGAGATCCGCGAAGGAGACATCAAGCCCCATAATATGGTTCTGTCCAATTATGAGGGAAAAGTGGGCAAAACACTGGGAGTGGTCCAGTTGGAATTGACAATAGGCTCAAGCTGTAGGCCCACCATGTTTATGGTGATCGAAGCCAAGGCCAACTATAACTTATTGCTGGGAAGGGAGTGGATCCATGGCGTGGGGGCAGTTCCTTCGTCAATGCATCAGCGACTAGTTCTGTGGAGAGATGATGGAATCGTGGAAAACATCGAAGCAGACCAGAGTTACTTTATGTCAACAGTCAATTTAGTTGACAAGAGGGATTATGATAAAAATCTGGCAAAGATTGCTCCGTGTGTTCCAAATGATGAGATTAACGAAACCAGAAACGCCCACTACTACATGACCCTTCGCCATGATGGCCTTTACTGGGATAGAACAATAATCAGTGAAGAAGAGGGGGTCGAAAGCACTATACAAAAACGGCCAGCAGGCTGGGACTTCGACAACCTTATCCATGACTGAGTCCACCTTTTTCGAAAGGATTTCGGCCTATATGGCTGAGAACGAATCAAAAGCGGCCTTAGAGGCTGAAATAAATAAATCAACTATAAAGATGACCGAAGCAAGTGGGGATGGCTCGAAATGTTCACCCTTCAGAGAATTTGAGATGGATCAAAGGTTGGATGCCATCTACGATAAAGAACCCTTATGCTTCGAAAGGGACCCCATAAACTCAGGTGCCAAAATGTTGGCACAAGATCCACTCGAAGAAGTCAACTTAGGGGATGAAAAAACGAAAAGAATAACCTACATAAGTGCAAAACTCAGCCCAGGCCTCAAGAAGGAAGTAATCGAAGTCCTCAAGGAAAATAAAGATTGCTTCGCATGGGATTATGATGAGATGCCTGGTTTAAAGAGGGAGTTGGTCGAACACAGACTGCCAATCAAAGATGGCAAGAAGCCCATCAAACAAACTCCCAGAAGATTCGCACCAGCGGTTCTCACAAAAATTAAAGCTGAGATCGAAAGGTTGTTGCGTTGCAAATTCATCAGAACAACAAGGTACTTCGAATGGTTAGCAAACATAGTACCTGTTATTAAGAAAAATGGTTCTTTAAGAATCTGCATAGATTTTAGGGATTTAAACACTGCAACCCCTAAAGATGAATATTCCATGCCTGTGGCAGAAATGCTAGTAGATTCTGCTGCAGGGTTCGAATACTTGAGTATGTTAGATGGATACTCTGGGTATAATCAGATTTTTATTGCTGAAGAAGATGTTGCAAAGACAGCATTTCGTTGCCCAGGAGCCTTAGGCACCTACGAATGGGTAGTGATGCCTTTTGGTTTAAAGAACGCTGGGGCAACTTATCAAAGGGCAATGAATTCAATTTTTCATGATTTCATTGAAACCTTCATGCAGGTGTATATTGATGATATAGTCATCAAATCTATATCTGCAGAAACACATTTGCATCATTTGAGCCAATCATTCGAACGAATGAGAAAACATGGCTTAAAAATGAATCCCCTTAAATGTGCATTTTTTGTGCAGGCTAGAGATTTTCTTGGTTTTGTGGTTCACAAGAAAGGGATTGAAATCAACCAGAACAAAACCAAAGCCATAATGGAGACGACAGCACCTACGTCAAAAAGGGAGTTGCAATCTCTGCTAGGGAAAATTAACTTCCTCAGAAGATTCATTTCGAACCTGAGTGGAAGAACCCAAGCTTTCTCTCCGTTACTTCGTCTAAAGCAAGGCCAAGCCTTCGAATGGAACGAAGCTCACCAGGAGGAATTTGACAGGATAAAAAGATACCTCTCTCAGCCTCCTATTTTGTCTCCACCTTCATGGGGAAAGCCCATGAGATTGTACATATCTGCCTCTGAAGTTAGTATAGGTAGTATGCTAGCACAAGAAGATAGCAATGGCATCGAAAGAGCCATATACTATTTAAGTAGAGTGCTAAATGATGCAGAGACCAGATATAGCAATTTAGAAAAGCTATGTCTCTGTTTGTATTTCTCTTGTACGAAACTCAAGTATTATATAAAACCTGTTGATGTTTATGTTTCATCTCATTTCGATGTCATTAAACATATGCTTTCAAAACCAATAATGCATAGCAGAGTTGGTAAATGGGCTTTAGCCTTAACAAAATATTCTTTGACTTTCATGCCTTTAAAAGCTATGAAAGGTCAAGTGATTTCTGACTTCATTGTGGACCATTCTTTGGTTGAGCAGACTGTCATGAGTTATGTCGAAATGCAACCATGGAAATTGTACTTTGATGGTTCAACCCACAGGAATGGAAGTGGCGTTGGAGTTCTTCTAATTTCTCCTGAAGGAATTCCAACAAAATTCAAGCATAAATTAGATGGTCCTAGTTGCTCGAACAACGAAGTTGAGTATGAAGCGCTCATTGTTGGACTTGAAGCTTTGTTGGAATTGGGGGCAACCAGAGTCGAAATTAAAGGAGACTCTGAATTAGTGGTCAAACAAATTACAAAGGAATATAAGTGCATAAAGGAAAACTTAATGGTATACTTTGTTATAGTCCATAGGCTATTAAGGAAATTTGAATACATGGATATTCAACACATACCAAGAATAGAGAACCAAGAAGCAAATGACTTAGCGCAGTTGGCTTCGGGTTATAAAGTTTCTACCAAGAACTTTAAGGATTTAGTTGAATTAAGGGGTAGAGTTATGGCTACTAGATTCACACCATCGGATCTGGAAAGTATGAAATTGGGATATGCTGAGAAACAAGGATTCGAAATATTAGCCATAAATACTTTGTCAGATGCAGATTGGCGAAGTCCACTGAAGAGTTATTTAGCAGACCCAACTCTGAACGTGGATAGAAAGACAAAATACAGAGCATTGTCATATCTCCTCATGGGGAATGAGATGTCAAGGAACGCCTGATACAGTTGTTGAATGAGTATGTTGAAATCTTCGCTTGGTCTTATGAAGACATGCCGGGTTTAGACACAGACATCGTGGTTCACCGTCTCCCCACAAGAGAGGATTGTCCACCGATCAAGCAACCGCCGAATGAGGCCAGACATGTCTGAAAAGATCAAAGCAGAAGTGATGAAGCAATTCGACGATGGCTTTCTGGCTGTTACGTCCTATCTTCAATGGGTCGCTAACATCGTGCCAGTACCTAAGAAAGATGGCAAAGTCAGGATGTGTGTGGACTACTGGGATTTGAATAGGGCCAGCCCCAAAGATGATTTTCCACTTCCACACATTGACATTTTGATCGACAACACAGCTCAGCACAAAGTGTTTTCCTTCATGGATGGATTCTCGGGCTACAATCAAATCAAAATGGCCCCCGAGGATATGGAGAAAATAACTTTTGTCACACAGTGGGGCACTTTCTGTTACAAGGTGATGCCGTTCGGGCTGAAGAACGCGGGGGCAACTTATCAACGCGCCATGGTAGCTTTGTTTCATGATATGATACATCATAAGATTGAAGTTTACGTAGACGATATGATAGCTCGGTCACAAACAGAGGAGGAGCACCTTGAACATCTAGAAAAGTTGTTTGCCAGGTTGAAAGAATACAAACTCAGGCTGAATCCAAGTAAGTGCACTTTTGGAGTTAGGTCTGGTAAACTCCTAGGATTCATTGTAAGCAACAAAGGCATTAAAGTCGATCCAGCAAAAGTGAAAGCAATACAAGAGATGCCTGCTCCCCGTACTGAAAAGGAGGTTAGAGGGTTCTTGGGGCGCTTGAACTATATTTCCAGATTCATCTCTCATCTGACTTCTACCTGTGAGCCAATTTTCAAACTCTTGAAGAAAGATCAGGTAGTCGAATGGAACGACGATTTCCAAGCTGCTTTTGATAAGATCAAGGAGTATTTGCTAGAACCTCCTATTCTGATGCCACCCGTCGAAGGAAGACCATTGATCATGTATCTGACTGTCTTGGATAACTCAATGGGGTGTGTTTTGGGCCAGCATGACGAGTCTGGTCGAAAAGAGCATGCTATTTATTACCTTAGCAAAAAGTTTACCGACTGTGAGACTCGCTACTCACTGCTCGAGAAAACTTGCTGCGCTTTGGTATGGGCTGCTCGCCGACTAAGGCAGTATATGTTGACTCATACTACCTTGTTGATTTCCAAAATGGATCCTATCAAGTATATCTTCGAAAAGCCCGCCTTATCTGGAAGGATAGCTAGATGGCAAATGATCCTAACTGAGTATGACATCCAGTACACCACCCAAAAAGCTATAAAAGGGAGTGTACTAGCTGACCATCTAGCTCATCAAGCTATCGAAGATTACCAACCTATGAGATTTGACTTCCCAGACGAGGACATCATGAACTTGGACAACATTGAAAGTAACGGACCGTATGTCGGACCCGAGAAGGGATCCCGATGGACCCTGTACTTTGATGGTGCTTCAAATGCACTTGGAAACGGTATCGGCGCAGTACTCATTTCTCCGGAAGGTTGTCACACACCTTTCACGGCCCGACTTTGCTTCAGCTGCACAAACAACATGGCTGAGTATGAAGCTTGCATCTTTGGTCTCAAGGCTGCTATAGACTTGGGGATCAAATCTTTGATCGTATTTGGGGACTCGGCTTTGGTTATCAGTCAAATCAAAGGAGAGTGGGATACCAAGCATCCTAATCTTATCCCATACAAAGAACATGTCTTGACATTGTTGCCTCATTTCGAGCAAATTACCTTCGAGCATTTCCCGCGAGAAGAGAATCAGCTAGCAGATGCTCTAGCTACAATGTCTTCCATGTTTAAACTCAACTGGGATAACGAGGCTCCCCAAATCACCATCGAGCGAATGGATGAACCTGCACATTGTCACGAGATTAATACCGAAGAAGTAGTGGAACAACCCTGGTTCCATGAAATCAAAAGGTATCTCCAGACTAGAGATTATCCCGAAGGAGCTTCCGTGAATGACAAGAAGTTCTTAAGGAAATTTGCTGCCAAGTTCTTCCTAAGCAACGACATCCTTTACAAACGAAGCCATGATTGTGTGTTACTCCGATGCGTAGACAAAGCTGAAGCAGAGTTGATTATGACTGAAATACACAGCGGCACATTTGGCACTCACTTGAGCGGGCATACAATGGCTAAGAAGATCCCAAGGGCAGGCTATTACTGGTCTACCATGGAAGCTGACTGCCATCAACATTCCCGCACTTGCCACAAATGTCAAGTCTACACTGACAAAGTTCATATCCCTCCGGTTCCTCTCAACATTCTGACTGCTCCTTGGCCATTTGCAATGTGGGGCATTGACATGATTGGAGAGATCAAGCCCACGGCTTCCAACGGACATCGCTTCATCCTAGTTGCCATTGACTATTTCACCAAATGGGTCGAAGCAGCTTCCTTCGCCTCTGTTACTAAAAATGTGGTTGCCCGCTTCATCAAGAAAAATCTCATATGCCGGTATGGTGTTCCAGACAGGATCATCACAAACAACGGTACGAATCTGAATAACACGATGATCACCACATTATGCGAACAGTTCAAGATTTATCATCACAATTCATCTCCCTATCGACCGAAGATGAACGGTGCTGTTGAAGCTGCGAACAAAAACATCAAGAAGATCATTCAGAAAATGACAGTCACTTACAAAGACTGGCATGAGATGTTACCGTTTGCTCTGCATGGATACCGTACGACGGCACGTACTTCAAACGGGGCAACCCCATTTTCATTGGTATATGGCATGGAAGCTGTCCTACCCATGGAGGTTCAGATTCCTTCTCTAAGGATTATGAAGGACACGTGTTTGAATGAAGATGATTGGATGCAGACCCGACTTGATCAACTCAATCTGATCGACGAGAAGCGACTCGCTGCTATATGCCATGGTCAGACGTATCAAAAACGGATGATCAAGGCCTTCAATAAGAAAGTCAGACGTCAAGTGTATCAAGTCGGAGATCTCGTAATCAAGCGGATTATCTTGCCGCAAAGTGATCCCAGGGGCAAATGGATTCCTACATATGAAGGACCATTTGTGATCAAAAGCATATTTTCTGGTGGTGCAATGATTCTGACCACCATGGACGGCGACAATTTGCCACACCCTGCGAACGCAGACATAGTCAAAAGATACTACGCATAAAATAACCCGACAAGTCGAAAACCCGAAAGGGCGGCTTGGGCAAAAATGGGCATCCCGGTGAACCGAAAACCCGAAAGGGCGGTTCAGGCAAAAATTAGGGATAAAAACAAAAAAAATCTGTACACCCGGCAAGTTGAAAACCCGAAAGGGCGGCTTGGGCAAAAAGGGGTTTCCCGGTGGATCGAAAACCCGAAAGGGCGATTCAGGAAAAAGTTAGGGAATTAAAGCGTATGACTATGTCTCGTCGGATCACTTCATAGACAATCTCTTCATCAACCAGTTCCAAGCTTCTGATCAATCCAGTCATCGGCAGACGAAGCATTGAATGGACAGATATTCAGAGTTGTGAAGGCTATAGCGGAATGGAATCCCATGGAATTATTTCACATAGCCATCTTTATTTTGTATAAATATTTCAATATTTACGACAAAATCCTCTTACTAGGATGATTGTCTCCTTTGTACAAATATACTCAGAGAAAGCTAATACAAATACTCTTCCCAGAAATTTGTGTCATTTCCTTTTTCTCTTGCACTAATTGTTTTATTTTGAGAAACGTCCAATGTTTTGTTAAATAAGCATATGCATTTGAACATAATCATTTCCTTATGAATCAAGAAAGAGGGTTACTGATAGGTTGAAGGTGCAGTTGGATATCTTGATACCCTTTCAAAGGAAACCCCCAGGAGATTTGGAATCCATATCCCCAGCAAGTCTTGAAGCTTATCCCTAGTAGATTCTGGAAGCTTATCCCCTGCGGAGTACGGACGTCTCCCCCGAGCTTTATTCAAAGTTACTCCTCACAAGGGCTTATAATTGGGTTATCCTCAGCTTATTGCCACGGAAGATCGCACTCGGAAAAATTCTCCCTATCCCCAGCGGAGTTCATCAAAGTTCCCCAACATAACTTATCAATACAATCCCCAGAGGAGTTTATCTTTGTTATCCCCAGCCAGAGAATCCTCCAGAACTCAATTCCCCTCAGATTTTAAGCTTTAGTATCCCCAGCAGAGCTAAAACTTCAAATTATCAATCCCCAGCGGAGCCAGACTAGTGAACCCTCTCCCCACAGAAATGCTTCCCACTAGACTAGAGATTCTCCGTCTTATCTCCCCAGCTTAAGTCTACCAGGTTCTAAAATCCCCAGTAGAAATCATCAGAAATTCTTTTACCCTACAAGTCACCAAGGGAATTCCAAGTCCCTACAAGTGGTTCTAAGACCCCTCGATGTTTGAAGGTCTGGTATTCCCCAAGCAAATCTGCAGACTTTCAGTTTTCAGTTCCTCATTGTATATTCGAAGATTCTCCAGTGAGATCTCCTCAAGACAGGGAGTCCCCAGAAGATTGGTAGACAACCCAAGCTCCTTATTCCCCAGCAACAGCCAAGGAATTATTCTTCCCGGCAGCAGTCAAGATGCTTTTATCCTCAGCCATCTAGGATTCATTTATCCTCCGCAAGACAGCTCTCCAGCTTACATGCACATTCATTTACATTCATATCATATAACATACATTGTATCATGCATCATGACATTGCATATAACTAACTCTTTACCTTTTCAGGTAAGATCAGTCGACAGACAAAAATCATTATCTGCCGAGATTCTTTCCAGGAATAGTTCAGAGGTGACTAAAACATGGCAACATCCTGATGCTTATTCCAGATTCATCCAGATGCAGTTTTACATGAGCTCATCATCAGGAAACCCTACACCGGTTCTTCCTCCACCTTCAAGATTTCTGAAAACAGTTCACAGGTTCTCCAAGTAACGGATGTTAACCTATCACTTGTTCAGATTCTTCTCAAGACTTCTGGAAACAGTTTATGGATTCTTCCCAACAACGGATGTTAATCTATCGCTTGTTCAGATGCAACTTTTGAAAACAGTTTACGGACGCTTCCCAACAACGGATGCTGCTCTATTTCTTATTCAACATCAAGACTTCTGAAAACAGTTCACGGGTTCTCCAATAACGGATGTTAACCTATCGCTTGTTCAGATTCTTCTCAAGACTTCTGAAAACAGTTTACGGATTCTTCCCAACAACGGATGCTAATCTATCGCTTGTTCAGATGCAACTTTTGAAAACAGTTTACGGACGCTTCCCAACAACGGATGTTGCTCTATTACTTATTCAACTCCAAGATTTCTGAAAACAGTTCACGGGTTCTCCAAGTAACGGATGTTAACCTATCGCTTGTTCAGTTTCAACTTCAAGACTTCTGAAAACAGTTTACAGATTCTTCCAAACAATGGATGTTAATCTATCGCTTGTTCAGATGCAACTTTTGAAAACAGTTTACGGACGCTTCCCAACAACGAATGCTGCTCTATTGCTTATTCAACTTCAAACTTCTGAAAACAACTTACGGATTCCTCCCAACAATGGACGTTAAATCTATCGTTTGTTCAGATTCAATCCCAACTCCTGAAAACAGTTCACAGATTCTCCAGATACGGATGTCAATCTATTGCTTGTTCAGACCCCCAGTTCAGAGATGGTCCAAAGTATGGACACCTTTCTGATTTTCATTCCAGATGGCATCTTTAAGCCCATCCCCGACAAGATTCTATCACCCTTCCAGATGGCATCTTTAAGCCCATCTCCAAATGGCATCTCTAAGCCCATTCCCGCATCCATTGCTTTGACGAGTGCAAATTTAAGGGCACTCTAGTGTCCAATCTCCTTTTACCCTCGAGTCGCGAAAGGCAAACTTGCCAATCTAACTCTTCGGATTCAAGAAGATTGAACAGGGGCAACTGTTGTACCCCAAAATTTGCCTTCCCATTTCTCAATAATTTCTCATCACAAAGCCCTTGGAGCTCAAGATCCAGTTAGGGTTCATCTGCTCAAGACTTCTCCTTGCACTGTTGACCCAAATTAGGGTTTGTGTTTGCACAAAGATGTTTTGACCTAAAATGCCTAAGATGACTTTCATGCTTCATATTGGACTCCCAAGTTTATCCATACCAAGTTTCAAGTCTTGATTCCAAGTTTTGCCCAGTCAATTGGACAGTTGACCTAGAAATCAATTGTATTGGGGAAAAGTCAAATGTGGCCAATTGACAGTCAAATCTCATGAAAATTGACCCACATCAACATTATGAACTCACATGGACCATTTGATCAAGTTTGGATCACAATTCCACAAGAAATTTGATCAGATCACCAAAAGGGCAAAATGGTCATTTTTAGGGTTTTGACTGCACAAAGGCAATTTTTGACTGTTTGACCTAGCCAATGGAAAACCAAGCTCACATATGGACTCAAGGACCCCATGGAATTATCTTTACATGCTCAACAAGTTCAAAAGATCCCAAATACACAAGATTGAGAGTTGAATTTCCCAGTCAATTGATCAATTTTGACTGTATACTGAAAAGTCAAACTTTGACTTTTTGGTCAAAATCAAGTGTCAAGATTCATTTTTCATCAAAACATGCCAAATCATGAAACTTGTTTATCAAGAAATCAAGAAATGCAAATTAGGGTTTGACATGAAGATTTTTCATAACTTGAATTTTTCTAAGTTATGAAAAACCCTAATTTTTTCCTAACTTTGTCCCACTTTCTCACCAAGATTCATTTGGATTCAAGCAAAAGTCAAAACATGAAAGTTGTAGCCTATTGCAAAATCTACAACTTTTATTCACAAAGTTTTCCCAAAAGAAGCTTGTATCTCAAGTTACAATTTTTGGAACAAGGGTACCAAACCATTCTTAACTTAGAGAAAATTTGACCTATTTTAGGCAGGATTGTTTCCTAACTTCAAGACCATTTTTCACATACTTCCACTTGGAATTTCAATTTGCATTTCAAAGATGGATTGTATTAAACATTCTAAGCTTTCCAAAATGTCCAAGAACTCATCAAACAACCTCATGGTTTGAGAGAATCAAATTTTGCAATATGGGAAAAACTCACTTTTGTTATGGCCAATTTCCATGTTCATACACTTAGGCAATTTTCAAATCAGCATGCATTTCTTGATTACAGGCCTTAAATCCTTTTTACACTCATAAATTTAATGCAAACTCATTGTGCCAAGACCATATTTTATGTGTTCAAGCATTGCATAGAGGTTTAATCCCAAATTAAAAAAAGCATTATATCCACTTTTGCAAAAGTGAACTTTATGTTGATCGCACTAAATCGCACTATGTTTCTGACTCAAATATCACATGTTTTCCTTAGTTTTTATTATCATTTTCTCGTATTATGTTCCTTTTTCCTTTGTTTTCAGGATTCTTGTCATTTCAGAGCCTTCTATGAATAAACGAGCCAAAACGCCAAGAAATTAGGGTTTTTCAAGATATTTTGCACTTATGGCGTTCAGCGCCGCGCTGGCTACAGGGAACCCGATGACGTGGCCCACTTTCACCCAGAGACCAACTGCCACGTTCCCATGATGTGGCAGTTCCAGCCACCGCGCCCGCGGCAACTGCCACCGCGCCCGCGGCCTTCACAAAAAGCTTCCCGCTCAAAAGAAGTTGAGGGGCATGCTGGTCTTTACGCATCTCAAGGATCCTCTATAAATAGTTTTCGATTTTCATTCTTTAGTTTCATCCAAGCTTAGTACAATCTTAAGCCATATACTATCAGTTTCTGTAAAGTAATAATCTCTTCACATCGGGGAGTTATTGCGGTGTAGATTGAGTTGTAATCGAGTCTTGGAGCACTTTGGTTGAAGTTCATCATACCAGCCTTACCATTCCGTAGATTTGTATCAGATTCAAGTCTCCGACTGGAGCAAGGTTCTATTTTATTGCATTTCTTTACTTATAATTGCTCTTACCATAGTCTACACGTTTTATAGACTTTAAATGCTCTTACCATAGTCTACATGTTTTATAGACTTTAAATGCTCTTACCATAGTCTACACGTTTTATAGACTTTAAATGCTCTTACCATAGTCTACACGTTTTATAGACTTTAAATGCTCTTACCATAGTCTACACGTTTTATAGACTCGCACTTATTATGTCTGGCTAAACTATAAAGGTTTGGATGTAATGATTGTCATCATGGTCATGTTCTAATTATCATGCTAGTGAAAATACTCTGGGGATGTTTTGCTTTTAACTTAAGTCAATTATGTTTAAATGTTTATTGGGTAAGATCGAAAGCCGTCCAAACTAATGATACGACTTGATTATTATTTAACCAAACAAAAAGAGCGAAATCCGTTGATTGGTTAAATAGGAATCATTGACCTTTTTAGAAAACGATTTTTGAAACTATTTTCGGACGCGTTTGTAGGTTTGAAATCTGACTCTTGGTCAAAAGCCAAAAGTCTCTTTAAGTTAATCTTTCCAAGTAAAATTACTTTTCTGTTAAGTCAAAACTATCAATTTCTTAAAAATAGGTTTACCTCTTTAATGCGGAAGGCACCCTTTATATGTGACAATAAAGGAATTTAATTTAAAGAGTAAACTCGGTTCTTAGTAGTCAAAAGCTACAAGTTCCCGTTAAATTGATTCTTTGCTATCAATAGAAAATACTGCCCCATAAGTAGTTTCATCTACGCATGACCGGACCAATATCTGATTACATGATTTACATTCCAACCTGTCTCTTAAACTGTTATTTACCTCGCTCATTTACTTTGTTGCACTGCACTCACATCAATATTCTTATTCGCCTTAGATAAGCACCTTAGCAATAAAGTTGATAGATTGACAATTGGTCTCTGTGGTTCGATAATCTTATATATTACTTCGATAGGCTGTACACTTGCAGCACTACATTTAGGCTATACGTTACAGATTAAACCCATCAAGTTTTTGGCGCCGTTGCCGGGGACCAACTTCGTCAAATTTCGTACCCTATTGCTATCCCGTTTAGACTAAGGCTATTCTAGCCGGTAGATGCGTAGAAATCGTAGCACCGGTAACCTAATAGATCCTTTAGTAGAACCTGAACGTTACGCTCGTGCCCGTCTTTTTATACGCAAGATAAGAAGAGCTATGGCAGAAGATCGTAACCAAAGACCGTTCAAGGAATTTGCCCAACCATCTAACGAGGAACCTAGTTCTAGTATAGTAAACCCTGCTATAACTACCAACAACTTTGAACTAAAGCCCTCATTATTACAATTAGTACAACAGAACCAATTCGCTGGTCTCGCTACCGAGAACCCGAATCAACATTTAAAGGCATTTATCCAGTTAGCTGACACCCTTAAGGCAAATGGAGCCACACCCGAAGCTATCCGTTTAAGACTGTTTCCTTTTTCCCTTAGAGGTAAAGCTCACGACTGGTTAGACGCCCTTCCAACTAACTCAATAACAACTTGGGAAGACCTTAGGAGAGCTTTTCTTGCGAGGTATTTTCCACCAAGCAAGACCGCTGTTCTTAGGAACCTGATCACTTGTTTCACCCAAAACCAAGGCGAATCACTTTTTGATGCCTGGGAGAGATATAAAGAACTTTTAAGAGCTTGTCCGCATCATGGCCTGGAGCAATGGTTAATCATACATACCTTCTATAATGGACTCCATTACAACACAAAGATGTCCATAGACGCTGCCGCTGGCGGAGCGTTGATGAACAAACCTTACCCTGACGCTTGTGCCCTAATAGAGGACATGGCCCAAAACCACGCCCAGTGGGGATTAGAACGAGCGACAGTAGAGAAAAAGGAGAGCCATGGAGGAAAGCATGAGGTAAGTTGCATGGACATGATTAATGCGAAGATGGACGCCCTAGCTTTGAGAGTCGAGAACATGTCTCAAAACCCAACCACAGTAGCAGCAATCCAATCGGAATGCGAACTCTGTGGAACTCAAGGACATCAAACCGTTGACTGTAACCTTTTGAACGAATCTAGCTCAGACCAAGTTAACTATACCCAAGGGAACCCTTTCTCGAATACCTACAATCCTGGATGGAGGAACCACCCGAATTTCTCTTACAAAAACAATAACCCTATCCAAAATCCCGGACCTTCGAGACCTCAAGGATTCCAAACGCAAAAACAAAACCAACCTATGCAAATAGTTCCCCCAAGACCAAACCTTAAAGAAACCATAGACACCTTTATTCAGGCTCAAACCCAGCAAAATAAGGAGTTTATGAACCAACACATTCACACGAACGAACTAGTTACTCAACTGGCAACCAAGTTTGACCAGATAATAACCCACACCAAAATGCTTGAGACTCAGATTTCCCAAGTAGCACAAAGCACCTCTGTACAAGTTGCACCTGGAGGACAATTTCCTGGACAAACTCAACCAAATCCAAAAGGCCAAGCAAATTCTATCACATTAAGAAGTGGAACTGCTTATGAAGGGCCTAGAAATCCTAACTTAAGCACATCAGAAAAACCTATGGAAGATGCTACGCCTAAAGACCAGGTAGAGGAACCAGAGAAACCAGAAAAGCAATCAAAACCAGAAGTAGGGAACAACACTCAACAACCTTATAAACCACCTATTCCGTTCCCACAGAGGCTGAAAAACACCAAAGTAGAAAACCAGTACCAAAAGTTTATTAAGGTAATAGAGAAACTCCATGTAGAGATTCCTTTTACTGAAGCTATAACCCAGATACCATCATATGCTAAGTTCTTGAAAGATATTTTGACCAATAAACGGCGACTCGACGATCCCAAGCCTTTAGAATGTCATTCTATATCCGAAAATAAACTCGCCAAGAAAGATAAAGACCCTGGAAGTTTTTCTATCCCTTGCATCCTAGGTAACCATATGATAGACAAAGCATTTTTAGACTTAGGAGCAAGCGTAAGTCTGATGCCTCTGGCCGTCTGTAAGAGGCTAAAATTAGGAGAACTTCAACCTACTAAGATGTCCTTACAACTAGCTGATAGATCTGTCAAATATCCCATGGGTATTTTAGAAGACATACCTGTCAAGATTGGTCAGTTGTACATTCCGATCGACTTCGTCGTAATGGATATTAAAGAAGATGAAGACATCCCAATCCTCTTAGGAAGACCATTCCTATCGACCGCCGGAGCTATAATAGATGTTAAGAAAGGGAAACTGACTTTCGAGGTAGGAGTTGAAAAGATTGAGTTCATTTTATCAAAGTTTCTAATGGCACCAGTGATAGGAGATGCGTGTTATGCCATCGACGTCATTGATGAATGTTTAAATGAGCTCGAACAAAACGAATCTTTAATCAAATTACCATCAACCCCTATTTTAGAGGATGACGGATTTCAGAGTATCGAACCGTACATTGACGACAACCTTTTCGAATGCTTAGCTCTTACCCCTGACCTTATGCCGCGTACTGAGAAACCCACTATAGAACTTAAGGAACTACCCAAGAATCTAAGATATGAGTTTTTGGATGAGGAGATGAATAGACCTGTTATAATTAGCGCCGCTCTAAACCAAATAGAAACAAATCAACTCTTAGATACCTTGCGAAAATATCCCTCAGCTTTAGGGTATAAAGTTTCAGATTTAAAAGGTATAAGCCCATCCGTATGCATGCATCGGATTATGCTAGAAGAAGATTCAAAACCCTCAAGAGAACATCAAAGAAGAATAAACCCTATCATGAGTGATGTAGTCAAGAAAGAAGTTCTTAAGTTATTAGAAGCTGGTATCATATACCAAATTTCGGATAGTGAATGGGTAAGCCCAGTCCATGTGGTACCCAAGAAAGGAGGTATCACTGTTCTGAAAAATCAGAAAGGTGAGCATGTGGCAAAACGAACAGAAGGAGGATGGCGTATGTGTATAGATTACAGAAAGTTGAATAAGGCAACGAGAAAAGACCATTTCCCTCTCCCATTTATAGATCAGATGCTTGAACGTCTAGCAAGACACTCATGTTTCTGCTATCTTGATGGGTATTCGGGGTTTTTCCAAATCCCTATTCACCCAGAGGACCAAGAAAAAACCACATTTACTTGCCCTTATGGAACATTCGCTTATAGACGAATGCCCTTTGGACTCTGTAATGCACCTGCCACTTTCCAACGTTGTATGATGTCAATTTTCGCAGACTACCTAGATGGAATTATGGAAGTATTTATGGACGATTTTTCAGTTTGTGGGTTTGATTTCAAAAACTGCCTCTCAAACTTAGAAAAAATCTTAAAAAGATGTGTGGAAGTAAACCTTGTGTTGAATTGGGAAAAGTGCCACTTTATGGTAAATGAAGGGATAGTCTTAGGACACATTATTTCTGAAAGAGGTATAGAAGTCGATAAGGCCAAGATAGAAGTTATAGAAAACCTAAACCCACCTAAGACCGTTAGGGAAGTAAGAAGTTTTCTAGGACATGCCGGGTTCTACCGACGTTTCATCAAGAATTTTTCCGGAATAACAAAACCTTTAACTAACTTATTGATGAAGGATGTCGAGTTTGAATTCGACCAAAAATGTCTTGAGGCCTTTGAAGTTTTAAAGCAAGCTCTTATTTCAGCACCTATCATAAGACCACCTGATTGGACACAACCCTTTGAAATCATGTTCGATGCTAGTGATTTCGCTGTAGGAGCTGTACTAGGGCGAAGAAAAGACAAGAAACTGCATGCAATTTACTACGCTAGTAGAACACTAGACGCTGCCCAGCTAAATTATACAACCACAGAAAAGGAATTGCTAGCCGTAGTTTTTTCTATTGATAAATTTCGATCTTATTTGGTGGGAGCAAAAATAATAGTATACACAGATCATGCAGCAATCCGGTACTTGTTAAGTAATAAAGATGCTAAGCCTAGATTGCTCAGATGGGTACTTTTACTCCAAGAATTTGACTTGGATATTAAGGATAAAAAAGGAGCTGAAAACTTAGTAGCTGATCATCTCTCTAGGTTAGAACACCTTAAACCTGAACTTATACCTATAGACGATCACTCTACTTATGAAAGATTAATAGCTGGGATAAACTCAACTGAAGAAGAGACCTATGAGGAAATCTCAACCATGAACAACATACCATGGTACGCAGATATTGTGAATTATCTGGCCGCTGATATCATACCCCCTGACTTAAGCTACCAACAGAAGAAGAAGTTTTTTAGAGATGTTAAACACTTCTTTTGGGATGAACCCCTCCTATTCAAAAGAGGAATAGATAATATATTCAGACGATGTGTGCCGGAAGAAGAAGTAGGCAACGTCATTAAACATTGTCATGCTTCACCTTATGGTGGACATGCAAGCACATCTAAAACATGCGCCAAAATATTTCAAGCAGGTTTTTATTGGCCTACTGTATGGCGCGATGTCCACACTTACATTACAAAATGTGACTGATGCCAACGCACTGGGAACATCTCAAGACGTGATGAAATGCCTTTAAGTAACATCCAAGAAGTGGAAATATTTGATGTCTGGGGTATAGATTTCATGGGACCTTTTCCTTCCTCAATGGGTAACAAGTATATCCTAGTAGCTGTCGATTATGTCTCAAAGTGGATAGAAGCTGTTGCATCACCCACAAACGATACCAAGGTAGTTATCAAACTGTTTAAGAATATTATTTTTCCTAGGTTTGGAACCCCGAGGTTAGTCATAAGTGATGGAGGATCGCATTTTATATCTAAGATATTTGACAAGCTTCTAAGCAAATACGGAGTAAAACATAGAGTAGCAACACCATATCACCCGCAAACCAGTGGCCAAGTAGAAGTATCGAATAGGGAGATTAAGCGGATCCTAGAAAAAACCGTATCATTATCCAGAAAAGACTGGTCTGGAAAACTTAAAGACGCCTTATGGGCTTATAGAACGGCTTATAAAACCCCTATTGGAACAACTCCTTATCAATTGGTTTATGGAAAGTCCTGTCATTTACCCTTCGAACTAGAACATAAAGCCTATTGGGCCATTAAATCCTTGAATCTAGATTACCTAAAAGCCGGAGAAAAACGTATCCTGGACATTCACAAGCTGGAAGAGCTTCGCTTGAATGCCTATGAGAATGCCATCATATATAAGGAAAGAACCAAGATGTGGCATGATAAAAAGATCATCAAGAAAGATTTCAACATTGGTGACCCTGTTCTCCTATTTAACTCAAGGTTACGACTTTTTCCTGGTAAGCTTCGTTCAAGATGGACAGGTCCATTTGAAGTGTCAAAAGTTCTAAAGTCTGGAGCAGTAGAAATCAAAAACAATTCATGCGCTCCATTTGTGGTAAATGGACAAAGACTGAAGCTATACAAAGGAGGCGATTTGCCTGTTGACTACTCTAGTCATATTCTTATAGACCCACCAATACCCACATAAAGTAAGATCTAATCGTCAAGCTAAAGACGTTAAACAAGCGCTGCATGGGAGGCAACCCATGGTTTATTCTTAATTTTATTTTATTCTATTTTATTAATTTATATATGTTTTATCTGGACTAATTTCTTGTGTTTATATTTTCAGGATGCATTACCCCGATGGTATGGTTGTGATTTTCAGGGATGAAGCACAAAAAGCCCGATTTGCTACCTTATCTGCTAGACCTATGGTACCCACTAGGTACCCCGATCAGAGCTACATGGAGGCACTCGGGATTGAGCCAAGTATTAGGTATCTGTGCAACCAACTTGGCTAGGATTCTTATGCTGATGATGTCCACAAAACCTACAGGAACCTTACTCTGGAGTTTCTTAGCTCTGTGGATTATAACCCACGGGTGGGTGAAGGAGATGAGCGAGGATGCCTAAGTTTCAGATTGTTTGGTACCGAGTATACCCTGACCATCAAAGAATTTGGGGATTTGCTTGGTTTCCAAACTGGACCGACCGCTATCACTGAGTTTCCATTGAGTTACTATATGGACAGAGATATTGATAAATTTTGGCAGGACATTACTGATAGAGCCAGCCTTGACCCCTCTACCCAGCTGTCCAGGAAGATCCATAACCCGACTTTCCGATACTTCGAGATGATCCTGTGCCACACTTTCTTTGGGAGGAGTTACTGTGACCACTTAGTCACCGCTGAGGAGATCCTTTTCCTATACTGTGCCAGTCAGTCCAGACCTATAGCTAGTGGAGGTTTTCTGATAGAGAGCCTCGAGCAGACTGCTCGATCCGCTGTAGGACTCATTCATTCCGGAGGGAATGTGACACAGATAGCTTCTGCTTTGGGTTTGGACAGTATGATAGCACAGCTGACCCCATACTGTGGATATACTTTCCTGGATTTGGACTTTTGCATGGATCGTGGGCTCATGAGGAGGGCCTCTTTTCACCCATACCAGTACAGGTTGCTCATCGATGACCAGACAATTTACACCTTCACACTGCCAGACCCTCAGATGACTTGTGTTTCCAACCCTGCTAATTGGAATTATTCCGTAGAAGGTTGGGGTGAGATATCAGAGTACACTCCAGAATATACTCCTGCTTCCGAAGATCCCACTCCAGAATACACTCCTGCTCCCGAGGACTCTACTCCAGATCACACATCCCGACCCGAGGTTACACACACTACTGTTCTTACTAATAACCTTAGCTTGCAGGAACCTGATATTCGCACTCTGTTGACTGCTATGCGCACTGAGATAACCACTCTCTGCAATGAGGTGGTTGACCTTCATTTACAGTTGGAAGTGAATGATGTTACCTTTGCTGGTGAGTTAGATGAATTAGCTCACGAGGTGGCAGAGATTCGATGCCAGCTGACTGAGCTGCGTGGCCCAGACACTCCTGCAGAGCATCCTACCGATTGGCGATAGATCTGTGTTATTCACAAGATATCTAGTTCCAGTATTATTAGTATTATGTTGATTTCCTTTTCAGACTCATTTTTATTTGCATTATCTATTTCCTGCATTATTAATAATTATTGGTGACTCGATGTCCGTACCTATATATATATATATATATATATATATATATATATATATATATATATATATATATATATATATGCATGTGTTTCATTTATATATCTTTCATTTACTAATGTTTTTGTTTTTCTGGTCACCATAATTTTAATATAAAAATAAATACATATACATGTATATATGTATTCACATACATATTTGCACGTTCATAAGAAAAATAGGTACACCTCCAAAAATTGAAGCTAATGGCAAGGAAGTAAAAGCCCAATGGAAAGGAAGCCAGACCGGCCCAACTTGGCCCGCCCTGACCGCGCCCGCGGTGAGCCCTGCCGCGCCCGCGGTGACGCAACGGTCACCTAACGGCTAGTTGCTCGGTTTTCCCCCCATTTTGCCTCTTTTTCCACTTCCAATCCCATTTTCTTCCATTCTTAACCCCCCATAACTTCCTTTATTATCCATACCTACCCCACTACATTTATTCCCATCATAAATATTTCCAACCACCATTTTTCTTCACTACCTATAAATACCCCCACTATTTCATTTTCTTCCTCACACCTTCATTACTTCTACATCCCATTCTTTCTCTTTATATTCATCCACAAGAAAATCCTATGGAGTATCACGGCTACATTTTGCGAGGTGGCCAAGCCGGAGAAAGACAACAAAAGCGGCTTGAGAAATTGCTGACAACACCAATACACTCTACCAGGTATATCGATGAAAACTGTCTATATTCATTAGGTATATACCATAGTGTATTTTTCCTTCTCGACAAACTAGGCATGCATGATATTTTTGCTACTCAAGCACCAACCTACCCTAGGCTGACGTTCGAATTTTTGAGTTCTTTAATTTATAACGTCTCTCCTAACACTGCTAGCACCGTAGGTGGAGTAAAATTTAGAATGTTTAATGTTGAATATGACTACTCCACTGACGGTCTAGCTGCCATGTTAGGATGGCCTTATGGGGATGGTGCCATTTGTGAAGCACCTTTAGACACGGATTGGGCATTTGAAGCATTTTGGGCCAGAATTACTAAACAAAATGCAACATCTTTTGATGGCCTACTTGCTTCTCACATCCACAATCCTGCCCTTCGTGTCTTTAGATTTCTTTTAGCATCCACCATCTTTGCTCGGGAAAACCCAAACAAGGTGAATGCTAAAGAATTAATTATCATGCAGAGCTGCCTCACAGACACCAAAGTTAATCCAGTCCCATTCATGATTGCCCACATGCACCATGTTTTAAGAAAAGGTGGGCCGATTTCCTTTGGTGGACTGATTACTACTATTGCCCGTGCCATAGGATTGGATACGGAACTTTCCACCCTTGAGCCACTTCCTCCTCGTATTGCAAATCTTAAATTTTTCAGGGATATGCGTTTATGCAAGACGAGGAGGGAAGGCGGTTACTTCCTCATGGTTGGAGGTGCCGCTGTACCCAGTGTTGTTATTCCTTGCACCCGTCGTACTGATATCAGATTTGAGCGTAACTGGACCTACGATCTCACCGCTCCTACTTTTATTGGTCCGTTGCCCCCAAATCTACCTTTAAATGAGGGTAACAACACTGATGATGAGTACGATTTCCAAACGGAAGAACCACCCCACTTTTCACCACCACACACGACACCATCTACTTCTAACCCACATGCAGGTACAGCTCCTAGTTTCCATGTCACTGAGGACATGTGGCGTGAGCATATGGCCCGAGAGGCCCAGAGGGACACCCTCCTTGCTACTTTGCAGCAACAGGCGACCGATAACATGGCCTTCATGCAAGCATCCCAAGAACAAAATGCTAGCTCTTTGTGCACTATTATGGAAAGTCAGCTGGCTTTCCAGAGAGAACAACACCTAAACCAGACCACATACGCTCGTCACTTCCAATTGATGGAGGCAACCCAAGGCACCCTCATTGGTAGGACCCAAGAGCTACAAGCGGCAAATGCCGCCTTGACAGAGAGAATGGAGCAGCTTGTTTTGGACCGAGAGAGCCGCCGTCGCAGCCGTAGCCGCCGTTCTGGTCGTACCAACCAGGATGGTGAAGGTCCTAGTGGCCCCCACTAGTGTTTCCAGGTACCTCCTCCTACCTTATTTTGGAACATTGAGGACAATGTCTGATTTAAGTGTGGGAGGAGCATTTATCGCTTTTATTTAACATTTATCGCTTTTATTTATCGCTTTTATTTCCCGTTTTTCCTGCTTTTATTTCCCTTCCGCATTTATCCTTTTAGGTATGTTATATTCGTAGTTAATAAAATGCATGTGATAGGCGAGTCTTTCTGCGTAGTGTACCCTTTCATTTCCCCCACTTTTTAGCCTTACAAAATTTTTCTTTTTCAAAGAATTGTGGTTGTTTTTAAGGATTTGGGCTATGAGACAGGTCCTAGATAGGGTCTATTTCTTGGGCACTCACTTTTTGAAAAATTCGTTATCGTTTTAACACCGTAAGCCTTTTTGAACATTTAGATTAGATCCTTTCTTCCCAATATGCTATGATTTTGAATAAAACTATACAAATAGGTCTTCAAGTAGTTTATCTTAGCAGTCTGCTCCGGCCTAAGCATGCTCTAAGTGTAGGATCGATGAATATAAGTGGATGATCTCTATTTTGCCTTAAAAATTATAAAATAAAGTATGAATACGACTACGAGTTGGGTGATCCTCACAAAGATTACTCAACTCAAGAAAGTTGTAAGCACCAATAAAAACAAAGAAAAATATATATATATATATATAAGGCACATCCGTTGTAGTTGGTCCAGAGGTATCTGGTGCTGGACTTGGTAGGGCGGACTATGGTCCGATCCCCCGCAACTGCAAATGGGTAAAATAAAAAGGGGTTAAACCAACTCTTGTACCAGAACCCCATCACTTGAGATCAGAGTCACTAACCGGTCACTACACCATGAGTATGTACGGATAACGGGCTTAATGTGATTGCGCCTGAATGAAAAAGGACCTCGTACAAAAAGAAGTCTTAGCACAGTAAGGATATTAGGATCGATCTGTATACTTATGAGGTTTATGTCCGCATTTCTGCGAGTAGTGTAATTACGATACCCTTGATTCAGATAGTTAGTGCCTGACAACACACCCTTACTCGGACTTAGAAGCCCTCTTTGCCCAAAACCTATATACACCATAATTTTCTTTCATCTACTTCTAAGAGTTGTTGCTTGAGGACAAGCAAAGGTCTAAGCGTGGGAGGATTTGATCGCACTAAATCGCACTATGTTTCTGACTCAAATATCACATGTATTCCTTAGTTTTTATTATCATTTTCTCGTATTATGTTCTTTTTCCTTTGTTTTCAGGATTCTTGTCATTTCAGAGCCTTCTGTGAAGAAACGAGCCAAAACGCCAAGAAATTAGGGTTTTTCAAGATATTCTGCACTTATGGCGTTCAGCGCCGCGCTGGCTACAGGGAACGCGATGACGTGGCCCACTTTCACCCAGAGACCAACTGCCACGTTCCCATGATGTGGCAGTTCCAGCCACCGCGCCCGCGACCACTGCCACCTCGCCCGCGGCCTTCACAAAAAGCTTCCCGCTCAAAAGAAGTTGAGGGGCATGCTGGTCTTTACGCATCTCAAGGATCCTCTATAAATAGTTTTCGATTTTCATTCTTTAGTTTCATCCAAGCTTAGTACAATCTTAAGCCATATACTATCCGTTTCTGTAAAGTAATAATCTCTTCACATCGGGGAGTTATTGCGGTGTAGATTGAGTTGTAATCGAGTCTTGGAGCACTTTGGTTGAAGTTCATCATACCAGCCTTACCAT
The DNA here is from genome assembly GCA_948472305.1 of Vicia faba. Taxonomy (NCBI): domain Eukaryota; kingdom Viridiplantae; phylum Streptophyta; class Magnoliopsida; order Fabales; family Fabaceae; genus Vicia; species Vicia faba. The sequence goes on along the minus strand of OX451737.1, from coordinate 1,647,993,350 downwards.
TCCGTAGATTTGTATCAGATTCAAGTCTCCGACTGGAGCAAGGTTCTATTTTATTGCATTTCTTTATTTATAATTGCTCTTACCATAGTCTACACGTTTTATAGACTTTAAATGCTCTTACCATAGTCTACATGTTTTATAGACTTTAAATGCTCTTACCATAGTCTACACGTTTTATAGACTTTAAATGCTCTTACCATAGTCTACACGTTTTATAGACTTTAAATGCTCTTACCATAGTCTACACGTTTTATAGACTCGCACTTATTATGTCTGGCTAAACTATAAAGGTTTGGATGTAATGATTGTCATCATGGTCATGTTCTAATTATCATGCTAGTGAAAATACTCTGGGGATGTTTTGCTTTTAACTTAAGTCAATTATGTTTAAATGTTTATTGGGTAAGATCGAAAGCCGTCCAAACTAATGATACGACTTGATTATTATTTAACCAAACAAAAAGAGCGAAAGCCGTTGATTGGTTAAATAGGAATCATTGACCTTTTTAGAAAACGATTTTTGAAACTATTTTCGGACGCGTTTGTAGGTTTGAAATCTGACTCTTGGTCAAAAGCCAAAAGTCTCTTTAAGTTAATCTTTCCAAGTAAAATTACTTTTCTGTTAAGTCAAAACTATCAATTTCTTAAAAATAGGTTTACCTCTTTAACGCGGAAGGCACCCTTTATATGTGACAATAAAGGAATTTAATTTAAAGAGTAAACTCGGTTCTTAGTAGTCAAAAGCTACAAGTTCCCGTTAAATTGATTCTTTGCTATCAATAGAAAATACTGCCCCATAAGTAGTTTCATCTACGCATGACCGGACCAATATCTGATTACATGATTTACATTCCAACCTGTCTCTTAAACTGTTATTTACCTCGCTCATTTACTTTGTTGCACTGCACTCACATCAATATTCTTATTCGCCTTAGATAAGCACCTTAGCAATAGAGTTGATAGATTGACAATTGGTCTCTGTGGTTCGATAATCTTATATATTACTTCGATAGGCTGTACACTTGCAGCACTACATTTAGGCTATACGTTACAGATTAAACCCATCATATGTCAATATGCAAATCCAAGCAAGTACATTTGAAATCTCTTTGGCATAAGTTTAGGAACTAATTACACTGATCAAGACTAAGTGGTTCAGCATAGAATGGGGGCCTCTATCAGTCTAGAACTCCACTTGACCTTTTCTTGCTTAAGTGTGAAGAAACATAGCATTTTATACAACAACTTTCATCTCAGCTAACCAAGCCTTAAGAAAACTTGTCAAGCACTTTCTAAACATCCTAACTGAGCTAGAACATGAGTGAACCACCTCCATTGCCTTCTAAAACACAGAATCACCCTCAAACTGCCCAAACAGAGCACCTGCTGCAGTTTGAGTTCCAACTCTCATTCCTTTCATGCATTCATGCTAAAATCACTTCAAACATATCCCACAACATCCCTTGAAGTTATTTCAAACCTCAAACACGACCTGTAACACTCCCAGGCAACATCACCATTTTCATTTTCTTGTTTTGCAGTTGAAGTTCCATAGCACGATTCAAAAGGTTTCAAGACAAAGTAAAGCTTGGAATAGCATCCCTGGACATCAAGGAAGCTGTACCAATCATCACATTGCACTGAAAGTACCTCTATCATCAGATACAACTTCAACTGAACAGGTAAGTTCATGAACTTGTATCTCTCTATCCAGGCATTGTTAGCTTTAGGTTTGTGAAGAAAACATGTCACATTCATAGCCCTGAACATGCCCATGTAATTAGATTTCATTTATATTATGTGTGCTTAGAGAATTTTAAGTCTGAACATTGAATAAAAACTAGGTCAGGAATTGGGGGAGAAGAAATTCTCTCTCATCTTAGAGAGTTAAGTCAAGTTCTTTATATCCCTGAATTCGTCTCTTAATGCTCTACATTTTTCATGTTGTGAGTTTTGCTTGAAAGTCCAGAAATTGAGAGATGAAAAACGCGCGTGGATTGTGTTCAAACATGTTCTGAGGTTGAAGATGAAGTCTTCTTGGGCTGGGCCTGAGTTGACTTTCTTTTTGCACCCTTTTATTACTTTTACACCCCCTGAGCCCATTTTGCTTATTTTAACGATTTTTTGACTTTTCTTTTTTTGTTCTGACTTATTTATTTTTTATTATAATATTAAAAATATTAAAAATATTTTTCACACCATTTTTGAATTTATAGGCATTTATTTGTTTAGAATAGTTTTTTTTGTACATAAATAAATATATAAACATGCTTTTATTTGAAAAATACTAAAATAATGTAAACACATTTATTTTCTAATTTTTATTTTATTTTATCTTCTGAAAATATTTTATATAAAATATAATTTTTTTATAAATATTAAATATTATTATTTTTGTATATATAATACATATTTAGAAATTAATACCAATATATATATATTTATTAGAATATTTAGCAAGTAATACAAAAATACATACATTTTTATTTTGTTAATATTTGACATTAAAAATACCCTTTTTTAAATATATTTCATTTCATTTTATTTTTGTATTTAATAAATAAACATTGTACATATTAAATAAATAATACCTTTTACTTAATGAAATTAGGGTTTTGCCCTAAAATACATAAAAACTCCAAAAATTAATACTTTTTATTTTTGTTTATTTGACATAAAAAATAATTTTTTTTTCATACACATAAAAAGCCTTTTTGCATCTTGCATATTTATCTTATTTCTATTTAATTTGTGCAATTGATTATCTTGTAAATAATTCCAAATTGATGTAATAGCTAGGTTTAAATTCCTTGTCAAATACCCCCCATTTGAACATTTGTACCCCCCTTCCCATATTGTGTTGTAATAGCTTAGGAACTTTAAATTTCACACTTTATTGCTTTCTAAATATACCATGTTAGAATTAGGGTTTGTATGCAAATAAAAACAACAAAATAGTTTGACCTAATTTCAAGATAATCAAGCATGAAAATAGACAACACTAATCACACTTGCACCCCTAGGGTATTCCACTTGTTGCCTTCAATAAATGAGCCATATTGCATGTTAGGTCTCTTTGGGCAAAACAAATACAAATTCAAATGATCATAGTCCCTCGATGACGCTTTCGAAAGTTGCCTAAAAAATAATCAAGTCCCTTAAAGGAAAATTGCCCAAAGATATTTGACACCATTGCAATTATGGTCTAAACGATGACCCGCGCCCGTCCCTTTCACATCCTAACACAAGATTGTCCACCAAATTCAATGGTGGAACAAAATTGTTAAAAGGGTTAAAACATAGCAAAAATCTTTGAGAATTTTAGGGTAGATAGCTCTTAAGTACTTGTCAACTTGCAAAATGAAAACACTTGCCTATTTTTCAAACCACACTTTCAAAATAAACTTTCAAAAAACCTTGAAACATCTTTTCAAAAAAGACAAACACCTTTTGTAAAACATTCGAGTAAAGAATTGTTACAAGGGTAGCCTAGACAAGGCATCTTTTTCAAAACATTTTCAAAACCACACACAAAGCACCATTTCAAACAATTGAAAACCAAGGCAAGTTGATCTAAGCAAGTACCTAAGAGCCCATGGATAACCATGGATAGAAAGGGTGCTAATACCTTCCCTTTCTATAATCTACTCCCCGAACCCAAGAAAATATCTCAAAGGTTTTTGCTGTGCTTTTTAAACCTTTCCTTAGGATAAAATAAAAAGTCGGTGGCGACTCTTTCTCAACCGAACAAGTGCGAATACAAATGCAAAACACATAGTCAGTTCTCCCACCGTAATCACACACCCCTTAACTCATAATAAAGTCCTTGAATAAAATTGTATCCTTCTTTTCTCTAATGGGACGTGTTAGCTTCATAACAATACTTTAGAACCCATAGAGAACCTTGTCCTCAAGGTTCATAGAATTAGTGTCATACATACTTGGGCCTGATTGATGAGATGTCGTGTGGGTCTTGGGCTGAAGTTTTGAAGAGAGGTCCATATGAGATTGATGGCTAAATAGAGAAAATGGATGAGGCGAAATTGGATTGTGTGGTGGGCAAGAGTTAGAAGGAGATAACGTAGTAGGGTTAGGTGGGACAAAATAGTCTTTAGCCACGTGAGGAGTAATGGGAGTTGTCCTGAATGCAGAAGGGTGGTAATCAGTTAAGCTATATTGGTAACATGTTACACACTATAAAAACATAACTTTTCTAGATCCAACTTCATTCCAAATCATGACAAAGTTTCATGAATTTGTTCCAAACATATGCATCTTCTCATAAAGATTTCATAAGATGTATATAAGGCTAGATACATCTGAAATTCAAAAAGCTATATCACATATCATTTTTCTCACAATTCAAACATATTTTTTGAAGTATTCAAACTATCAAATTTTGAAACTTGTGCATAACTTTCATTCAACAATTTTTATACAATTTAAACAAGTTTTTCAAGGATTCATACAACTGTAAAAATGAAACATGCATGATTTTTATATCATTCAAAGAGTTTCATTTAAAAATTCTGAGCACCTAAGAATATATGTTTGGATTGTGATCAAGAGAAAGAGAAGAGCAAATCATTCATCTTGGAAATTATTTCAAGAACAATTGTATATCAAATATTTTTAAAGTGTATTATGACTTAATCATGAAGTTTGTGGTGATAAGTTGTTGAAAAAATGTCATTTGAATTTGGTTGATTCAAAGTCCATCATAATATTTTGTGTTATACAAAAGTCCTTTGAATTTGGATTGATTCAAAGTCCACCATAGTGTTTAATATTTGTGAAAAATGTTCTTTGAATTGGGGTGATTTAAAGTTCATCGTAGATTTGATTTTTGTGTATACTTTAGAAGATTGTAAAATAGGTCTTAGCATGAGACTTGTACAAAGATATAAAATAGTGGAAAATCCTATTGTAGAGAAAAGAGATGTACCCTTGATTATAAGGGTAACTAGTATAATTGCTTTGTGTCATTTATCTTTATGCAATTTACTTTCTACAATTTAAATACATTCTAAGAACATATCACATTTATAGCTTTAGATAAAATAACAAATTAAGAATTATTATACAAAAATGAGAAAAAATAGATATCCTTTAACTCATCCCCTCCTCTTAGATTGCATCTCATAGTTTCAGTATTAAATTTTAATGATTTGTATCATATTATATATTTTCATTTAAAAACATTATAAATAATTTTCTAAGAAAAAATTCAAAAGGAAAATTAGTTTAAATATTTATTATAAAAAATTATTTTAAGTATTTTATTCTTTTATTTAGATTTTTTTAATATTAAAACTTCACTAAATCACTTAATTTTAAAGTTATTTATAATAAGTTTTCTTAAAACTTAATTTTAGATATATTTTTTAAAAACTAGGAATTTTTTTTTTGAAAACTCGGTTGATTATGTTTTAATCCCAAATAATGTAAATTCATGTTATTATATGTCAAAATTAATATTTTATTTTATTAAAAAAAATAATTTATATTATAAAAATAGTTTTTGTAAAGATTAATTTAAAATATTTTTATTTTTATTTTTAAATTTCTTGAATCATAGTTAAATCATTTGAGTGTGGTATATATAACAAAATAACTATAATCAAGTGCAACAAATAAATTTACAAGTGTAATTGAAAATCAAATATAATTAAGATTTTTTTGCCAATATCTAGTCAATGGAATATCTCTATAAATTTTCATGTCTTTATACACTGACATGAATGATTAGAAATATATAAATAAAAATTAACATATATTAGATTAGGAAAGGGTTAAAATCACTTAATATCATAATTGATTCCTAAATCGAATTATATTGATGGTGAAAAGCTAAAAAATTAATAATTTAAATATTTTTTAAAAATCTCATATTTCAAAACTTAATTTGTCTATCGAATCTATTTTTTTATTTTATTTTCACTATCAAATCTATTTTTATATTTGAATAAAACATGTTAATAAAACGAAATCTAATTAAAACTATGTGAACGATATATTGGTAATCAAGATTGATTTCATAATCAATTCTAAATCTAAAGAAAACTACAATAAATAAAATCAAAAGAAAGAGATTGATATAATGATAATCAATTAAATTTTTGATTGATTTTATTATCAATCTTAAATCTAAATAAAATTAGAGTAACATAAATAAAATAAAAAGAAAGAGATTGATATAATGATAATCAATTTAATTGTTGATTGATTTTATTGCCAATCATAAATCTAAATAAAATTACAATAAGATAAATAAAATAAAAAGAAAGCGATCGATAATATAATGATAATCAATTTAATTGTTAATTGATTTCTTAATCAATTTTATATCTTTTATTTTCTTTCATGTTATATGTGTTGTATCTTAAAACTCTATAAATACTTTTACGTGACAAAAAAAACTAAGAATAGAAAATCAACAAATAAAATAAGAGGAAAGTAAAAGTTAAATTGGTAAATTTCGCATATCTTCTCAAGTTATTTTTCCATGTCTTTTAAGTTTTAATATTTAGTTTGTAAAAAATTCTTGTTGTAAAGCTTTATTTACGCTCATGCTACTATTAACTTTGTTTTAGGTGCTGCTTTGTTATCATTATTGAATATGGATACAGGTATTACTAATTGATTTTATAAAAATTTTATGCTATTAAATATGGGTGGCAAAGACAGCTCCGTTTTATTTGTATTTTTTAAGACAACTATGTTTTATTTTCATTTAAATATACAGTAATCGATAGTCTGCTTCATTCAACTTTAATTTTTTTGAGATGGATTAAGATTTTTACCACCTGCCTTAAAAAAAATCCGCCCCTCTCCATTTTATTTCCGGACTTTTAAAGACGAACATATTCATGTGACACTCATATTATTATGAATATTATATATTATCAATGTATCTTTCATGTTAATATTTTTATAAACTATTTTGTTTTTCTATTGATTGTATTTTTATTGTCCATTATCATAGAATCTGCATCCTTCTCAATTCAGCCTAGGCCATTTTGGAAACATGCACTTATAGTTTTGGCTGGAATAGTCCTTCTTGCCAGCACTTTTATATTGATAATTCTCTGCTACCGTTATCGCACAAGCATGCCAGAGTTTGGAATCAACTCAGCTTCCATCAACTCACTCAATATTAAAAAATCAAGAATCACCGCCGAATGGAACATTACCCTCTTCATCACGAACCACGACAATTATCATCGTCTATTTTACGATGACATTTCTCTTAACATCAATTACAACAAGGAACACAAGCAACGCCAAAGTCTTCTCTCCTCTATTCCTTTAGAACCTTTCTCTCAAAGAAGCGGTTTCACAAATACTATCACGGTACCACTGAACATGGATGTCAATGACGACGATGTGGCTACCCAAATTACCAGTAGCTCCTCTCATGGAATGGATAACTTTGAGGTTATGTTTTCTGGTACTATCAAATTTGAGGATGTGTTCAATTTTCAAAAACATCGTTCTGTGAAGATTGTTTGTGAGCCTCTTAACTTTGTATCAAATGAAGATCATTTAGAAAGATCGCATAAAGGTCATTTAGAAGACTCGCCTAATTGGATTTTAATGCATGGTGTAGCATGCCACTAGTTTAAACGGAGTCATTTATCCATATTTATTATTAGGTTATTAGGACTATTTATTAGGGTACTTTTTTTAAAAATATTTTAATTGCTTTATTTTTTAAATTTTTTGGATATTCCTTTAGTTATTAAGAATAAATTTTTAATGTTCATTCAGATTTAAATAGTTTTATATAGTACAAGGGGTATTCTATAACATCGTTTCAGTGACTTTGATATATGGTAATTTTGGTAACGTTAGTTAATATGTTCTTCTGTCACATCAATATAATATACATTAATCATTTACTCTTTCATTTCGTTAACTAAAGTCACAAAATTATGGCAACAATAAAGTTATCGGAGCCAAACCCCTATTCTATTTTTATGTATTTATATAATGATATGAATGATTAGAAATATATAAGTCAAAATTAATATATACCAATAATATATAAACTTAATTGATATGTACTGATAATGTAAAATTAATTTACATTGTCATCCATTAGAAATCTAACAATATGTCTTTTCAATAAAATAATTTTAAAATAACAGTGTAACTTGTCACGATACATGATTGTGATTGGTTGACAGTGTAAAAATTATTTACAGTGTCAGTGCATATATATATATATATATATATATATATATATATATATATATATATATATATATATATATATATATATATATATATATATATATATATATATATATATATATATATATATATATATATATATATATATATATATATATATATATATATATATATATATATATATATATATATATATATATATTAAAAATGTTTTAAATATCTCATAGGTTGATATATTAATACTAGGCTAAATTTAGACCTTAGTTGCATAAGAGATAAAAATAATAAAACAACTTTTCTACATAAAATTTCTAAGACCACTCTTACGACAACATATATAGCTAGGTTTTAACAACTAATGAGCCATGGGCCTCTTACACAATAAACAAACAACATAAATAAGAGAAACATGCTAATGACACCCCTTAACTCATAATAAAGTCCTTGAATAAAATTGAATCCTTCTTTTCTCTAATGGGACGTGTTAGCTTCATAACAATACTTTAGAACCCATAGAGAACCTTGTCCTCAAGGTTCATAGAATTAGTGTCATACATACTTGGGCCTGATTGATGAGATGTCGTGTGGGTCTTGGGCTGAAGTTTTGAAGAGAGGTCCATATGAGATTGATGGCTAAATAGAGAAAATGGATGAGGCGAAATTGGATTGTGTGGTGGGCAAGAGTTAGAAGGAGATAACGTAGTAGGGTTAGGTGGGACAAAATAGTCTTTAGCCACGTGAGGAGTAATGGGAGTTGTCCTGAGTGCAGAAGGGTGGTAATCAGTTAAGTTATATTGGTAACCTGTTACACACTATAAAAACATAACTTTTCTAGATCCAACTTCATTCCAAATCATGACAAAGTTTCATGAATTTGTTCCAAACATATGCATCTTCTTATAAAGATTTCATAAGATGTATATAAGGCTAGATACATCTGAAATTCAAAAAGCTATATCACATATCATTTTTGTCACAATTCAAACACATTTTTTGAAGTATTCAAACTATCAAGTTTTGAAACTTGTGCGTAACTTTCATTCAACAATTTTTATACAATTTAAACAAGTTTTTTGAGGATTCATACAACTGTAAAAATGAAACTTGCATGATTTTTATATCATCCAAAGAGTTTCATTTAAACATTCTGAGCACATACGTATATATGTTTGGATTGTGATCAAGAGAAAGAGAAGAGCAAATCATTCATCTTGGAAATTATTTCAAGAACAATTGTATATCAAATATTTTTAAAGTGTATTATGACTTAATCATGAAGTTTGTGGTGATAAGTTGTTGAAAAAATGTCATTTGAATTTGGTTGATTCAAAGTCCATCATAATATTTTGTGTTATACAAAAGTCCTTTGAATTTGGATTGATTCAAAGTCCACCATAGTGTTTAATATTTGTGAAAAATGTTCTTTGAATTGGGGTGATTTAAAGTTCATCGTAGATTTGATTTTTGTGTATACTTTAGAAGATTGTAAAATAGGTCTTAGCATGAGACTTGTACAAAGATATAAAATAGTGGAAAATCCTATTGTAGAGAAAAGAGATGTACCCTTGATTATAAGGGTAACTAGTATAATTGCTTTGTGTCATTTATCTTTATGCAATTTACTTTCTACAATTTAAATACATTCTAAGAACATATCACATTTATAACTTTAGATAAAATAACAAATTAAGAATTATTATACAAAAATGAGAAAAAATAGATATCCTTTAACTCATCCCCTCCTCTTATATTGCATCTCATAGTTTCAGTATTAAATTTTAATGATTTGTATCATATTATATATTTTCATTTAAAAACATTATAAATAATTTTCTAAGAAAAAATTCATAAGGAAAATTAGTTTAAATATTTATTATAAAAAATTATTTTAAGTATTTTATTCTTTTATTTAGATTTTTTTAATATTAAAACTTCACTAAATCACTTAATTTTAAAGTTATTTTGAATAAGTTTTCTTAAAACTTAATTTTAGATATATTTTTTAAAAACTAGGAATTTTTTTTTTTGAAAACTCGGTTGATTATGTTTTAATCCCAAATAATGTAAATTCATGTTATTATATGTCAAAATTAATATTTTATTTTATTAAAAAAAATAATTTATATGATAAAAATAGTTTTTGTAAAAATTAACTTAAAATATTTTTATTTTTATTTTTAAATTTCTTGAATCATAGTTAAATCATTTGAGTGTGGTATATATAACAAAATAACTATAATCAAGTGCAACAAATAAATTTACAAGTGTAATTGAAAATCAAATATAATTAAGATTTTTTTGCCAATATCTAGTCAATGGAATATCTCTATAAATTTTCATGTCTTTATACAGTGACGTGAATGATTAGAAATATATAAATAAAAATTAACATATATTAGATTAGGAAAGGGTTAAAATCACTTAATATCAGAATTGATTCCTAAATCGAATTATATTGATGGTGAAAAGCTAAAAAATTAATAATTTAAATATTTTTTAAAAATCTCATATTTCAAAACTTAATTTGTCTATCGAATCTATTTTTTTATTTTATTTTCACTATCAAATCTATTTTTATATTTGAATAAAACATGTTAATAAAACGAAATCTAATTAAAACTATGTGAACGATATATTGGTAATCAAGATTGATTTCATAATCAATTCTAAATCTAAAGAAAACTACAATAAATAAAATCAAAAGAAAGAGATTGATATAATGATAATCAATTAAATTTTTGATTGATTTTATTATCAATATTAAATCTAAATAAAATTAGAATAACATAAATAAAATAAAAAGAAAGAGATTGATATAATGATAATCAATTTAATTGTTGATTGATTTTATTGCCAATCATAAATCTAAATAAAATTACAATAAGATAAATAAAATAAAAAGAAAGCGATCGATAATATAATGATAATCAATTTAATTGTTAATTGATTTATTAATCAATTTTATATCTTTTATTTCCTTTCATGTTATATGTGTTGTATCTTAAAACTCTATAAATACTTTTACGTGACAAAAAAAACTAAGAATAGAAAATCAACAAATAAAATAAGAGGAAAGTAAAAGTTAAATTGGTAAATTTCGCATATCTTCTCAAGTTATTTTTCCATGTCTTTTAAGTTTTAATATTTAGTTTGTAAAAAATTCTTGTTGTAAAGCTTTATTTACGCTCATGCTACTATTAACTTTGTTTTAGGTGCTGCTTTGTTATCATTATTGAATATGGATACAGGTATTTCTAATCTATTTTATAAATTTTTTATGCTATTAAATATGGGTGGCAAAGACAGCTCCGTTTTATTTGTATTTTTTAAGACAACTATGTTTTATTTTCATTTAAATATACAGTAATCGATAGTCTGCTTCATTCAACTTTAATTTTTTTGAGATGGATTAAGATTTTTACCACCTGCCTTAAAAAAAAATCCGCCCCTCTCCATTTTATTTCCGGACTTTTAAAGACGGACATATTCATGTGACACTCATATTATTATGAATATTATATATTATCAATGTATCTTTCATGTTAATATTTTTATAAACTATTTTGTTTTTCTATTGATTGTATTTTTATTGTCCATTATCATAGAATCTGCATCCTCCTCAATTCAGCCTAGGCCATTTTGGAAACATGCACTTATAGTTTTGGTTGGAATAGTCCTTCTTGCCAGCACTTTTATATTGATAATTCTCTGCTACCGTTATCGCACAAGCATGCCAGAGTTTGGAATCAACTCAGCTTCCATCAACTCACTCAATATTAAAAAAATCAAGAATCACCGCCGAATGGAACATTACCCTCTTCATCACGAACCACGACAGTTATCATCGTCTATTTTACGATGACATTTCTCTTAACATCAATTACAACAACGAACACAAGCAACGCCAAAGTCTTCTCTCCTCCATTCCTTTAGAACCTTTCTCTCAAAGAAGCGGTTTTACAAATACTATCACGGTCCCACAGAACATGGATGTCAATGACGACGATGTGGCTACCCAAATTACCAGTAGCTCCTCTCATGGAATGGATAACTTTGAGGTTATGTTTTCTGGTACTATCAAATTTGAGGATGTGTTCAATTTTCAAAAACATCGTTCTGTGAAGATTGTTTGTGAGCCTCTTAACTTTGTATCAAATGAAGATCATTTAGAAAGATCGCATAAAGGTCATTTAGAAGACTCGTCTAATTGGATTTTAATGCATGGTGTAGCATGCCACTAGTTTAAACGGAGTCATTTATCCATATTTATTATTAGGTTATTAGGACTATTTATTAGGGTACTTTTTTTAAAAATATTTTAATTGCTTTATTTTTTAAATTTTTTGGATATTCCTTTAGTTATTAAGAATAAATTTTTAATGTTCATTCAGATTTAAATAGTTTTATATAGTACAAGGGGTATTCTATAACATCGTTTCAGTGACTTTGATATATGGTAATTTTGGTAACGTTAGTTAATATGTTCTTCTGTCACATCAATATAATATACATTAATCATTTACTCTTTCATTTCGTTAACTAAAGTCACAAAATTATGGCAACAATAAAGTTATCGGAGCCAAACCCGTATTCTATTTTTATGTATTTATATAATGATATGAATGATTAGAAATATATAAGTCAAAATTAATATATACCAATAATATATAAACTTAATTGATATGTACTGATAATGTAAAATTAATTTACATTGTCATCCATTAGAAATCTAACAATATGTCTTTTCAATAAAATAATTTTAAAATAACAGTGTAACTTGTCACGATACATGATTGTGATTGGTTGACAGTGTAAAAATTATTTACAGTGTCAGTGCATATATATATATATATATTAAAAATGTTTTAAATATCTCATAGGTTGATATATTAATACTAGGCTAAATTTAGACCTTAGTTGCATAAGAGATAAAAATAATAAAACAACTTTTCTACATAAAATTTCTAAGACCACTCTTACGACAACATATATAGCTAGGTTTTAACAACTAATGAGCCATGGGCCTCTTACACAATAAACAAACAACATAAATAAGAGAAACATGCTAATGACACCCCTTAACTCATAATAAAGTCCTTGAATAAAATTGAATCCTTCTTTTCTCTAATGGGACGTGTTAGCTTCATAACAATACTTTAGAACCCATAGAGAACCTTGTCCTCAAGGTTCATAGAATTAGTGTCATACATACTTGGGCCTGATTGATGAGATGTCGTGTGTGTCTTGGGCTGAAGTTTTGAAGAGAGGTCCATATGAGATTGATGGCTAAATAGAGAAAATGGATGAGGCGAAATTGGATTGTATGGTGGGCAAGAGTTAGAAGGAGATAACGTAGTAGGGTTAGGTGGGACAAAATAGTCTTTAGCCACGTGAGGAGTAATGGGAGTTGTCCTGAGTGCAGAAGGGTGGTAATCAGTTAAGTTATATTGGTAACCTGTTACACACTATAAAAACATAACTTTTCTAGATCCAACTTCATTCCAAATCATGACAAAGTTTCATGAATTTGTTCCAAACATATGCATCTTCTTATAAAGATTTCATAAGATGTATATAAGGCTAGATACATCTGAAATTCAAAAAGCTATATCACATATCATTTTTGTCACAATTCAAACACATTTTTTGAAGTATTCAAACTATCAAGTTTTGAAACTTGTGCGTAACTTTCATTCAACAATTTTTATACAATTTAAACAAGTTTTTTGAGGATTCATACAACTGTAAAAATGAAACTTGCATGATTTTTATATCATCCAAAGAGTTTCATTTAAACATTCTGAGCACATACGTATATATGTTTGGATTGTGATCAAGAGAAAGAGAAGAGCAAATCATTCATCTTGGAAATTATTTCAAGAACAATTGTATATCAAATATTTTTAAAGTGTATTATGACTTAATCATGAAGTTTGTGGTGATAAGTTGTTGAAAAAATGTCATTTGAATTTGGTTGATTCAAAGTCCATCATAATATTTTGTGTTATACAAAAGTCCTTTGAATTTGGATTGATTCAAAGTCCACCATAGTGTTTAATATTTGTGAAAAATGTTCTTTGAATTGGGGTGATTTAAAGTTCATCGTAGATTTGATTTTTGTGTATACTTTAGAAGATTGTAAAATAGGTCTTAGCATGAGACTTGTACAAAGATATAAAATAGTGGAAAATCCTATTGTAGAGAAAAGAGATGTACCCTTGATTATAAGGGTAACTAGTATAATTGCTTTGTGTCATTTATCTTTATGCAATTTACTTTCTACAATTTAAATACATTCTAAGAACATATCACATTTATAACTTTAGATAAAATAACAAATTAAGAATTATTATACAAAAATGAGAAAAAATAGATATCCTTTAACTCATCCCCTCCTCTTAGATTGCATCTCATAGTTTCAGTATTAAATTTTAATGATTTGTATCATATTATATATTTTCATTTAAAAACATTATAAATAATTTTCTAAGAAAAAATTCATAAGGAAAATTAGTTTAAATATTTATTATAAAAAATTATTTTAAGTATTTTATTCTTTTATTTAGATTTTTTTAATATTAAAACTTCACTAAATCACTTAATTTTAAAGTTATTTTGAATAAGTTTTCTTAAAACTTAATTTTAGATATATTTTTTAAAAACTAGGAATTTTTTTTTTTGAAAACTCGGTTGATTATGTTTTAATCCCAAATAATGTAAATTCATGTTATTATATGTCAAAATTAATATTTTATTTTATTAAAAAAATAATTTATATGATAAAAATAGTTTTTGTAAAAATTAACTTAAAATATTTTTATTTTTATTTTTAAATTTCTTGAATCATAGTTAAATCATTTGAGTGTGGTATATATAACAAAATAACTATAATCAAGTGCAACAAATAAATTTACAAGTGTAATTGAAAATCAAATATAATTAAGATTTTTTTGCCAATATCTAGTCAATGGAATATCTCTATAAATTTTCATGTCTTTATACAGTGACGTGAATGATTAGAAATATATAAATAAAAATTAACATATATTAGATTAGGAAAGGGTTAAAATCACTTAATATCATAATTGATTCCTAAATCGAATTATATTGATGGTGAAAAGCTAAAAAATTAATAATTTAAATATTTTTTAAAAATCTCATATTTCAAAACTTAATTTGTCTATCGAATCTATTTTTTTATTTTATTTTCACTATCAAATCTATTTTTATATTTGAATAAAACATGTTAATAAAACGAAATCTAATTAAAACTATGTGAACGATATATTGGTAATCAAGATTGATTTCATAATCAATTCTAAATCTAAAGAAAACTACAATAAATAAAATCAAAAGAAAGAGATTGATATAATGATAATCAATTAAATTTTTGATTGATTTTATTATCAATCTTAAATCTAAATAAAATTAGAATAACATAAATAAAATAAAAAGAAAGAGATTGATATAATGATAATCAATTTAATTGTTGATTGATTTTATTGCCAATCATAAATCTAAATAAAATTACAATAAGATAAATAAAATAAAAAGAAAGCGATCGATAATATAATGATAATCAATTTAATTGTTAATTGATTTCTTAATCAATTTTATATCTTTTATTTCCTTTCATGTTATATGTTTTGTATCTTAAAACTCTATAAATACTTTTACGTGACAAAAAAAACTAAGAATAGAAAATCAACAAATAAAATAAGAGGAAAGTAAAAGTTAAATTGGTAAATTTCGCATATCTTCTCAAGTTATTTTTCCATGTCTTTTAAGTTTTAATATTTAGTTTGTAAAAAATTCTTGTTGTAAAGCTTTATTTACGCTCATGCTACTATTAACTTTGTTTTAGGTGCTGCTTTGTTATCATTATTGAATATGGATACAGGTATTTCTAATCTATTTTATAAATTTTTTATGCTATTAAATATGGGTGGCAAAGACAGCTCCGTTTTATTTGTATTTTTTAAGACAACTATGTTTTATTTTCATTTAAATATACAGTAATCGATAGTCTGCTTCATTCAACTTTAATTTTTTTGAGATGGATTAAGATTTTTACCACCTGCCTTAAAAAAAAATCCGCCCCTCTCCATTTTATTTCCGGACTTTTAAAGACGGACATATTCATGTGACACTCATATTATTATGAATATTATATATTATCAATGTATCTTTCATGTTAATATTTTTATAAACTATTTTGTTTTTCTATTGATTGTATTTTTATTGTCCATTATCATAGAATCTGCATCCTCCTCAATTCAGCCTAGGCCATTTTGGAAACATGCACTTATAGTTTTGGTTGGAATAGTCCTTCTTGCCAGCACTTTTATATTGATAATTCTCTGCTACCGTTATCGCACAAGCATGCCAGAGTTTGGAATCAACTCAGCTTCCATCAACTCACTCAATATTAAAAAATCAAGAATCACCGCCGAATGGAACATTACCCTCTTCATCACGAACCACGACAGTTATCATCGTCTATTTTACGATGACATTTCTCTTAACATCAATTACAACAACGAACACAAGCAACGCCAAAGTCTTCTCTCCTCCATTCCTTTAGAACCTTTCTCTCAAAGAAGCGGTTTCACAAATACTATCACGGTCCCACAGAACATGGATGTCAATGACGACGATGTGGCTACCCAAATTACCAGTAGCTCCTCTCATGGAATGGATAACTTTGAGGTTATGTTTTCTGGTACTATCAAATTTGAGGATGTGTTCAATTTTCAAAAACATCGTTCTGTGAAGATTGTTTGTGAGCCTCTTAACTTTGTATCAAATGAAGATCATTTAGAAAGATCGCATAAAGGTCATTTAGAAGACTCGTCTAATTGGATTTTAATGCATGGTGTAGCATGCCACTAGTTTAAACGGAGTCATTTATCCATATTTATTATTAGGTTATTAGGACTATTTATTAGGGTACTTTTTTTAAAAATATTTTAATTGCTTTATTTTTTAAATTTTTTGGATATTCCTTTAGTTATTAAGAATAAATTTTTAATGTTCATTCAGATTTAAATAGTTTTATATAGTACAAGGGGTATTCTATAACATCGTTTCAGTGACTTTGATATATGGTAATTTTGGTAACGTTAGTTAATATGTTCTTCTGTGACATCAATATAATATACATTAATCATTTACTCTTTCATTTCGTTAACTAAAGTCACAAAATTATGGCAACAATAAAGTTATCGGAGCCAAACCCGTATTCTATTTTTATGTATTTATATAATGATATGAATGATTAGAAATATATAAGTCAAAATTAATATATACCAATAATATATAAACTTAATTGATATGTACTGATAATGTAAAATTAATTTACATTGTCATCCATTAGAAATCTAACAATATGTCTTTTCAATAAAATAATTTTAAAATAACAGTGTAACTTGTCACGATACATGATTGTGATTGGTTGACAGTGTAAAAATTATTTACAGTGTCAGTGCATATATATATATATATATATAGTATATATATATATATATATATATATATATATATATTAAAAATGTTTTAAATATCTCATAGGTTGATATATTAATACTAGGCTAAATTTAGACCTTAGTTGCATAAGAGATAAAAATAATAAAACAACTTTTCTACATAAAATTTCTAAGACCACTCTTACGACAACATATATAGCTAGGTTTTAACAACTAATGAGCCATGGGCCTCTTACACAATAAACAAACAACATAAATAAGAGAAACATGCTAATGACACCCCTTAACTCATAATAAAGTCCTTGAATAAAATTGAATCCTTCTTTTCTCTAATGGGACGTGTTAGCTTCATAACAATACTTTAGAACCCATAGAGAACCTTGTCCTCAAGGTTCATAGAATTAGTGTCATACATACTTGGGCCTGATTGATGAGATGTCGTGTGGGTCTTGGGCTGAAGTTTTGAAGAGAGGTCCATATGAGATTGATGGCTAAATAGAGAAAATGGATGAGGCGAAATTGGATTGTGTGGTGGGCAAGAGTTAGAAGGAGATAACGTAGTAGGGTTAGGTGGGACAAAATAGTCTTTAGCCACGTGAGGAGTAATGGGAGTTGTCCTGAGTGCAGAAGGGTGGTAATCAGTTAAGTTATATTGGTAACCTGTTACACACTATAAAAACATAACTTTTCTAGATCCAACTTCATTCCAAATCATGACAAAGTTTCATGAATTTGTTCCAAACATATGCATCTTCTTATAAAGATTTCATAAGATGTATATAAGGCTAGATACATCTGAAATTCAAAAAGCTATATCACATATCATTTTTGTCACAATTCAAACACATTTTTTGAAGTATTCAAACTATCAAGTTTTGAAACTTGTGCGTAACTTTCATTCAACAATTTTTATACAATTTAAACAAGTTTTTTGAGGATTCATACAACTGTAAAAATGAAACTTGCATGATTTTTATATCATCCAAAGAGTTTCATTTAAACATTCTGAGCACATACGTATATATGTTTGGATTGTGATCAAGAGAAAGAGAAGAGCAAATCATTCATCTTGGAAATTATTTCAAGAACAATTGTATATCAAATATTTTTAAAGTGTATTATGACTTAATCATGAAGTTTGTGGTGATAAGTTGTTGAAAAAATGTCATTTGAATTTGGTTGATTCAAAGTCCATCATAATATTTTGTGTTATACAAAAGTCCTTTGAATTTGGATTGATTCAAAGTCCACCATAGTGTTTAATATTTGTGAAAAATGTTCTTTGAATTGGGGTGATTTAAAGTTCATCGTAGATTTGATTTTTGTGTATACTTTAGAAGATTGTAAAATAGGTCTTAGCATGAGACTTGTACAAAGATATAAAATAGTGGAAAATCCTATTGTAGAGAAAAGAGATGTACCCTTGATTATAAGGGTAACTAGTATAATTGCTTTGTGTCATTTATCTTTATGCAATTTACTTTCTACAATTTAAATACATTCTAAGAACATATCACATTTATAACTTTAGATAAAATAACAAATTAAGAATTATTATACAAAAATGAGAAAAAATAGATATCCTTTAACTCATCCCCTCCTCTTAGATTGCATCTCATAGTTTCAGTATTAAATTTTAATGATTTGTATCATATTATATATTTTCATTTAAAAACATTATAAATAATTTTCTAAGAAAAAATTCATAAGGAAAATTAGTTTAAATATTTATTATAAAAAATTATTTTAAGTATTTTATTCTTTTATTTAGATTTTTTTAATATTAAAACTTCACTAAATCACTTAATTTTAAAGTTATTTTGAATAAGTTTTCTTAAAACTTAATTTTAGATATATTTTTTAAAAACTAGGAATTTTTTTTTTTGAAAACTCGGTTGATTATGTTTTAATCCCAAATAATGTAAATTCATGTTATTATATGTCAAAATTAATATTTTATTTTATTAAAAAAATAATTTATATGATAAAAATAGTTTTTGTAAAAATTAACTTAAAATATTTTTATTTTTATTTTTAAATTTCTTGAATCATAGTTAAATCATTTGAGTGTGGTATATATAACAAAATAACTATAATCAAGTGCAACAAATAAATTTACAAGTGTAATTGAAAATCAAATATAATTAAGATTTTTTTGCCAATATCTAGTCAATGGAATATCTCTATAAATTTTCATGTCTTTATACAGTGACGTGAATGATTAGAAATATATAAATAAAAATTAACATATATTAGATTAGGAAAGGGTTAAAATCACTTAATATCAGAATTGATTCCTAAATCGAATTATATTGATGGTGAAAAGCTAAAAAAATTAATAATTTAAATATTTTTTAAAAATCTCATATTTCAAAACTTAATTTGTCTATCGAATCTATTTTTTTAATTTTATTTTCACTATCAAATCTATTTTTATATTTGAATAAAACATGTTAATAAAACGAAATCTAATTAAAACTATGTGAACGATATATTGGTAATCAAGATTGATTTCATAATCAATTCTAAATCTAAAGAAAACTACAATAAATAAAATCAAAAGAAAGAGATTGATATAATGATAATCAATTAAATTTTTGATTGATTTTATTATCAATCTTAAATCTAAATAAAATTAGAATAACATAAATAAAATAAAAAGAAAGAGATTGATATAATGATAATCAATTTAATTGTTGATTGATTTTATTGCCAATCATAAATCTAAATAAAATTACAATAAGATAAATAAAATAAAAAGAAAGCGATCGATAATATAATGATAATCAATTTAATTGTTAATTGATTTCTTAATCAATTTTATATCTTTTATTTCCTTTCATGTTATATGTGTTGTATCTTAAAACTCTATAAATACTTTTACGTGACAAAAAAAACTAAGAATAGAAAATCAACAAATAAAATAAGAGGAAAGTAAAAGTTAAATTGGTAAATTTCGCATATCTTCTCAAGTTATTTTTCCATGTCTTTTAAGTTTTAATATTTAGTTTGTAAAAAATTCTTGTTGTAAAGCTTTATTTACGCTCATGCTACTATTAACTTTGTTTTAGGTGCTGCTTTGTTATCATTATTGAATATGGATACAGGTATTTCTAATCTATTTTATAAATTTTTTATGCTATTAAATATGGGTGGCAAAGACAGCTCCGTTTTATTTGTATTTTTTAAGACAACTATGTTTTATTTTCATTTAAATATACAGTAATCGATAGTCTGCTTCATTCAACATTAATTTTTTTGAGATGGATTAAGATTTTTACCACATGCCTTAAAAAAAAATCCGCCCTTCTCCATTTTATTTCCGGACTTTTAAAGACGGACATATTCATGTGACACTCATATTATTATGAATATTATATATTATCAATGTATCTTTCATGTTAATATTTTTATAAACTATTTTGTTTTTCTATTGATTGTATTTTTATTGTCCATTATCATAGAATCTGCATCCTCCTCACCTAGGCCATTTTGGAAACATGCACTTATAGTTTTGGTTGGAATAGTCCTTCTTGCCAGCACTTTTATATTGATAATTCTCTGCTACCGTTATTGCACAAGCATGCCAGAGTTTGGAATCAACTCAGCTTCCATCAACTCACTCAATATTAAAAAATCAAGAATCACCGCCGAATGGAACATTACCCTCTTCATCACGAACCACGACAGTTATCATCGTCTATTTTACGATGACATTTCTCTTAACATCAATTACAACAACGAACACAAGCAACGCCAAAGTCTTCTCTCCTCCATTCCTTTAGAACCTTTCTCTCAAAGAAGCGGTTTCACAAATACTATCACGGTCCCACAGAACATGGGATGTCAATGACGACGATGTGGCTACCCAAATTACCAGTAGCTCCTCTCATGGAATGGATAACTTTGAGGTTATGTTTTCTGGTACTATCAAATTTGAGGATGTGTTCAATTTTCAAAAACATCGTTCTGTGAAGATTGTTTGTGAGCCTCTTAACTTTGTATCAAATGAAGATCATTTAGAAAGATCGCATAAAGGTCATTTAGAAGACTCGTCTAATTGGATTTTAATGCATGGTGTAGCATGCCACTAGTTTAAACGGAGTCATTTATCCATATTTATTATTAGGTTATTAGGACTATTTATTAGGGTACTTTTTTTAAAAATATTTTAATTGCTTTATTTTTTAAATTTTTTGGATATTCCTTTAGTTATTAAGAATAAATTTTTAATGTTCATTCAGATTTAAATAGTTTTATATAGTACAAGGGGTATTCTATAACATCGTTTCAGTGACTTTGATATATGGTAATTTTGGTAACGTTAGTTAATATGTTCTTCTGTCACATCAATATAATATACATTAATCATTTACTCTTTCATTTCGTTAACTAAAGTCACAAAATTATGGCAACAATAAAGTTATCGGAGCCAAACCCGTATTCTATTTTTATGTATTTATATAATGATATGAATGATTAGAAATATATAAGTCAAAATTAATATATACCAATAATATATAAACTTAATTGATATGTACTGATAATGTAAAATTAATTTACATTGTCATCCATTAGAAATCTAACAATATGTCTTTTCAATAAAATAATTTTAAAATAACAGTGTAACTTGTCACGATACATGATTGTGATTGGTTGACAGTGTAAAAATTATTTACAGTGTCAGTGCATATATATATATATATATATATATATATATATATATATATATATATATATATATATATATATATATATATATATATATATATATATATATATATATATATATATATATATATATATATATATATATATATATATATATATATATATATATATATATATATATATATATATATATATATATATATATATATATATATATATATATATATATATATTAAAAATGTTTTAAATATCTCATAGGTTGATATATTAATACTAGGCTAAATTTAGACCTTAGTTGCATAAGAGATAAAAATAATAAAACAACTTTTCTACATAAAATTTCTAAGACCACTCTTACGACAACATATATAGCTAGGTTTTAACAACTAATGAGCCATGGGCCTCTTACACAATAAACAAACAACATAAATAAGAGAAACATGCTAATGACACCCCTTAACTCATAATAAAGTCCTTGAATAAAATTGAATCCTTCTTTTCTCTAATGGGACGTGTTAGCTTCATAACAATACTTTAGAACCCATAGAGAACCTTGTCCTCAAGGTTCATAGAATTAGTGTCATACATACTTGGGCCTGATTGATGAGATGTAGTGTGGGTCTTGGGCTGAAGTTTTGAAGAGAGGTCCATATGAGATTGATGGCTAAATAGAGAAAATGGATGAGGCGAAATTGGATTGTGTGGTGGGCAAGAGTTAGAAGGAGATAACGTAGTAGGGTTAGGTGGGACAAAATAGTCTTTAGCCACGTGAGGAGTAATGGGAGTTGTCCTGAGTGCAGAAGGGTGGTAATCAGTTAAGTTATATTGGTAACCTGTTACACACTATAAAAACATAACTTTTCTAGATCCAACTTCATTCCAAATCATGACAAAGTTTCATGAATTTGTTCCAAACATATGCATCTTCTTATAAAGATTTCATAAGATGTATATAAGGCTAGATACATCTGAAATTCAAAAAGCTATATCACATATCATTTTTGTCACAATTCAAACACATTTTTTGAAGTATTCAAACTATCAAGTTTTGAAACTTGTGCGTAACTTTCATTCAACAATTTTTATACAATTTAAACAAGTTTTTTGAGGATTCATACAACTGTAAAAATGAAACTTGCATGATTTTTATATCATCCAAAGAGTTTCATTTAAACATTCTGAGCACATACGTATATATGTTTGGATTGTGATCAAGAGAAAGAGAAGAGCAAATCATTCATCTTAGAAATTATTTCAAGAACAATTGTATATCAAATATTTTTAAAGTGTATTATGACTTAATCATGAAGTTTGTGGTGATAAGTTGTTGAAAAAATGTCATTTGAATTTGGTTGATTCAAAGTCCATCATAATATTTTGTGTTATACAAAAGTCCTTTGAATTTGGATTGATTCAAAGTCCACCATAGTGTTTAATATTTGTGAAAAATGTTCTTTGAATTGGGGTGATTTAAAGTTCATCGTAGATTTGATTTTTGTGTATACTTTAGAAGATTGTAAAATAGGTCTTAGCATGAGACTTGTACAAAGATATAAAATAGTGGAAAATCCTATTGTAGAGAAAAGAGATGTACCCTTGATTATAAGGGTAACTAGTATAATTGCTTTGTGTCATTTATCTTTATGCAATTTACTTTCTACAATTTAAATACATTCTAAGAACATATCACATTTATAACTTTAGATAAAATAACAAATTAAGAATTATTATACAAAAATGAGAAAAAATAGATATCCTTTAACTCATCCCCTCCTCTTAGATTGCATCTCATAGTTTCAGTATTAAATTTTAATGATTTGTATCATATTATATATTTTCATTTAAAAACATTATAAATAATTTTCTAAGAAAAAATTCATAAGGAAAATTAGTTTAAATATTTATTATAAAAAATTATTTTAAGTATTTTATTCTTTTATTTAGATTTTTTTAATATTAAAACTTCACTAAATCACTTAATTTTAAAGTTATTTTGAATAAGTTTTCTTAAAACTTAATTTTAGATATATTTTTTAAAAACTAGGAATTTTTTTTTTGAAAACTCGGTTGATTATGTTTTAATCCCAAATAATGTAAATTCATGTTATTATATGTCAAAATTAATATTTTATTTTATTAAAAAAATAATTTATATGATAAAAATAGTTTTTGTAAAAATTAACTTAAAATATTTTTATTTTTATTTTTAAATTTCTTGAATCATAGTTAAATCATTTGAGTGTGGTATATATAACAAAATAACTATAATCAAGTGCAACAAATAAATTTACAAGTGTAATTGAAAATCAAATATAATTAAGATTTTTTTGCCAATATCTAGTCAATGGAATATCTCTATAAATTTTCATGTCTTTATACAGTGACGTGAATGATTAGAAATATATAAATAAAAATTAACATATATTAGATTAGGAAAGGGTTAAAATCACTTAATATCATAATTGATTCCTAAATCGAATTATATTGATGGTGAAAAGCTAAAAAATTAATAATTTAAATATTTTTTAAAAATCTCATATTTCAAAACTTAATTTGTCTATCGAATCTATTTTTTTATTTTATTTTCACTATCAAATCTATTTTTATATTTGAATAAAACATGTTAATAAAACGAAATCTAATTAAAACTATGTGAACGATATATTGGTAATCAAGATTGATTTCATAATCAATTCTAAATCTAAAGAAAACTACAATAAATAAAATCAAAAGAAAGAGATTGATATAATGATAATCAATTAAATTTTTGATTTATTTTATTATCAATCTTAAATCTAAATAAAATTAGAATAACATAAATAAAATAAAAAGAAAGAGATTGATATAATGATAATCAATTTAATTGTTGATTGATTTTATTGCCAATCATAAATCTAAATAAAATTACAATAAGATAATTAAAATAAAAAGAAAGTGATCGATAATATAATGATAATCAATTTAATTGTTAATTGATTTCTTAATCAATTTTATATCTTTTATTTTCTTTCATGTTATATGTGTTGTATCTTAAAACTCTATAAATACTTTTACGTGACAAAAAAAACTAAGAATAGAAAATCAACAAATAAAATAAGAGGAAAGTAAAAGTTAAATTGGTAAATTTCGCATATCTTCTCAAGTTATTTTTCCATGTCTTTTAAGTTTTAATATTTAGTTTGTAAAAAATTCTTGTTGTAAAGCTTTATTTACGCTCATGCTACTATTAACTTTGTTTTAGGTGCTGCTTTGTTATCATTATTGAATATGGATACAGGTATTTCTAATCTATTTTATAAAATTTTTATGCTATTAAATATGGGTGGCAAAGACAGCTCCGTTTTATTTGTATTTTTTAAGACAACTATGTTTTATTTCATTTAAATATACAGTAATTGATAGTCTGCTTCATTCAACTTTAATTTTTTTGAGATGGATTAAGATTTTTACCACCTGCCTTAAAAAAAATCCGCCCCTCTCCATTTTATTTCCGGACTTTTAAAGACGGACATATTCATGTGACACTCATATTATTATGAATATTATATATTATCAATGTATCTTTCATGTTAATATTTTTATAAACTATTTTGTTTTTCTATTGATTGTATTTTTATTGTCCATTATCATAGAATCTGCATCCTCCTCAATTCAGCCTAGGCCATTTTGGAAACATGCACTTATAGTTTTGGCTGGGATAGTCCTTCTTGCCAGCACTTTTATATTGATAATTCTCTGCTACCGTTATCGCACAAGCATGCCAGAGTTTGGAATCAACTCAGCTTCCATCAACTCACTCAATATTAAAAAATCAAGAATCACCGTCGAATGGAACATTACCCTCTTCATCACGAACCACGACAGTTATCATCGTCTATTTTACGATGACATTTCTCTTAACATCAATTACAACAACGAACACAAGCAACGCCAAAGTCTTCTCTCTGCCATTCCTTTAGAACCTTTCTCTCAAAGAAGCGGTTTCACAAATACTATCACGGTCCCACTGAACATGGATGTCAATGACGACGATGTGGCTACCCAAATTACCAGTAGCTCCTCTCATGGAATGGATAACTTTGAGGTTATGTTTTCTGGTACTATCAAATTTGAGGATGTGTTCAATTTTCAAAAACATCGTTCTGTGAAGATTGTTTGTGAGCCTCTTAACTTTGTATCAAATGAAGATCATTTAGAAAGATCGCATAAAGGTCATTTAGAAGACTCGTCTAATTGGATTTTAATGCATGGTGTAGCATGCCACTAGTTTAAACGGAGTCATTTATCCATATTTATTATTAGGTTATTAGGACTATTTATTAGGGTACTTTTTTTAAAAATATCTTAATTGCTTTATTTTTTAAATTTTTTGGATATTCCTTTAGTTATTAAGAATAAATTTTTAATGTTCATTCAGATTTAAATAGTTTTATATAGTACAAGGTGTATTCTATAACATCGTTTCAGTGACTTTGATATATGGTAATTTTGGTAACGTTAGTTAATATGTTCTTCTGTCACATCAATATAATATACATTAATCATTTACTCTTTCATTTTGTTAACTAAAGTCACAAAATTATGGCAACAATAAAGTTATCGGAGCCAAACCCGTATTCTATTTTTATGTATTTATATAATGATATGAATGATTAGAAATATATAAGTCAAAATTAATATATACCAATAATATATAAATTTAATTGATATGTACTGATAATGTAAAATTAATTTACATTGACATCCATTAGAAATCTAACAATATGTCTTTTCAATAAAATAATTTTAAAATAATAGTGTAACTTGTCACGATACATGATTGTGATTGGTTGACAGTGTAAAAATTATTTACAGTGTCAGTGCATATATATATATATATATATATATATATATATATATATATATATATATATATATATATATATATATATATATATATATATATATATATATATATATATATATATATATATATATATATATATATATATATATATATATATATATATATATATATATATATATATATATATATATATATATATATATATATATATATATATATTAAAAATGTTTTAAATATCTCATAGGTTGATATATTAATACTAGGCTAAATTTAGACCTTAGTTGCATAAGAGATAAAAATAATAAAACAACTTTTCTACATAAAATTTCTAAGACCACTCTTACGACAATATATATAGCTAGGTTTTAACAACTAATGAGCCATGGGCCTCTTACACAATAAACAAACAACATAAATAAGAGAAACATGCTAATGACACCCCTTAACTCATAATAAAGTCCTTGAATAAAATTGAATCCTTCTTTTCTCTAATGGGACGTGTTAGCTTCATAACAATACTTTAGAACCCATAGAGAACCTTGTCCTCAAGGTTCATAGAATTAGTGTCATACATACTTGGGCCTGATTGATGAGATGTCGTGTGGGTCTTGGGCTGAAGTTTTGAAGAGAGGTCCATATGAGATTGATGGCTAAATAGAGAAAATGGATGAGGCGAAATTGGATTGTGTGGTGGGCAAGAGTTAGAAGGAGATAACGTAGTAGGGTTAGGTGGGACAAAATAGTCTTTAGCCACGTGAGGAGTAATGGGAGTTGTCCTGAGTGCAGAAGGGTGGTAATCAGTTAAGTTATATTGGTAACCTGTTACACACTATAAAAACATAACTTTTCTAGATCCAACTTCATTCCAAATCATGACAAAGTTTCATGAATTTGTTCCAAACATATGCATCTTCTTATAAAGATTTCATAAGATGTATATAAGGCTAGATACATCTGAAATTCAAAAAGCTATATCACATATCATTTTTGTCACAATTCAAACACATTTTTTGAAGTATTCAAACTATCAAGTTTTGAAACTTGTGCGTAACTTTCATTCAACAATTTTTATACAATTTAAACAAGTTTTTTGAGGATTCATACAACTGTAAAAATGAAACTTGCATGATTTTTATATCATCCAAAGAGTTTCATTTAAACATTCTGAGCACATACGTATATATGTTTGGATTGTGATCAAGAGAAAGAGAAGAGCAAATCATTCATCTTGGAAATTATTTCAAGAACAATTGTATATCAAATATTTTTAAAGTGTATTATGACTTAATCATGAAGTTTGTGGTGATAAGTTGTTGAAAAAATGTCATTTGAATTTGGTTGATTCAAAGTCCATCATAATATTTTGTGTTATACAAAAGTCCTTTGAATTTGGATTGATTCAAAGTCCACCATAGTGTTTAATATTTGTGAAAAATGTTCTTTGAATTGGGGTGATTTAAAGTTCATCGTAGATTTGATTTTTGTGTATACTTTAGAAGATTGTAAAATAGGTCTTAGCATGAGACTTGTACAAAGATATAAAATAGTGGAAAATCCTATTGTAGAGAAAAGAGATGTACCCTTGATTATAAGGGTAACTAGTATAATTGCGAATTTTTTTTATTAATAACCAAGTATTAAAAAAATATTTCGCAAATAACCGGGTTTCGGAAAAAATTACGCAAATAACCATGTTTGAGATGGCTCCATAAAGGAGGAGCCAAGTCATTTGGCGCATGCACCTAGGGTTTTGCCCTAGGCGCCATCTCACTTGGCGCCTCCATTGGCTTTTAGCCAAGTGAGATGGCGCATGCTCCTTAAAAAGGAGAGGAGGCGCCATCTCACTTGGCGCCTAGGGCAAAACTAGGGTTTTTTGCCGTTTTATAAATAATTCGTCCGTTTCTTTGAAATTTCTCACACTTTCTCGCACTGTATTTTTATTTTGTACTCCCTTATTTACGTAATGACGTCGCCTATGATTTTTAGCAGAGATGGTTACGTTATATTCTCCGCCACGAAACCCGCGATGAAAATGAAATTCTGGCACATTCACTCCATGGAGCGTCTGAAGCGGGAGTTGATGCGGTGGCTAGATGGAGACATCGCCGAGGGGGAAAAAATTCGAAGGATCCAGCGAAAACGAACAACAACCTCGCATGCGACAGGAAGACCTAATGTGTGGTTGGAGGAAGTCAAAACAGACAGTGATGTAATGCTGATGATGCATGGGTCAGATGAAATTGTGTTAACAGTTGTAATTTCCTAGATTGATTATCGTTAATCATTGTTGTACGCGAAAACCCTAATTTAATTTCCTAGATTGATTATCGTTAATCATTGTTGTACGCGAAAACCCTAATGTAATTTCCTATATTGAATTTCTTAAATTGTGTGAACAGTTTTATTAACGGAAAACCCATAATGTTTACAACACAAATATTGAAAAGATTTATTGTATTACAAAATTTATGTGGTCGAGCCAGACGCCCGATTCGGACAGTTTTTGCGATTGTGTCCGACCTGACGGCATAAACCACACTTTCTTTCCAACCTGTCAAGATCGTCCATTTCTGTTGTTATGCGCCTGCTTTTGGGACGACCCTTCTTGTTCCTTCGCATTTGGTCATTGTGCCAAACTATATCACCGCTGTATTCAGGCCAATAGTCTGGTTTTGCCACCAAAGGAAAGTTGTTGTTGTAAACAGTTAGCAACGTCTCAGATTTATAAACGTTTGATAGCAGTTGAAGCGCGTCTTGATGGGTATGCGCACAAGCGGCAATGACATGAGAGCAAGGCATACGAAAAGCTTGAAACCTGCCACAATCGCACCATTGAGAAGGTAAAATGACCCTGTATTCCTGTCTTGCCAGGCCTTCATTGTGGTCAATTGTCTCTTTCACAATGAAGTTGTGGCTATGGCGGTCAAACCGTGTAACCATGTGAGTGTTGGCTTTTGCACTTTCAGCCTTAATGTATTTCATACAGCTTTCACTCCACAGTTGTCCTGATTGCAAGACCGAATACCACATTTCACCTCTTTTGGCAAATAACGCAGCCATCCTAAAATACGTGGATTTCACCAAGGCAGTGATAGGGAGGTTTCGTATGCCCTTGAATACCCCATTCATTGATTCAATGAGATTTGTTGTCATATGCCCCCATCTTTGGCCATTGTCGTATGACCTAGTCCACTTTTCGACCGGTATGTTGTCGATCCACGTACCGGCTTCTGGGTTAGACAAACGGATCTCGTTGCGGTAATATTTGAATGTGGGCTGTGTCAGTGCGTATCCCGCATTCATCACCGCTTTCCGCAATGTTTTGTCCTTGACCTCCCTCGAGAAATTCTGGACGATATGCCTGATGCAATAGACATGCGTAGAAGGAGGGTCATGCCAACCATTTGCCGGATTATTATAGGCACTTTCAATAGAGGCATGTCTGTCCGAGATCAAACATAGATCCGGTTGAGGAGCCACGTGTGTACGAAGATTTTTCAGGAAAAAGCTCCAAGCACCACCGGTCTCCCCCTCGACAAGGGCAAACGCAACGGGGAAAATGTTATTGTTGCCATCTTGTGCAACTGCCATCAAAAGAGTGCCTTTGTACTTGCCATACAACCAAGTCCCGTCTATTTGTAGAATTGGTTTACATGATGCAAACCCTGCGATGCATGGTTGAAATGCCCAAAAGACGCGACTGAATATTCCGTTGCCATGTAGAACACTACCATCTTGGGCGTAAGCGGGCAATGTTTCCAGAACATAAACACTACCTGGAGAATATGTCTTTAGTGCATTGAGGTAGCGGGGAAGTTCTCGGTATGACTCCTCCCAGTTTCCATACACCCTTTCAATCGCCTTAGTCTTTGCTAACCACGCCTTACGGTAAGACGGAGTGTAGTTAAAAACTGTGGTGATGTGGGAGATGATTGTTTTCACCTTCAAAGAAGGGTCGTTGCTCACCAGGGGTAGGATTTCTTGACAGATTAGATCATGGTTGAGTTTTCGGTGGTCTTGTGATTGAGTGGAACTTACACAAGTATGGGTTGTCATGGAACCTATGACCCAGCAGTCACCCCTTAGTCTGTATGAAGCGGTCAGCTTGAACATGCAGTCAGGGTGGACACACTTGATCTTGTACCTTTCCGGGTTTACACGATCCACCTTATAATCAACCGAGTTGAGCATGTGAAATTTTTTGATGGCCCTTATGCATTCCTCTCTATTACGAAACTTGTCCTTCTCTTTTAAATTTTCATCTGATTGCATATACGGTTGGAAAAACAAGTCCGTAGAAGGTTCATCTCCGCCCATGTTGAAGTTTGTCATGTGCGTAGGTGGTGTGTAGATTTTGTCGGTAGGAATACTTGGGATGCCATCATCGTCAGAATCGTCGTTCACCATTTCATCGAACTCTAACTCGTTATCTTCTTCTTCATCATCAACTGCATCCACCTCGGCTTGCTCATTCTCCAAAGGATCAACCTCCTGTAACACCGGAGGCTCTACCTCCTGTGTCACCGGAGGCTCTTGAAACAGAACGTACAACTCAATAGAGTCGTTTCCAGAATAGACATGGCTGGAAATCATGTTCTGGAAATCCTCGTCATCTTGAATTGCAACCTTATAAAATATGACTTGGTTGTTTCCAAAATAGACTGGACTCTGATAAAATATCTGGGATATAGGGCCTCGTTCAAGTTTGGCCTCCAATCTTTTCTTAAAGTAGGAGAAATTTGCTTTCCCGTTTAAGAGAAATCGGACATTGTCGGTGTTTCTAAACAAAAACCCAACTGTGGGACACATGTATGTCTCACCGTTGAAGTGTGCTTTGACAACAAATTGTGGTGAAGAGGCCATTGTGTAGAATTGTTTTAGGTATGAAGGTGGGAATGTTTTGGGTTTATTGATTATATGAAGGTATGAATGCTGGAATGTTTGAAGGTTAGATGACTGATTCGAAGGTTGGAAAATTTTACAGTTTATGTGAATGAATGTTATGTTCAACCTAAGGCAAAATATTTCAATTAAGTAAGTGATGCAACCCCCCAAGGCTGCCAATAATATTACATGCATGGGCTTATGCTGCCACCTAGCCTGGCCCTATTCTTCACACATAAAAGTTTTGTCTAAGCCTGCCACCCGTCTACTCCAATAGCCTTGCATGCAACAGAGAAAGGAATCCCAAAGGCTGTCACGTAGCCTGAGACAATGCTGTAAAACGTGACACCTCTTATTCGCCAAATGGGGGTGGCGACAACATTCATTTTTGTACTATTTCGCCAAGTGAGATGGCGCCTCCCTTACTGTCCAATCGTATTACATGCATGGGCTTATGCTGCCACCTAGCCTGGCCCTATAATACACACATAAAAGTTTTGTCTAAGCCTGCCACCCGTCAGCTCCAATAGGCATGCATGCAACAGAGAAAGGCATCCCAAAGGCTGCCACCTAGCCTGAGACAATGCTGTAAAACGTGACACCTCTTATTCGCCAAATGGGGTGGCGACAACATTCATTTTTGTACTATTTCGCCAAGTGAGATGGCGCCTCCCTTACTGTCCAATCGTATTACATGCATGGGCTTATGCTGCCACCTAGCCTGGCCCTATAATACACACATAAAAGTTTTGTCTAAGCCTGCCACCCGTCAGCTCCAATAGGCATGCATGCAACAGAGAAAGGCATCCCAAAGGCTGCCACCTAGCCTGAGACAATGCTGTAAAACGTGACACCTCTTATTCGCCAAATGGGGTGGCGACAACATTCATTTTTGTACTATTTCGCCAAGTGAGATGGCGCCTCCCTTACTGTCCAATCGTATTACATGCATGGGCTTATGCTGCCACCTAGCCTGGCCCTATAATACACACATAAAAGTTTTGTCTAAGCCTGCCACCCGTCAGCTCCAATAGCCTTGCATGCAACAGAGAAAGGCATCCCAAAGGCTGCCACCTAGCCTGAGACAATGCTGTAAAACGTGACACCTCTTATTCGCCAAATGGGGTGGCGACAACATTCATTTTTGTACTATTTCGCCAAGTGAGATGGCGCCTCCCTTACTGTCCAATCGTATTACATGCATGGGCTTATGCTGCCACCTAGCCTGGCCCTATAATACACACATAAAAGTTTTGTCTAAGCCTGCCACCCGTCAGCTCCAATAGCCTTGCATGCAACAGAGAAAGGCATCCCAAAGGCTGCCACCTAGCCTGAGACAATGCTGTAAAACGTGACACCTCTTATTCGCCAAATGGGGTGGCGACAACATTCATTTTTGTACTATTTCGCCAAGTGAGATGGCGCCTCCCTTACTGTCCAATCGTATTACATGCATGGGCTTATGCTGCCACCTAGCCTGGCCCTATAATACACACATAAAAGTTTTGTCTAAGCCTGCCACCCGTCAGCTCCAATAGCCTTGCATGCAACAGAGAAAGACACCTTACATTATTTGTAAATGCATGCATGCATATGTGTAACTCCCTAAGCATGCAAATGTGACACCTCGCATGCATGCAACCACTACATCAGAATTAGTTGCCTATAAATACATACCTTATGAAACATATCTCACACCCACACAACTCTCACTCTCTCACTCTCTGCTACGAAATATTTCTTAAGTCTATCATACTCCTTATTTCTTCCTAAGTCTTTCATTCACTCAAGCGTTCTGAAGAATGGCCCTTCTAACAATGGGAGATACTCACAGAGGCACAAGGGAAAACATTGCTGCATTTGTAAGTCTCTTCTTTGGTTATACAATTTTCATACTTTAAAAAACGTGTTGTTCATCTTAATTAATCTTACTCTTGTTTAATTATGATCTCAGGATACACAAAGATTCAGAATCCGTTCGCACAAATACCTGGCCCCCGACCCTTTTATCGTCCCTTATCTGGAATATGCAGGTTTTGGACACGTGATAAAGATCTCCAACTGCACCATTGACTCCAAATTCATCCTTGCAATGTTGAAGAGGTGGAGACCGGAGACCCATACATTTCACCTACCAATAGGTGAATGTACCATCACTCTCGAAGATGTCTACATGCTACTGGGCCTCCCTATTGACGGTAAAGCGGTGAACGGGTCGGTTCAACAACCCAACTCACAGTGTGAAGAACTGTTGGGTAGGGACATGGTAGAAGGGGGTGGAGCAAGAGGGCAGGGAATACTACTCACTGACCTGAAACGGCATTATGCAAGTATGGAATTAAATGAAAATTCCTCAGAAAATGACCGAGTAGTAAAAGCCCGGACGTATATAATGATACTTTTTGGTACTTTTTTATTTCCCGAAAGTACGGGAAATAGTGTAAATTTCATGTACTTACATTTACTAACCAATTTTGATAAAACTAGAAAATTTAGTTGGGGTTCTGCAGTATTAGCCCACCTGTACAGTTCCTTGTGCAAAAACGCAGTCAAGGAAAAATGTACATTTTATGGGTGCGCATTTTTACTACAAGCCTGGGGTTGGTGGAGGATGGAGTCCTTAAACCCCATCAACAACAACACTTTTGGTTTCCCTTACGCAACAAAGTAAGTCATTAAGTTATAGCATTTATAACTATTCTTCTCTTTCCAAAATATATGCTAAAAATAACATGTTTCTCATTTCCTATAGGTACTGCGTGAGGGGTATGGATTACGGCAAGAATCCCAGATTCAATGTCGCACTCTACCAGAATCTGTTGGATCACCTAGGCCCAGATGACGTAAGTCGTAGCTTTTAACTTTTGTTCATTTTATTTATTTATACATTACTTTTGCGCTTACCTGATTTAAATTTTATCGCAGTTCGTCTGGAGACCATATTTGGGTTTGGACCATTCTCCAAATCCAGAGGATGCAGCAACTTGGACTGCAAAGACTGCACTCATTCGGTTCAACATTGTGGAGATGCACCACAGCGACCGCGTGAAGATGCAGTTCGGAATGATCCAAGAGATACCAAGTGACCCAACAGATTTGTCCCCCTGGCATCTAAAAAGGGTCGACGCCCAGTGGAATCTAACCAACTGGAAAGACTTTGCTCCAGAATGGTGTAAAATGTGGCAAAGGCGTCACCGCTACATCTTGCAATCCCCTGTTTTCCTTACTCAAGGTAACATGCGACACACCGATCAATATATGTCGTGGTACAGGTATGTTAGTAACCCAGATATGCACGTGTCTCATCCGAGGTACTTGGTTGACCCACGCACACAATGGGCACAACCCTCGATTCCCCACCAACAAACCCAAAATCCTTCAACCTCAAACCCACCCCCAAGAAGAAACAGACCAACAAACACACAACCACATTCCCCACCACAACACAACTACAACCAAATGCCGTACTACCAACCACAGTCACCGCCAAACTACCAATACCCAGATATGCCTCAAACCCAACCACAATACCAACCCCAATACCAGCAAACCCACATACCCCATACCCAATTTCAGTCTTCCACATATCCCAATATGGGGCCCTCAACATCCAGCCTTAGCCCTGATATGGGAATGTCAGAAGATTACGACCAACCCGACCAAACCTACCATCAACCACCATATCACCAAACAACCCAACATCCACAGTACCAAACACCCCAAGATCCATTTCCTTTCTACCCCCCATACTCAGACGACCAATGCTACCGACCAACCATGGAACCCCACCCACCGCCAACACGACCAAACTTCGAGGGCATGGGTAACCGACTGTACCAGAGCGGATCTTCGAGATACGGAGATCTTACTGATTTTATGGATTCGGATCGCATTGACTTCGCTGGGCCATCGACCTTGCCGCAACAGGAAACGAGACGGCACCCAGCAAGAGAAAGGCGAGGACGGGGATGCGGAACTGGGGGTCATTACCGGGTTCCTGGGGATCATTGATGTATCTTTTTTTTTTTCAGTATTTTTTGTATCTATTTTTTTACTGTTATTTAAATGTAAAACAGTTGAATGTAATTATTTTTTTTCAAATAAAAAATAAATTTTGGTTATCTCTGTCTAATACGCAACGCGCAGGAAAGGAAAAAAAAAAATTTTTTTTGACCTACTTTTCCACATAGGCGCCATCTCATTTGGCTTAGGGCTTGCCATTTGCCCTTAGGCGCCAAATGAGATGGCGCATCCCTTATAAAAATAGGAGGATGCGCCAAATGAGATGGCTCCTCCTTTATGGAGCCATCTCAAACATGGTTATTTGCGTAATTTTTTCCGAAACCCGGTTATTTGCGAAATATTTTTTTAATACTTGGTTATTAATAAAAAAAATTCTATAATTGCTTTGTGTCATTTATCTTTATGCAATTTACTTTCTACAATTTAAATACATTCTAAGAACATATCACATTTATAACTTTAGATAAAATAACAAATTAAGAATTATTATACAAAAATGAGAAAAAATAGATATCCTTTAACTCATCCCCTCCTCTTAGATTGCATCTCATAGTTTCAGTATTAAATTTTAATGATTTGTATCATATTATATATTTTCATTTAAAAACATTATAAATAATTTTCTAAGAAAAAATTCATAAGGAAAATTAGTTTAAATATTTATTATAAAAAATTATTTTAAGTATTTTATTCTTTTATTTAGATTTTTTTAATATTAAAACTTCACTAAATCACTTAATTTTAAAGTTATTTTGAATAAGTTTTCTTAAAACTTAATTTTAGATATATTTTTTAAAAACTAGGAATTTTTTTTTTTGAAAACTCGGTTGATTATGTTTTAATCCCAAATAATGTAAATTCATGTTATTATATGTCAAAATTAATATTTTATTTTATTAAAAAAATAATTTATATGATAAAAATAGTTTTTGTAAAAATTAACTTAAAATATTTTTATTTTTATTTTTAAATTTCTTGAATCATAGTTAAATCATTTGAGTGTGGTATATATAACAAAATAACTATAATCAAGTGCAACAAATAAATTTACAAGTGTAATTGAAAATCAAATATAATTAAGATTTTTTTGCCAATATCTAGTCAATGGAATATCTCTATAAATTTTCATGTCTTTATACAGTGACGTGAATGATTAGAAATATATAAATAAAAATTAACATATATTAGATTAGGAAAGGGTTAAAATCACTTAATATCAGAATTGATTCCTAAATCGAATTATATTGATGGTGAAAAGCTAAAAAATTAATAATTTAAATATTTTTTAAAAATCTCATATTTCAAAACTTAATTTGTCTATCGAATCTATTTTTTTATTTTATTTTCACTATCAAATCTATTTTTATATTTGAATAAAACATGTTAATAAAACGAAATCTAATTAAAACTATGTGAACGATATATTGGTAATCAAGATTGATTTCATAATCAATTCTAAATCTAAAGAAAACTACAATAAATAAAATCAAAAGAAAGAGATTGATATAATGATAATCAATTAAATTTTTGATTGATTTTATTATCAATCTTAAATCTAAATAAAATTAGAATAACATAAATAAAATAAAAAGAAAGAGATTGATATAATGATAATCAATTTAATTGTTGATTGATTTTATTGCCAATCATAAATCTAAATAAAATTACAATAACATAATTAAAATAAAAAGAAAGCGATCGATAATATAATGATAATCAAT
Source organism: Vicia faba (assembly GCA_948472305.1). NCBI lineage: Eukaryota > Viridiplantae > Streptophyta > Magnoliopsida > Fabales > Fabaceae > Vicia > Vicia faba. Next base: position 1,647,955,524 of record OX451737.1, on the reverse strand, counting down.
TTAATTGTTAATTGATTTCTTAATCAATTTTATATCTTTTATTTTCTTTCATGTTATATGTGTTGTATCTTAAAACTCTATAAATACTTTTACGTGACAAAAAAAACTAAGAATAGAAAATCAACAAATAAAATAAGAGGAAAGTAAAAGTTAAATTGGTAAATTTCGCATATCTTCTCAAGTTATTTTTCCATGTCTTTTAAGTTTTAATATTTAGTTTGTAAAAAATTCTTGTTGTAAAGCTTTATTTACGCTCATGCTACTATTAACTTTGTTTTAGGTGCTGCTTTGTTATCATTATTGAATATGGATACAGGTATTTCTAATCTATTTTATAAAATTTTTATGCTATTAAATATGGGTGGCAAAGACAGCTCCGTTTTATTTGTATTTTTTAAGACAACTATGTTTTATTTCATTTAAATATACAGTAATTGATAGTCTGCTTCATTCAACTTTAATTTTTTTGAGATGGATTAAGATTTTTACCACCTGCCTTAAAAAAAATCCGCCCCTCTCCATTTTATTTCCGGACTTTTAAAGACGAACATATTCATGTGACACTCATATTATTATGAATATTATATATTATCAATGTATCTTTCATGTTAATATTTTTATAAACTATTTTGTTTTTCTATTGATTGTATTTTTATTGTCCATTATCATAGAATCTGCATCCTCCTCAATTTTGCCTAGGCCATTTTGGAAACATGCACTTATAGTTTTGGCTGGGATAGTCCTTCTTGCCAGCACTTTTATATTGATAATTCTCTGCTACCGTTATCGCACAAGCATGCCAGAGTTTGGAATCAACTCAGCTTCCATCAACTCACTCAATATTAAAAAATCAAGAATCACCGCCGAATGGAACATTACCCTCTTCATCACGAACCACGACAGTTATCATCGTCTATTTTACGATGACATTTCTCTTAACATCAATTACAACAACGAACACAAGCAACGCCAAAGTCTTCTCTCTGCCATTCCTTTAGAACCTTTCTCTCAAAGAAGCGGTTTCACAAATACTATCACGGTCCCACTGAACATGGATGTCAATGACGACGATGTGGCTACCCAAATTACCAGTAGCTCCTCTCATGGAATGGATAACTTTGAGGTTATGTTTTCTGGTACTATCAAATTTGAGGATGTGTTCAATTTTCAAAAACATCGTTCTGTGAAGATTGTCTGTGAGCCTCTTAACTTTGTATCAAATGAAGATCATTTAGAAAGATCGCATAAAGGTCATTTAGAAGACTCGTCTAATTGGATTTTAATGCATGGTGTAGCATGCCACTAGTTTAAACGGAGTCATTTATCCATATTTATTATTAGGTTATTAGGACTATTTATTAGGGTACTTTTTTTAAAAATATTTTAATTGCTTTATTTTTTAAATTTTTTGGATATTCCTTTAGTTATTAAGAATAAATTTTTAATGTTCATTCAGATTTAAATAGTTTTATATAGTACAAGGTGTATTCTATAACATCGTTTTAGTGACTTTGATATATGGTAATTTTGGTAACGTTAGTTAATATGTTCTTCTGTCACATCAATATAATATACATTAATCATTTACTCTTTCATTTTGTTAACTAAAGTCACAAAATTATGGCAACAATAAAGTTATCGGAGCCAAACCCGTATTCTATTTTTATGTATTTATATAATGATATGAATGATTAGAAATATATAAGTCAAAATTAATATATACCAATAATATATAAATTTAATTGATATGTACTGATAATGTAAAATTAATTTACATTGACATCCATTAGAAATCTAACAATATGTCTTTTCAATAAAATAATTTTAAAATAATAGTGTAACTTGTCACGATACATGATTGTGATTGGTTGACAGTGTAAAAATTATTTACAGTGTCAGTGCATATATATATATATATATATATATATATATATATATATATATATATATATATATATATATATATATATATATATATATATATATATATATATATATATATATATATATATATATATATATATATATATATATATATATATATATATATATATATATATATATATATATATATATATAAAAATGTTTTAAATATCTCATAGGTTGATATATTAATACTAGGCTAAATTTAGACCTTAGTTGCATAAGAGATAAAAATAATAAAACAACTTTTCTACATAAAATTTCTAAGACCACTCTTACGACAATATATATAGCTAGGTTTTAACAACTAATGAGCCATGGGCCTCTTACACAATAAACAAATAACATAAATAAGAGAAACATGCTAATGACACCCCTTAACTCATAATAAAGTCCTTGAATAAAATTGAATTCTTCTTTTCTCTAATGGGACGTGTTAGCTTCATAACAATACTTTAGAACCCATAGAGAACCTTGTCCTCAAGGTTCATAGAATTAGTGTCATACATACTTGGGCCTGATTGATGAGATGTCGTGTGGGTCTTGGGCTGAAGTTTTGAAGAGAGGTCCATATGAGATTGATGGCTAAATAGAGAAAATGGATGAGGCGAAATTGGATTGTGTGGTGGGCAAGAGTTAGAAGGAGATAACGTAGTAGGGTTAGGTGGGACAAAATAGTCTTTAGCCACGTGAGGAGTAATGGGAGTTGTCCTGAGTGCAGAAGGGTGGTAATCAGTTAAGTTATATTGGTAACCTGTTACACACTATAAAAACATAACTTTTCTAGATCCAACTTCATTCCAAATCATGACAAAGTTTCATGAATTTGTTCCAAACATATGCATCTTCTTATAAAGATTTCATAAGATGTATATAAGGCTAGATACATCTGAAATTCAAAAAGCTATATCACATATCATTTTTGTCACAATTCAAACACATTTTTTGAAGTATTCAAACTATCAAGTTTTGAAACTTGTGCGTAACTTTCATTCAACAATTTTTATACAATTTAAACAAGTTTTTTGAGGATTCATACAACTGTAAAAATGAAACTTGCATGATTTTTATATCATCCAAAGAGTTTCATTTAAACATTCTGAGCACATACGTATATATGTTTGGATTGTGATCAAGAGAAAGAGAAGAGCAAATCATTCATCTTGGAAATTATTTCAAGAACAATTGTATATCAAATATTTTTAAAGTGTATTATGACTTAATCATGAAGTTTGTGGTGATAAGTTGTTGAAAAAATGTCATTTGAATTTGGTTGATTCAAAGTCCATCATAATATTTTGTGTTATACAAAAGTCCTTTGAATTTGGATTGATTCAAAGTCCACCATAGTGTTTAATATTTGTGAAAAATGTTCTTTGAATTGGGGTGATTTAAAGTTCATCGTAGATTTGATTTTTGTGTATACTTTAGAAGATTGTAAAATAGGTCTTAGCATGAGACTTGTACAAAGATATAAAATAGTGGAAAATCCTATTGTAGAGAAAAGAGATGTACCCTTGATTATAAGGGTAACTAGTATAATTGCTTTGTGTCATTTATCTTTATGCAATTTACTTTCTACAATTTAAATACATTCTAAGAACATATCACATTTATAACTTTAGATAAAATAACAAATTAAGAATTATTATACAAAAATGAGAAAAAATAGATATCCTTTAACTCATCCCCTCCTCTTAGATTGCATCTCATAGTTTCAGTATTAAATTTTAATGATTTGTATCATATTATATATTTTCATTTAAAAACATTATAAATAATTTTCTAAGAAAAAATTCATAAGGAAAATTAGTTTAAATATTTATTATAAAAAATTATTTTAAGTATTTTATTCTTTTATTTAGATTTTTTTAATATTAAAACTTCACTAAATCACTTAATTTTAAAGTTATTTTGAATAAGTTTTCTTAAAACTTAATTTTAGATATATTTTTTAAAAACTAGGAATTTTTTTTTTTGAAAACTCGGTTGATTATGTTTTAATCCCAAATAATGTAAATTCATGTTATTATATGTCAAAATTAATATTTTATTTTATTAAAAAAATAATTTATATGATAAAAATAGTTTTTGTAAAAATTAACTTAAAATATTTTTATTTTTATTTTTAAATTTCTTGAATCATAGTTAAATCATTTGAGTGTGGTATATATAACAAAATAACTATAATCAAGTGCAACAAATAAATTTACAAGTGTAATTGAAAATCAAATATAATTAAGATTTTTTTGCCAATATCTAGTCAATGGAATATCTCTATAAATTTTCATGTCTTTATACAGTGACGTGAATGATTAGAAATATATAAATAAAAATTAACATATATTAGATTAGGAAAGGGTTAAAATCACTTAATATCAGAATTGATTCCTAAATCGAATTATATTGATGGTGAAAAGCTAAAAAATTAATAATTTAAATATTTTTTAAAAATCTCATATTTCAAAACTTAATTTGTCTATCGAATCTATTTTTTTATTTTATTTTCACTATCAAATCTATTTTTATATTTGAATAAAACATGTTAATAAAACGAAATCTAATTAAAACTATGTGAACGATATATTGGTAATCAAGATTGATTTCATAATCAATTCTAAATCTAAAGAAAACTACAATAAATAAAATCAAAAGAAAGAGATTGATATAATGATAATCAATTAAATTTTTGATTGATTTTATTATCAATCTTAAATCTAAATAAAATTAGAATAACATAAATAAAATAAAAAGAAAGAGATTGATATAATGATAATCAATTTAATTGTTGATTGATTTTATTGCCAATCATAAATCTAAATAAAATTACAATAAGATAAATAAAATAAAAAGAAAGCGATCGATAATATAATGATAATCAATTTAATTGTTAATTGATTTCTTAATCAATTTTATATCTTTTATTTCCTTTCATGTTATATGTGTTGTATCTTAAAACTCTATAAATACTTTTACGTGACAAAAAAAACTAAGAATAGAAAATCAACAAATAAAATAAGAGGAAAGTAAAAGTTAAATTGGTAAATTTCGCATATCTTCTCAAGTTATTTTTCCATGTCTTTTAAGTTTTAATATTTAGTTTGTAAAAAATTCTTGTTGTAAAGCTTTATTTACGCTCATGCTACTATTAACTTTGTTTTAGGTGCTGCTTTGTTATCATTATTGAATATGGATACAGGTATTTCTAATCTATTTTATAAATTTTTTATGCTATTAAATATGGGTGGCAAAGGCAGCTCCGTTTTATTTGTATTTTTTAAGACAACTATGTTTTATTTTCATTTAAATATACAGTAATCCATAGTCTGCTTCATTCAACTTTAATTTTTTTGAGATGGATTAAGATTTTTACCACCTGCCTTAAAAAAAAATCCGCCCCTCTCCATTTTATTTCCGGACTTTTAAAGACGGACATATTCATGTGACACTCATATTATTATGAATATTATATATTATCAATGTATCTTTCATGTTAATATTTTTATAAACTATTTTGTTTTTCTATTGGTTGTATTTTTATTGTCCATTATCATAGAATCTGCATCCTCCTCAATTCAGCCTAGGCCATTTTGGAAACATGCACTTATAGTTTTGGTTGGAATAGTCCTTCTTGCCAGCACTTTTATATTGATAATTCTCGGCTACCGTTATCGCACAAGCATGCCAGAGTTTGGAATCAACTCAGCTTCCATCAACTCACTCAATATTAAAAAATCAAGAATCACCGCCGAATGCAACATTACCCTCTTCATCATGAACCACGACAGTTATCATCGTCTATTTTACGATGACATTTCTCTTAACATCAATTACAACAACGAACACAAGCAACGCCAAAGTCTTCTCTCCTCCATTCCTTTAGAACCTTTCTCTCAAAGAAGCGGTTTCACAAATACTATCACGGTCCCACAGAACATGGATGTCAATGACGACGATGTGGCTACCCAAATTACCAGTAGCTCCTCTCATGGAATGGATAACTTTGAGGTTATGTTTTCTGGTACTATCAAATTTGAGGATGTGTTCAATTTTCAAAAACATCGTTCTGTGAAGATTGTTTGTAAGCCTCTTAACTTTGTATCAAATGAAGATCATTTAGAAAGATCGCATAAAGGTCATTTAGAAGACTCGTCTAATTGGATTTTAATGCATGGTGTAGCATGCCACTAGTTTAAGCGGAGTCATTTATCCATATTTATTATTAGGTTATTAGGACTATTTATTAGGGTACTTTTTTTAAAAATATTTTAATTGCTTTATTTTTTAAATTTTTTGTATATTCCTTTAGTTATTAAGAATAAATTTTTAATGTTCATTCAGATTTAAATAGTTTTATATAGTACAAGGGGTATTCTATAACATCGTTTCAGTGACTTTGATATATGGTAATTTTGGTAACGTTAGTTAATATGTTCTTCTGTCACATCAATATAATATACATTAATCATTTACTCTTTCATTTCGTTAACTAAAGTCACAAAATTATGGCAACAATAAAGTTATCGGAGCCAAACCCGTATTCTATTTTTATGTATTTATATAATGATATGAATGATTAGAAATATATAAGTCAAAATTAATATATACCAATAATATATAAACTTAATTGATATGTACTGATAATGTAAAACTAATTTACATTGTCATCCATTAGAAATCTAAAAATATGTCTTTTCAATAAAATAATTTTAAAATAACAGTGTAACTTGTCACGATACATGATTGTGATTGGTTGACAGTGTAAAAATTATTTACAGTGTCAGTGCATATATATATATATATATATATTAAAAATGTTTTAAATATCTCATAGGTTGATATATTAATACTAGACTAAATTTAGATCTTAGTTGCATAAGAGATAAAAATAATAAAACAACTTTTCTACATAAAATTTCTAAGACCACTCTTACGACAATATATATAGCTAGGTTTTAACAACTAATGAGCCATGGGCCTCTTACACAATAAACAAACAACATAAATAAGAGAAACATGCTAATGACACCCCTTAACTCATAATAAAGTCCTTGAATAAAATTGAATCCTTCTTTTCTCTAATGGGACGTGTTAGCTTCATAACAATACTTTAGAACCCATAGAGAACCTTGTCCTCAAGGTTCATAGAATTAGTGTCATACATACTTGGGCCTGATTGATGAGATGTCGTGTGGGTCTTGGGCTGAAGTTTTGAAGAGAGGTCCATATGAGATTGATGGCTAAATAGAGAAAATGGATGAGGCGAAATTGGATTGTGTGGTGGGCAAGAGTTAGAAGGAGATAACGTAGTAGGGTTAGGTGGGACAAAATAGTCTTTAGCCACGTGAGGAGTAATGGGAGTTGTCCTGAGTGCAGAAGGGTGGTAATCAGTTAAGCTATATTGGTAACCTGTTACACACTATAAAAACATAACTTTTCTAGATCCAACTTCATTCCAAATCATGACAAAGTTTCATGAATTTGTTCCAAACATATGCATCTTCTCATAAAGATTTCATAAGATGTATATAAGGCTAGATACATCTGAAATTCAAAAAGCTATATCATATATCATTTTTCTCACAATTCAAACACATTTTTTGAAGTATTCAAACTATCAAATTTTGAAACTTGTGCATAACTTTCATTCAACAATTTTTATACAATTTAAACAAGTTTTTCAAGGATTCATACAACTGTAAAAATGAAACATGCATGATTTTTATATCATTCAAAGAGTTTCATTTAAACATTCTGAGCACCTAAGTATATATGTTTGGATTGTGATCAAGAGAAAGAGAAGAGCAAATCATTCATCTTGGAAATTATTTCAAGAACAATTGTATATCAAATATTTTTAAAGTGTATTATGACTTAATCATGAAGTTTGTGGTGATAAGTTGTTTAAAAAATGTCATTTGAATTTGATTGATTCAAAGTCCATCATAATATTTTGTGTTATACAAAAGTCCTTTGAATTTGTATTGATTCAAAGTCCACCATAGTGTTTAATATTTATGAAAAATGTTCTTTGAATTGGGGTGATTTAAAGTTCATCGTAGATTTGATTTTTGTGTATACTTTAGAAGATTGTAAAATAGGTGTTAGCATGAGACTTGTACAAAGATATAAAATAGTGGAAAATCCTATTGTAGAGAAAAGAGGTGTACCCTTGATTATAAGGGTAACTAGTATAATTGCTTTGTGTCATTTATCTTTATGCAATTTACTTTCTACAATTTAAATACATTCTAAGAACATATCACATTTATAACTTTAGATAAAATAACAAATTAAGAATTATTATACAAAAATGAGAAAAAATAGGTATCCTCTAACTCATCCCCTCCTCTTAGATTGCATCTCATAGTTTCAGTATTAAATTTTAATGATTTGTATCATATTATATATTTTCATTTAAAAACATTATAAATAATTTTCTAAGAAAAAATTCATAAGGAAAATTAGTTTAAATATTTATTATAAAAAATTATTTTAAGTATTTTATTCTTTTATTTAGATTTCTTTAATATTAAAACTTCACTAAATCACTTAATTTTAAAGTTATTTTGAATAAGTTTTCTTAAAACTTAATTATAGATATATTTTTTAAAAAGTAGGAATTTTTTTTTTTGAAAACTCGGTTGATTATGTTTTAATCCCAAATAATATAAATTCATGTTATTATATGTCAAAATTAATATTTTATTTTATTAAAAAAAATAATTTATATTATAAAAATAGTTTTTGTAAAAATTAACTAAAAATATTTTTATTTTTATTTTTAAATTTCTTGAATCATAGTTAAATCATTTGAGTGTGGTATATATAACAAAATAACTATAATCAAGTGCAACAAATAAATTTACAAGTGTAATTGAAAATCAAATATAATTAAGATTTTTTTGCCAATATCTAGTCAATGAAATATCTCTATAAATTTTCATGTCTTTATACAGGGACGTGAATGATTAGAAATATATAAATAAAAATTAACATATATTAGATTAGGAAAGGGTTAAAATCACTTAATATCAAAATTGATTCCTAAATCGAATTATATTGATGGTGAAAAACTAAAAAATTAATAATTTAAATATTTTTTAAAAATCTCATATTTCAAAACTTAATTTTTCTATCGAATCTATTTTTTTATTTTATTTTCACTATCAAATCTATTTTTATATTTGAATAAAACATGTTAATAAAACGAAATCTAATTAAAACTATGTGAATGATATATTGGTAATCAAGATTGATTTCATAATCACTTCTAAATCTAAAGAAAACTACAATAAATAAAATAAAAAGAAAGAGATTGATATAATGATAATCAATTAAATTTTTGATTGATTTTATTATCAATCTTAAATCTAAATAAAATTAGAATAACATAAATAAAATAAAAAGAAAGAGATTGATATAATGATAATCAATTTAATTGTTGATTGATTTTATTGCCAATCATAAATCTAAATAAAATTACAATAAGATAAATAAAATAAAAAGAAAGCGATCGATAATATAATGATAATCAATTTAATTGTTAATTGATTTCTTAATCAATTTTATATCTTTTATTTTCTTTCATGTTATATGTGTTGTATCTTAAAACTCTATAAATACTTTTACGTGACAAAAAAAACTAAGAATAGAAAATCAACAAATAAAATAAGAGGAAAGTAAAAGTTAAATTGGTAAATTTCGCATATCTTCTCAAGTTATTTTTCCATGTCTTTTAAGTTTTAATATTTAGTTTGTAAAAAATTCTTGTTGTAAAGCTTTATTTACGCTCATGCTACTATTAACTTTGTTTTAGGTGCTGCTTTGTTATCATTATTGAATATGGATACAGGTATTTCTAATCTATTTTATAAATTTTTTATGCTATTAAATATGGGTGGCAAAGACAGCTCCGTTTTATTTGTATTTTTTAAGACAACTATGTTTTATTTTCATTTAAATATACAGTAATCGATAGTCTGCTTCATTCAACTTTAATTTTTTTGAGATGGATTAATATTTTTACCACCTGCCTTAAAAAAAATCCGCCCCTCTCCATTTTATTTCCGGACTTTTAAAGACGGACATATTCATGTGACACTCTGTGATACGGTGGGAGAACTGACTTGAGGTTTTGCGTTTGTTTTCGCAAATATTTCGGTTGAGCAAGAGTCGCCAGCGACTTTTTATTTTATCCTAAGGAAAGGTTAAAAAGCACAACAAAAACCTTTGAGATGTTTTCTTGGGTTCGGGGAGTAGATTATAGAAAGGGAAGGTATTAGCACTCTTTCTATCCATGGTTATCCATGGGCTCTTAGTTACTTGCTTAGATCAACTTGCCTTGATTTTCAATTATTTGAAATGGTGCTTTGTGTGTGTGTTTGAAAATGTTTTGAAAAGAGGCCAATGTGATGGCAACCTTTGTAATGACCCATGTTTGGATGTATACAAAGGTGTATGTCTTTTGAAAAGTTTTCAATGTTTTTTTGAAAGTTGTTTTGAAAGTGTTATGGAAGGTGATTTTGAAAAGATAGGCAAGTGTTTTTGTTTTTGCAAGTTGGCAAGTAACCAAGAGCTATCTACCCTAAATTTCTCAAAGATCTTTGCTATGTTTTAACCCTTTTAACAATTTTGTTCCACCATTGTATTTGGTGGACAATCTTGTGTTAGGATGTGAACGGGACGGGCGCGGGTCATCGTTTAGACCATGATTGCAATGGTGCCAAGTATCTTTGGGCAATTTTTCCTTTAAGGGACTTGATCATTTTTTAGGCAACTTTTGAAAGCGTCATCGAGGGACTATGATCATTTGAATTTGTTTTGTTTTGCCAAAGATACCTAACATGCAATATGGCCCATTATTGAAGGCAACAAGTGGAATAACCCTGGGGGTGCAAGTGTGATTGGTGTTGTTCATTTTCATGCTTTGTTATCTTTGAATTAGGTCAAGCTATTGTTTGGTTGATTTTTGCATACAAACCCTAAGTCTATCATGACATATTTAGAAAGATTTTTAAATGCGGAATTTAAAGGTCCTAAATTATTACAACACAAATTATGGGATGGGGGTACAAATGTTCAAATGGGGATATTTTAGCAAGAAATTTAAATCTAAACTATTACAATCCAAATGGAATTTACAAGGTATTTAATTGCACAATAATTAAATAAAATAAAATAAATATGTAAGATGCAAAAATGATTTTCATATGTATGTAAAAGGGTTTTTCATGTGACAAATAAACAAAAATGAAAATGATTAATTTTTGGGTATTTTTATGTTTTTAGGGTAAAACCCTAATTTACTAAATAAAGATGGGTTTATTATTTAATATATACAATATTTATTAATTATGTACAAAAAATAAATAAAAAGGAAGTATATTGTAAAAAAGTGATTTTTTAAGTTAAATATTAATAAAAAATAAAAATGTATTATTTTTATGTTTTTTCCCTAAATATTCTAATAAATATAGATAAGTATTTATATTATTTACTAAATATATTAAATATGTACAAAAATAAAATATTTAATATTTACAAAAAAAATATATTTTTTAGAAAATGTTTTCAAAAGATAAAATAAAATAAAATCAGAAAATAGAATGTATTTTGTATTTATTTTGGTATTTTAAATAAGAGTATATTTATGTTTATTTACATATAAAACTAAATGAAACAAAATAAATATCAAATAAAATGCAAAAAATGTGAGAAAAATATTTTTAATATTTTTTATGCTTTGACAAAAATAAACAAGTCAGAAACAAAAATCAAAAGTCAAAAATAATGAAAATAAAACACAATGGGCCAAGGGGGTGCATGTGTAAAAAGATGGTGCAAATAGAAAAAAGAAACAAGCCCAGCCCAAAGCAAGCTTGTCTTCAACCTCCAGACAGTTTCAAATGAAAAAACGTGCGCTTCCTTCCATCCCTGTTATCTCTTGATTCCTTGACTTTTAACAAAAACTTACAACACAAATATTATAGAGCATCATGTCACGAGTTCATACATATAAAAAACTTGATCTAACTCTCAGAAATGAGAGAGAATTTCTTCTCCCCCAATTTCTGACCTAAGTTTTTGTCAATGTTCAGGTCTTAAATTCTCTCAGCATATGCAATATAAATGGAAAGTAATTATATGTGTAGTTTCAGGGCCATGATTAGAGCATTTTTCATTCATAAACCTAAGGCTAACTCTTCCTAGATTGAGAGATAAAAGTCCATGAACTTACCTGTTCAGCTTGGATCGTGTATGACAATGGAGGCACTTTCAAGGCAATGTGAGGACTTATACAGCTTGCTTGAAGTTCAGGGATGCTTCTCCAATGCTTGGTGTGCTTTGAATCTTGCTGAATCACTCCATGGAAGTCAACCTGCAAGAGAGAAAAAATGAAAATGGCAAACTATGCTATGGCTGTTACAGTTCCAGTTCAATGCTTGGAATAGTTTGTATGGATGTTATGGAAGGTGTATGAAGTGGTTTAGATGAAAATGCACGATGGAAATGAGTTGTGCCACTCAAACTGCAGGGATGCCCTGTTTTGTGCAGCAAAATGGTGTTTTGATGTTTAGGGAGGTATGGAAGGTAGTTGGCTCGTGTTTCAGGTTAGTTGAGGAGTATGGAATGTGTGGAGAAAGTTTGCTTAAGCTTGTTCTTGCAGCAATGTGAGATGTGATCAGTTATGCAATGTTTCTTCTATCTTAAGCAAAAAATGACAAGTTGGTTTCTAGGCTTATGCAGGCCCCTCAAGTATGCTGCACAAATCACCCTTGATCAGTGGACTTTGCTCATGAACTTGTGCCTCAAAGATCTGCATTGTACCTCATAGATTGTAATCTTGACATAAAGTGCCACTTTACAAAAATGGATAACTTGCTTTTTCTAATTAAGGCTTAATTCTCCATGTAATGACCAAATGCATAGAATAACATCTTAGCACAATGGTTTAGCATTTAATTTTTTAGTGTAAATGAGATTAGAGGCCTGTAATGTAGCTTGCACATGCTGAGTTTGAAAATGCACAAGTTATGAACATGCCTTTGGCCATGAATCAAAGTGACTTTTGCCCATATTGACAAATTCGATTCTCCCTAACCACAAGGGTGTTTGAGAAGTTCTTGGACATTTTGGAAATCTTGGAATGTGTACTACAATCCATCTTTGTAATGCAAGTTGAAATTCCAAGTGGAAGCATGTGAAAAGTGGCCATGAAGTTAGGCAAAAATCCTGCCTAGAATAGGTCAAAATTTTTCTAAGTTAAGAATGTTTTGCACCCTTGTTCCAAAAATCATAACTTGAGATACAAGCTTCTTTTGAGGAAACTTTGTGCATAAAAGTTGTAGATTTTGCAATGGACTGCAACTTTCATGTTTTGAGTTTTCCTTGAATCTAAATGCATCTTGATGAGAAAGTGGGACAAAGTTAGGAAAAAATTAGGGATTTTCATAACTTAGAAAAATTCTAAGTTATGAAAATTCTTCATTTCAAACCCTAATTTGTGATTTTTGATTTCTTGATGAACAAGTTTCATAATTTGACATGTCTTGATGAAAAATGAATCTTGACACTTGATTTTGACCAAAAAGTCAAAGTTTGACTTTTCAGTATACAGTCAAATTTGGCTCAATTGACTGGAAAATTCATCTGTCAATCTTGTGTATTTGGGATCTTTTGAACTTGTTGAACATGTCAAGACAATGCCATTGAGTCCTTGAGTCCATATGTGAGCTTGGTTTGCCATTGGCTAGGTCAAACAGTCAAAAATTGCCTTTGTGCAGTCAAAACCCTAAAAATGACCATTTTGCCCTTTTGGTGATCTGATCAAATTTCTTGGGGAATTGTGATCCAAACTTGATCAAATGGTCCATATGAGTTCATAATGTTGATGTGGGTCAAAAATCACGAGGTTTGACTGTCAATTGACCATAGTTGACTTTTTCCCCAATACAGCTGATTTTTAGGTCAACTGTCCAATTGACTGGGCAAAGATTGGAATCAAGGCTTAAAACTTGGTATGGATAAACTTGTGGGTCCAACATGAAGCATGAAAGTCACTTTGGGCCTTTTAGGTCAAAACATCTTTGTGCAAACTCAAACCCTAATTTGGGTCAACAGTGCAAGGATGAGTCTTGAGCAGAGCAAACCGTAGCTGGATCTTGAGCTCCAAGGGTCTTGTGATGACAAAATGTTGAAGAAAATGGGAGGGAAAATTTTGGGGTACAACAGTTGCCCCTGTTCAATCTTCTTGAACCTGAAGAGTTAGATTGGCAAGTTTGCCTTTCGCGACTCGAGGGTAAAAGGAGATTGGACACTAGAGTGCCCTGAAATTTGCACTCACATGCTGGAGTATCAGCAATGTGATGTCGGGAATGGGCTTATAGATTCCATTTGGAGAGATGGTGGATAGGGGGATGGGCTTATAGATGCCATCTGGAGGTGTGACAGAACCTTGTCGGGAATGGGCTTATAGATGCCATTTGGAAGTGTTGATCGCGTAAGAGATTCCTTAGCGAGAACTTGCGTATTTTGAGAAAGGAAGATGGTTTCCTGGCCTGTTACAGGTGTTGATCTTCAGTCTCTTCATACAGATATGCCCTGGCTAGGTACATGTATCGAATCTACAATCAAACGCTCACAGATATGCCCTGGCTAGATACAGGAATCGAATCTGGAATTGGTCGTCTACAGATGTGCCCTGGCTGGATACAAGTATCGAATCTGGAATTTGTCATCTTCAGATATGCCCTGGCTGGATACATGTATCGAATCTGGAATTTGTCATCTTCAGATATGCCCTGGCTGGATACAGGTATCAAATCTGGAATTTGTTAAAGGTTGGTAGAGATAGCTTTCCTGGCTGGATACAGGTGTAAACCTCTGACCTGAGAATGAAAGATAATTTCCTAGCTTGTTACAGGGGTTGATCTTCAAACTCTTCATGCAGATATGCCCTGGCTAGATACAGGTATCGAATCTACAATCAATCACTCACAGATGTGCCATGGCTAGATACAGGAATCGAATCTGGAATTGCGATAGTTGATAGTAATCATATTTGGATTGACTTTTTCCTGAAAAGGCAAAACATTAGTTGTATGCAATGTCATGATGTATGAAATGCATGATGTCATGATGCTCAAAATGTGATAGTGTTGTATGCACTTTATCATGTATGTAAGCAAGATGTATGAAATGTGGAATGTCTAAGAATGTATTTTCGTCTAGGAAAATAAATCCCTGACGACTGCCAGGAATTTGTGGAATCCTGGGCTGATGTTGAAGAGTAGAGTTCTTCATTTCCGCTGGGGATGATGGTTGCAAGAATAAACCGGTAGGAGAAGATGACTCCATTGGGGAATAAACTTGTTGGAGAGATTATTCTGAGGGGAATAAAATAGGTGAAGAGATTACTCTACGGGGTATTACTCTGTGGGAAGAGATACTTCGTTGAGGTTTTGATGAGGGCTCTGCTGGGGATTCCACTGATAAGTTATGTTGGGGAACTTGATGAGCTTCGCTGGGGATAGGAAGAACTTCGCCGAGGACGAACTTTCCGTGGTTATTAGCTGAGGATAACCCAGTTATAAGCTCCGGTGGGAAATAACCTTTGAATAAAGCCGGGGCGACGCGTTCGTACTCTGCAGGGGACAAGCTTCCAGAATCTACTGGGGATAACCTTCCAGAAACTGCTGGGGATATGGATTCCACTCTCCTGGGGAAACTTTTCAGACTGTACTGGGGGAATGGCTCCACTGGGGTGTCTTGTATTCCGCCGGGGAACAATCTAATATTAAGACTGTCGGGGATGCTTGCTGAGGAATGTCTATACTCCGCTGGGGAATGTTGAGATCTTATGGGGATGCCCAACTTCCTTTAGGTTGACAGTAGACTAACTCTGCTTGGGGAGAGTATTGCTGAATCTTGTCTTATTTTGTGGGGAGTTGAGGTAACTTGGTTACGTTATTCAGCTGAACTTACCTTGGTACCTCGGTGGACAAAGCAATTAGACCGCTTGGACAATTCTAAATTGCCCCTGTTTCTGATGTCATCTGTAATTAGTCCTTTGTTTCGTATGCAAGTATTTATGATCAGCAATTAATGTCAAATGCATATATCAAAAATGAACATTGGACGTTCTTCGCAAAACAAAAACAGAAAAAGGAAAAACAATGGATAATTTGTCTGAAGAATTGAACTTGTATTGATTTTGAAATTTTCCTGTAAATAGGCGTTTTGTGTACAGGAGGCTGACGTCCTAGTAAGAGAACGCCGCCGAGCAAAAGAAAGTTTATACAATTTTGTGAAAAGAAACAAAACAGCTATGTGAAAAATAATCCCATTGGGTTCCAACTCTGCTATCGCCTTTATGTCTTCAAGCGTCTCATCACTTTGCTGCTTAGTTGAAGATGAAGTTGATTGATCGATGCCGTCTGGATGCGAGGTGATCCAATGAGACATAGTATTACGCTTTATCCCTAACTTTTGCCTGGACCGCCCTTTCGGGTTTTCAGTCCACCGGGATACCCTTTTTTGCCCAAGCCGCCTTTTCAGGTTTTCGACTTGCCGGGTGTACAGATTTTTTTCATTTCGTCCCTTATTTTTGCCCGAACCCTTTTGGTTCGCCGGGAAGCCCTTATTTTTGCCTAGGTGTGTCAACCTAGCGGGTCTTTAATTCATGCGTAGTATCTTTTTACTATGTCTACATTGGCGGGGTGAGGAAGGTTGTCACCATCCATGGTGGTTAGAATCATAGCCCCTCCTGAGAAGATATGTTTAACCACAAATGGCCCTTCGTACGTAGGGGTCCATTTGCCCCAGGGATCACTTTGAGGAAGAATGATGCGCTTGATTACCAAGTCTCCGACTTGATACTCTTGTCGTTTGACCTTCTTGTTAAATGCCCTGATCATCCGTTTTTGGTACGTCTAACCATGACAAATAGCAGTGAGTCTCTTTTCGTCAATTAGGTTTAATTGATCAAGTCGAGTCTGGATCCAGTCATCTTTGCTCAAACCTGCATCCTTCATTATCCGGAGAGAGGGTATCTGGACTTCAATAGGCAAGACTGCCTCCATGCCATAGACCAAGGAAAAGGGAGTTGCCCCTGTTGACGTCCGTGCTGAGGTACGGTATCCATGAAGAGCAAATGGTAACATTTCGTGCCAATATTTGTAGGTCACTGTCATCTTCTGCACAATCTTCTTGATGTTCTTATTCGCTGCTTCTACAGCCCCATTCATCTTTGGTCGATAAGGAGAAGAGTTGTGGTGCTGTATTTTGAATTGCTCACAGAGCTCAGTGATCATCTTGTTGTTAAGATTGGTACCATTATCCGTAATGATCCTTTCCGGGACGCCGTATCGACAGATTAAGTTGTGCCGAATGAACCGTGCCACGACGTTCTTGGTTACCGTAGCGTAGGAAGATGCCTCGACCCATTTTGTGAATTAATCAATCGCTACCAGGATGAAGCGATGCCCGTTGGATGCCGTAGGTCTAATTTCGCCAATCATATCAATGCCCCACATTGCAAAAGGCCACGGTGCTGTAAAGACGTTCAGAGGAACTGGAGGAATGTGCACCTTATCAGCATAGATCTGACATTTATGACAAGTTCGCGAATGCTGATAATAGTCGGCTTCCATTGTGGACCAGAAATACCCTGCCCGAAGGATTTTCTTTTCCATGGTATTTCCACTGGAATGCGTTCTAAAAGTACCTTCATGTAGCTCTGCCATGATCTTTTCTGCTTCAGTCTTATCTACACAATGTAGTAAGGTTGAATCATGGTTCCGCTTGTACAGAATGTCGTTGCTGAGGAAGAACTTTACCGCAAACCTTCTCAGGAACTTCTTGTCATTAATAGATGCGCCTTCGGGGTATTCTTGAGCTTCAAGGTACCTCCTCACTTCATGATACCAGGGTTTTTCAGTTACCTCTTCGATCTCGAGATCGCAACAATGTGCAGGTTCATCCAACTTCCAAATCATGATCTGGGGCGCCTCGTTGTCCCATTTGACTTTGAACATAGAAGACATCGTAGCCAATGCGTCCGCTAACTGATTCTCCTCTCTTGGGAAATGTTTAAAAGTTATCTCTTCGAAGTGGGGAAGCAATGTCAGCACATACTCCTTGTAAGGAATAAGATTTGGGTGTTTCGTATCCCACTCGCCTTTGACCTGGTTGATCACGAGAGCGGAATCTCCGAAGACACTCAGAAACTTGATCCTTAAATCAATTGCAGCTTGAAGACCCATGATACATGCCTCATACTCCGCCATGTTGTTGGTGCAGTTGAAACATAACCGGGCAGTAAGTGGAGTATGAGTGCCTTTAGGGGATATGATCACAGCACCGATACCATTACCCAAAGCGTTCGAGGCTCCGTCAAAGTGCATAGACCATCGGGATCCTTCCTCAGGTCCTTCATCCGGTCCAGGTACTTCACAATCAGTCACTACCATGATATCCTCGTCTGGAAATTCAAAGTTCATCGACTGGTAATCGTCCACTGCCTGGTGCGCCATATGGTCTGCCAATACACTTCCCTTGATTGCTTTTTGAGTCGTATACTGGATGTCATATTCTATCAAGATCATTTGCCATCTTGCTATTCTTCCGGACAGAGCAGGCTTTTTGAAAATGTACTTTATTGGATCCATTTTTGAAATCAACAGAGTAGTGTGAGTCAACATATACTGTCTCAGTCGGCGAGCAGCCCATACCAGAGCGCAGCAAGTTTTCTCGAGCAGTGAGTATCGAGTCTCACAGCCGGTAAACTTTTTGCTCAGGTAATAAATGGCGTGTTCTTTTCGGCCAGACTCGTCATGCTGCCCCAGCACACACCCCATTGAGTTGTCAAGTACTGTCAGGTATAGTATTAGAGGTCTCCCTTCAACCGGTGGCATAAGAATGGGTGGTTCTTGGAGATACTCTTTGATCTTTTCGAAAGCGGCCTGACATTCATCGTTCCAACGTACTACTTGATCTTTCTTCAGCAGCTTGAAGATTGGTTCACAGGTAGCAGTTAGATGCGAAATGAATCGGGCAATGTAGTTCAGTCGTCCCAGAAAGCCTCTGACTTCTTTCTCTGTCTTGGGAGTTGGCATCTCTTGTATGGCTTTTACTTTGGCAGGGTCCACTTGAATACCTTTGTCGCTTACGATGAAGCCTAGCAATTTTCCAGATCTCACCCCAAAGGTGCATTTGTTTGGGTTCAACCTCAGCTTGTACAACTTCAGACGGTCAAACAGCTTCCGTAGGTGGTCAAGGTGTTCCTCCTCAGTTTGGGACCTTGCAATCATATCATCAACGTATACTTCTATTTCGTGATGGATCATGTCATGAAATAAAGCAACCATGGCACGTTGGTAGGTTGCCCCAGCATTTTTCAACCCAAAAGGCATGACCTTGTAGCAAAAGGTGTCCCACTGAGTAACAAAAGTGGTCTTCTCCATGTCTTCAGGAGCCATCTTGATCTGATTATAACCGGAGAAGCCATCCATGAAGGAGAAAACTTTATGCTGAGCAGTGTTGTCAACCAGAACGTCGATATGAGGCAGAGGGAAATCATCCTTAGGGCTGGCCCTGTTCAAATCCCTATAATCAACACACATTCGGACCTTACCATCTTTCTTCGGCACTGGAACCACGTTGGCAACCCACTGAGGATAAGAAGTCACTGCTAGAAACCCGGCATCAAATTGTTTCATAACCTCAGCTTTGATTTTCTCGGACATCTCTGGACGCATACGGCGGACCTTCTGTTTTACCGGAGGGCAGTCTTCCTTGGTAGGCAGGTGATGAACCACAATGTCGGTATCCAACCCAGGCATGTCTTCGTAAGACCAGGCAAAGATTTCCACATAGTCATGCAGCATCTGAATCAACCGTTGTTTCACACTAAACTCTAGATTGGCACCAATCTTAACTTCCTTTTTGTCTGTCTCAGTACCCAGATTTACCGTTTCCACTGGCTCTTCATGTGGCTGAATGGCCCTCTCTTCCTGGAGTAGCAGTCTTGCAAGTTCACCAGGCACTTCGCAATCATCTTCACCTTCGTCTTCGGCTAAGTTGATCGGATTTTCGAAGTCATAACTGGCAGTAGCAGAGTCGTTACCAGTGAGATCTACAGTGGATTAGAACCTGTATAAGTGAGTGTGTGTAAATATAACTGTTTTGCAATATATAATAAAGAAAGAAAAGGAGCGCAAGATTTTGAAATGCAACAAACGTCCAATGTTTTTATTGATGATATATGAAAATGACACACAAAAGCCCTCACAAATGAAGCCGCGGTGCCCCGGGTAGGACACTGAGCCATAAAAGTCTCAACATATTGTTTGTTACAAATTGAAAAACAAAAGAGTTCATTACTGAGTGACAAAAGAAATAGGTGTGAAATCTTTGGCAGTCCAGTTGCTTGGTCCACTGTCGATTGTTGGGTAGATCCAACTGTTGAATTCAGATTCCTCCACGTCGTCTTCAATAGCATTCACTCTCGGGTTGGTGATGAACACGTGAGGTCTTCCAATTCTTGCTTTGCGAACAGCCCTCTGAGCCTCTGCAGTGAAACCTAGACCAAACTTGTTAGTCTTTGGAGTGAAATCAGGAAGTCGGCCCCAGTTTGCGCACTCACCTTTCTCAATCAAAGCCCGGGCATCCTTTAAGGAAGACATCTTCAAAGGAGGGTCTTCAATCACAGTTTCAGCTGATGCCAATGTCTGAGGAACTTCTTCAAAGTGTTGAAAGGGGGTCTCAATGAATTCCCCATCCATTTCTATGTACCGGAACGAGTTGAGGTGACTGACCATATATTCTTCCTCCCCCTGAACTGTAACAATCTTCCCCCTGACCGGGTACTTAAGCTTCTGATGTAGTGTGGAGGTCACAGCTCCAGCCTTGTGGATCCATGGACGACCCAGCAAACAAGAATAGGATGGTCGGATATCCATCACATAGAAAGTAGAATCAAAAACTT
This sequence comes from Vicia faba, assembly GCA_948472305.1. Classification (NCBI taxonomy): domain Eukaryota; kingdom Viridiplantae; phylum Streptophyta; class Magnoliopsida; order Fabales; family Fabaceae; genus Vicia; species Vicia faba. The sequence goes on along the minus strand of OX451737.1, from coordinate 1,647,934,613 downwards.
GAGAACCAACCCTGATTGGAATGTCAACTTCACCATGTACCATCCTTTTTGAACCGTCAAAGGCTCGGACAACAATGTTACTGGGCTTGAGCTCCAAACCCTCACAATCTAACCTGTCTAGGGCCTTCTTGGGTAATATGTTCAATGAAGAACCGGTGTCTACCAACACATGGGCAAGAGTAGTGCCCCTGCATTCAATGGAGACATGCAGGGCGTCGTTATGGTTCTTTCCTTTGGCAGTCAGATCGGCGTCAGAGAAGCCCAAACCATTATCCGCAGTCAAGTTGGCCACACAATCGGTAAATTAATCAGCAGACGTCTCTTGTGGCACGTGGGCCGTCTTCAGGAAGGAGATCAGAGCCTTGGCGTGGGCCTTTGAACACAACAACAGTGATAGCATAGAAATATTTGATGGGGTGTGTCCCAACTGCTCAACTACGTTGAAATCACTTTTCTTGATAATCTTGAGGATCTCTTCCATCTCTTGCTGGGAAGCTTCAACAGTGGTTGTCTTTGGTGCCTCCGTCAGGGCAGGCAAATTAATAGCAATCCCTTTGCCCCGAGCGTCAGATGACTCGGTAGCAAGGGTAGAAATAAGAACTTGATTAGGAAGGGGAACAGGCACACTTGCAGGTGTGATGATAAGAGGTTTCTGAATAGCTGGTGGCACAATATTTGGCGAGAACAGCCTACCACTGCGAGTAATTTTGGCAGGCCCGGTGATGTTACTGACGTCGGTACTTGTATCAAACTCTTACTTAACTCCAAGCACATAAACATCTGCCCCATAGTGCCATGGGACAGCTTTGTCGGATGTATAAGGGAGGGGCCCCGGAACAGTGATGATGATAGGAGCAACCTTCTGAGTGGACATGATTTTGACAGGCTTCTTTGAGAGAGCCTTAGGAGGTTTTGAAAATAGTGACGATAGAAACTTCTTCAGTAGGGACAGCAGGAACAACAATCTTTTCGAACAAGATCTCTTTGCTATCCATCAGGCTTTGGATACCTGATTTCAACAACGGACAACCAACAGGTGAAACAGCACATAGAAGGCAATCCTTACCACATCCCGGAAATAAATCGGCTAGCAATAGATTCCTTTTAACAGTCAATAACAGAGTAACAATCTCTTCCACGGAGGCTACATACCGGTCTTCTTCCATAGCATTCACTCCATGTTGGGGCATGGGAGCAGTCACAACATTGGGTCTTTTGGGCGCCTCAAACTGTATTTCTTTAGCATCAATAAGGTCTTGAACCTTATTCCTCAGAGCCCAGCAATCGTCCGTAGTATGCCCCAGGCTATCAGAGTGATAAGCGCAACGGGCATTAGGGTTGTACTTTGGAGACGCTGTGTTCACCACCTTCGGAGCTTCTTTGACAGTTACCAGATTGGTTGACAGTAGTTGCGGCAAAATCTGAGACAGGGTCATGCTAAGCCGAGTGTACTGCCTTTTGGGTCTCTCACCCCTTGGTTGGTTGTATTGCTGAGGAGCAACAGCAGGCTTTGAAATTACCAACGCATTGATAGCTTGGCGGCGTTCCGGTTTAATTTGTCTTCTGGGACCATAACCAGCACTGGCTTCCTTCTTGAAGGGCTTCTTTTCAGTACTCGCGGAGGCACCTTTCTGTATCTTCCCCGACTTGATACCAGATTTTATCCTCTCACCAGTCAAGATCAAATCTGTAAACCCAGCAGAAGAATTACCAATCAGATGGTTGAAGAACGGACCAGACAGGGTCCCTAGGAACATGTCAACAAGTTCGCGGTCAGTTAGCGGTGGCTGCACCCTGCCAGCCAGGTCTCTCCACTTTTGCGCATACTCCTTGAATCCTTCGCCCGTCCCTAGTGACATACCTTGGAGTTGGGTACGCGTAGGAGCGAGGTCAGAATTGTACTGATACTGTTTATAAAATGCAGTAGCCAAGTCCTCCCAGTTTCGGATACTGGCTTCATCCAGCTGATAGAACCACTCGAGTTGAGCCCCGGAAAGGCTATCCTGAAAGAAATGGATCCATAGGTTCTTGTCTGCAGTGTAAGGTTGGATCTTCCTTACATATGATCTGAGATGCATCTTCGGGCAAGATAGCCCGTCATACCTTGCAAAAACTGGCACTTTGAACTTCGGGGGGATCACGATTCCAGCAACTAATCCCAAATCTTTGAAATCTAAGTCGGGAACTCTCTGAAGCTCCATAGCTGCCAACCTGTCTTCTAATCCTTTGTACTTATCATCGGCGGGCGGGTATTGTTGATCAGAGTAGTCTTCGTCCTCTTCAGCCTCCTCTTCTTCAACTTCGGATTCGGAAGGTACCGCAGCCGCATTCCCTTTACTGGTTCCCTCTTCAGATGTAGGGGGAAATTCAAGAACTCTTCTGGCTTCACCCTCAAACCTTCTTCCTAGGGTAGCCACCCCGATTCTCTTCTTCTTCTTTTTCACTTGCTCTTTGTTCCCAAGCAGGGCTTTTAGATCGTCCTGACCCTTAGCCAAGGTCATCAGGAGATGTTGAAACTGTGAGTTTTGGGACTGCAAGTCCTTGACCGTCTGTTCGAGATCCATCTTACTGAAATAAACAGCCGAAAGATAAGGAAACCTGGTGTGGAGACCTGCTTATGTGTATGATGAATGATATGCTTATGTATGTAATGCATTCAAGGATTTAGCAAATTCAAAATTGTTGCAAACAAAAAAGAACGCACGTCATATTAATAAGAAGAAATTTTTCAGTACATAAATGCCCCATGGGCCAAATATTACAAAAAACTTCTCAAGGTAAAAAGACGTTGCGCATCCTCTTTGGTGCGATGTAGGTGTTGAGGGTCTCTTCCTCATGGAGTCGGCGGGTAAGCTCCAAAACCTTCTTCTCACTGGCGTAGAAGCTGGCTTCAAAAGTGTTCCGTTCCTCCTTGAGTTGGATCCAACTCTTCTGCATCTCCTCCCACGATGTAGGCATGTCAGGATATAGGATGGTGTAAGGAACCTCTCCTTCCTTAACGGGCTCTTTAATCATAGGGAGAACATGAGGATAAGGCATCATTAGACTCTGGGCTCGGGCTCATACCCACTTGAGATAAGGCTCAAGAGGGATGGAGTTCTTGTGCCCCAGTGTCTTGCTATCTACCTTGTTAGGCATCCTCCAAGCTCTGATGAATCTTTGGCGAAGTCCTTGCGCATCGTTGTCGAAGTCAAAAACTAGGTCAGGAATCAACATGTCGTGAGGGCCATCCCTCCGTGCATATCCAAATTGTCTCAAAGCTAGACAAGGGTTGTAGGCAATGCCTCCCCTAATGCCAAGTAATGGAACATTAGGGAACTCTCCACAACGATCGACGATGATGACATTTTCTCTGGACCGAGAACACCAATGTACATCAGAGTGAGTGAGGGTCATCAACCGTTGTGACCACCTTAAGCCTTGGTCATTCTTCAAGATAGATTGTGGAAGGTGCGAAATAAACCACCTTGCAAGGAGAGGAGTACAGCACATGAGAACACCCCTCTTTCTCATTGTTCGTGTGTAAAATGAGTGAAGAATGTCCCCAAGCAATGTTGGTATTGAATTCCTGGATAAGAAGATTTTGACGGCGTTGACATCCACAAGCTGGTCAGGATTTGGGAACAAGACCAACCCATAAATGAGGAGTGCCACAATTTCTTCAAAGGCTTGTAGGTCCAATGAATTCCAACACTCTTGTGCCTTCTCAAACAAGAATTTTTCCAAGAAGCCTTTGACACCGCTTCTAGTTTCCCAATGCCCCTTGATGTTAGATGGTTGCAAGTGTAGTGCTTGAGCAACATCTTCAGGCTTTGGTTCCTTTTCCATACTGTTGAAAGGTAGTTGATTAAGGATAGGAATTCTCAGGAGTTGAGAAAATTCCTCCAAAGTGGGCACCGACTGGTAGTCGGGGAAAGTGAAACAATGGTGAAGAGGGTCAAAGAACTGGAATAACACCTTTACCATGTCCTCTTCAATGCTGGTGTTGACTAGGCTGAGCAGTCTACCATGTCTTTCACTGAAGGGAGAGCTTTCCGGAATCCTGGATGTGAGCTCCTTGAGTTGAGGAGGGATTCTCACAAGGTTGACTTGGATAGTTTTCCTGCGAAGAATTTCCATGACCTACAAAACAAGAACAAAGATGAAGATCTAAACCCTTGAAATGGTTAGTGAATGCATATGATGCTTTATGATGTTCATGATGTATGCACAAACATATGTACAAGCAATTCACACCAAACCCTAGTTTCAGGCTTGCATGGGGTTTCATAGGTAAGTACCCTCTTGAGTGTAGTTGGCTTAAAAACCTGTCCTATAAATAGTAACCGGGTTCTAAGGAGCTCAATATCATTGGATTATTTTCCATGTTCATTGTTTTGGTTTAGCCACTTAACTAGCGATCAAAATATTCCAAGAAAACAACCCTCAATGAGTGTAGTATCGAGTATCTACCAACTTCGGACTGCACCAAAGCCGGTCATCTCACTACCCCTAATAAAAGGCCAAGATGGTCAAGTAAGGTTCTAGGTCATTAGTGCTTAGTGACATCACTCAGCGGCCCCGTACTCTCTTTGATTGAACTCAAGGGTTACCGGTAATCACAAATATGTCGCACTAATATAGCTATTGCTTCAACCGTGTCGGTATACCCCGCACAGTTTCCACAACGTATTGCTATCTATTAATGTTTCCCCAAATCTGGCTGTAGGATTTCAAACCCAAACAAGAGAGCCAAGATGTAAAGCAATCAAAGCAAACAATTAGTCATGCAAGAGGGTGATCTAAGCCCTAAGGTTACTCCACTTTAAAAGTTTTCCCCAGCAGAGTCGCCAGTTCTGTGATACGGTGGGAGAACTGACTTGAGGTTTTGCGTTTGTTTTCGCAAATGTTTCGGTTGAGCAAGAGTCGCCACCGACTTTTTATTTTATCCTAAGGAAAGGTTAAAAAGCACAGCAAAAACCTTTGAGATGTTTTCTTGGGTTCGGGGAGTAGATTATAGAAAGGGAAGGTATTAGCACCCTTTCTATCCATGGTTATCCAAGGGCTCTTAGTTACTTGCTTAGATCAACTTGCCTTGATTTTCAATTATTTGAAATGGTGCTTTGTGTGTGTGTTTGAAAATGTTTTGAAAAGAGGCCAATGTGATGGCAACCTTTGTAATGACCCATGTTTGGATGTATACAAAGGTGTATGTCTTTTGAAAAGTTTTCAATGTTTTTTTGAAAGTTGTTTTGAAAGTGTTATGGAAGGTGATTTTGAAAAGATAGGCAAGTGTTTTTGTTTTTGCAAGTTGGCAAGTAACCAAGAGCTATCTACCCTAAATTTCTCAAAGATCTTTGCTATGTTTTAACCCTTTTAACAATTTTGTTCCACCATTGTATTTGGTGGACAATCTTGTGTTAGGATGTGAACGGGACGGGCGCGGGTCATCGTTTAGACCATGATTGCAATGGTGCCAAGTATCTTTGGGCAATTTTTCCTTTAAGGGACTTGATCATTTTTTAGGCAACTTTTGAAAGCGTCATCGAGGGACTATGATCATTTGAATTTGTTTTGTTTTGCCAAAGATACCTAACATGCAATATGGCTCATTATTGAAGGTAACAAGTGGAATAACCCTGGGGGTGCAAGTGTGATTGGTGTTGTTCATTTTCATGCTTTGTTATCTTTGAATTAGGTCAAGCTATTGTTTGGTTGATTTTTGCATACAAACCCTAAGTCTATCATGACATATTTAGAAAGCTTTTTAAATGCGGAATTTAAAGGTCCTAAATTATTACAACACAAATTATGGGATGGGGGGGTACAAATGTTCAAATGGGGATATTTTAGCAAGAAATTTAAATCTAAACTATTACAATCCAAATGGAATTTACAAGGTATTTAATTGCACAATAATTAAATAAAATAAAATAAATATGCAAGATGCAAAAATGATTTTCATATGTATGTAAAAGGGTTTTTCATGTGACAAATAAACAAAAATGAAAATGATTAATTTTTGGGTATTTTTATGTTTTTAGGGCAAAACCCTAATTTACTAAATAAAAATGGATTTATTATTTAATATATACAATATTTATTAATTATGTACAAAAAATAAATAAAAAGGAAGTATATTGTAAAAAAGTGATTTTTTAAGTTAAATATTAATAAAAAATAAAAATGTATTATTTTTATGTTTTTTCCCTAAATATTCTAATAAATATAGATAAGTATTTATATTATTTACTAAATATATTAAATATGTACAAAAATAAAATATTTAATATTTACAAAAAAATATATTTTTTTAGAAAATGTTTTCAAAAGATAAAATAAAATAAAATCAGAAAATAGAATGTATTTTGTATTTATTTTGGTATTTTAAATAAGAGTATATTTATGTTTATTTACATATAAAACTAAATGAAACAAAATAAATATCAAATAAAATGCAAAAAATGTGAGAAAAATATTTTTAATATTTTTTATGCTTTGACAAAAATAAACAAGTCAGAAACAAAAATCAAAAGTCAAAAATAATGAAAATAAAACACAATGGGCCAAGGGGGTGCATGTGTAAAAAGATGGTGCAAATAGAAAAAAGAAACAAGCCCAGCCCAAAGCAAGCTTGTCTTCAACCTCCAGACAGTTTCAAATGAAAAAACGCGTGCTTCCTTCCATCCCTGTTATCTCTTGATTCCTTGACTTTTAACAAAAACTTACAACACAAACATTATAGAGCATCATGTCACGAGTTCATACATATAAAAAACTTGATCTAACTCTCAGAAATGAGAGAGAATTTCTTCTCCCCCAATTTCTGACCTAAGTTTTTGTCAATGTTCAGGTCTTAAATTCTCTCAGCATATGCAATATAAATGGAAAGTAATTATATGTGTAGTTTCAGGGCCATGAGTAGAGCATTTTTCATTCATAAACCTAAGGCTAACTCTTCCTAGATTGAGAGATAGAAGTCCATGAACTTACCTGTTCAGCTTGGATCGTGTATGACAATGGAGGCACTTTCAAGGCAATGTGAGGACTTGTACAGCTTTCTTGAAGTTCAGGGATGCTTCTCCAATGCTTGGTGTGCTTTGAATCTTGCTGAATCACTCCATGGAAGTCAACCTGCAAGAGAGAAAAAATGAAAATGGCAAACTATGCTATGGCTGTTACAGTTCCAGTTCAATGCTTGGAATAGTTTGTATGGATGTTATGGAAGGTGTATGAAGTGGTTTGGATGAAAATGCACGATGGAAATGAGCTGTGCCACTCAAACTGCAGGGATGCCCTGTTTTGTGCAGCAAAATGGTGTTTTGATGTTTAGGGAGGTATGGAAGGTAGTTGGCTCGTGTTTCAGGTCAGTTGAGGAGTATGGAATGTGTGGAGAAAGTTTGCTTAAGCTTGTTCTTGCAGCAATGTGAGATGTGATCAGTTATGCAATGTTTCTTCTATCTTAAGCAAAAAATGACAAGTTGGTTTCTAGGCAGTTGCAGGCCCCTCAAGTATGCTGCACAAATCACCCTTGATCAGTGGACTTTGCTCATGAACTTGTGCCTCAAAGATCTGCATTGTACCTCATAGATTGTAATCTTGACATAAAGTGCCACTTTACAAAAATGGATAACTTGCTTTTTCTAATTAAGGCTTAATTCTCCATGTAATGACCAAATGCATAGAATAACATCTTGGCACGATGGTTTAGCATTTAATTTTTTAGTGTAAATGAGATTAGAGGCCTGTAATGTAGCTTGCACATGCTGAGTTTGAAAATGCACAAGTTATGAACATGCCTTTGGCCATGAATCAAAGTGACTTTTGTCCATATTGACAAATTCGATTCTCCCTAACCACAAGGGTGTTTGAGAAGTTCTTGGACATTTTGGAAAGCTTGGAATGTGTAATACAATCCATCTTTGTAATGCAAGTTGAAATTCCAAGTGGAAGCATGTGAAAAGTGGCCATGAAGTTAGGTAAAAATCCTGCCTAGAATAGGTCAAAAATTTTCTAAGTTAAGAATGTTTTGCACCCTTGTTCCAAAAATCGTAACTTGAGCTACAAGCTTCTTTTGAGGAAACTTTGTGTATAAAAGTTGTAGATTTTGCAATGGACTGCAACTTTCATGTTTTGAGTTTTCCTTGAATCCAAATGCATCTTGATGAGAAAGTGGGACAAAGTTAGGAAAAAATTAGGGATTTTCATAACTTAGAAAAATTCTAAGTTATGAAAATTCTTCATTTCAAACCCTAATTTGTGATTTTTGATTTCTTGATGAACAAGTTTCATAATTTGACATGTCTTGATGAAAAATGAATCTTGACACTTGATTTTGATCAAAAAGTCAAAGTTTGACTTTTCAGTATACAGTCAAATTTGGCTCAGTTGACTGGAAAATTCATTTGTCAATCTTGTGTATTTGGGATCTTTTGAACTTGTTGAACATGTCAAGACAATGCCATTGAATCCTTGAGTCCATATGTGAGCTTGGTTTGCCATTGGCTAGGTCAAACAGTCAAAAATTGCCTTTGTGCAGTCAAAACCCTAAAAATGACCATTTTGCCCTTTTGGTGATCTGATCAAATTTCTTGGGGAATTGTGATCCAAACTTGATCAAATGGTCCATATGAGTTCATAATGTTGATGTGGGTCAAAAATCATGAGGTTTGACTGTCAATTGACCACAGTTGACTTTTTCCCCAATACAGCTGATTTCTAAGTCAACTGTCCAATTGACTGGGCAAAGATTGGAATCAAGGCTTGAAACTTGGTATGGATAAACTTGTGGGTCCAACATGAAGCATGAAAGTCACTTTAGGCCTTTTAGGTCAAAACATCTTTGTGCAAACTGAAACTCTAATTTGGGTCAACAGTGCAAGGAGGAGTCTTGAGTAGAGCAAACCCTAGCTGGATCTTGAGCTCCAAGGGTCTTGTGATGAGAAAATGTTGAAGAAAATGGGAGGGAAAATTTTGGGGTACAACACACTCATATTATTATGAATATTATATATTATCAATGTATCTTTCATGTTAATATTTTTATAAACTATTTTGTTTTTCTATTGATTGTATTTTTATTGTCCATTATCATAGAATCTGCATCCTCCTCAATTCAGCCTTGGCCATTTTGGAAACATGCACTTATAGTTTTGGCTGGAATAGTCCTTCTTGCCAGCACTTTTATATTGATAATTCTCTGCTACCGTTATCGCACAAGCATGCCAGAGTTTGGAATCAACTCAGCTTCCATCAACTCACTCAATATTAAAAAATCAAGAATCACCGCCGAATGGAACATTACCCTCTTCATCACGAACCACGACAGTTATCATCGTCTATTTTATGATGACATTTCTCTTAACATCAATTACAACAACGAACACAAGCAATGCCAAAGTCTTCTCTCCGCCATTCCTTTAGAACCTTTCTCTCAAAGAAGCGGTTTCACAAATACTATCACGGTCCCACAGAACATGGATGTCAATGACGACGATGTGGCTACCCAAATTACCAGTAGCTCCTCTCATGGAATGGATAACTTTGAGGTTATGTTTTCTGGTACTATCAAATTTGAGGATGTGTTCAATTTTCAAAAACATCGTTCTGTGAAGATTGTTTGTGAGCCTCTTAACTTTATATCAAATGAAGATCATTTAGAAAGATCGCATAAAGGTCATTTAGAAGACTCGTCTAATTGGATTTTAATGCATGGTGTAGCATGCCACTAGTTTAAACGGAGTCATTTATCCATATTTATTATTAGGTTATTAGGCCTATTTATTAGGGTACTTTTTTTAAAAATATTTTAATTGCTTTATTTTTTAAATTTTTTGGATATTCCTTTAGTTATTAAGAATAAATTTTTAATGTTCATTCAGATTTAAATAGTTTTATATAGTACAAGGGATATTCTATAACATCGTTTCAGTGACTTTGATATATGGTAATTTTGGTAACGTTAGTTAATATGTTCTTCTGTCACATCAATATAATATATATTAATCATTTACTCTTTCATTTCGTTAACTAAAGTCACAAAATTATGGCAACAATAAAGTTATCGGAGCCAAACCCGTATTCTATTTTTATGTATTTATATAATGATATGTGTGATACGGTGGGAGAACTGACTAGTGTTTTGCGTTCGTATTCGCACTTGTGCGGTTGAGCAAGAGTCGCCACCGACTTTTTATTTTATCCTAAAGGAAAGGTTAAAAAAGCACAGCAAAAACCTTTTGAGATGTTTTCTGGGTTCGGGGGGTAGATTATGAAAAGGGAAGGTATTAGCACCCTTTTCATCCATGGTTATCCATGGGCTCTTAGTTACTTTGTTTTTTAGATCACTTGCCTTGATTTTTGATTGCTTTGAAATTGTGGTGCGTGTGAGTGCTTTTGAAAATGTTTTGGAAGAAGATGCCTTGTCTTAGGCTAACCTTGTAACAATTCTTTACTCGAATATTTTACAAAGGCGTGTATCTTTTCGAAAAGATGTTTCAAAAATGTTTTGAGAGTTTGATTTGAAAGTGTTTGTGGATTGTGGTTTTTGAAAAGAAGGCAAGTTTTTTTGCAAGTCGATCTCAAGTAACTAAGAGTTTTGTCTACCCTATTGTACTCAAAGGTTTTTATTATGTTTTAACCCCTTTTAACAATTTTGTTCCACCATTGGATTTGGTGGACAATCTTGCGTTTAGGAAGTTTATTCGGGACGGGCGCGGGTCGTCGTATGGACCATGAATGCAATGGTGCCAAGTGTCTTTGGCAATTTGCTTTGAAGGGACTATGATCATTCCGTTTAGGCAACAGTTTGAGGGACTTATGATCATTTAAATTTGTTTTGCCAAAGATACTCGACGTGCAAGCATGGCCCAATTTGGAAGGCAACATGTGGGATTACTCTAGAGGGTGCAAGTGTGATTGTGTATTGATTTCATGTATTTGTCTTGTATTAGGTTATCTAGCGTTTGATTTTATGTACATGCAAACCCTAGGTCTAACCATGGTATAATTGGAAAACTGTAAATTGCGAAAATGTAAAATCTACGCTATTACAAAATAGTATCCGGGAGTGGGGGTACAAGTGTATGAATGGGGATGAGACTTATAGTATCCAATAAGTTACAACCAAATCGAATTTGCGATCAAATGTAAATATCGAATATACAAATATAAGATAAACAAATGTGTATAGGGCAATGTGAATGTATTTGTATTGTGTAAGTGTGAGATGTATATGTATATGTGATTATTTACATGTGCGACAAGGTGACATTAATGTGTATTTAGGGTATTTATTTAACCTAAGGAATAATTAAGCGTTTATTTAATTATTGATCTTGTATTTCTTTTAATATGCACAAAAGAAAATGTTTTAATTGTATGTTCAAGTTTTAATTAAAAAATGTACCATTGTTTATTATATACAAAAATGCCTTAATTAAGTGTTTAAGAGTTTAATATTAAAAAAAATGTATTTTATCTATTATGTACAAATGTATCTTTATTTATTATAAAAAGTATATTTAAATAAATATCAAGAAACAAAGTGGAAAAAAGTATTTTCAATTATATGATAAAAAAATGTATCTTTATGTACAAATAATATTTTAATTAAGAGAAAAGGAAAAAGTTTTCAATTTTAATTACATGGTGTAAAAATGTATTTTAATTAAATGCTTAAGAAAAATGATATATTATGCATATTAACAAGAGTGTATTTTTATTAAAATATATTAAAGTTAGAAAAAGAATTTTTGTATTAAAAAGGTCTTAAGTATAAAAGAAAATGGTCTATGTTAATTTAAATAAAAAGGGTTGAAATAGGTTAGAAGTGGGCTCAAAGAGGGGGGTGTGAATTGGGGCAAGGATTTGGGCTTAGGCAGGCAGAGACGGGCAAGGCCCACATTGGATTCAAAACAATTTAGGGTTTGGAATTGTTGTTCAGTTGGAACAAAAGGCTTAGGGTTTGTTAGACGCGCCGTTCGTACTTTTCTTCTTCGCCTTCTCCGTTCGCTCTTCTTTTGCCATGGATGTCTGAGTGCCGCTCCTTCACACAAGGCCAATGAACGCCATCGTCCCCCTTTCACCCTCCGTAGGCCAACCAGACCGCGTTATAGGGTACGATTCCCAACCCAAATGCATTTAGGGTTTTGCTCCTCTTTTGATTCTAATTTTAGTTTTGATTGCAACTGATATTTTCTTTTGTTACTAAATATGCATGTAAGGTGGTACAAGAATGCTACCTTTGGAGATGGCGGAAGGGGACTTTGGAGGCGTTGAGGCCCAACGATGAAGGAACGACGCGATGATCTCAACTTCTTGGTGACCCTGGTATTTCTGTATCTCTTTATCTACTTTGCCTGCTTATTGGATTTCATGATGATTTGAACTGAAAGCTCCTCTTTGATTTTCCTCTTTTTTCTTCTCTTTCGCCTTTACTGTCTGCTTATTGCCTCTTTTCCACCCTATGATGATAGCCTTCTGAGGGACTCGTGGGTTTGGAATATAGTATGCTTTGATGTTACCTTTTTCGAAAATGTTTGTTGCCTCTTGATTGCCCTTTGAACGTTGGACCCTCTGTATGCTTATTCTGAGCTTGTCAATGTTGATATGGCTTGTCCCTGTATGCTTCTAGATATGCCATTGTTGAATCACTTGTTTTGACTAGCTTTCTTCTTCCCTTACAGTTGCCTAGAACTTTCGTATGCTTTTGAATATGCTGAGCTTGTTGCCTTGAATTGTTGCTTTGAGATGCCTATGATGAAGAGCTTCTTCTGAGGCCTAGGGTTTTGATTTGAAAATGCTTCTCTCTTCTTCTCTTACAATTGCCTAGAACTCTCGTATGCTTTTGAATATGTTGAGCTTGTTGCCCGATGATGCGTCTACTGAGGGCCTAGAGTTGGTCCTGAATGCTTGAGTATGCCTTGTGTTTGATAACCCGATGATGAAGAAATTCTGAGTTCACTTCTTTCCTCTTATCTATCGCCCACTTTGCCTTTGAATGTGTTGGTTATTGCCCAATGATGAGCACTTCCTCTGAGGGCCTTGATGCTTGGATTGAATGGTTTAAGGTTTGAACTGGACAGGTTGGGTCCTTGTGGCTTTTTAACAGGTATGATGCTTGGTTTATGGTTATAGCTGGTAATGAGTTTTTAGGCCATTTGCAGGTTTTGTATGGTTATGTGTTTGGAAGTGTTTTAACAAGTAAGATGTTTGTGGGAATTTGTACTGGTTTTTGATGCTTATTAGGTTTTAAGGCTTAAAGGTACAGGCTTGGTGTGTTCCCCCTGTGTTTGAGTTGTTGATGGCCTTAACAGTTTTTTGGTTAAGTAGTAGGCAAGTTGTGTTTCAGGCTTTGGGTTGAATGTTGACAGTTTGTATCATATTTTAGCAGGTTTTTGGTGTTAGAGGCTTAGCATATGCAGGTTATGGTGTTGGGAGGTTATACTGTGGTTCAGGCAGGTTGTGCTTCAGGTTTGAACTTGGTTTTGCTTCTGGTAGCAGGTTCTGTTTAGGCTTGGATAATACAGGTTCTGAGTTTTGAGGAGTTTTGATGTTTAGGCTTTTTTTGATATCAGGTTCTGAGTTTTGAGATATGTTTATGTTTTTTTTGTTTTGTTCCTTTTGGACAGTTGTGATGCTGAGGCAGTTTGTATCTCAGTTTTTTGTATATATTTCTTTCTTGGACTGTATTTGCTCTTTTGTATATTTTTTCTTCCTATCTATCCTGCCTAAGCCTAAAGCCTGAACCCCTGCTTCTTATCTCTCTTCTTCTGACTCTCTTAGTACAGTTGCATTATAATATTATGCTTTATGTATTTTTTTTCTGAAAGTGGCTACTGATGGGAAATGATGAAAAAAGAAAGCTTGCTTGCATATAAGATTTCCTCTGCATCTTTATCTTTCTTTGACAGCTTGTGTGCTTTTTGATATCTTTCAGAATCTTCTCTTGACAGCTTTTGTGTAGACTCTTTGGTACTTTGACAGTAAATTGCACTTTTTGATCTTTGATAGAAAGTTGGAATTGGATTTTCAGTTTAGTTTGAACTTGCTTCTGAACCATGCAGTTTGACATTTTAAAATTATGCATTTTGACATTTTGCATTCATGATAAAATTCTTCCCTCTTTGTGAACCGGGAGAAATCCCGTGATTTGCAGAGAGGGTTAACTGATCCCAATCAGTGGCCCTTAATGATGATTGTAAATTTTATCTGTTTTTTTTCAATTTAACTGCTTTTTGACTTTTCTCTCTTTTCTTTTGCAGATGAAAAATGGAGCACCGGAGCGAAGTGAAGAATGAAGAATTAGAAATAAATAGGATAGTTTTCTTTTTATTTAAATTTAAATCAATGTAAGACCAATGTTTGTAATTTAAATTCCAAACATCAATTGTACAGTTAATTTAAAGATAAATAAAAGTTTTCATTATCCAATTTAATTCTATTTTCTCTTTATTGTTTATTTATTTATTTAAAACTCTTTGAATTAAAACAATTGAAAAATAAATTTCAATCACTCAATTTAGAATAATAAATAACTTAAATAAAACAATGTCTTAGTAATATTGATCAATTAAACCTGTCCTTTCCAATATCTAAAGCAAAGCAGCAGTTAACCAAAATAAACTTATCAAGCGCATTCCCTTTTTACTGATTCTTTTGCCAAGCACTGTAATTCCAAACTGCATATTTCTTTTGACTGACTCAAACAAACCAACGTGAATTCAAACCAACTGCCTCTTTTGCTGATTAAATCAAAACAATGCGAATTTAACCCGAATCTCGGAATAAACGGCAAAGTGCTGCGGAATTTAAATCTTTCCGAGAATATGCCCATAAAACCTTAATTCCTGATTAAACGCCAACGAACATTCGCCTGACCAAAATTGAGCCAAAATCAACCAAAACCCTAAGCCAATTGTTTGAAGCAATCCAGAGTCCTCAAAATCAGTAAAAACCCTAATTTCGCTTGACTGACAAGAAAAGTCCGTTTGTCCGATTCTTGAGTCAGTTTGAAAAATCAAGAAATGCTTGAAGTTGTTATCTTTTGTGAAAAAATGCGAGGGCAAATTTTGGGGTACAACAATATGAATGATTAGAAATATATAAGTCAAAATTAATATATACCAATAATATATAAACTAAATTGATATGTACTGATAATGTAAAATTAATTTACATTGTCATCCATTAGAAATCTAACAATATGTCTTTTCAATAAAATAATTTTAAAATAACAGTGTAACTTGTCACGATACATGGTTGTAATTGGTTGACAGTGTAAAAATTATTTACAGTGTCAGTGCATCACCATTTTTCTCATTATATATATATATATATATATATATATATATATATATATATATATATATATATATATATATATATATATATATATATATATATATATATATATATATATATATATATATATATATATATATATATATATATATATATATATATATATATATATATATATATTAAATATCTCATAGATTGATATATTAATACTAGACTAAATTTAGATCTTAGTTGCATAGGAGATAAAAATAATAAAACAACTTTTCTATATAAAATTTCTAAGACCACTCTTACGACAATATATATAGCTAGGTTTTAACAACTTATGAGCCATGGGCCTCTTACAGAATAAACAAACAACATAAATAAGAGAAACATGCTAATGACACCACTTATCTCATAATAAAGTCCTTGAATAAAATTGAATCCTTCTTTTCTCTAATGGGACGTGTTAGCTTCATAACAATACTTTAGAACCCATAGAGAACCTTGTCCTCAAGGTTCATAGAATTAGTGTCATACATACTTGGGCCTGATTGATGAGATGTCGTGTGGGTCTTGGGCTGAAGTTTTGAAGAGAGGTCCATATGAGATTGATGGCTAAATAGAGAAAATGGATGAGGCGAAATTGAATTGTGTGGTGGGCAAGAGTTAGAAGGAGATAACGTAGTAGGGTTAGGTGGGACAAAATAGTCTTTAGCCACGTGAGGAGTAATGGGAGTTGTCCTGAGTGCAGAAGGGTGGTAATCAGTTAAGCTATATTGGTAACCTGTTACACACTATAAAAACATAACTTTTCTAGATCCAACTTCATTCCAAATCATGACAAAGTTTCATGAATTTGTTCCAAACATATGCATCTTCTCATAAAGATTTTATAAGATGTATATAAGGCTAGATACATCTGAAATTCAAAAAGCTATATCACATGTCATTTTTCTCACAATTCAAACACATTTTTTGAAGTATTCAAACCATCAAATTTTGAAACTTGTGCATAACTTTCATTCAACAATTTTTATACAATTTAAACAAGTTTTTCAAGGATTCATACAATTGTAAAAATAAAACATGCATGATTTTTATATCATTCAAAGAGTTTCATTTAAATATTCTGAGCACCTAAGCATATATGTTTGGATTGTGATCAAGAGAAAGAGAAGAGTAAATCATTCATCTTGGAAATTATTTCAAGAACAATTGTATATCAAATATTTTTAAAGTGTATTATGACTTAATCATGAAGTTTGTGGTGATAAGTTGTTGAAAAAATGTCATTTGAATTTGATTGATTCAAAGTCCATCATAATATTTTGTGTTATACAAAAGTCCTTTGAATTTGTATTGATTCAAAGTCCACCATAGTGTTTAATATTTATGAAAAATATTCTTTGAATTGGGGTGATTTAAAGTTCATCGTAGATTTGATTTTTGTGTATACTTTAGAAGATTGTAAAATAGGTCTTAGCATGAGACTTGTACAAAGATATAAAATAGTGGAAAATCCTATTGTAGAGAAAAGAGATGTACCCTTGATTATAAGGGTAACTAGTATAATTGCTTTGTGTCATTTATCTTTATGCAATTTACTTTCTACAATTTAAATACATTCTAAGAACATATCACATTTATAACTTTAGATAAAATAACAAATTAAGAATTATTATACAAAAATGAGAAAAAAATAGGTATCCTCTAACTCATCCCCTCCTCTTAGATTGCATCTCATAGTTTCAGTATTAAATTTTAATGATTTGTATCATATTATATATTTTCATTTAAAAACATTATAAATAATTTTCTAAGAAAAAATTCATAAGGAAAATTAGTTTAAATATTTATTATAAAAAATTATTTTAAGTATTTTATTCTTTTATTTAGATTTTTTTAATATTAAAACTTCACTAAATCACTTAATTTTAAAGTTATTTTGAATAAGTTTTCTTAAAACTTAATTATAGATATATTTTTTAAAAACTAGGAATTTTTTTTTTTTTGAAAACTCGGTTGATTATGTTTTAATCCCAAATAATATAAATTCATGTTATTTTATGTCAAAATTAATATTTTATTTTATTAAAAAAAATAATTTATATTATAAAAATAGTTTATGTAAAAATTAACTTAAAATATTTTTATTTTTATTTTTAAATTTCTTGAATCATAGTTAAATCATTTGAGTGTGGTATATATAACAAAATAACTATAATCAAGTGCAACAAATAAATTTACAAGTGTAATTGAAAATCAAATATAATTAAGATTTTTTTGCCAATATCTAGTCAATGGAATATCTCTATAAATTTTCATGTCTTTATACAGTGACGTGAATGATTAGAAATATATAAATAAAAATTAACATATATTAGATTAGGAAAGGGTTAAAATCACTTAATATCAAAATTGATTCCTAAATCGAATTATATTGATGGTGAAAAGCTAAAAAATTAATAATTTAAATATTTTTTAAAAATCTCATATTTCAAAACTTAATTTGTCTATCGAATCTATTTTTTTATTTTATTTTCACTATCAAATCTATTTTTATATTTGAATAAAACATGTTAATAAAACGAAATCTAATTAAAACTATGTGAACGATATATTGGTAATCAAGATTGATTTCATAATCAATTCTAAATCTAAAGAAAACTACAATAAATAAAATAAAAAGAAAGAGATTGATATAATGATAATCAATTAAATTTTTGATTGATTTTATTATCAATCTTAAATCTAAATAAAATTAGAATAACATAAATAAAATAAAAAGAAAGAGATTGATATAATGATAATCAATTTAATTGTTGATTGATTTTATTGCCAATAATAAATCTAAATAAAATTACAATAAGATAAATAAAATAAAAAGAAAGCGATCGATAATATAATGATAATCAATTTAATTGTTAATTGATTTCTTAATCAATTTTATATCTTTTATTTTCTTTCATGTTATATGTGTTGTATCTTAAAACTCTATAAATACTTTTACGTGACAAAAAAAAAACTAAGAATAGAAAATCAACAAATAACATAAGAGGAAAGTAAAAGTTAAATTGGTAAATTTCGCATATCTTCTCAAGTTATTTTTCCATGTCTTTTAAGTTTTAATATTTAGTTTGTAAAAATTCTTGTTGTAAAGCTTTATTTACGCTCATGCTACTATTAACTTTGTTTTAGGTGCTGCTTTGTTATTATTATTGAATATGGATACAGGTATTTCTAATCTATTTTATAAATTTTTTATGCTATTAAATATGGGTGGCAAAGACAGCTCCGTTTTATTTGTATTTTTTAAGACAACTGTGTTTTATTTTCATTTAAATATACAGTAATCGATAGTCTGCTTCATTCAACTTTAATTTTTTTGAGATGGATTAAGATTTTTACCACCTGCCTTAAAAAAAATCCGCCCCTCTCCATTTTATTTCCGGACTTTTAAAGACGGGCATATTCATGTGACACTCATATTATTATGAATATTATATATTATCAATGTATCTTTCATGTTAATATTTTTATAAACTATTTTGTTTTTCTATTGATTGTATTTTTATTGTCCATTATCATAGAATCTGCATCCTCCTCAATTCAGCCTAGGCCATTTTGGAAACATGCACTTATAGTTTTGGCTGGAATAGTCCTTCTTGCCAGCACTTTTATATTGATAATTCTCTGCTACCGTTATTACACAAGCATGCCAGAGTTTGGAATCAACTCAGCTTCCATCAACTCACTCAATATTAAAAAATCAAGAATCACCGCCGAATGGAACATTACCCTCTTCATCACGAACCACGACAGTTATCATCGTCTATTTTACGATGACATTTCTCTTAACATCAATTACAACAATGAACACAAGCAACGCCAAAGTCTTCTCTCCGTCATTCCTTTAGAACCTTTCTCTCAAAGAAGCGGTTTCACAAATACTATCACGGTCCCACAGAACATGGATGTCAATGACGACGATGTGGCTACCCAAATTACCAGTAGCTCCTCTCATGGAATGGATAACTTTGAGGTTATGTTTTCTGGTACTATAAAATTTGAGGATGTGTTCAATTTTCAAAAACATCGTTCTGTGAAGATTGTTTGTGAGCCTCTTAACTTTGTATCAAATGAAGATCATTTAGAAAGATCGCATAAAGGTAATTTAGAAGACTCGTCTAATTGGATTTTAATGCATGGTGTAGCATGCCACTAGTTTAAACGAAAATAATTTAATTGCTTTATTTTTTAAATTTTTTGGATATTCCTTTAGTTATTAAGAATAAATTTTTAATGTTCATTCAGATTTAAATAGTTTTATATAGTACAAGGGGTATTCTATAACATTGTTTCAGTGACTTTGATATATGGTAATTTTGGTAACGTTAGGTAATATGTTCTTCTGTCACATCAATATAATATACATTCATTATTTACTCTTTCATTTCGTTAACTAAAGTCACAAAATTATGACAACAATAAAGTTATCGGAGCCAAACCCGTATTCTATTTTTATGTATTTATATAATGATATGAATGATTAGAAATATATAAGTCAAAATTAATATATACCAATAATATATAAACTTAATTGATATGTACTGATAATGTAAAATTAATTTACATTGTCATCCATTAGAAATCTAACAATATGTCTTTTCAATAAAATAATTTTAAAATAACAGTGTAACTTGTCACAATACATGGTTGTGATTGGTTGACAGTGTAAAAATTATTTACAGGGTCAGTGCATCACCATTTTTTCTCATTATATATATATATATATATATATATATATATATATATATATATATATTAAAAATATTTTAAATATCTCATAGGTTGATAATATTAATACTAGACTAAATTTAGATCTTAGTTGCATAAGAGATAAAAATAATAAAACAACTTTTCTATATAAAATTTCTAAGACCACTCTTACGACAATATATATAGCTAGGTTTTAACAACTAATGAGCCATGGGCCTCTTACACAATAAACAAATAACATAAATAAGAGAAACATGCTAATGACACCCCTTAACTCATAATAAAGTCCTTGAATAAAATTGAATCCTTCTTTTCTCTAATGGGACGTGTTAGCTTCATAACAATACTTTAGAACCCATAGAGAACCTTGTGTCCTCAAGGTTCATAGAATTAGTATCATACATACTTGGGCCTGATTGATGAGATGTCGTGTGGGTCTTGGGCTGAAGTTTTGAGAGAGAGGTCCATATGAGATTGATGGCTAAATAGAGAAAATGGATGAGGCGAAATTGGATTGTGCGGTGGGCAAGAGTAAGAAGGAGATAACGTAGTAGGGTTAGGTGGGACAAAATAGTCTTTAGCCACGCGAGGAGTAATGGGAGTTGTCCTGAGTGCAGAAGAATGGTAATCAGTTAAGCTATATTGGTAACCTGTTACACACTATAAAATACATAACTTTTTTTAGATCCAACTTCATTCCAAATCATGACAAAGTTTCATGAATTTGTTCCAAACATATGCATCTTCTCATAAAGATTTCATAAGATGTATATAAGGCTAGATACATCTGAAATTCAAAAAGCTATATCACATATCATTTTTCTCTCAATTCAAACACATTTTTTGAAGTATTCAAACTATCAAATTTTGAAACTTGTGCATAACTTTTCATTCAACAATTTTTATACAATTTAAACAAGTTTTTCAAGGATTCATACAACTGTAAAAATGAAACATGTATGATTTTTATATCATTCAAAGAGTTTCATTTAAACATTCTGAGCACCTAAGTATATATGTTTGGACTTGTGATCAAGAGAAAGAGAAGAGCAAATCATTCATCTTGGAAATTATTTCAAGAACAATTGTATATCAAATATTTTTAAAAGTGTATTATGACTTAATCATGAAGTTTTGTGGTGATAAGTTGTTGAAAAAATGTCATTTGAATTTGGTTGATTCAAAGTCCATTATAATATTTTGTGTTATACAAAAGTCCTTTGAATTTGGATTGATTCAAAGTCCACCATAGTGTTTAATATTTGTGAAAAATGTTCTTTGAATTGGGGGTGATTTAAAGTTCATCGTAGATTTGGTTTTTGTGTATACTTTAGAAGATTGTAAAATAGGTCTTAGCATGAGACTTTGTACAAAGATATAAAATAGTGGAAAATCCTATTGTAGAGAGAAAAGAGATGTACCCTTGATTATAAGGGTAACTAGTATAATTGCTTTGTGTCATTTATCTTTATGCAATTTACTTTCTACAATTTAAATACATTCTAAGAACATATCACATTTATAACTTTAGATAAAATAACAAATAAGAAATTAGATTATATACAAAAAATGAGAAAAACAATAGGTAACCTTTAACTCATCCCCTCCTCTTAGATTGCATCTCATAGTTTCAGTATTAAATTTTAATGATTTGTATCATATTATATATTTTCATTTAAAAACATTATAAATAATTTTCTAAGAAAAAATTCATAAGGAAAATTAGTTTAAATATTTTATTATAAAAAATTATTTTAAGTATTTTATTCTTTTATTTAGATTTTTTTTAATATTAAAACTTCACTAAATCACTTAATTTTAAAGTTATTTTGAATAAGTTTTCTTAAAACTTAATTTTAGTTATATTTTTTAAAAACTAGGATTTTTTTTTTGAAAACTCGGTTGATTATGTTTTAATCCCAAATAATGTAAATTCATGTTATTATATGTCAAAATTAATATTTTATTTTATAAAAAAAATATAAATTTATATTATAAAAATAGTTTTTTGTAAAAATTAATTGAAAATATTTTTTATTTTTTATTTTTAAATTTCTTGAATCATAGTTAAATCATTTGAGTGTGGTATATATAACAAAATAACTATAATCAAGTGCAACAAATAAATTTACAAGTGTAATTGAAAATCAAATATAATTAAGATTTTTTTGCCAATATCTAGTCAATGGAATATCTCAATAAATTTTCATGTCTAATATATATATATATATATATATATATATATAAATATATATATATATATATATACTATATATATATATATAATATATATATATATATATATATATAAATATAAATATATATATATATATATATATATATATATATATAAATATAAATATATATATATATATATAAATATAAATATATATATAGTATATATATATAGTATAATATATATATATATATATATATATATATATATATATATTATATATATATATTATATATATATATATAATATATATATTATATATATATATATATATATATATATATATATATATATATATATATATATATATATATATATATATATATATTAGATTTAGGAAAGGGTTAAAATCACTTAATATCAGAATTGATTCCTAAATCGAATTATATCGATGGGTGAATAGCTAAAAAATTAATAATTAAAATATTTTTTTAAAATCTCATATTTCAAAACTTAATTTGTCTATCGAATCTATTTTTTTTATTTTATTTTCACTATCAAATCTATTTTTATATTTGAATAAAACATGTTAAAAAAAATGAAATCTAATTAAAACTATGTGAACGATATATTGGTAATCAAGATTGATTTTCATAATCAATTCTAAATCTAAAGAAAACTACAATAAATAAAAATAAAAAGAAAGAGATTGATATAATGATAATCAATTAAATTTTTGATTGATTTTATTATCAATCTTAAATCTAAATAAAATTAGAATAAGATAAATAAAAATAAAAAGAAAGAGATTGATATAGTGATAATCAAATTAATTGTTGATTGATTTTATTGCTAATCATAAATCTAAATAAAATTACAATAAGATAAATAAAATAAAATAAAAGCGATCGATAATATAATGATAATCAATTTAATTGTTAATTGATTTCTTAATCAATTTTATATCTTTTATTTTCTTTCATGTTATATGTGTTGTATCTTAAAACTCTATAAATACTTTTACGTGACAAAAAAAAACTAAGAATAGAAAATCAACAAATAAAATAAGAGGAAAGTAAAAGTTAAATTGGTAAATTTCGCATATCTTCTCAAATTATTTTTCCATGTCTTTTAAGTTTTAATATTTAGTTTGTAAAAAATTCTTGTTGTAAAGCTTTATTTACCCTCATGCTACTATTAACTTTGTTTTAGGTGTTGCTTTGTTATCATTATTGAATATGGATACAAATATTTCTAATCTATTTTATAAATTTTTTATGCTATTAAATATGGGTGGCAAAGACAACTCCGTTTTATTTGTCATTTTTTAAGACAACTATGTTTTATTTTCATTTAAATATACAGTAATCGATAGTCTGCTTCATTCAACTTTAATTTTTTTGAGATGGATTAAGATTTTAACCACCTGCCTTCAAAAAAAATCCGCCCCTATCCATTTTATTTCCGGACTTTTAAAGACGGACATATTCATATGACACTCATATTATTATCAATATTATATATTATCAATGTATCTTTCATGTTAATATTTTTATAAATTATTTTTGTTTTTCTATTGATTGTATTTTTATTGTTCATTATCATAGAATCTGCATCCTCCTCAATTCAGCCTAGGCCATTTTGGAAACATGCACTTATAGTTTTGGCTGGAATAGTCCTTCTTGCCAGCATTTTTATATTGATAATTCTCTGCTACTGTTATCGCACAAGCATGCCAGAGTTTGGAATCAACTCAGCTTCCATCAACTCACTCAATATTAAAAAATCAAGAATCACCGCCGAATGGAACATTACCCTCTTCATCACGAACCACGACAGTTATCATCGTCTATTTTACGATGACATTTCTCTTAACATCAATTACAACAACGAACACAAGCAACGCCAAAGTCTTCTCTCCGCCATTCCTTTAGAACCTTTCTCTCAAAGAAGCAGTTTCACAAATACTATCACGGTCCCACAGAACATGGATGTCAATGACGACGATGTGGCTACCCACATTGCCAGTAGCTCCTCTCATGGAATGGATAACTTTGCGGTTATGTTTTCTGGTACTATCAAATTCTTTGAGGATGTGTTCAATTTTCAAAAACATCATTCTGTGAAGATTGTTTGTGAGCCTCTTAACTTTGTATCGAATGAAGATAATTTAGAAAGATCGCATAAAGGTCATTTAGAAGACTCGTCTAATTGGATTTTAATGCATGGTGTAGCATGCCACTAGTTCAAACTGAGTCGTTTATCCATATTTATTATTAGGTTATTAAGACTATTTATTAGGGTACTTTTTTTAAAAATATTTTAATTGCTTTATTTTTTAAAAATTTTTGATATTCCTTTAGTTATTAAGAATAAATTTTTAATGTTCATTCAGATTTAAATAGTTTTATATAGTACAAGGGGTATTCTATAACATCGTTTCAGTGACTTTGATATATGGTAATTTTGGTAACGTTAGTTAATATGTTCTTCTGTCACATCAATATAATATACATTAATCATTTACTCTTTCATTTCGTTAACTAAAGTCACAAAATTATGGCAACAATAAAGTTATCGGAGCCAAACTTGTATTCTATTTTTATGTATTTATATAATGATATGAATGATTAGAAATATATAAGTCAAAATTAATATATACCAATAATATATAAACTTAATTGATATGTACTGGTAATGTAAAATTAATTTACATTGTCATCCATTAAAAAACTAACAATATGTCTTTTCAATAAAATAATTTTAAAATAACAGTGTAATTTGTCACGATACATGGTTGTGATTGGTTGACAGTGTAAAAATTATTTACAGTGTCAGTGCATCACAATTTTTCACATTATATATATATATATATATATATATATATATATATATATATATATATATATATATATATATATATATATATATATATATATATATATATATATATATATATATATATATAATATATATATATATATATATATAATATATATATATATATATATATATATAGATATATATATATATATATATATATATTATATATATATAGTATATAATTTTTTTTTAATATATCATAGGTTGAAATATTAATACTATGCTAAATTTAGATCTTAGTTGCATAAGAGATAAAAATAATAAAACAACTTTTCTACATAAATTTTCTAAGACCACTCTTACGACAATATATATAGCTGGGGTTTTAACAACTAATGGGCCATGGGCCTCTTACCCTATAAAACAAACAACATAAATAAGAGAAACATGCTAATGACACCCCTTAACTCATAATAAAGTCCTTGAATAAAATTGAATCCTTCTTTTCTCTAATGGTCTGTGTTGGCTTCATAGCAATACTTTGGAACCCATAGAGAACCTTGTCCTCAAGGTTCATAGAATTAGTGTCATGCATACTTAGGCCTGAGTGATGAGATGTCGTGTGTATCTTGGGTTGAAGTTTTAAAGAGAGGCCTATATGAGATTGATGGCTAAATAGAGATAAGGGATGAGGCGAAATCGGATTGTGTGGTGGGAAAGAGTTATAAGGAGATAACGTAGTAGGGTTAGAAGTCCACAAAATTAAAAGATTGAATGAACTACCAATAAAATCATATTAGTAGTCAACATAAAATATGGATTAAATCAAATATATAATAAAATCATATTACAAATCAATAATACAATTTAAATTGTAAAATTGTTTAAAAATAATTGTATATATTAGTATCTATTAATCTATAAAATGTCCAATGAACATTAAAATGTTAATTGAATAGTGTGTGCCTTCTTACTTGAGAAAAATTCATTCTTATAATGTCTTTTTTCATCAGTCTAAAAAGTTAATCTACGAATATTAAATCTAGGATGTGTGTTTATTTTTATATTTTATAAGCAAGTTATATTGATAATGTGTATTAGGAGTATTCAAACCCGCCTACAAAGGTCGAGAACAAACCTTGAAAATAAGAGAAATCGAGAACAAACTTCGAAAACAAGAGAAATTTCTAACCAATTGAAATCTAATTAAGAAAATACAATGGGTCTTTGTCAAATTCATAAAAATTTCACTTGAAATGAGAAATTTCTCCTACAAAATTCCACTTCTACGCCTTTAGTTTAATATTTCAAAAAAGATCTGAAACAATGCATTTACCATTGTTGAAGACGACATCATTTCTCAAATTTCAAATCCCGCCCACCACTGCCAACCAAACAAGGCTCTTCTTATTAACACTAACTCCCTTATTCCCTAGACTCAAGACCAACCCAAAAAATTCTTCCATGAAACCTCTTCTGAACTTCTAATACACCCTGTCCAACTTTCCATTTCCATTTAAACCGCCTTAGAAATTGAGCAATTAAACAAAAGATGCACCAACATTTTATCCACCGCCAAACATAAAGCACAAAAAAAATTATTATCATTAAAAATCATACCTCTTTTCTTCAAAATATCACACGTTGGCAAACAGTTGAGAAAACATCTCTACTCGTTTAGAATGCGTCTTTATGTTTGTTTGAGGTTCAATCTTGTTAAGTATGAGTTTTATTTTTCTTGGACAGCTTGAAAAGTGTGATTTTTTTTATTGAGTATGACATAAAAATTGAAAACCAAATATTCACATGTATCATATAAATATTTGTAGAATACTTTCTCCATATTAGTTTTACACAATTGTTCTTACATTGAATCATAAAAATAAAATAACAGAGAAAAAATAAATTTGTATTTTTCAATTAAAAATTTAATAGAGGTACTTCTGTAGGTTATATTAAAGAACTAAAAGTATAAAAAATTAATATAATAATAAATAATTAAATCAACAAAAATTTATGTATTTAATTTAAAATTTACACAAATATATTAATTTTATTGATCCAAATATATTTTAGATTAAGAATTGGATGAAATGTAATAGTAGTAGTAAATAAAACATTTAAGACTTTAAATATTTTGTGAATACGTTTTCTATTATTACTTTTCTAAAATCTGTAATAATTTTATTTGTTAACAAAAAGATATTAAACTCTTGAAAAAAAATCGTGTGTATTTTGTTTTTGAAAACAAACTAAATATTAAATATTATTTAGGTTCTATTAGAAAAAAAGTTTACACTAAAGACGAATCGTTCGAGTACTACTCAAATTTGATTTTTAATGTGAGTTGTCTTTCTGAATTACGAAATTAGATTAATCGATTCACTATGTAGATCGAAATTGTTTGACTAAATAAAAAATAAAAAAATATTAAATACTATTTTATTATTGTTTCCGAAAATCATCATCTTTAATTATTTTTTCACAACTATTTTTCATTTAAAAAGTTTTACATCACCATTTTATGCAACAAGTTAAAATAAATACATATTTTAAAATATTTTCACAATAAATGGAATTTTAATTTACTATATTTAAGTTTATCCTATGCTAGTTGGTTAATTCTTGTTATGTAGTTATTTTAGTTTTTAGCATGTATTTGGGTCTGAGCTATTTTGCATATATAAAGGGCAATTATGTTTGTAATAACAGTGCAGTAGCAATAACAATAATAAATCAGTTAGATAGTTAGTTATGCATAACTAACCATTAATCTCTCTCTCTCTCTCTCTCTCTCTCTCTCTCTCTCTCTCTCTCTCTCTCTCTCTCTTTCTTCTTCTTCTTCATTCTTGTTTTCACAAAATCATCTTTCTTGAATTCTTTGTTCCAATAAATTGGTATCAAGAGCTTAGCTTGTTTGCGATTCAGAGAGAATCTAATGACAAACGAATCAACAACATCAACACAGTTTCCAGCGAATCTACCGGCTTTCAAAGATGAAAACTATCAACGGTGGGTAACACAAATGAAGGTTATTTTCAGATTTCAAGATATTGTAGAAATCTTGAATGATGGAATATCACAATTGGATGTAGATGCTACGGAAGCCCAGAAAGTTGCGCATAAAGATCAGAGGAAGAAAGATGGCAAGGCGCTGTTCTTGATTCACCAGTGTGTGGATTGTGATGTATTTAAGAAGATAATTGAAGAAGAAACAACAAAAGGAGCTTGGGAAAAGCTGAAATCTTTGTATGGTGAAGATGAAAAACTGAACAAGATGAAGTTGCAGACATTAAGGAAGCAATATGAGATGCTTCAGATGAAAGAGGATGAATCTATTTCTGCATATTTCTCAAGAGTTATGGCATTAACAAACCAAATGAAGGCGTGTGGTGAAGCGCTTACGAATCTGCAAAAGATAGAAAAGGTATTGAGATCTCTAATTGCAGATTTTGATTACTTTGTTGTAACAATTGAAGAGGCCAAGAATCTATCATATGAAGTTGGAAGAACTTCAAGCTTCATTGGAGGCTCACGAAATGAGGTTGCAGCATAGAAACTCAGAAAGAGATAAGACAACTGAATAATCATTGCAATTAAGATTCAACAAGAAAGATGGAAAAGAGAAGTCGAAGCAGTGAAAGAATCTTGCTGGTGATGAGAAGTCAAGCAAGAATACTGATTTGAAAGGTGTGTGTAACAATTATTCTGGGAAGAAAGTTGACACGAAAGAGGTGCAATGTTACAATTGTCAAGGTTTTGGCCACTATGCTAGAGACTGTCGAAGAAAGAAAGATGCAAAGTCGAAAGATAGTGATGAAGCTCAATATGCACGAGCTGGAAGTAGTGACTATGATGATGTGTTGTTGATGGTGAACACTCAGTCGAATACTAAGAAAAACAACATGTGGTATCTGGATTCAGGATGTAGCAACCACATGACTGACAATAAAAACTGGTTTACCAAGTTAGATGAATCAGTCGAAAAGGTGATAAAGTTTGCAGATGGCAGGCACATCAAATCAGGTGGTAAAGGAGATATTTTGATTATCATAAAGGATGGTCGAAAGGCTATTATCACTGAAGTTTTGTATGTACCTTTGATGACAAGTAACTTGATAAGTGTAGGTCAATTACTTGCAAAAGGTTTCAATATGAAGTTGGAGAATAATCAGATGAAGGTATATAGGGCTGATGGGAGGCTAATCATGAAAGCACCATTGGCGG
This sequence comes from Vicia faba, assembly GCA_948472305.1. NCBI lineage: Eukaryota > Viridiplantae > Streptophyta > Magnoliopsida > Fabales > Fabaceae > Vicia > Vicia faba. The sequence goes on along the minus strand of OX451737.1, from coordinate 1,647,905,341 downwards.
AGAAAAAAATGTTCAGGGTTGAACTCAACACATCAGATCACAAATGTCTTGCTTCAACTACAGAAGAAGACAAGAACTGGCTATGGCATCACATGTATGGACATCTAAACCTCAAAAGTTTATGTATGCTCAATAAGAAAACAATGGTGCTTGGGTTTCCGTATGTGAAGGAACCAAAGCAGGTATGTGAGGAATGATGTAAAGCTAAACAAGCAAGGGAGGCGTTCAAACGTGATTTTCCTATAAGATCAAGGCAAAAACTGGAGTTGGTTCATTCAAATGTGTGTGGACCCTTTGAAGTAAAGTCCAATGGAGGTAACAGGTATTTCCTTACATTCATTGATGAATTCACCATACATATATGGATTTACCATATTGAAAGGAAGAGTGAGGTATTCACACAGTTCAAGAAGTTTAAGTTGCATGTTGAGAAACAAAGTGGCTGCAAATTGAAGAAGTTAAGAACTGATGGTGGTGGTGAATATACTTATGATGTATTTGCTAGATTTTGCAATGAGGAAGGTATATAGCATGACGTTATTTCACCCTATAAGCCTCATCATAATGGCATAGCTGAGAGAAAGAATAGAAGTGTACTGAACATGACAAGATGTATGTTGAAAGCTAAAAATATGCCTAAGATATTTTGGGCTGAAGCAACTTCGACAACAGTATACATTCTAAATAGATGCCTAACAAATAAGATGATCGAAAAGACACCGCATGAGGCTTGGATGGGGTCGAAGCCAAATGTAAGTCATCTTAGAATTTTTGGATCAATGTGTTTCAGGCATGTACCCGAACAATTGAGAAAGAAGCTGGATGATCAAAGTGAAGTCATGGTGCTCATAGGTTATCATTTGACTGGTGCATACAAGTTGTATTCTCCAATTGAAGATAAACTAGTGATCAATAGAGATGTTCTTGTAGATGAAAGAAAAGGATGGGATTAGAGTTGAAGTTCAGTTCGACATGAATCAGACACAGTCACAACTGTGTTTGAAGAAGATGAAGAGAACGAAGCTTCGACAAGTTGAAATGAAGAACCACTTGTGTAAAATGAAAGAAGATCCACAAGAACAAGAATTGAGTCGACTAGGCTAATTGGATATGAGAGATTTACAGATCAAGTAATCGATGCAGATGGTGACTTAATCGAAGAAGCCATGATGATGGCTGAAGTAGAACCAATTGATTTGTGTGAAGCCTTGAGCAATTCGAATTAGTGTGAAGCCATGAAAGAATAATTTAGAGCCATTGAGAAGAGCAAGACTTAGGAGTTTGTCGAAAGAACCAACAAGAAACCAATCGATGTGAAATGGATCTACAAGGTGAAAGGAAGGCCAAATGGTGAGATTGAAAATTATAAGGCAAGACTGGTGGCCAGGGGTTTTCTATAAAAACCTGGTATTGACTTCGACGAAGTATATGCGCCTGTTGCAAGGATCGAAACAATTAGGATGGTTGTTTCGACATCTGTAAGTAGAGGATGGAAAATGCACCAACTTGATGTGAAGTCAGAATTTTTGAATGGTCCATTGGAATAAGAATTCTATGTTACTCAACCACCAGGTTTCGACGTCAAAGGGCAGGAGACGAAAGTTTACATATTAAGGAAGGCTCTCTATGGCTTGAAGCAAGCTCCTAGAGCTTGGAATAAAAGGATAGATAGTTTCCTAATCGAAGCAAGTTTCACAAAGTGTGTCTCTGAACATGGAGTATATGTAAATGATGTCGAAAGTGTCAATCGAATCATTTTATGTCTCTATGTTGATGACTTACTCATTACAGGAGCAGATGAAGCTGAGATAATGAAGGTAAAGTCGAAGTTAATGCAAGAATTTGAAATGTATGATTTAGGGAATCTCTCTTATTTCCTAGTGTTGTACCCCATAATATGTCCTCATGTTTTCCAATATTTTCTCTTACATGGGTGATTACAAACACTTGTTTAGAGAAGATAATAATTTTTAAAATAAACAAGGTATCTTCGATTAGCATTGAAACAAGGTGTCTTCGATTGGCCTTGGGACAAGGTGTCTTCAATTAGCATCTGAGCACGTTGCCCTTTGATTGGCATGTGGATGAGGAGCTTCAATTGGATGTCCAACATCCTTAGACACAAGCTTGGTTCACAAGACTTCGACTGAGCATGGGTTGTTTCATGCCTGATTCGATTGACAAGGAAATGACTTTCCATGTGCGCGCCTTCAGCACACAAGGCCAAGATTTCTTCAGATTTTTATTCAACCCATTAGGCAAAAAGTTTCCTTTGATCCATAAGGCATTGGCTGCCTTTGTACCAGCTTCGACTGGGCAACGGTCCGCTTTGAAACGGTTTCGATTCCACATCTAAAAAACACACAACTCTCCACTTTCGACACCTAGTAAGGCCTACTTAAAGGACACAAATAATGCCTTCGAAAGACATGCATTTGGTCCAGTCAAAAAACATATATTGGGTGGAAACAATTTTGCTTGCTGACCAAAATTTTGCATACTGATAGGCCCAAGCTTTCTGCATAAGGATTCATATTCACAAGCTTCGAATGACCAGGTTGAAGTATTTCGATTGGTTTAGTTGGTTAGTGTGAGAGCCAATCACAGAACAAGGCGAATAAGGACTCAATCGAAAGCCATAATGATGGGGGCCTAGGGCAATTCGAATGAAAGTGAGGAGGCTTCTACAAACCCTTCGATTGATAGTGAGCTGAAGCAACCTTCGACCAGTCAGAAAGGGGAAGTTGATGTTTCGATTGGTTTGAGTTGAAAGAAAGCCATTCGAAGGAAGTAACAATAAGCCAATCGAAGAGCAACACTGGAGGGCATTCGAAGGGGCCAAATGCATTCAGGTTCATCCTAAAGCTCAAAGGGGCATGAATATCTCATAGAAAGAAGTCTTTTAATGTGTCTGATTTTTGTCTCATGACTTTCAAAGCTTGGTTAATGGCTGTCTCTTGCCATTTCCATGCACCCTTTCCTCTATATAAAGATCACATGCACAGGCATCACGGAGGCTGAATAGAGATAGAGGAACTCTACAAAAAATTTGCAAAAAATCCAAAGTTATAAAACTCGAAAGACCATTTCCAATCCAAAATGCAAGTCATCTTAAGCTCAGATCGAAATACCTCCATTCAGTAAACTTTTTTTATCATTCAATCTATAATGTAAACTCGTTTGATTGCATATTCATGTTATTCTTGTTTGTTTGTGAATGATTTCATATGATATACATAAGTTGCAGCATACAGATGTTAGGATACCAATGCTAGGGGCCTTCAAAATAGTTGCTTCCGAAACTCAAGGTATAATCCGTCGTAGATCGAAACAACCCCATATTTGAGCTCAGGGGACGAGTTCGATGGGGATAGGTTTTTGATAGATGTTGAATCTAACAAATTTGCAGGATCAAGTGGTAGTTTCATTTATTTCGAATGGTAAAGTAGCTCAATTGGTAAAGGGAACGTGTGTGAAGGGAAGAGACATGGGTTCGGATCCCAGGTCTAGCATTTTGATTTTTCTAATACTTTCTTGCAGGATATCATGTGTTGCATCCTCAAGCGTGCGCCATAGGCCATCAGATCCAGGCCTTCCAATATCAATGCAGCTAGGTACCAAATGCATCAAGCATGCATCCCCATCATAGACACTCAGGGGATCCTCACATTTGGATCCATACAGTCTCTAGGCTAGCTTAGTGTGGGCCTAGCGAATTTTCAATCATCCCCATGTTTGCTTATAACGTCTGGCCCATTTTGTTTTCTTTTATTTATTCTATTTGTTTATCTGTTTGCTTTCTTTTAATCTTTTTTTATAATAATATAAATTAACAAAAAAAATCAAAAAAATATTAAATAGGCTTAGGTTTTTCTTAAATTAATTTTTAATTTTTGTAAAATAATTTAATTAATTATTTGGACATTATTTTATTAATTTAAAATCAACTAGGCTTAGATTTATTTAATTCAAATATTTTCTTAATAAAAACACAAAAATATTAGAATTAGGTTAATTTCATTTAATATCCTAATTAAATTTAGATTTAGTTTAATCATTTTTCTTAGTAAAAAATAAACAAAACCAAAAAAAGATTTTCTTGTTTACTTAGAAATTTTCTTAGGGTTTTAGGCATTCGTCTCTATCCGCCCGCATTATTTTGTTCTCGCAGTTTTTTATAATAATGTACTTGTTGACAATATGTAATAGATCAAAATAGGACTTTACTGTTTTTCTTTATTTTCTTTCCCCCGTTTTGACATGTAAATACCCCCTCCCCAAAGCATTGTAATAGCGTAGGATTTACGATTCCTGCACTTTAAATTTCTGCAAAATATTAATTGTTAGTAATTTGGCTTGTATGGAACGACTAATAACAAAATGCTAGCCAACCTAATAATAAGAGATAAATGAACTGAATTGAACCATTTCACATATACACCTTTAAGGTACGCCCACTTTGGTTGCCTTCAGAATTAAAACAGTCATGTCCCTCGAAAGGGGGACGGTTTAGCAAAGACCCATAAAACAAAAGATCATAGTCCCTCGATGACCCTACAGTTGTCTTTCGGTAAATGATCTAGTTCCTAAAAAAATTGCTAAAGCGTCTCCACATGTTTCCTTTATGACTGTACGGCCCTTCGAATATCCCTCATACATCCAACGATAGGGCCACCTACTCACTAATAGTAGGATAGCACTGCCTAAAGGATAGGAGGAAAAGGACAAACCTTTTCGAGTACAAGTAGATAGTTGTTAGATGCTTTCTCAAATGAAACAAACTTTTCACACTTACACATTTCAAACACAACTTTAAAAAACATTTTCTTTGTCAACACTCTTGAGGGCTGATACAAGAGTTATCACAAAGCGAATCACCGCACTAAGGCATTTCAAAACATTTTTCAAAACATACAAAGCACAAGGTACTTTTAAAATGAGCTAAGCATCTAAGAGCTCGTAGATAACTACAGATGGAAAGGGTGCTAACACCTTCCCTTTCCATGATCTACCCCCTTACTCAGAAAATTCTCGAAAAGGTCTTTTTCTATTCTTTTCACCATTTCCTTTGTTTGATAAAAGAAAAGTCGGTGGTGACTCTTGCTTGCCCCAACATTTTGCAAATACAAACGCAAAACCAGTATAAACAGTCGGTTCTACCACCGTATCACAGAACTGGCGACTCTGTTGGAGACTATAAAAATGGGGTTACCTTAGAGTTAGTGTTGTACCCTCAAAATTTTCCCTCTCATTTCTCAAGTAATATCTCACAAGATCTTCTTTGGTTCAAGACTACACAAGGGTTGATCAGCTCAAGACACCTCCTTAAGCACTCATGACTGAAAATTAGGGTTTGAGTTGGCACAAGGACAAATGGACTTTTGATGCCCCATATGATTTTCATGGATCATTTTGGACCCTCAATATTGCTCATGTCAAGTTTCAAGCTTTGGATCACATTTTTGCCCAATCAATTGATCAGTTGACCTAAAAATCAACTATATTGGGGAAAAAGTCAATTGTGGTCAATTTATAGTCAAACTTCATAATTTTTTATCCATATCAACATCATGAACTCATATTTTTCATTTGATCAAGTTTGGATCACAACTCCTCAAGAAATTTGATCAGATCATCAAAAGGGCAAAATTGTCAAAATTAGGGTTTTGACTGAGAAGGTGCAATTTCTGATTTTTGACCTAGCAAATGTTTGATTGGTTTAAGTTATGTTCTCAAGGATTAAAATGATTCATTTTTAACTAATGGCATGGTTCAAAACATCTCTCAAGTTCAATTGATTGACAGTTGATTTTCAGTCAACTGATGAAAAGTCAACTATACACTGAAAAGTCAAACTTTGACTTTTTGATTAAAATCAAGTATCAAAGATCACAATTAATCAAAACATGTAAAAATATGAAACTTGTTCATCAAGAAATCAAAAAAGTCAAGATTTCATTTTTGAAAGTCAAAATTTCTAAACTTAGAAATTTTTCTAAGTGTTGGAAAATTCATATTTTTTCATAAGTTTGAGCCAAATTTCCACCATGATGCAAGATGATTCAAAGGTAACTTCCAACATTAAAGTTGTAGATATCAATGATATCTAAAACATTATAGAATACAACGCCTCCTAGAAATGCATGTATTTCAAGTTATGATTTTATGAATACATGTTCATGAAACTTGGAAACTTAGTGAAATTTTGCCCTAGTTTAGGCAGGATTTTGACCTAACTTCATGGAAATTTTTCACATAGATCCAAGATGAATTTTCAAAAATGTCCAAAATAGAGATTTTATAGGATGTTACAAGCTTTCCAAAATGTCCAAGAACTCGTTAGGATCATACTTGATCAAGGAGAATCGAAGGCAAGAAGTTAGGGTTTTCAAACTAGAATTACAAGTCATTTCTTGATGAACACATGAACCAAATCCATTTTAGGCTGCATAATATTTGCTTTACAGGCCTCAAACTTGTTTGTCACTCCATAATTAAATGCTTATATAACTGATAGAGCCATTGTCCAAGCATTTGAGCCATTGTCCAAGCATTTGAGCCATTATCCAGGTTGCATTTCCATTTATGGCACAAAGTTACCATTCCATTCTTGAAAAGTTGCTTTAATCACAAAAGTCAACTTGTCTTGAGCTTATAACTTGTTCTTTCTGCACACACAACCCCTATAAACCAAAATCAATGTGTCTAAGGTCTCTTGGAACTCAGAACATGCTTGTACAATACTTGGAGATTTGTCTTTTCACTTTTCTTCAAAAGCAAGTTATAGAGCCAAAAGGCTAAAACTCGGAAGTCTTGAGTGAATTTGATCTAAAATCCTTTCCATACATATACACAAGTCTATTTCAAGAAAAATCACGATTTGAAACACTCTCAAACTCCCTCTAGCCAGAAATTGCCTCAAAACACCATTGTTGTGCAAGTTCTGACTTTATACATCAAACTTCCATTTCCCTCGTGCATTTCTTGGCCTTTTACTTCCAAAAGCTCCTACATATCAAATATAACTCATCCCCATCCTTATTCCATAACTGTAACTCCATTTCCATCATCCTCCATAACTAAAAACAGGGGTCTGCAACTTGACTTCTCCAGGCCATTTTAGCCACTCTCAACTCAAGCTAAGCATTGCATTAGCTTCCTAGAGACTCAAGGGAGCTAACCTGATCATCGCAACAACTTGAATCAAGCTCAAACTCATTTCACGATTTCAATTGTTTAGGTACATTTTATTGACTTTTCATATCATTATTTAGGCATTGTTAGGCTTACATTTGTGAAGATAAAATATAGACATCATTGCCCTGAAACTATACATGTCCATAGATTTCATTTATGTTGCTTGAGTAGTGAGAATTTTGAGTTTGAACTTGCTGAAACATTTAGGTCAGAATTTGGTACTTTCATACATTCATCCTTATCTTTGAGTGTTAGCTTAAGTTAGTTACATGGTTGGATTCGTGGTGGGAAAATGCACAAGTTTCAGGTTTACACTTTTGAAAATGGTTGAGAATTGATGAAGTTACAGTTTTCAAAATTTGTTAGCGCAAGGAAGAAGATGAAGTTGGCCTCCTGACTTGTTTTCAAATACATATTTCTGGTTTTGTATTAATGAACAGATGTATAGCCACCCCAGTGATAAAGCGCGCGCCTGTTAACTTTTGGGACCTGTGTTCGAGCCCCAGTGGTACCCTTTTGTTCATTTTTCACTTTTTTTCAGTTTTTTTGTTTGTTTCAGCAACGGGTACATGGGCCTCCCCCCTTTGGGCTTTATTATTTTTGCTAGCTTCTAACCCCCTGTTTACTTATGCAGCCTGACCCAACTTTTATTATTTCATTTTATTTTATTTGTTTTTCATTTTCTTATTATATTTTTCTTTTATCATTTTTTTACTATTTTTTTTTTTTTTTATTATCAAAAAAATATAAAAATATTTTTATTTTATTATTTACACTTATATATTTTATTTTCTTCATAAAACAAAAGAACAAAAAACATTTTCTTTTAATAACTTAATTTCCTTTTTTTATTAATGTTTAGATAATTAGGTTTAATTATTATATTATTCTCTTATAAATTAAAATTAATTTAGAGCTTAGGTTTTCTTTTAATTAGTTAATTTTCATTATTATTATTAATTTAAAACCTTTTCATAAAAAAACCCTCAAAAATCCTTTTTTACTTAATTTCTTTTCTTAATTAGTTTAGGTTAATTTTATTTAATTTTAATTAATCATTTTTATTAATTAGGTCAAGACTAAAACCCTTTCATGAAAACCAAAAAAAAATATTCTTTTTCCATTTACATTCTTGCATTATTTTCTTTTCAATTTTGTAGAATATTCAATATGGTTGTAATAGATAATTAGGTTTAATTTTATTGCAAAATACCCATTTATAAATTTGTATACCCCCTCCCCTAAATGATGTAATAGCTTAGTACTTTTACTTTCCGCAATTTATGGCTTTATATAAATGCTAGTAAATTAGGGTTTGTATGGAAAACTAAAACCAACAAATAGCAAACCCTAATCCAAGATAAACAAGCATGTAAATTCAATACACTTGCACACTTGCACCCTTAGGGTAATTCCACTTTGTTTCCTTACAAAATGGCCATGTTATGCATGTGGGGTATCTTAGCGAAAGCAATCAAAAATACAAGATCATAGTCCCTCGATGACGCTATCAAATGTTGGCTTTCAAAATGATCTTAGTCCCTCAAAGATAATTGCTAAGATATCTCACAACATTGCTATCATGGCTATACGATGACCCACACCCGTCCCTTTTACATCCAGAGATAAGGCTTCTTACCAAATCAATGGTAAGATAGCAATATCAAAGGAAAGGAAGAAATGAACTAAGACTTTTGAGTAGGTAGATTGTTCCTAGTTACTTGCTCATTTTCAAATCAAACATTCTTGCTATTTTAAAAACAAATACCAAACACTTTCAAAAACACTTTCAAAATATTTTCCAAACTTGAAACATTTTCAAAAGCTCAACACTTTGTATACGTTCTTACGAACGAGAACTATTACAAAGTTTTCCTAAATGATGGCGCATTTTCAAAATACTTTCAAAACCACACAAAGCATATTTTCAAACAAAAGCAAGTGATCTAGAAAGCAACTAAGAGCTCATATATAACTATGGATGAAAAGGGTGCTAATACCTTCCCTTTTCATAATCTACCTCACGAACTCAAGAAATAATCTCAAAGGTCTTTCTTGTTCTTTTCAGCCTTTCCTTTTGGATAAAAGAAAAGTCGGTGGCGACTCTTGCTAACTGCAACATTTGCGATAAAACATAAAACACCCAAGTCATTTCTCCCACCGTATCACAGTTAATTCATTTTAAAACTATTTTAATTGCTTGATTTGTATGCTTTATCCTTAGAGGGTTTGTTTGGGTTATTACTATAAATCGTACATCCGGATCTGGGGTACCTTTCAGGTAAGTAGTAATAAATCATGGGAGTTGTGCGGGGTATACCAACACGGTTGAAGCGATAGCTACATTGATGTAACACTTTGGTTGGTACCGGTAGTCCTTGAGTAGTCAAGGAGAATATGGGGCCGCTGCATGGTGTCACGAAGCATCAACTGACCTTAGAACCTTTAATTGAACAACTTGGCCATTAGGAAGTAGTGAAATAGTTGTCTTTGGTGTAGTCCAAAGTCGGTTGATACTCGATACTACACTCATTAAGATTTGACTCCCGAGTTTTGTTTGGTGGCAAGTCAGTTGTCGATCGGAACGAAACTTGTGGGAAAAAATCAGTGATATTGAGATCTCTTAGAACCCGATTACTATTACTAAGACAGGTTGAGCCAACTAAACTTCAAGAGGGTACTTACCTACAAACCCCATACAATCCTAAACCTAAGGCTGCTTGTGTGACTTGTTTGCTTTCAACTTGAACTACTTGCAGGGTTTTATTATCTAACAACATGATTTCCTTGCAGGATTTGTTTACAGTCATTATCCAATAACCTGGATTTCTTGTGGGGTTTACTTGCTTACGCCACCTTACACTTTTGCTTAATGTATAGCATACACATCATAACATCATCCCATAGCATCTCCTTAACCATTTCAAGGATCTCAAGGGTCTGTGATGCAGGTTATGATAAACCGGACTTCTAGCAAGGGGCGAGGGGATTTATTTTCCTCTAGCCAATGTCGTCAAAAGGACCATAACACAATAACTTGAGTCAGGGGCGATGACCCACTCGACATGGTGAGCTTGAATCTCATAGAAGGACCTTCAACGATACGAAGTTCTTCAATCAAAACTACAAAATTCAATTTTTGACATTTTCTTGTTTAACCCGCGAGATCCTTGAAAACATTTACATATCATACATGTCATTGCATAACAAGTATTCTCTGGACAAGCTTCTTATCCCTTCGCTGTTTATTTCAGCAAAAGAAATGGCTCTCGAACAAACAGTGAAGGATCTCCAAGCTCAAAACGCTCAGTTTCAGCAAATGTTTCTGGCTCTGGCTAAGGGGCAGGAGGATCTGAAAATCCTGATCATTAAAGAGAAGACCAAGAAGCCAAAGAAACAGGTTGGCATCTTGAATATGGGAAGAATACTTAAAGGATCATTCAAGCAAGCTCTAGATCTCATAACTCTATCAAATGAGGGGGATAATCATGAAGATGATAACAACCCATAGAATAATGAAGATGAAGCTAATTACTCTGAGGAGCAATATCCTCCCGCTGATGATAAATATAAATAGCTGGAGGATCGCCTCAATGCTATGGAGATTCAGCAGATACTTGGCTTGGACTTTGAAGAGTTAGGCTTGGTTTCTAGGGTGGTCATCCCACCAAAATTCAAGGTTCCCACATTTTCCAAAGACGGCGCTTGCTTCTTTCTTAAACGGCCTCTTCTCAGCACTTGTAGAGGCAGCTTTCTGTATCTTGCCTGACCTGATACCAGCCTCAATTCTTTCTCCTGTTAATATCAGATCTGTGAACCCAGCGGAGGAGTTTCCAACCAAATGATTGAAAAACGGACCAGACAACGTTCCCAGAAACATATCAACCAGCTCTCGATCAGTTAATGGAGGCTGCACCCTGCCAGCCAAATCTCTCCATTTTTGAGCGTACTCTTTGAATCCTTCACCTGTTCCTAGAGACATACCCTGAAGTTGGGTACGCGTAGGAGCGAGATCAGAATTATATTGGTATTGTCTGTAGAAAGCAGTCGCCAAATCCTCCCAGTGCCGTATGCTAGCTCCGTCTAATTGGTAGAACCATTCAAGCTGAGACCCCGAGAGGCTGTCCTGGAAGAAGTGAATCCAGAGGTTCTTATCTGCCGTGTAAGGTTGGATTTTCCTTACATACGACCTCAGATGCAGCTTTGGGCAGGAGACCCCATCATACTTGGCGAAGGCAGGCGCCTTAAACTTGTGTGGAATTACTACTCCAGAAGATAATCCCAAATCCCCGAAATCCAGTCCCGGCACGTTCTGAATTTCCATAGCGCTCAAACGGTCCTCCAATTGTTTATATCTGTCAGCAGCAGGTGGGTATTGTTCCTCGTTATAGTCCGTCTCGTTGTCGGAGACTGCGGGACTAGGAGCTTCTCCCCCTTGGGGACTGTTTTTCTCAGCAGAAGAAGTGGTTGGATCAGCTTCATTGTGGAGTGTGTTCCCAAATCTGCGTCCGGTGTTGAACATTGCCGTCCTCTTTTTCTTCTTCTTCTTCAGGAGTAGAGTCTTCAACTCTTGCTGACCCTGGGCTAGGCTTAGGACCATCTCTTGAAACTGTGCACTTTGGGCCTGAAGGGCCTTGATTGCTTGCTCACTGGATGACTCCGAATTCATGATGACTGTGCACACAAACAGCGAAGAAAATTAAGCAACCTGTGAATTAGGGTACCTGCTATGCATATGGTGCAATGGAATGCGTATGTATGCAATGCATTCAAGGATTTAGAACATTCAAACTTTGTTGTAGACAAAAAGGAACGCACATCATATTAATAAGGAGAAATTCGTTAGTACATAAATGCCTCATGGGCCAAATATTACAAAATAAACTCCTTAAGGTAAAAAGACATTGCGCATCCTTTTTGGCGCGATGTAGGTGTTGAGATTCCTTTCCTCGTGCAGCAGGCGGGCGAGTTCCAGGACCTTCTTTTCACTAGCATGCAGACTGGTCTCAAGAGAATTCCGCTCTTCCTTAAGTTGGATCCAGCTCTTCTGCATCTCTTCCCAGGAGGTGGGCATGTCGGGATGTTGAATGGTATAGGATGCTTCTCCTTCCAAGACTGGCTCTTTGATTACAGGTAGCATGTGAGGGTAAGGCATTACCAACTTCTGAGAGCGGGCTCGTACCCACTTGAGGTAAGGCTCCAACGGGATGGAGTTCCGGTGCCCCAGTGTTTTGCTGTCTATCCTACTCGGCATCCTCCAAGCTCTGATAAATCTCTGACGAAGCCCTTGAGTATCGTTGTCGAAGTCGAAGACTATGTCAGGAATTAACATGTCATGGGGGCCATCCTTCCGAGCATAACCAAACTGTCTCCAAGCCAGGCATGGGTTGTAGGTTATACCTCCTTTGATTCCAAATAAAGGAACATTAGGGTATTCCCCACAACGATCAATGATAGTGACGTCTTCCCGGGACCTAGGACACCAATGTATATCTGCATGCGTGAGAGTCATTAACCGTTGTGACCATCTCAAACCCCGCTCGTTCTTCAAAACTGTTTGTGGAAGATGCGAAATAAACCACCTTCCCAAGAGAGGAGTGCAACACAAAAGGACACCCCTTCTTCTCATGGTTCGAGTGTAACATGAGTGAAGGATGTCCCCCAACAGTGTAGGTATAGGATTCCTGGTCATAAAGATCTGGACAGCACTGACATCGATAAGCTGATCTGGGTTAGGGAACAACACCAAACCATAGACAAGGAGGGCTACAACTTCTTCAAAAGCTCGTAGGTCAAGAGAGTTCCAACATTCTTGGGCCTTATCAAACAGAAACCTAGCTAAGAATCCTTTGATACCACTTCTCGCTTCCCAATGTCCTTTGAGGTCGGATGTCTGTAGGTGCAAGGCTTTAGCAATCTCTTCAAGTCTGGGTTCCTTTTCCGTACCGTTATAGGGTAGTTGATCGAGGATAGGGACCTTCAGAAGTCGGGAGAATTCTTCTAATGTAGGCACCAACTGATAATCCGGGAAGGTGAAACAGTGATGCAGAGGGTCAAAGAATTGGAACAGGACCTTTATCAAGTCCTCCTCAATGTTGGTGTTAACCAAGTTGATGAGTCTTCCATGTCTCTCACTGAATGAAGAACTCTCGGGAATTCTGGACAGAAGCTCCTTAAGCTGAGGAGGGATCTTTACAAGGCTAATCTGAATTGTCCTTCTGCGAGCAGTTTCCATGTCCTATAAAACAAGAACAAAGATGAAGATTCGAAACCCTTGAAATGGTTAGTCAATGCTCATGATGTTTGTATGATGTAATGATGTGATGATTAAATGCACTATAAATATTCACAAAGGCAAACATGGTAAGGCATACAAGTCACACAAACCCTTAGAGTTTAGGCCTGCATGGGGTCTGGGTATTACCCTCTTGAAGTTTTGTGGGCTCAACCTGTCCTATCAAAAGTAACCGGGTTCTAAAGGTCCCAATATCACTGGATTGCTTTCATTGTTCATCGTTTCGATTTAGCCACTGAACTGGCGACCGAAATATTCCAGGAAAGCAACCCTCAATTGAGTGTAGTATCGAGTATCAACCAACCTCGGACTGCACCAAAGTCAGTTATCTCACTACCCTAAGAAGGCCAAGATGGTTCAATTAAGGTTCCTAAGGTCAGTTGATGCTTCATGACACCACGCGGCGGCCCCGTACTCTCCTTGACTGAACTCAAGGGTTACCGGTACACACCAAAGTGCCACATCAACGTAGCAGACTGCTTCAACCATGTCGGTATACCCCGCACAGTTCCCTCACAGCCTTATTGCTACCTAAAAGGGTTTCCCCAGATCCGGGTTAGGATCCATAAAACTCCGATACAAAGCCCACAATATGTAAAAGCAAACAAAGCAAGCAATTGAAAACAAAGGTGATCTAAACCCTAAGGTTACTCCACTTTAAAAGTTTTCCCCAGCAGAGTCGCCAGTTCTGTGATACGGTGGGAGAACTGACTTGAGGTTTGCGTTTGTATTCGCAAATGTTGCGGTTAGCAAGAGTCGCCACCGACTTTTTATTTTATCCTAAGAAAAGGTTAAAAAGCACAGCAAAAACCTTTTGAGATGTTTTCTTGGGTTCGGGGAGTAGATTATAGAAAGGGAAGGTATTAGCACCCTTTCTATCCATGGTTATCCATGGGCTCTTAGTTACTTGCTTAGATCACTTGCCTTTTGTTTTCAATTGTTTTAAACGGTGCTTGAGTGTGTGGGTTTTGAAAATGTTTTGAAAAGAGGCCAATGTGGTGGCAACCTTTGCAATGATCCATGTGGGGATGTATACAAAGATGTATGTCTTTTGAAAAGGTTTTCATTTGTTTTTGAAAGGTGTTTTGAAAGTGATGTGAGGTGTGGTTTTAGAAAATAGGCAAGTGTTTTGTTTTGCAAGTTTGATTCAAGTAACTAAGAGGTTATCTACTCCTAAATTTCTCAAAAGATTATTGCTATACTCTAACCCTTTTAACAAGTTTGCACCACCATTGTATTTGGTGGGCAACCTTGTGTTAGGATGTGAAAGGGACAGGCGCGGGTCATCGTTTAGACCATAATTGTAACAACGTTAAATGTCTTTGGGCAATTTCTCTAAGGGACTTGATCATTTGTTTTGTTTGTTTTGAAAAGTTTTATCGAGGGACTATGATCATTCAAACTGTTTGCTTTGCCCAAAGATGTTCAACATACAATATGGCCCATTTATTTGAAGGCAACAAGTGGAATACCCTAGGGGGTGCAAGTGTGATTTGTGTGTCCATTTTCATGCTTGTTTGTCTAGTATTAGGTCAAACTATTTTTTATCGTTTTTTCGCATACAAACCCTAATTCTAGCATGTTATTATTTAGAAAGCAATAAAGTGCGAAATTAAAATTACTAAGCTATTACACAACCAAATATGGGAAGGGGGGTACAAATGTTCAAATGGGGATATAGACAAGAATTTAAATCTAGATTATTACAACAATTGGATATTTGCATAGTAAATAAATTGCATAATTTAAATGTAAATAAAATAAATATGTAAAATGTAAAAAAGGAAAGTTTATTTTTTGTGTATGAGAAAATATTTATGTAAAAGGAAAAAGAAATAAAAATGTATTTATTTTTTAGTATTTTGAAACTTAGGGTAAGAAACCCTAATTTTTATATAAAAAGTATTATTATCTAATTTAATTCTACTATTTATTTATTATGTACAAAAAATAAAATAAAATGAAGTATTTTGTGAAAAAGGTATTTTTGTATCAAATATTAATAAAAATGAAGAAAATCAAGTGTTTTATATTTTTATCTTAAATATATTAATAAACATGTATATATATATATTAAACCCTAAATGAGTATTATACAAAATAAATATTTATTTAATATTTTAATAAAATAAATAAAAGTATTTTTTTGTGTGAAATATTTTCAGAAAGAAAAAATAAAAATAAAAATGTATCCATATTATTTTCTATTTATTTTAATAATAGTGTATATATATATTTGTATATAAATAAAAGAAATAAACAAACAAATATGCCATAAATACAAAAAATGATGGAAAAAATATTTTAAAAATTTTAATGGCATGAGAAAAAATAAACAAAGTCAACCCAAAAAGAAAAAGTCAAAAATGTTGAAAAATAAACAAATGGGCTCAGGGGGTGTAAACCAAAAAAATGGGGTGTGAAAAGGAAACAAATCCAGGCCCAGCCCAGATCACTTCTTCTTCAACCTCTGTACATCTTTCTTCTCACAGAACACGCGTTTTCTAACTCTGGATTCCTGGACTTTCAAGCAAAACTCATAACATGAAAAGTGTAGAGCATTAAGAGACGGTTTCAACCATATAAAGAACATGACCTATCTCTCCAAGATGAGAGAGAATTTCTCTCCCCCTCTTTTCTGACCTAGTTTTTCTACCATTTTCAGAGCTAAAATTCTCTTCACTCAGACAAAAGAAATGAAAAGTAAAGCTATGTACATGTTCAGGGCTATGAGTAGGACTTTGTTTCTTCACAAACTTAAGACTAAATATGCCTAATAAGAGAGATACGAATTCAAACTTTTACCTGTGCAGTTGAACTTCTATGTGGAGAATGAGAGACTTTCAGTGCAATGTAATGATTGGAAAAGCTTCCTTGAAGTCCAGGGATGCTTTTTCAATGCTCACTTTGTCTTGAAACTTCTTGTATCAAGCTATAGAACTTCACCTGCAAATCAAAGATGTGAAAATGGTGGAAGTGGTTAGAGCAACTACAGATCGTGCCTTTGCTTCTGGATAGCTTGCATATGTTGTAAGGAAGGTAGAGGAACAGGTTTGGACAGAAATGCTTGAAGGGATTGAGAGATTGCACTCAAACTGCAGGGGCACCCCTGTTTGTGCAGTTTGAGGATGATTCTGAGATGGAGGGTGTTTGAAAGGGAAATGGCTCGTGCAAAAGCTTCAATGTGGTCTATGGAATGTGTTTGATATATTTTGTGCTGTGTTTTTTGACTGATATGAGAGATAGCATATGTTATGGACCTTTCTTCACACTTAAGCTACCAAAAGCAAATTCGTGTTCTAGGTCAGTATAGGACCCCCTAATGTGCTGCATCAACTCCTCTTGATCAGTGTGTTATGCCCATAATCTTGTGTTAACCAGATCTTCTTTGTACTTGTTGGATTACAAACTTGACATAAAGCTAAACTTTTCAAAAATGGAAATTCCACTTTATCTAGTTTAGGATTAAACCATTATGCAATGTTAGAACACAAAGAACATGACCTTAACACATTGAATATGCATTAAATTATTGAGTATGGATTGGTTCAAGGACCTGTAATTAAGCATAAAGCAAACTGAATTCAAATTTGCAAATTTGTGAACATGTCTTGATGAAGAACAAAAGTGAATTTTTGCCAACTTGTGAAATTCGAATCTCTCAAGTTATGAGGTTGTTTGATGAGTTCTTGGACATTTTGGAAAGCTTGGAATGTGTACTACAATCCATCTTTGAAATGCAATTTGAAATTCCAAGTGGAAGGGTATGAAAAGTGGCCTTGAAGTAGGGTAGAAAACCTTGTCAAAATAGGTCAAATTTCACTAAGTTAAAAGATGGTTTAGTGCCCTTATTCAAAAAATCATAACTTGAGATACAAGCTTCAAATGAGAAAACTTTGTGAATCAAAGTTGTAGATTTTGCAACAAGCTACAACTTTCATGTTTTGACTTTTGTTTGAATCCAAATGGATCATGGTGAAAAGATGGGGCAAAGTTGGGAAAAAATTAGGGTTTTTCATAACTTAGAAAAATTCTAAGTTATGAAAAATTCCATTTTCAAACCCTAATTTGCATTTTGTGATTTCTTGGTGAACAAGTTTCATAATTTGGCATGTTTTGATGAAAAATGAATCTTGACTCTTGATTTTGACCAAAAAAGTCAAAGTTTGACTTTTCAGTATACAGTCAAAATTGATCAATTGACTGGGAAATTCAACTGTCAATCTTGTGTACTTGGGATCTTTTGAGCTTGATGAACATGTCAAGATAATTCCATGGGGTCCTTGAGTCCATATGTGAGCTTGGTTTGCCATTGGCTAGGTCAAACAGTCAAAAATTGCCTTTGTGCAGTCAAAACCCTAAAAATGACCATTTTGCCCTTTTGGTGATCTGATCAAATTTCTTGGGGAATTGTGATTCAAACTTGATCAAATGGTCCATGTGAGTTCATAATGTTGATGTGGATCAAATTTCATGAGGTTTGACTGTCAATTGGCCACAGTTGACTTTTTCCCCAATACAGCTGATTTCTAGGTCAACTGTCCAATTGACTGGGAAAAACTTGGAATCAAGACTTGAAACTTGGTATGGGTAAACTTGGGAGTCCAATATGAAGCATGAAAGTCATCTTAGGCATTTTAGGTCAAAACATCTTTAGGCAAACACAAACCCTAATTTGAGTCCACAGTGCAAGGAGAAGTCTTGAGCAGAGGAAACCCTAATTGGATCTTGATCTTCAAAGGTCTTGTGATGAGAAAATGTTGAGGAAATGGGAGGGCAAATTTTGGGGTACAACAGTTGCCCCTGTTCAATCTTCTTGGACCTGAAGAGTTAGATTGGCAAGTTTGCCTTTCGCGACTCGAGGGTAAAAGGAGATTGGACACTAGAGTGCCCGGAAATTTGCACTCGCATGCTGGAGTCTCAACAATGTGGTGTCGGGAATGGGCTTATAGATGCCATTTGGAGAGATGGTGGATAGGGAGATGGGCTTTGTAGATGCCATCTGGAAAAGTGACAGAACTTTGTCGGGAATGGGCTTATAGATGCCATTCGGAAGTGTTGATCGCATAAGAGGTTCCTTAGCGAGAACTTGTGTGTTTTAAGAAAGACAGATGTTTTCCTGGCTTGTTACAGGTGTTTGATCTTCAGTCTCCTTATGCAGATATGCCCTGGCTGGATACAGGTATTGAATCTACAATCGGTTGCTCACAGATGTGCCCTGGCTGGATACAGGAGTCGAATCTGGAAATAGTCGTCAATAGATATGCCCTGGCTGGATACAGGAGTCGAATCTTTGAATTCTGCAGACATTCCCTGGCTAGATACAGGAATCGAATCTGGAAATGTGGTTAACAGATATGCCCTGGCTGGATACAGGAATCGAATCTGGAAATGTTGTAGCTGATAGATGTGCCCTGGCTGGATACAGGAGTCGAATCTTTGAACTCTTCAGACGTGCCCTGGCTAGATACAGGAGTCGAGTCTGGAAACTGATCACTCTCAGATGTGCCCTGGCTAGATACAGGTATCGAATCTGGAATTGTGACAGTTGAAAGTAGTCGTTTTTGAGATTGTCTTTTTCCTGAAAAGGCAAAGACGTAAGCTGTATGCAATGTCATGATGTATGATATGCATGATGTCATGATGTTCAACATTTGATGTTGTATGTGTCTCATCATGTATGTAAGCAAGATGTATGAAAATGTGACATGTTTATGAGTGTAATTTCATCTTAGGAAAATAAATCCTTGACGAAAGGCCGGGAAGCTGCTTTGCGGAAGAGATATTTGGCCGAAGCTCTGATGAGAGGCCTGCTGAGGGCTTTAACAATGGATTCCGCTGAGAATAGTGATGATAAACTCCGCTGGGGAAACTCCAAAGATAAACTCTGCCTGGGAATACCAAAGGTAGACTTCGCTGGGGATTGTAGGAACTTTTGCCGAGAACGGTCTTCCGTGGCTTTTAGCTGAGGATAACCCAGTTATAAGTCCTTGTGAGGAAATAACTCTAAATAAAACTTGGGCGAGACGTTCGTACTTCGCCGGGGATAAGCTCGCAGAATCTACTGGGGATGAGCTTTTAAGACCTGCCGGGGGATGTTGTGCCTTTTTCAGGATCGACGGGGAATCGACTCCTGCTTGGGGAAAGTGCTGCTGAATTTTGCTTTACTCTGCGGGGAGTTGAGATGATTTGGTCACATTTTCAGTTGAACCCGCCTTGGTGCTTTGGCGGACAAAACAACTAGACCGCATTAGACAAACTCCACATTGCCCCTGTCTTTGATGTCACTTGTAATTAATCTCTTTTCATATGCAAACATTTATGAATCAGCAATTTAATGTCAAATGCATATATCAAAAATGAACATTGGACGTTCTTCGCAAGACAAAACAACAAAAGAAAAACAATGGCAATTTGTATGGACAAGTGAATTTTCATTGATTTAAACTTTGCCTGTGAATAGGCGTTTTTTGTACAAGAGACTGACATCCTAGTAAGAGGACATCGCCAAATAGTATAGAGTTTACATTTTGAAAAAGAAAACAAAACAGCTACGTGAACAATCCCACTGGGTTCCAACTCTGCTATCGCCTTTATGTTTTCGAACGTCTCATCACCCTACTGCCTAGTTGAAGATGAAGCTGATTGGTCAATGTCGAAATCTGAACCAGATAGTTGATGCCGAATTCCGGATGCGAAGTGATCCAATGAGACATAGTGTTACGCTTTTATCCCTAACTTTTGCCTGGACCGCCCTTTCGGGTTTTCAGTCCACCGGGATACCCATTTTTGCCCAAGCCGCCCTTTCAGGCTTTCGACTTGCCGGGTGTACAGATTTTTCATTTCATCCCTTATTTTTGCCCGAACCCTTTTGGTTCGCCGGGAAGCCCTTATTTTTGCCTAGGCATGTCAACCTAGCGGGTCTTTTATTCATGCGTAGTATTTTTTCACTATGTCTGCATTGGCGGGGTGAGGAAGGTCGTCACCATCCATGGTGGTTAGGATCATGGCTCCTCCTGAGAACACACGCTTAACCACGAATGGTCCTTCGTAAGTAGGGGTCCATTTGCCCCGGGGATCACTTTGAGGAAGGATGATGCGTTTGATTACCAGGTCCCCAACTTGATACTCTTGCGGTCTGACTTTCTTGTTAAATGCCCTGATCATCCGTTTCTGATACATTTGACCATGACAGATAGCAGTGAGCCTCTTTTCGTCGATCAGATTTAGTTGATCAAGTCGGGTCTGGATCCAATCATCTTCATTCAAGTCTGCATCCTTCATTATTCGGAGAGAGGGTATCTGGATTTCAATCGGCAAGACTGCCTCCATGCCGTAGACCAAGGAGAAAGGAGTTGCCCCGGTTGATGTCCTTGCTGAGGTGCGGTACCCATGAAGAGCGAACGGTAACATTTCGTGCCAATCTTTATAGGTCACTGTCATCTTCTGCACAATTTTCTTGATATTTTTATTGGCTGCCTCTACAGCCCCATTCATCTTCGGCCGATAGGGGGAAGAATTGTGGTGCTGTATCTTGAATTGTTCGCAGAGTTCAGTGATCATTTTGTTATTGAGGTTGGTACCATTGTCCGTAATGATTCTTTCTGGGACTCCGTACCGACAAATCAGATTATGCCGGATGAATCGTGCCACGACGCTCTTGGTTACCGTGGCATAGGAAGCTGCCTCGACCCATTTCGTGAAGTAATCGATTGCCACCAAGATGAAGCGGTGTCCATTGGATGCTGTCGGTCGGATCTCACCGATCATATCGATGCCCCACATTGCGAAAGGCCAAGGTGCCGTCAGGACATTCAAAGGAACCGGAGGGATATGCACCTTGTCAGCATAGATTTGGCACTTATGACAAGTCCGGGAGTGTTGGTAACAATCAGTTTCCATCGTGGACCAGAAATATCCTGCCCGAAGGATTTTCTTAGCCATGGTGTGTCCACTGGAATGGGTCCCAAATGTACCTTCATGTAGTTCCATCATAATTTTCTCTGCTTCAGCCTTATCCACACAACGTAACAGAGTTGAATCATGATTCCGTTTGTAGAGAATGCCGTTGCTGAGGAAGAATTTTGCAGCAAATCTCCTCATGAACTTCTTATCATTGACAGATGCACCTTCCGGGTATTCCTGGGCTTCCAAGTACCTCTTCACCTCGTGATACCAGGGTTTTTCAGTCACCTTCTCAGCCTCGAGCTCGCAGCAGTAGGCCGGTTCATCCAACTTCCAGATTGTGATTTGAGGAGCCTCATTGTCCCATTTAACTTTGAACATCGAAGACATCGTGGCTAGTGCGTCCGCTAGCTGATTCTCCTCTCTAGGGAAGTGCTCAAAAGTTATCTCTTCAAAGTGAGGGAGCAAGGTCGACACATACTCCTTGTAAGGAATGAGATTCGGGTGTTTCGTATCCCACTCGCCTTTGATCTGATTGATCACGAGAGCGGAATCTCCGAAGACACTTAGAAACTTGATCCTCAGGTCGATTGCAGCTTGTAAACCCATGATACATGCCTCATATTCTGCCATGTTGTTGGTGCAGCTGAAACATAATCGGGCGGTGAGTGGAGTATGGGTCCCCTTGGGAGATATGATTACAGCGCCGACGCCGTTACCCAAAGCATTGGAGGCTCCATCAAAATGCATAGACCATCGGGATCCTTCCTCAGGTCCTTCATCCGGTCCAGGTACTTCACAGTCAGTTACCACCATGATGTCTTCGTCCGGAAAATCAAAGTTCAATGATTGATAATCGTCCACAGGTTGGTGTGCCAAATGATCAGCCAGTACACTCCCCTTAATTGCTTTCTGAGTTGTATACTGGATGTCATATTCTGTTAAGATCATTTGCCATCTTGCTATCCTCCCAGACAGAGCGGGCTTTTCAAATATGTACTTGATGGGATCCATCTTTGAAATCAATAAAGTAGTGTGAGTCAGCATATACTGTCTCAGCCGGCGAGCAGCCCATACAAGAGCGCAGCAAGTTTTCTCAAGCAGTGAGTAACGAGACTCACAGTCGGTAAACTTTTTGCTCAAGTAATAAATAGCGTGCTCTTTTCGGCCAGACTCGTCATGCTGCCCCAGCACACACCCCATTGAATTATCAAGCACTGTCAAGTATAGTATCAGAGGTCTTCCTTCCACTGGTGGCATAAGAATGGGTGGCTCTTGGAGGTATTCCTTTATTCTTTCAAAGGCGGCCTGACATTCATCATTCCAGCGTACCACTTGATCTTTCTTCAGTAATTTGAAGATTGGCTCACAAGTAGCAGTCAGATGTGATATGAATCGGGCAATGTAATTCAGTCGTCCTAGGAAACCTCTGACTTCTTTCTCTGTTTTTGGGGTCGGCATCTCTTGAATAGCTTTAACCTTGGCAGGGTCCACCTGGATACCTTTATCACTTACAATGAAACCTAGCAATTTTCCGGACCTCACCCCGAAGGTGCATTTGTTGGGATTCAATCTCAGCTTGTACAACTTGAGTCGGTCAAACAACTTCCTCAGATGATCAAGGTGTTCCTCCTCAGTTTGAGACCTTGCAATCATGTCATCAACGTATACTTCAATCTCATGATGGATCATATCATGAAATAAAGCAACCATGGCACGCTGATAGGTTGCCCCAGCATTTTTCAATCCGAATGGCATGACCTTATAACAGAAGGTGCCCCACTGGGTCACAAAGGTAGTCTTCTCCATATCTTCTGGAGCCATCTTGATCTGATTATACCCTGAAAAACCATCCATGAAGGAGAACACCTTGTGTTGAGCTGTATTGTCAACAAGGACATCAATGTGAGGTAGGGGGAAGTCATCCTTGGGGCTGGCCCTGTTCAGATCCCTGTAGTCGACACACATTCTGACTTTACCGTCCTTCTTCGGCACTGGCACAACATTGGCAACCCACTGAGGGTAAGAAGTTACTGCAAGGAAACCCGCATCAAACTGTTTCATCACCTCAGCTTTAATCTTCTCAGACATCTCTGGACGCATTCGTCGAACTTTTTGCTTTACTGGAGGGCAATCTTCCTTGGTTGGCAAATGGTGAACTACAATGTCGGCATCCAAACCAGGCATATCTTCATAGGACCAGGCAAAGATCTCCATGTAGTCTTGTAGCATCTGGATCAATCGTTGCTTCACGCTGAGCTCTAGATTGGTACCAATTTTGACCTCTTTCCTATCTGTCTCAGTTCCCAGGTTAATTGTCTCCACAGGCTCTTCATGTGGTTGAATAGCCCTCTCTTCCTGTAATAGCAGTCTTGCGAGTTCACCAGGCACTTCGCAATCATCTTCACCTTCGTCTTCGGCCAAGTTGATCGGATTTTCGAAGTCATAACTGGCGGTAGCAGAGCTGTTGCCAGTGAGATCCAGAGTGGATTGAAACCTGTATAAGTGAGTGTGTGTAAATATAGCTGTTTTGCAATATATATAACACAGAAAGAAAAGGAGCACAAGATTTGAAATGCAACAAACGTCCAATGTTTTGATTGATGATATATGAAAATGTCATACAAAAAGCCCTCACAAATGGAGCTACGATGCCCCGGGCAGGACACCGAGCCAACAGAGTTTTAACATATTGTTTGTTACAAATTTGGAAATCAAAAGAAATCAATTACTGCGTGACAAATGTGATAGGGGTAAAATCCTTTGCTGTCCAGTTGTTTGGTCCGTCGCCGGCAGTTGGGTAGATCCAATTATCAAACTCAGCTTCCTCTACATCCTCCTCGATAGCGTTCACTCTTGAGCTGGAAATAAACACCGGAGCCTTTCCAATTTTCTCTTTGCGGATTGCCTTCTGAGCCTCTGTAGTAAAGCCTAGCCCGAACTTGTCGTTCTTCTGAGTGAAGTCAGGAAGCTGACCCCAGTGTGCACCATTGCCTTTCTGAACCACAGCCCGGGCATCCCTTAGGGAAACCATCTTCAGGGAATCATTCTCTTCGGCCATTGTCTCCGCAGCTGCTGAAATTGGATGTACCTCCTCGAAATGTTGGAAGGGAGTTTCAATAAATTCTCCGTCCATCTCGATGTACCTGAAGGAATTCAAATGGCTCACCATATACTCCTCTTCTCCTTGCACAGTGACAATTTTCCCCCTGACAGGATACTTCAGTTTTTGGTGCAAGGTGGAGGTCACTGCCCCAGCTTTGTGGATCCAAGGTCGACCCAACAGACAGGAGTATGATGGACGTATATCCATTACGTAAAAGGTAGAGTCAAACACTTGAGAGCCCACACGAATAGGGATGTTAACCTCTCCATGAACCATCCTCTTGGAACCGTCAAAGGCCCTGACGATGATATTGCTGGGTTTCAACTCCAGGCCCTCATAATCCAGACGATCCAAAGCCTTTTTCGGAAGAACATTCAAAGAAGAACCAGTGTCCACTAATACATGTGCCAGAGTAGTGCCCCTGCATTCAATAGAGACATGCAGGGCGTCATTGTGGTTTCTTCCTTTTGCGGTCAGGTCGGCATCTGAAAAGCCCAAGCCGTTGTCCGCCGTCAGATTAGCTATGCAGTCAGTGAACTGGACTGCAGACGTCTCTTGCGGCACATGGGCCGTCTTGAGAAATGAGATCAAGGCTTTAGCATGAGCCTCGGAGCATAGCAATAAGGAGAGTAGGGAGATCTTGGAGGGTGTATGCCCCAACTGCTCGACAACATTAAAATCACTCTTCTTTATGATTTTCAGAATCTCCTCCATTTCTTGTTGGGAGGCCTCAGCATTTACGGGTATCGGCGCCTCCATCCGGGCAGGCTCTTCTTCAATCCCTTTGCCCCGAGCATTTGATGACTCGGCAGCAGGGGACACAATTTGATCAGCAACAGGACTTGGTAAACTTGCAGGTTTTATGAGGAGGGGTCTTCGAATAGCGGGAGGCGCAATGTCAGGCGAGAAGAGCCTGCCACTGCGGGTGACTTTAGCCGGACCAGTGATATCGCAGATACTGGCACTAGCATCAAATTCTTGCTTGATTCCATTTACATATACGTCTGCCCCATAATGCCAGGGGACAGCCTTATCAGACACGTAGGAGAGGGGTCCTGGAACAGTAATGATCACAGGCGCAACTGTCAAGATTTGAATAGGCTTCTTTGGGGGAGTCTTGGTTGGATTTTTGAAGATGGTAATCACGGAAACTTCTTTCATTGGAACCAATTGAACAGCAGTCTTTTTGAATAAAATCTCCTTGCTATCCATTAGGCCTTGGATGCCTAACCTTAGCAAGGGACAATCGGATAGGGAAATAGCACAGAATGGGCAACCTTCGCCGCAACCCGGAAATAAACCGGCCCGCAGTAGGTTCTTCTTAACAGTCTTCAAAGGGGTAACAACTTCATCTATCGAAACAGCATACACTTCTTCCTCAATGGCACTTACCCTATGCTGGGGCATAGGAGCCGTTACAACATTCGGTCTTTCCGGCGCTTCAAACTGAATTTCTTTTGCGTCAATCAGATCTTGCACTTTGTTTCTCAAGGCCCAACAATCATCAGTAGTGTGCCCGGGACTATCAGAATGATAAGCACACCGGGCATTCGGGTTGTATTTAGGGGACGCAGTGTTGACGACCTTAGGAGCTTCTTTGAGGGTCACCAGGTTGGTGGATAACAGTTGGGGTAAAATTTGAGATAATGTCATACTCAATCGGGTATACTGCCTCTTGGGCCTTTCACTTCTTTGCTGATTGTACTGCTGAGGAGCAGCAACAGGTTTAGAGATGACCAAAGCATTAACGGCTTGGCGACCTTCGGGCTTGACTTGTCTTCTAGGGCCATAGACGGCGCTTGCTTCTTTCTTAAACGGCCTCTTCTCAGCACTTGTAGAGGCAGCTTTCTGTATCTTGCCTGACCTGATACCAGCCTCAATTCTTTCTCCTGTTAATATCAGATCTGTGAACCCAGCGGAGGAGTTTCCAACCAAATGATTGAAAAACGGACCAGACAACGTTCCCAGAAACATATCAACCAGCTCTCGATCAGTTAATGGAGGCTGCACCCTGCCAGCCAAATCTCTCCATTTTTGAGCGTACTCTTTGAATCCTTCACCCGTTCCTAGAGACATACCCTGAAGTTGGGTACGCGTAGGAGCGAGATCAGAATTATATTGGTATTGTCTGTAGAAAGCAGTCGCCAAATCCTCCCAGTGCCGTATGCTAGCTCCGTCTAATTGGTAGAACCATTCAAGCTGAGACCCCGAGAGGCTGTCCTGGAAGAAGTGAATCCAGAGGTTCTTATCTGCCGTGTAAGGTTGGATTTTCCTTACATACGACCTCAGATGCAGCTTTGGGCAGGAGACCCCATCATACTTGGCGAAGGCAGGCGCCTTAAACTTGTGTGGAATTACTACTCCAGAAGATAATCCCAAATCCCCGAAATCCAGTCCCGGCACGTTCTGAATTTCCATAGCGCTCAAACGGTCCTCCAATTGTTTATATCTGTCAGCAGCAGGTGGGTATTGTTCCTCGTTATAGTCCGTCTCGTTGTCGGAGACTGCGGGACTAGGAGCTTCTCCCCCTTGGGGACTGTTTTTCTCAGCAGAAGAAGTGGTTGGATCAGCTTCATTGTGGAGTGTGTTCCCAAATCTGCGTCCGGTGTTGAACATTGCCGTCCTCTTTTTCTTCTTCTTCTTCAGGAGTAGAGTCTTCAACTCTTGCTGACCCTGGGCTAGGCTTAGGACCATCTCTTGAAACTGTGCACTTTGGGCCTGAAGGGCCTTGATTGCTTGCTCACTGGATGACTCCGAATTCATGATGACTGTGCACACAAACAGCGAAGAAAATTAAGCAACCTGTGAATTAGGGTACCTGCTATGCATATGGTGCAATGGAATGCGTATGTATGCAATGCATTCAAGGATTTAGAACATTCAAACTTTGTTGTAGACAAAAAGGAACGCACATCATATTAATAAGGAGAAATTCGTTAGTACATAAATGCCTCATGGGCCAAATATTACAAAATAAACTCCTTAAGGTAAAAAGACATTGCGCATCCTTTTTGGCGCGATGTAGGTGTTGAGATTCCTTTCCTCGTGCAGCAGGCGGGCGAGTTCCAGGACCTTCTTTTCACTAGCATGCAGACTGGTCTCAAGAGAATTCCGCTCTTCCTTAAGTTGGATCCAGCTCTTCTGCATCTCTTCCCAGGAGGTGGGCATGTCGGGATGTTGAATGGTATAGGATGCTTCTCCTTCCAAGACTGGCTCTTTGATTACAGGTAGCATGTGAGGGTAAGGCATTACCAACTTCTGAGAGCGGGCTCGTACCCACTTGAGGTAAGGCTCCAACGGGATGGAGTTCCGGTGCCCCAGTGTTTTGCTGTCTATCCTACTCGGCATCCTCCAAGCTCTGATAAATCTCTGACGAAGCCCTTGAGTATCGTTGTCGAAGTCGAAGACTATGTCAGGAATTAACATGTCATGGGGGCCATCCTTCCGAGCATAACCAAACTGTCTCCAAGCCAGGCATGGGTTGTAGGTTATACCTCCTTTGATTCCAAATAAAGGAACATTAGGGTATTCCCCACAACGATCAATGATAGTGACGTCTTCCCGGGACCTAGGACACCAATGTATATCTGCATGCGTGAGAGTCATTAACCGTTGTGACCATCTCAAACCCCGCTCGTTCTTCAAAACTGTTTGTGGAAGATGCGAAATAAACCACCTTCCCAAGAGAGGAGTGCAACACAAAAGGACACCCCTTCTTCTCATGGTTCGAGTGTAACATGAGTGAAGGATGTCCCCCAACAGTGTAGGTATAGGATTCCTGGTCATAAAGATCTGGACAGCACTGACATCGATAAGCTGATCTGGGTTAGGGAACAACACCAAACCATAGACAAGGAGGGCTACAACTTCTTCAAAAGCTCGTAGGTCAAGAGAGTTCCAACATTCTTGGGCCTTATCAAACAGAAACCTAGCTAAGAATCCTTTGATACCACTTCTCGCTTCCCAATGTCCTTTGAGGTCGGATGTCTGTAGGTGCAAGGCTTTAGCAATCTCTTCAAGTCTGGGTTCCTTTTCCGTACCGTTATAGGGTAGTTGATCGAGGATAGGGACCTTCAGAAGTCGGGAGAATTCTTCTAATGTAGGCACCAACTGATAATCCGGGAAGGTGAAACAGTGATGCAGAGGGTCAAAGAATTGGAACAGGACCTTTATCAAGTCCTCCTCAATGTTGGTGTTAACCAAGTTGATGAGTCTTCCATGTCTCTCACTGAATGAAGAACTCTCGGGAATTCTGGACAGAAGCTCCTTAAGCTGAGGAGGGATCTTTACAAGGCTAATCTGAATTGTCCTTCTGCGAGCAGTTTCCATGTCCTATAAAACAAGAACAAAGATGAAGATTCGAAACCCTTGAAATGGTTAGTCAATGCTCATGATGTTTGTATGATGTAATGATGTGATGATTAAATGCACTATAAATATTCACAAAGGCAAACATGGTAAGGCATACAAGTCACACAAACCCTTAGAGTTTAGGCCTGCATGGGGTCTGGGTATTACCCTCTTGAAGTTTTGTGGGCTCAACCTGTCCTATCAAAAGTAACCGGGTTCTAAAGGTCCCAATATCACTGGATTGCTTTCATTGTTCATCGTTTCGATTTAGCCACTGAACTGGCGACCGAAATATTCCAGGAAAGCAACCCTCAATTGAGTGTAGTATCGAGTATCAACCAACCTCGGACTGCACCAAAGTCAGTTATCTCACTACCCTAAGAAGGCCAAGATGGTTCAATTAAGGTTCCTAAGGTCAGTTGATGCTTCATGACACCACGCGGCGGCCCCGTACTCTCCTTGACTGAACTCAAGGGTTACCGGTACACACCAAAGTGCCACATCAACGTAGCAGACTGCTTCAACCATGTCGGTATACCCCGCACAGTTCCCTCACAGCCTTATTGCTACCTAAAAGGGTTTCCCCAGATCCGGGTTAGGATCCATAAAACTCCGATACAAAGCCCACAATATGTAAAAGCAAACAAAGCAAGCAATTGAAAACAAAGGTGATCTAAACCCTAAGGTTACTCCACTTTAAAAGTTTTCCCCAGCAGAGTCGCCAGTTCTGTGATACGGTGGGAGAACTGACTTGAGGTTTGCGTTTGTATTCGCAAATGTTGCGGTTAGCAAGAGTCGCCACCGACTTTTTATTTTATCCTAAGAAAAGGTTAAAAAGCACAGCAAAAACCTTTTGAGATGTTTTCTTGGGTTCGGGGAGTAGATTATAGAAAGGGAAGGTATTAGCACCCTTTCTATCCATGGTTATCCATGGGCTCTTAGTTACTTGCTTAGATCACTTGCCTTTTGTTTTCAATTGTTTTAAACGGTGCTTGAGTGTGTGGGTTTTGAAAATGTTTTGAAAAGAGGCCAATGTGGTGGCAACCTTTGCAATGATCCATGTGGGGATGTATACAAAGATGTATGTCTTTTGAAAAGGTTTTCATTTGTTTTTGAAAGGTGTTTTGAAAGTGATGTGAGGTGTGGTTTTAGAAAATAGGCAAGTGTTTTGTTTTGCAAGTTTGATTCAAGTAACTAAGAGGTTATCTACTCCTAAATTTCTCAAAAGATTATTGCTATACTCTAACCCTTTTAACAAGTTTGCACCACCATTGTATTTGGTGGGCAACCTTGTGTTAGGATGTGAAAGGGACAGGCGCGGGTCATCGTTTAGACCATAATTGTAACAACGTTAAATGTCTTTGGGCAATTTCTCTAAGGGACTTGATCATTTGTTTTGTTTGTTTTGAAAAGTTTTATCGAGGGACTATGATCATTCAAACTGTTTGCTTTGCCCAAAGATGTTCAACATACAATATGGCCCATTTATTTGAAGGCAACAAGTGGAATACCCTAGGGGGTGCAAGTGTGATTTGTGTGTCCATTTTCATGCTTGTTTGTCTAGTATTAGGTCAAACTATTTTTTATCGTTTTTTCGCATACAAACCCTAATTCTAGCATGTTATTATTTAGAAAGCAATAAAGTGCGAAATTAAAATTACTAAGCTATTACACAACCAAATATGGGAAGGGGGGTACAAATGTTCAAATGGGGATATAGACAAGAATTTAAATCTAGATTATTACAACAATTGGATATTTGCATAGTAAATAAATTGCATAATTTAAATGTAAATAAAATAAATATGTAAAATGTAAAAAAGGAAAGTTTATTTTTTGTGTATGAGAAAATATTTATGTAAAAGGAAAAAGAAATAAAAATGTATTTATTTTTTAGTATTTTGAAACTTAGGGTAAGAAACCCTAATTTTTATATAAAAAGTATTATTATCTAATTTAATTCTACTATTTATTTATTATGTACAAAAAATAAAATAAAATGAAGTATTTTGTGAAAAAGGTATTTTTGTATCAAATATTAATAAAAATGAAGAAAATCAAGTGTTTTATATTTTTATCTTAAATATATTAATAAACATGTATATATATATATATTAAACCCTAAATGAGTATTATACAAAATAAATATTTATTTAATATTTTAATAAAATAAATAAAAGTATTTTTTTGTGTGAAATATTTTCAGAAAGAAAAAATAAAAATAAAAATGTATCCATATTATTTTCTATTTATTTTAATAATAGTGTATATATATATTTGTATATAAATAAAAGAAATAAACAAACAAATATGCCATAAATACAAAAAATGATGGAAAAAATATTTTAAAAATTTTAATGGCATGAGAAAAAATAAACAAAGTCAACCCAAAAAGAAAAAGTCAAAAATGTTGAAAAATAAACAAATGGGCTCAGGGGGTGTAAACCAAAAAAATGGGGTGTGAAAAGGAAACAAATCCAGGCCCAGCCCAGATCACTTCTTCTTCAACCTCTGTACATCTTTCTTCTCACAGAACACGCGTTTTCTAACTCTGGATTCCTGGACTTTCAAGCAAAACTCATAACATGAAAAGTGTAGAGCATTAAGAGACGGTTTCAACCATATAAAGAACATGACCTATCTCTCCAAGATGAGAGAGAATTTCTCTCCCCCTCTTTTCTGACCTAGTTTTTCTACCATTTTCAGAGCTAAAATTCTCTTCACTCAGACAAAAGAAATGAAAAGTAAAGCTATGTACATGTTCAGGGCTATGAGTAGGACTTTGTTTCTTCACAAACTTAAGACTAAATATGCCTAATAAGAGAGATACGAATTCAAACTTTTACCTGTGCAGTTGAACTTCTATGTGGAGAATGAGAGACTTTCAGTGCAATGTAATGATTGGAAAAGCTTCCTTGAAGTCCAGGGATGCTTTTTCAATGCTCACTTTGTCTTGAAACTTCTTGTATCAAGCTATAGAACTTCACCTGCAAATCAAAGATGTGAAAATGGTGGAAGTGGTTAGAGCAACTACAGATCGTGCCTTTGCTTCTGGATAGCTTGCATATGTTGTAAGGAAGGTAGAGGAACAGGTTTGGACAGAAATGCTTGAAGGGATTGAGAGATTGCACTCAAACTGCAGGGGCACCCCTGTTTGTGCAGTTTGAGGATGATTCTGAGATGGAGGGTGTTTGAAAGGGAAATGGCTCGTGCAAAAGCTTCAATGTGGTCTATGGAATGTGTTTGATATATTTTGTGCTGTGTTTTTTGACTGATATGAGAGATAGCATATGTTATGGACCTTTCTTCACACTTAAGCTACCAAAAGCAAATTCGTGTTCTAGGTCAGTATAGAACCCCCTAATGTGCTGCATCAACTCCTCTTGATCAGTGTGTTATGCCCATAATCTTGTGTTAACCAGATCTTCTTTGTACTTGTTGGATTACAAACTTGACATAAAGCTAAACTTTTCAAAAATGGAAATTCCACTTTATCTAGTTTAGGATTAAACCATTATGCAATGTTAGAACACAAAGAACATGACCTTAACACATTGAATATGCATTAAATTATTGAGTATGGATTGGTTCAAGGACCTGTAATTAAGCATAAAGCAAACTGAATTCAAATTTGCAAATTTGTGAACATGTCTTGATGAAGAACAAAAGTGAATTTTTGCCAACTTGTGAAATTCGAATCTCTCAAGTTATGAGGTTGTTTGATGAGTTCTTGGACATTTTGGAAAGCTTGGAATGTGTACTACAATCCATCTTTGAAATGCAATTTGAAATTCCAAGTGGAAGGGTATGAAAAGTGGCCTTGAAGTAGGGTAGAAAACCTTGTCAAAATAGGTCAAATTTCACTAAGTTAAAAGATGGTTTAGTGCCCTTATTCAAAAAATCATAACTTGAGATACAAGCTTCAAATGAGAAAACTTTGTGAATCAAAGTTGTAGATTTTGCAACAAGCTACAACTTTCATGTTTTGACTTTTGTTTGAATCCAAATGGATCATGGTGAAAAGATGGGGCAAAGTTGGGAAAAAATTAGGGTTTTTCATAACTTAGAAAAATTCTAAGTTATGAAAAATTCCATTTTCAAACCCTAATTTGCATTTTGTGATTTCTTGGTGAACAAGTTTCATAATTTGGCATGTTTTGATGAAAAATGAATCTTGACTCTTGATTTTGACCAAAAAAGTCAAAGTTTGACTTTTCAGTATACAGTCAAAATTGATCAATTGACTGGGAAATTCAACTGTCAATCTTGTGTACTTGGGATCTTTTGAGCTTGATGAACATGTCAAGATAATTCCATGGGGTCCTTGAGTCCATATGTGAGCTTGGTTTGCCATTGGCTAGGTCAAACAGTCAAAAATTGCCTTTGTGCAGTCAAAACCCTAAAAATGACCATTTTGCCCTTTTGGTGATCTGATCAAATTTCTTGGGGAATTGTGATTCAAACTTGATCAAATGGTCCATGTGAGTTCATAATGTTGATGTGGATCAAATTTCATGAGGTTTGACTGTCAATTGGCCACAGTTGACTTTTTCCCCAATACAGTTGATTTCTAGGTCAACTGTCCAATTGACTGGGAAAAACTTGGAATCAAGACTTGAAACTTGGTATGGGTAAACTTGGGAGTCCAATATGAAGCATGAAAGTCATCTTAGGCATTTTAGGTCAAAACATCTTTAGGCAAACACAAACCCTAATTTGAGTCCACAGTGCAAGGAGAAGTCTTGAGCAGAGGAAACCCTAATTGGATCTTGATCTTCAAAGGTCTTGTGATGAGAAAATGTTGAGGAAATGGGAGGGCAAATTTTGGGGTACAACAAAGGGCTTCAAGGATTACGCCCAGAAATGGAGAGATCTTGTAGGGAGAGTCCAGCCTCCTCTGTTTGATATAGTGATGGTAGACATATTCTTAGGCACTTTGTATGGTCCATTCTTCAACCACTTGATTGGAAGTTCTTTGGCTGGGTTCACCGAGCTGATACTGACAGGTGAAAGAGTCGAAACCGGTATTAAGAGTGGGAAGATTCTGATGGTTGCATCTTCTAATGCTGAGAAGAAACCATTCGGTGACAAGAGGGAAGCTAATGTTGTATATGGCCAGGAGGGACGTGTTAGAGGTAACCACAACCCATATATGGGGGAAGTACTGGTCTCTAATCCTATTCCAGTGCAACGACATCAACAAGGGAATTAGCGTAAGGAGGTCTTGCCTAAGAGACAATTCACCAAAATTAACATGTCACTAGCTCAAGTGTTACAATGCATGTTGAAAGTAGGATTGATTACGTTAAAGGCTCCTCTACGGAATCCTAATACCTCTACTCCTAGCTACCACCCCGAAGAAAGGTGTGTATACCATTCTGATAGCCCTGGACATGATACGAATGGCTGCTGGGCTCTGAAGAATAAAATTCAGGATATAATTGATGTCCAGGAGATTGAATTCGACCCTCCAGAGACTCACCATGTGATCACTGCTCCTAGGCCAAATCATTGAGAGCATCTATTTCATTTGTGATTTTTCAATTGTAATTTCCTATGCTTGTTCAAACAATTACTATTATGTCAAACTTTGGTTTTCCCATTAATGCATTGCATATGTTGGTCTTGAATTATTTCATGTTCATTATATTTAAACTGCTTTCTTACTGTGATATTCAACTCTCAATTAAAAGCTTTAAGTCTTTAAATGGAGGATAACAAAAACGATACCATAGTCTTTACAGTATGCTTTTGAACAGACCTGGCTGACGATGTA
Source organism: Vicia faba (assembly GCA_948472305.1). NCBI lineage: Eukaryota > Viridiplantae > Streptophyta > Magnoliopsida > Fabales > Fabaceae > Vicia > Vicia faba. Next base: position 1,647,870,712 of record OX451737.1, on the reverse strand, counting down.
CAAGCATTGTTTCAAATCTTAAACAATGGAGTTATAAGGAAGATAATCCCTAGTCAATCCCTTTGAGCCTAAGAAGTAGGAGTTTTCTTTTTCACACAAATTGAAACCCTTAATCATAACCTGAGGAAGGGTAGTTTTCTCAGTTAATTCAGATGTGCATTCAATCGCAAACTTTCCCCTTCATGCACGACAAATAGTGTAGAATATGCTCTCCAAAAGATGGTGATGGGTCCACATAATCGTCAAGGCAGACAGCCATTATTTTTCAAAAGAAAATCCCGCTAAGTCAAAACCTACGAAGGGGACTTAAGAAAAAAAACTGTGGCATCCCGCTGACTGTAAACACAAAAAAAAAACAGTTCATGCAAAAGTATGGATAAAATAAAAAAAGAGGTCCTACAAATCCTCAACAAAAAAAGAAAAGGTTACAAAAATTACTGCCTTCTCAAACAAACGTTCAATTTCTGAATCATCACCAAGTATCAGAGCAAAGATTCCAGACTCAATTGAGATCTGAACGCATAATTAGCTAAGCATAGGATCGAAGAACATCACGAAGAACGGGTTGGATACAAATAAAATTTGAGCTTTTATATTTTGTTTCTAAAAACATGAACTAGGCCACGTTATAACCCTTAAAAGTCCTAGCTGAAGCATGGGTTAGTTCGAAAGCATAGTATTACAAAAGGTATCCTGACTCTTGTAGGGTTTGCTATAAATCCCGAGCTGATATGACACTCTTACAAAAAAAATTGTTTTACTAAAAAATTAATTTTCAAACTTCAAGATAGACATAAGCTTTACATTCTTAAAATACCATTGTTTGCATATGACTATTTATTCAACAACAGAGAAATTCGCACGGCAGATATTTGATGACAGAAATCCTCTCAATAGACAGAATCACCTCAGATGGAAAGACATTCCAGTGACAAGCCTTTCATAATCAAGGGACATAACAGTTGTCCAGCTAACCTGGGGAAGTCAAGTCAAGATTCGGGGAACCTCTTAAAAATGCCAAATAGCCAGGGGCAGATCTCCATCTGAATCACTTATGGAATTAGACATGAATTCCAGCAACGAATCATGTACGATCAAACAAACATCTTCCAACAGTGTGGCAACACTTACTACTATGGACAGTGACAATTCTCCATACCCAGTGAATGTGAACATAGTCGGAAAATACTACGCATAAACAAAGACTCGCTAGGTTGACTGGGCTAGGCAAAAATAAGGGCATCCTGGCGAACCAAAAGGAGTTCGGGCAAAAATTAGGGATATACGTATGAACAAATATGTACACTCGGCAAGTCAAAAACCTGAAAAGGAGGCTTTGGAAAAAAAGGGTATCCCGACGGACTGGAAATCTGAAAGGATAGTCTAGGCAAAAGTTAGGGATTAAAGCGTACGACTACATCCCGTCATCTCGTCACTTTTCTATCAGTAGAAGGTTTATTACTCTGATCTGCATTCACCAAGGACTCTAAGAGTTGGGATAACAGTCAAACCATCTACAAAATCCCAGCAGATACCTTCTCCAGCAGATACCTTCTCCAGCAGGTACAGAGGCAAGGGCATTCTACTACAAGGTCACTGCCATGTTCTTAGCATGCAGCCTATTGATGTCAAGTGTTCTCATACCCTCGGCAGAGCAAGAATCTCTAATTACTGCTCCAACATCTAAAAATTCCCTAGTGAAGTTGCTAAGCTTCTCAGGATCCTCCAATAGGATTTCAACAAAATCCCCAAGCATATTACGAAGTTTCCCTTCCCCAACGAATTTCTTCTCAAAACAATAAAACAAGAATTCCCGACGAAAACATTCTAAATAAGGTGGACTCTCTTCTAGAAACGGTTCAGGTACGATCCAGAGACGGATGTCATCTTGACACTTATTCCGGATTTTCATATAGAGATGGTGCAGATACGACCCAGAGACGAATGTCATTCTGACCATTATTCCAGACTATCATCTAGAAACGGTTCAGGTACGATCTAGAGACGGATGTCATCCTAACACTTATCCTAGATTCTCATCTAGAAATGGTGCAGATACGATCTAGAGACGGATGTCATCCTGATACTTATTCCAGACTATCTTCTAGAAACGGTTTAGGTACGATCCAGAGACGGATGTCATCCTGATACTTATTCTAGACTATCTTCTAGCAACAGTTTAGGTACGATCCAAGGATGGATGTCATCCTGATACTTATTCAGATCATCTTCTAGAAACGGTTCAGGTACGATCCAGAGACAGATGTCATCCTGATACTTATTCCAGAATATCTTCTAGCAACATTTCAGTTCACATAGTTTACCGTCCCCAATAGAGTTTATTTCTCTAACAACGAAAGTTCATCTCCCAGCATTTTAACTTCAACATATTTCAAGACCTACATTCTTCACCCCCAGCAACAGTCAGGGATTTATTTTCCCTAATTCAACAATGGAACAATTGACACGTTCATAAATTGCATACATACATCATTTCTACAAACATCATAGCATATGCAGCACAAATACATATATCACAATCTCATTTATTTTGAGAGCATCATGCAATTCATACATCATGACATCGCATGAAACTGACTTTACCTTTCCAGGTTGAGTTCACAGAAAGAATAACACTATCAACTTATACAACAGGTCAAAGATTAATGCCTGAAACCAGACAGGGACACAATCTACACGACTAAGTGGTATGAACTCCCGAAGCAAGATGAGTTTACAAATAAATGCAGCAGGCAACAGATTAATGCCTGAAACCAGACGGGGAACTATTTATGTGACCGACATTTTCAAGTTCCAGATTAATACTTGTAACAAGCCAAGACAACTATCTGTGAATGACCAATTGTAGATTAATATCTGTAACAAGCCAGAAAAACTATCTACATGAGGAGATTGAAGATTAACATATGTAACAAGCCAAGAAAACTATCTTTCTTTCTCTTACATATGAGATTAATACCTGAAACCAGACAGGACAACTATCTCAATGACCGACAAAATAAGTCCCAGATTAATACTTGTAACAAGCCAGGAAAACTATCTGTGGACAACTGATTATAGATTAACAACTAAAACAAGCTAGGAGAACTATCTACATGAGGAGATTGAAGATTAATACTTGTAACAAGCCAGGAAAACTATATTTCTTTCTCGGGTCAGAGATCAATACCTGTACCCATCCAGGACAACTATCTCAGCGACCAACAAAAGCAAGTTCCAGATTAACACCTGAAACCAGACAGGACAACTATCTGCGAACAACTGATTGTAGATTAACACCTGAAACCAGACAGGAAAACTATCTACATGACCAGATGAAGCAATCTTACACGGGTTCCTTCTCATCATCTGAATGTAGTCCAACACAGACTCATCCTGAAGCAATCTTACACGGGTTCCTTCTCATCATCCGGGTGTAGTCTAACATGGACTCATCCTGAAGCAATCTTACACGAGTTTCTTCTCATGATCTCCAAATGCAGTCTAACACGGGCTCATCCTAAAACAACCCTGCACATGCTCTTTTTATTACATTTTCAGATAACGGTTAATTCCATTATCCCTAGCAAGTCACTGTGAAGCCTAGATTTCAACCAGAAAGCAGCAAACTCTCATCTCTCTAGTATAGAGATAATTCCTCAGTAGAGCCATGGACAACTGAAGTTCCTAGACTCTATTCCCCACAGATTTTTTTCCCAAGCAGGAGAACAACAAAAATTAACTTTCCCCAGTGGACTCCTCCTCAGACAGTGGGAACAAGCATTCCCCATACGGTGACCTTTTATGAAGTCAGCATCTACTTTGGATGGCATCTTTAAGCCCATCTCCGACAATTCTCAGTCATCTTCTCCAAATGGCATATGTAAGCCCATTCCCTACACGATCAACCATCACATCATCAAGTGAAAATTTTTGGGCACTCTAATGTTCAATCATCTTCCAACTTCAGATCACGAAAGGCGAACAAGTCAATCTAAATCTTTAAGTTTAAGAAGATTGAACAGGGGCAGTTGTTGTACCCCAAAATTTGCCCTCTCATGTTTTCCAAGATTTTATCTTACATGGGTGATTACAAACACTTGTTTAGAGAAGATAAGTGTGATACGGTGGGAGAACTGACTATTGCTTTGCGTTTGTATTCGCACTTGTGCGGTTGAGCAAGAGTCGCCACCGACTTTTTATTTTATCCTAAAGGAAAGGTTAAAAAAGCACAGCAAAAACCTTTTGAGATATTTCGTGGGTCCGGGGGGTAGATTATGAAAAGGGAAGGTATTAGCACCCTTTTCATCCATGGTTATCCATGGGCTCTTAGTTACTTGGTTTTTTAGATCACTTGCCTTGATTTTCGATTGCTTGAAAATGGTGTGTGTGTGGGTGTTTTTGAAAATGTTTTTGAAGAAGATGCCTTGTCTTAGGCGACCAATGTATTTGACTCGTGTTTGAGTGTTTTACAAAAGTGTGTATCTTTTCGAAAAGATGTTTCAAATGTTTTTGAGAGTTTGTTTGAAAGTATTGTGGATTGTGGTTTTTGAAAAGGAGGAAAGTGTTTTTGCAAGTTGATCTGAAGTAACTAAGAGTTTTGTCTACCTCTATTGTACTCAAAGGTTTTCTCTATGTTTTCAACCCTTTTTAACAATTTTGTTCCACCATTGAATTTGGTGGACAATCTTGCGTTTAGGATGTTTTTCGGGACGGGCGCGGGTCATCGTATGGACCATGAATGCAATGGTGCCAGGCGTCTTTGGCAATTTGCTTTGAAGGGACTATGATCATTCCGTTTTAGGCAACATTCGAAAGCGTCATCGAGGGACTTATGATCATTTGAATTTGTTTTGCCAAAGATACTCGACGTGCAAACATGGCCCAATTTTTGAAAGGCAACAAGTGGATGTAACCCTAGAGGTGTTAGTGTGCAAGTGTGTTTTATTGCATACAAGAGTTTTTTTCTTTGAATTAGGTTTTTCTATTTCATTGATTTTATCTTGCCATACACGTCCTAATTACTAGCAATAAGAAGTGGAAATGTAAAATCCTACGCTATTACAACAATTAGGGGAGGGGGATACACATTTGTACATGGGGGGTTCAACGAGAAAAATAGACAAAAAAGAAAATAGCAAAAAACAAGATATAGAGAGAGAGAGAGGGAGCCCGCGCGCTGCTGGGAGGTCATCAGAAGTTCTGACTCAGATCCGCTGCCAGATGATCAACCTGTTAGTGAAACTGGATGAGTCAGAACTTCTGACTCTGGCACCTGCAAAATAGAACCTTGTTAGTGGGGAAATCAGAAGTTCTGATTTCCCTGCGCTGCAAGACAGAAGTTTGTTAATGGAGAAACCAGAAGTTCTGATTCTGCTGAAAAGGCAATAACTCTCAGAGGTTCTGATATCATTGACAGCAAAACAGGCTTCAGATGTGCTAACGTCAAAGTCAGCACTTGGCTTTTCCCTGTACTAATCGGAACATCTGCAATCCTGTTGTTACTCCAAAAAACAGGAAACATATTTGGAACAGGTCCAACAAATACAAAAAATGTTTCAGAGGTCAGAACCACCAAGATCACAGGCAATTCCTATACTGGCTCAGAACGTTCTGAGGTATGAAAATCCTCAGAACATAAACAGCAACAACATGATATTTACATTATGTTATTTGAATATGCACAGCTGATGATGCTTAACAGCGTGATGAGGGTCAGCAGGTGCTTACCTGACTGTTGGGGAAAGTTGTGGGTGAAAGTTTAGTTTTTGGTTCTGGTGGTGTTCTGGACATATTTTCTTTGGAAAGGGGAAGTAAAGGTGTATACGTATGCAGGGTCAGAAGTTTGGAAAGGGTGTTTTTGGTTTACAGAAAAAACTGGATATTTGATGAAGTTGAAGGTGAGAAACTCAAAGTTATGAAACAAAACTGGAGATTTTGGCAGAGTTTCAGAACGCTATGTTGCTAAGGGTTGTTGTTTCTCTCTTAGCAATTTTTCTGTTTCTTTTTCTGAATGCCTTTTGCAGTGGTGAAAGCTCTCTATTTATAGGCAAAGTTCTTGTGGATGCCTTGAACATTTAAAGCGCCAACAGAGTTTGAATTTGTTCTTTGACAGAAATTCCTGGGAAGTTGTGATAACAGCTAGCTTTCAGCCTAGGTTGCAGCAGCAGGCGTAGATTGGGGAGAAGTGACCTCTGAAGTGGGCGGTGGCGTGAAGACCCATGCCAGAATCTGTGCCAAAGCGTTTTCCCAGCCACACGTGAATGCTCAGGAGTGGTTGGAAGCATTAATGGGCATTAAATGGTGACAAGACCTATCAACATCAACATTCTGGTAATGGAAACCAGCGTTGAATCAGCAGCGTAAACCATGCTCTGGCCTTGGCTTCTTGTTGTCTTAGTAAGCTCTGGAGATTCTTCTGGCTTTCTGGTACGTTCCTTGGGTTTACTTCTGGACCTCCTGGGCTTAGAGCTTCTGTATCAGTGTAACACCCATTCTTCTGACCTTTTCAACTTCTGAATTCAGCATGTTCTGAAGGAGCCTTCAGATTTCCCTGCTTCTCTTGCATTCCTTTAGCAAATTCTGACTGAGCTTGTGTAACTGCTGAAGGGGCATGTTCTGTTTGAGGCTTACATATTGAACCACATGTACAACTTCTGATTGAACTGATGTAGCTGCTGAAGAGCCAACTTCTGACCACGCTGAGCCAAGCTTGCAACTTCTGACCGTTTTCATCTGGAATGGGTCCAGAAGTTCTGAAGCGCTGATTTTTTTTCTTAAACACTCATTTTAGAGAAGCGTTCTAAGTACTTAGAATTTGATTTTTCTCAAGATAAAAGCGTTGTTTTTGGAGTTCGTGAGATCATTTTGCTCTTGTAAGTGGCTTGCTTGGGCAAAAGGATAACTCAGGACTTGGATTTGTTTCAGAGGGACCTTGAAAATTCAAGATGGTTTCCTGAAGAAAGGGAGGGCAAATTTTGGGGTACAACAGTTGCCCCTGTTCAATCTTCTTGAACCTGAAGAGGCAAGTTTGCCTTTCGCGACTTGAAGGTAAAAGAAGATTGGACACTAAAGTACCCAGAAAATTTGCACTCGTCGATGTGATGGTAGAGGTGAATGGGCTTAAAGATTCCATTTGGTGATGGGCTTAAAGATGCCATCTGGTGCGATAGAATCTTGTCAGGGAATGGGCTTAGAGATTCCATCTGATAATGGGCTTAAAGATGCCATTTGGTGATGGGCTTAAAGATGCCATCTGGTGACTGCTGGTAGGAGGATGGGCTTATATATGTCATCTGGTTATGTTGAACTGTATGTCAATGGTGAGTGGACAAGTATCAGAAAGGCACTCATGTTTTGGAACATCTCTGAATTGGGGGTCCGAATGAGCAATAGATTGACATCCATGTCTGGAGAATCTGTAAACTATTTGAGATTGAATAAGCAATAGAGCAGCATCCGTCGTTGAGAAGCGTCCGTAAACTATTTTCAAAAGTTGAGAAGAGTCTGAACAAATTGGTAGATTAACATCCGTTGTTGGGGAAGAATCCGTAAACTGTTTTCAGAAGTCTTGAGAAGAATCTGAATAAGTGATAGGTTAACATCCGTTACTTGGAGAACCCGTGAACTGTTTTCAGAAGTCTTGAAGTTGAATAAGCAATAGAGCAGCATCCGTTGTTGGGACGCGTCCGTAAACTGTTTTCAAAAATTGCACCTGAACAAGTTGGTAGATTGACATCCATTGTTGGGAAGAATCTGTAAACTGTTTTCAGACGTCTTGAGAGGTTGAATAAGCAATAGAGCAGCATCCATTGTTGGGAAGCGTCCGTAAACTGTTTTCAAAAATTGCACCTGAACAAGTTGGTAGATTGACATCCGTTGTTGGGAAGAATCCGTAAACTGTTTTCAGACGTCTTGAAGAGGTACCGGTGTAGGGTTTCCTGAGGACGAGCTTGTGAAAAAACCGCATCTGGATGAATCTGGAATAAGTATCAGAATGTCGTCGTGTCCGGGTCACATCTGAACTATTTCTGGATGAATCTCGGAAGATGATCTGTGTCTGTCGACCGATCTTACCTGAAAAGGCAAAGGGTTAGTTGTATGCAATGTTATGATGCATGATGCAATGTATGTGACATCAATGGTTATGACATGAATGCGCATGTAAGCTGATGAGCTATCTTGCTAAGGATAAATGAATCTGAGATGGCTGAAGATAAAAGCATCTTGATTGCTGTCGGGGAAAATAAATCCTTGGCTGCTGCTGTGAAGGGCAAGAGTCTTCAATTGTTGAAAATGAGAGGTCTTGGGACCACTGTTGGGAGAATCAGAAGCTTGGGTTGTATGCCAAACTACTGGGGTCTTCCTGTTTTAAGGAGATCTGTGTAGGATTTCCTGACGATGAGTCCGTGTAAAACTGCATCAGGTTTTTGAACACTTTTGACATTCGAATGCCCCAAGTGGTGATGTAGATAAATTCCTGGCTTGTTACAGGTGTTGATCTGGAATTCTTCAGACGTGCCCTGGCTGGATACAGGAGTCGAGTCTGGAAATAGTCGTCAATAGATATGCCCTGGCTGGATACAGGAGTCGAATCTGGAATTGTGACAGTTGATAGATATGCCCTGGCTGGATACAGGAATCGAATCTTCAAACTCTTCAGACGTGCCCTGGCTGGATACAGGAATCGAGTCTGGAAATGTGGTCAACAGATATGCCCTGGCTGGATACAGGAGTCGAATCTGGAATTGTGACAGTTGACAGATATGCCCTGGCTGGATACAGGAATTGAATCTTCAAACTCTTCAGACGTGCCCTAGCTAGATACAGGAATCGAGTCTGGAAATGTGGTCAACAGATATGCCCTGGCTGGATACAGGAGTCGAATCTGGAATTGTGACAGTTGATAGATATGCCCTGGCTGGATACAGGAATCGAATCTTCAAACTCTTCAGACGTGCCCTGGCTAGATACAGGAATCGAGTCTGGAAATGTAATAGTTGATTTGTTGAACACTTTTGACATTGGAATGCCCCAAGTGGTGGTGAAGGAATCTTGAATCAGATTACTCTACATATTGAGAGATTTCTTGAAATCTTGACTGGACTGCCCCAGGTTAACTGAACTTTGAAAGATCTGTTGGACCTTGATTGGACTGCCCCGGGTTAATTGAATTTTGAAAGATCTGTTGGACCTTGACTGGACTGCCCCAGGTTAATTGAATTTTGAAAGATCTGTTGGACCTTGACTGGACTGCCCCAGGTTAATTGAATTGTGACATGTCATGCCCCTTGTTGATAAGAGATTTGATGGAAGTGTTATCCTCTTGAAGTGATTTTGCTTACTGAGAGAGTTTTCGTTCCTCCGAACATTCGCTGTATGAATTTCTTCGCTGTCAAACAAAAATCCAAGTGCAGACAGTGATATTCGAAGTTTTGATTCCAACGGAATGCTTTCCTTTTTTTGACATCGTTCGTTGTATTAAGAACTGAGAGTTTGCAACTTCAATGCGCATTTTCTTTTGAATTAACTGAGGGACTACCCTGCCCCAGGTTTATATCAAAGGTTTTGATTGTTTAGAACAGAAAACTCCTACTTCTTTGGCTCGAAGGGGTTGACTAGGGATTAACTTCCTTATAACTCCAGTGTTTGGGAATTGAAAGAAATGCTTGTACATCATCAGCAAGGTCTGTTCAAAAGCATACTGCATAAGATCATGGTATTGTTTCGTCATCCTCCCTCTAAAGGCTTACAGCTTTTTATCAAGAGTCAAATATCATAAAGAAAAGCATGAGAGTAGTGAAACGAATGGATGAATTCAAGACAAACATATGCAATGTGTGATACGGTGGGAGAACTGACTTGAGGTTTTGCGTTTGTTTTCGCAAATGTTTCGGTTGAGCAAGAGTCGCCACCGACTTTTTATTTTATCCTAAGGAAAGGTTAAAAAGCACAGCAAAAACCTTTTGAGATGTTTTCTTGGGTTCGGGGAGTAGATTATAGAAAGGGAAGGTATTAGCACCCTTTCTATCCATGGTTATCCATGGGCTCTTAGTTACTTGCTTAGATCACTTGCCTTTTGTTTTCAATTGTTTTAAATGGTGCTTGTGTATGTGTGTAGGTTTGAAAATGTTTTGAAAAGAAGCCAATGTGGTGGCAACCTTTGTAATGATCCATGTGGGGATGTATACAAAGGTGTATGTCTTTTGAAAAAAGGTTTTCATTTGTTTTTTGAAAGTTGTTTTGAGAGTGTAGTGATGTGTGGCTTTTGAAATAGGCAAGTGTTTTAGTTTGCAAGATTGATTCAAGTAACTAAGAGGTTATCTACTCCTAAATTTCTCAAAAGATTATTGCTATGTTTTAACCCTTTTAACAAGTTTGTTCCACCATTGCATTTGGTGGACAATCTCATGTTAGGATGTGAAAGGGACGGGCGCGGGTCATCGTTTAGACCATAATTGCAACGGTGTTAAGTATCTTTGGGCATTTCCTTTAAGGGACTTGATCATTTGTTTTTGTTTGTTTTGAAAAGTGTTATCAAGGGGACTATGATCATTCAATTTGTTTGTTTTGCCCAAAAAGACCTAACATGCAATATGGTCCGATTTTGAAAGGCAACAAGTGGAGTACCCTAGGGGGTGCAAGTGTGATTTGTGTGTCCATTTTCATGCTTGTTTGTCTTGAGATTATGTCATAACTATTTTTGTTGTTTTTCGCACACAAACCCTAATTCTAACATGGCATAATTAGAAAGCAATAAAAGCGCGAAAATAAATTTACTAAGCTATTACAAAACCAAATATGGGAAGGGGGGTACAAATATTCAAATGGGGATTTTGACAAGTAATGTAAACCTAAAACTATTACATCAATATTGAAATATTTTACAAGATAATTAATTGCATAATTTAAATAAATAAGAATAAATATGCAAGATGCAAAAAATGTTTTTTTGTATGTATGAAAAAGGAATTATTTGTGTAAGAATAAAAAGAAAATAAAAAGGTATTATTTTTGGGTTTTTTTCACATTTAGGGCAAAACCTTAATTCTATTAAAAATGTATTATTATTTAATTTAATACAAGTATTTGTTTATTATGTACAAAAATAAAAATAAAATGAAGTATATTATAAAAGAGTGTTTTTTATATCAAATATTAATAAAAATGAAAAATATAGATATTTTTGTATTCTAACCTAAATATATTAATATATATATATATATATATATATATATATATATATATATATATATATATATATATATATATATATATATATATATATATATATATATATATATATATATATATATATATATATATATATATATATATATATATATATATATATATATATATATATATATATATATATATATATATATATATATATATATATATATATATATATATATATATATATATATATATATATATATATATATATATATATATATATATATATATATATATATATATATATATATGTATGTATTAAGTTCTAAATATGCATTATATATAAATAATAATAATTTTTAATATGCATAAAAAAAAGGTATTTTTTATGTAAAATATTTTCAGAGGGTATAATAAAATAAAAATGAAAATAAAAGTATTTTTACCTATTTCTCAATATTTTAATGAAATGTATATATTTATTTATCTAAGTATTAATCAAAAGAAAAATCATATAAATACCTAATAAATTAAAAATGGTGAGAAAAAATATTTTTATATTTTTTTATGTCATGAGAAAAAATAAACAAAGTCAATCAAAAAAGAAAAAGGTCAAAAAGTTAAAGAAATAAGCAAATGGGCCTTGGGGGTGTAAAAGCAATTATGTGGTGCAAATAAGAAAAATGTTCCAGGCCCAGCCCAGAAGACTTGTCTTCAACCTCCAGCAAACAACGTTTGAAAATACGCGCGCCCTGTTCCTCATCTTCCAACTCTTGATCCCTGGCTTTTTAGCAAAGTCTCATAACATAAAAAATGTTCAACATGAAGAGACGATACTAACCATATGCATAACTTGATCTAACTCTCTAAGATGAGGGAGAATTTCTCCTCCCCCAAATCCTAACCTAGTTTTTCTGCCATTTTCAAACTCCAAATTCTCACAACTCAAGCAAAAGAAATGAAAAGTAAAAACATGTACATGTTCAGTGGCATGAGTAGAACCTTGTTTCTTCACAAACTTAAAACTAATGATGCCTAATAAGAGAGATACGAATTCAAAAATTTACCTGTTCAGTTGGAGTTCTATCTGGAGATGTAGGAACTTTCAGTGCAAGGTGATGATTGGATAAGCTTCCTTGAGGTCCAGGGATGTTATTCCAATGTTTACTTTGTCTTGAAAGCTTCTGAATCGAGCTAGAGAACTTCACCTGCAAGTCAGAAATGTGAAAATGGTGGAAGTGGTTAGAGTGATTACAGGTCGTGCTTTTGCTTTTGGTTATCTTGCATAGATGGTATGGAAGGTGTGTGAACTGGTTTTGGCAAGAATGCTTGAGAAAAATAGAAGTTGGCACTCAAACTGCAGAGGCAACTCTGTTTTTGCAGTTTGATGGTGTTTTTTGGTTTGATGATGTTTGGGAGGTAAATGGCTCGTGCAATAGCTTGGTTATGATGTGTGTAATGTGTTTGATAACTTTGTTCTTGTGTTTGTAAGCTAGTTTGTGAGTTGGTACAAGTTATGCCACATTTCTTGAACTTGAAGCAAACAAAAGCCACTTGATCATTCTAGCCTGTCCAGGCCCTCACACTATGCTGCATCTTTTTGTCTTGATCAGAGTGTTATGTCCATGAATCTTGTGTACAAAGATATGCATTGTACCATTTGATTTGTAAATTTGACATAAAGTTCTTCTTTTCAAAAATGGATAAACCAATTTTTCCAATTAAGGCTTAATTCCTTGTGTAATGACTATATGAACAAAACAAAGCTAAAACACAATGGATTGGCATTTAATTATTGAGTGTAACTTGGTTTAAGGACCTGTAATCAAGGGCATGCTGGTTTTGAGAAGTTTGCATAACTTATGAACATGAAAAATGGCCAATTCAAAAGTGAGTTTTTGCTATATTGTGAAATTCGATTCTCCCTAACCATGAGGTTGTTTGATGGGTTCTTGGATATTTTGGAAAGCTTGGAATATGTACTACAATCCATCTTTGAAGTGCAATTTGAAATTCCAAGTGGATGTGTATGGAAAATGGCCTTGAAGTGGGGTAGAAAAACTTGTCAAAATAGGTCAAAAATTCACTAAGTTAAGAATGGTTTAGTGCCCTTATTCAAAAATTTGTAACTTGAGATACAAGCGTCAAATGAGAAATATTTGTGAATCAAAGTTGTAGATTATGCAACAAGCTACAACTTTCATGTTTTGACTTTTGTTTGAATCCAAATGAATCATGGTGAAAGAGTGGGGCAAAGTTGGGAAAAAATTAGGGTTTTCCATAACTTAGAAAAATTCTAAGTTATAAAAAATTCCATTTTAAACCCTAATTTGCATTTCTTGGTTTCTTGGTGAACAAGTTTCATGATTTGGCATGTTTTGATGAAAAATGAATCTTGACTCTTGATTTTGACCAAAAAGTCAAAGTTTGACTTTTCAGTATACAGTCAAAATTGATCAATTGACTGGGAAATTCAACTGTCAATCTTGTGTACTTGGGATCTTTTGAGTTTGTTGAGCATGTCAAGATAATTACATGGGGTCCTTGAGTCCATATGTGAGCTTGGTTTGCCATTGGCTAGGTCAAACAGTCAAAAATTGCCTTTGTGCGGTCAAAACCCTAAAAATGACCATTTTGCCCTTTTGGTGATCTGATCAAATTTCTTGTGGAATTGTGATCTGTGATACGGTGGGAGAACTGACTTGAGGTTTTGTGTTTGTTTTCGCAAATGTTGCGGTTAGCAAGAGTCGCCACCGACTTTTTATTTTATCCTAAGGAAAGGTTAAAAAGCACAACAAAAACCTTTTGAGATGTTTTCTTGGGTTCGGGGAGTAGATTATAGAAAGGGAAGGTATTAGCACCCTTTCTATCCATGGTTATCCATGGGCTCTTAGTTACTTGGTTTTTAGATCACTTGCCTTGTTTTTCGATTGCTTTGGTGTGTGTGTGTGTGTGGGTGCTTTTTGAAAATGTTTTGAAAAGAGGCCAATGTGGTGGCAATCTTTGTAATGATCCATGTGGGGATGTATACAAAGATGTATGTCTTTTGAAAAAGTTTTCATTTGTTTTTGAAAGTTGTTTTGAAAGTGTAGTGATGTGTGATTTTTGAAATTAGGCAAGTGTTTTGTTTTGCAAGTTTGATTCAAGTAACTAAGAGGTTGTCTATTCCTAAATTTCTCAAAAGATTATTGCTATGTTTTAACCCTTTTAACAAGTTTGTTCCACCATTGTATTTGGTGGACAATCTTGTGTTAGGATGTGAAAGGGACAGGCGCGGGTCATCGTTTAGACCATAATTGTAACAGCGTTAAATGTCTTTGGGCAATTTCCTTTAAGGGACTTGATCATGTGTTTGTTTTTGAAAAGTTTTATCGAGGGACTATGATCATTCAAATTGTCTGTTTTGCCCAAAGAAGTTCAACATACAATATGGTCCATTCATTTGAAGGCAACAAAGTGGAGTACCCTAGGGGTGTTAGTGTGTAAGTGTGTTTTATTGCATACAAGAGTTTTTTCTTTGAATTAGGTTTTTCTATTTCATTGATTTTATCTTGCCATACACGTCCTAATTACTAGCAATAAGAAGCGGAAATGTAAAATCCTACGCTATTACAATAATTAGGGGAGGGGGATACATATTTGTACATGGGGGGTTCAACGAGAAAAATAGACAAAAAAGAAAATAGCGGAAAACAAGATATATAGAGAGAGAGAGGGAGCCTGCGCGCTGTTGGGAAGCTATCAGAAGTTCTGACCCAGATCCGCTGTCAGATGATCAACCTGTTGGTGAAACTGGATGAGTCAGAACTTCTGACTCCAGAACCTGCAAAACAGAACCTTGTTAGTGGGGAAATCAGAAGTTCTGATTTCCCTGCGCTGCAAGACAGAAGTTTGTTAGTGGAGAAACCAGAAGTTCTGATTTCCCTGCGCTGCAAGACAGAAGTTTGTTAGTGGAGAAACCAGAAGTTCTGATTCTGCTGAGAAGGCAATAACTC
Source organism: Vicia faba (assembly GCA_948472305.1). NCBI lineage: Eukaryota > Viridiplantae > Streptophyta > Magnoliopsida > Fabales > Fabaceae > Vicia > Vicia faba. The sequence continues at coordinate 1,647,855,539 of OX451737.1, read as the reverse complement.
TTAGAGGTTCTGATGTCATTGACAGCAAAACAGGCTTCAGATGTGCTAACGTCAAAGTCAGCACCTGGCTTTTTCCTGTACTAATCAGAACATCTGCAATCCTGTTGTTACTCCACAAAACAGGAAACATATTTGGAACAGATCCAGCAAAACAGCAAAAATGTTTCAGAGGTCAGAATCACCAAGGTCACAGGCAAGTCCTATACTGGCTCAGAATGTTCTGAGGTATGAGAGTCCTCAGAATATAAACAGCAATAACATGAATATTTACATTATGTTACTTGAATATCCACAGTTGATGATGCTTAACAGTGTGGTGAGGGTCAGCAGGTGCTTACCTGACTGTTTGGAAAGTGGTGGGTGAAAGTTAGCTTTTGGTTCTGGGGGTGTTCTGGACAGATTTGGAAAAGAGGAAGTGAAGGTGTATACGTGTATAGGGTCAGAAGTTTGGAAAGAGCGTTTTTGATTTACAGAAAAGAGCTGGATGTTTGATGAAGTTGAAGGTGAAAAACTTAAAGTTATGAAACAAAGCTGGAGATTTTGGCAGAGTTTCAGAATGCTACGTTGCTAGGAGTTTCGTTTTTCTCTTAGCAATTTTTCTGTTTCTTTTCTTGAACGCCTTTTGCAGTGGTGAAAGCTCTCTATTTATAGGCAAAGTTCTTGTGGATGCCTTGAACATTTAAGGCGCCAACAGAGTTTGAATTTGTTCTTTGACAGAAATTCCTGGGAAGTTGTGATAACAGCTATCTTTCAGCCTAGGTAGCAGCAGCAGGCGTAGATTGGGGGAAGTGACCTCTGAAGTGGGCGGTGGCGTGAAGACCCATGCCAGAATCTGTGCAAAAGCATTTTCCAAGCCACACGTGAATGCTCAGGAGTGGTTGGAAGCATTAATGGGCATTAAATGGTGACAAGACCTGTCAATACCAACATTCTGGTAATGGAAACCAGCGTTGAATCAGCAGCGTAAACCATGCTCTGGCCTTGGCTACCTGTTGTCTTAGCAAACTCTGGAGATTCTCCTGGTTTTCTGGTACGTTCCTTGGATCTACTTCTGGACAATCTGGACTTAGAGATTCTGTATCAATGTGACACCTATCCCTCTGACCTTTCATCTTCTGATTTCAACCTGTTCTGAAGGAGTCTTCATACTTTCCTGTTTCTCTTGCATTCCTTTAGCAAATTCTGACTGAGCTTGTATAACTGCTGAAGGGGTATGTTCTGTTTGAGGCTTACACTCTGAACCACGTTTACAACTTCTGATTGAACTGATGTAGCTGCTGAAGAGCCAACTTCTGACCACGCTGAGCCAAGCTTGCAACTTCTGACCGTCTTCATCTGGAATGGGTCCAGAAGTTCTGAAGCGCTGATTTTTCTAAAAAACACTTATTTTAAAGAAGCACTTAGAATTTGATTTTCCTCAAGATGAAAGCGTTGTTTCCGGAGTTTGTGAGACCATCTTGCTCTTGTAAGTGGCTTGCTTGGGTAAAAGGATAACCCAGGACTTGGATTTGTTTCAGGGGACTTTGAAAAATCTAAGATGGTTTCCTGAAGAAAGGGAGGGCAAATTTTGGGGTACAACAGTTGCCCCTGTTCAATCTTCTTTGACCTGAAGAGTTAGATTGGCGAGTTTGCCTTTCGCGACTCGAGGGTAAAAGGAGATTGGACACCAGAGTGCCCGAAAATTTGCACTTGCCTAGTATTGTATCAGCGATGTGATGGCGGGAATGGGCTTACAGATGCCATTTGGAGAGGCGGTAGATAGGGAGATGGGCTTACAGATGCCATCCGGAGACGTGACAGAACCTTGTCGGGAATGGGCTTATAGGTGCCATTAGGAAGTGTCGATCGCATAAGAGATTCCTTAGCGAGAAATTTGTATATTTGAGAAAGACAGATGTTTTCCTGGCTTGTTACAGGTGTTTGATCCTCAGTCTCATTATGCAGATATGCCCTGGCTGGATACAGGTATTGAATCTACAATCGGTTGCTCACAGATGTGCCCTGGCTGGATACAGGAGTCGAATCTGGAAATAGTCGTTAATAGACGTGCCCTGGCTGGATACAGGAATCGAGTCTTCGAACCCTTCAGACGTGCCCTGGCTAGATACAAGAATCGAGTCTGGAAATGTTATAGTTGATAGATGTGCCCTGGCTGGATACAGGAATCGAATCTTTGAACTCTTCAGACGTGCCCTGGCTAGATACAGGAATCGAGTCTGGAAATGTTATAGTTGATAGATGTGCCCTGGCTGGATACAGGAATCGAATCTTTGAACTCTTCAGACGTGCCCTGGCTAGATACAGGAATCGAGTCTGGAAATGTTATAGTTGATAGATGTGCCCTGGTTGGATACAGGAATCGAATCTTTGAACTCTTCAGACGTGCCCTGGCTAGATACAGGAATCGAGTCTGGAAATGTTGTAGTTGGTAGCTTTCTTTGGGATTGTCTTTTTTTCTGAAAAGGCAAGAGCATAAGTTGTATGCGATGTCATGATGTATGATATGCATGATGTTCAACATGAGATAGTGTTGTATGCGCTTTATCGTGTAGGTAAGCGAGATGTATGAAAATGTGAAAATGTTTATGAATGTAATTTTGTCTTAGGAAAATAAATCCTTGACGAACGGCCGAGGAGTTGCCCTGTGGGAGAGATATTTGGCCGAAGTTTTGATGAGAGACCTGCTGAGGACTTTAATGATGGATCCCGCTGGGGATAATGATGATAAACTCTGCTGGGGATGCCAAAGATAAAGTCCGCTGGGGATTGAAAGATAAACTCCGCTGGGGATTGAAAGATAAACTCCGCTGGGGATACCAAAGATATAATCCGCTAGGGATACCAAAGATAAAATCCGCTGGGGATACCAAAGATAAAATCCGCTGGGGATTGAAAGAACTTTGCTGGGGGCGATCTTCCGTGGCGATTAGCTGAGGATAACCCAGTTATAAGCCCTCGTGAGGAATAACTCTGAATAAAGTTAGGGAGAGACGTCTGTATTCTGCAGGGAACAAGCTTCCAGAATCTACTGGGGATAAGCTTTAAGACTTGCCGGGGAATGTTGTGTCCTTTCAGGATCGACGGGGAACCAACTCTGCTTGGGGAAAGCACTACTGAGCCTTGTTTTACTCTGCGGGGCGTTGAGATGATTTGGCCACATTCTTCAGTTGAACCTACCTTGGTGCCTTGGCGGACAAAACAACCAGACATTCATTAGACAACTTCGATTGCCCCTGTCTCTGGTGTCACCTGTAATCAATCTCTTGTTTCATATGCAAATATTTATGAATTAGCAATTTAATGTCAAATGCATATATCAAAAATGAACATTGGACGTTCTTCGCAAAACAAAACAGAAAAAAGAAAAACAGTGGCCATTTGTATGGACAAGTGAATTTGTATTGATTTTTGAGTTTGCCTGTAAATAGGCGTTTTTGTACAAGAGGCTGACATCCTAGTAAGAGGATATCGCCAAATAGTATAGAGTTTATAATTTGAAAAAGGAAACAAAACAGCTATGTGAACAATCCTACTGGGTTCCAACTCTGCTATCGCCTTTATGTCTTCGAATGTCTCATCGCTTTGCTGCCTGGTCGAAGATGAAGCTGATTGGTCAATGCCGAAATCTGGAGCCAGATAGTTGATACCGAATTCCGGATGCGAAGTGATCCAATGAGACATAGTGTTACGCTTTTATCCCTAACTTTTGCCTGGACCGCCCTTTCGGGTTTTCAGTCCACCGGGATACCCATTTTTGCCCAAGCCGCCCTTTCAAGTTTTCGACTTGCCGGGTGTACAGATTTTTATTCATTTCATCCCTTATTTTTGCCCGAACCCTTTTGGTTCGCCGGGAAGCCCTTATTTTTTCCTAGGTATGTCAACCTAGCGGGTCTTTTATGTGTAGTATTTTTTCACTATGTCTGCATTGGCGGGGTGAGGAAGGTCGTCACCATCCATGGTGGTTAGGATCATGGCTCCTCCTGAGAACACACGTTTAACCACAAATGGCCCTTCGTATGTAGGGGTCCATTTGCCCCGGGGATCACTTTGGGGAAGGATGATGCGTTTGATTACCAGGTCCCCAACTTGATACTCTTGTGGTCTGACTCTCTTGTTAAATGCTCTGATCATCCGTTTCTGATACGTTTGACCATGACAGATAGCAGTGAGCCTCTTCTCGTCAATCAGATTTAATTGATCAAGTCGAGTCTGGATCCAATCATCTTCATTCAAGTCTGCGTCCTTCATTATCCGGAGAGAGGGTATCTGGATTTCAATTGGCAAGACTGCCTCCATGCCATAGACCAAGGAGAAGGGAGTTGCCCCGGTTGACGTTCTGGCTGAGGTACGGTACCCGTGAAGAGCGAACGGTAACATCTCGTGCCAATCTTTATAGGTCACTGTCATCTTCTGCACAATTTTCTTGATATTCTTATTAGCTGCCTCTACAGCCCCATTCATCTTCGGCCGGTAGGGAGAAGAATTGTGGTGTTGTATCTTGAATTGTTCACAGAGTTCAGTGATCATTTTGTTATTGAGATTGGTACCATTGTCCGTAATGATTCTTTCTGGGACGCCGTACCGACAGATCAGATTATGCCGGATGAAACGTGCCACGACACTCTTGGTTACTGTGGCATAGGAAGCTGCCTCAACCCATTTCGTGAAGTAATCGATAGCCACCAAGATGAAGCGATGCCCATTGGATGTCGTTGGTCGGATCTCACCGATCATATCGATACCCCACATTGCGAAAGGCCAAGGTGCCGTCAGGACATTCAAAGGAGCCGGAGGGATATGCACCTTGTCAGCATAGATCTGGCATTTATGACAAGTTCGGGAGTGTTGGTAACAATCGGCTTCCATTGTGGACCAGAAATATCCTGCCCGAAGGATTTTCTTAGCCATGGTGTGTCCACTGGAATGCGTTCCAAACGTGCCTTCATGTAGTTCTATCATAATTTTCTCTGCTTCAGCCTTATCCACACAACGTAGCAGAGTTGAATCATGATTCCGTTTGTAGAGAATGCCGTTGCTGAGGAAGAATTTTGCAGCAAACCTCCTCATGAACTTCTTATCATTGACAGATGCACCTTCAGGGTATTCCTGGGCTTCCAAGTACCTCTTCACCTCATGATACCAGGGTTTTTCAATAACCTTCTCGGCCTCGAGCTCGCAGCAGTATGTTGGTTCATCCAACTTCCAGATAATAATTCGGGGAGCCTCATTGTCCCATTTAACTTTGAACATTGAAGACATCGTGGCTAGTGCATCCGCTAGCTGATTCTCCTCTCTGGGGAAATGCTCAAAAGTTATCTCTTCAAAGTGGGGAAGCAAGGTCAACACATACTCCTTGTAAGGAATAAGATTCGGGTGTTTCGTATCCCACTCGCCTTTGATCTGATTGATCACGAGAGCGGAATCTCCGAAAACACTTAGAAATTTGATCCTTAAGTCGATTGCAGCTTGTAAACCCATGATACATGCCTCATATTCTGCCATGTTGTTGGTGCAGCTGAAACATAATCGGGCGGTGAGTGGAGTATGAGTTCCCTTGGGGGATATGATTACAGCGCCGACGCTGTTACCCAAAGCATTGGAGGCTCCATCAAAATGCATAGACCATCGGGATCCTTCCTCAGGTCCTTCATCCGGTCCAGGTACTTCACAGTCAGTTACCACCATGATGTCTTCGTCCGGAAAATCAAAGTTCAACGATTGGTAATCATCCACAGGTTGGTGTGCCAAATGATCGGCCAGTACACTTCCTTTAATTGCTTTCTGAGTTGTATACTGGATGTCATATTCTGTCAAGATCATTTGCCATCTCGCTATTCTTCCAGTCAGAGCGGGCTTTTCAAATATGTACTTGATGGGATCCATTTTTGAAATCAATAAGGTAGTGTGAGTCAGCATATACTGTCTCAGCCGGCGAGCAGCCCATACAAGAGCGCAGCAAGTTTTCTCAAGCAGGGAGTAACGAGACTCACAGTCGGTAAACTTTTTGCTCAAGTAATAAATAGCGTGCTCTTTTCGGCCAGACTCGTCATGCTGCCCCAGCACACACCCCATTGAATTGTCAAGTACTGTCAAGTATAGTATCAGAGGTCTTCCTTCCACCGGTGGCATAAGAATGGGTGGCTCTTGGAGGTACTCCTTTATTCTTTCAAAGGCGGCCTGACATTCATCATTCCAGCGTATTACTTGATCTTTCTTCAGTAATTTGAAGATTGGCTCACAAGTAGCGGTCAGATGTGAGATGAATCGGGCAATGTAATTCAGTCGTCCCAGGAAGCCTCTGACTTCTTTCTCTGTCTTTGGAGTTGGCATCTCTTGTATGGCTTTTACCTTGGCAGGGTCCACCTGAATACCTTCATCACTTACAATGAAACCTAGCAATTTTCCGGACCTTACCCCAAAGGTGCATTTGTTGGGATTCAACCTCAGCTTGTATAACTTGAGTCGGTCAAACAACTTCCTCAGATGGTCAAGGTGCTCCTCCTCAGTTTGAGACCTTGCAATCATGTCATCAACGTATACCTCAATCTCATGATGGATCATATCATGAAATAAAGCAACCATGGCACGTTGATAGGTTGCCCCAGCATTTTTCAATCCGAATGGCATGACCTTATAACAGAAGGTGCCCCACTGAGTCACAAATGTAGTCTTCTCCATATCCTCTGGAGCCATCTTGATCTGATTATACCCTGAAAAACCATCCATGAAGGAGAACACCTTGTGTTGAGCTGTATTGTCAACAAGGACGTCAATGTGAGGTAGGGGGAAGTCATCCTTGGGACTGGCCCTGTTCAGATCCCTGTAATCAACACACATTCTGACTTTACCGTCCTTCTTCGGTACTGGTACCACATTGGCAACCCACTGAGGGTAAGAAGTCACTGCAAGGAACCCGGCATCAAACTGTTTCATAACCTCGGCCTTGATCTTTTCAGACATCTCTGGACGCATCCGTCGGACCTTTTGCTTTACCGGAGGGCAATCTTCCTTGGTTGGCAGATGGTGAACTACAATGTCGGCATCCAACCCAGGCATATCTTCATAGGACCAAGCAAAAATCTCCATGTAATCTTGTAGCATTTGGATCAATCGTTGCTTCACGCCGAGCTCTAGATTGGCACCAATCTTGACCTCTTTCATATACGTCTCAGTACCCAGGTTAATTGTCTCTACCGGCTCTTCATGTGGTTGAATAGCTCTCTCTTCCCGGAGTAGCAGTCTTGCGAGTTCACCAGGCACTTCGCAATCATCTTCACCTTCGTCTTCGGCCAAGTTGATCGGATTTTCGAAGTCATAACTGGCGGTAGCAGAGCTGTTACCAGTAAGATCCAGAGTGGATTGAAACCTGTATAAGTGAGTGTGTGTGAATATAGCTGTTTTGCAATATATATAACACAGAAAGGAAAAGGAGCACAAGATTTGAAATGCAACAAACGTCCAATGTTTTGATTGATGATATATGAAAATGTCATACAAAAAGCCCTCACAAATGGAGCTACGATGCCCCGGGTAGGACACCGAGCCAACAAAGTTTTAACATATTGTTTGTTACAAATTGGGAATCAAAAGAAATTAATTACTGCGTGACAAATGTGATAGGGGTAAAATCCTTTGTCGTCCAGTTGCTTGGTCCGTTGCTGTTAGTCGGGTAGATCCAACTGTCAAATTCTGCTTCCTCTACATCCTCCTCGATAGCATTCACCCTTGAGCTGGAGATAAACACCGGAGCCTTTCCGATTTTCTCTTTGCGCACAGCCTTCTGAGCCTCTGCAGTAAAGCCTAGCCCAAACTTGTCGTTCTTCTGAGTGAAGTCAGGAAGCTGACCCCAGTTTGCACAATTGCCTTTCTGAACCACAGCCCGGGCATCCCTTAGGGAAGCCATCTTCAAGGAAACATTCTCTTCGACTATTGTTTCTGCTGCTGCTGAAATTGGATGCACCTCCTCGAAATGCTGAAAGGGGGTCTCAATAAACTCCCCGTCCATCTCAATGTATCTGAAGGAATTCAAATGGCTCACCATATACTCCTCTTCTCCTTGCACAGTGACGATCTTCCCCCTGACGGGATACTTCAGCTTCTGGTGCAAGGTGGAGGTCACTGCCCCAGCTTTATGGATCCAAGGTCGACCCAGCAGACAAGAGTATGATGGACGTATATCCATCACATAAAAGGTAGAGTCAAACACTTGAGAGCCCACACGAATAGGGATGTTAACCTCTCCATGAACCATCCTCTTGGAACCGTCAAAGGCCCTGACGATGATATTGCTGGGTTTCAATTCCAGGCCTTTATAATCCAGACGGTCTAAAGCCTTTTCGGTAGAACATTCAAATAAGAACCAGTATCCACCAATACATGCGCCAGAGTAGTGTCCCTGCATTCGATAGAGACATGCAGGGCATCATTGTGGTCTTTCCCCTTCGCAGTCAGGTCAGCATCTGAAAAACCCAAACCATTGTCTGCTGTTAGATTTGCTATGCAATCGGTGAACTGGACTGCAGACGTCTCTTGCGGCACATGGGCCGTCTTGAGAAATGAAATCAAGGCCTTAGCATGGGCCTCAGAGCATAGCAATAAGGAGAGCAGGGAGATCTTGGAGGGCGTATGCCCCAGCTGTTCGACAACATTGAAATCACTTTTCTTTATTATTTTTAGAATCTCCTCCATTTCTTGTCGGGAGGCCTCAGCATTTATGGGTATTGGTGCCTCCATCCGGGCAGGCTCTTCTTCAATCCCTTTGCCCCGAGCATTTGATGACTCAGCAGCAAGGGACATAACTTGATCAGCAACAGGAACAGGTAAACTTGTAGGTTTTATAAGGAGGGGTTTTCGAATAGCGGGCGGTGCAATGTCAGGCGAGAAGAGCCTGCCACTGCGGGTGACCTTGGCTGGACCAGTGATATCGCAGATACTGGCGTCAGTGTTGAATTCTTGTTTGATTCCATTTACATACACGTCTGCCCCATAATGCCAGGGGACAGCTTTATCAGATATGTAGGGGAGAGGCCCCGGGACAGTAATAATCACAGGTGCAACAGTCATGATTTGAACAGGCTTCTTGGGGGGAGCCTTGATTGGATTTTTGAAGATGGTAACCACAGAAACTTCTTTTATCGGAACCAACTGAACAGCAGACTTTTTGAATAGAATTTCCTTGCTATCCATTAGGCCTTGGACGCCTAACCTCAGCAAGGGACAACCAGATAGGGAAACAGCACAGAACAGGCAACCTTCACTGCAACCCGGAAATAAACCGGCCCGTAGTAGGTTCTTCTTAACGGTCTTCAAAGGGGTAACAACTTCATCTACCGAAAAAGCGTACATTTCTTCCTCAATGGCATTTACTCTATGCTGGGGCATAGGAGCAGTTACAACATTTGGTCTTTCTGGCGCTTCAAACTGAATTTCCTTTGCATCGATCAGATCTTGCACTTTGTTTCTCAAGGCCCAGCAATCATCAGTAGTGTGCCCGGGACTATCAGAATGATAAGCACACCGGGCATTTGGGTTATACTTAGGAGACGCAGTGTTGACAACCTTAGGAGCTTCTTTGAGGGTCACCAGGTTGGTGGATAACAGTTGGGGTAAAATTTGAGATAAGGTCATACTCAGTCGGGTATACTGCCTCTTGGGCCTTTCGCTTCTTTGTTGATTGTACTGCTGAGGAGCAGCAACAGGTTTGGAGATGACCAAAGCATTGACGGCTTGGCGACTTTCGGGCTTGACCTGTCTTCTAGGACCAAAGACGGCACTTGCTTCTTTCTTAAACGTCCTCTTCTCAGCACTTGTGGAGGCAGTCTTTTGTATTTTGCCTGACCTGATGCCAGCTTCAATTCTTTCTCCTGTCAATATCAAATCTGTAAACCCAGCGGAAGAGTTACCAACCAAATGATTGAAAAATGGACCAGACAATGTCCCAAGGAACATATCAACCAGCTCACGATCAGTCAATGGAGGCTGCACCCTGCCAGCCAAATCTCTCCATTTTTGAGCGTACTCTTTGAACCCTTCACCCGTTCCTAGAGACATACCCTGAAGTTGGGTACGCATAGGAGCGAGATCAGAATTGTATTGGTATTGCCTGTAGAATGCGGTTGCCAAATCTTCCCAGTGTCGGATGCTAGCTCCATCCAATTGATAAAACCATTCAAGTTGTGACCCCGAGAGGCTATCTTGGAAGAAGTGAATCCAGAGGTTCTTATCTGCCGTGTAAGGTTGGATTTTCCTTACGTACGACCTTAGATGCAGCTTTGGGCAGGAGACCCCATCATACTTGGCGAAGGCAGGTGCCTTAAACTTGTGTGGAATTACTACTCCAGAAGATAACCCCAAATCTCCGAAATCCAGTCCCGGCACATTCTGAATTTCCATGGCGCTCAAGCGATCCTCCAATTGCTTATATCTGTCAGCAACAGGTGGGTATTGTTCGTCGTTATAGTCCGTCTCGTTGTCGGAGACTGCGGGACTAGGAGCTCCTCCCCCTTGGGGACTGTTTTTCTCAGCAGAAGAAGTAGTTGGATCAGCTTCATTGTGGAGTGTGTTCCCAAATCTGCGTCCGGTGTTGAACAATGCAGTTCTCTTTTTCTTCTTCTTCTTCAGGAGTAGAGTCTTCAACTCTTGCTGACCTTGGGCTAGGCTTAGGACCACCTCTTGAAACTGTGCACTTTGGGCCTGAAGGGCCTTGATTGCTTGCTCACTGGAGGAGTCTGGATTCATGATGACTGACTGTTCACACAAACAGCGAAGAAAATTAAGCAACCTATGAAAAAGGGTACCTGCCATGCATATGGTGCAATGGAATGCGTATGTATGCAATGCATTCAAGGATTTAGAATATTCAAAATTTGTTGTAGACAAAAAAAGAACGCACATCATATTAATAAGGAGAAATTCGTTAGTACATAAATGCCCCATGGGCCAAATATTACAAAATGACTCCTCAAGGCAGAAAAACATTGCGCATCCTCTTTGGTGCGATGTAGGTGTTGAGATTCCTCTCCTCGTGCAGCAGGCGGGTGAGTTCCAGGACCTTCTTTTCACTAGCATGTAGACTGGTCTCAAGAGAATTCCGTTCTTCCTTAAGCTGGACCCAGCTCTTCTGCATTTCTTCCCAGGAGGTGGGCATGTCGGGATGTCGAATGGTGTAGGATGCCTCTCCTTCCAAGACTGGTTCTTTGATCACAGGGAGCATATGAGGATAAGGCATTACTAACTTCTGGGAGCGGGCTCGTACCCATTTGAGATAAGGTTCCAACGGGATGGAGTTCCTGTGCCCCAGTGTCTTGCTGTCTATCCTACTTGGCATACTCCAAGCTCTGATAAATCTCTGGCGAAGTCCTTGAGTATCGTTGTCGAAGTCAAAAACTATGTTAGGAATTAACATGTCATGAGGGCCATCCCTCCGAGCATAACCAAACTGTCTCCAAGCCAGGCATGGGTTGTAAGTAATACCTCCTTTGATTCCAAATAAAGGAACATTAGGGTACTCCCCACAACGATCAATGATAGTGATGTCTTCCCTAGACCTAGGGCACCAATGTATATCTGCATGCGTGAGAGTCATTAACCGTTGTGACCATCTCAAACCCCGCTCGTTCTTTAAAACTGTTTGTGGAAGGTGAGAAATAAACCACCTTCCCAAGAGAGGAGTGCAACACATAAGGACGCCCCTTCTTCTCATGGTTCGAGTGTAACATGAGTGAAGGATGTCCCCCAGCAACGTAGGTATAGGATTCTTGGTCATGAAGATCTGGACAGCACTGATATCAATAAGCTGATCTGGGTTAGGGAATAACACCAAACCATAGACAAGGAGGGCCAGAACTTCTTCAAAAGCTCGTAGGTCAAGGGAGTTCCAACATTCTTGGGCCTTCTCGAACAGGAACCTGGCTAAGAAACCCTTGATACCACTTCTAACTTCCCAATGTCCCTTGAGGTCAGATGACTGTAGGTGCAAGGCTTTAGCAATCTCTTCAAGCTTGGGTTCCTTTTCCGTACCGTTGTAGGGTAGTCGATCAAGGATAGGGACCTTTAGGAGTCGGGAGAACTCTTCCAATGTAGGCACCAATTGATAATCCGGAAAAGTGAAACAGTGATGCAGAGGGTCAAAAAACTGGAACAGGACTTTTATCAAATCCTCCTCAATGTTGGTGTTGACCAAGCTGATGAGTCTTCCATGTCTCTCACTGAATGAAGAACCTTCGGGAATCCTGGACAGAAGTTCCTTAAGATGAGGAGGGATCTTCACAAGGCTAATCTGAATTGTCTTTCTGCGAGCAGTTTCCATGTCCTATAAAACAAGAACAAAGATGAAGATTCGAAACCCTTGAAATGGTTAGTTAATGCTCATGATGTTGTATGATGTTATGATGTTATGATACACCACAAATATTCACAAAGGTAAACATGGTAAGGCACACAAGTCACACAAGACAAACCCTTAGAGTTTAGGCCTGCATGAGGTCTGGGTATTACCCTCTTGAAGTTTGGTGGGCTCAACCTGTCCTATTAGAAGTAACTGGGTTCTAAAGGTCCCAATATCACTGGATTACTTTCATTGTTCATCGTTTCGATTTAGCCACTGAACTAGCGACCGAAATATTCCAGGAAAGCAACCCTCAATTGAGTGTAGTATCGAGTATCAACCAACCTCGGACTGCACCAAAGTCAGTTATCTCACTACCCTAAAAAGGCCAAGATGGTTTGATTAAGGTTCCTAAGGTCAGTTGATGCTTCACGACACCACGCGGCGGCCCCGTACTCTCCTTGACTGAACTCAAGGGTTACCGGTATGCACCAAAGTGCCACATCAACGTAGCAGACTGCTTCAACCATGTCGGTATACCCCGCACAGTTCCCTCACAGCCTTGTTGCTACTTTCTAAGAAGGTATCCCCAGATCCGGGTTAGGATCTATAAAACTCCGATACAAAGCCCACAAATGTAAAGCAAACAAAGCAATCAATTTGAAAACAAAGGTGATCTAAACCCTAAGGTTACTCCACTTTTAAAGTCATTTCCCCAGCAGAGTCGCCAGTTCTGTGATACGGTGGGAGAACTGACTTGAGGTTTTGCGTTTGTTTTCGCAAATGTTGCGGTTAGCAAGAGTCGCCACCGACTTTTTATTTTATCCTAAGGAAAGGTTAAAAAGCACAGCAAAAACCTTTTGAGATGTTTTCTTGGGTTCGGGGAGTAGATTATAGAAAGGGAAGGTATTAGCACCCTTTCTATCCATGGTTATCCATGGGCTCTTAGTTACTTGGTTTTTAGATCACTTGCCTTGTTTTTCGATTGCTTTGGTGTGTGTGTGTGTGGGTGCTTTTTGAAAATGTTTTGAAAAGAGGCCAATGTGGTGGCAATCTTTGTAATGATCCATGTGGGGATGTATACAAAGATGTATGTCTTTTGAAAAAGTTTTCATTTGTTTTTGAAAGTTGTTTTGAAAGTGTAGTGATGTGTGATTTTTGAAATTAGGCAAGTGTTTTGTTTTGCAAGTTTGATTCAAGTAACTAAGAGGTTGTTTATTCCTAAATTTCTCAAAAGATTATTGCTATGTTTTAACCCTTTTAACAATTTTGTTCCACCATTGTATTTGGTGGACAATCTTGTGTTAGGATGTGAAAAGGACAGGCGCGGGTCATCGTTTAGACCACAATTGTAACGGCGTTAAATGTCTTTGGGCAATTTCCTTTAAGGGACTTGATCATGTGTTTGTTTTTGAAAAGTTTTATCGAGGGACTATGATCATTCAAATTGTCTGTTTTGCCCAAAGAAGTTCAACATACAATATGGTCCATTCATTTGAAGGCAACAAAGTGGAGTACCCTAGGGGTGTTAGTGTGTAAGTGTGTTTTATTGCATACAAGAGTTTTTTCTTTGAATTAGGTTTTTCTATTTCATTGATTTTATCTTGCCATACACGTCCTAATTACTAGCAATAAGAAGCGGAAATGTAAAATCCTACGCTATTACAATAATTAGGGGAGGGGGATACATATTTGTACATGGGGGGTTCAACGAGAAAAATAGACAAAAAAAATAGCGGAAAACAAGATATATAGAGAGAGAGAGGGAGCCTGCGCGCTGTTGGGAAGCTATCAGAAGTTCTGACCCAGATCCGCTGTCAGATGATCAACCTGTTGGTGAAACTGGATGAGTCAGAACTTCTGACTCCAGAACCTGCAAAACAGAACCTTGTTAGTGGGGAAATCAGAAGTTCTGATTTCCCTGCGCTGCAAGACAGAAGTTTGTTAGTGGAGAAACCAGAAGTTCTGATTTCCCTGCGCTGCAAGACAGAAGTTTGTTAGTGGAGAAACCAGAAGTTCTGATTCTGCTGAGAAGGCAATAACTCTCAGAGGTTCTGATTTCATTGACAGCAAAACAGGCTTCAGATGTGCTAACGTCAAAGTCAGCACCTGGCTTTTTCCTGTACTAATCAGAACATCTGCAATCCTGTTGTTATTCCACAAAACAGGAAACATATTTGGAACAGATCCAGCAAAACAGCAAAAATGTTTCAGAGGTCAGAATCACCAAGGTCACAGGCAAGTCCTATACTGGCTCAGAACGTTCCGAGGTATGAGAGTCCTCAGAATATAAACAGCAATAACATGAATATTTACATTATGTTACTTGAATATGCACAGTTGATGATGCTTAACAGTGTGGTGAGGGTCAGCAGGTGCTTACCCGACTGTTTGGAAAGTGGTGGGTGAAAGTTAGCTTTTGGTTCTGGGGGTGTTCTGGACAGATTTGGAAAAGAGGAAGTGAAGGTGTATACGTGTATAGGGTCAGAAGTTTGGAAAGAGCGTTTTTGATTTACAGAAAAGAGCTGGATGTTTGATGAAGTTGAAGGTGAAAAACTTAAAGTTATGAAACAAAGCTGGAGATTTTGGCAGAGTTTCAGAATGCTACGTTGCTAGGAGTTTCGTTTTTCTCTTAGCAATTTTTCTGTTTCTTTTCTTGAACGCCTTTTGCAGTGGTGAAAGCTCTCTATTTATAGGCAAAGTTCTTGTGGATGCCTTGAACATTTAAGGCGCCGACAGAGTTTGAATTTGTTCTTTGACAGAAATTCCTGGGAAGTTGTGATAACAGCTATCTTTCAGCCTAGGTAGCAGCAGCAGGCGTAGATTGGGGGAAGTGACCTCTGAAGTGGGCGGTGGCGTGAAGACCCATGCCAGAATCTGTGCAAAAGCATTTTCCAAGCCACACGTGAATGCTCAGGAGTGGTTGGAAGCATTAATGGGCATTAAATGGTGACAAGACCTGTCAATACCAACATTCTGGTAATGGAAACCAGCGTTGAATCAGCAGCGTAAACCATGCTCTGGCCTTGGCTACCTGTTGTCTTAGCAAACTCTGGAGATTCTCCTGGTTTTCTGGTACGTTCCTTGGATCTACTTCTGGACAATCTGGACTTAGAGATTCTGTATCAATGTGACACCTATCCCTCTGACCTTTCATCTTCTGATTTCAACCTGTTCTGAAGGAGTCTTCATACTTTCCTGTTTCTCTTGCATTCCTTTAGCAAATTCTGACTGAGCTTGTATAACTGCTGAAGGGGTATGTTCTGTTTGAGGCTTACACTCTGAACCACGTTTACAACTTCTGATTGAACTGATGTAGCTGCTGAAGAGCCAACTTCTGACCACGCTGAGCCAAGCTTGCAACTTCTGACCGTCTTCATCTGGAATGGGTCCAGAAGTTCTGAAGCGCTGATTTTTCTAAAAAACACTTATTTTAAAGAAGCACTTAGAATTTGATTTTCCTCAAGATGAAAGCGTTGTTTCCGGAGTTTGTGAGACCATCTTGCTCTTGTAAGTGGCTTGCTTGGGTAAAAGGATAACCCAGGACTTGGATTTGTTTCAGGGGACTTTGAAAAATCTAAGATGGTTTCCTGAAGAAAGGGAGGGAAAATTTTGGGGTACAACATGATCCAAACTTGATCAAATGGTCCATGTGAGTTCATAATGTTGATGTGGGTCAAATTTCATGAGGTTTGACTGTCAATTGGCCACAGTTGACTTTTTCCCCAATACAGTTGATTTCTAGGTCATCTGTCCAATTGACTGGGCAAAACTTGGAATCAAGACTTGAAACTTGGTATGGGTAAACTTGGGAGTCCAATATGAAGCATGAAAGTCATCTTAGGCATTTTAGGCCAAAACATCTTTGTTCAGACACAAACCCTAATTTGAGTCCACAGTGCAAGGAGAAGTCTTGAGCAGAGGAAACCCTAACTGGATCTTGATCTTCAAGGTTTTTGTGATGAGAAAATGTTGAGGAAATGGGAGGGCAAATTTTGGGGTACAACAGTTGCCCCTGTTCAATCTTCTTGGACCTGAAGAGTTAGATTGGCAAGTTTGCCTTTCGTGACTCGAGGGTAAAAGGAGATTGGACACTAGAGGGCCCGGAAATTTGCACTCGCATGTTGGAGTCTCAACAATGTCGGGAATGGGCTTACAGATGCCATTTGGAGAGATGGTGGATAGGGAGATGGGCTTATAGATGCCATCTGGAAATGTTGATCGCATAAGAGATTCCTTAGCGAGAACTTGTGTATTTTGAGAGAGACAGATGTTTTCCTGGCTTGTTATATGTGTTTGATCTTCAATCTCTTTATGTAGATATGCCCTGGCTAGATACAGGTATCGAATCTACAATCGGTTGCTCACAGATGTGCCCTGGCTGGATACAGGAGTCGAATCCGGAAATAGTTGTCAACAGACATGCCCTGGCTGGATACAGGAATCGAATCTTCGAACTCTTCAGACGTGCCCTGGCTAGATACAGGAATCGAGTCTGGAAATGTGGTCAACAGATATTCCCTGGCTGGATACAGGAGTCGAATCCGGAAATGTTGTAGTTGATAGATGTGCCCTGGCTGGATACAGGAATCGAATCTTCGAACTCTTCAGACGTGCCCTGGCTAGATACAGGAATCGAGTCTGGAAATATGGTCAACAGATATGCCCTGGCTGGATACAGGAGTCGAATCCGGAGATGTTGTAGTTGATAGATGGTTGTCTTTGGGATTGTCTTTTTCCTGAAAAGGCAAAAACATAAGTTGTATGCAATGTCATGATGTATGATATGCATGATGTCATGATGTTCAACATGAGATAGTGTTGTATGCACTTTATCATATATGTAAGCAAGAAGTATGGAAATGTGAAATGTTTATGAATGTAATTTCGTCTTAGGAAAATAAATCCTTGACGAACGGCCGGGGAGTTGCTCTGTGGAAGAGATACTTGGCCGAAGTTTTGATGAGAGGCCTGTTGAGGACTTTAATGATGGATTCCGCTGGGGATAATGATGATAAACTCCGCTGGGGAACACCAAAGATAAACTCCGCCGGGGAACACCAAAGATAAACTCCGCCGGGGATTGAAGGAACTTTGTCGAGGGCGATCTTCCGTGGCAATTAGCTAAGGATAACCCAGTTATAAGTCCTTGTGAGGAAATAACTCTGAAATAAAACTCGGGAGAGATGTCCGTACCCTGCAGGGAACAAGCTTCCAGAATCTACTGGGGATAAGCTTTAAGACCTGCCGGGGGCTGTTGTGACTTTTCAGGATTGACGGGGAGTCAACTCTGCTTGGGGAAAGTACTGCTGAATCTTGTTTTACTCTGCGGGGAGTTGAGATGATTTAGTCACATTCTTCGGTCGAATCTACCCGGGTACCTTGGCGGACAAAGCAACCAGACTGCATCAGACAACTTCATATTGCCCCTGTTTCTGATGTCACCTGTAATTAATATTTTGTTTTATATGCAAAATATTTATGAATCAGCAATTTTAATGTCAAATGCATATATCACAATGAACATTGGACGTTTTTCGCAAAACAAAACAGAAAAAGGAAAAACAATGGCAATTTGTATGGACAAGTGAATTTGTATTGATTTGAACTTTTCCTGTGAATAGGCGTTTTTGTACAAGAGGTTGACATCCTAGTAAGAGGACGCCGCCAAATAACATAGAATTTACAATTTTGAAAAGGAAACAAAACAGCTATGTGAACAATCCCACTGGGTTCCAACTCTGCTATCGCCTTTATGTCTTCAAGCCTCTCATCACTTTGCTGCTTGATTGTAGATGAAGCTGATTGGTTGATGCCGAAGTCTGAGCCAGATAGCTGATGCCGAATTCCGGATGCGAAGTGATCCAATGAGGCATAGTGTTACGCTTTATCCCTAACTTTTGCCTGGACCGCCCTTTCGGGTTTTCAGTCCACCGGGATACCCATTTTTGCCCAAGTCGCCTTTTCAGGTTTTCGACTTGCCGGGTGTACAATTTTTTCATTTCATCCCTTATTTTTGCCCGAACCCTTTTGGTTCGCCGGGAAGCCCTTATTTTTAACTAGGTATGTCAACCTAGCGGGTCTTTTATTTATGCGTAGTATTTTTTTACTATGTCTGCATTAGCGGGGTGAGGAAGGTCGTCACCATCCATGGTGGCTAGGATCATGGCTCCTCCTGAGAACACATGCTTAACCACAAATGGCCCTTCGTATGTAGGGGTCCATTTGCCCCTGGGATCACTTTGAGGAAGGATGATGCGTTTGATTACCAGGTCCCCAACTTGATACTCTTGCGGTCTGACTTTCTTGTTAAATGCCCTGATCATCCGCTTTTGATAC
The DNA here is from genome assembly GCA_948472305.1 of Vicia faba. Lineage (NCBI taxonomy): Eukaryota > Viridiplantae > Streptophyta > Magnoliopsida > Fabales > Fabaceae > Vicia > Vicia faba. The sequence continues at coordinate 1,647,836,875 of OX451737.1, read as the reverse complement.
GTTTGACCATGACAGATAGCGGTGAGCCTCTTTTCGTCAATCAGATTTAATTGATCAAGTCGAGTCTAGATCCAGTCATCTTCATTCAGATCTGCATCTTTCATTATTCGGAGAGAGGGTATCTGGACTTCAATTGGCAAGACTGCCTCCATGCCATAGACCAAAGAGAAGGGAGTTGCCCCGGTTGACGTCCTTGCTGAGGTACGATACCCATGAAGAGCGAACGGTAACATCTCGTGCCAATCTTTATAGGTCACTGTCATCTTCTGCACAATTTTCTTGATATTCTTATTAGCTGCCTCTACAGCCCCATTCATCTTCGGCCGGTAGGGAGAAGAATTATGGTGTTGTATCTTGAATTGTTCACAGAGTTCAGTGATCATCGTGTTATTGAGATTGGTACCATTGTCCGTAATGATTCTTTCCGGGACACCGTACCGACAGATCAGATTATGCCGGATGAAACGTGCCACGACGCTCTTAGTTACTGTGGCGTAGGAAGCTGCCTCAACCCACTTTGTGAAATAATCGATCGCCACCAAGATGAAGCGATGCCCATTTGATGCCGTCGGTCGGATCTCGCCGATCATATCGATGCCCCACATTGCAAAAGGCCAAGGTGCCGTTAGGACGTTCAAAGGAACCAGAGGGATATGCACCTTGTCAGCATAGATTTGACATTTGTGACAAGTTCGAGAGTGTTGGTAACAATCGGCTTCCATTGTGGTCCAGAAATATCCTGCCCGAAGGATTTTCTTAGCCATGGTGTGTCCACTGGAATGTGTTCCAAATGTACCTTCATGCAGTTCTATCATGATCTTCTCTGCTTCGGCCTTATCCACACAACGTAGTAGAGTTGAATCATGATTCCGTTTGTAGAGAATTCCGTTGCTGAGGAAGAATTTTGCAGCAAACCTCCTCATGAACTTCTTGTCATTGACTGATGCGCCTTCAGGGTATTCCTGAGCTTCCAAGTACCTCTTCAACTCGTGATACCAAGGTTTTTCAGTCACCTTCTCAGCCTCAAGCTCGCAGCAGTATGCCGGTTCGTCCACCTTCCAGATAATGATCCGGGGAGCCTCATTGTCCCATTTAACTTTGAACATTGAAGACATCGTAGCTAGGGCGTCCGCTAGCTGATTCTCCTCTCTTGGGAAGTGTTCGAAAGTTATTTCTTCAAAGTGGGGAAGCAAGGTTGACACATATTCCTTGTAAGGAATAAGGTTTGGGTGTTTCGTATCCCACTCGCCTTTGATCTGATTGATCACGAGAGCGGAATCTCCGAAGACACTCAGAAACTTGATCCTTAAGTCGATTGCAGCTTGTAAACCCATGATACATGCCTCATATTCTGCCATGTTGTTGGTGCAGTTGAAACATAATCGGGCGGTGAGTGGAGTATGAGTTCCTTTGGGAGATATGATTACAGCACCGACGCCGTTACCCAAAGCATTGAAGGCTCCATCAAAATGCATAGACCATCGGGATCCTTCCTCAGGTCCTTCATCCGGTCCAGGTACTTCACAGTCAGTTACCACCATGATGTCTTCGTCCGGAAAATCAAAGTTCAATGACTGGTAATCGTCCACAGGTTGGTGTGCCAAATGATCTGCCAGTACACTTCCTTTGATTGCTTTCTGAGTTGTATACTGGATGTCATATTCCGTTAAGATCATTTGCCATCTCGCTATTCTTCCAGACAGAGCAGGCTTTTCAAATATGTACTTGATGGGATCCATCTTTGAAATCAATAGAGTAGTATGAGTCAGCATATACTGTCTCAGCTGGCGAGCAGCCCATACTAGAGCGCAGCAAGTTTTCTCAAGCAGTGAGTAGTGAGACTCACAGTCGGTAAACTTTTTGCTCAAGTAATAAATAGCGTGCTCTTTTCGGCCAGACTCATCATGCTGCCCCAGCACACACCCCATTGAATTGTCAAGTACTGTCAAGTATAGTATCAGAGGTCTTCCTTCCACTGGTGGCATGAGAATGGGCGGCTCTTGGAGATATTCCTTTATCTTTTCAAAGGCAGCCTGACATTCATCGTTCCAGCGTACCACTTGATCTTTCTTCAGTAATTTGAAGATTGGCTCACAAGTAGCAGTCAGATGTGAAATGAATCGGGCAATGTAATTCAATCGTCCCAGGAAGCCTCTGACTTCTTTCTCTGTCTTTGGAGTCGGCATCTCTTGTATGGCTTTTACCTTGGCAGGGTCCACCTGAATACCTTTGTCACTTACAATAAAACCTAGCAATTTTCCGGATCTTACCCCAAAGGTGCATTTGTTGGGATTCAACCTCAGCTTGTATAACTTGAGTCGGTCAAACAACTTCCTCAGATGGTCAAGGTGCTCTTCCTCAGTTTGAGACCTTGCAATCATGTCATCAACGTATACCTCAATCTCATGATGGATCATATCATGAAATAAAGCAACCATGGCACGTTGATAGGTTGCCCCAGCATTTTTCAATCCGAACGGCATGACCTTATAACAGAAGGTGCCCCACTGAGTAACAAAGGTAGTCTTCTCCATATCTTCCGGAGCCATCTTGATCTGATTATACCCTGAAAAACCATCCATGAAGGAGAACACCTTATGTTGAGCAGTATTGTCAACAAGAACGTCGATGTGAGGTAAGGGGAAGTCATCCTTGGGGCTTGCCCTGTTCAAATCCCTGTAGTCGACACACATCCTGACTTTACCGTCCTTCTTTGGTACTGGCACCACATTAGCAACCCACTGAGGGTAAGAGGTCACTGCTAGAAACCCGGCATCGAATTGCTTCATAACCTCAGCCTTGATCTTTTCAGACATCTCTGGGCGCATACGGCGGACCTTTTGCTTTACCGGAGGGCAGTCTTCCTTGGTTGGCAGGTGATGAACTACAATGTCGGCATCCAAACCAGGCATGTCTTCATAGGACCAAGCAAATATCTCCATGTAATCCTGTAGCATCTGGATTAACCGTTGCTTCACACTGATCTCTAGATTAGCCCCAATCTTGACCTATTTCCTATCTGTCTCAGTACCCAGATTAATCGTCTCTACCGGCTCTTCATGTGGTTGAATAACCCTCTCTTCCTGGAGTAGCAGTCTTGCAAGTTCACCAGGCACTTCACAATCATCTTCACCTTCTTCTTCGGCCAAGTTGATCGGATTCTCGAAGTCATAACTGGCGGTAGCAGAGCTGTTACCAGTGAGATCTAGAGTGGATTGAAACCTGTATAAGTGAGTGTGTGTAAATATAGCTGTTTTGCAATATATATAACACAGAAAGAAAAAAGAGCACAAGATTTGAAATGCAACAAACGTCCAATGTTTTGATTGATGATATATGGAAATGTCATACAAAAAGCCCTCACAAATGGAGCTACGATGCCCCGGGTAGGACATCGAGCCAACAAAGTTTTAACATATTGTTTGTTACAAATTGGAAATCAAAAGAAATTAATTACTGCGTGACAAATGTGATAGGTGTAAAATCCTTTGCCGTCCAGTTGCTTGGTCCGTTGCTAGTAGTCGGGTAGATCCAACTGTCAAACTCTGCTTCTTCTACATCCTCCTCAATAGCATTCACCCTTGGGTTGGAGATAAACACCGGAGCCTTTCTGATCTTTTCCTTGCGCACAGCCCTCTGAGCCTCTGCAGTAAAGCCCAGCCCAAACCTGTCGTTCTTTTGAGTGAAGTCGGGAAGCTGACCCCAGTTTGCACAATTGCCTTTCTCGATTACAGCTCGGGCATCCTTCAAGGACGCCATCTTCAACGGAAAATCTTCTTCAACCACTGCTTCAGCCGATGCCAACACTGGGGGTACCTCCTCAAAATGCTGAAAGGGGGTTTCAATAAACTCTCAGTCCATCTCGATATACCGGAATGAATTCAGGTGACTCACCATGTATTCCTCCTCACCCTGCACAGTAACAATCTTCCCTTTGACAGGGTATTTGAGCTTTTGGTGTAGAGTGGATGTTACTGCCCCAGCTTTGTGAATCCAGGGTCGCCCCAACAAGCAGGAGTAAGATGGACGAATATCCATTACAAAGAATGTTGAGTTGAAAACTTGGGAACCCACACGAATGAGGATGTCTACTTCGCCGTGCACCATCCTCTTAGAACCGTCGAAGGCTCTAACAATGATGTTACTAGGTTTCAACTCCAGGCCCTCACAATCCAAGCGATCCAATGCTTTCTTGGGCAAAACATTCAGGGAAGAGCCGGTATCCACTAACACGTGCGCAAGAGTAGTGCCCCTGCATTCTATGGAAACATGCAGGGCATCATTGTGATTTTTCCCTTTGGCGGTGAGGTCAGCATCTAAGAACCCCAAGCCGTTGTCAGCCGTCAAATTAGCCACACAGTCGGTGAATTGATCCGCGGAGGTCTCTTGCGGCACATGGGCCGTTTTCAGAAACGAAATCAGGGCTTTAGCATGGGCCTCTGAGCATAGCAGCAATGATAACATAGAGATTTTGGAGGGAGTATGCCCCAACTGTTCAACAACGTTAAAGTCACTCTTTTTGATAATTTTAAGAATTTCCTCCATTTCTTGTTGGGAGGCTTCCACAACAGTCTTCTTTTTTGGTGCCTCCGTCCTGGCAGGCGAATTGGTAGCAACTTCTTTGCCCCGAGTATCAGAGGACTCGGCGGCAGTAGTAGACACAGGAACTTGAATTGGAACATGCACACTTGTGGGTGTGATGGTGAGAGGTTTTCGGATAACAGGCGGTGCAATGTCAGGCGAGAAGAGCCTGCCACTGCGGGTAATCTTTGCGGGACCAGTGATATTACTGATACTGGTTTTGGTGTTGAACTCCTGCTTCACCCCAAGCACATATACGTCGGCTCCATAATGCCATGGAACAGCTTTATCAGACTCATACGGGAGAGGCCCCGGGACAGTGATAGTGATGGGTGCAACAGACATAATTTGGACTGGTTTCTTTACGGGAGCTTCGGCAGGATTATAAATTGTGACAACAGATATTTCTTCAACGGAAACAGACGGAACAGCAGTCTTCTTGAATAGAATTTCCTTGCTATCCATCAGGCCTTGGATGCCTGATTTTAGCAGTGGACAACCGATAGGGATAACAGCACACAGGAGGCAACCCTTACTACAACCCGGAAATAAACTGGCTAGTAGCAAGTTCCTCTTAACAGTCAAAAGAGGGGTAACAACTTAATTTACCGAAACAGCATACAACTCTTCCTCAATGGCATTTACTCTATGCTGGGGCATAGGAGCAGTTACAACATTCGGTCTCTCAGGCGCTTCAAACTGAATTTCCTTCGCGTCGATAAGATCTTGCACTTTGTTTCTCAAGGCCCAGCAATCATCAGTAGTGTGCCCGGGACTATCAGAATGATAAGCACACCGGGCATTTGGGTTATACTTAGGAGATGCAGTGTTGACGACCTTAGGAGCTTCCTTGAGGGTCACCAAGTTGGTTGATAACAGTTGGGGTAAAATTTGAGATAAGGTCATACTCAGCCGAGTATACTGCCTCTTGGGCCTTTCACTTCTTTGTTGATTGTACTGCTGAGGAGCAGTAACAGGTTTTGAGATGACCAAAGCATTGACGGCTTGGCGACTTTCGGGCTTGACTTGTCGTCTAGGACCGTAGACGGCACTTGCTTATTTCTTAAACAGCCTCTTCTCAGTACTTGTAGAGGCAGCCTTTTGTATCTTGCCTGACCTGATGCCAGCTTCAATTCTTTCTCCCGTTAGAATCAAATCTGTAAACTCAGCGGAGGAGTTACCAACCAAATGATTGAAAAATGGACCAGACAAAGTCCCTAGGAACATATCAACCAGCTCACGATCAGTCAATGGAGGCTGCACCCTGCCAGCCAAATCTCTCCATTTTTGTGCGTACTCTTTGAACCCTTCACCCGTTCCTAGAGATATACCCTGAAGTTGGGTACGCGTAGGAGCGAGATCAGAATTGTATTGGTATTGTCTGTAGAATGTGGTTGCCAAATCTTCCCAGTGTCGGATGCTAGTTCCATCTAATTGGTAGAACCATTCAAGCTGTGACCCCGAGAGGCTATCTTGGAAGAAGTGAATCCAGAGGTTCTTATCTGCCGTGTAAGGTTGGATCTTCCTTACGTACGACCTCAGATGCAGCTTTGGGCAGGAGACCCCATCATACTTGGCGAAGGCAGGCGCCTTAAACTTGTGTGGAATTACTACCCCAGAAGATAACCCCAGATCTCCGAAATCCAGTCCCGGCACATTCTGAATTTCCATGGCGCTCAAGCGGTCCTCCAATTGCTTGTATCTGTCAGCAGCAGGTGGGTATTGTTCGTCATTATAGTCCGTCTCGTTGTCGGAGACTGTGGGACTAGGAGCTCCTCCCTCTTGGGGACTGTTTTTCTCAGTAGAAGAAGTAGTTGGTTCAGCTTCATTATGGAGTGTGTTCCTAAATCTGTGTCCGGCGTTGAACAACGCAGTCCTATTTTTCTTCTTCTTCTTCAGGAGTAGAGTCTTCAACTCTTGCTGACCTTGGGCTAGGCTTAGGACCATCTCTTGAAACTGTGCACTTTGGGCCTGAAGGGCCTTGATTGCTTGCTCACTGGAGGAGTCTGGATTCATGATGACTGTTCAAAATAAACAGCGAAGGAGATTAAGCAACCTGTGAAATAGGGTACCTGCTATGCATATGGTGCAATGGAATGCGTATGTTTTATGTTTTCAAAGACAAACAGGATTCAACTTTGTAGACAAAATGGGAACACGCTTCATTAGATTAAAATTTTCAATTGTTCAACAATTTGCCCTTAGGCATTACAGGAATGAAAAATACTGGAAAGGAAATAAACTATAAAAGGAAATATCCAAAGCTCATCAATGCTCCCATGGCCTCCTCTTTTCAGTGCTGATGTAGTTGTTCAGGACCCGCTCTTCCTCCAATTGCTTAGTCAGCCTCTGGATCTTCCGTTCCTGCTCGTTGAACTTCTCCCGATAGAAATCCCGTTCTTCCTTTAGCTGTGCCCAAGATCTCTTCATTGTGTCAAAATCAGTAGGTATTTGAGGAGGGAGGACAGTTGGAGGAACCCCATCTTCATCAGGAGATTCAAGAATGAGAGGTCTAACAGCTTCGTATGGCATACCTAACTTCTGAGCACGGATGCGGACCCATTTGCAATAGGGTTCCATTGGTAGAGAAGTCTTTGGTCCCAACTCAAGTGGGTCAGCTTTGTGAATTCTGTCCCAAGCTCTAATGAATCCATGGCGTAGTTTGTCACTGTCTGCCTGAAACTCAAAATGGAAGTGAGGAACCAGCATTTCATGAGGCCCATCCCTTCTGGCTCTTCCAAACTGACAGAGAGCTAAGCATGGATTGTAAGAGATTCCTCCTTGGATACCAATCAACGAAACGTTAGGGTATTCTCCGCAACGGTCAATAACAGCTACCTCATCCAAACCTTTGAGAGTCCAGGTGATGTCATTATCAGTGAGAGACATTAACCTCCGAGCCCAACCTTTTCCTTCTTCATTCTTCAGCGCGAACTTAGGAAGGTGTGAAATAAACCACCTTACTAGCAAAGGAGCACAACACCACGGAGTTCCCCGTTTTCGAGCAGTACGAGCATAGAGTTGTTGTAGAGCATCACCCAAAAGAGTGGGTACAGGATTCCGAGACATGAAGATCCTTATGACATGGGTACTGATAAAGGTGTCAGGATTGGGAAACAATACCAGACCATAGATCAAAAGAGCCAGAATATCCTCGTACGCCCTGAAGTCCAAGTCATTCCAGAAATCATTAGCCTTGCCAACCAGAAATTTGACCAAAAATCCCTTAACTCCATTTCTAGTTTCCCAATTAGCTAATACCTCTTCTTTGGTCAAGGGGAGAATTGCAGCGATCTCTTCAGGCCTAGGAGTCTTTTCCAAACCAGTGAATGGAGTTTGTTCTAAGACAGGGATCCCAAGCAGGTAAGAGAATTCTTCCAGGGTAGGAACCAGCTGGAAGTCTTGAAAGGTGAAACAATGATACAGCGGGTCATAAAACTGGGTCAGAACACTTATCAGTTGTTGGTCCCATTTTGCAGTGATCAAGCCAAGGAGAGAACCATGTCTGTTGATGAAGGAAGAAGTGTTTGGAATCCTTCCAACCAAATCCTTGAGTAAAACTGGTGGTTGAACAAAGTTGAGCCTGACAGTATTCCTACGCACGGGCATCATGATGTCCTACAAAACAGAGCAAAGATGAAACTCTTTTGTCTTTGAAATGGGTTAGTCCTTTGTACAGGATGCATGCAATGGTATGATGGCATGATGCTATGATGAAGCACACCACAAGTATTCACATAGGCAAATAAGGCACATAAGTCACACAAGACACCCTTAGGTTTCAGGTCAGCATGAGTTTCATGTATTACCCTCTTTTGGTTTTGTGGGTTAAAACCTGTCCTATCAAAAGTAACCGGGTTCTAGAGGATCTCAAATCATTGGCTACCCTCAATCGGTCATAACTCCAGCATCGCAATCTTTTCTCGCGGCCAGAACCATCTCGAGAGTTTAGCCTCAATGAGTGTAGCATACTGCTACTGTCCTAATAGCCAAGTTGGTCAATTTAGGGTTCTAAGGTTGGTTGATGCTTAATGACTCCTTAGAAGACCTATATTCTCCCCGTTACAACACAAGGGATATAGGTACAGACTAAGATGCCACACCAACGTAGCCACTGTTTCACCCATGTCGGTCTACGCCGGACAGGTCCCTCACAGATTATGCTACCTAAAAAGGGTATTTCCCAGATCCGGATTAGGATCTATGAAACTCCGATGCAAAGCCCACAAATATAAAAGCAAACAAAGCAAACAATTGAAAACAAAAGTGATCTGAGCCCTAAGGTTACTCCACTTTAAAGTTATCCCCAGCAGAGTCGCCAGTTCTGTGATACGGTGGGAGAACTGACTTGAGGTTTTGCGTTTGTTTTCGCAAATGTTTCGGTTAAGCAAGAGTCGCCACCGACTTTTTATTTTATCCTAAGGAAAGGTTAAAAAGCACAGCAAAAACCTTTTGAGATGTTTTCTTGGGTTCGGGGAGTAGATTATAGAAAGGGAAGGTATTAGCACCCTTTCTATCCATGGTTATCCATGGGCTCTTAGTTACTTGCTTAGATCACTTGCCTTTTGTTTTCAATTGTTTTAAATGGTGCTTGTGTATGTGTGTGGGTTTGAAAATGTTTTGAAAAGAAGCCAATGTGGTGGCAACCTTTGTAATGATCCATGTGGGGATGTATACAAAGGTGTATGTCTTTTGAAAAAAGGTTTTCATTTGTTTTTTGAAAGTTGTTTTGAGAGTGTAGTGATGTATGGCTTTTGAAATAGGCAAGTGTTTTAGTTTGCAAGATTGATTCAAGTAAATAAGAGGTTATCTACTCCTAAATTTCTCAAAAGATTATTGCTATGTTTTAACCCTTTTAACAAGTTTGTTCCACCATTGCATTTGGTGGACAATCTCATGTTAGGATGTGAAAGGGACGGGCGCGGGTCATCGTTTAGACCATAATTGCAACGGTGTTAAGTATCTTTGGGCATTTCCTTTAAGGGACTTGATCATTTGTTTTTGTTTGTTTTGAAAAGTGTTATCGAGGGGACTATGATCATTCAATTTGTTTGTTTTGCCCAAAAAGACCTAACATGCAATATGGCCCGATTTTGAAAGGCAACAAGTGGAGTACCCTAGGGGGTGCAAGTGTGATTTGTGTGTCCATTTTCATGCTTGTTTGTCTTGAGATTAGGTCATAACTATTTTTGTTGTTTTTCGCACACAAACCCTAATTCTAACATGGCATAATTAGAAAGCAATAAAAGCGCGAAAATAAATTTACTAAGCTATTACAAAACCAAATATGGGAAGGGGGGTACAAATATTCAAATGGGGATTTTGACAAGTAATGTAAACCTAAAACTATTACATCAATATTGAAATATTTTACAAGATAATTAATTGCATAATTTAAATAAATAAGAATAAATATGCAAGATGCAAAAAATGTTTTTTTGTATGTATGAAAAAGGAATTATTTGTGTAAGAATAAAAAGAAAATAAAAAGGTATTATTTTTGGGTTTTTTTCACATTTAGGGCAAAACCCTAATTCTATTAAAAATGTATTATTATTTAATTTAATACAAGTATTTGTTTATTATGTACAAAAATAAAAATAAAATGAAGTATATTATAAAAGAGTGTTTTTTATATCAAATATTAATAAAAATGAAAAATATAGATATTTTTGTATTCTAACCTAAATATATATATATATTTTATATATATATTTTAACCTAAATATTTTAACCTAAATATATAATGAAAAATGAAATATATATATATATATATATATATATATATATATATATATATATATATATATATATATATATATATATATATATATATATATATATATATATATATATATATATATATATATATATATATATATATATATATATATATATATATATATATATATATATATATATATATATTAAGTTCTAAATATGCATTATATATAAATAATAATAATTTTTAATATGCATAAAAAAAAGGTATTTTTGATGTAAAATATTTTCAGAGGGTATAATAAAATAAAAATGAAAATAAAAGTATTTTTACCTATTTCTCAATATTTTAATGAAATGTATATATTTATTTATCTAAGTATTAATCAAAAGAAAAATCATATAAATACCTAATAAATTAAAAATGGTGAGAAAAAATATTTTTATATTTTTTTATGTCATGAGAAAAAATAAACAAAGTCAATCAAAAAAGAAAAAGGTCAAAAAGTCAAAGAAATAAGCAAATGGGCCTTGGGGGTGTAAAAGCAATTATATGGTGCAAATAAGAAAAATGTTCCAGGCCCAGCCCAGAAGACTTGTCTTCAACCTCCAGCAAACAACGTTTGAAAATACGCGCGCCCTGTTCCTCATCTTCCAACTCTTGATCCCTGGCTTTTTAGCAAAAACTCATAACATAAAAAATGTTCAGCATGAAGAGACGATTCTAACCATATGTATAACTTGATCTAACTCTCTAAGATGAGGGAGAATTTCTCCTCCCCCAAATCCTAACCTAGTTTTTCTGCCATTTTCAAACTCCAAATTCTCACAACTCAAGCAAAAGAAATGAAAAGTAAAAACATGTACATGTTCAGTGGCATGAGTAGAACCTTGTTTCTTCACAAACTTAAAGCTAATGATGCCTAATAAGAGAGATACGAATTCAAAAATTTACCTGTTCAGTTGGAGTTCTATCTGGAGATGTAGGAACTTTCAGTGCAAGGTGATGATTGGAGAAGCTTCCTTGAGGTCCAGGGATGCTATTCCAATGTTTACTTTGTCTTGAAAGCTTCTGAATCGAGCTAGAGAACTTCACCTGCAAGTCAGAAATGTGAAAATGGTGGAAGTGGTTAGAGTGATTACAGGTCGTGCTTTTGCTTTTGGTTAGCTTGCATAGATGGTATGGAAGGTGTGTGAACTAGTTTTGGCAAGAATGCTTGAGAGAAATAGAAGTTGGCACTCAAACTGCAGAGGCAACTCTATTTTTGCAGTTTGATGGTGTTTTTTGGTTTGATGATGTTTGGGAGGTAAATGGCTCGTGCAATAGCTTGGTTATGATGTGTGTAATGTGTTTGATAACTTTGTTCTTGTGTTTGTAAGCTGGTTTGTGAGTTGGTACAAGTTATGCCACATTTCTTGAACTTGAAGCAAACAAAAGCCACTTGATCTTTCTAGCCTGTCCAGGCCCTCACACTATGCTGCATCTTTTTGTCTTGATCAGAGTGTTATGTCCATGAATCTTGTGTCCAAAGATATGCATTGTACCATTTTATTTGTAAATTTGACATAAAGTTCTTCTTTTAAAAAATGGATAAACCACTTTTTCCAATTAAGGCTTAATTCCTTGTGTAATGACTATATGAACAAAACAAAGCTAAAACACAATGGATTGGCATTTAATTATTGAGTGTAACTTGGTTTAAGGACCTGTAATCAAGGGCATGCTCGTTTTGAGAAGTTTGCATAACTTATGAACATGAAAAATGGCCAATTCAAAAGTGAGTTTTTGCTATATTGTGAAATTCGATTCTCCCTAACCATGAGGTTGTTTGATGAGTTCTTGGACATTTTGGAAAGCATGGAATGTGTACTACAATCCATCTTTGAAGTGAAATTTTAAATTCCAAGTGGAAGTGTATGGAAAATGGCCTTGAAGTGGGGTAGAAAAACTTGTCAAAATAGGTCAAAAATTCACTAAGTTAAGAATGGTTTAGTGCCCTTATTCAAAAATTTGTAACTTGAGATACAAGCTTCAAATGAGAAAACTTTGTGAATCAAAGTTGTAGATTATGCAACAAGCTACAACTTTCATGTTTTGACGTTTGTTTGAATCCAAATGAATCATGGTGAAAGAGTGGGGCAAAGTTGGGGAAAAATTAGGGTTTTCCATAACTTAGAAAAATTCTAAGTTATAAAAAATTCCATTTTAAACCCTAATTTGCATTTCTTGGTTTCTTGGTGAACAAGTTTCATGATTTGGCATGTTTTGATGAAAAATGAATCTTGACTCTTGATTTTGACCAAAAAGTCAAAGTTTGACTTTTCAGTATACAGTCAAAATTGATCAATTGACTGGGAAATTCAATTGTCAATCTTGTGTACTTGGGATCTTTTGAGTTTGTTGAGCATGTCAAGATAATTCCATGGGGTCCTTGAGTCGATATGTGAGCTTGGTTTGCCATTGGCTAGGTCAAACAGTCAAAAATTGCCTTTGTGCAGTCAAAACCCCTAAAAATGACCATTTTGCCCTTTTGGTGATCTGATCAAATTTCTTGTGGAATTGTGATCCAAACTTGATCAAATGGTCCATGTGAGTTCATAATGTTGATGTGGGTCAAATTTCATGAGGTTTGACTGTCAATTGGCCACAGTTGACTTTTTCCCCAATACAGCTGATTTCTAGGTCATCTGTCCAATTGACTGGGCAAAACTTGGAATCAAGACTTGAAACTTGGTATGGGTAAACTTGGGAGTCCAATATGAAGCATGAAAGTCATCTTAGGAATTTTAGGCCAAAACATCTTTGTTCAGACACAAACCCTAATTTGAGTCCACAGTGCAAGGAGAAGTCTTGAGCAGAGGAAACCCTAACTGGATCTTGATCTTCAAGGTTTTTGTGATGAGAAAATGTTGAGGAAATGGGAGGGAAAATTTTGGGGTACAACACAATGCATTAATGAAAACAGAGTTTAACATCAACAGATAATTGTTTGACAGCAAAAGAAATTACAACTTTGAAAATTCAAAAAGAAGCAAAAGTCTTTCAGCTTGAGCTTCATCACTTCAAGTGGAGAACCCTTCAACAGAAGATTTTCATCTCGCCGTCTGGCATGAATTCCAGCACCCCAATGTCGATCAGATCTTGAATCTTGTTCTTCAAGGCCCAACAGTCGTTGGTGTCGTGTCTCGGGCTGTAGGAATGGTAAACACAGAATGCGTCGGGATGATAGTTAGGAGAGGAGGTATTGAGCTTCTGAGGAGGATCCCTTACGGTAAGCAAGTTGACCTCCAACAGGCGCTTCAGTATGAAAAAAGATGGTATTTCAGTCTCCGTGAATTGTCTTCCCGACGTTTCTTGCTTTCGCCGATTACCCCGTTGACGCTGGCGAGGTTGTTGATGGGCTTGTGACCCTGAAGCAAGCAAAGGAGCTTTCCCCTTGTCTTCTTGAGTGGATGGAGGCTGAGCGGTGACTTGCTCTTCGACCTCAGATATTTTCCCCAGTTGGTTGTTTGGAAGCAATTGGCGGACAAGAACTCTGAGTTCCTCTTGTCTTTGAGATAGGTCTTGGATGAGAGCCATCTGGCCCACCAACTGTCCCATCACTTGGGTCCTCAAGGTTGTCAGATCAAACTGCAGCTCCGCAAGCTGTTCACTCCTGGCATTGTTGGAATTCTCCAAGCCCTTGGTGAGGAGAGCTTTCATCTCTTCTTGCCCCAGAGACAAGTTCAGGAACATCTCTTGCAGTTGAGCAGTCTGGTCTTGAATGTCTTTGACAGACCTTTCTAGGGCCATCTCTTGCTGAAATAAACAGCAGGAGAGTAAGGAAACCTGAAAAAGGAAAGATTGTCAAAATGCAATGCATGACATGTGGATGCATGCTTTCAAGGATCTCTTGGGGTAAACACAAGAAGATGTTAGAGGTTGAACTCTGCTCTTGGATTGGAGATCTCTGCACCGGTGGACGTCTTTCCACGAGAATCAAGCTCACCATGTCAAGTGGGTCATAGCCACTGATTCAAGTTGTTGTACTTGATCTTTGACTGGAGAACTTTGTATCGGTGGATGTCTTTCTACGAGAATAAATCTCACCATGTCGAGTGGGTCATAGCCACTGATTCAAGTTGTTGCACTTGATCTTTGATTGCATTGGTTATAGGAGAAACCCCTTGCCCCTTGATAGACGTCTGGTTCAACGTAACCCTGTATCCAAAGAACCCTCGAGATCCTTGAAATGGTTATTGAAAATGCTATGGTATGATGTCATGATGTTATGTACATGTATGCAAAAAGCAAGTGAGTGTATATACAGGCAAACATATTCACACAAAGCAAACCAGTCCTTAGGTTTAGGCTTGCATGAGGTTCAGGTACTACCCTCTTGAAGTTAGTTGGCTCATCCTATCCTAAAATAGAAACCGGGTTCTAAGGAGCTCAATATCATTGGATTGTTTTCTGTGTTCATTGTTTTGGTTTAGCCACTTACTGGAGACCAAAATATTCCAAGAAAACAATCCTCAAAAGAGTGTAGTATCGAGGATCTACCAACTTCGGACTGCACCAAAGTCGGTCATCTCACTACCCCTAAAAAGGCTAAGATGATCAATTAAGGTTCTAAGAGTTCGTTAGTGCTTCACGACATCACTCAGCGGCCTCGTACTCTCCTTGACTACTCAAGGGTTACCGGTACTCACAAATATGTCACACTAACATAGCTTACTGCTTCAACCATGTCGGTATACCCCGCACAGTTCCCTCGCAGTTTTTTGCTATTTACCTAAAAAGGTACCCCAAATTCGGGTGGAGGATTTACAACAAACCCAAACAAGGACCCAAAAGATAAATCAATCAAGTCAATCAAAGCAAGAAAGTAAAGGTGATCTAAACCCTAAGGTAACCCCACTTTTAAATTTTTCCCCAGCAGAGTCGCCAGTTCTGTGATACGGTGGGAGAACTGACTATTGTTTTGCATTTGTATTCGCACTTGTGCGGTTGAGCAAGAGTCGCCACCGACTTTTTATTTTATCCTAAAGGAAAGGTTAAAAAATCACAGCAAAAACCTTTTGAGATATTTCGTGGGTCCGGGGGGTAGATTATGAAAAGGGAAGGTATTAGCACCCTTTTCATCCATGGGCTCTTAGTTACTTGGTTTTTTAGATCACTTGCCTTGATTTTCGATTGCTTGAAAATGGTGTGTGTGTGGGTGTTTTTGAAAATGTTTTTGAAGAAGATGCCTTGTCTTAGGCGACCAATGTATTTGACTCGTGTTTGAGTGTTTTACAAAAGTGTGTATCTTTTCGAAAAGATGTTTCAAATGTTTTTGAGAGTTTGTTTGAAAGTATTGTGGATTGTGGTTTTTGAAAATGAGGCAAGTGTTTTTGCAAGTTGATCTCAAGTAACTAAGAGTTTTGTCTACCTCTATTGTACTCAAAGGTTTTCTCTATGTTTTCAACCCTTTTTAACAATTTTGTTCCACCATTGAATTTGGTGTACAATCTTGCGTTTAGGATGTTTTTCGGGACGGGCGCGGGTCATCGTATGGACCATGAATGCAATGGTGCCAGGCGTCTTTGGCAATTTGCTTTGAAGGGACTATGATCATTCCGTTTTAGGCAACATTCGAAAGCGTCATCAAGGGACTTATGATCATTTGAATTTGTTTTGCCAAAGATACTCGACGTGCAAACATGGCCCAATTTTTGAAAGGCAACAAGTGGATGTAACCCTAGGGGTGTTAGTGTGCAAGTGTGTTTTATTGCATACAAGAGTTTTTTTCTTTGAATTAGGTTTTTCTATTTCATTGATTTTATCTTGCCATACACGTCCTAATTACTAGCAATAAGAAGCGGAAATGTAAAATCCTACGCTATTACAACAATTAGGGGAGGGGGATACACATTTGTACATGGGGGGTTCAACGAGAAAAATAGACAAAAAAGAAAATAGAAAAAAACAAGATATATATAGAGAGAGAGAGAGGGAGCCCGCGCGCTGCTGGGAGGTCATCAGAAGTTCAGACTCAGATCCGCTGCCAGATGATCAACCTGTTAGTGAAACTGGATGAGTCAGAACTTCTGACTCTGGCACCTGCAAAACAGAACCTTGTTAGTGGGGAAATCAGAAGTTCTGATTTCCCTGCGCTGCAAGACAGAAGTTTGTTAGTGGAGAAACCAGAAGTTCTGATTCTGCTGAAAAGGCAATAACTCTCAGAGGTTCTGATATCATTGACAGCAAAACAGGCTTCAGATGTGCTAACGTCAAAGTCAGCACTTGGCTTTTCCCTGTACTAATCAGAACATCTGCAATCCTGTTGTTACTCCACAAAACAGGAAACATATTTGGAACAGGTCCAGCAAATACAAAAAATGTTTCAGAGGTCAGAACCACCAAGATCACAGGCAATTCCTATACTGGCTCAGAACGTTCTGAGGTATGAAAATCCTCAGAACATAAACAGCAACAACATGATATTTACATTATGTTATTTGAATATGCACAGCTGATGATGCTTAACATCGTGATGAGGGTCAGCAGGTGCTTACCTGACTGTTGGGGAAAGTTGTGGGTGAAAGTTTAGTTTTTGGTTCTGGTGGTGTTCTGGACAGATTTTCTTTGGAAAGGGGAAGTAAAGGTGTATACATATGCAGGGTCAGAAGTTTGGAAAGGGTGTTTTTGGTTTACATAAAAAACTGGATATTTGATGAAGTTGAAGGTGAGAAACTCAAAGTTATGAAACAAAACTGGAGATTTTGGCAGAGTTTCAGAACGCTATGTTGCTAAGGGTTGCTGTTTCTCTCTTAGCAATTTTTCTGTTTCTTTTTCTGAATGCCTTTTGCAGTGGTGAAAGCTCTCTATTTATAGGCAAAGTTCTTGTGGATGCCTTGAACATTTAAAGCGCCAACAGAGTTTGAATTTGTTCTTTGACAGAAATTCCTGGGAAGTTGTGATAACAGCTAGCTTTCAGCCTAGGTTGCAGCAGCAGGCGTAGATTGGGGAGAAGTGACCTCTGAAGTGGGCGGTGGCGTGAAGACCCATGCCAGAATCTGTGCCAAAGCGTTTTCCCAGCCACACGTGAATGCTCAGGAGTGGTTGGAAGCATTAATGGGCATTAAATGGTGACAAGACCTATCAACATCAACATTCTGGTAATGGAAACCAGCGTTGAATCAGCAGCGTAAACCATGCTATGGCCTTGGCTTCCTGTTGTCTTAGTAAGCTCTGGAGATTCTTCTGGCTTTCTGGTACGTTCCTTGGGTTTACTTCTGGACCTCCTGGGCTTAGAGCTTCTGTATCAGTGTAACACCCATTCTTCTGACCTTTTCAACTTCTGAATTCAGCATGTTCTGAAGGAGCCTTCAGATTTCCCTGCTTCTCTTGCATTCCTTTAGCAAATTCTGACTGAGCTTGTGTAACTGCTGAAGGGGCATGTTCTGTTTGAGGCTTACATACTGAACCACGTGTACAACTTCTGATTGAACTGATGTAGCTGCTGAAGAGCCAACTTCTGACCACGCTGAGCCAAGCTTGCAACTTCTGACCGTTTTCATCTGGAATGGGTCCAGAAGTTCTGAAGCGCTGATTTTTTTTCTTAAACACTCATTTTAGAGAAGCGTTCTAAGTACTTAGAATTTGATTTTTCTCAAGATAAAAGCGTTGTTTTTGGAGTTCGTGAGATCATTTTGCTCTTGTAAGTGGCTTGCTTGGGCAAAAGGATAACTCAGGACTTGGATTTGTTTCAGAGGGACCTTGAAAATTCAAGATGGTTTCCTGAAGAAAGGGAGGGCAAATTTTGGGGTACAACAATAAGAATTTTGAAAATAAACAAGGTATCTTCGATTGGCATTGAAACAAGGTGTCTTCGATTGGCCTTGGGACAAAATGTCTTCGATTGGCATCTGAGCAGGTTGTCTTTCGATTGGCATCTGGACGAGGAGCTTCGATCGGATGTCCAAGATCCTTCGACACAATCTTGGTTCACAAGACTTTAACTGAGCGTGGGTTGTTTCATGCCTGATTAGATTGACAAGGAAATGACTTTCCCTGTGCGCGCCTTCAGCACACAAGGCCAAGATTTCTTCAGATTTGTCTTAAATCCATTAGGCAAAAAGTTTCCTTCGATCTATAACGCATTGGCTGCCTTTGTTCCAGCTTCGACTGGGAAGTTTGAAACGATTTCAATTCCACATCTAAAAAACACACAGCTCTTCACTTTCGACACCTAGTAAGGCCTACTAGAAGGATACAAATAATGCCTTCGAAAGACATGCATTTAGTCCAGTCGAAAAACATATATTCGGTGGAAACAATTTTGCTTGCTGACCAAAGTTTTGCATACTGATAGGCTCAAGCTTTCTACATAACCATTCATATTCACAAGCTTTGACTGGCCATGTTGAAGTCTTTCGATTGGTTTAGTTGGTTAGTGTCAGAGCCAATCGAAGAATAAGGTGAATATGGACTCAATCGAAAGCCATAATGATGGGGGCCTGGGGAAATTCGAAAGAAAGTGAGGAGGCTTCTACAAAGCCTTCGATTGATAGAGAGGTGAAGCACCCTTCAACCAGTCAGAAAGGGAGAGTTGATGTTTCGATTGATTTGAGTTGAAAGAAATCCATTCGAAGGAAGTAACAATAGGCCAATTGAAGAGCAACGATGGAGGGCATTCGAAGTGGCCAAACGCGTCCAGGTTTATCCTAAGTCTAAAAGGAGAATGGATATCTCAAAAAAGAAGTCTTTTAATGTGTCTGATTTTTGTCTCATGACTTTCAAAGCTTGGTTAATGGTTGTCTCTTGCCATTTCCATGCACCCTCTCCTCTATATAAAGATCACATGCACAAGCATCACGGAGGCCGAACAGAGCTAGAGGAACTCTTCAAAAAAATTGCAAAAAATCCAAAGTTATAAAACTCGAAAGACCATTTCCAGTCCAAAATCCAAGTTATCCCAAGCTCAGATCGAAATACCTCTAGTCGGTAAACCTTTTTTATCATTCAATCTATAATGTAAACTCGTTGGATTGCATATTCATGTTATTCTTGTTTGTTTGTGAATGATTTAATATGATATACGTAAGTTATAGCATCCAGATGTTAGGATACCAATGCTAGGGGCCTTCGAAATAGATTGCTTTCGAAACTCAAGGTATAATCCGTCACAGATCGAAACATCCCCATATTTGAGCTCAGGGGACGAGGTCGATGGGGATAGGTTTTCGATAGATGTTGAATCTAACAAATTTGCAGAGTCCAGTGGTAGTTTCATTTACTTCGAATGATAAAGCAGCCCAATTGGTAAAGGGAATATGTGTGAAGGGAAGAGACATGGGTTCGGATCCCAGGTCTAGCATTTTGATTTTTCTAATACTATCTTGCAGGATATCATACGTTGCATCCCCAAGCGTGCTCCATAAGCTATCAGATCCAGGCCTTCTAATATCAATGCAGCCAGGTCCCAAATGCATCAAGCATGCATCCCCATCATAGACACTCAGGGGATCCTCACATTTGGATCCATACAGTCTCTGGGCTAGCTTAGTGTGGGCCTAGCGGATTTTCAATCATCCCCCCGTTTGCTTATAACGTCTGGCCCATTTTGTTTTCTTTTATTTATTCTATTTGTTTATTTGTTTACTTTCTTTTAATCGTTTTTTTAGAATAATATAAATCAACAAAAAAAATCAAAAAATATTAAATAGACTTAGGTTTTTCTTAAATTAATTTTTAATTTTTGTAAAATAATTTAATTAATTATTTGGACATTATTTTATTAATTTAAAATCAACTAGACTTAGATTTATTTAATTCAAATATTTTCTTAATAAAAACACAAAAATATTAGAATTAGGCTAATTTCATTTAATATCCTAATTAAATTTAGATTTAGTTTAATTATTTTTCTTAATAAAAAATAAACAAAACCAAAAAAAGTTTTTCTTGTTTACTTAGAAATTTTTTTAGGGTTTTAGGCATTCGTCTCTATTCCGCGCGCATTATTTTGTTCTCACAGTTTTTTTATAATAATGTATCTGTTAACAGTATGTAATAGATTAAAATAGGAATTTAATGCTTTTCTTTATTTTCTTTTCCCCATTTGGACATGTAAATACCCCCTCCCCAAAGCATTGTAATAGCGTAAGATTTACGATTCCCGCACTTTAAATTTCTGTAAAATATTAACTGTTAGTAATTAAGTTTGTATGGAAAGACTAATAACAAAACACTATCCAACCTAATAACAAGAGATAAATAAACTGAATTGAATCATTGCACATATACACCTCTAAGGTACGCCCACTTTAGTTGCCTTCGGAATTAAAACAGTCATGTCCCTCGAAAGGGAGACGATTTAGCAAAGACCCGTAAAATAAAAGACCATAGTCCCTCGATGACCCTACAGTTGCCTTTCGGTAAATGATCTAGTCCCTAAACAAAATTTATAAAGTGTCTCACATGTTGCCTTTATGACTGTACGTCCCTTAGAATGTCCCTCATACATCCAATGATAGGGCCACCTATTCACTAATAGTAGGATAGCACTGTCTAAAGGATATGAGGAAAAGAACAAACCTTTTCGAGTACAAGTAGATAACTGTTAGATGCTTGCTCAAATGAAACAAACTTTTCACACTTACACATTTCAAAAACAACTTTCAAAAACATTTTCTTTGTCAACAATCTTGAGGACTGATACAAGAGTTATCACAAAGTGAATCGCCGCACTAAGGCATTTCAAAATATTTTTCAAAACACACAAAGCACAAGGTACTTTTAAAATGAGCTAAGCATCTAAGAGCCCGTAGATAACTACGGATAGAAAGGGTGCTAACACACTTCCTTTCCATAATCTACCCCCCTTACTCAGAAATTTCTCGAAAAGGTCTTTTTCTGTTCTTTTCACCCTTTCCTTTGTTGGATAAAAGAAAAGTCGGTGGCGACTCTTGCTTAGCGCAACATTTTGCGAATACAAACGCAAAACTAGTATAAACAGTCGGTTATGCTACTGTATCATACCTGGGAACGGAATTCAAAGACATCGAAGAAGGAGTTTTCTTGCATCAAACGAAGTATGCTCAAGATATACTGAAGAGGTTCAATATGAGAAACTGTAAGGCAGTTGTTACTCCATTAGAGACTGGAGCAAAGCTGAAAAAGGAATTGAATGATGAGTTTGTAAGTTCGACCCTTTATAACCAAATCATTGGATGCTTAAGGTATCTTTGCAATACTAGACCAGATATCTGCCAAAGTGTAGGATTGTTGAGCAGATTTATGGAGAAGCCTCAAGAATGTCATCTCATCGCAGTGAAGAGGATGTTGAGATACATAAATGGAACTATTGATCATGGTATGCTGTTACCAAAGAAGTTGAAGAAAAACACAGATGTCAAAGTTCATGGATACACAGACTCAGACTTCAGTGGAGATCAAGACGAAAAGAAGAGTATTGCAGGCTATATTTTCATGATCGAAGGAGCTCCAATCTCCTGGAGTTCGAGGTAACAAAGCATTGTGGCTTTGTCATCATGTGAAGCAGAATATGTGACTGCATCATATGCTTCATGCCAAGCAGCATGGATCGAAATTCTACTTGAGGATCTCAGAATAATGGAGTCGAAGATGAAGTTGTTTGTTGATAACAAGTCAGTTATAAATCTTGCGTATCACCCAGTGTGTCATGGTTGAAGTAAGCACATTGAAAGAAGGTATCATTTCTGAGGGATCAAGTCAACAAAGGGAAGCTTGAAATAAAATATTGCAATACAAAAGTGCAACTAGGTGACATATTCACCAAACCTCTGAAGAAAGTGAGGTTCGAAGAGTTAAAGAAAGACATTGGGATGAGAAGTCTTGATAACATGCATTAAGAGGGTGTGAAGTTGGTTAATTCTTGTTATGTAGTTATTTGAACTTTTAGCATATATTTGAGCCAGAGCTATTTTACCTATATAAAAGATCATTGTGTTTGTAATAGCAGTGCAGTAGCAACAGCAATAACAAATCAGTTAGATAGTTAGTTATGCATAACTAACTCATCAATCTCTCTCTTCTTCTTCTTCTTCATTCTTATTTTCACAAAATCATCTTTCTTGAATCCTTTATTTCCAACATCCTATAATTATATTAAAATACTAAATGAATCCAAAACCCCATTGTTAAAAAAAAAATCTTATATAGAATGTCTAATGAAACTTGAAAATAATTTATAACAACATTATATGAAAAGTGCTTATGTTGAATTTAGATGCTTCACTATGATAACTACATTTAGAGAGAAGTGGTATTCAAACATAAAATTTGCCATTCTTTTTCCACAACACTATATCTTATGAGTAGTTAGTTATATACTTAATTCACTTAAATCGATTTGGTCGATAGTTATACATAAACATATAACTATAAGAATACATATTCAAATTAATTAAATCGAATTATTTTTAAAAATAGAGAAATGTATGACGTACTAAAATAAATTTAAGATTGTCAAATATATACATTATCCGATATAGGTTGATATTTATTATTCTTTTATTATAAAAAGTTAAGTATTTTATGTACGCAATTGTAAAAATTAATTATTTAAGTTAGAGATTACTATAATGGCCAGCAAAGTCTCTTTCAAAAATATTAATATATTGATTTAACATTTCTAATTTTTTAAATTTAGAAAGCACTCGCTTAAACCAATAAAAACAAATTAAGCTTTTAACCATAGGGCCACAAAATATTAAATATATCACTATTTAATACAATTTAAACAAATGAAGTGACCACCATGGCCATCCCCTCTATACGGCCTTTTATTTGTAGCTTTGTAGGTATTATTTATTTATAAGTAATATTTTAACTTGATCACCTATTAAAAGTAAAATTATAATTTTTTATATATTTAATTATTTATTTATATATAAAATTATCTTAGAGATCATTTAGGTAATGTTAATTTAAAATATATAAATTAAATAATTACAATAAAAAAGAAAACAAACGAAATATCTGGAAAAAAATGAAAATCTTTGCACCAACTTTGACGTCGGTTAGGTGGGAGTCTAGTTTTCAAATACATTATGTATTCATATTAAATATATTCAATTTATATTTAGCGTCGACTTTCTAAGACGCTTATTTTCCAATACATTATTTATTTATATTAAATATATTCAATTCATATTTAGCGTCAGTTCTGACCAACTCTATCATTGATGTTATATTTAACACTAACAATCTCGATGTTGGGGCCGATGCTAATTGGTTACGACTAAAACGAAAGTTTCTTGTAGTGATTCACCCATCCAATTACTTGTGAAAATCTTAAATTAGTTTGATAATGAAAAATGTTTGATATTATTCATAAGTTATGGAGGATTTATGTATATGTATGGTGAAATATGTATAAGTTGATTTATTTACAAATGAATGATGATGTTAAATTAATTGGGGGACTCTTATATGCATGTTGATGATGAGAAACGTTTTGTTTTGATTTTTCTTTTGGAGATTTTTCTAATTAATTAAATTACATGTTTTTGTATTTTGGGTTAAATATACAATACCCCCTATAAAGTGAGCGACATTCGGTTTATTCCCTGTAATATATTTTTTTTATTTCCCCCTTAGAATATAAAGATTCTTTTCTTTTAGTTGACAAGTTGCACACAAAATTTTAATTTTTGCTGACGTAGCATATCTATGTGACTTTTTTATTTTTATTTTTATTTAATTAGTGACATGTCAATATTTGATATTAAAACATGATAATGTCTAAAAAATTAGTTCCCAAGGCCACTTTGATATTAAAACATGATATCTAAAAAAATTAGTTCCAATGGGTTTCGAACCCAAAAATATTCACTACTACAAAACACACAAACAACAACGCTAAAGTCATCGCGGTTCTTCCAAACACCGTGGTGATATCTCTAAACTAAGGCGCTAATATTTTTATATTTTTTAATTAAAAATTGTTAAGATATAATAACGGTTGATGAACTCACCGTGGTGATATAACCAAGCTTTCATGGGTTCGAACCTCATCGTCATTAAATATTTTATTCCTTTTACGTTAAGACGCGCTTTTTCTTTCTTTTTTATTTATTTTTAAGTAAAAAATAAAAGAGATATAACGACGGTTGATTGTTTCAACCGTTGTGATATATTTTATTTTTTATTTAAAATTTTTAAACGGTTAATTATTGGCGCTTATTTATGAAATTTCATTATGCAAATAATATATCATCACGGTTAATATTATACATTATGGTGATATCTTTATAAATATTTTACACTTCTAGCTAACTTGTCTCTTCAGTATCCATTTTTCTACTGGAAAAAGAAACTATACGAAACAACGCCAATGTTCAATACTGTGGAACAATACACGATTTCAACCCTAACACTATCGTTCACTGTTTATCGTTCCTAATTTTTCACCTTGTTCATTGTGTTTTTGTCATTTTCACCAACATTGTCGAGGAGGTTGACAACACCAACACGATTGTCGATGTCGAGGAGGGAAGGAAGACAACACCAATACCTTTGTCATTATCGAGAAGGAAGAAAACACAAACATCATCGTCATCATCGGGAAGAAAGACAACACCAACACCAACATAATATTCTCCTTTACTTAGTCATTGATTTTACGGTATGTAAAATATTTTCTCCATGCATCTATAGTAAACTTCATTTGCCATTGCTTTGGACGTTATTGTTTATATTGGGGTTGTTGTGTATGTTCTTGTTGTTGTTGTTGTTTTTGTTGTTTATGTTGTGGTTGTTGTTTATGTTGTTGTTGTTGCTATTGTTTATGTTGTTGTTGTTGTTTATGTTGTTGTTGTTTTTGAACATAGATATCGACATTGTCGAATTCTTTATCTACTAGCGAAGAAACTCATACAAATGATACTTATTAAATTATACTAAAACGAAAAGATCACAAAGAGGTGTCACAATGATGCCCCAATTCACAAAAGTTTGTAACTCAGGTGACAAACTTCCAACCGTGTTTGATTTGTTCTACAAAGTAGTTGATTGCAAACATTACTATACTTTTAAGAGTTATGATATGTTCCTTGGATGTAGCAAAGTCAGTATATTGATAGATCACTAGAAACAAGTTCCAAGTGAAATCAAAGATAGCATATGGACAGATGTTAAGGTAATAATTTTAATTTCCATCTATTCGATATCACTTTCTATAATTTCTAATACATACTTATTGATTTAAATATAGTTAAGTTTTGAGTTTACCAATGAAAAAAAGTTGAAAAAAGTGGATCACTTTTGCCGGTACTCGTTGGAGGGGCTTTAAGTAACGACCCAAACTTGACTATATTAGGAAGCCTAAGACCATTCTTGCTTTCCCATGGATAAATATAGTTTTATATCCAAGAAGCAATGGAAAAAGTTTGTGAGGGACCGTGGTTTTTAGAATTTCAAGGTTAGTACTAGTCTTATTTATCAGATAATTTTATGCTAACGAGTTATAGATATTAATCATATATATTTTTCACTATGTTAATAACAAGTTAAAAGCAAAATAGGAATATAAAACAAGACAAAAAAACATGTACCCCTCACAGATTGTCTCGTTGGGGTTACAAGAAACTAGAGAAAACAATCATGTTTGAAAAAAACAAACAAATAGGAGATGATCGCATCCCATCTCCACCGTCAAGACATGAGAAGTGGAAGAGGGCTCGATTAAGACCAAATGTAGATTACACTTCAGATGCGCCAAGATTAGTTGTTGAGAAAATTGCAAGTAGGATTTGTTTTGCTTATGTTATTTGTTATTTAAATGCTTTGGTAACAATATATATTATCATGCATGTTGTGTAGGATACGTTGGTTGAGGCGGTTTGTGAAGGTACATTTTTTCCAGAACCACTACATGATATTTTAGTAGAAGCTATCAGAACATATAAATATGGTGGGCATGTCTCTGGTGTTGGAGAAGGTGCCGGCATGGGGTTATTCTTTGGTTTATTAAGAAAAAGCATCGAAAGCATTGAATTACATGCACAAAGAGAAAATATTGAGAAAGTTGAAAAGCAGTTACATGAACAAAGGAAGATGTTAGAAGAGGAGAAGGAAAGACAGAGGAAAGATATTGAAAAGTTAGAAAAGTTATAAGAGTTATATACGATATGTGTTTTATTTGAGATGCTAGTGTTTAATTGGAAATGTATGATGTATATGTTGCTGATTTTGTTTTATGTTTTAATTGAATATTATGATGTAGAGAATAAGTGGAAACATCCAACAACGTACAAATGAAGATGATCATTATGATAATTATGATGATGATGATCATTTTCCAAATAGAAGTGTTGTACGTCGTGCTAGCACAAAAGGAAGTAATTGTTCAGCCCCCTCTAGATGATTACAATGAGTTATTGGAACCTTCTGCAAATAAAATTGCCATATTATACATGAGCATTGCGGAAGTCGATGACCTGCAACCTCTTACGCTAAAATATTGTCCAACTGTAGAACTCTTATATTATGACCCTAAATATATAAGGGATTTTCTCATTGGACATAAGTGGCTGGCAATAGGGATATTATAATTTTGGTGCACATAAGTATATAATTGAATATGCATGTCATTATAGTATATTATCATGTTTTGTATTTCCTCCCATAATTTTTTTAATTTTGTTTAACCATATTTTTAGGTACATTCACCGTGTTTGTATAGAGTTAAATAAATCGAATATTTACGGAATCTTGGATCTATTTAGTATCCGATGGACATATTATGATCCAAAAGTGATTCAAGATTACGTGACAAAACGGTTAAATGAGGGATGAAAAGAATGTTACTTAACATCATTTATCAATTCATAAGTAATTTGTAATTGTTATTTATCGATTATATGTTAATTTTTGTCTTAGCAAATACTAATTATATATATGCTCGTGTTTATTTAGTGGTCATTGGCAATTGATCATCATATCACTTAGGACGAATACAATAATTACATCGTGTTCTTTACATAAGAAACTCGAAATCGACATGAAAAATATTATTAATTGGTAAGTGTATGCTTATATGAAACTTTAAAGTAATATGTTTTTGACATTGTAATTAGTTTAACACTTATTATGCTTAATTCATTTTCAATGTACAGTATTGTGCAACGACACAATATCACGCGTAATACTAGAAGAAAACCCGCATGACTCTTGCCTAAGGTAAATGGCATGACTACTTGTTTCTATCATTTATATATACTATTACGTTTATGCGTGGTTATATTCATGAAATTATTATTTAAATTTGTAGACGAGGACACAACCAAGGGGTTACGAGTGTGAGTATTATATCATGAAACACATGTTAAATATTGTCCTTGCCGGCATTGTTGATTCATGGGATACAATATATAGTATAT
This sequence comes from Vicia faba, assembly GCA_948472305.1. NCBI lineage: Eukaryota > Viridiplantae > Streptophyta > Magnoliopsida > Fabales > Fabaceae > Vicia > Vicia faba. Next base: position 1,647,809,179 of record OX451737.1, on the reverse strand, counting down.
ATGTCTTTTCTATTGTTTACATTATATTATGTATAATTTTTCTATTCAATTATTATCATGCATGATATTCATTTTTTTGTTCTTTTTATGTAGATGTTTAACGATAAAACACCATTCCTCATTGAAGACTTTGTAGAAATTCGTAAACATTGGGTGTTTATCCACAATGAGCTTAAGGGTCTCGCTGTTTGATTTATAGACATGTTTGATATATTTTTGAAATTGAAGATGTAAATAGGAACACTGACCAGAACAATATAAATTCCAAAATATCATTGATGAGAATCGAACCTGAGACCTTTAGGTCTAGCACAACGGTTTAGATAATTAACTGTTATGATATTGCATGCGCTTTTGAGTATACTAAAATGGTCCTAAGACCGTGATTGTAAGTAACACATTTACAACAACACCTCTACATAACAACGCATGGGCCTGCATAATTATATATGTTTTCCAACCATTGTTATGCCTTTTTCGTAGTAGTGATTTACTTACACTTGTACCAAGCGCCCAAACACTGGGCTAACATTTTTCATTTGTAAATAATTCCTTCAACATTAATTTATAAGAACCCAAGTATGTTATAAAAGATAAACACCATGTATCATCCCCTACCTCTCTTCTTCTTGGATTTGCAATTGCAAAATTCTCTCACAGGTTTTGAGCAAACCTCAATAAGTTTAACACCTTAAAACTTCATCTTAGTAAGCCTGACAACCTCCATATTTATCCCATTTTGAGCAAAAACCACAATCATAGAGTTCCAAGCAACAACATTCTTCTGAGGCATATCATTAAACACCTTCTTTGCATTCTCAAAAACCCACATTTTCCATACATATCAACAAGACTCGTGACAACATAAACACAACCATCAAATTTATTATTCATTTTAATGACAATCCCACATTGCCAGTAGCTCCTCTCATGGAATGGTTAACTTTGAGGTTATGTTTTCTGCTACTAACAAATTTGTTGAGGATGTGTTCAATTTTCAAAAACTTTGTTATGTGAAGATTGCTTTTGAGCCACTTAACTTTGTATCGAATGAAGATCATTTAGAAAGATCGCATATAGGTCATTTAGAAGACTCGTCTAATTGGATTTTAATGCATGGTGTAGCATGCCACTAATTCAAACTGAGTCATTTATCCATATTTATTATTAGGTTATTAGGACTATTTATTAGGGTAATTTTTTTTAAATATTTTAATTGCTTTATTTTTAAATTTTTTTGGATATTCCTTTAGTTATTAAGAATATATTTTTAATGTTCATTCAGATTGAAATAGTTTTATATAGTACAAGGGGTATTCTATTACATTGTTTCGGTGACTTTGATATACGGTAATTTTGGTAACTTTAGTTAATATGTTATTCTCTCACATTAATATAATGTACATTAATCATTTACTATTTCATTTCGTTAACTAAAGTCACAAAATTATGGCAACAATAAAGTCATCGGAGCCAAACCCGTATTCTATTTTTATGTATTTATATAATGATATGAATGATTAGAAATATATAAGTCAAAATTAATATATACTAATAATATATAAACTTAATTGATATGTACTGATAATGTAAAATTATTTTACACTGTCATTCATTAGAAAACTAACAATATGTCTTTTCAATAAAATAATTTTAAAATAACAGTGTAACTTGTCACGATACATGGTTGTGATTGGTTGACAATGTAAAAATTATTTACAGTCAGCGCATCACCATTTTTCTCATTATATATATATATATATATATATATATATATATATATATATATATATATATATATATATATATATATATATATATATATATATATATATATATATATATATATATATATATATATATATATATATATATATATATATATATATATATATATATATATATATATATATATATATATATATATATATATATATATATATATATATATATATTTAGTATCTCATAGGTTGATATATTAATACTAGACTAAATTTAGATCTCAGTTGCATAAGAGATAAAAATAATAAAACAACTTTTCTACATAAGTTTTCTAAGACCACTCTTACGATAATATATATAGCTAGGTTTTAACAACTAATGAGCCATGGGCCTCTTACACAATAAACAAATAACATAAATAAGAGAAACATGCTAATGACACCCCTTAACTCATAATAAAGTCCTTGAATAAAATTGAATCCTTCTTTTCTCTAATGGAACGTGTTGGCTTCATAATAATACTTTAGAATCCATAGAGAACCTTGTCCTCAAGTTTCATAGAATTAGTGTCATACATACTTGGGCCTGAGTGATGAGATGTCGTGTGGGTCTTGGGCTAATGTTTTGAAGAGAGGTCCATATGAGATTGATGGCTAAATAGAGAAAATTGATGAGGCGAAATTGGATTGTGTGGTGGGCGAGAGTTAGAAGAAGATAACGTAGTAGGGTTAGGTGGGATGAAATAGTCTTTAGCCACGTGAGGAGTAATGGGAGTTGTCCTGAGTGCATAAGGGTGGTAATCAGTTAAGCTATATTGGTAACCTGTTACACACTATAAAAACATAACTTTTCTAGATCCAACTTCATTTCAAATCATGACAAAGTTTCATGAATTTGTTCCAAATATATGCATCTTCTCATAAAGATTTCATAGGATGTATATAAGGCTAGATACATCTGAAATTCAAAAAGCTATTTCACATATCATTTTTCTCACAATTCAAACACATTTTTTGAAGTGTTCAAACTATCAAGTTTTGAAACTTGTGCATAACTTTCATTCAACAATTTTTATACAATTTAAACAAGTTTTTCAAGGATTCATACAAGTGTAAAAATGAAACTTGCATGATTTTTATATCATTCAAAGAGTATCATTTAAACATTTTGAGCACCTATTATATATGTTTGGATTGTGATCAAGAGAAAGAGAAGAGCAAATCATTCATCTTGGAAATTATTTCAAGAACAAATGTAAATCAAATATTTTTAAAGTGTATTATGACTTAATCATGAAGTTTGTGGTGATAAATTGTTGAAAATAGGTCATTTGAATTTGGTTGATTCAAAGTCCATCATAATATTTCGTGTTATACAAAAGTCCTTTGAATTTGGATTGATTCAAAGTCCATCATAGTGTTTAATATCTGTGAAAAATGTTCTTTGAATTGGGGTTATTCAAAGTTCATCATAGATTTGGTGTTTGTGTATACTTTAGAAGATTGTAAAATAGGTCTTAGCATGAGACTTGTACAAATATATAAAATAGTGGAAAATCCTATTGTAGAGAAAAGAGATGTACCCTTGATTATAAGGGTAACTAGTATAATTGCTTTGTGTCATTTATCTTTATGCAATTTACTTTCTACAATTTAAAGTCATTCTAAGAACATATCACATTCATAACTTTCGATAAAATAACAAATTAAGAATTATTATACAAAATGAGAAAAAATAGATAACCTTTAACTCACCCCTCCTCTTAGATTGCATCTCATAGTTTCACTATTAAATTTTAATGATTTGTATCATATTATATATTTTCATTTAAAAACATTATAAATAAGTTTCTAAGAAAAAATTCATAAGGAAAATTAGTTTAAATATTTATGATAAAAAATTATTTTTAGTATTTTATTCTTTTATTATGATTTTTTTAATATTAAAACTTCACTAAATCACTTAATTTTAAAGTTATTTTGAATAAGTTTTCTTAAAACTTAATTTTAGATATATTTTTTGAAAACTAGGATTTTTTTTTTGAAAACTCGGTTGATTATGTTTTAATCCCAAATAATGTAAATTCATATTATTATATGTCAAAATTAATTTTTTTAATTTATAAAAAAATAATAATTTATATTATAAAAATAGTTTTAATAAAAATTAATTTAAAATATTTTTATTTTTATTTAAATTTCTTGAATCATAGTTAAATCATTTGAGTGTGGTATATATAACAAAATAACTATAATCAAGTGCAACAAATAAATTTACAAGTGTAATTGAAAATCAAATATAATTAAGATTTTTTTGCCAATATCTAATCAATGGAATATCTCTATAAATTTTCATGTCTTTATACAGTGACGTGAATGATTAGAAATATATAAATAAAAATTAATATATATTTAATTGGGAAAGAGTTGAAACCACTTAATATCAGAATTGATTCCTAAATCGAATTATATCAATAGTGAAAAGTTAAAAAACTAATAATTAAAATCTTTTTTAAAAATCTCATATTTCAAAACTTAATTAGTCTATCGAATCTATTTTTTTATTTTATTTTCACTATCAAATCTATTTTTATATTTGAATAAAACATGTTAAAACAACGCAATCTAATTAAAACTATGTGAACGATATATTGGTAATCAAGATTGATTTCATAATCAATTCTAAATCTAAAGAAAACTACAATAAATAAAATAAAAAGAAAGAGATTGATATAATGATAATCAATTAAATTTTTGATTGATTTTATTATCAATCTTAAATCTAAATAAAATTAGAATAAGATAAATAAAATAAAAAGAAAGAGATTGATATAATGATAATCAATTTAATTGTTGATTGATTTTATTGCCAATCCTAAATCTAAATAAAATTACAATAAAATAAATAAAATAAAAAGAAAGAGATCGATGATAAAATGATAATCAATTTAATTCTTAATTGATTTCTTAATCAATTTTATATCTTTTATTTTCTTTCATGTTATATGTGTTGTATCTTAAAACTCTATAAATATTTTTACGTGACAAAAAAAAAACTAAGAATAGAAAATCAACAAATAAAATAAGAGGAAAGTAGAAGTTAAATTGGTAAATTTCGCATATCTTCTCAAGTTATTTTTTCATGTCTTTTAAGTTTTAATATTTAGTTTGTAAAAAATTCTTGTTGTAAAGCTTTATTTTCGCTCATGCTATTATTAACTTTGTTTTAGGTGCTGTTTTGTTATCATTATTGAATGTGGATACAAGTATTTCTAATCTATTTTATAAATTTTTTATGCTATTAAATATGGGTGACAAAGACAACTCCGTTTTATTTGTATTTTTTAAGACAATTATATTTTATTTGCATTTAAATGTACAGTAATCGATAGTCTTTCATTCAACTTTAATTTTTTTTAGATGGATTAAGATTTTAACCACCTGCCTTCAAAAAAAATCCGCCCCTCTCCATTTTATTTCCAGACTTTTAAAGACGGACATATTCATATGACACTCCTATTATTATCAATATTATATATTATCAATGTATCTTTCATGTTTATATTTTTATAAACTATTTTGTTTTTCTATTGATTGTATTTTTATTGTCCATTATCATAGAATCTGCATCCTCCTCAATTCAGCCTAGGCCATTTTGGAAACATGCACTTAAAGTTCTGGCTGGAATAGTCCTTCTTGCCAGCACTTTTATATTGACAATTCTCTGCTACCGTTATCGCACAAGCATGCTAGAGTTTGGAATCAACTCAGCTTCCATCAACTCACTCAATATTAAAAAATCAAGAATCACCGCCTAATGGAACATTACCCTCTTCATCACGAACCACGACAATTATCATCGTCTATTTTACGACGATATTTCTCTTAACATCAATTACAAAAATGAACACAAGCAACGCCAAAGTCTTCTCTCCGCCACTCCTTTAGAACCTTTCTCTCAAAGAAGCGGTTTCATAAATACTACCACGGTCCCACAGAACATGGATGTCAATGACGATGATGTGGCTACCCACATTGCCAGTAGCTCCTCTCATGGAATGGTTAACTTTGAGGTTATGTTTTCTGGTATTATCAAATTTGTTGAGGATGTGTTCAATATTCAAAAACTTCGGTCTATGAAGATTGTTTGTAATCCTCTTAACTTTGTATCGAATTAAGATCATTTAGAAAGATCGCATAAAGGTCATTTAGAATACTCGTCTAATTGGATTTTAATGCATGGTGTAGCATGCTACTAGTTCAAACTGAGTCATTTATCCATATTTATTATTAGGTTATTAGGACTATTTATTAGGGTACTTTTTTATAAATATTTTAATTGCTTTATTTTTTAAATTTTTTGGATATTCCTTTAGTTATTAAGAATATATTTTTAATATTCATTTAGATTGAAATAGTTTTATATAGTACAAGGGATATTCTATTACATCTTTTTGTGACTTTGATATACGGTAATTTTGATAACTTTAGTTAATATGTTTTCTCTCACATCAATATAATATACATTAATCATTTACTCTTTCATTTTGTTAACTAAAGTCACAAAGTTATGGCAACAATAAAGTCATCGGAGCCAAACCCGTATTCTATTTTTATGTATTTATATAATGATATGAATGACTAGAAAAATATAAGTCAAAATTAATATATACCAATAATATATAAACTTAATTGATATATACTGACAATGTAAAATTATTTTACACCGTCATTCAATAGAAAACTAATAATATGTCTTTTCATTAAAATAATTTTAAAATAATAGTGTGACTTGTTATGATATATTGTTGTGATTGGTTGACAGTGTAAAAATTATTTACAGTGTCAGCGCATCACCATTTTTCTCATTATATATATATATATATATATATATATATATATATATATATATATATATATATATATATATATATATATATATATATATATATATATATATATATATATATATATATATATATATATATATATATATATATATATATATATATATATATATATATATATATATATATATATATATATATATATATATGTGTGTGTGAAAAAAATTTAAATATCTCATAGGTCGATATATTAATGTTAGGCTAAATTTAGATCTTAGTTGCATAAGAGATAAAAATAATAAAACAACTTTTCTACGTAAATTTTTTAAGACCACTCTTACGGCAATATATATAGCTAGGTTTTAAAAACTAATGGCCCATGGGCCTCTTACACAATAAACAAACAACATAAATAAGAGAAAAATGCTAATGACACCCCTTCTTTTCTTTAATGGATCGTGTTGACTTCATAACAATACTTTGGAACCCATAGAGAACCTTGTCCTCAAGGTTCATAGAATTAATGTCATACATACTTGGGCCTGAGTGATGAGATGTCGTGTGGGTCTTGGGCTGAAGTTTTGAAGAGAGGCTCATATGAGATTGATGGCTAAATAGAGATAAGGGATGAAGCGAAATCGGATTGTGTGTTGGGCAAGAGTTAGAAGGAGATAAGGTAGTAGGGTTAGGTGGGACAAAATAGTCTTTAGCCACGTGAGGAGTAATGGGAGTTGTCCTAAATGCAGAAGGGTGAGACACGCGTGTGGGGAAGTGGGACGCGTCACGTGAACTCGACGGTGGGGATGAGTGGATTAAAGGACTGTTGGAACACGTGTTTGGATCCAAACAGATACGTGTGTGGCTCCTCTTAATAGCTATTGGGAGTTTAGCAGTGGTTGTACATAAGTATTGCTGACTGTCTTTACACAAAATGTTTGGGGAACTCAAACTCCCATTCTCTCCCTGTCTTTCACCTTCTTCTGGAAAAAAATTCGTCAAAAGGGTTTCCTGTAACCCCTGAGTGAAAACTTGTTCTTTTGGGGTTGTTTCCCCAAATCTATAGCAAGCGGTGGATCAGTTGATGGATGGTACAAATCTAAAATTGGCACTGAGATTCTCGCCATGATAGGGTTTCAGTAGGGAGATATGGACTACAGGATAAATACGAGAGGAAGAAGGAAGATCAAGAATGTAAGCAATATTTCCCACTCGTTTAATGATCTTGAAGGTTCTGAAATAACTGTTGGAAACTTTTTGTGAAATCCGGAGAGACACAGTTGTTTAATGGTAGGGTTGGAGTTTTAACCAGAGAAAATCTCCCTCACTGAAGGTAAAATCTCCCTCATAGATGATCCAAATTATCGTGTGGCCAAAATAATTGGGTAAGTGAGTTATGAAATCCATGGTGATGTCTTCCCAAACCTTGGTAGAGATTTGTAATGGTTGTAACAATCATCTTTTTTCTGTGTTTCATACTCATTTTGTTGACATACAGAACAATGCTTGATTATTTTCTTTACATCTAGGGAAACTCCAGACCAACAGAAAGAAGCTCCGAGAAGCGCAAGAGTTGCTTTCACTCCCAAATGGCCCGCAGATGGTGTAGCATGATACTCATAGACAATGTGTTGATGAAGTTGAGAAAGATCATATTTAAAGACTTTAATTTTGTAGTGAAGTAATCCCTTTGAAAATCGAAATTCATTGTTTTCCTTGACTGGTTGTGTGACTTGTTGGAACAAAATCTGACTAGCCTTGTATTTTTCATAAAACTCGCGAAGACTGGTCAAGAGTGCAGGAACTGGGGAGGACAAAGACAGAAACAAGGAATCTGAAGACTTGAATTTGTGGCTTAAAGCATCACCCACAAAATTTGGTTTTCCGGGTTTGTAGAAGATTTCAAAGTTAAAGCCTTGTAACTTAGATGCCCATTTTTGTTGTTCGTGTGTTTGAATCTTCTGCAAAAGTAGGTTTCATAAGCTTTTCTAATCAGTGAAAATATGAAACTGCTGGTTGATAAGATAAATTCTTCATTTCTTGACAGCTTCAGTGATGGCAAACATCTCACGGACATGGGGCCTAATCGGGGGTAGGCATGTTGAAGAGTGAAAATGGCCTGATAAGAAAGGATAAGGTTAGAGATCTCAGGATCTAAGTCTGCAGGTAGTGTATCATGGGATGGCGAATTCATGGAAGGGGGATTGTCTTGGGAATCACATGTGTGGACAAGCATTAGGTGGAATGAAACAATTGAATTGGTGTGTATTATGTTACGAAGTTGGTGAAAGGAATTATGAATACGCCAGGTAGTCGGGTCCCCTTTCAATGTGATGGAATTGGCTTGATGTGAAAAAGTAATAGGTGGAATAGAAACATCGGCTTAGATCGGGCCTAGAGTGCGTAACCTCTCCATTCTAGAACAACATCAGCACCCTCGATGGGTAGTAAGTAGAAAGGAAGGTTGAAAGAGCTATTTTGTAGTACAAGTTCAACATTGTTACAAATTCCCTCATATTGTAAATGGGAATCGCTTCCCACCATAACTGAAAACCGAGTAATTGAAGTAGATTTAAGGTTAAAGGGGTATGCGATGCGAGGTTGCATGATGTTATGGGCAGTATCGGCCCAACACATGTTGAGGCCTAGAGAGAATTTGAAAGTATGTTATTTATATAATATTTAAATAAAACTATTATATTTAAGTTTGATATTTTAATATTTTTTATCCAAATTTAGTAATTATATGATAATTGATTTTACTTTGAAAAAATTCAACCGATAATAACATTATTAATCATTATGATCTTTGTTGAAATATTATATATCCAAAATCTTTAACTATTTTTCTTTAAATGAAAAATATTTGAACAATAAAATTTAGTTATTAATAACTTGTTTTTCATAATTTTTTTAATGTTGTTCGTCTGCCTACACTATAATGAAATGGTTGATTGAAATAAAATCTATCAAATCAATTTTTTTAAAAATATAACTACCCATTAAAAACAATAAAATAAAATACGTGGTTATTATAAAAATAAATCAATATATACTACCCTTATTATAATTAATGGTTTTTCACTATTCCCTATAGAAATCAAGTGTGGCAAAACAATTTAAAAGGCAGACAACACTAAAACTGCACAATAATAATAGTAAATGTAATGTAATTATATTCGCATAGGTACATATGCTAGGTTTTAATGACATAAACTTATAAGTAGGATCATTAAGTGTAGTCAAAGAAAATTTACAGATTATAGGAAATGGCCTTTGTGACCTTACCCTAGGGTTAGGCGTGGTTATGGGTGGTTATGGGTACTACTAGTATCAACTAGAACCAGGATTTTGAGGCCGCCGATAGAATCTTTGAATTTCAGTGTTTGGGGGAAAATTGGCCCGTGATAGCTTGTAGGGACAGTTGAAAATAGGTATCACACAAATTTGTCTCAACTTTTGTGTTAATAATGTCCTCATCAATAGTATTAGTCTCACCAACTTCTTCTTCTTCAGCCATTAAGAGTAAAAACCTATTAGTGGAGCATTTATGACCATTGATAAATTTCTCATTGGAATTGAAACATAAACCTTGTGCTCTTCGTTATTGTAATTGGGCTTGTGAAAGGCGACGAAGTTTAGAAGGGAGTGGGGTTTGGGTTTTGGGAAAGGAAGGCAACTGTGGGCTGGTAGAAGATTGTGGTTTGAATGTATTTAGGGTTGGAAGAGGCGTGAGAGGTTTTTGGTATTGATTTGGAAATGGATTAGAGAATTTTCGTTTGGAATCTTTAATTTTAGATCCAATCAGTTTAGCTATACCAATAGCTTGTGAAATAGAGAGAGGATGGGGGATAGCCATTTCATTGCGGATTTCAATGGATAGACCAGAAATAAAATAGTTCAATAATGCCTCTGGAGGCAAACCCACAACTTGGTTTCCCTATTTCTCAAATCTGGTTTGGTATACCATAAATGAACCCTCCTGATGATTATCATACGTAGAAGGACCAAAGCGCAACTCCAAACCTCTAGATAAAGCAAACCAATCGGTTAACAATTAGTTTTGATGCATCCACTTAAACCAACGTAACACATCACCTTTCATGCAAAATGAAACCAAGGATAGGCGGTGGTGATGTGTTGGCTAGGGTTACGGTGAGGTATACAGGGCTGGTAAGCATGGGCATAGAAGGAGGGTTATGGGTGATGTTGGAAGAGCTCGCATCGGTTTGAATAATGGGCGAAGGTGGCTTAGTTCTTTGAGTTGTTAATTTGTTGAGGATTGACATGAGAGAATCACACCTCATGTTTGCAACATGTGTTTTGTTGTCCATCCTTGTGTGGATTTGAGATATATGTTACTGCAATTCATCTGTAGCTTGAGCAAATCGTTCATCTAACTGGATCTGAGTTTCTTGAATAAGGTTATCAAGGTGAAGACGGGTGGTTTGCACAACTGTTTAAACAACTTCATCAATGATTTCCTTAGAGGAAGGGTTAGAAGGTTTAGGGGGGAGTCATGGAAGATATTGAGTGCAAGAATGAAAGCACCAATGATAGATTAATGCTAGGCTAAATTTAGATCTTAGTTGCATAAGAGATAAAAATAATAAAATAACTTTTCTACATAAATTTCCTAAGACCACTCTTACATCAATATATATATATATATATATATATATATATATATATATATATATATATATATATATATATATATATATATATATATATATATATATATATATATTAAAACTTCTTTAAATATCTCACATGACTAACCTTAATTTGTCTCTTTGATTTTTAAAATCTATACTTATATTTAAATAAAAGGTTAAATATGTCCGAAGTTGCTATAAATAATTCATCATTTAGTTTTAATCTCTATAAAAATTTCCTTTAAATAATGGTCTTCCTAAAATTTTCCGTATGCAATTTTGGTCTTTATCGTCAACTTATATTAAAATTAATGTGGCACGCCACGTCACTTAAAGTCAATATAATAGCTGACTACAAATAAACACGTTATATTGTGGGAGTTTCAAACCTCCCTTAATTCCTTAGAATATGGTGTCTAGCTATCTCGAAGAAGCGCTTTTAGTTGTCTACACTCATAATTCTTTATCCCTATAAGACTATGCCTTTCTGTTCCATGCTTGTGATCAGAGAAAATGGATCCAACAAGCATAAAAAATCTAATTGTTTTGTCACAACCTGTATCCAATATTTTTTATCACGTCACGCATGTTATTTCTTACTTATTTGGCTACCTAACTAGACAATATAAATATAAGAATTCCAAATTGAAGTGAAGTAGATAGTTTAATCAACTTCATTTCCATAATAACTTGCGGTAATTAATAAATATAATAAAACTCAAAATTCGATACTTCATTTCATCATGTGTTTATCTCTTTACTTTTCATGACAGCTTTAATTTTTTTCAAAACTTAAAATGATATCAAAACATATTTAATTATTATGTTGACTTTCATACACTCGGTGATATCAAAACCTATTCAAGAATCTATATTAAAACCTGTTTTGTTTGAGAACTAATCACTACTAAAAAAAAAATTGAATTTAGAGAGGGTATAATTTCGTCATTAATTCACTAAAGTTTCCTCACAAAAACATTTAGTAACTTGTTTAGGAACGTATGATTTATTGGAAATATAATTTAGTTAATGTCTACAATTTTCAATGTTTATTCTTTAATAGGACTTTTTGACATTTTCAATTTTAGTATAAATATGCTACCTAGGCTATCAATATTGTAACTCATTCATTCCTCTTTTTGATATACAATAGTAGTCCTCTTTGTTATCATTCATTGTTCATTCTTCTTCTCCCTTTTCATTACATTGCACCAACAAATTGGTATCTAGAGCACTTGGTTCTGCTTTTCCTGAGAAACACGAGTGTTTGTGAGCTGTGTGTTTGATTTTGGTTCATTGATTTTCTATTGAAATCTTGAACAAAATCTGAACAGAATCTGATTCTGTGGGTTGGGAAACAGTGTGTTTGAAGATCTGAAAAATTCGTGCAAGGTTTAAAATGAGTGGAGACAATAGTTTGAACACCAAACTTCTAGTTTTTAATGGTAAAAACTGGAACAAATGGATGATACAAATGTGTGTGTTGTTTGGTGCGCAAGATGTTCTGGATCTGGTTATAGATGGTTATGTACCAGCTGCAGCAGATGCAACTGAAGAATAGAGAACTGTTGAGAGGATGATGAGGAAGAGGGACCAGAAAACTCTGTTCTATATCCATCAGTGTGTGGATGAAAGTGTGTTCGAGAAGATTGATGATTCAACAACGTCAAAAGGGGCGTGGGATTTACTGGTGAGATGTTACGGTGGTGACGCATCAGTAAAGAAGGTGAAGCTTCAATCCCTACGAAAGCAATATGAGAACCTGAACATGAAGAGCAGTGAGAAAGTTTCTGAATATATCTCCAGAGTGATTCTGATCACTAACGAGATGAAGGCGTGTGGAGAAACTATGTCTGAACAGGTAATCATAGAGAAGATTCCGAGGTCGATTACTCCTCAGTTTGATTACATTGTTGTTTCTGTTGAATATTCTAAAGATCTGGAAACCATGAGAATAGAAGAATTACAAAGCAGCTTAGAAGCACAAGAGTTACGTCTGTCTGAGAGAACTTCTGAGAGGGAAGCTGAGCAAGCTCTGAAGGCTTCTTTTGTCAAGAAAGACTAGAAGTAGAATAAACATGGTGATAGATTCCAGAAGTCAGAAGCCTCAACTTCTGATGATAAGAAATATCATAAAGGAATGGAGAGGTATTAGAAAAGGAAGGTTCAATGTTACTCTTGTAAACAATTTGGCCATTTTGCTAGAGATTGCAGGTCAACCAAGGAAAGGAAATCAGAAGAAGCATATATGACTGAGAAACTCTGATGATGAACCTGTACTACTAATGGCTTCTGATTCTGATGGAAAATGCTCAGAAGATTAGTGCTATATGGACACTGGTTGTTCAAATCATTTGACTGGAAACAAACAATGGCTGACAGACTTTGACTCCGGAAGGAGAACAAAGATCAGATGTGCTAACGATAAGTATCTTAATGCAGAAGGTATGGGGGATGTTAGAGTTATAGTGAAGAATGGGAAAGACATTTTGATCAAGGATATTTGGTATGTTCCTAGTATTAGAAGCAATCTGATGAGCGTAGGTCAGCTGATTGAGAAAGGTTTCTCAGTTGTTAAGAAAAACAATCTTCTGACGTTGTATGATTCCAATCAGAAGTTGATTATGAAGTCTGAACAAGGAGGCAACGGAACATTCAAGATAAATGTAGAAACAGCTGAAGCAACTTGTCTTAGTGCAGAAGTCGCTGAAGGTAACAGTAAGTTGTGGCATAAGAGGTTAGGGCATTTGAACTATAGAAGCTTAGGGCATCTATGTTCTAAGAAGCTTGTACATGGTATTTCGAAGATTGTGAAGCCTGAGAAGTCATTTGCGATATGCATGAAAGGCAAGAAACCTAGATGGCCATTTACATCAGAAGTAGCCCCCATAGCGAAGCATGCTCTGGGAGTAGTACATTCTGATGTGTGTGGACCATTTCCAGTACCTTCACTTGGAGGAAACAATTATTTTGTGTCTTTTGTGGATGAGTTCACAAGAATGACATGGGTAACACTCATAAAGTTCAAGCATTAAATGTTTACTGAGTTCCAGAAATTCAAAGTGAAGGCTGAGAAGCAGAGTGGTCAGAAGTTAAAAATTCTGAGAACGGATGGTGGAGGTGAGTATAACTCTACAATGTTTCAGAAGTTCTGTGCGGAGAGTGGAATAGAACATGAGGTTACTGCTCCATATACTCCTCAGCACAACGGTCTTGTTGAAAGAAGAAACAAAACTTTGCTTGATATGACCAGAAGCATGCTGAAAGAGAAAAAGCTACCTCACGTGCTATGGGGAGAAGCTGTTTCCACATCAGCATATATTCTGAACAGGTGTCCAACGAAGAAACTAAAGGAAGTTGTTCCTTTAGAGAAATGGACTGGAGATAAGCAGAGTGTCAGTCATCTGAAGGTATTTGGATTTGTCTGTTACAAATACGTTCCAGAAGCTAAAAGATAAAAACTGGATGATAGAAGCAAAGTAATGTTGCTGGTGGGGTACCACAGTACAAATGCATATAAGCTTTATTGTCCAGAAACTAATAAAGTTGAAGTCAGCAAAGACGTTGTGGTGAAAGAGTCTGAATCATGGGATTGGAACAAATCTCAATCAGATTCTAGTGTAGTACCAACACCAAAGTTAGCCTTTGAAGATGTTTTAGAAAGTTCAGAAGATGAATCTGATTCTGAAGATCCTGAAGATTATGAAGATGAGTCAAAAGAAGATTCTAGAAATGGATCTGATTCTGATCCAGATGCTGATGATGTTCCAGAATCTGGTGGTGATCATAGTTCTGGAAGGGAAAACTCTGAAGGTGGTAACTCTGAAAGTATTAGTTCTGGTGCAGCTTCAGAACAAGCTCAAAGACCATAGAGAATCAGACAAAAACCAAGAAGTTTTCAGATTTTGACATGTTGCAGGATAATGAAGTTGACTCTGAAGGAGAAGTCATTCAGTGTGTCATGTTAGTAGATTCTGAACTAGTGGGCATTGAAGAAGCTCTCAAGAAGAAAGAATGGCTTAATTTCATGAAAGAAGAACTTGAGGCAATAGAAAGGAACAAAACTTGGAAATTGACTAAACTTCAAGATAAGAAAAAATCCATCGGCGTCAGATGGGTTTTTAAGTTGAAACTTAAGTCAGGTGGTTCAATTGGAAAGCACAAAGCTAGACTAGTGGCTAGAGGTTTTCTTCAGAAACCTGGGCTGGATTACTTTTAGGTGTTTGCGCCTGTAGCTAGGCATGAAACAATCAGACTGCTGATTGCTTTAGCTGCAAACAGAAATTGGCCTTTAATGCATATGGATGTGAAGTCTGCATTTCTGAACGGTCCATTACAGGAAAAAGTTTACGTGTCACAACCTCATGGATTTGTGAAAAAGAATCAAGAAGGTATGGTATACAGGTTTAATAAAGCTCTGTGTGGACTGAAGCAAGCGCCTAGAGCTTGGAATCTGAAAATTGATTCGTTTTTGAAGAAGTAGAGGTTTCAGAAATGTGAGATGCAATATGGAGTTTATGTACAACACTCTGATAATAATATGATTCTAGTATGTCTCTATGTTGATGATATTTTGCTAACAAGTAGCTACCCATAAGATATAAAGAAGTTCAAAGAAGTTCTGATGGATGAGTTCGAGATGACAGATCTAGGAAAAATGAAATATTTCCTAGGGATGGAGATTCTGTACTCGAAGAAGGGTATCATTCTACATCATTTAAAATACGAACAAGAACTTCTGAAGAGATTTAAGTTGCAGAATTGCAAAGTTGCTGTGACACCATCAGAAACCAATCAAAATTTGGATTCTGACTCTGATGGTGATTTTGTTGATTCTACAACCTTCAAACAATTCGTTAGTTCTCTAAGGTATTTATGTAATACTAGACCTGCCATTTGTTATGCAGTTGGATTGGTTAGTAGATTCATGAGTAATCCAAAGTGGTCTCATTTCCAAGCTGCTGTCAGAATTCTGAGATATATCAAGGGAACCCTGAGATATGGAGGGATGTTTCCTTCTGAAAGAAAGACAGAATCAGAATTAGTAAGTTATTCTGATTTTGACTGGTGCGGAGACATAGTGGACAGGAGAAGTACTTATGGATACTTGTTTAAATTTCTGGGAGGTCCCATTTCCTAGAGTTCCAAGAAACAGCCTGTCGTGGCTCTGTCAACATGTGAAGCTGAGTATATCGCAGGTGTTGTAGCTGCTTGTCAAGTTGTTTGGCTTCTGAATCTTCTGCATGATCTGAAGGTTGAAGTTGAGGAACCTCTGAAGCTGATGATTGATAATAAGTCTGAAATTGATCTTGTCAAGAACCCAGTGCTACATGGAAGATGCAAGCACATTGAGACGAAGTATCATTTTCTCAGAAGTCAAGTGCAGAAAGGAGTGTTAGAAGTTCTACACTGTAGCACTCAGAAACAACTTGCAGATCTTCTGACAAAGGCAGTTAAAACAGATCAATTTCTTTACTTGAGAGATGAAATTGGTGTTGTTAGCTTCTGATAGAATATCTAAATTAATGGATGGTATTGGAAATATAATTTAGTTAATGTCTACAATTCTCAATGTTTATTCTTTAATAGGGCCTTTTGGCATTTTCAATTTTAGTATAAATATGCTACCTAGGCTATCAATACTGTAACTCATTCATTCATCTTTTTGATATACAATAGTAGTCCTCTTTGTTATCATTCATTGCTCATTCTTCTTCTCCCTTTTTATTACCTTGCACCAACATGATTATCCGTATCAAATTTCAATATCGCAAATTATTTGTGGGGGATTTCAAATTCTATCATAAATAATTACGGGACTAATCCGTCACTAAATTGAAATTTTCATCACAAACCATTGAAAATAAATCCGCATTAAATATATTTTAGTATTGTTTATATTCTGTCACTAATTATTCAAGATTATTGTATGAATACTCATTTTATGAGAGATTTTTTCCGTCACTAAATTAAATGAATTATTTAGTGACATTTGCATTCCCTCACTAATCAATGAGAACCTGCATGAAATTATTGAAATTGTAAATTTCCTGCCAAATTTAATGAACATTGAAATTGAATTTACTATATCATCTTAATAAAAATAAATCAATCACAATATGAAACACAAGAAACTGATTTTGTAAGTATCATAAATATTCCCCAAATCAAGACTAATAGTATCAAAAATATGTTCTTAAAACTAAATACTAAAAGCAGAGTATTTTTTTGTTGACACTAAATGTTACAACTAAAATAGTTCAAAATAACTCGTAAAATTAAGAAATTTCAATGAAAATAATACTATCGTTGATGTCAGTGGCGGAGCCAGAAAAATTATGAAGTCTGGGCAAGTTTCCGTTTCCATTGGCTTCATAATTTTCTACCAAGACAGTTCAATGCTAATCCCAAATGAATTATTTCCTTGAATTGCAATTGCCTCTTCAATTTGTAAGATTTCGGATTTTATAATATATACATGTTAAAATTTTGGATTCTATAATATATACATGTTACAGTATTTCAGGTGTGCTCACAAAATGAACAAACCTATAAAAGCCGAGAAAATTAGTTCAACACGCTCATTTGTGTGGAATTAAGTACTGCCTAAAAACACCGCTATCAATTCAAATTCCAAATAATGTTATCAAATGCAGATCGGCAAAATGGTGGTTTGTTAAAATTCCGGTATGCTACAATGTTGTAGAGCCACTATTTGAGAACACATTGTACTAAGTAGCATAACAAAAAACAATAGGGATGTGATCAAATTCCGCTACACTATAGTACAATAGCTATAACTGCTATTTAACAACAATGATTCCAAGATATCCCAATATAAGATATCAACAAATAAAAAATTATGATAACAAGCCACACCTTTCAATAGTTCCTCTGGAAAACCATGTGGCATCGCTTTCGTGCTCAGGCACAAGAACAATTGAATAACCAACCTTCACCATTTGATCTTGAGCAACCTTCAAGTGACAGTGAAAGGGGTTGAACAAACCTGAAGCTATTTTCTCCTTCTTTCCATTCACAGTAATGACCAAATCAAACCTAATTTACACAAGAGCACAAAATCACTTGATCAATTAACTCACAGAGATTAATCAGTGGCATAAAAACCTTATCATATGTATAAACAAAATATAGTTCATGCAGTAAGTTTTCTCATTTCTTAAACTCAATTTCTATAACTGCATGTAGCAACTACATACATTCTCCCAATAAATTTGTACTCCTTTTTTTATCAATCTTAAAAAAAAATTCCTCAAATGATATTTTTACAGCTCAGATGAAAATTCTAAAATCACTGAACTATAACATTTCTTAAACGAAAGTACCTCCTCTTGAGCTTCCTTGGAACAGAGGCAAAAATTAATCTTCTCCAATACCTGACCATTTTCTAAAATATATCTGGCAATACTTAATCCACGCACATGACTAACAAATTTTTTAAACTTCAGCACTTTAAGAGTATAAAGCAAACAATGAGGCACAATTAGAGAATTCATCAGCATTCCATCAAAATATATCACCTAGAGATCAGAAAAAGAAAAGTAGATTTTTTGAAACCAATAAAAACATTGAGCTCATTTTTAAATTTTAGAAATTAAAAATGACAAACCTTTAAAACTAGAGTTTTCAAACAGGGTGTCTTTAGGAATTAGGAGTATGCTTAACAAATATCTCTCTCATTCATACTAGTTATAAATTAAGTAGATCATAATTTATATAAAACCAACAAAAGTAAGTACATTTTCAACAAGTTGAAATCCGTTGATGAATGTTATCTGGTTCTAGTTGGTGTGAGCTGAAACACAATTGAATCCAACCTTGTAAGTTGTAACTCACTTTATTGTTTAAAAGAGCTTGCTTCAAAATCTCGATTTTTGATACTATCACATGGCATATATGACTCGAATAAAAGAGATTGCAATCATAGAAAGTAACAAAGGTTTTGTTTTCATAAAATATTGAATATGATAGTTAAGCTTCATGCCAGGCAGAGGTGGTTTCACCATCTGCTCAAATCATCATGACATCATATAGTTTCAATCTAAATAAAATAAAATTAAAAAGCATATGAATGAATAGAAAGAACAAGAAGCAGAAAAAAATAAGAGGAAAATAGTATGCTGAACCGATTAGTGCTTGAATATAATAAACTAAAACTAATTGAGAAAGAGAGGAGGAAGGAGTCTGTTGCCGTCGCGGAGAAGGGATTGGTGGTGCTGCAGTTAGGTTTACTTTTGTTTTTGCCCTTTTTTTTCTTTTTTTTTTCCCTTTGAATTTTTTGCCTTTTTATATTTTTTTAATTAAAATAAATTTGGGCCAGACTAAAGAGCCTGGGCAGTTGCCCAGGGTAGCCGCATGCTAAAACCGCCTATGGTTGATGTTGAAACTAAGTGATGACAAACAAAAGTGTGTTTATTGCGAATTAACAGTGTCACTAGTGGAAAAATAATATTTAATGCTTGTTTTATTTTACATCTAACACTCGTTTTCTACCAGTTTTGTTGTTACTGATGTGGTAAATTTTTATTTAAAATGTTACGTAGTCGGTTTGAAAAAAACCATAAAGAATTTCAAAAGGAAAATTCAAAAACAGACATAGCTAATGGATCAAACAATGAAAATTAAGGATGGAGCGAGCATTAGTGAAAATCAAGGATCATCACAGTAATTTGAGTTATGAGACATTGTGCATCCAACTACCTGTTTGAAGTATGCTCAAAACTTTATGAAAACTGACTTGAAGATCTCTCTATAATGTAATATTTTGCTTGCTTTTGATCTTGTTAGCTTCACTGAAGTTCAAGGAGGCTTGATGAATGAGAATGTTGGCTTGTAGAAGGGTGTGGATATGAAAACGAAGCTTACAAGTTCAGAGTTCAAATGGTATCTGAGCAGGGTTGTTTTTGATATCAAAAGCTTATTGAATGATGTGAATGAGGTCTTTATTTATAGATGATCACTACAACATTTAGCCTCTCCAACAACAATTGAAAAGCGTTGCCAGAACTCTGAAAATCGTTGCCTAAACAAATAGGGGACGTTTTCTAGGCGTCTCCTGTGCGAGCGTTGCCTATTGTTTGAGGCGACGTTTTTTTAATGTTTTTTTGGCACGCTTTTGAAAAACATCGCCTATAGAAAAGGAATAGGGGACGATTATTTGCGGCCTCTGAGACGACGTTTTTTAAGTGTTGCCAAATTCGGCTACAATTAACAATCGTTGCCTTAAACCTGAATCAGGAAGGTCGTTTTTGAAGTGTAGCCATAGATTATAGGTTGTTGTTTTATAGTGTCCACATAAAATATACAATTTTGCAATTATTATCAAAATAATATAGTCAATAATAATTGGCTTCAAAAATAATATTGATTATATAACTTAAACCATACATCCATAAAAGTTGTAATATAATAAAATCGAGTTCAAACTTTAATTCAAGATATAATATATAGAGTACACAAAATTCCTAATGTAACATTACTTTCAATACTTTGAAGTATGACCATAGTAAAATAACTAAAAACATAGTTCAACAAAAGAACAAAAATCATATAATGCTTTCAACTACAAGCCAAAAAAAAGACATCATCCAACTCACTCAAGTTTGTCTTCTAAGAGTAAATCAACCAGATCATCCTCTTGAAATTCGTTAGATATGTCATCCTCCATAAATTCTTCATCTACGTCGTCCTCTTGAAATTCACCATCTATATCGTCCTCTTAAAATTCATCATCTAGATCTATGTCGTCCTCTTGAAATTCGTCATCTACATCGTCCTCTTGAATTTTATCATTTAGGTCGTCCTCTTGAATTTTATCATTTATGTTGTCCTCTTGAATTTCATCATTTATATCGTCCTTTTCAACATCTTCATTGATACATTGCTGCATAAGAAAATAAAATAAAACACATCAACCATAAATATTTTTGGTCCAAAGGACAATTAAGACATCAACAAGAATTAAACCTCGCACAAATAAAAACTAAACCAATGAGCAAAACACATTGTTTATATTCTTCACATCTCATGTCATGGGTGGGCTTTATATTACTTTACTTATCTTCTCATACCAGGAATATTCATAAAAAATACTCAATGTTTTACTTTAAGTCTATATGTCTAAAGTTGAAAATTTAGATTTTTCTCTTTTGCATATAACAGATCTTAAACAGTTTCAGCCACTTCTAGGTGTTGTCACTACTTAAACAATTTCAACCACTTACTTTATTCTAGGTGTTGTCACTACTTGCAAATTTTTGCATACATTAACAACCATTTTGATACTATAACATAATTAGAAAAATATAAATCAATAATATTGGTATATATGGTTACCTTTCCATGACATGGAGCATGAGTTGATGTAGATGAATGCATTTACGGTCTTATATCCTTTGGGGAACTATTAGCATCTCCATGAGATAATCCTAACAAATCTTCAATTGACTCTATATTAATTTGAGGATTGCATTGTTGTATTACGGTCTTAAAAGCATTTTGCAATCTATCAATCTTATCTTGAAACTCGTCCCTTAATGTAGAGACCTCTTCACTGTGGGCTTGTTTCAAAGCATTAATCTTTACCTTTCTATTTAAGGAAGTTTTAGTTATGTTTCTCCCATAACAGCGTACCCTGCCTGGACACTCCTTTCCAAAAACAACTTTAAAAGCTTCTGTATCACTTTCCTCCTTTTCAACCATTTCTTGAAGTTGGGACTAGCATAAATTACAAAAAAATAAATAATATTAACTACTATTATAGACAATGTTGGCCGATTATATTAAGCAAACGTATTATATAAACAATGTTACATACAATTACTTTTCCAGTTTCTACATCCAGTTCCTTTCCTTTATTTCCTTTTCGAGTTTCAACAAACATTTCTGATTGAGTGGACTCTCTTTTTTCCTTTTCACGCTGCACAAATCAAAATAATTCCATAACAAATCATGTGAATTAAAATTCCTATTCACGAGTCAAAGAAAAGTTTTTCACGAATACTTTAATTGAACAAAGAAACATTCATACAAGGAATACTTTATTGAGAACAAAAGAAAGTTACCACTTTTTCACGAGTCAAAGCAAAGTTTTTGGGACCCATTCGATGCATCCACTTTAGTTGAGCTCTATTTCTAGTGTTATTTTCACTGATTGCCTACATTTAAATTTGACGGAATTATTATAATAAATATTACTTAATTATGGCATACATAGAAAGGTGTAAATTCACACACATACATAAAAAAATTATTAATCTTACTTGTATAGTTTCCTTACTCCAATAAGCACAAAGACTCTTAAACTGGGCTATTGACACGTTTGGCGGATGATTTGTGAGTCTCTCGGTCATGTTGGAATACTTCAAAAAATGATTCTTCTTAATTTTGTGTTTATATCTTCTCCATGCCTCTCTAACAGTGGTCTCAATCCAATCTCGTGCTTCAACCGGCAAGATAAACTTCCGCTACATAAGTTATAAGATAAGACAAGATCAAGAAATAAAACACTTTTTTTTTAATAATTATACTTTCAAATTCATAGATAAAAACATACATTAGTATATCTCCAGAAACGGTTTTTATTATCATCTGGCATTCCTGACCAATTAGTGTAACGTAGAGGACAAAATGTTGAGTTCCTAGCCAATGTTCCCAAGAAGAGGCTCAAGTCAGATACTACTTTTTCACTAGGACCAATTGGCTGAAAATCCTCATTAATGGTCACTTCTACTCGCTCTTCCAAAGTTCTTGTATGAATCTTTTTGCACAAAGTTTTCCCACGAGTTTTTCTTTGGGATGTTTCTATA
This sequence comes from Vicia faba, assembly GCA_948472305.1. Taxonomy (NCBI): domain Eukaryota; kingdom Viridiplantae; phylum Streptophyta; class Magnoliopsida; order Fabales; family Fabaceae; genus Vicia; species Vicia faba. The sequence goes on along the minus strand of OX451737.1, from coordinate 1,647,786,128 downwards.
AAGTAATCAACACAACAACATGATATCACATGTTTTCTACCAATATGTAAATAATACATGAAATCATTATTATGAAATATGAAACTAATTACCTTTTTCTTCTACTCTATTTGTGATTGCATCTTCTTCGTTGACTTCTGCCCGATTTTGAACACTTTCTTGTCGAGTTCCTTTTTTTGGCTGATTTTGATTAGAGCTACGGTTAACACTGCTGCCCGGTTTTTCTCCATTGTTTGACTTGGTTGCATCCATTTCCTTTGACTTGTGAAGATCTACATAATCATCAATCAACATTGATGGGCATTTTGGCACCCTGTTTAGCTTTTTAGAGCATTCAGCTTTTGACATCATTGTGTCAAAAGATAGAGTTGATTTCTCTGGTTTCTTATTTTTGGAAGAAATAAGTATTCTCCTTGCAACTGGTTTTTCCACCTTTTGAATTTTATCTCTATTGTTCTCTAGTAGATTCTCATGAATTCTTTTTTTCAGCATTCCTGGTTTCAATGTAATTTTCTCGTCATAATAATGTCATGAAAAGAAATATATAAATTTAAAGTATATGCAGGGATATTAACTACCTTGTGAAACTTCTTTGTTTCCATGTGCAAAAACTTCCTTATCTTGTGGTTGCAAAAGCTTAGGTCTCTCTGCTTTCTTCATAGCAATGTGGTTGTCCAATTTTCCATCAACCTTTTGAATTCTTTCTCTATTCACTGTAGCTTTCACTTGAGTTCTTTTCTTTGGTGTTTCTAATTTTAGTAAAAATTCACCAAAAGATATTAGGAATAATTTCATGTAATATATGCATAATAGAAAAATTTAAAAATCACTTACCTTGTACAACTTCTTTGTCACCATGTGCATGATCTTTCATTACTTTTGGTTGCGAGAGTTTGTCTATCTCCATTTTCTTTGCAATAGTCTCTTTGTCCAAATTGTGATCAACCTTTTGAACTCTTTCTTGTTGAGTTCCTTTTTTTGGTGTTTCTAATTTTTGTAAAAATTCATTAAAAAACAGTAGGAATAATATATCTAAAGGAATTCCAAAACATAACTTTAACATACATCATTTTATATAAAATCAAATGAAACAAGAAAATGATTTACCGTCCACAACTTCTATAATTTCCTGAACCCTTTCTCTATTGTTTCCTTGTAGCATCTCATGTAACTTGTCAATTTTTTCTTTCTTAACATGTTGTAGCACTTTATTTCTCAATTCTGCACTTGATCATACTTGAAAAGGAAAATCAAATCTTTTAGTAGGACTTCGACCACTCTTCCTATGTGATCCACCATCTTTTACACTTCTTACATTGTCCATTATGGCTAACAACTATGATCTACAAAGGGGGAAAATTACATAATTATATAATGAAAAATTGAGTATAAAGTGACATTATGCATAACCATAAATTAACAGTATATTTGAATCTAGTTTGTTATGGTTTAAGTAAAAAAATGACAACATGCTTAACCATAAATTAAACTTTTAACAAATCTATTTTCTACTCAAAATCTATTAAAAAAATTGGTAAAACACATTGTCAATGCTACCTAATCAGTACTAGAATCATAATCGGTTTCATCGTCACTTCCATAACTCGTGTCACTGTGATCACTCTCTATTGCTTTTTGGTTGTGAAGTTCTGACAAAGGAATTTCAAAGATATCATCCGGCAAATCTTTCCTAACCAAATCCACTTCACAATCATCCCTTAATGTATTAAGATTTGTTGAAATATCATATTCTTGGGCATCTGTACTTAAAGATTCTCCCATGTCAAATGATTCCCTTGGAAGTGCATTTAGAACATAGTGTTTGTTTTTGTTTAAAGGATCTTCAATAAAGAAGCATTGTTGAACTTGAGATGCCAACACAAATGGATCATTTTTGTAGCATTTTTTGTTAAAGTAAACCAACGGCGATCCATATTTATCCTTTTCATCCACAAACCAATCACATTTGAATAATACATATTTTTCATGACCATAATAATCTAACTCTATAATATCTTTTATTGCCCCATAGTAAGTCACACAAATCTTTTTTGGATTTTCATCCTTCGCATTTCTAAGAACTTGAGTCACCGCTTCTAATGTCACATCACTATTTTGTGTTTTAATCCTTGCTTCACGATTTGTTGTATGAAACCTGTATCCATTAATAACATAACCAGAATACCTTCTAACAACATCATTTGGTCCCCTAGACAACACCTTCAACCATTCAGTAACTTTCTCATCCATGAGACGTGTTTCAAACCATTGAATAAAATCTTCTCTTTGATTGTTAGCTTTTCTGGACTTCCTTTTTTTTAGAGGATTATGATCATTAACCTCATGCTCTCTACAAAATAAATAACTAATATTTTAATACAAAAGAAAAAGAAAACTTATAGTGAGAATGAAATTTGGTATCAAGTAGATGAGTGTACCTAACATACTCTTGCACTTCATCGCAATTGAATAAAATGTAGCCGTGAGCTTGGTTTAGAGACTTATGATCAAGGAAAATTAGTTTCTTTCCCCCGATTGGATGACCTATGTTTGGAGTATCATCGCTATTTCGTGTCATTCTATTCATCCTTGTGTCTACAACACTAGACAAATATCTTGAACAAAATGTTAGAGATTCTTTAACTAAGTATGCTTCAACGATAGAACCCTCTGGACGACTCCTATTATGAACAAAAGATTTTAAATCACCCAAATATCTTTCCATATAATACATCCATCGAAATTGAACCGGTCCACCCAATCTGACTTCATTTGCCAGGTGAATCGGTAAGTGAACCATTATGTCAAGGAAACTCGGAGGGAAGATACGCTCGAATTGGCAAAGTGTTTCAGCAATTTCTACTTCCAAGTAATCCAATGTTTTCACATCTATAACCTTCTGGCATAAACACCGAAAAAATGAACAAAGTCGAAGCAAAGGGATAACAATTTGATTAGGGCCTATCCATCTTATTGCTACTTGCAACAAGTAATGCAATATAATATGAGCATCATGACTCTTGTATCCAGAAACTTTTCCTTCATTAACTTGAACACATCGAGAAATATTGGATGCAAGGCCATCAGGAAGTTTTACTGTCTTTAAAACATTACAAAAAATAGTTTTCTCTTGCTTTGTTAGGGAGAAACATGCCTTAGGGATTTGAGTTTTCTTACCATCACTTGTTTCCTTCAAATGGAGTTTTTTTTCTAATCCCCATGTGTTGTAGGTCCAAACGAGCTTTTGCATGATCCTTTTTCTTCCCTTCAATATCTAAGAGAGTCCCCATTATATTATCACAAATGTTCTTTTCTGTATGCATAACATCTATATTATGGCGCAAAGAATTATCCTTCCAATATGGTAATTGCCAAAAGATAGACTTTTTCTTCCATGGACCAGGCCTTTTTTTATGATATTTTTGCCCCACTACGTCAGGAATCTTTTCTAAGTCTTTTAAAATCATTGTTGAATCTAACAAGGAGGGTGCAGACCTATATTCTGGCTTTCCATCAAAAGAACTTGAATTTGATCTCCAACTATGATTTGAATCCAAAAAGACTCGATGACCCATATAACACATCTTTCGACTATGTTTTAAGTATCTTGAAGAAGTTTTATGATTACAAGAAGTACAAGCAAACTTCCCTTTAGTACTCCAACCGGATAACATAGCATATGCAGGGAAGTCATTCACAGTCCACATAAGAGCTGCACGCATTTGAAATGATTGATTTTTTGAAATATCATATGTTTCTACACCGACTTCCCATAATATCTTAAGCTCCTCAATTAGTGGCTGCAAATACACATCAATTTCATTTCCGGGTGACTTTGGTCCAGGAATAAGTAATGACATCAAACAATTTTCAGCCTTCATGCACAAATTTGGCGGATAGTTATATATTGTTAATACAACAAGCCATGTTCTATGTGAAAGACTCATGGTCCTAAACGGATTAAACCCATCACTTGCCAACCCAAGTCTGATGTTACGAGTTTCACGAGCGAAATCTGAATGTTTGGCATCAAAGTCTTTCCATGCTTGGGCATCAGCTGGATGCCTTAACTTCCCATCCCTTGAATGATGGTCTGCGTGCCACCTCAATGTATCGGCTGTCTTTGAACACATAAAAAGTCTTTTCAATCTTGGAATCAATGGAAAATGTCTTAGAACTTTGGCGGGAACCTTATGAGCTTTTATAGATTCTTCAAGATCATTAGCAACTTCAGGATATTCAATCCACCTTGACGTGCCACAAATATGACATGAATCATCTTTCCCATGATCTTTCCAAAACAACATGCAGTTGTTCGGACATGCGTCAATCTTTTTATAGTCTAAGCCCAAATCTTTTATCATAGATTTTGTTTTATTGAAAGAGACAGGGATGTTCAAATCTGGCATAGCCTCTTTCAACAACTCTACGAGAGCAGTGAATGATGCATTACTCCATCCATGGAGACATTTCAACAAATAAATTCGAATAGTGAATGATAACGAGGAAAACTTTTCACAACCAGGATACAACTCTTGATTTGCATCATCAACTAGTTTATAAAATTTCTTTGCATCTTCATTTATCCCTTCATGTACTCCACCTCCTTCAGCCACATCTTTAAATGTCTCAAATAGTAAGCCATCGATATCATCATGAGATGATGTTTCATCATCACTATCACCATCAAGATCTATAAGGCTCTCATCTTCACCATGATAAATCCATTCAGTGTATCCTTTTACAAATCCTTTACTATATAAATGGTCATAAACTACATCTCTTACTTCCCAACTATCATTGCAACATATAGAACAAGGACACAAAATCTCTTCTTCTTCAACCATTCCTTTGGTGAATGCAATATCCAAAAAGTAATTTACACCGTCCTTATAACTTTGACTGTGTGGAGGTAACTCCACCCAATCCTTCTTTATCATGTTTGGTTTTCTAAAATGAAATAAATTATACATTAATCTTTATCATATAAAGGATGGAAAAACACCATGGTTCATATATCAACGTAGCTTTTACAAATGCATAGTTATTATAAAAATTTCATTTATAATCTAAATATACACTAAACATGCATTCCAATACCAAACATAGACTAAATTGGTGAACTTTTAATCTAAACATGCATTACAAACATAAAATAAATGAGCTAAACTATTTTACATATGTTACTTCATGGAAGAGATAGTTTAAGGTTGTCTTTGTCTATATCCATTGGATGATGTTTTTTACATATGTTTCTTTGGATTCATGTGTTTTGCCCTTACCAATAAGTCTAACTAGCTGTGACTTTGAATTAATAATATATACAAGTATTTGATCTTATCAAGTGAAATTAGAGATATTACTTGCTTTCAAACTACAACTTGATAAGGTATGATTCCATATGATAAAATGATGAGAAGTTTTAGCATAAACATGAGTAGGATAAGGTATGATTCCTTATGATAAAATGATGAGAAGTTTTAGCATAAACATGAGTAGGAAAACACAGAGCTATTGCATGAGGGGTGTGTGTTAGGATTTAAAAACAAGAACAATTAATTTATATTCTAATTATGAACAAACATTTCATAGTCTAATATAATATGTATTTGTTATTTCTTTTCAAACTAATCTACAGTGCAGAAAGCATTGGAATGACTGGGTTATGTTACCTGAATTCTTTCAACTTGATTCTAGAAGTAATAGAAACTAAAATCTTGTCCTTAGTTAAAAGCAAATTCGATTTCAACACAACTTCCTTCACTGCAACAACAACAACAAAGCTAGTAAATGAAACGGAGACGTTTCTTTCCCAAACAATGTTGAAACCGATGAAATATCTATTGAGGTTTAACCGAAACAACGACGGTGAATGATCTAAAGACAAATAATTAGAAAATGAGAAAATGAAACACAAATTTAATAAATAGTAAAAGAGATGAAATGAAATACGTCACCTTTAGAAGAAAGGACGGTGATGTTGATGGATTCAAAAGTGGCATAACGAACTTGGTTAGACTAGGCAGATGCGAGTTACAATGCGGGAATGGGGAAAGACGCAGGAGAACCTGCACATCACACAACATTGATATAATCACATGGTTAACTCACCCTCAAGTAATTAAAATAACATTATACTTATATTTGAAAGGAACTAATAGAGTTGCTACAAAAATTGAAGAAAGATTATGAACATAAAGTTGCTGTTAGGTTTTGTCTAACTTCAACCAAGTAAAACATACATCCTTACTAACCATAATCAATACATAATCAAATGACACATTTTATCAACTTATGTAGGCATGAATGTGTGTATTAAAATAATAACAGTAACTTGTCCTGGTTTTTTCACGTTGAACTTGATTGAAAATTAAGTCACATGACTAATGAGTAGAGCACATTAGCATATGTATTAGTTTTAATAACTAACATAATATTATACTAATATTATACTAAAGCAATGAATCTTAAAATAACATTATACTAATATTATACTTATATTTGAAAGGAACTAAAATTTTTGTTTGTAGTAAACTAAAGAAAAGAAAAGATACAGATAAAGTACATGTGGATTTCCACTGAATTAATGGTATTCCAATTACAAACTTATTAAACAAAATTGAACAAAGAACCAATACTGTAATAGTTATATAATAAAGTGCCACCAAGGAATAATATAGGTATTTAAACATGCAAAACTTAAAGAATAGAAAGTAATTTATCTAACTAATCATATAAAATTTAAAGGAATAGAATACCACCATGAATAAAACATACTGAGAGTTTCTTAAACTGTAAGAAAATGTCACCGTGAATCCTAACAAAAAAAGAAAGCTAACATATGCATCACGAAGACCCTTAAAACCTCTACCTATCAAGCTGAGTTTTAATCTAGAAGACAAGAAAAGACGAGATCTCCTAAAGGAATTCACATGAATTTGAGCACAAAAAAACTTCATGCTAACAAAACAATGAGCATCAGATAGCTTTCTTTGAAAGCGGTTGAAATTTGACACATAAATGAATCCAAATTGACGTGAACATGAGCAAGGCTATCATTGAAAAGTATATTCAAGAGGTGGAAAAGTTGGCCTATAGGTTGCTTGAACTCGTAGCTTTGAGCTTAGGACTAGAAGAAAAGAGGTTTGAAGAATTCTTCAAGGATCAAACTAGCTTTATTAGATTAAACCACTATAGGCCCTAATTTATACTATGCTGCTTTTCTGTATATTTTCGTTAGATGAATGAAGTTGTATTATTTGTGCAGGTTTGGAGCAATGACTCATATGAGAGTGTGGAACACAGAGTAATGGTTAACTCTGCGAGAGAAAGGTTTTCAATTCCCTTCTTTTTCTTCCATGCGCATTACACCGAAGTCAAGCCTTTGGAGGAGTTGACAAATGAGGAAAATCCTCCAAAGTATAGACCTTACAACTGGGGGGAGTTTCTTGTGAACAGAAAGGGTCGCAATTTTGAGAAGAAAAAAGTGGAGAACATTCAAATTTATCATTATAAGATAGCTTAAAGATAGTATAGTAGAAGTATATCTAGTTTGTGCAAATTGAATAATATGTTGCAGCAAATTGATCTAATACTGTGTATGAGTATTGCTGAATAACATCTGTCATGAATTTTTCCTTTCAAAAATAAATAAAAACTTTGTTTATTTTCAATTCAAAATATGAAATTACAATGGCCTATATTAAATTATTATTGATAATCACTATGTAATTAATTCTTTACTACTAGAAAAAATAGTTAGCACTCTCTATCAGCATTTGTTTGATTTAAAGTAGTTAGCACCCCACTCTGTTGTCAACTTCTTATATCAACAACAAATATGAAAATGCCCACACAAACTCAAACAACCATCAAAACACTCAGATTCAACTCAAACACAACGATACGAAATGGCGATCAAAATATAAATGCAAAAATACATACAAACACACCAACATACACCCACGTCAGAAAAACATAATCAATAGCAAATTAACATCCATTCATTGAACCTTCTCACCAACATAAACCAACAACTATAAACTGTATTGAAATAAAATAAAGAGAAGTTACCAATAATGCAATTTTGAGCACGTCGTGTTGTTATGTTGCTGCTGAAGGTGTTGAGCGTTGTTGTGGATCAGAAATGGCGATGTATATAAGTTTACGGCGGTGGGATATGGTACGGTACATCTAGGGTGGGGTTTTTGGAATCGAGCGGACGACGAACGAAGGCCGTTGGACAGAATGACGAACAACACAGAGGAGGGTGTAGACGAAAGTGGTTTGAGTCGGAGCGGATGAAGAACTTGGACTTGGAGCGTCTGAGAGCGGTATTCGGCGGCATAATGTGTGAAGAAGAAGATGGAACGCTTTTGTTTTCCTTTTCTGTTGTTTTTCTTATTTCTATTTTCTATTTTTTTAATAAGACGTGGACAATTCCATCAGTATTAATACTAATATCTATTTCCCTTTTTTTTTACAAGAAAAATATTACTTATGTGTTTTATCCTAGCTAGTTATAAAATACAAGTAATATTTAATTTAAAAATTCAGAAAAAATTTTAAATTAACAATATAAATTTAAAAATATATAATAGATATATCATGATAATATAATATATTTCCTCCATACTAAATTAAAAATCACTTTACAAAATAAAACTATCTTAAATTATAAATCACTTTACAATTTTAATTATTACGATCTTTCATTTTGCAACATTAGTGATACTTTTAATGATATACCATTTTTCATTTATTTCTTTTTTTAATTATTTAATTTGTTGTGTAAAATAAAGGTCAATATTATAAATTTGATAATGCTAAAAAAATTTATACAACATTTCAGAAATGTAGCCTTTTATTAGAACTAATGTAACAATCTAAAAATGTCCCCAAAAATATTTTAGGGGACAATTGTCAAACATTACTAAAGAAATAATATTTTAACGCTCTAAAATCGTCCCCAAAAGCAGTTAAGGGCACAATTAACAATCGTTGGCAAAAAAATAAAAGAGTATCGCTCCATAAACGTCCCCAAAAGTATTTTAGGCAACGATTATCAAGGGTTGCAAACATATTTTGGACAACAATCGTAAATCGTTGCCTACATGAATTTAAGGCAACAATTTCTACATGTTACCTAAAAAAGTGTTGCCAGAGACAACAAATGTTGTAGTGTGAGGATGATGCATTGCTCAAGCATGGTGAATGATAAGAATTTTAGTGAAATCGTATGCACCCTTGAGCAGGAGAAAAGTGTGACTTGCAAACACTCAAAACTCACTTTAAACTTGTGTTTTATGTTCCAATTAACTTCTGGACATGTGATAGACTTGAGTAGGCATGAAATCAGACATTAATTTGGCCTCTAATTTGAATTATCAAAATTTCAAAATTTGAGTCATGGTAAAAACTTCAGGTCTAAGCAACCATTTTCAAATTCATGGGGCATTATGTATAAGAGGTTTTATAATCTCATTCTTTTTGCAATGCGTAGATTTTCTGACAAGGATCACAATATGCTAAAAAAGTATTCATTTGGCAACTTGAGCAAAAAGTTATGTCCATTGAAAGTTGGTAAAAGAATTGTCTTCTATACTTAGAAAAATTTCTAAGTTAAGAGTCTTAAAATGACCTGTAATCTTTCGATGAATTTCATGCCCTTCCAAGAAAAATTAAAACTTTATCATTGAAAAGAACTTGTAAATGGAATCATGAAGAGTATTGGGTAAAAATAATAAGCTCCATGTGATAATAATTGAGTTAGTTATGATTCTTGAAAGTTGGGGAAAAACCATTTGAAATAGGTAAAAATTTCACCAAGTCCACAAATGACCTATAAAGTCTTCAAACTTTTGATGAATTTTTCACATAATTAGCTCTTGACTTGTAAATAGAAGTTGCATAGGAAATCAAGAAGAATATTATGAAAAAATAACCATTAAAAAAAGTTGAATAATGAAGGAGTTGCGGTCTTGTGAACTTTGACTTGAAAACTTACCAAATTAGGTCAAACCGCCTTGCATAACTTTGATACTTTTGATCTTTTATTGCAATCTAAGGCATGATGAAGCTCATATGAACTTACAATGATAAAGCCTTGATTTATCTTTGATTAAAAATGGTCACACTTGAGGTTACTTGATGAAGAAGGCATGGAAATAAACACATGAACCTATGAACCATCTTTGAGGAACAAAGCAATCAATCCTTGAGGAGTCCTTGACCAATTAAGATTGAATGATACTTGAAAATGATATGACCTAAGATTAAAGGCCAATCCCTAATGCACAAGTCCTTGAGGATCAATGTTTGACCAAACTTTGACTTTGATCAGATGAAAACCCTAGTTAAAGGAAATTGTTTGATCCACTTGGTAAAAACTTGTCCTTGCAAAACAAACAAAGAGAAACATAACACATCTTTTGTATTTTTGTTAGATGTTAGTAAAATATAAATCATGTATGAATAAGATACACAAATGAGTACTTGATGAGGCATATCATCAAAAACCTTCTCCGCATCCTAAAAAAAACCACATTTCCCATACATATCAACAAGACTCGCCGCAACATAAACACAATCATCAAATTCTTTATTGATTTTAATGACAAACCCATGAATTAATCGTGTTCGGAACATAAATATAACCATCAAGTTCTCTATCATTTCAACATAAATCATTGTTCATAGGTGGAACCTATTTCATCAAAATGAAAACTTTTTCCAAAGGGTCTTTGTTAAATTGGGAGAAGAATGGAAGTAAAAATGTGGAACATCGTGCATTTAGAACTACATGTAATCATGACAATGATTTAGTTCTGGTAAATGGCAAGAAGAACAAAACTAAAGTGTCTTTTGAAGAGAGTTTATGAAAATTTTGAAGTCTATTTCTGATCCAAATTCTGTTTTTTCATACTTTAAATTAGTTTCTCAATTACCAAATTTTGTGTATTCCACTAATGCTTGCAATTACATGCTTGAGTTTTTGAGAGAACAAGGAAGGGTTAAGGATATTATTTTTATGTTGATGAGTGCTAAATTGTTATGAATTTGGGTGTGAATAATTAGAACTCATCGACTTAATTTGTTTGCTTTTCTTCAATAAACCTCAACTTGTATGTAAATGTGTGTATATTGTGTATAATAGTTTTCATGATGGTATTGAAGAATAAATAATTGTGTATAACTAACTGATAGAAGACATATTTTCGAGTTATGAAAACCAATCTTAGAATGCTCTCGCCCCTCTCCAAGATCATTAATTTTCCGTTGTTTATTTCTTTTTCGCTTTAAATATACTTTTATGAACAAGCTTAGAAACGTAGTAACGATTGAATGACATCGATAGCACTAATCTTTGTGGAGACGATAAAAAATACTTACTCAAGTTTTTGTTTGAGAGCCGCTTTACTGCAGATGTCAGCATGTGTTTAATTTGATGCAAAAACAAGTTACTTACAGGAGTTCGGATACTTATATGATAATTTTCAAGGCTCTTTCGGTTAACAGTGGGATTGGAAGAGGGACTTTTGTGCGACGTAAGATGAAGCAAGTTGGGTTTATCTTGAATGCATATTCGTATAATGGTTTGATTTATATGTCATTGCTTGGTTTTCGTAAAGAGGCTTTAAAGGTTAACAAGACATGTGAGAGAAGTTTTGTAATTGTAAATCTAGGAAGAAGAAAGGTAGGAGATGATATAGGGTGTCTATCTTTGATAACATACATGGGTTCTTATAATTGCAAGTTGGGTTTATCTTGAATGCATATTTTGTATAATGTGCGACGTAAGATGTCATTGCTTGGTTTTTGTAAAGAGGCTTTAAAGGCTAACAAGACCTGTGAGAGATGTTTTGCAATTGTAAATATAGGAAGAAGAAAGGTAGGGGATGATATAGGGTGTCTATATTTGATAACATACATGGATTCTTATAAATTAATGTGGAAGGAATTATTTACAAATGAATATTGATAGCCCAGTGTTTGGGTGCTTGGTACAAGTGTAAGTAAATGTACATGGAATTTTTTTTATTAATAACCATGTATTAAAAAAATATTTCGCAAATAACCGGGTTTCGGAAAAAATTACGCAAATAACCATGTTTCAGATGGCTCCACAAAGGAGGAGCCATCTCAATTGGCGCATGCACCTAGGGTTTTGCCCTAGGCGCCATCTCACTTGGCGCCTCCCTTGTCTTTTAGCCAAGTGAGATGGCGCATGCTCCTTAAAAATGAGAGGAGGCGCCATCTCACTTGGCGCCTAGGGCAAAACTAGGGCAAAATGCTGTTTTATAAATAATTCGTCCGTTTCTTTGAAATTTCTCACACTTTCTCGCACTGTATTTTTATTTTGTACTCCGTTATTTGCGTAATGACGTCGCCTATGATTTTTAGCAGAGATGGTTACGTTATATTCTCCGCCACGAAACCTGCGATGAAAATGAAATTCTGGCACATTCACTCCATGGAGCGTCTGAAGCGGGAGTTGATGCGGTGGCTAGATGGAGACATCGCGGAGGGGGAAAAAATTCGAAGGATCCAGCGAAAACGAACAACAACCTCGCATGCGACAGGAAGACCTAATGTGTGGTTGGAGGAAGTCAAAACAGACAGTGATGTAATGCTGATGATGCATGGGTCAGATGAAATTGTGTTAACAGTTGTAATTTCCTAGATTGAATATCGTTAATCATTGTTGTACGTGAAAACCCTAATGTAATTTCCTATATTGAATTTCTTAAATTGTGTTAACAGTTTTATTAACGGAAAACCCTAATGTTTACAACACAAATATTGAAAAGATTTATTGTATTACAATATTTATGTGGTCGAGCCAGACGCCCGATTCGGACAGTTTTTGCAATTGTGTCCGACCTGACGGCATAAACCACACTTTCTTTCCAACCTGTCAAGATCGTCCATTTCTGTTGTGATGCGCCTGCTTTTGGGACGACCCTTCTTGTTCCTTCGCATTTGGTCATTGTGCCAAACTATATCGCCGTTGTATTCAGGCCAATAGTCCGGTTTTGCCACCAAAGGAAAGTTGTTGTTGTAAACAGTGAGCAACATTTCAGATTTATAAACGTTTGAGAGCAGTTGAAGCGCGTCTTGATGGGTATGAGCACAAGCGGCAATGACATGAGAGCAAGGCATACGAAATGCTTGAAACCTGCCACAATCGCACCATTGAGAAGGTAAAATGACCCTGTATTCTTGTCTTGCCAGGCCTTCATTGTGGTCGATTGTCTCTTTCACAATGAAGTTGTGGCTGTGTCGGTCAAACCGTGTAACCATGTGAGTGTTGGCTTTAACACTTTCAGCCTTAATGTATTTCATACAGCTTTCACTCCATAGTTGTCCTGATTGCAAGACCGCATACTACATTTCACCTCTTTTGGCAAATAACGCAGCCATCCTAAAATACGTGGATTTTACCAAGGCAGTGATTGGGAGGTTTCGTATGCCCTTGAATACCCCATTCATTGATTCAATAAGATTTGTTTTCATATGCCCCCATCTTTGGCCATTGTCGTATGACCTAGTCCACTTTTCGACCGGTATATTGTTGATCCACGTACCGGCTTCTGGATTAGACAAACGGATCTCGTTGCGCTAATATTTGAATGTGGGTTGTGTCAATGCATATCCACCATTCATCACCGCTTTCCTCAATGTTTTGTCCTTGACCTCCCTCGAGAAATTCTGGACGATATGCCTGACGCAATAGACATGCGTAGAAGGAGGGTCATGCCAACCATTTGCTGGATTATTATAGGCACTTTTAATGGAGGCATGTCTGTCCAAGATCAAACAGAGATCTGGTTGAGGAGCCACGTGTGTACGATGATTTTTTAGGAAAAAGCTCCAAGCACCACCGGTCTCCCCCTCGACAAGGGCAAACGCAACGGGGAAAATGTTATTGTTGCCATCTTGTGCAACTGCCATCAATAGCGTGCCTTTGTACTTCCCATACAACCAAGTCCTGTCAATTTGTAGAATTGGTTTGCATGATGCAAACCTTGTGATGCATGGTTGAAATGCCCAAAACACGCGACTGAATATTCCGTTGCCATGCAGTAGACTACCATCTTGGGCGTACACTGGCAATGTTTCCAGAACATAAACACTACCTGGAGAATATGTCTTGAGTGCATTTATGTAGCGGGGAAGTTCTAGGTATGACTCCTCCCAGTTTCCGTACACCCTTTCATTCGCCTTAGTGTTTGCTAACCACGCCTTACGGTAAGACAGAGTGTAGTTAAAAACCGTGGTGATATGGGAGATGATTGTTTTCACCTTCAAAGATGGGTCGTTGCTGACCAGGGGTAGGATTTCTTGACAGATTAGATCATGGTTGAGTTTTCGGTGGTCTTGTGATTGAGTGGAACTTACACAAGTGTGGGTAGTCATGGAACCTATGACCCAACAGTCACCCCTTAATCTATATGATGCGGTCAGCTTGAACATACAGTCAGGGTGGACACACTTGATCTTGTACCTTTCTGGGTTTACACGATCCACCTTAAAATCAACCGAGTTGAGCATGTGAAATTTTTTGATGGCCCTGATGCATTCCTCTCTGTTACGAAACTTGTCCTTCTCTTTTAAATTTTCATCCGACTACATATACGGTTGGAAAAACAAGTCAGTAGAAGGTTCATCTCCGCCCATGTTGAAGTTTGTCATGTGCGGAGGTGGTGTGTAGATTTTGTCAGTAGGAATACTTGGGATGCCATCATCGTCAGAATCGTCGTTCACCATTTCATCAAACTCTAACTCGTTATCTTCTTCTTCATCATCAACTGCATCTACCTCATCTTGTTCATTCTCCAAAGGATTAACCTCCTGTGTCACCGGAGGCTCTACCTCCTGTGTCACCGGAGGCTCTTGAAGCAAAACGTACAACTCAATAGAGTCGTATCCAGAATAGACATGGCTGGAAATCATGTTCTGGAGATCCTCGTCATCTTGAACTTCAACCTTATAAAAAATTACTTGGTTGTTTCCAAAAAAAACTGGATTCTGATAAAATATCTGGGATACCGGGCCTCGTTCAAGTTTGGCCTCCAATCTTTTCTTGAAGTACGAGAAATTGGCTTTCCCGTTTAAGAGAAATCGAACGTTGTCGGTGTTTCTAAACAAAAACCCAACTGTGGGACAAATGTATGTCTCACCGTTGAAATGTGCTTTGACAACAAATTGTGGTGAAGAGGCCATTGCGTAGAATTGTTTTAAGGTTTGAAGGTTGGAATGTTTGAGGTTTATTGATTGTATGAAGGTACGAATGCTGGAATGTTTGAAGGTTTGATGACTGATTCGAAGGTTGGAAGATTTTACAGATTATGTGAATCAATGTTATGTTCAACGTAAGGCAAAAAATTTCAATTAAGTAAGGGATGCAACCCCCCAAGGCTGCCAATAATATTACATGCAATAATGAAACCCCATAGGCTGCCACCTATCCTGGCCCTATTCTGCACACATACATGTTTTGTGTAAGACTCCACCCATCAACTCCAATGGCCTTGCATGCAACAAAGAAAGGAATCCCAAAGGCTGTCACGTAGCCTGAGCCTATGCTGTAAGAAATGACACTTCTTATTCGCCAAATGGGGTGGCGACACCATTCATTTTTGTACTCTTTCGCCAAGTCCAATGGCGCCTCCCTTACTGTCCAATCGTGATACATGCATGGGCTTATGAAACCCCATAGGCTGCCACCTATCCTGGCCCTATTCTGCACACATACATGTTTTGTGTAAGACTCCACCCATCAACTCCAATGGCCTTGCATGCAACAAAGAAAGGAATCCCAAAGGCTGTCACGTAGCCTGAGCCTATGCTGTAAGAAATGACACCTCTTATTCGCCAAATGGGGTGGCGACACCATTCATTTTTGTACTCTTTCGCCAAGTCCAATGGCGCCTCCCTTACTGTCCAATCGTGATACATGCATGGGCTTATGAAACCCCATAGGCTGCCACCTATCCTGGCCCTATTTTGCACACATACATGTTTTGTGTAAGACTCCACTCATCAACTCCAATGGCCTTGCATGCAACAAAGAAAGGAATCCCAAAGGCTGTCACGTAGCCTGAGCCTATGCTGTAAGAAATGACACCTCTTATTCGCCAAATGGGGTGGCGACACCATTCATTTTTGTACTCTTTCGCCAAGTCCAATAGCGCCTCCCTTACTGTCCAATCGTGATACATGCATGGGCTTATGAAACCCCATAGCCTGCCACCTATCCTGGCCCTATTCTGCACACATACATGTTTTGTGTAAGACTCCACCCATCAACTCCAATGGCCTTGCATGCAACAAAGAAAGGAATCCCAAAGGCTGTCACATAGCCTGAGCCTATGTTGTAAGAAATGACACCTCTTATTCGCCAAATGGGGTGGCGACACCATTCATTTTTGTACTCTTTCGCCAAGTCCAATGGCGCCTCCCTTACTGTCCAATCGTGATACATGCATGGGCTTATGAAACCCCATAGCCTGCCACCTATCCTGGCCCTATTCTGCACACATAAATGTTTTGTGTAAGACTCCACCCATCAACTCCAATGGCCTTGCATGCAACAAAGAAAGGAATCCCAAAGGCTGTCACGTAGCCTGAGCCTATGCTGTAAGAAATGAAACCTCTTATTCGCCAAATGGGGTGGCGACACCATTCATTTTTGTACTCTTTCGCCAAGTCCAATGGCGCCTCCCTTACTGTCCAATCGTGATACATGCATGGGCTGCCACCTAGCCTGCAAGAGTGACACCTTACATTTTTTGTAAATGCATGCATGCATATGTGTAACACCCTAAGCATGCAAATGTGACACTTCGCAGGCATGCAAGCACAAGCAACCACTACATCAAACTTATTTGCCTATAAATACATACCTTATGAAACATCTCTCACACCCACACAACTCTCACTCTCTGCTACGAAATATTTCTTAAGTCTATCATACTCTCTATTTCTTCCTAAGTCTTTCATACTCTCAAGCATTCTGAACAATGGCTCTTCTAACAATGGGCGATACTCACAGAGGCACAAGGGAAAACATTGCTGCATTTGTAAGTCTCTTCTTTGGTTATACATTTTTCATACTTCAAATAACGTGTTGTTCATCTTAATTAATCTTACACTTATTTAATTATGATCTCAGGACACAAAAAGATTTAGAATCCGTTCGCACAACTACCTGGCTCCCGACCCATTTATCGTCCCTTATCTGGAATATGCAGGTTTTGGACATGTGATAAAGATCTCCAACTGCACCATTGACTCAAAATTCATTCTTGCAATGTTGGAAAGGTGGAGACCGGAGACCCATACATTTCACCTACTAATAGGTGAATGTACCATCACGCTCGAGGATGTGTACATGCTACTGGGCCTCCCTATCGACGGTAAGGCGGTGAACGGGTCGGTTCAACAACCCAACTCACAGTGTGAAGAACTGTTGGGTAGGGATATGGTAGAAGGTGGTGGAGCAAGAGGGCATGGAATACTACTCACTGACCTGAAACGTCATTATACAAGTATGGAATTAAATGAAAATTCCTCAGAGAATGACCGAGTAGTAAAAGCCAGAACGTATCTTATGATACTTTTTGGTACATTTTTATTTCCCGAAAGTACGGGAAATAGTGTAAATTTCATGTACTTACATTTACTAACAAATTTTGAAAAAATTAGAAAATATAGTTGGGGTTCTGCAGTATTAGCCCACCTGTACAGTTCCTTGTGCAAAAACGCAGTCAAGGAAAAATGTACATTTTATGGGTGCGCATTTTTACTACAAGCCTGGGGTTGGTGGAGGATGGAGTCCTTAAACCCCATCAACAACAACACTTTTGGTTTCCCGTACGCAACAAAGTAAGTCATTAAGTTATAGCATTTATAACTATTCTGCTCTTTCCAAAATATATGCTAAAAATAACATGTTTCTCATTTCCTTTAGGTACTGCGTGAGGGGTATGGATTACGGCAAGAATCCAAGATTCAATGTCGCACTCTACCGGAATCTGTTGGATCACTTAGGCCCAGATGACGTACGTCGTAGCTTTTAACTTTTGTTCATTTTAATTATTTATACATTACTTTTGCGCTAACCTGATTTAAATTTTATCGCAGTTCGTCTGGAGACCATATTTGGGTTTGGGCCATGCTCCAAACCCAGAGGATGCAACAACTTGGACTGCAAAGACTGCACTCATTCGGTTCAACATAGTGGAGATGCACCACAGCGACCGTGTGAAGATGCAGTTCGGAATGCATCAAGAGATACCAAGTGATCCAACAGATTTGTCCCTCTGGCATCTTAAAAGGGTCGACGCCCAGTGGGGTCTTACCAACTGGAAAGACTTTGCTCCGGAATGGTGTAAAATGTGGCAAAGGCGTCACCGCTACATCTTGCAATCCCCGGTTTTCCTTACTCAAGGTAACATGCGACACACTTATCAATATATGTCGTGGTACAGGTCGGTTAGTAACCCAGAAATTCACGTGTCTCATCCGAGGTACTTGGTTGACCTACGCACACAATGGGCACAACCCTCGATTCCCCATCAACAAACCCAAAATCCATCAACCTCAAACCAACCCCCAAGAAGAAACAGACCAACAAACACACAACCACATTCCCCACCACAACACAACTACACTCAAATGCCGTACTACCAACCACAATCACCACCAAACTACCAATACCCGGATATGCCTCAAACCCAACCACAATACCAACCCCAATACCAGCACACCCACATACCCCAGACACAATTTCAGTCTTCCACATATCCCAATATGGCGCCCTAAACATCCAGCCTTAGCCCTGATATGGGAATGTCAGAAGATTATGACCAAGCCGACCAAACCTACCATCAACCACCATATCACCAAACAACCCAACATCCACAATACCAAACACCCCAAGATCCATTTCCTTTCTACCCCCCATACTCAGACGACCAATGCTACCGACCAACCATGGAACCCCACCCACCGCCAACACGACCAAACTTTGAGGGTATGGGTAACCGACTGTACCAGAGCGGATCTTCGAGATATGCAGATCTTACTGATTTTATGGATTCGGATCGCATTGACTTCGCTGGGCCATCGACCTTGCCGCAGCAGGAAACGCGACGGCACCCAACAAGAGAAAGGCGAGGACGGGGATGCGGAACCGGGGGTTATTACCGGGTTCCGGGGGATCACTGATGTATCTTTTTTTTCCCAGTATTTTTTGTATCCATTTTTTTTACTGTTCTTTTAATGTAATACAGTTGAATGTAATTATTTTTTTTAATAAAATGTCCATTTTGTTGATCTCTGTCCAATAGGCAACACACAGGAAAGAAAATAAAAAAAAAATTTTTGCCCTAAATTTGTACATAGGCGCCATCTCACTTGGCTTAGGGCATGTCCTAAGCACTTAGGCGCCAAGTGAGATGGCGCCTCCCTTAAAAAAGGAGGTGCATGCGCCAATTGAGATGGCTCCTCCTTTGTGGAGCCATCTCAAACATGGTTATTTGCGTAATTTTTTCCGAAACCCGGTTATTTATGAAATATTTTTTAATACATGGTTATTAATAAAAAAAATTCAATGTACATGGGTTCGAAATCCATTGAAACTAATTTTTTAGACATCATCATATTTTAATATCAAAGTATAAAATTATTAACATGTCACTAATTAAATAAAAATAAAATTTGAAAAAGGCCTCATAGATTTGCCACATCAACAAAAATGAAGATTATGTGTGTAACTTGTCAACTAATGGCCAAAAGGATAAAATCTTTATATTATAATAGGGGAATCGGAAAAAAAATTACATGAGGTAAATCGAATGTCGCTCACTTTGCAGAGGATATTATATATTTAACCCTTGTATTTTTTAAATAAAGCTAATTAAATAAACTAACCTAATAAAACTAAACAAAATAATTAAAATTACACTAGATAAAATAAATTAAATGAGAAAAAACATAACTTAACTAAAATACTAGGGGTGAAAAACAAGTAGATGGGTAGTGTGATTAAGAAGGTAAAGGCCCAAGTGGCCCAATTATTAGAAACCCTAGTTTAAGTTATACATAAATAAAAATTAATTAAAAAAATTCTGAAATTAACAAAATGGAAAGGGTGAGGCGCCTCCCTATTGTCCTCGCTCAGTATTTGGTTTCAACTAGAAAAAAATCTTTGACTTTTCAACATTAGTGCTCTAATTGACAAATGACATGTGAATATTTCTCACGTTTTGGCCATGGTAAGTGGTTTGAAGTTGTGGGTTGTTGGCGGTTGTAGAAGATGGTGGAGATTATAGCATGTTAGTAAGATGGTCCAAGGGTGGTTTATGTCATGATGTGGTGAATAATGATGGATTTGTGAAGTGTATTGAAGGTTGAATGGCTTATTGTTATGAACCTGAGTATGAAGTTGGTTTGTGAATGATGTAGAATTTGAAAATTTTTACGGGTTCAACATGTGGTCCCCCCACCTGGATGACTTCCTCCACAAGATCAGGAGGATATGAATGCGGTATTTCTGGGGCAACGGAGACTCCATGATATTCGGAGACATTGATAGTCAGCCCTACGAGGAGGATGCTCGTGAGGTGCTTATGCTCGTTGTGGATGCTCCCCGCCAGATGCGAGGTTGTGTGAGGGGAACAGTCTTCATCACAGAGAGGATCAGAGGGTGACCTCGAGGTTCTCCTAACTGACGATGATCTTCCTAAGACTAACTGGGTTTATCCCTGTTGTGATCGGTGGATCTGGAACTGACTGTTTAACGCTGGTTCGCGAAATGTCGTGGAAGCAAGAGTCGCCACCGTCTTTTATTTTCTCCAAATGGAAAGGACAAAAGCACAGAAAAATTCCTTATAGAGATTGCTCTCGGTTCGGGAGGTAGGTTATAGAAAGGGAAGGTATTAGCACCCTTTCTATCCATGGTTATCCATGGGCTCTTAGATACTTGCTCATTTGTGTTTTCAAAAATGGTTTGTTTGCTTTTCAATTGTGGGTTTTAAAAAAAGTTTCTTTGAACATTCCAGTTCGACTCTTGTATCAGTCCTCAAGAGTGTTTGAAAAATTGCTTTCGAAAGCTTTTTGAAAAGGTGTCGGCGTGAAAAGTATTCTTTTGATTTGTTTTGAAATTAGAGCAAGTATCTAGAGTCGTCTACCTACCCTAAGGAATTCGTCTGTGTAGATTTCCTTTAAAGTAGTGCCATCCCACCATTGAGAGGTAGGTAGCACCACCGTTGGAGGTGTTCGGGTCAATTCGAAGTTCGGGACATGGTGACCACCAGAGCAATAGGAAGATACCTTAGAAGCTACCCTCATGCCAGGTTCCCGGATCATGAGGACTTATTAAAACATCCTCTACTCGACGATCACCTTTCGAGAGGCAAGGCAACAGTGAGGCGTATCCTAGGGGTGGTGTGTGATTTGTGTGTCATGTTCATTTACATTTATCTTGTTCACGTCGGGGGTGATCTACGCGTTTGTTTTTATTTTAACATTCATTCTTGCATGCAATTTATTAGCAGTTAAAAAGTTGCGAGAAATATAAAGTTCCTAAACTATTACAAAGGCGCGGGTCCACATCGCCAAATTAAATCCAGGACCCGATTTGACATAAAATAAAGTGCGAAAGATAAATATCAAATTTACACGGCTTTGGGAGAATTACATTAATATTATAAGAAAAGAAATAAAAAATGCGAAGAGAATAAAAATCGGGAATGCGAGGGCGTTGGACCCTTTTAAGGAAATTAAATTGTAATTATGAAATTAATTAAATTAAAATGAAAAGAAATTATTTTTTTAGTTTTTTTGTATTTATGGATTTTTATGAGAGAATTAAATGAAATTAAAATATTAACCCTAATTCTAGTTATTTTTAATTTATTAAGAAAAGCATTAAAATTTAATCTAAAATTAACCTAATTAATTAATACAATTTTATTTACAAAAAATAAATAATTAATTATTAATAATGAGAAAAAGAAAAAAAGGATAAGAGTCTTTTAAAACCCTAATTCTACAAATTTTAGTTTATTAAGAAAATATTAAAACTAATCCTAGAATTTAAAACTAAATTAATTGATACAAGATTTTATTTACAAAAATATTAAATCAAAAATATTTTATTTTTTATGATTTTTTTTCTGATTTTTGTTATTTTTTATATTGAAAATGTTAATTTAAAGAATTAAATAAGAATTAAACAAAACAAATGAAAATAGAAAAGAAAAATAGAAGAGAGCAAACCAAGGGGGGTTCTGTCCCCAAACTGGAGGTATAATTCAGTAATTCTGGCCCAATAGCCCTTGGCCTTGTTGACTTTCATGCTGGCGTGTGGCACCTCTGACTTATGCCCATGGTGGTCTCCAAATCAAAGCCCTTGGATTGCCCTCAGTGGCCATATGGCATGCCTGGATTGTGAGCGTATGGTGGACGCTTAGAGAGAAACTGCATAGGATGATATTAAAACAAAACATATCAAGAATATGGGGGGACCTGGGAATCGAACCCAGGTCCCAGTGGTTATAGGACAGCGCATCCACCACTTGTGCCAAACGCTTTCTTTGTAAGATTATTGGAACATGATTATTATAAAAAAACAAAACGCTAATGCTAACAAACAAAAATAAGCGCGCTGAATTTAAATTACCCAACCACAGCTTGCCACATAATCTTCTTCTTCGTTGTCCCTGCAACAAAAAAGAATTAGCGGGGGTTTTGAACCCCCCCAAAATGCAAGCTTTTCAAAAATAGCGATTAGCCCATCTTGCTATATAAATTAGGCGCGATTAGTGGGTTATGTTCGTCCAAGCTTCCTGAGTTTAGCCATGGTACTAGGATGTCCTAATTTTACAGTATTCGAAAATGCCCAATTTGAAGCTTGAGGAACCCTAGCGTGCTTCAATGGTGAAATCGCGTACGATGCATAAAAACTCAATCAAAACATATGGTTAGCTTTAGAATGATCCAATGAATACAAATCCAATATTAAAAATTGCAAATAATGCATGAATTATGATTCAAGAATATGAAAAAAAGTGTGAACAGGACGAGGTTGTTCTACCGTTTCTTGACGTTAGAGTTGATGGTTTTGATCTAGAAACCTTCCTTGAAGTCTCAGGAATGCAATGGGATGGTTATTCTGTCTTGAAACCCTTTGTAATCGTGATTTCAGTTTTTGATTTTTTTGACAAAAGTGCAAGCTTGGTTCTTGAGATGGGGCGCAGCATTCAGGTCTCTTGGCATTAGGTTTGCATCTTGCTTATGTATGGAATGTATTAGGGTTAAATTCTGAGTCCACAAATCCTTGCATTGATGAAAACAATATTTGATTTTCATGGCATATCTTCCAAATCTTTTTTCACATGTTTTTGATTCCAATCATGGAAAAACCTTCCAATTTTGATTATGCACGAATCTTGAGCCTTTAAGAAGAGTTTATCTTGCACAAAAAGATTTAAAAACTTTGGTTTAGTATTTTTCCATATTTTATTTAATTTAAATGAATTAATTGTAATTAAAAATTCAAATAAATAAATAAAAATGATGAATAAATCCCCTTTGGTCCAAATGGTCGTGCATATGCTTTGGATGATGAATCTTGGAAGAAAATGTGCCCCATTAGCAATTTTAAGGCATTTGAAGCAAAGTTGACTTTTCAAAATACCCAAAAATTTCCCAACTTCCACAAGGCATATCTTTCTCAATATTTATGCTTTGATCATGTTCTTGGACATTTTGGAAAGGTCTTGAAGTCCTCTAACCAATGCCTTTGGTCCCGTGTCATTTTGATTTACCAATCTCAAGTTATGGAGTTTGACTTAAAGTCCCTTTTTGTTGACTTTTAAAAATGACCTATAATGTTGAAATTGATAACTTTTTCGAGAGCATTTCTTGGACTTGAAGTGTGAAGATGAGTTGTAGGAAATGTATTTCTCTTCAAAATGAGCTTTGGATGGAATTTTTCTGATAAACCATGTGGAAGTTATGCCTTGGTCAAGTTACAGTTGACTTTTTCAACTGTCCAAATATGGAAACTTTTGCATCTTGAGACTTTTTGAGCCAAACTTTGAGAATCATGATCAAGCATTGATCAAATGATGTTTGTGGCTTCAAAATGAGATGTTGACCAAAAATATGAACTTTTGACTGTCAAATGACCATTTTGCCCCTGCAGTTGACTGTAGTGCAATTAGGGTTTTTGACTGTGCAATTTTGTGCTGTGAGTCTTGAAACTTGACATGAGGATACTTGACAATGTTTATAAGCATGTGGGACTTGATTGGACCCTTGGAAACTTCATTTTCTTTGTCAGAACCAAAACCCTAGTTTTTGACTGTTAGGAGACCCTTGAACTGTGCAACCCTTGGGGAATTTTGAAGCATGTTCTTTGCAATTCTTGAAGAATATGGGAGGGCAAATTTTGGGGTACAACAGTTGCCCCTGTTCAATCTTCTTAGACCTGAGGATGCAGATTGGCTGACGTGCCTTTCGTAATCTGAAGGTGGAAGATGATTGAACACTAGAGTGCCCAGAAATTTGCGCTCACATAGTAGTGTGATGGTGGAATGGGCTTATAGATGCCATTTGGAGATTGATGGATAGGATGATGGGCTTATAGATGCCATGCTGAGAGATGATGGATGGTGGATGGGCTTATGGATGCCATCTGGATGTTGATCGCGTAAGAGATTCCTTAGTGAGAGCTTGCGTACCTGAAAAAGGAAAATGATTACCTGACCTGTTACAGGAGCTGGTCTTCAAACTCTTTGTATAGATGTGTCTTGGATGGTTACAGGAGCTGGATCTGGACCTTCAAAAGGTGATGAGTGAACCAGGGACAGTTACTACCTCAACGGGACGGTGAGAGAACCTTGGGCGATTACTACCTCAACAGGAACGCTGAGAGAACCTTGGACGACTTCAACCTCAACAGTAACGCTGAGAGAATCTTGGGCGACTTCTACCTCAACAGTAACGCTGAGAGAATCTTGGGCGACTTCAACCTCAACAGTAACGCTGAGAGAATCTTGGGCGACTTCTACCTCAACAGTAACGCTGAGAGAATCTTGGGCGACTTCAACCTCAACAGTAACGCTGAGAGAATCTTGGGTATCTTCTACTGAGTCTTTATCAGGAAAATCTGTTAGGGGTCGATTTAGCTGGACTAGAGAAGGCCTTTGACTGGATAAGAAACAGGAAAATCTTAGGGTCGATTTAACTGAACCGGTCTAGGTCTTGAAATCTTCAACTGGATAAGAAACAGGGAGATCTTAGGGTCGATCTGACTGAACCAGAGAAGGCCTTTGACTGGATAAGAAACAGAAAAATCTTAGGGTCGATTTAACTGAACCGGTCTAGGTCTTGAAATGTCTTTGACTGGATAAGAAACAGAGAGATCTTAGGGTCGATCTGACTGAACCAGAGAAGGCCTTTGACTGGATAAGAAACAGAAAAATCTTAGGGTCGATTTAACTGAACCGGTCTAGGTCTTGAAATGTCTTCGACTGGATAAGAAACAGAGAGATCTTAGGGTCGATCTGACTGAACCAGAGAAGGCCTTTGACTGGATAAGAAACAGAAAAATCTTAGGGTCGATTTAACTGAACTGGTCTAGGTCTTGAAATATAGCTGAGAACTTAACTGGATCTTTCCTGAAAGGTAAAGGTCAGTCATATGCAATGCATGATATGGATCAAGCAATGATGTTCTCAACATAAATGAGATTTGTAAGATATGATGCGTGTATGCATGCTATAATGTATGGAAGTCTGATGTTTATGAATGTATCTTTTCGTCTTTGGAAAATAAATCCTTGACGGGTGCCGGGAAGTCACTCCTGGGCTGATGTTGAAGAACAATGTTTTGTTGCTTCCGCTGGGGATGATAGTTGCAAGAATACCGGTAGGAGAAGATAATTCCGTTGGGGAATAAACTTGGCGAATGGATTACTCTGCAGGGAGAAAAGTACTCTAGTGATCTTGCTGGGGAGCAATACTCTGTGGGAGAGAGGTACTTGCTGAAAGGTTGATGGTAATTTTGCTGGGGATACCATTGTTGTGTTGGAAGTGTTAATAGACTTCGCTGGGGATAAGAAGACTTTACCGAGGACGATCTTTCCGTGGCTTTTGGCTGAGGATAACCCAGTTATATCCTGGTAGGGAAATAACCTTTGAATAAAGCTGGGAGACGCGTTCGTGCTCTACGGGGATAAGCTTCCAGAATCTACTGGGGATAAGCTTACTGCTTGGGAGATGGATTCAAACTTTCCTGGGGAAATCTTGATTGGACTCTCCTGGGGAAATTTTCGAACTGTAATTTTTGTAAGCTGGAAGAGGGAATCTATGTAGGGTTGCCTGATAATGAGCTCGTGTACAACCGCATCTTGGAAAGAAGGACACCTATGTAGGGTTACTTTGAAGTTGGGCTCGTGTGGAGCTGCATTTGGAGTTGAAGGAAACCTGTGTAGGGTTTACTGACAATGAGTCCGTATAAAACTGCATCCTTGAAAATAGAGGACCTGTGTAGGGTTTCTAGGTGACGAGTCCGTGTAAAACAGCATCCTTAAAAATAGAGAACCTGTGTAGGGTTTCTGGGTGACGAGTCTGTGTAAAACTACATCTGGAGTTTTGAGAAGGAAACCTGTGTAAGGTTTACTGATGACGAGTCCGTGTAAAACTACGTCTGGAAAGAGATAACCTGTGTAGGGTTACTTCGGGATAAGTTTGTGTAAAACTTCTGGAGGAACCGGGGTAAGGTTACTGTAGGGTAAGTTCGTGTAAAACTTCTTGATGAACCGGGGTAAGGTTATCTTTGAGGTAAGTCCGTGTAAGACTTCAGGAGGAACCGGGGTAAGGCTACCTGGAGGTAAGTTCGTGTAAAACTTGAGATAAATCCGTGTAAGACTTTTAGGAGGAACCGGTGTAGGGTCACTTTGATGATAAGTCCGTGTAAGACTTTAGGAGGAACCGGGGTAAGGTTACCTTGAGATAGGTCCGTGTAAGACTTCATCTGAAAATTGAGAAGGAACCGGTGTAGGGTTACTTTGATGATAAGTCCGTGCAAGACTTTTTCTGAAAGAAAAGGAACCGGTGTAGGGTTGCCTGATGGTGATTAAGTGGATGATTGCCCTGTTTGGTTTCGGATGTTGACCCACGATCTGGAATTTGTAAAGGTAGATGGTAATCGTCTTTGCATTACCCTTTCCTTGGTACTTCGGTTGACAGAGCAACTGGATCGCCTGGACAACTCATTATTGTCCCTGTTTCTATGGGAGGAAGTACCTGTGGAGGTCTTGATTGACAAATCTCCTTCTGGTAGACAGGTGATTATGCCGGGACATAGTCGTACGCTTAAATCCCTAACTTTTGCCTGGACCGCCCCTTCGGGTTTTCAGTCCACCGGGATACCCATTTTTGCCCAAGCCGCCTTTTCAGGTTTTCGACTTGCCGGGTGCACAGATTTTTTCTTTTCATCCCTTCATTTTGCCCGAACCCTTTTGGTTCGCCGGGAAGCCCTAATTTTTGCCTAGGTATGTCAACCTAGCGGGTCTTTGATTTTGCATAGTATTTTTTCGACTATGTCCATGCTCTCAGGATGTAGGGAGGTGCCCCTGTTAGAAGTGTTTTGTCATACTACCAGAAGGTGTTTGATCAGGCCAGATTCGTTGTTGGAATGCCCCAAGCGACTCAGGCGGAGATTTGCCCCAGGCTATTTGGCCTTTGAGAGATTCTCCAAATCTTGACTTAACTGCCCCAGATGATGGACAATAGTCATGCCATGCCCCTTGATTGGAAGTGCTTTTGTTCACTAGGTATTCATCGTGCGAATTTCCCTGATGTTCAAACAAATACTTATATGCAAACAATGTTATATCAAAAATGCAAAGCTTATGTCTGTCTTGAAGATTTTGAAAATGCATTTTTCATAAAACAAGTGATTGTTTGTAAAACGTGATGTCAACTCCGTATTTTACCGTAAGCCCTAAGGAGTCAGGATACCTTTCATAACAGTATGCTTTCGAACTAACCCATGCTTCAGCTAGGACTTTTGAGGGTTATAACGTGGCCTGATTCACGGTTTAAGAAACAAAGGATAAAGGCTCAAATTTTATTTGTACCCACCCGCTCTTCGTGATGTTCTCCAAACCTAAACTCCGTTGATCATACGTTAGACCTTGTTTGAGTCTTTGCTCTGATTTTCCAGTGATGGTTCAGATATTGATAATTTATTCTGAATAGGCAGTCATTTTTTTTGTTTTTGTTGAGGGTTTGTATGACCTCTTTCTTTTTGATTTCGCTGTCCCTGTTTTTTGCCTGAACTGTTTCTTTTGTGATTACAGTCAGCGGGATGCCCCAGTTTCGTAAGTCTCCTTCATAGGTTTTGACTTATTGGGCTTTAGTTTTCTTTTGTTGGTAATGACTGCCTGTCTTTATGATTATTCGGGACCATCATTGTCTTTTATTTGTTTTGTAAGGACCTTTTTGGTGCCGTTTGTTATGCACTTGGATCAACTGAGAGAACTACCCTGCCCCAGGTTATGATTAAGGGTTTTAAATTTCGAAAAGAAAAAACTCCTACTTCTTTGGCTCAGATGGGTTGACGAGGGATTATCATCCTTATAACTCCAGTGTTTAGGGATTGAAACAATGCCTGTACGTCATCAGCGGGGTCTGTTCAAAAGCACACTGTAGATTATGGTATCGTTTTCGTCATCCTCCCTCAAGAGGCTTAGCATTATTAACCAAGAGTTGATCATCACAAAAATATGAAAACAGTTTTAAGTATAGTAAACATAATTAATTCAAGACAGACATGTGTAATGCATTCATGAAATAAAAGAGTTTATCATGACAATTGTTTATTTGAACAAGAAAAGAAAAATACAACTTAAATTCAAATGAACAAAAATCTCTCAATCATAGCCATGTTTTGGAAAAGGAGCAGTGGTCACAATGGGAGTCTCAACAGGCTCGAACTCGATCTCCTTAGCGTCGATCATATTCTGGATTTTATACTTCAGCGCCCAACAGTCCTCAGTATCGTGCTCCGGGCTATCAGAATAATAAGCACACCTCGCCTCTGGATTGTAGTTTGGAGAGGAGGTCTTGGGATTTGCAGGAGGGTTGATCACCGCAATCAGGTTCATTTTCAACATGTGCTGCAATGCTTGGGACCACGGCATGTTGATGTTGGTGAATTGTCTTTTAGATTCGTCCAGCCTTCGCTGATTTCCCTTTGGTGGTTGTCAGCGTGGTGCAGAACCAGAGATCATGACTGCCCCTGCATGTTGGTCATGACGACTCTTTTGACTGTATGCAGCATTAGATTCCTTCTTTCCCATGTAAGGCTTTTTGTGAGTATCAGAAGGTGTGGCCTCTTGGATCTTCCCGACCTTGATACCAGCTTCAATTCTTTCCCCAGTCAGAATGAGGTCGGTAAACCCTGCAGATGAATTACCAATGAGATGATTGAAGAACGGCCCGGATAGGGTCCCCAAGAACATATCAACGAGTTCCCAGTCAGTTAGAGGTGGTTGTACCCTCCCAACAAGGTCTCTCCATCTCTGCGCATATTCTTTGAAACCTTCTCCCGATCCTAACGACATACCCTGAAGTTGGGTACGTGTAGGAGCGAGGTCGGCATTATACTGATACTGCTTGTAAAAAGCAGTTGCCAACTCCTCCCAGTTACGAACCTTGGTTCCATCCAGCTGATAGAACCATTCGAGATGAGTCCCTGAAAGACTCTCCTGGAAGAAGTGGATCCACAAGTTCTTGTCCACAGTGTATGGTTGAATCTTCCGCACATAAGATCTGAGATGCAGCCTGGGACAGGATGCCCCATCATACTTAGCAAAAGAAGGGACCTTGAATTTGTGTGGGATCACCACACCAGAAGATAGACCCAGGTCTCCGAAATCCAACCCAGGCACTTGTTGAATTTCCATGGCATTCAGACGATCCTCTAGTTGTTTGTACCGGTCCTCAGCTGGAGGGTACTGCTCATCATTGAACTCCGTCTCGTTGTCAGAGACCACTGGACTAGGCACCTCCCTCTCATGGTGACTACCTTCCCCTACAGATGGAGTGGTCCTCTCAGCTTCATTCTGTAGTGTGTTCCCAGATCTGCGTCTAGGGTTGAATAAAACAGTCCTCTTGTTCTTCTTCTTCTTCTGAATCAGAGTCTTCAATTCCTTTTGACCCTGGGCTAGACTCATAATCAACTCCTGGAACTGGGCATTCTGGGCCTGGAGGGCCTTGATAGTTTGTCCCTCGGATGATTCAGGATTCATGATGACTGCTGAAATAAACAGCGAAGAAGGTAAGTGACCTGCAACAAGTGTACCTGTAATGCAATGATATGTATTATATGCATGCAATGTTTTCAAGGACCTCGCGGGGTAAACAAGAAATTTGTTAAAATTTGAAACCGGTAGCTTGATTGAAGGCACTGCATATTGTTGAGAGTCCTTCTTCAAGGGTCAAAGGCTCACCATATCCAGTGGGTCATAGCCCCTGACAACCCTGGCTAGAGGAACTTTCTTCGAGTGTCAAAGCTCACCATATCCAGTGGGTCATAGCCCCTGACAACCTTGGCTAGAGGAAAATAAATCCTCTTTGCCCCTTGCTGGATAGTTGATTCATCATGACCTGCATCACAAGCCCTTGAGGTCCTTGAAATGGATTAGCCTTTATGTGGGATGCATGCAATGGTATGATGTCATGATGCATGGGGTAATATGGGTAAACCTTGTTATAAGTCCCTATTAAGGACTATAAACAAAACCTGCAAGCAAACTCAGTAAACCCTGTTATGAGTCCTAGTTAAGGACTAAAAACAAAACCTGCAAGGAACTCAATAAACCCTGTTATAAGTCCTAATTAAGGACTATAAACAAAACCTGCAGGAAACTCAAGTGTCAGACAACAAGCATGCAAATAGTCAAGTTGGAAGGCACACAAGTCACACAAAAGAAGCCCTTAGAGTTTAGGCCAGCATGAGGTCTAGGTATTACCCTCTTGAAGTTGGTGGGCTCAACCTGTCCTATTAGAAGTAACCGGGTTCTAAGGGTCCCAACATCACTGGATTGCTTTCATTGTTCATCGTTTCGATTTAGCCACTGAACTGGCGACCGAAATATTCCAGGAAAGCAACCCTCAATTGAGTGTAGTATCGAGTATCAACCAACCTCGGACTGCACCAAAGTCAGTTATCTCACTACCCTAAAGAGGCCAAGATAGTTCAATTAAGGTTCCTAAGGTCTGTTGATGCTTCACGACACCACGCAGAGGCCCCGTACTCTCCTTGACTGAACTCAAGGGTTACCGGTACACACCAAAGTGCCACATCAACGTAGCAGACTGTTTCAACCATGTCGGTATACCCCGCACAGTTCCCTCACAGCCTTGTTGCTACTTTCTAAGAAGGTATCCCCAGATCCGGGTTAGGATCTATAGAACTCCCAAGACAGTCCCACAATAATAAAGCAAGCAAGTCAATACAATTGAAAACACAGTTATGAACTATCTTAAGGTACACCTCACTTTAAGTTTAATTCCCCAGCAAAGTCGCCAGTTTTGTGATCGGTGGATCTGGAACTGATTGTTTAATGCTGGTTCGCGAAATGTCACGGAAGCAAGAGTCGCCACCGTCTTTTATTTTCTCCAAATGGAAAGGACAAAAGCACAGAAAAATTCCTTATAGAGATTGCTCTCGGTTCGGGAGGTAGGTTATATAAAGGGAAGGTATTAGCACCCTTTCTATCCATGGTTATCCATGGGCTCTTAGATACTTGCTCATTTGTGTTTTCAAAAATGGTTTGTTTGCTTTTCAATTGTGGGTTTTAAAAAAAGTTTCTTTGAACATTCCAGTTCGACTCTTGTATCAGTCCTCAAGAGTGTTTGAAAAATTGCTTTCGAAAGCTTTTTGAAAAGGTGTCGGCGTGAAAAGTATTCTTTTGATTTGTTTTGAAATTAGAGCAAGTATCTAGATTCGTCTACCTACCCTAAGGAATTCGTCTGTGTAGATGTCGTTTAAAGTAGTGCCATCCCACCATTGAGAGGTAGGTAGCACCACCGTTGGAGGTGTTCGGGTCAATTCGAAGTTCAGGACATGGTGACCACCAGAGCAATAGGAAGATACCTTAGAAGCTACCCTCATGCCAGGTTCCCGGATCATGAGGACTTACTAAAACATCCTCTACTCGACGATCACCTTTCGAGAGGCAAGGCAACAGTGAGGCGTACCCTAGGGGTGGTGTGTGATTTGTGTGTCATGTTCATTTACATTTATCTTGTTCACGTCAGGGGTGATCTACGCGTTTGTTTTTATTTTAACATTCATTCTTGCATGCAATTTATTAGCAGTTAAAAAGTTACGAGAAATATAAAGTTCCTAAACTACTACAAAGGCGCGGGTCCACATCGCCAAATTAAATCCAGGACCCGATTTAACATAAAATAAAGTGCGAAAGATAAATATCAAATTTACACGGCTTTGGGAGAATTACATTAATATTATAAGAAAAGAAATAAAAAATGCGAAGAGAATTAAAATCGGGAATGCGAGGGCGTTAGACCCTTTTAAGGAAATTAAATTGTAATTATGAAATTAATTAAATTAAAATGAAAAGAAATTATTTTTTTAGTTTTTTTGTATTTATGGATTTTTATGAGAGAATTAAATGAAATTAAAATATTAACCCTAATTCTAGTTATTTTTAATTTATTAAGAAAAGCATTAAAATTTAATCTAAAATTAACCTAATTAATTAATACAATTTTATTTACAAAAAATAAATAATTAATTATTAATAATGAGAAAAAGAAAAAAAGGATAAGAGTCTTTTAAAACCCTAATTCTACAAATTTTAGTTTATTAAGAAAATATTAAAACTAATCCTAGAATTTAAAACTAAATTAATTGATACAAGATTTTATTTACAAAAATATTAAATCAAATATATTTTATTTTTTATGATTTTTTCTGATTTTTGTTATTTTTTATATTGAAAATGTTAATTTAAAGAATTAAATAAGAATTAAACAAAACAAATGAAAATAGAAAAAAAAATAGAAGAGAGCAAACCAAGGGGGGTTCTGTCCCCAAACTGGAGGTATAATTCAGTAATTCTGGCCCAATAGCCCTTGGCCTTGTTGACTTTCATGCTGGCGTGTGGCACCTCTGACTCATGCCCATGGTGGTCTCCAAATCAAAGCCCTTGGATTGCCCTCAGTGGCCATGTGGCATGCCTGGATTGTGAGCGTATGATGGACGCTTGGAGAGAAACTGCATAGGATGATATTAAAACAAAACATATCAAGAATATGGGGGGACCTGGGAATCAAACCCAGGTCCCAGTGGTTATAGGACAGCGCATCCACCACTTGTGCCAAACGCTTTCTTTGTAAGATTATTGGAACATGATTATTATAAAAAAACAAAACGCTAATGCTAACAAACAAAAATAAGCGCGCTGAATTTAAATTACCCAACCACAGCTTGCCACATAATCTTCTTCTTCGTTGTCCCTGCAACAAAAAAGAATTAGCGGGGGTTTTGAACCCCCCCAAAATGCAAGCTTTTCAAAAATAGCGATTAGCCCATCTTGCTATATAAATTAGGCGCGATTAGTGGGTTATGTTCGTCCAAGCTTCCTGAGTTTAGCCATGGTACTAGGATGTCCTAATTTTACAGTATTCGAAAATGCCCAATTTGAAGCTTGAGGAACCCTAGCGTGCTTCAATGGTGAAATCGCGTACGATGCATAAAAACTCAATCAAAACATATGGTTAGCTTTAGAATGATCCAATGAATACAAATCCAATATTAAAAATTGCAAATAATGCATGAATTATGATTCAAGAATATGAAAAAAAGTGTGAACAGGACGAGGTTGTTCTACCGTTTCTTGACGTTAGAGTTGATGGTTTTGATCTAGAAACCTTCCTTGAAGTCTCAGGAATGCAATGGGATGGTTATTCTGTCTTGAAACCCTTTGTAATCGTGATTTCAGTTTTTGATTTTTTTGACAAAAGTGCAAGCTTGGTTCTTGAGATGGGGCGCAGCATTCAGGTCTCTTGGCATTAGGTTTGCATCTTGCTTATGTATGGAATGTATTAGGGTTAAATTCTGAGTCCACAAATCCTTGCATTGATGAAAACAATATTTGATTTTCATGGCATATCTTCCAAATCTTTTTTCACATGTTTTTGATTCCAATCATGGCAAAACCTTCCAATTTTGATTATGCACGAATCTTGAGCCTTTAAGAAGAGTTTATCTTGCACAAAAAGATTTAAAAACTTTGGTTTAGTATTTTTCCATATTTTATTTAACTTAAATGAATTAATTGTAATTAAAAATTCAAATAAATAAATAAAAATGATGAATAAATCCCCTTTGGGCCAAATGGTCGTGCATATGCTTTGGATGATGAATCTTGGAAGAAAATGTGGCCCATTAGCAATTTTAAGCCATTTGAAGCAAAGTTGACTTTTCAAAATACCCAAAACTTTCCCAACTTCCACAAGGCATATCTTGCTCAATTTTTAAGCTTTGATCATGTTCTTGGACATTTTGGAAAGGTATTGAAGTCCTCTAACCAATGCCTTTGGTCCCATGTCATTTTGATTTACCAATCTCAAGTTATGGCCTTTTACTTAAAGTCCTTTTTTGTTGACTTTTGAAAATGACCTATAATGTTTAAATTGATAACTTTTTGTGAGAGAATTTCTTGGACTTGAAGTGTGAAGAGGAGTTGTAGGAAATGTCTTTCTCTTAAAAATGAGCTTTGGATGGAATTTTTCTGATAAACCATGTGGAAGTTATGCCTTGGTCAAGTTACAGTTGACTTTTTCAACTGTCCAAATATGGAAACTTTTGCATCTTGAGACTTTTTGAGCCAAACTTTGAGAATCATGATCAAGCATTGATCAAATGATGTTTGTGGCTTCAAAATGAGATGTTGACCAAAAATTTGAACTTTTGACTGTCAAATGACCATTTTGCCCCTGCAGTTGACTGTAGTGCAATTAGGGTTTTTGACTGTGCAATTTTGTGCTGTGAGTCTTGAAACTTGACATGAGGATACTTGACAATGTTTATAAGCATGTGGGACTTGATTGGACCCTTGGAAACTTCATTTTCTTTGTCAGAACCAAAACCCTAGTTTTTGACTGTTAGGAGACCCTTGAACTGTGCAACCCTTGGGGAATTTTGAAGCATGTTCTTTGCAATTCTTGAAGAATATGGGAGGGCAAATTTTGGGGTACAACACCCGTGCATAGAGGTTTCCTCCTTGTGGGGAGTGGAAGTTGTTGCTCGGCGTTGTTAAGGACGGAATTGGCCAGTATGCCTTGACCGACATAATTGGGTTAGGCCTCACATGGAGTAGGGCCAAGGGCAGGCCCAGTCTAGAACATGAGCCCCCCTAATTTGTTGCTCCTGATGAAGGAGTTATGACTTAAGTACAACTTTTTCTTTTGCGAGGTGCTCTACTCGAAGAGGATCTTTTATTGTGTTGATGGAGAAAGTTATCGGTATATGGGTTTAACTGAGCAGTGTTCGGAATGGACTCGAGATGGGATCATTCTAGTCGTGGGGAGGAGAAAACCTGCAGGGTGTAAGCACGTGGCGTGACCTTTGGGATTGTAATGATGGCCTAGGGAATATGGGTCATCATTAACTAGGCGCGTAGGTATTGAGGAAAAAGGTGGTTGTTGAGTTGCCTAACGTGACATTTCGCATTCCACGTTAGCTCTATATATAGTTCCCCAAGGCCCATTATCCGCGTTTACATTCTCGTGCTCTTCACTCTCCCTATTACAAACGTCGTGCCATTTCCTTCAACTGCTAACGCCGCTGCAGAATCCGCCCTGTGTTCATCTTTTAGCTTCGTTATTCTTCATCTACTATTGTCCAAGTAAGTATTTTTCATGATACTCTTTGTTTAGATTGGCTTTGATGCTATTTCAGTTGTAGAATTTTGCAACTGCGGGGTTTTGCTCAGGGAATTCATGTATTCACGCGTACTTTTCGTGATTGAGCCCGTGATATTCATCTTTTCACCGATACTTAGATGAATTTACCCCGTAGTCTCCATATATCCCCATGAAATTCATGAATTTTGCACAAGAAATTTATGCGATCCCCGACGCATTTATGAGTTTAGCCGAAAAATTTGTACTTTGCTCGTTGTATTCTTCCTGTGCTTAGGGTATTCATGAAAACGAGGGTCCGTCATTATAACTGTTGTGTGGTATAACCTTTTCACCTACGTCGTGGAAGAATGGATTTGGATTTGCTGTCGAATTCACTGGTTTCCTGTGATTTACAGGTAAAATGGACGACACTCATGAATCGTCTGAGCACATGGACGCCGAAGAGACTAGTGTAGACAAGGAGGGTGTCAATTTGGTTGACACGATTGATGATCTCGCATTGGCTTGGGTCGGGGTAGAGCCTCGAGGAATATCCTCGATATACAATTATAGTAGGAGGCAGGCTTATACTGCCGTCGAGCATGGCGACGATCAGGAAGGTTTCTAAAGGAACTTCGCGATCTTGCGACCGACGCCCAATGCTCGAATATGCTCGG
Source organism: Vicia faba (assembly GCA_948472305.1). Lineage (NCBI taxonomy): Eukaryota > Viridiplantae > Streptophyta > Magnoliopsida > Fabales > Fabaceae > Vicia > Vicia faba. The sequence goes on along the minus strand of OX451737.1, from coordinate 1,647,749,488 downwards.
AGTTCGAGGAAGACCGCTTCCCCATGTATGAGGTCATTTTCAGAGACTTGGGGCTTCGCCTTCCCTTCAACGATTTCCAGATGGGGGTGTTTAATAACTTGAACCTAGCATCCTCTCAGCTTTACCCCAATATCATTGCCTTTATCCAGGTATTTAAGATTACTTGTCGGTTCTTGAGGATTGGGGCGACCATTCCCCTGTTCTTCAGGATTTTTCATCTACAACGATAGTCTTGAGGTGGGAAACACAAATACGTCTCCCTTAAATAGTCAAAGAGGCTATTCAGGATTTACATGGAAACTGTCTGTGAATTTAAAGAAAGATGGTATATCGTGCGACCTACTTCTCAGGCTGTCGTGGACGCCGTGTTCGACCCGGATCTTGTTGTAGATGAAGACGGTGAACCGTGAAATGATGTGAATGGAGAGCAGGAGATGGGGCGACTCTAGATGTTTCCCATCCATTGGTTTTTGGGCCATTACGATCATGGTCCCAGGTATTACCACACTCTCGTCGGCGACATGAGCGCTAAGGACGAAGAGGCCTATGGTGTCCTTAATCAGTTTGTCAAAGGGTTCTTTCCTGCCAGATGGGTAATTAGGGAAGGACATGACATCCTCGATGAAGATGGTGAGCCGACCTTCGAAGTGCGCCCGATCAACACCAAGGCGCTCGTCGAGTGTCGTTCTTACGGGAAAGTCGTGAATCTCTTAAGTTTTTGCTCGCTTGATTTTACTATATTTTTACTTCTTGACTTGACTTCTTTTGTTTTCCCGTCGAGGATGACCCGAGATACCATTTTTTGTAGGTAACATGGAGGAGCGTCTTGAGATATTGTTGAAACTTACCCAAGAGAAAAAGATCTATAAGAGGTTGGTGAAGCCGTACCAAGCTACACGAATGGGTTCAATTTTCGAACCGGTCAAGGAGGGATCAAATGGGTCGTCGGGCATCCGCAATGCTAATCAGCAAGCTGCTATTTTGAGCAAGAAAAGGAGTCGCCTCGAAGGTGGGGTCCCTGATGTGACTAGGAGAAGGGCAACTTCCCGAGCCTTCATCCTCTCGCCCTGTTTCATGGAGAAGGATTTCTTAGAGGGCTTCCCTCTGATTGTGTCGGACAATGGGTCCGACATCATAAGGAGACTCGACGAAGAGGGCCGAAGGAAGCATCTGGCTTCCAGTATGGTTGGGATGATGAAGGTGGCAAAAATGGTTGTGGTCCTTACGGGCGAAGGGGCCAGCTCCTCTGTTCGGGTCAAGGAACTGGAGTAAGAGAAAGCGACTCTCCAGGCGAAGACACAAAAGTTGAAGACTACCCTCGAACAAAGCGAGGAGATGTTTAGGGAGTTGGCCGATGCACTGGAGGGGAGAAAGAGAGAGATAAAAAAGCCCTTGAAGAAAAGGATTGTCTCCTGCTCGACAAAGAACTGTGGGATAGTGAAAGGGAACGGCTGGAGAGGAAAGTCGCTGACCTGAAGGCTGCCATGATGCTTTTGGAGGGCGAACCCGAGGGGGTAACTGATTTGCGCACTCGCATCAATTTCGTTTCTCATATTCAAATCCTCGAGTCAGACTACGTCGATGCTTTGGTCGATAGCTTTGAGGCTGCCGTGAACCAGTTGTCGTGTTGAACCCGAGACTCAACACCAAAGGAACCGAGGTTCTATCCCAGGTGATTGACAACCGAGAGGTTCCTATTCCTGACACTCCCGAGGTCGAAGTGGGCACTCCAAGTAATGATTAGAATTTTTTAGGTAACTTAGCTATTTGTATTTGGGCCTGCGTGCCCATGATTTTTGGTAACATTCAGACATTATCGGCTCCAGCGGTCGACAATTATAAATTATTTACTTCGCTTCAATGCCTTTATGTTTTTGTTGATGCTTGCCTATTTTTTGCTTGTCGCTGTGTTTGACTTATTTATTCCATGAATATTTTTAAGTTCCATGTGTGGAGATGTATGTTTGACCTTTGTTGTGGTCGATGCAAGTTTGTTTTTTCCATGTGTGGAGATGTATGCTCGACCCTCATGTTGTTCGGCACATGTTGGGATGTGTCGAGGAGGCGGAGTAGGGATTCGTGGAATAAGTGTAAGATCGCGGTCGGGATCTTAAAACCATGGCGTGAAATTCCCATCGCGAGCTGGGTGTTCTGCCATGTTGGGTACATTGACAACAGAGCTCGATTGAGGTGTCCCTGTCGAGCTAAGATCTTGCTTGTGAAATGAATTAATCTCGCCTTTTGCTGATGTTTGGAGGCCATGTCCATACCTAGACACGCCTACATGGTCGAGCTCTTCCCCTCGTCGGTTATAGAGGATTGGTCGACTGCTAATGCCCTTAGCGGGTGAAGGACTTAGCTATAGTATTGTTTTAGCTTCGCAGTATTCTAGGGTCGAGGAAGTGGTTCTCCATTTAATTGTTCGAGGTAATATGCTCTGGTTCCCGGAGCTTCTTGGATGCGGTAAGGACCCTCCCAGTTTGCGGCCAGCTTCCCTTCGCGGGAATCCTTCTGGTTTCTTTACAAGACCAGGCTGCCGACCTAAAATTTGTGCTTTATGACTTTTTTGTCATGGCGTAGGGCTACCTACTATTTTAGTGTGGCCTCGCGAAGAACTTCTCCTGATCTAATTTCTTCGACTAGGTCGAGCTCATCTCTGAGGGCCTCGTCGTTCATCTACTCGTCGAGGGGAATTTTGGTTCCCCTGGATGGCTCTATGATTTCTACCGAGATGACGACCTCGGTGCCGTAGATTATCAAAATGGTGTCACGCCAATCGTCGACTAGGGCGTTGTTCGATAAGCCCACAAGACGTTGTGTAGTTATTCGACCCATCCCCTCTTGGCTTCGCCCAACCTGCATTTGAGTCCTCTCTAGATGACCCTATTTGCGGCTTTGGCTTGCCCGTTGGTTTGGGGGTGTTCGACCGTGGTGAAATGTTGTTTGGTTCCGAGTTTGGCGATGAAGCTTTGGAAACTTTGATCGGTGAACTGGGTGTCATTGTCCGTGACGAGCGCTCGTGGTATCCCAAACCGAGCAAGTACGTTTCGTTTGTAGAAATAGAGGATATTGTGTGAAGTGATTTTTGCTAAGGATTCGGCCTCTATCCATTTGGTGAATTAGTCTACAACCACGATGAGGAATTTGTTCTGGTACGTCCCTTACACGAAAGGTACGAGGATGTCCATTCCCCACCAGGCAAACGGCCACAGGGAGGATAATGTATTTAGCTTGTGTGGAGGTGTGAGGTGTATGTCAGTGTGTGTGATACGGTGGGAGAACTGACTTGAGGGTTTTGCGTTTTATCGCAAATGTTGCGGTTAGCAAGAGTCGCCACCGACTTTTCTTTTATCTAAAAGGAAAGGTGAAAAAGCACAGGAAAGACCTTTGAGATTGTTTCTTGAGTTCGGGGGGTAGATTATGAAAAAGGAAGGTATTAGCACCATTTTCATCCATGGTTTTCAATGGGCTCTTAGTTACTTGCTAGATCACTTGCTTTTTGTTTTGAAATTGTGCTTTGTGTGGTTTTAAAAGTATTTTGTAAAAGAGGCCATTGTTTAGGCGATCTTTGTAATGATTCTCGTTCGTAAGAATGTATACAAAGATGTTTGTCCTTTTGAAAATGTTTTCAATATTTGTAAGATGTTTTTGAAATGTGTGTGTTTGTTTTGGAAAATAGCAAGGGTAGTTGTTTTGAAATGGATCAAGTAACTAGAAGTAATCTACCTACTCAAATGTCTTTCTTATCCATTTTCTATTCATTTGACATTGTTTTCTTGCTATTGATTTGGTAAGCAACCCTATCTTTGGATGTAAACGGGACGGGTGTGGGTCATTGTGTAACCATGATTAGCAATGTTGCAAAGTATCTTAGCATTTTTTAGGGACCAAGATCATTTTGTAAGGCAACTTAGAATAACGTCATCGAGGGACTATGATCTTATATTTGTTTGTTTTGACAAGATACTTCGCATGCATAATATGGCTATTTTTTGTATAAGGAAACCAAGTGGAGAAACCATAAGGATGCTTGTGTGCAAGTGTGTTATTTTCATGCTTGATTTTGTCTTGGATTTTGAGTTTTCTATTTGATTTGTTTTGATCTTGCCATACAAGTCCTAATTACTAGTATGGTATATAAAAGCGGTAAATTACGTAATTTTAAAGATTACTACGCTATTACAATATTGTATGGGAGGGGAGAATACAAATTGTGAATGGGGATTTGCAATAATGTAAACCTAATTTAAATTATTACAACCAAATCGAATTTGTACAAATATTTGAATAAACAATATACAATATAATTTAAATATGCAATGTTATGTATATGCAAGGAAAAGAAATTGTTTTATTTTTCATATGCAAAAGAATTTTGACCTAATCCTAGTATCTTAAGAAAAAGAAATTAATTCTTCAAAAATGGTTAACCTTAATTTCTAATTTAAAAGAAAGTAAAGTTCCTTAAATATTATTTTTTGTGTATTTTTTGTATTAAAAATAATAGATAATATTTTGTGAGATACTTAGTCTTTTTATATATCAAAATAAATATTTACAAGTATGAAAGAAAAGGAATAAAATATACTTAAATTTACTTTATTTTTACAAGTTTGTTTAAGAAAAAGTAATTAGTATATAGTTAAAATAAAATATATTTTTTATGTGAAAATAAAATAAAATAAATCGAAATGCAATATTTATCATATTTATATTTTTCATGAATTTTATGTGTTAAAGAAAATATTTAATAAAACAAAAATGAAATAAAAACAAATAAATAAAATATATGGGCCAAGGGGTATCCTGAGTAAACAGGATGTAAACATTAGAAGAAAAAAAGTGAAGCCCAATAGTTGAGCCCATGCTGCAAAAATGAAAGAAATGGCCAAAAATGAGAAAAATATGCAAAAAGGTAGGCACCAAGGCTCGAACCCATGACCTTGGCATTCTCAGCGCGCTGCCTTGCCACTGGGGTGGCTGTACATCCGTTAGTTCATATGAAAACAAAAATACATAACATGATCCTTCCTTGCCTTGTACTTCGTCTTCTTCCTCAAGCTGGCCAGAACTCCTATATCTTTCTCATTTCTCCATGAAAATGGAAACTTCAAACATGAAAATGGTAGTACTCTTTCCCACGATTTCTACCATGTAACTCATGTAAGCTAATAATCAAAGATCAAAACAAATTTTAAAGGCCCTAATTTTAAACCTAATTTTTACAGAAATTTGAACTCCAAAATTCTCTATACATAATGAACAGAAATGAAATCTATGCACATGGTTGACTTCAGCACTATAATATCTACATTTTCCTTTCACAAATCATGGCCAATGGATGCCTGTACTAAGAGATAAAAGGTAGAGTTCTTACCTCTTTCAGCTGAGATCGTGAATGGAGTTTGAGTGATATTTAGGAAGGCCTGAAGGTTCCTTTAGCTTGCTTGAACCTCCCTGAGTGTGTTCCAATCCTTACCTTGCTTTGAAAGTGCCTGAATCTCTTTGTCCAAGTCAACCTGCAAGCTTGAAAAACAAAAATGGTAGATGGAGAAGGAGGTGTTACAGTGAAGGGGTGATGGTCTGGAACACTTAGATATGAGGTAGGTAAAGTGTTTGAATGATTAGAACTTGAAACGCACGAGTAAATTTCTGGATTGCTATGCTTGGTTTACAACTGCAAGTTTTTGACAGGTTTTTGGTGATAGGGAATTTTGGAGTGTTTTAGGCCTTGAGAAATTGTGTCCTAAGCTGTAATGTGTTTGTTTATTAGTATAGATAAGGTTTTAACTCAGTTCCACAACAGGTTTCTTGGTTGTAGGCTTTTTGCACATTTACTTTCTTTTGAAGCAAAGTGAGGGGACAAGTCTCTACATGCTTGTACAGGCCTGCTTGGAGTTGGTACAAGTTCTAGACAACTTGCTTTTGGTTTATAGGACTTTTGTGTGCAGAGAAAACAGGTCCAATGCTCAAGAAGTGAAAAGTGCCAAAAGTAATGCTTTTCCAAAATGGAAATGGCAACTTTGTGCCATTTATGGAATTAAAGCTTGGACAAAGACTCTTGTGCTTGGATTAAGGCTTTATCAACTATGTAAGCATTAAATTATGAAGTGAGAAACAATTTTGAGGCCTGTAGAGCAAGGATTATGCAGCCTAGGTTCAGATTTGAATTTTGTTCTTCATGAAATGCCTTGAAATCGAAGTGAGAAATTGCCAACTTTATCTCTTCGATTCTCCCTACTCAATAATGATCTCAAGGAGTTATTGGACATTTTCGAAAGCTTGCAATGTGCTATATAACTCATATTTAAAATGTTTTTAAAAATTCCTCTTAGAACTAGGTGAAAAGTTGCCATGAAGTTAGGTCAAAAACCTGCCTAAATTAGGGCAAAATTTCACTAAGTTATTTTAGTTCATGGGCATGTATTCACAAAATTATATCTTGAGATCCAAGCATCTTTAGGGAAAAATGTGTGAAGCAAAGTTGTATACTTTATGGAGGTATACAACTTTCATGTTGGGAACTTTCTTTGAATCATCTTGCATCATGGTGGAAATTTGGCTTAAAGTTGAGGAAAAAAAAGAAATTTTCTATACTTAGAAAAATTTCCAAGTTAAGAAAATTTCCAAATTTTAAAACCAAATCTTCAATTTTTGATTTCTTGATGAACAAGTTTCACATTTTGACATGTTTTGATGAATTGTGATCCTTGGCACTTGATTTTGACCAAAAAGCCAAAGTTTGACTATTCAGTGTACAGTTGACTTTTGATCAGTTGACTACAAATTTCATCTGTCAATCCAATGAAAATGCAATGTTTTGAACCATGTAATTAGGTAAAGATGATACAAATGAACCCTTGAAATCATGATTCAAACCAATTGGTCATTGGCTAGGTTAAAAATAAGAAATTATCCTTTCTCAGTCAAAACCCTAATTTTGACCATTTTGCCCTTTGATGATTTGATCAAATTTTTTGAGGAATTATGGTCCAAACTTGATCAAATGATACATATGAGTCTAAAATGTTGATGTGGGTAAAAAATTATGAGGTTTGACTTTAAATTGGCCATGGTTGACTTTTTCCCTAATATAACTGATTTTTAGGTCAACTGTCCAATTGACTGATCAAAAATGTGATTCAAGGCTTGAAACTTGACATGAGTAATCTTAGGGGTCCATGATGATACTTGAAAGTCATATGAAGCATTGATAGTCCAAAAAACCTTGTGCAATCCCAAACCCTAATTTTAGGTTATCAGTGCATGATGAGATGTCTCGAGCAGGTCAAACCCTAATCCAGTCTTGAGTCAAAGAGATCTTGTGAGAAAATATTGATAAATGAGAGGGCAAATTTTGGGGTACAACAGCTTCCCCTGTTCAATCTTCTTAAACCTGAAGAGTTAGAATGGCGAGTTTTTCCATTCGTGACTCGAAGGTGAAAGAGTGATTGGACACTAGAGTGCCCAGAAATTTGCACTCGACGATGCGCGGTTGAGGGAATGGGCTTAAAGATGCCATTTGGAGAGGTGATAGAATATTGTTGGAGATGGGCTTGTAGATGCCATCCAAGAATGCTTGTTGCATTGAAATTTGTAAGCCGAATAAAAGAGTGTCAGAATAGCGTCTGCATCTTGGAGCGTATCCGTGCTGTATCAAGAAAGTTGAATTTGAATGAGTGTTAGAATGGCATCCGTGTCTAGAGCGTATCTGAAAGTTGAATCTGAATGAGTATCAGAATGACATCCATGTCTGGAGTGTATCTGAACTATATCTGTAAGTTGTATCTGAATGAGTATCAGAATGGCATCCGTGTCTGGAGCGTATCTGAACTGTATCTGTAAGTTGTATCTGAATGAGCATCATAATGGCATCTGTGTCTGGAGCGTATCTGAACTGTATCTGTAAGTTGTATTTGAATGAGTATCAGAGTGGCATCCGTGTCTGGAGCGTATCTGAACTGTATCATGATTGCATATTGTCAATGGTAATTGTTAATCTTATCCTGCAAAGGGTAAAATGTTAGCTAAAATACAAAGTCATGTTGCATGAAATGTATGATGCAATGTATTAGCTTTATTAATTTTTATGATATATGGATGCAATGTATGCGCATGTGAGCTGATTTGCTGTATTGATGTCTTCTTGAGGAAAATAAATCCATGAATGCCACTGAGGATATGTTGAATTTTATGTCTTGAAGTTGAAGTACTGATGAACTTTCGTTGAGAGAAATAAGTTTTGTTGTGAGGGCAATGCCATGTACTACTTGTAAGATCTGTTTGGGGAATCCTGAGAATTTTGACGACTTCTACTGGGGATTAATAACTTTGAATCTTTGTTCCGTTGGGGATTTAAATGACGTACTATAGGGGATTCTTATGGAATAGCCTAGAGACATTTCCCTACTCTTTCAACCTATCAGTAAACAGTAATCATGTTCAAATGCATATGTTCATTAATGAATCATTGGACGTTTTTGTAAACAAAACACAAGTGTAAAGAAAAAGACAAATATCTTTTTCACTTTCAAAGGGGCATCTTTATAATGACTTTGAATAAAAATTGTGTACAAAGGAGACAAACATTCTAGTGAGAGAATACCGTCGTAAACAAGAAAAATTTGATACAAAGAAAGATAGCTATGTGTAATAATCCCATGGGGTTCCCATTCTGCTATAGCCTTCGTATCTCCGAGTATCTTGTCTACTTGCCTTGTCTGAAGATGATTGAACTGATCAGAAACTTTGAGTTTGTCAGCGGAAGCCAAAGGTTGTCTGTCAAATGATCCGACGGGACATAGTCATACGCTTTTATTCCCTAACTTTTGCCTGGACCGCCCATTCGGGTTTTCAGTCCACCGAGAAACCCTTTTTTGCCCAAGTCGCCCTTTCGGGTTTTCAACTTGTCTGGGTGTATAGATTTTTTTATTTTATCCCTAACTTTTTCCCGAACCTTTTGGTTCGCCGGGATGCCCTTGTTTTGCCTAGGTGTGTCAACCTAGAGGGTCTCTTATGCGTAGTATCTTTTGACTATGTCCGTGTTTGCGGGGTGTGGCAGGTCGTCACCATCCATGGTGGTCAAGATCATTGCTCCACCGGAGAATGTGTTTTTGATTACAAATGGTCCTTCATAGGTAGGAGTCCATTTGCCCCTGTGATCACTTTGCGGCAGGATGATATGTTTGATCACTAAATCTCCAACTTGATATACTTGGCGTCTAACTTTTTTGTTGAAAGCCTTGATCATCCGTTGTTGATACATCTGACCATGGCAAGCAGCAGTAATTCTCTTTTCATCAATCCAATTCAGTTGATCAGGTCGAGTCTGGATCCAATCGTCTTCATTCAACCCTGCATCTTTCATAATCCTCAGAGAGGGGATCTAAACCTCAATAGGCAAGACAACCTCCATGCCGTAAACCAAAGAATAGGGTGTTGCCCCGATTGATGTGCGAGCCGTGGTACGGTACCCGTGGAGAGCGAATGGGAACATCTCATGCCAGTATTTGTATGTGACTGTTATTTTCTGTATGATCTTCTTAATGTTTTTATTTGCAGCTTCGACAACACCATTCATCTTTGGCCGATAGGGAGAAGAATTATGATGCTGGATCTTAAATTACTCGCATAATGCGGTGATCATAGTGTTATTGAGATTTGTACCATTGTCAGTGATGATCCTTTCCGGGATACCATACCGGAAAATAAGGTTTTGCTTGATGAAGCGGGCAACAACATTCTTGGTAACGGAGGCAAAGGAGGCTGCTTCAACCCACTTTGTAAAATAGTCAATGGCCACTAGAATGAAGTGATGCCCATTGGAGGCTGTAGGCTTTATTTCTCTAATCATATCAATTCCCCACATAGCAAAGGGCCAAGGAGCCGTCAAGACATTCATAGGAATCAGAGGTATATGCACCTTGTCAGCATAAATTTGACACTTATGACAGGTCCGAGAGTGTTGATAGCAATCTGCTTCCATGGTAGACCAGTAATAGCCTGCCCGTAGGATTTTCTTTGCCATCGTATGCCCACTGGAGTGGGTGCCAAAAGTACCTTCATGTCAGCCATGATCTTTTCAGCTTCAACCTTATCCATACACCGAAGCAAAATGGAGTCATGATTGTGTTTGTACAGGATGTCGTTACTAAGGAAGAATTTAGCAGAGAATCTCCTTAAGAACTTCTTATCATTGATTGAGGCTCCTTCTGGATATTATTGATCCTCGAGATACCTCTTGACTTCGTGAAACCAAGGCCGGTCCACTACTTCTTCAGTATTAATCTCGTGATAGTGTGCTGGTTCTTCCATTCGTTCGATGGTGATCTGGGTATTCTCATTATCCCAATTAAGTTTAAACATAGATGACATTGTGGCTAGAGCATCTGCTAGTTGATTTTCTTCTCGCGGGAAATGTTCGAAGGTAATCTTCTCAAAATGTGGTAGCAATGTCAAAACATGTTCTTTGTAAGGGATAAGGTTTGGGTGCTTAGTGTTCTATTCCCCTTTGATCTGACTGATGACCAAAGCTGAATCTCCAAACACGTCTAAGGATTTGATCCCCAAGTCTATGGCAGCTCTGAGACCGAAGATGCATGCTTCGTATTCTGCCATGTTGTTTGTACAGCTGAAGCAAAGTCTGGCAGTAAAGGGAGTGTGACACCCCTCTGGAGATATGAGTATGGCGTCGATACCATTACCGAGTGCATTGGAAGCTCCATCAAAGAACAGGGTCCATCGGGATCCTTGTTCAGGTCCGTCATATGGTCTGATTTTTTCACAGTTGTCTAATGTCATGATGTCTTCATCCGGGAATTCAAACTTCATGGACTGATAGTCTTCTACAGCTTGTTGAGCAAGGTGATCAGCCAATACACTACCCTTTATAGCTTTTTGGGTAGTATACTGTATGTCATACTCGGTCAGGATCATCTGCCATCTAGCTATTCTCCCAGAGAGAGCAGGCTTCTCGAAGATATATTTTATCGGGTCCATCTTAGATATCAATAAGGTATTATGAGTCAGCATATTCTGTCTTAGCCGGCGAGCAGCCCATGCCAGAGCGCAACAAGTTTTCTCGAGCAGTGAATATCTGGTTTCATAGTCGATAAACTTTTTGCTCAGGTAATAAATAACGTGCTCTTTTCGGCCAGACTGTCATGCTGCCCTAATACACACCCCATTGAATTTTCTAAAACAGTTAGATACATGATCAACGGTCTTCCCTCGACTGGTGGAATCAACACAGGAGGCTCTTGTAAGTATTATTTGATTTTGTCAAAAGCAACCTGGCATTCATCATTCCATCTGACTACTTGATCTTTCTTCAATATTTTGAAGATTGGCTCAGAAGTAGCTGTTAAGTGAGAAACGAATCTGGCAATATAGTTCAAGCGTCCCAAGAATCCTCTAACTTCCTTCTCAGTACAAGGAGAAGGCATCTCTTGTATTGCTTTAACTTTAGCAGGATCGACCTCAATACCTTTGTTACTGACGAAAAAGCCTAGGAGTTTACCGGACCGTACTCCAAATGTGCACTTGTTTGGATTCAACCTCAGCTTATACTTCTTTAGTCTCTCAAACATTTTTTGTGAGTGATCAAGGTGTTCTTCTTTCGTTTGCGATCTGGCTATCATATCGTCTACGTAGACTTCTATTTCATGATGTATCATATCGTGAAATAAAGCTACCATTGCGCGTTGATAGGTTGCCCCAGCATTCTTCAATCCGAATGGCATCACCTTGTAGCAGAATGTGCCCCACTGTGTGACAAATGTTGTTTTCTCCATGTCCTCAGGTGCCATTTTGATTTGGTTATAACCTGAGAATCCGTCCATGAAGGAAAACACTTTGTGTTTTGTTGTATTGTCAACCAGGATATCAATGTGGGGGAGTGGAAAATCATCTTTAGGGCTCTCCCTATTCAAATCTCTGTAATCCACACACATTCGTACTTTGCCATCTTTTTTAGGTACGGGAACAATGTTGGAAACCCATTGATGGTAGGAAGTGACAGCCAAGAATCCAACATTGAATTGCTTCATGACCTCCGCTTTAATCTTTTTTGACATATCAGATCTCATGCGGCGAACCTTTTGTTTTACTGGCGGGCAGTCTTCTCTAGTAGGCAGACGATGTACCACGATGTCCGTATCAAGTCCTGGCATGTCTTCATATGACCAGGCAAAGATCTCAACATAGTCATGTAACAGCTGAATCAGGCGCTCTTTGACACTGGGTTCCAGATTGGCACCCACCTTGACCTCTTTTTTATCCTCCTCGGTACACAAGTTGATTGTATCCACATGTTCCTCGTGAGGCTGAATAGTTCTTTCCTCTTGTTGCAGCAATCTGGTAAGTTCCCATGGTACCTCACAATCTTCCTCACCTTCGTCTTCGGCTTGGTAGATTAGATCCTCAGAGTCACAAAAGGCCATAGCAGTATCGTTACCCATGGGATCCAGGATGGATGGATACCTGCATTTGTGAGTGTGGGTGTGTGTAAGGGTATAGCCATCTTTAAAAGAAAAATAAAATGTAAAAGAAAAACAATGAGTGCAAAAGTTTGTATGCGAAGAATGTCTATGATTCATTGAATGTCATATGAAGATGAAATAACAACCCTTACAAATGGACCATTGTGCCTCGGGAAAGGCACAAGGTTTTAAGAGTGCGAATTATTTATGAATATTACAGATCCAACAACAAAAGTAAAGATAAATTACTGAGAGATGAAAGTTATTGGGACAAATTCTCTGGCCTCCCAATTGCGGAGTCCTCCATTGACAGTCGGAAAGATCCAATCCTCCAAGCTGCAATCCTCTTCACCATCTTCTACCGTGTTGACCTCTCGGTTGCTAATCTTCAAGGGTGTCCCTCCAGCACGGGCACGGTGTACAGCCTTTTGAGCACTTGAAGTGAAACCTAAACCAAACTTGTCAGACTTATACGGGATATCTAGAAGTTTCCCCCAGATGGTGCATCCACTTTCCTCTAATACTGCTTTGGCATCTTTCAGAGATGACATCCAGAGTAGAGGTCTTGTAATCTTGGGAATCTGGGACACAGTCTTGGTCACTGCTACCTCTTCGGGGACCTCTTCGAAGTGTTGAAAAGGAGTTTCAATGAACTCACCGTCCAATTCCACATACCGAAAGGAATTGAGATGGATAATCATGTATTCTTCCTCTCCGTGGACAGTTATAATCTTTCCTTGAACCAGATATTTCAACATCTGGTGCAATGTAGAGGTGACAGCGCCAGCATTATGGATCCATGGCCGTCCTAGCAGACAGGAGTAAGAGAGACGGATGTCTATTACATAAAAGGTTGAATTGAAATTTTGAGTCCCAACCTTTATGGGGATATCTACCTCCCCGTGTACCATCCTCTTCGAGCCATCAAATGCCCTTACTACTATGTTACTTGGCTTTAACATTAGTCCTTCGCAGTCAAGTCTGTCAAGAGCTTTTTTCGGCAAAACATTCAGAGATGAGCCAGTATCCACCAAGACATGGGCCAGAGTTGTGCCCCTACATTCCATAGAGACATGTAACGCCTCGTTGTACTTTCTTCCCCTTGGTGTCAGATCAACATCCGAGAAGCCTAAGTCGTTATCCGCTGTCAGACTGGCCATAAAATCTTGAAATTGGTCAACAGACGTCTCTTGAGGCACATGTGCTGTTTTAAGGAACTTCACCAAGGCTTTCGCATGTGCCTCGGAACATAGTAGTAATGCTAGAATTGAGATTTTGGAGGGAGTTTTCCCCAACTGTTCGACTACGTCGTAGTCGCTCCTCTTTATAATTTTTAAGATCTCCTCCATTTCTTTCTTGGAAGCCTCAGGAATAGTCAGTGATGGAGCCTTCGTTCGGAAAGGCTCTACTTGATTACTTTTTCCTCGGGTTTCAGCAACAGGAGTGTTGGTAGGAATGACAATAGGGGTTGTAACGGCTTCATCAATAGGAGCACTTGCAGAGATGATTATGGGTACGGATGTAACCTTTGGAGCAGCCACGGGTCCAAAAACTTCCTTTGGGGGGGGGGCAATCTCTGGAGAAAAGATTCTACCACTTCAGGTAATTTTACTGGTTCCGGAAATATTGTTGATGTCGGAATCCTCTTCTTCGGAATTTACCTCTTCGGCGGCCAGCCAATCTTGTTTGATGCCATGGTAGTAAATGTCCCCACTGTAATTCCACGACACAGTCTTGTCTGATTCATATGGGACTGGCCCAGGCATTGTGATTATTAGAGGAGTTGCTTTCGGAACCGATGTAATTCTAACGGGTTTTTTGGAAACCCTGGAAGAATTGGCGGATATGGTAATGATTGAAACATCTTCAACAGGAACAGGTGAAACAGGAGTACTTTCAAACAAAATCTCTTTGTTGTCTATCAAGCGTTGAATGCCTATTTTCAACAAAGGGAAATCAATTGGTGAGGATAAGAAGAGGTGGCAGTCTTTATTACAACCCGAGAACACACCGGCTTTCAACAAATTTATCTTAATGATTGGAAGTGGAGTCACGAGTTCATCAGCTGTGGTAACAAACAAATCTTCTTCAATAGCATTGGTGTTGTGACCATGTCTTGGCATGGGAGTAGAGATAACATTTGGCTTCTCGGGCGCATCAAACTCAATTTCTTTTGCTTCAATGAGATCTTGTATTTTGTTTTTCAAGGCCCAACAGTTATTGGTATCGTGCCTAGGACTTTCAGAGTGATATGCGCAACGAGCATTGGGGTGATAATGAGGGGATGTTGTGTTGGGGTTTTTCGGAGCTTCTTTCAGGGTTACCAAATTGGATCTCAAAAGATGCGGTAATACTTGAGACAGAGTCATATTGATTCTGGTGAATTGACGGGCAGGCCTTTCGACCCTTGGTTGATTACTTCTTTGTTGATCGGACATAGGCTTTGGAATCATAACAGCCCCTACCATTGGTCGGGGCTCGGCTCTCTCTTGGTTTCTTTGTGGATAAACAGCAGATACCTCTTTCTTACCAATAAAAGGCTTCCTCACAGTTGTAGAAGAAGATGAATCCTTCTGAATATTTCCACTTCTTATGCCAGCTTCCACCTCTCTCCAGTCAGTATTAACTCAGTAAATCCTACAGATGAGCTTCCAATTAAATGGTTGAAGAAAGGGCCCCATAAAGTGCCTAAGAACATGTCCACCAATTCCCTTTCAGACAGAGGGGGTTGGACTCTCCCAGCCAGATCTCTCCACTTCTATGCGTAATCCTCGAAACCTTCATTGGAAGCCAAAGCCATACTCTAAAGTTGAGTACGGGTAGGCGCCAAATCGGTATTGTATTGATATTGCTTATAGAAAGTTGCGGAAAGATCTTCCCAATTATGGACGTTGGCCCTTTCTAGTTGGTAAAACCAGTCTAGTTGTGTTCCAGATAGACTATCCTGGAAAAAGTGCACCCACAAGTCTTTATCAGCGGAGTGTGGTTGGATATTTCTCACATATGATCGGAGGTGCATCTTAGGGCATGACACTCCATCATATTTTGCAAACAAAGGTACTTTGAACTTCGGAGGAGTCACAATCCCCGATACTAGTCCCATGTCTTCAAAATCTAAGCACGATACCTTTTGTATTTCCATTGCGTTCAAACGCTCTTCGAGATGTCTGTACTTATCATCAGCTGGAGGATACTGTTCCTCAGAGTAGTCTTCCTCTTCTTCCTCCTCTTCAGATTCTAACGGGACCGCTGTTTCCTTTCCTTTCCCCTCTCCTTCACCAGATGTTGTTGCAAAATTCAAAGTCCTTCTTGTCCGTTCATGAAATCTTCTCCCCATGTTCAAGACCCCATTTACTTTCTTGGTTTTCTTTTTCTTCTCTTCAGCTAGCAGAGTCTTCAATTCTTCTTGCCCCTTGGCCAGGGTCGTGAGCAACTGTTGAAACTGTATGTTCTGAGTTTGGAGGTCTTTGACTGTTTGTTCGAGATTCATCTTACTAAAATAAACAGCAGAGAGATGAGGAAACTTGTTGCAAAAGACATGTTTATGTTATGATGAATGATATGTGCATATGCAATGTTTTCAAGGATTTCAAAGTTTCAAGTTCGTTTTAGACAAAAAAGAAACACACGTTATATTAATAAGATAAAGTTTGAGTACATCAATGCCCCTTGGGAAAAATAATACAAAACTCTAAGATAAAAAAAGTAGTGTATGTCCTCTTTGGTGCAATGTAGGCATTTAGAGTTCGTTCCTCATGAAGTATCCTGGTGAGTTCCAAAACCTTCTTCTCGCTCGCGTAGAATTGGGCTTCGAAAGTATCCCGCTCTCCTTTGAGCTGTATCCAATCCCTTTGTAGGTCTTCGAGAGATGTGGGCATGTCAGGATATAGGATAGTGTATGGAACTTCTCCCTCCTTAACAGGCTCAATGATCACCGGAAGGATGGAAGGATAAGGCATCATAAGACTTTGAGCACGGGTTCATACCCATTTGAGGTAAGGCTCAAGAGGGGTGGAATTCTTGTGTCCAAAAGTCTTGTTATCCACCTTGTTTAGCATCCTCCAAGCTCGGATGAATCTTTGGCGAAGACCTTGATCGTTGTTATCATAGTCGAATACCAAACCTTGAATCAACATCTCGTGCAGTGGGTTGTAGGTGATACCCCCTCTAATGCCAAGTAAAGGGACATTAGGGAATTCTCCATAACGGTCGACGATGATAACATTCTCTTTGGATCGGGAGAACCAATGAATGTTTGAATGTTTGAGCGTCATTAACCTTTGTGACCACCTTGAACCTTGCTCGTTATTTAAGAATGATTGGGGAAGATGAGAAATAAACCATCTTGCCAGGAGAGGAGTGCAATACATAAGGACACCTCTTTTCCTCATTGTACGAGTGTGAAAAGAGTGTATGATATCTCCTAGCAATGTTGGCACCGGGTTGCGTGACATGAAGATTTTGACGGTGCTCACATCTATAAGTTGGTCAGGATTGGGAAACAAGATCATCCCATAGATAAGAAGAGCCACAATTTCTTCAAAGGCTTGCAAGTCTAAGGAATTCCAACAGCTTTGGGCTTTCTCAAACAGGAACTTTGCTAAGAAGCCTTTATCACCACTCCTAGTTTCCCAATGAGTCGTGACATCAGATGAGTGCTGTTGTACCCTAAAATTTGCCCTCCCATATTCCTCAAGATATGTCAAGAATAATCTCCCAAATTACTCAAGATGGCTCAAGAGGTAGACAGTCAAACCACCTCCTAAGACAGCTGAAATTAGGGTTTTGGTTCTTTCAAGGAATTTGGAGTTTTCAATGGTTCAAACAAGTCTCATATGCCTATAAACATTCTCAAGCATCTACATGCCAAGTTTCAAGACTCACAGTGCCAACTTGCACAGTCAAAAGCCTCATTTGATCTACAGTCAACTGCAACGGCAAAATGGTCATTTTACAGTCAAAAGTCAGAATTTTTGGTCAACATCTTATTTTGAGTTCACAATCATCATTTGATCAAGTCTTGATCATGATTCCACAAGAATGGCTCAAAAATCATCAAGATGCAAAAAGTTACTATTTTTGGACAGTAGAAAAGTCAACTGTATCTTGACCAGGGTATAACTTTTTCATGGTTTGTCAGAAAAATTCCATCCAATGCTCATTTTGAAGGGGATGCAATTTCCTACAATCCATCTTCACATTCCAAGTCCAAGAAATGCTCTCACAAAACGTTACCAATTTTGACATTATAGGTCAATTTCAAAAGTCAACAAAAGTGCACTTTAAGTCAAAGGGCATAACTTGAGATTGGTAAATCCAAATGACATAGGACCAAAGGAATTAGTTAGAGGACTTCAAGAGCTTTCCAAAATGTCCAAGAACATGGTCATATGATCAAAATTGAGCAAGTTGTGCATTGGAGAAGTTGGGAAATTTTTAGGAATTTGCAAAAGTCAACTTTGCTCAAAACACCTTATTTTTGCTAATGGGCCTCAAATCTCTTCTTGAAACTTCATCCATGACCTATGCACGACCCATCAAGCTTAATTGAATTTATTTTCTTATTTTTATTGATTAATTGGATTTTTAATTGATATTAATTCATTTAATTAATTTAAATTGTAGGAAAATGCAAGATTTGATTTTTCAATCAATTTGTGAAGCAAATATGGTCAAGATATGCTGGCAAATTCGTGCACAAGTCAAAGATGCAAAAATCTCCAAATTTGGCAACATTTTCCAATTATGAAAAATCAAAAAGATTTGATTTCCAATCAAGGATTGAAGCATCAATGCAATGGATTTTTGTTCAAGCTTTTGACCTAATTCAGTTTCCTTATATATATGCAAGCAAACCCTAACCTAATAGACGTGAAAAAGCTGCAGAAACAGACCATAGCATATTCAAGAAATTCCAAGAAAATTGAAAACTAATTTTTGCATTCTAGGGCGATTCAAGGTTTTTTGTTGATTCTAATACACTGCAGGAAGTGTCAGGAGTGTTTTGCAATCCAATTCAAACCCTAAAGCTCAAAGAATCATCGCTTACAGTTTCACGGTTTGGCTCTTTTATCCAGAATCGTAACTCTTAAATCATGCATATTTAACGTGTTTTCTTGATTGATTTGTGTTGATAGGGACCATACGAAGCTAATGGTATAACTGAATTGGATTATAATGCCCTGAATCCAAAGATGCCATGAACGATTTTCTAGGGTTCTTGAGCTTGCAATTAGGGCTTTTTGAACCAGGCAAAATTAGGTCTAGTGAGACAGATGGTTGAGATCGTGAGAACCAGACGAACAAGACTTACCCCTCGCGAAATATTTATATGAACCATAGTGTTAATCGCTATTTTTCGTTGCAATGGTTAGTGGGGGTTACAAACCCCCGCTATCTGATATTATTTTTGGAGGAACAATGAGGAAGATGATGATGTGTTAGTACCTGGTTGGCCAGTTTAAACAAGGGCGCGCATTGTTTTGTTTTACAGCATATTGTTTACTTTTTATATATAATATTTATTGTCCATACATTTAACAAACGCGCGTTCTAGCTCAGTTGGCAAAGGCATTGGAGTATTAGTCCTTGGGACCTGGGTTCGAATCCCAGGTCCCCCCAAAACGTTTGTGCTATTTTGTTTCATATATTCACATGCAGCTTGCAAGGGGATGTCCACCATACGCTTCCAATTCCCAGGCGCCAAGTGGCCTCAAACTCAAATCCTATGGCCTAGATTGAGGGACTATCATGGTCCTTAGTCAACACATGCATGGAGAATCCACCAAGGTCAACGTGGCTGGGATGCAAATGGGCCTGAAAATTCCAAACACACCTCCTAATTGGGCCAACACCCCCTGGGTTATTCTTTTTTCTCTTTTTTATATTTTCCATTTAACTATTTTTATTATTTATTATTATTATTATTATTTAATTAACCAAATTAATTTTTTCATAATAAAATCAGAAAACTAAAAAATAATATTATTTTTATTAGTTATTAAAATTAATTTCACCCTTTTATTATTTTTGTAAATAAATATAATTAACTAATTTAGTTTAATTAGGATAATTCTAACTTTTTTTGAATAATTTAAAATCAACATAGAATTAGGGTTCTTGACAACTTTTAATCATGTTTTTTTTTTTTTTTATTTCCTTAAAACATAAAAAAAACTCAAATAAAAAATATCTTTCTTTCTTTTTATTAATTAATTAGTTTTAGGATTAATTTAATTAAATACCAAATAACAAAAAAAACTCTTTCTTTCTCAAAAAAGGGTCAAAACCCTAGGAACTTCTCCGATTCAATTTTTTTTTCGCGCATATTATTTTTGATCATTATTATGTAATTGCTCCGAGGATGTAATATCTTTAATTAGGACTTTTTATCGCTTTCATTTAATTTCCCGCATTTACTTTTCAAGGGTTTGTTTTTGGCGATGTAAATACCCGACGCCTTGTAATAGCGTAGATTTATTTTCCGCAACTATTAACTGCTAGATGTATGTTAACTAGGCTATGCATGACAAGACTTCTCTGAAAATAATATCAATCGTAGCTCACTATAATTTGTACAAAGATAACTTAACTGAAACCTGACACACTTGCACATGCCACTTCTAGGGTACGCCTCACTTGATTGCCTCAACGTGGTCATTGAGTATAGGGTGTTTTAGAGGTCGCCCTCCTGTCTAAAGATCAAAGTTGCCTCGAAAAAGTTGCCTCGATAAAAAACGATCTAAGACATTAGGGTTACCGCTAAGGCGTCCTACTATTGCTTTGGTGACCACATGTCCCTATAATCGAATTGACCCGACAAACACCAACGACGGTGCTACCTACTTCTCAATAGTGGGATAGTATTGTCTAAAGGACATTTACACAGCTTAATTTCTTTTGAGTTGGTAGAGGTTCTTAGATACTTGCTCTTTCAAAACAAAAATACTTTTCGCACCTACACTTTTCTGACAAAAGTTTTCCAACAAACACTTCATACACTCTTGAGGACAAATACAAGAGTTAAATTGAAGTTTTCAAACAAACTTTTTCAAAACCCACAAACACAAGAAAAGCAAAACTATTTTGAAAACATAGTGAGCAAGTACCTAAGAGCCCGTGGATAACCACGGATAGAAAGGGTGCTAACACCTTCCCTTTCTATAATCTACCTCCCGAACCGAGAAACATCTCAAAAAGGAATTTTGCTGTGCTTTTGTCCTTTCCTTGTTGGAGAAAATAAAAGACGGTGGCGACTCTTGCTTACCGCGACATTTTGCGAAACTCAAACGCGAACCAGCATTTCAAAATAGCCAGTTCTATTTCCACCGATCACAAGTGCAAGTGCAGAGCTTGAGAAATCTCTTTTGGCTTTGGGTCTCTTTCTGTACCGTTGAAAGGTAGTTGATTGAGAATGGGAATCCTCAAGTGTTGAGAGAATTCTTCCAAAGTAGGCACAAGCTGATAGTCGGGAAATGTGAAGCAATGGTGCAAAGGATCAAAGAACTGAAAGAGCACCTTCATCATATCCTCATCTGTGTTGTAGGTGACCAAGTTGAGTAGACGACCATGTTTCTCGGTGAACGGAAAGTTCTCAGGGATCCTTGAAGCTAGCTGCTTAAGTTGTGGAGGAATTCTTACAAGGTTGACTTGGATAGTTTTCCTGCGAAGTGAATCCATATCCTACAAAACAAGAACAAAGATAAATCTCCAAAATCCTTGAAATAGTTAGTGGATGCATATGATGTTCATGATGTCCATGATGTTATGTACAAGTATGCATATACAAGCAAAGAAATCAAGTTCTTAGTTTAGGCTTGCATGGGGTTTTATAGGTAAGTACCCTCTTGAAGTTTAGTTGGCTTAAACCTGTCCTATTAATAGTAACCGGGTTCTAAGAAGCTCAATATCATTGGATTGTTTCCTTGGTCATTGTTTCAGCTCAAGCCTCTTTAATAGCGACCGAAATATCCTAAGAAACCAAACCTCAATGAGTGTAGTATCGAGTATCTACCAACTTCAGACTGCACCAAAGACAGTCATCTCACTACATCCTAAAGGCTAAGTCGGTCAAGTAAAGGTTCTAAAAGTTTGTTAGTGCTTCATGACATCACTCAGCGGCCCCGTATTCTCTTTGATTAACTCAAAGGCTACCGGTACCCACAGATATGTCACACTAACATAGCTATTGCTTAGACCATGTCGGTATACCCCACACAGTTTCCACAACGTATTGCTATTTACCTATAATGTATCCCAAATCCAGGTAGAGGATTTCAAACCCAAACAAAGAACCATAATTTAAAGCAAACAGGTCAAACAATATAAGCAAATAAATGTGATCTAGCCCTAAGGTAACCCCACTTTTAAAATATTTCCCCAACAGAGTCGCCAGTTCTGTGATACGGTGGGAGAGCTGACTTGAGGGTTTTGCATTTTATCGCAAATGTTGCGGTTAGCAAGAGTCGCCACCGACTTTTCTTTTATCCAAAAGGAAAGGTGAAAAAGCACAGGAAAGACCTTTGAGATTGTTTCTTGAGTTCGGGGGGTAGATTATGAAAAGGAAGGTATTAGCACCCTTTTCATCCATGGTTTTCCATGGGCTCTTAGTTACTTTCTAGATCACTTGCTTTTTTGTTTTGAAATTGTGCTTTGTGTGGTTTTGAAAGTATTTTGTAAAAGAGGCCATTGTTTAGGCGATCTTTGTAATGATTCTCGTTCGTAAGAATGTATACAAAGATGTTTGTCCTTTTGAAAATGTTTTCAATGTTTGTAAGATGTTTTTGAAATATGTGTGTTTGTTTTGGAAAATAGCAAGGATAGTTGTTTTGAAATGGAGCAAGTAACTAGAAGTAATCTACCTACTCAAATCTCTTTCTTGTCCATTTTCTATTCATTTGACATTGTTGTCTTACTATTAATTTGGTAAGCAACCCTATCTTTGGATGTAAATGGGACGGGCGTGGGTCATCGTATAACCATGATTAGCAATATTGCAAAGTATCTTAACATTTTTGAGGGACCAAGATCATTTTGTAAGGAAACTTAGAATAGCGTCATCGAGGGACTATGATCTTATATTTGTTTATTTTGCCAAGATACTTCGCATGCGTAATATGGCTATTTTTTGTATAAGACAACCAAGTGGAGAAACCCTAAGGATGCTTTTGTGCAAGTGTGTTATTTTCATGCTTGATTTTGTCTTGGATTTAGGGTTTTCTATTTGATTTGTTTTGATCTTGCCATACAAGCCCTAATTACTAGCATGGTATATAAAAGCGGTAAATTGCGTAATTTTAAAGATTACTACGCTATTACAACATTGTATGGGAGGGGGGAATATAAATTGTGAATGGGGATTTGCAATAATGTAAACCTAATTTAAACTATTACAACCAAATCTAATTTGTACAAATATTGGAATAAACAATATATAATATAATTTAAATATGCAATGGTATGTATTTGCGAGGAAAAGAAATTGTTTTATTTTTCATATGCAAAAGAATTTTGACCTAATCCTAGTATCTTAAGAAAAAGAAATTAATTCTTGAAAAATGGTTAACCCTAATTTCTAATTTAAAAGAAAATAAAGTTCCTTAAATATTATTTTTTGTGTATTTTTTGTATTAAAAATAATAGATAATATTTTGACATACTTAGTCTTTTTATATATCAAAATAAATATTTACAAGTATGAAAGAAAAGGAATAAAATATACTTAAATTTACTTTATTTTTACAAGTTTGTTTAAGAAAAAGTAATTAGTATATAGTTAAAATAAAATATATTTTTTATCTGAAAATAAAATAAAATAAATCAAAATGCAATATTTATCATATTTATATTTTTCATGATTTTTATGTGTTAAAGAAAATATTTAATAAAACAAAAATGAAAATAAAAATAAATAAATAAAATATATGGGCCAAGGGGTATCCTGAGTAAATAGGATGTAAGCATTAGAAAAAAAAGTGAAGCCCAATAGTTGAGCCCATGCTGCAAAAATGAAAGAAATGGCCAAAAATGAGAAAATATGCAAAAAGGCAGGCATCAAGGCTCGAACCCATGACCTTGGCATTCTCAGCGCACTGCCTTGCTACTAGGGTGGTTGTACATCCTTTAGTTCATATGAAAACAAAAATACATAACCTGAACCCCTTCATTGCCCTGTACTTCGTCTTCTTCCTCAAGCTGACCAGAACTCCTGTATCTTTCTCATTTCTCCATGAAAATGGAAACTTCAAACATGAAAATGGTAGTACCCTTTCCCACGATTTCAACCATGTAACTCATGTAAGCTAATAATCAAAGATCAAAACGAATTTTAAAGGCCCAAATTTTTACTGAAATTTGAACTCCAAAATTCTCTATACATAATGAACAGAAATGAAATCTATGCACATGGTTGGCTTCAGCACTATAATATCTACATTTTCCTTTCACAAATCATGGCCAATGGATGCCTGTATGAAGAGATAAAAGTTGGAGTTCTTATCTCTTTCATCTGAGATCGTGAATGGAGTTTGAGTGAGATTTAGGAAGGCCTGAAGGTTCCTTTAGCTTGCTTGAACCTCCCTGAGTGTGTTCCAATCCTTACCTTGCTTTGAAAGTGCCTGAATCTCTCTGACTAAGTCAACCTGCAAGCTTGAAAAACAAAAATGGAAGATGGAGAAGGAGGTGTTACAATGAAGGGGTGATGGTCTGGAACACTTAGATATGAGGTAGGTAAAGTGTTTGAATGATTAGAACTTGAAACGCACGAGTAAATTTCTGGATTGCTATGCTTGCTTTACAACTGCAAGTTTTTGACAGGTTTTTGGTGATAGGGAGTTTTGGAGTGTTTTAGGCCTTGAGCAATCGTGTCCTAAGCTGTAATGTGTTTGTGTATTAGTATAGAGAAGGTTTTAACTCAGTTCCACAACAGGTTTCTTGGTTGTAGGCTTTTTGCATATTTACTTGCTTTTGAAGCAAAGTGAGGGGACAAGTCCCTACATTCTTGTACAGGCCTGCTTGGAGCTGGTACAAGTTCTAGACAACTTGCTTTTGGTTTATAGGGCTTGTGTGTGCGGATAAAACAGGTCTAATGCTCAAGAAGTTAAAAGTGGCAAAAGTTATGCTTTTCCAAAATGGAAATGGCAACTTTGTGCCATTTATGGAATTAAAGCTTGGACAAAGACTCTTGTGCTTGGATTAAGGATTTATCAACTGTGTAAGCATTAAATTTTGAAGTGAGAAACAAGTTTGAGGCCTGTAGAGCAAGGATTATGCAGCCTAGGTTCAGATTTGAATTTTGTTCTTCATGAAATGGCTTGAAATCGAAGTGGGAAATTGCCAACTTCATCTCTTCGATTCTCCCTACTTAAGAATGATCTCAAGGAGTTCTTGGACATTTTGGAAAGCTTGCAATGTGATCTATAACTCATCTTTGAAATTCTTTTCAAAATTCCTCTTGGAACTAGGTGAAAAGTTTCCATGAAGTTAGGTCAAAAACCTGCCTAAATTAGGGCAAAATTTCACTAAGTTATTTTGGTTCAAGGGCATGTATTCACAAAATTATATCTTGAGATACAAGCATCTTTAGGGTAAAATGTGTGAGGCAAAGTTGTATATTTAATGGAGGTATACAACTTTCATGTTGGGAACTTTCTTTGAATCATCTTGCATCATGGTAGAAATTTGGCTTAAAGTTGAGGAAAAAAAAAGAAATTTTCTATACTTAGAAAAATTTGTAAGTTAAGAAAATTTCCAAATTTTAAAACCAAATCTTAAAATCTTTGATTTCTTGATGAACAAGTTTCACATTTTGACATGTTTTAATGAATTGTGATCCTTGGCACTTGATTTTGACCAAAAAGTTAAAGTTTGACTTTTCAGTATACAGTTGACTTTTGATCAGTTGACTGCAAATTTCATCTGTCAATCCAATGAAAATGAAATGTTTTGAACCATGTCATTAGGTAAAGATGATAAAAATTAACACTTGAAATCATACTTCAAACCAATTGGTCATTGGCTAGGTTAAAAATAAGAAATTATCCTTTCTCAGTCAAAACCCTAATTTTGACCATTTTGCCTTTTTGATGATTTGATCAAATTTCTTGAGGAATTATGGTCCAAACTTGATAAAATGATACATATGAGTCTAAAATGTTGATGTGGATAAACAATTATTAGGTTTGACTGTAAATTGGCCATGGTTTACTTTTTCCCTAATACAGTTGATTTTTAGGTCAACTGTCCAATTGACTGATCAAAAATGTGATTCAAGGCTTGAAACTTGACATGAGTAATATTAGGGGTCCATGATGATACTTGAAAGTCATATGAAGCATTGATAGTCCAAAAATCCTTGTGCAATCCCAAACCCTAATTTTAGGTTATTAGTGCATGATGAGATGTCTTGAGCAGGTCAAACCCTAATCTAGTCTTGAGTCAAAGAGATCTTGTAAGAAAATCTTGATAAATGAGAAGGAAAATTTTGGGGTACAAAAGTGTGCCTCTAGAGTTTGTTGCATTTCTTGACATGCTCTTTGGCGTCTTATTACATGGTCGGCCAGTAGTACCCTGCTCGCAGTGCCTTTCGTGTTAGGGATCTTACGCCCATGTTCTGGGAGTTGATTCTTTCATGGGTTTCCTGCAGTATCTCGGGGATTACGGATTCTTCGACATATTTCAAGACTGGGATAGAGAATCCCCAACGGTACAATTTATGTCTGAGTACCACGTACGAGCATGCTCGTCGTTTGGTCGCGGTTGCCTCTCTTTGGTCCAGAGGAAGCTCCCCTTTTGTTATAAAGTTGAATATCGGGGTCATCCAGCATGAGATGTCCCCGATGGCATTCACTTCGGGCGGCACCGTGGACCTTTTAATGCTCGGGTGAGATAGGGATTCTTGTATGACTGATTTGTTCCCGACTTTCTTCTTCGTGCTCGCGAGCTTTGAAAGTATGTCGGCCCGCGCGTTCTATTTGCGTAGCACGTGTGTGGTTTCTGCCCGGTCAAACTTTTTCATATGTTCTCTGACTAAGTTTAAATATTCAATGAGGATGTTGTTATTAGCCTAGTATCCCCCTTGAACTTGAGATGTGACAAGTTTGGAATCAGTGGAAATGTGTATCTCTCGGGCGCCAAGATCCTCGACCAGTCTTAATCCTGCGAGCAAGGCCTCATATTGAGCCTGATTGTTCGAGGTCGGAAAGGAAAAAAGTGAGAGAGTGTTCGATCACGATGCCTTCCTCGTTTTTGAGGAGGATCCCTACTCCACTTCCTGTCGAGCTGGAAGCTCCTTCCATAAAGATGGTCTACTTGTGCTCCTTCCCTGTGGGGAGGGGGGTTGTGAGCCGTCATCTTCGCAACAAAGTAGGCCAGAGCTTGGGCCTTGATGGCCTTCCTGCTTTCGTACTGGATGTCAAACTCCAAAAGCTCCAAGGACCATTTTAGCATCCAACATGCCATGTCCGGTCGGCCTAAGAGTTGTCTTACGGGTTGGTCTGTCCGTACAATGACTGTGTCTGCCAGGAAGTAGTGTTGAAGCCTTCTCGCTGCATTAACGAGGGCCAAGTACACCTTCTCGATTTGTTGGTACCTGACCTCGGGTCCCTAAAGTGCTTTGCTCCTTAAATACAATGGCTTTTGTCCGTCAGGAGTCTCGTGAATGAGGGCCGCATTCATGGCCTTGACGGAGACTGACAGATACAGGAACAAGGTCTCCCCGTCCAATGGTCATGATAATATGGACGGTTGTGAGAGGCTTTTCTTGAGGTGGAGGAGGGCTTGCTCGCATTCTTTGGTCCATTTGAAAGCAGCCTCTATGCGCAGAAGTTTGAAAAATGGAAGGGCGTGTTGATCGGACTTCGCCACGAAATGAAAGAACGAGGTGAGCATGTCGTTCAATACTTGTATGGATTTTTTCAAATTAGGTGTAGGGAGGTCGGAGAACGCTCGAAAT
The DNA here is from genome assembly GCA_948472305.1 of Vicia faba. NCBI lineage: Eukaryota > Viridiplantae > Streptophyta > Magnoliopsida > Fabales > Fabaceae > Vicia > Vicia faba. The sequence goes on along the minus strand of OX451737.1, from coordinate 1,647,722,059 downwards.
TTATCGAGGTTGGCTTCAATTCCCCGTTCTGTTAGATTGAAATTGAGGAACTTGCCCGCCTTAACCCCGAAAGTGCATTTCTCAGGGTTGAACCTCATTTTACACTGTCTTGCTTAGGCAAAGACCTTTCTGAGGTGGGCAACATGGTCCGTGTCTGCTCGAGATTTAACGATCATGTTGTCCAAGTATACCTCGAGCATATCTCTGACCTCATTACAGGAGACTTTATTCATCATCCGCTGGTATGTCACCTCTGCATTTTTCAGACCGAAGGGCATTAAGTTGTAGTAATAATTTCTCGAGATGGTCATGAAAGCGGTGCAGGGCTTGTCGCTCATCGCCATTGGAATTTAGTTTTATCCCAAGTAGGCGTCCAAAAAAGGTAGAATTTTATAGTCGACCGAGTTGTTGACCAGCATGTCAATATTAGGCAAGGGGAATGCATCTTTGGGGCATGCCCGATTAAGATCAGTATAGTCAACACACATACGCCATTTTCCATTATTCTTTTTAACTAGTACAATATTTGACAGCCAGGTTGAATACCTAGCCTCAGAAATAAAATTTGCCTCTAGGAGGTATTTTCAGCAGCCTCCACTTTCTCGGGAGACTACCTACGTTTATGTTGTACTATTGCCCTAGCAGCTGGATCAATGGCCAGTTGGTGGCAGGCGACCTTAGGGTTAAGACCGGGAATCTCCGCAGCACTCCATGCGAACAGGTCTGCATTCTCCCTCAAGCAAGCTTTGATCTTCTTCCTCGCCAGGTTAGGGAGTTCGGTGCCAATCTTCACGCCTTTATGAGGGTCTTCACCAATGGGGATGAGCTTAAAGTCTCCATCTGGGATTGGTCGGAGGAGTCCCTGCTCTCCATTGGGTGCTTCATCCTGGTCGAAGCGGGTGTCTAGCGAAATGGAGTCGACCTTTGGAGGAGCTCTTTATTCCTCCGTCTTGACGGGCTATGGCTCTGGTCATGCAGTAGCAGCTCTATTGGTGGGTCATGCTCCAGTGTCGGCCGTACTCTGTCACTTTGACGCTACGTTGAAGCATCTCCGGGAAGCTGCGAGGTCGCCTTGGATGGTGGCGACGCATCCTCTCTTCGTGTAGAATTTCATCTTTAGATGGACGGTGGGGGGAACAACAGTTAATTCTTCTAGTGTTGGTCTCCCTAGGATGTAGTTATAGAGAGGCGGGCAGTCGATGACTAGAAACTGCACCTTGACTTGCCTGGTGGCGGTCTCCTCGCTAAAGGTGACTAAGAGCTCCATGTACCCCCGCGGTTTAGAGGTCGAGTCGTTGAAGCGCTATAGGTCGGACCCCACGTATGGTGAGAGGTGGGTGTCGTCAAGTTGTAGGGTTCATAAGAGTTTGCTATACATTACATCGATGAAACTCCCTTCGTTGACCACGACGCAGTGAACGTTGAAAATTTTCCATCCTCGCCCTAACCAGAAGAGGGATGCTTGAACTAGGGACCCCTTCGGGAAATTCTTTGAGGTAGAATGTGATCGGCTCTGATCTGCCATTGACCCTCTCGAGTGTCACCACTTGCAGGGGGCCGCATCGACCAGCTCGTCCAGATTCCTCTTTGTGGAGTTTATAGATATGTCGTTGAACCCCCTGCCATTTATAACCATGGAGGAGGGGAAATTTTCCCACCTACTGTGCATGGACAGAGGCTCTTAGATGTCGTCGGGGACGTAGAAGTCCTCTAGTCTTGTAATGGAGAATGTTGTCTGGATGGGGACCGTCTTGTATGATGGTTGTGCATCCTCCTCGGCCTCCTTTGTGTCGCAGGCCTCTCGGCGAGGGGCATCTCCGCGTTGATATTTATCGAGTCTTCCCCCTTTAATGAGGGTTTCAATAGCGTCTTTAAAATGGACATAATCATCAGTCAGGTGTCCATGGCTTCGGTGATACTGGCAGTATTTTCTACGGTCAGCCCCAGGCTTAGTAGGAGCAGGACGAGGACACCTGACGTTGCCATCCTTGGAATCAGTATTAGCACACTCCGCCAATATGCGCTCGCGGGAAGCTGTCAGCGGAGTGTACTCAGTAAATCGCCCTAGAGGCCCTCTTTTCTCGCGAGGATCCCATGAATTATCATCCCTCCTCTTCTCGCCCGTTCGTCGAGGAGGGCCAGAATCTTGTGATCATGGATTGTTTATTGATCCATGATTCCTTGGGTCCCGGACTCTATTTTTCGCTTCCCTCTCTTCATAGTCCATATAAGCCCTAACCTTTTCGAGGAGAGCATCAAATGTCCACGGTGGTTCGATGCCAACGTCCTTTCTGAACTCTGTGCCCGGGAGGAGTCCCCTCTTGAGCAGGTATCTCTTCATATGATCGGTGCAGGGGACCTGAATGGCGTCGCGGTTGAATCGATCAATAAAAACCCTGAGGGTCTCGTCGTTTCTTTGGACGATTGCCTCGAGGGCTGCCTCGGTCTTCGGATGTCGATGTGAGGCAGTGAAAGAACTGATGAACTGGTTTTTTAAATTTCTCTAGGAGGTAATTGACCCCGGGGTGAGGCTCTTATACCAGTCGATCGCAGTCTTTCTTAAAGTCATGGGGAACAACCGAAATTTAATCGATCCCCCGATGTTATGATAGTGTAGTATTGCCTCGAACCCGTCGATGTGGTCGACTGGATCGGCAATGTCGTCGTACTCCTTCAGATGGGGAGGTTTCTCCATACCCAGGGGAATGGGTTCCTCCATAACAGCATGGGATAGGGGACCGTGGGGGTCTTCTTATTCGCTTCTGTCTGGAGATCGAGAAGGCGACTTGTTGTAGTGGCGGTCGTGGTGGTGGCCCTGGTCGCTTGGAGGATCCCTCGGGCGGTGTTGTTGTTCATCATTTCCCGTGTTTTTATTTCCAGTGAGTCTTTTCTCTTAACACGGGGGGATGTGATCGCGTCTCCTCGTATCTACAGGCTGACCCCTCTCTAATGCGGGGCGTCGTCTGGTTCGTCGAGGAGAGGGGCTTCGAGAGGCACCCTGTCTGCGTCTCTGCGGGGGAGATTGGGGACGATCCTCTATCTGACGGGGAGGAGGAGAATCAGGCCTCCTATGTCTCCTGGGGGCTCTTAGAGAATCTTCGAGAACCCTTAATCTCCCCCCTTTTGAAAAGATCAAGTATTTTGTTTGATTTATAGCCGTGAACAGTGCCCTAGTCGTGGCATCAGCACCTGCAGGAACGAGGACATCCTAGAACACGGGCGGCTGATGTTTCAGGAGAGGATGATGATCGTCTTCGGGACAGTGATGACAATGAGGAAGTTTGTACGTCTATATTCTGAGGGATCGGGTATGTCCATGGTGTGGCCGATGTTGTTGTTGTCAGTGTTGTTATTGTTACCCGGCTTTGAGGCCAGCGGGACAAGTGTTGTTGATGCCGACGTTGTTGTTGACATTGGTGAGATGGACATTCAGGTTGTTTTTTGCCGTGAGATCAGCCATGACAGTAAAAAAGGACTTGGATTAGCTTTTGTCTTGGATGAATGAAAGACGGGGAAGTTGTGTTTCCCACAGACGACGCCATTGATCGTACCTGACCAGAATGGACTGTCACAGCTTACTTCAAGCAGTACTTGAGAGTGAGGTGGGGGTACCTGCAAGACACTCTGATGCCAAAATGAGATACGGAATGGTGCGAGCAAGTAAGAGAGTGAGAAATTTTCAATATCCGACCCTCTTGAAAGAAAGGGTATTTATAGCCCCCAGTGATGGGCCAAGGTCTCCTCATTGGGCTGGTCAAACAGGCCCAAAGTGGAAATTGCCAGGTCCTACGTGAGTAGTGGGGACCAGCACGTGGTCCCCCACTTGGATGACTTCTTCCGCAAGATCAGGAGGATATTGATATATTAATAATAGGCTAAATTTATATTTTAGTTGCATAATAGATAAAAATAATAAAACAACTTTTCTACATAAATTTTCTAAAACCACTCTTACAACAATATATATAGCTAGGTTTAACAACTAATGGGCCATAGGCCTCTTACACAATAAACAAATAACATAAATAAGAGAAACATGATAATGACCCCCCTTAACTCATAATAAAGTCCTTGAATAAAACTGAATCCTTCTTTTCTCTAATGGATCGTGTTGGCTTTATAACAATACTCTGGGACCCATAGAGAACCTTGTCCTCAAGGTTCATATAATTAGTGTCATACATACTTGGGCCTGAGTGATGAGATTTCGTGTGGGTCTTGGGATGAAGTTTGTAAGAGAGGCCCATATGAGATTGATGGCTAAATAGAGATAAGTGATGAGGCGAAATCGGATTGTGTGATGGGCAAGAGTTAGAAGGAGATAATGTAGTAGGGTTAGGTGGGACAAAATAGTCTTCACCCATGTGAGGATTAATGGGAGTTGTCTGCCTGTAAAAGGGTGAGACACGCGTGTGGGGAAGTGGGACGCATCACGTGAACTCGGCGGTGGGGATCAGTGGATTAAAGGACTGTTGGAACAAGTGTTGGGATCCAAACAAGTACGTGTATGGCTCCTCTTAACAGCTATTAAGAGTTTAGAAGTGGTTGTACTTAAGTATTGTTGACTATCTTTACACAAAATGTTTGGGGAACTCAAACGCCCATTCTCTCCCTGTCTTTCACCTTTCTTCTGAAAAAAATTCTTCTAAAGGGTTTCCTGTAACCCCTGAATGAAAACTTGTTCTTTTGTGGTTGTTTCCCCAAATCTATAACAAGTCGTGATCAGTTGATGGATGGTATAGATTTAAAATCGGCACTTGGATTCTCACCATGATAGGGTTTTAGTAGAGAGATGTGGACTAAAGGATGAATACGAGAGGAAGAAGGAAGATCAAGCATGTAAGCAACATTTCCCACTCGTTTAATGATCTTGAAGGGTATGAAATACCTGTTGGAAAGTTTTTGTGAAATCCGGCGAGACACATTTGTTTGATGGTAGGGTTGGAGTTTTAACAGAAAAAATCTCCCTCACTGAAGGTAAAATCTCTACGCTTAGTATTAGCTTGCTTTTCCATGTGGATTCTGCTTTTTTTTAAATGTTCCTTAAATTGGGTGATGATTTGTTGTTTTTGTTGTAGAGAGGTGTTCAAGGAGACATATTCAGCTTGTTCTGTGAATGATTCTGGAAAATTTGGTGGATCACAGCCGTACAAATCCTTGAAGGGTGTTATTTGTATGGAGGTATGGAATGAAGAGTTATACCAGTATTCTACTAAGTGGAGGAATTTATACCAGTGACAAGAATGATCACCAACCAAAATAACGGAGGTAAGTTTCCACTAATCTTTAAACAACTCTATTTGTCCATCGGTTTTGGGATGATAAGTCATGCTTATATATTTCAGAAGTACCATGGATCTTGAAAAACTCGTTCCAGAAATTGCTAACGAGTAATGGATCGCGATCATAGACAATGGACTTTGGGATGCCATGGAGCCCAAAAATTTTGACAGTGAAACGAGATGCGAGATATTTCCTAGAGAATTTTGAAGGAAGCACAATGAAATGGACAAATTTGGACAAACGACAACAAATGATCCAAATTATCGTGTGGCCAAAAGAATTGGGTAAGTGAGTTATGAAATCCATGGTGATGTCTTCCCAAACCTTATTAGAGATTTGTAATGGTTGTAGCAATCCTCTTTTTTGTGTTTCATACTCATTTTGTTGACATGCAGAACAATGTTTGATTATTTTCTTTACATCTAGGGAAACTCCAGACCAACAGAAAGAAGCTATGAGAAGCGCAAGAGTTGCTTTCACCCTCGAATGGCCTTTAGACGGTGTAGCATGATACTCATAGACAATATGCTGATGAAGTTGAGGAGGATCAGATTTAAAGACTTTAATTTTATAGTGAAGTAATCCCTTTGAAAATCAAAAATAATTTTTTTCCTTGATTGGTTGTGTGAGTTGTTGGAAAAAAATCTGACCAGCCTTATCTTTTTCATTAAACTCACGAAGAGTAGTCAAAAGTGCAGGAATTGGGGAGTACAAAGACAGAAACAAAGAATCTAAAGACTTGAACTTGTGGCTTAAAGCATCACCCACCAAATTTGATTTTCCAGGTTTGTAGAAGATTCCAAAGTTAAATCCTTGTAATTTATATGCCCATTTTTGTTGTTTGTGTGTTTGAATCTTCTGCAAAAGTAGATTTCGTAAGCTTTTCTGATCAGTGAAAATATGAAATTGCTGATTGATAAGATAAATTCTTCATTTCTTGACAACTTCAGTGATGGCAAACATCTCACGGACATAGACAGGCGAATCCTGCATTCTTGGGCACATCTTATTGCTGAAGAAAGCAATAGGATGCCCATCTTGAGACAAGACTGTCCCAATGGCGACTTCAGAGGCATCAGTTTCAATGATGAGTTTTTTTTATAAAATCTTGTAAAACCAGGACCAGGATGTCAGTAATTTTTCTTTTGAGTTCTATAAAGGCCAACTATGTAAGTCTCAGAGTGCCTAAGAGGGGGGGGGGGGGTGAATTAGGTCTTATAAAAATTTATTCGGTTTTATGAGAATGCTTGGTAGTAATTTTTTTTTAAGTGTTTGAAGGTTTTGTTTATATCTTTATCTTTTCTTGATTATGGTGATGAAAGTGATAAATGCGGAAAAGTAAAGAACACGGTGATATATCCTGGTTCTCCTCACAATCCGAGAGTACTTCAGTCCCCTTTCCAACACGAAAGAGATTTCACTATAGTTAGAATGATTGTACAGCCTATGCTTACTATCTAACCTATATGGAGATCAAAGGTTCTTAACACCTTTAAGACCAAACAAACACTAATGTGAATGAATAACAATCCTCTTCAAATCACAACACTTACTTCCAACAATCCTGGATAGTAAGGGAAAATCTTTAAGTAATACAATGATTTAGTTTGAAGTATATGGAGAGCTTTATCAATCTTCAATTGATCTTCTTCTTCAAGATAAAAACAATTATCAACAATGTATATAAATGTTCACAATGTATGTATGAAACTTGTAATGATAATGAAAGTGTATATGGCAAGTTTCACAAAATTATGAACACATGAAAGTTTATGTTCAAAATGAATGAAGGAGAAAATTGTTAATATGAAGAAGGTTTTTGTTAATTTGAAAATTGAAGCATTCTTGTATTTTTGAAATAAGAAAATCTGCATTTTATAAAGTCATAAGAACCTCTTCATTCATGCCAATTCATATGAAAAGTTGCAATGCATTCATGAAAAGATACCACTTGAAAAATATTTAAAAAACAAAGTAAAAGCTGCACTGGTTCGCTAGGAACCGGTTCCGACACTGACAGAACCTGGTTCTTAGTGAACGTTATAAGTTGAAATTCAAAAATATCACGCAGGAACCGGTTCCCCTATTGGTACAACCCGGTTCCTGGTACAAAAACCAGGGACATGTTTTTTGAGAAATGCTGGAACCCGGTTCCCTGTTAGGGAGGAACCGGTTCCTAAAGGGTTATTTTCAAAAATACTTTTTGAAAGATATTTCAAACAACTTTTTCCTTGATGTTAAAGTTATGGAATATGTATATGTTGATGAATGCATATTGTGAACATCTATATTCAAGATATTAAGAATTATTTATACCATTTTTGACATTGATGATTCTTCAATAATTCTTCAATAATCTTCAATAATCTTCAAGACTTTTCTTTGATGTTGATAAGCTTTTTGCACATCCTTTGAATGTTGATGTCCATGTTGTCTTCATCAAAACACATGCTTTAAATATGACTTGAGAAGCTTGCAATTACATTCTCCCCCTTTTTGATGATGACAACCAAGTCTTGAAAACGATTTCTTGAAATGTTTTATGTTGTTTTGTATAGCAAACATGTTGAGCAAATGCAAGGCTCCCCCTAAATTGTATGCTCCCCCTAAGTCCATGATTCTTTGAATTTTGGAGTGAGTTTGATATTTATTTGGGCCTGCAATTTCTTTGAAACAAAACAACACACATGCATATTCTTCTCCCCCTTTGTTAACATCAAAAAGGATGGGGAAAAAGAGTTAAATAGATACATATAAAAATTAAGACGCGCATCTTTAAGAGAAACATTTAGTGATCACCTTCTTCCTAAAATACAAGTTCTTTTCCAAGCTTTTTGTTCTTGATGGACCAAAGAGATCCATGTGTAACATTTGTAGTGGTCTTGTAGTAGACACCACATTCTTAGATTTGAAAGTTGTTTTGGTCTGTTTGCCCTTTTGGCATGCATTACATAATTTGTCTTTGATGAACTTCATCTTTGATAGACCAATAACTAAGTCATGCTTAACCAATTTGTTCAAGTGCTCCATGTGAATGTGAGCGATCCTCTTGTGCCATAACCAAGCGTCATTGTTGTTTACCATAAGACATTGTACCTTCAGAGACAAATCATCTAAAGTAATCATAAAAATATCGTTAGTTCTTATACCTTTGAGTTTTACCTCATTGGTTGCCTCATCCATAATGAGACATTCATCTTTGTTGAATTTGATCTTGAACCCTCTATCGCAAAGTTGACTTATGCTAAGAAGATTGTGCTTTAATTCTTCAACATAGAGAACATCCTTAATTTGAATGGATGGAGGTGTGCCAACTATTCCAACGCCAAGAATCTTTCCTTTGGTGTTGTCTCCATAGGTGACATACCCTTTGGCTTTATGTACTAGATATGAAAATTGGTGTACATCTCCTGTCATATGCTTTGAACATCCACTATCAAGATACCAAACATTTGATGTGGATTTCAAGCATACCTACACAAACAAATTATTCTTTGTTAGGTACCCAAGTTGCCTTGGGTCCTTCATAGTTAGTTACCTTTTTTACCCACACATAATGCCCACTTGCTATACTAAAGTTTCTAACATAGCAAGCATTAGGTGTATGGCCTTTAATACCACAATAAAAACAAGTAGGTTCAAAGTTACTCCTATATCTAGAAGGATAAGATTTCTTTTTAGGAAATGTTTTCTTTTTCGATACATTAGCCTTTTTCTTTTGATGATTATGAACAACTTGCTTCTTTTCTACTTTCTTTGGTTTGGAACTATTACTAGCCTTTACAAAAATAGTGGGATTGTTACTTGGTTTCTTAGAGTTCACATAACCAAGACCCCTTTTATCATTCGGATAACGTTGTTGGCTTAGTAATCCTTCCAATCCTATTTGTCCTTTTTCATATCGTTCAATGACTCTTTTCAATTGAACAACTTGAAAGACATTTGATTCACACTTGGAGCATGCAAAGTTTTCTTTTTCTTTAATAAAATTCTGTTTTTGAAGTTCAAAATCTTTAGTCATGGTGTCAATTTTTTCTAAACAACTTAGAAGTTCTTTTTCTTGATTTGACACCTTTTTGTATAAACTTTTGCATTCTTTCAAGAGTTCATCAATAGCATCTTGAACATCATCATCAAAAAGATTAAATTCATTACTAACCTCTTCTTCATCGTCGGAGTGACGTGAAGCCATTAATGCTAGATTTGCACATTCCTCGCTTTCCGAATCGGATGAAGAACTTATCTCATTATCTTACCATGCAACATAAGCCTTTTTGTTCTTGAACTCCTTTTTGCCTTTGAATCCATTTTTCTTGAAGAGTTTTGGACAATCCGGCTTTATGTGACCTTGCTTTCCACATTCATAACATGTGACATCTTGTGTTGATGTGGAGGCTTCTTTATCTTTATGATTATAAAATTTCTTCCTTTTGACAAAGTTAGCATTATGAAGATTATTTTTATGACCAAAATATTTTCCTAACCTTTTTACAAGAAGCAAGAAGTTTTCATCTTCCTCCGATGCATCTTTATCTTGACTTTCTTTTGAATCAACTTTCAAAGCAATGCCTTTGGATTTCTTATCTAAATTTTCATGTCTTTCAAGTCTACCGAGTTCCGTTTCGTATTCTTGAAGTTTGCAAAATAATGTAGCGGAAGTCATTACGGAGAGACTCTTATTTTCCGAGATTGTCGTTACCTTTGGTTGCCATTCCCTAGTCAATGATCTAAGGATTTTCAAGTTGAGTTCATCATTTGTAAAGGTTTTACCAAGAGCATTTAAGTGATTTGTCAAATGCACAAATCTCTTTTGTAAGTCAAGAATGGATTCTCTGGGCTGCATTCGAAATAGTTCATATTCTTGACTCAAGGTATTTAGCCTTGATCTTTTTACTTCAGCCGTTCCTTCATGAGTTTGAACCAGGGTATCCCATATTTCTTTTGCTGTCTTGCAGTTTGAGACACGGAAAAATTCGTCCATACTGAGTGCACCTTGAAGAAGGTTTATTGCCTTTTTGTCATAGAGAACTTTCTTTTTATCATCGTCGTCCCATGTAGTTTTGGGCTTTGCAGAACCAATGCCATTGATAACTGATATTGGGATAAATGGACAATTTTCAACAGCATCCCATACTTCCTCTCCCTGTGCTTCTAAATGCGCCTTCATGCGTATTTTCCAGAAGTCAAAATATTCACCACAGAATAGAGGAGGCTTGTTGTTACTACCACCATCTCTGAAAACTGGTTGATGATTTGCGGAAGCCATTCTGGATCTTTAGGAACAAGTTACCTATAACTTGCTCTGATGCCAATTGTAAGTCTCAGAATGCCTAAGAGGGGGGGGGGGTGAATTAGGTCTTATAAAAATTTATTCGGTTTTATGAGAATGCTTGGTAGTAATTTTTGGTTAAGTGTTTGAAGGTTTTGTTTATATCTTTATCTTTTCTTGATTATGGTGATGAAAGCGATAAATGCGGAAAAGTAAAGAACACGGTGATATATCCTGGTTCCCCTCACAATCCGAGAGTACTCCAGTCCCCTTTCCAACACGAAAGAGATTTCACTATAGTTAGAATGATTGTACAGCCTATGCTTACTATCTAACCTATAGGGAGATCACAGGTTCTTAACACCTTTAAGACCAAACAAACACTAATGTGAATGAAGAACAATCCTCTTCAAATCACAACACTTACTTCCAACAATCCTGGATAGTAAGGGAAAATCTTTAAGTAATACAATGATTTAGTTTGAAGTATATGGAGAGCTTTATCAATCTTCAATTGATCTTCTTCTTCAAGATAAAAACAATTCTCAACAATGTATATAAATGTTCACAATGTATGTATGAAACTTGTAATGATAATGAAAGTGTATATGGCAAGTTTCACAAAATTATGAACACATGAAAGTTTATGTTCAAAATGAATGAATGAGAAAATTGTTAATATGAAGAAGGTTTTTGTTAATTTGAAAATTGAAGCATTCTTGTATTTTTGAAATAAGAAAACCTGCATTTTATAAAGTCATAAGAACCTCTTCATTCATGCCAATTCATATGAAAAGTTGCAATGCATTCATGAAAAGATACCACTTGAAAAATGTTTAAAAAACAAAGTAAAAGCTGCACTGGTTCGCTAGGAACCGGTTCCGACACTGACAGAACCCGGTTCTTAGTGAACGTTATAAGTTGAAATTCAAAAATATCACGCAGGAACCGGTTCCCCTATTGGTACAACCCGGTTCCTGGTACAAAAACAAGGGACATGATTTTTGAGAAATGCTGGAACCCGGTTCCCTGTTAGGGAGGAACCGGTTCCTAAAGGGTTATTTTCAAAAATACTTTTTGAAAGATATTTCAAACAACTTTTTCCTTGATGTTAAAGTTATGGAATATGTATATGTTGATGAATGCATATTGTGAACATCTATATTCAAGATATTAAGAATTATTTATACCATTTTTGACATTGATGATTCTTCAATAATTCTTCAATAATCTTCAATAATCTTTAAGACTTTTATTTGATGTTGATAAGCTTTTTTCACATCCTTTGAATTTTGATGTCCATGTTCTCTTCATCAAAACACATGCTTTAAATATGACTTGAGAAGCTTGCAATTACAAACTGAGCCTCTGTGCTCCATGAGAATTTAGTGGAACGTAATAAGTTTGTGAGAGGAGAGGTGAGAGTGGCATAGTTATGTACAAAACGTCTATAGAATCCGGTGAGGGCTAAGAACCCATGGAGAGTCGTGAGTGAACGGGGTGGTGGCCAGTCCAAAATGGATTTCACTTTTTATAGGTCAAGTGCCATGTCACCCACCGAAATCACATGGCCTAGATAGTCAATTTTATCCACTGCAATCACACATTTTGACAACTTGACAAAAAATGAAATAGCCTGTAATAATTGAAAAATAAACTGTAAGTGAGTCAGGTGACCACTAAGCGTAGGACTATAAATGAGAATATCATAAAAAAACTAAAACAAAATTCCTTAAGTAAGGACATAACAAATTGTTCATGGCAGGATGTAATATAGAGGTAGCGTTAGACAAACTAAAGGGCATGAAAAGAAATTCATAGTGCCCGTCAAAAGTGAGAAAATATTTCTTATGCGTATCTTCCGATACAACTCAAATCTAGTGATAACATTAGGTGGAATGAAACAATTGAATTGGTGTGTATTAAGTGACGAAGTTGGTGAAAGGAAATGTGAATAGGCTAGGTAGTCGGGTCCCCTTTCAATGTGATGGAATTGGCTTGATGTGAAAAACTAATAGATGGAATAGAAACATCGGCTTAGATCGGGCCTAGAGTGCGTAACCACTCCATTCTAGAACATCATCAGCACCCTCGATGGGTAGTAAGTAGACAGGAAGGTTGAAAGAGTTGTCTTGTAGTACAAGTTGAACATTGTTACAAATTCCCTCACATTGTAAATGGGAACCGCTTCCCACCATAACCGAAAACTGAGTAATTGAAGTAGATTTAAGGTTAAAGGGGTATGCGATGCAAGGTTCCATGATGTTATGGGCAGTATCGGCCCAACACATATTGAGGCCTAAGGCGAATTTGAAAGTATGTTATTTATAAAATATTTAAATAAAACTATTATATTTAAGTTTGTTATTTTAATATTTTTTATCCAAATTTAGTAATTATATGATAATTGATTTTACTTTTAAAAAATTCAACCGATAATAACATTTTTAATTGTTATAATCTTTGTTGAAATATTATATATCTACAATCTTCAACTATTTTTCTTTAAATGAAAAATATTTGAACAATAAAATTTAGTTATTAATAAATTGTTTTTCATAATTTTTTTAATGTTGTTCATCTGCCTCCACTATAATGAAATGGTTGATTGAAATAAAATCTATGAAATCAATTTTTTTTTATAAATATAACTACCCATTAAAAACAATAAAATAAAATAGGTGGTTATTATAAAAATAAATCAATGTATACTACCCTTATTATAATTAATGGTTTTTCACTATTCACTATAAAAACCAAGTGTGGCAAAACAATTTAAAAGGCACACAACACTAAAACCGCACAATAATAATAGTAAATGTAATGTAATTATAATCGCACAGGTACATATACTAGGTTTTAATGACATAAATGTACATGTAGGATCATTAAGTGTAGTCAAATAAAATTTAGAGGCCCTAGGAAATGGCCTTTGTGGCCTTACCCTAGGGCCAAGCCTGGTTATGGGTACTACCAGTATCAACTAGAACTAGGATTGTGAGGCCGTCGATAGAACTTTTGAATTTTAGTGTTTGGGGGAAAAATTGACCCGTCATAGCTTGTGGGGACAGTTGAAAATAGGTATCACACAAATTTGTCTCAACTTTTGTGTTAATAATGTCCTCATCAATAATATTAGTCTCACTAACTTCTTCTTCTTCAACTAATAAGAGTATAAACCTACTAGTGGAGAATTTATGATCGTTGAAAAATTTCTCATTAGAATTGAAACATAACCCTTGTGCTCTTCGTTATTGTAATTGGGATTATGAAAGGCGACGAAGTTTAGAAGGGAGTGGGGTTTGGGTTTTCGGAAAGGAAGGCAATCATGGGCTGGTAGAACATTGTGGTTTGAATGTATTTAGGGGTGGAAGAGACGTGAGAGCTTTTTGGTACTGATTTGAAAATGGATTAGAGAATTTTAGTTTGGAATCTTTAATTTTAGATTCAATCAGTTTGGCTATACCAATAGCTTGTGAAATAGAGAGAGGACGAGGGATAGCCATTTCATTGTGGATTTCAATGGATAGATGAAATATAAAATAGTTCAATAGTGCCTCTAGAGGCAAACCCACAACTTGGTTTCCCTATTTCTCAAATCTGGTTTGGTATTCCATAAATGAACCCTCCTAATGATTATCATACGTAGAAGGACCAAAGCGCAACTCCAAAGCTCTAGTAAAAGCAAACCAATCGGTTAACAATTGGTTTTGATGCATCCACTTAAACCAACATAACGCATCACCTTTCATGTAAAATGAAACCAATGATAGACGATGGTGGTGTGTTGGCTAGGGTTACAGTGAGGTATATAGGGTTGGTAAGCATGGGCATAGAAGGAGGATTATGAGTGATGTTGGAAGAGCTCGCTGAAGAAGTGAAAAACACAAGAAGGGGGGTTGAATTGTAAAACTGAAAATCAATGCAATGAACAAGATATTTTTATCCTGGTTCGTTTGATCTCAAACTACTCCAGTCCACCCGTCAAGGTGATTTCGCCTCTCTCCAATGAGGTCTTAATCCACTATATTCAACTGAATATTACAAACTGCTTTAACAACTGCTAAAGCCTTCTTGATGCAAACCACAGCCCGGTTTGTCAAGGAAACACTTTCTTACAAAGAAGATAAATCTAGGTGTGTGAATGTTTTCTACAAAACTGTATCACAACTGTGATGTTACACAATTTAAGCTTATGAAACTAGATTGCTAAACAATGATTGAGTAAGGAATTATGGAGCTTTTTAGCAAACTGAGAATAAGAAGATGTAGAATAGCTTTTAGGCGTGTAATATGATGTAGAGCATTAGTCAATTCAATCTTCATAGTCTTGTTTATATAGCACTGATATTGTTGAACGTTGGAGCAATAATCTTGATTCAATGCTAATAACAAACTTTCCTTATTGAGCAGATCTTGTCTGGAATGATGCCGTTGTTAATAATACGCTTTCAATGCACAGTACCGTTGCTACTTAAAGCATGTTCTGGCTTGGCCTCATTCTGACTCTGCTTAAGTGCTGATGAACTGTTGTTGTCTTTATCAGAGTGTTGAGCGCAGTTCTGTTCATCAAGCTTCAGCATACGCGTGAGTTATTCTTCTGATTCTGGTATTCTGATATAGCATCTTCTGATGCTGATGTTAAAGACCAATATTATGATGCTGATTAAGTGTGCTCTTGCTGATACCTATCAGAGTTTCTGCAAATCAGAAAGTAATATTTTAGGTAGCAAGTAGTTCTTACATGAATCACATAAATAATATATCTTTTCATTTTGTTATCATCAAAACTTAAACATAGGGTAGTAGATTCAAACTTTGTTCTAACAATCTCCCCCTTTTTGATGATGACAAAAACTAGATATTTTTAATTGAAAATAACGTGAAACAGTGTCAGAGATAACTAAATGATAAGATGTATCAGAGTAAGAGGTTATCAAAGATAAGGGATAAGGAGATATAAGAGTTGAGAGATACTCCCCCTGAATTTATTACTTCCCTTTATAATTCCAAGAGTTCTTCAGGATCAGATCTTTATTGCCTTTCTTTGAACATCAGAATATCAGAGTTTTGACTATCAGAAGCTTTGGATCAGAATGTCAGAGCAGAGCTTCAGATCAGAGTCAGAGCTTTGCTTTGGGTCAGAGTATCAGAGCTTTAGTCTTCAGAATATCATGGAGCATTCTTGTACCTGTAGACTTAAGCAAAAAACAGAAAACATATTCAAGTATATCAGAGTTAGAATGTTCGAGAATTTCTGTCTTAGTAATCCGTTATTATTTAAAATATCATTCCTGTTCTCCCCCTTTTTGTCAGCAATCAAAAAGTGTAAGTGATGTGCTAAAACATTTAGAGCAGAAAAAAAACTTGTCATATTAAAATATTCAGAATCAAACAAAACAGTACAGCTGATAAGCAAAGAAAACATGAAAATGTCATGAATGAAAAACTAAGGTTGGGGAGGAAGGCGTGTGAACAGGTTCTCGAGCATGGCTTTGATCTGATCAGCAGTCTCATTCTGCTTGTGCACCATGCTGACAACTGTGTCTATCTTGCTATCTTGCACATCCATCCTTTCTTTCATCTTCTGGTCATTTTCATCCATCCTTTACTGCAGACGAATGTCATTCAGCTTCAGCTCTTCCAGAGTCTGCCTGTCCAAGGCAGCTTGAGAAACATCAGAAGCAGGGAGCTTCTGAGAGCTTTCTGCAACATCTTCTGCTTGACTTGCTTCAGCTTGAATAGTCTTGTCTTCTTCTGGTTGCACCTTTGAAGCTGGCTGTTTCTCAGACCATGGCTCACTATCCAGAAGGAGCACGTCTTCCTGTGGCAGTTGACTTTCAACTTCCTTCAGCAGCTTGCTGAAGTTCTGTTGTGCCTGATCATAGTTGATATCCTGCAACTTGAGGGCTTCAGCACGTACCCAAATTCTGAATTGTGACCAGAGCTGGTCAGAGGCACCTGGATCAATCATTCCAGGACAGACTTGCTTCAGAGAAGCAATCCACTGCTGCAAACCTATTTCAAAATTCATAATACCAGAGCCAACATCTGGTTGTTTTGGTTTTGGAATGGCTATTTTATTTTTCAGATCAACAAGACGGTCAAGGATTGTTAAATCTATGAAGGTCCTGCTGGGGTTTTCGGTGGTTTGCTTGGGAGCTGTTTGTTTTGGAGATGGAGTGGGAGAGTCAGAAATAATGATTGGACTGTTTGGGGTTTTGGGAGTATTTGGTGGTGTTGATTCTGGCGAGGATGGCAGCTGGGCCATGGTTACTGTTGTTCCACATGGCAGCTGGATTGCCAGAGGTTGTGGTTCAGAGGATTGAGGAGAGTGAGGTTCAGAAGGTGGAGGAGTTGGAGTCTCAGAGTGATGAAACTCAGGTTGAGGTGATGGTTGAGGTGATGGTGGATGAATTTCTGGTTAAGGAGAGGAAGAAGGAATTGCTGGTTGTGGAGAAGAAGGAGGAATTTCTGGTTGTTCAGGGATAAGAGGTTCTTCTGGAATGGGTGAGAGAGGTTGTTCTGGTTGTGGAGAGTGGATAATTTGTGGTTCAGAGTTTGGATTATTGGAGGGGTGATCAGAGGTGTGTTGATCAATGTCAGACAGCACTTTGTCAATTGCTGATGTTGTTGAGATTGTTGGTTTGGGATGTTTGGTTTGGGGTCTTCTGAGTTGAAGTGCCTCAGAAGGGTCATCTTCTGGTTCGGTTTCATCTATTGTTGGGATGGGAATTGGGATTTCTTGAGAAGTTGGAGTTGGGATAGATGCGGGAATAGTAGAAGAATTTAAAACAGAAGCAGCAGATAAATTACCTCTTTTCTTGGGTGTCTGCTGGGATGATCCTTCTAAAGGTGCCTTCCTTTTCTTCGTCTTCTTCAGTGTAACTTCTGGTTGAGGTTGGTGCAGACCTTTGATATTCAAATTGGGATCTGTACCATCAGCCTTGCACGCGTCCAGATATCTGAGAACCACCACTGGTTTGGATTCTATCTCAGAAAATAAAGGAAAGTCACTCAGTGGGACTCTTCTGCTGGTGATATCAGCAATAGGAGTAGCGCTGGGTTCCTTTTTGATATTCTCTATTAACTTCATTTTCTTCAAGTTCTTCGCGTTCAGAGGCTTCCCAACTGTTGGTTCAATGGTGCTTAACTCTTGAGCTTCTATCAGGTGCTCTATCAGCCTATTCTCAGTCAGAATATCTGATATCAACCTTCCAAAGGGTATCCAATCCCTCTTTGTTCTTTCTTCTTCCCTGGTTTCCTTCACGCTTGTTCTGAGGTGATTAAACATAAGATGAGCCAAGTTGATTTTTACCTTCTGATTGATAAAATAGATCAGAAACTGCTGATCTATATTTATGTAATCAGGGGAACTAGTTGGCTTCCTATGATTAAAACACCCCAGAATTATCTTCGCCCAAACTCTGTGGTGATCCTTCAGAACTCTGATCTTGCTGCTGGGCACCCCATGGGTGAAAATCCTTTCTGCTATGACGCCCACGTCAGCACATCTCTCAGCCATATCAATACAGCGGACGCCACCGCCACTGTAACCAATTAACCTTGCTATGTGATCCTCAGTGATCACAATCTTCTTCCCCATAATGTAGGAGGTGACTTGATGCGTTGAAGCAGTTGCATGAATCCAGAACTCCTTGACTAACATTGGGAATGTTGGTCCAACCAATCTGTCAAAATACCTTTCCCATTTTTGTGCCCTAACTTCTTCTGTTAAATCAAAACCGTTTTCCTTCAGACTTCCAAAATCAATGATCAATTCAGATAACACTTCAAGATTCTTCACAGGAGTGAGGAGTGTTCTGAATGGCACTTGATACTGTTCAGATGATGCTTTCTTCTGAGAACCTGCAGAAGCACTGCTGGAGGTTGCCATGTTCACACTTAAGGATTTTGAGAAAAACTGAGAAAATGGGTTTGAGAGAGATGAACACAGAAAAATGCAGAGAATACTTGAGAAATAATGAGAAACTGTAAAAGATTAAAGTGAGAGGTTAACGTGCTTAAATAGGCTTCAGAATATTTTGAAATTGTAAACGTTTTCAAGAAAGAGAAATAAAATCATGATTACGTTTTAAAAACATGATTACTTTCATTTAATGCTTGCTGATTTTGGGGGATTTGAGAAAGATACTTAAAACGGTTACCAGACATGTGTCTCAATGCACCCAATCAGCGTTTTGCCTTCTCAGAAGCGTGCACGCGTTCTGCTTCAGAGATTTGCTGATGATTGGATGACACTTGTTTGATGTAGTGATCAGCACGTCTATCCTTGAACTTAGACTCTCAGATCTTTAAGACTAGCATCTGATACAATCTGCATGTTCTATCTTTCTGAAAAGAGATTGATCAGAAGTTCACAGTAAAACAAATACATTCTGAAGATAAATATATGGAATTAAAACATTTTCACTCTGGGCAGATTTTCATGCTGAGATGTTTCAGAATGAAATTGAACCTATCTTCAGAAAGGGGTTTAGTGAAGATATCAGCCCATTGATGGTCTGTATCTATAAATTTTAAATTCAAAATTCCTTTCTGAATATAGTCCCTAATGAAGTGATGTTTTATTTCTATATGCTTAGCTCTAGAATGTAAAATGGGATTCTTACTTAAGCAAATAGCAGAAGTATTATCACAGAGTATAGGAATGTTACTCTCAAAAATTTGGAAGTCTTCAAGCTGACTTTTCATCCAGAGCATTTGTGTGCTACATCCTACTGCTGCTATGTACTCAGCTTCTGCTGTTGATAGCGCAATTGTTGATTGCCTTTTGCTGGACCAAGAGATCAGATTTTCTCCCAGAAACTGGCAGCTTCCAGAAGTACTTTTACGCTCCACTCTGTCTCCAGCAAAGTCAGCATCGCAGTAGCCTACTAAACTGTAATCACTAGATTTTCTATAAAACCAACCCATATTAGTAGTACCTTTCAGATACTTGAAAATTCGCTTAACAGCTGTTAAGTGAGATTCTCTAGGATCTGATTGGAATCTAGCACAAATACAAACGCTGAATAATATATCAGGTCTTGAAGTTGCCAGATAAAGGAGAGAGCCAATCATACCTCTGTAGACTTTCTGTTCTACATTTTTGCTTACCTCTTCTCTTTCCAGAATGCACGTGGGATGCATTGAAATCTTTGATGGCTTACATTCTGAGAGGTCAAATTTCTTCAGAAGATCTCTGATGTATTTGCTCTGATGAATGTAAGTTCCCTCTGGAGTTTGATTGATCTGAATTCCTAGAAAGAATTTCAGTTCCCCCATGAGGCTCATCTCAAATTCTGCCTGCATACACTTAGCAAATTTTCTTCCAAGAGAAGGATTAGTAGAACCAAAAATAATATCATCAACATAAATTTGACATACTAAGATGTCATTCTTAACTGATTTACAGAATAAGGTAGTGTCCACCTTCCCTCTGGTGAATTCATTTTCTAACAGAAAATTACTTAGCCTTTCATACCAAGCTCTGGGAGCTTGTTTCAGACCATATAGTGACTTCTTTAGTTTAAAAACATGTTCTGGATGTTTTGTATTTTCAAAACCAGGGGGTTGGTGCACATAAACCTCTTCT
Source organism: Vicia faba (assembly GCA_948472305.1). Lineage (NCBI taxonomy): Eukaryota > Viridiplantae > Streptophyta > Magnoliopsida > Fabales > Fabaceae > Vicia > Vicia faba. Next base: position 1,647,701,909 of record OX451737.1, on the reverse strand, counting down.
TCTATATAACCATTTAAGAATGCACTTTTGACATCCATCTGATACAGAGTGATGCCTCTATTAACAACAAATGAAATTAAAAGTCTGATAGATTCTAACCTGGCGACTGGAGCAAAGTTTTCTGTATAGTCTATCCCCTCTTGCTGACTATAACCTTGTGCAACCAGTCGTGCTTTGTTTCTGATGACTTCACCTTGTTCATTTAGCTTGTTTCTGAAGACCCATCTCGTACCAATGACGTTGAATCCTTTTGGTCTGGGAACAAGATCCCATACGTCATTTCTGGTGAATTGATTCAGCTCTTCTTGCATTGCCAGAATCCAGTCATTATCCAGAAGTGCTTCATCAATAGAAGAAGGTTCAATCAGAGTCACAAGTCCCATGAGGGTTTCTTCAGAGTTTCTGAAGCTTGCTCTTGTTCTAATTGGATCTTCCTTTCTTCCTAAGATGGTCTCTTCTGGGTGATCCAAGCTGCTTCTGGGTAATCTCTTCTGAGGTTGATCAGCAGCTGTTGTAGGATTGCTAGCAGTTTTCCTTTCAGATGTTGAAGGAGTGTTTGTGTTGAGAGCTTCTGATGACTTGTCTTCAGAGCCTGTAAATTCAATTTCCATACCTGCAAAAACTTCATTCTGCTTTGACTTTTCAGAATCAAGATTATCATCAAAACAAACACTGATTGATTCTTCCACAATCTGTGTTTCTGTATTGTATACTTTGTACCCTCTTGAGCGTTCAGAGTATCCTAACATAATACACTTCTGTGCTTTAGAGTCAAACTTGTTCAAATAATTCTTTGTATTTAACATAAAACAGGTACATCCAAATGGATGAAAATATGAAATGTTGGGCTTTCTGTTCTTCCACAATTCATATGGAGTCTTTTCCAGAATAGGTCTTATTGAGATTCTATTCTGAATGTAGCACGCTGTGTTTATTGCCTCTGCCCAGAAGATCTTAGCAACATTTGTCTCATTGATCATGGTTCTGGCCATTTCTTGCAATGTTCTGTTCTTTCGTTCTACAACTCCATTTTGTTGGGGAGTTCTAGGACAAGAGAAATCATGCAGAATGCCTCTGTCATTAAAGAATGACTCAAAGTCTTTGTTTTCAAATTCTCCACCATGATCACTTCTGACTTTAACGATTCTAAGATTCTTTTCATTCTGAACTTGGTTACAGAAGGTAACAAACACAGAGTGTGACTCGTCCTTGTGTCTTAAGAACTTTACCCATGTCCATCTGCTATAGTCATCTACGATTACTAACCCATACTTCTTGCCACTGACTGAAGCAGTTTTAACTGGTCCAAATAAGTCAATCTGCAGAAGTTCTAATGGCTTAGAGGTAGAAACAACATTTTTAGATTTAAAAGAAGGTTTTGCAAACTTGCCTTTCTGACATGCTTCATACAGAGCATCTGAATTGAACTTCAAATTAGGAAGTCCTCTGACCAGATTGAGTTTGTTAATCTGAGATATTCTTCTCATACTAACATGCCCCAATCTTCTGTGCCAGATCCACTGCTCGTTGTTAACAGACAGAAGGCACTTTATATTCTGACTTTTTAGTTCAGAAGGCACTCTCATCATCTGATTCTGAGTCCGCTTCAGACGAGTCAGAGTCATCCCATGTAGCCATGAGACTTTTCTTCTTTTCTCTTCCAAACTTATTTTTGGGCTTTTCTCTCTGAAGCTTTGGGCAGTCACTCTTGTAGTGTCCTTGCTCATTGCACTCATAGCAGATGATGTCCTTGGTGTTTGGCTTTTTGCTACTTGAGGAGCCTTCAGATCTTCTGTATCCAGAAGTAGAATCTGTCCTTCTGTATTTGGAAGAAGACTCGTTCTGATCAGATCTTCTGGGATTCCTGAACTTCCTTTGCCTCTGCTTCCACAGTTGATTTACTCTTCTGTAGAGGAGGGAGAGTTCGTCTTCTTCTGATGAGGATCCATCAGATGTTTCTTCAACTGCCTGCAAAACTTTAGACTCAGATTTTTTGTTAGATTTTAATGCTAAAGGCTTACCTTGCTTCTGAGGCTCATCAGCTTCTAGCTCTATCTCATGACTTCTGAGGGAGCTGATAAGTTCCTCCAGAGTAATTTTGTTGAGATCTTTTGCTAGCTTCAGAGCTGTAACCATTGGTCTCCACTTCTTGGGTAAGCTTCTGATGATTTTCTTGACATGGTCAGCAGTAGAGTATCCTTTGTCCAGAACCTTGAGACCAGCTACCAGAATCTGGAATCTTGAGAACATTGTTTCAATGGATTCAGATTCTTCCATTTTGAACGCCTCATACTTCTGAATGAGCGCCAGAGCTTTAGTTTCTTTGACCTGAACGTTGCCCTCATGCGTCATTCTGAGTGAGTCAAAAATGTTCTTTGTTGTGTCTCTGTTGGAGATCTTTTCATATTCAGCATATGAGATGGTGCTGAGAAGGATGGTTCTGGCCTTGTGGTGATTCTTGAAGTCATGCTTTTGTTGGTCAGTCATTGTTTTTCTATCAATCTTCTGACCGCTTGCATTCACAGGGTGCGTGTATCCATCTGTCACCATATCCCACAGATTAGCATCATGTGCCAGAAAGAAGCTTTTAATTCTGTCTTTCCAGTAATCAAAGTTTTCTCCATCAAAGACTGGAGGTTTGCCGCTGAATCTGTCTCTGTCCTCATGGTTGTCATTGCTGGTGTAAGAATAGTTTCCTGCCATTGTGTTTTTCTGACGCTGGATCTTGTACTGACACGGTTAAGTGTTTTAGCTCAGAACCAGGCGCTCTGATGCCAATTGAAGAAGTGAAAAACACAAGAAGGGGGGTTGAATTGTAAAACTGAAAATCAATGCAATGAACAAGATATTTTTATCCTGGTTCGTTTGATCTCAAACTACTCCAGTCCACCCGTCAAGGTGATTTCGCCTCTCTCCAACGAGGTCTTAATCCACTATATTCAACTGAATATTACAAACTGCTTTAACAACTGCTAAAGCCTTCTTGATGCAAACCACAGCCCGGTTTGTCAAGGAAACACTTTCTTACAAAGAAGATAAATCTAGGTGTGTGAATGTTTTCTACAAAACTGTATCACAACTGTGATGTTACACAATTTAAGCTTATGAAACTAGATTGCTAAACAATGATTGAGTAAGGAATTATGGAGCTTTTTAGCAAACTGAGAATAAGAAGATGTAGAATAGCTTTTAGGCGTGTAATATGATGTAGAGCATTAGCCAATTCAATCTTCATAGTCTTGTTTATATAGCACTGAGATTGTTGAACGTTGGAGCAATAATCTTGATTCAATGCTAATAACAAACTTTCCTTATTGAGCAGATCTTGTCTGGAATGATGCCGTTGGTAATAATACGCTTTCAATGCACAGTACCGTTGCTACTTAAAGCATGTTCTGGCTTGGCCTCATTCTGACTCTGCTTAAGTGCTGATGAACTGTTGTTGTCTTTATCAGAGTGTTGAGCGCAGTTCTGTTCATCAAGCTTCAGCATACGCGTGAGTTATTCTTCTAATTCTGGTATTCTGATATAGCATCTTCTGATGCTGATGTTAAAGACCAATATTATGATGCTGATTAAGTGTGCTCTTGCTGATACCTATCAGAGTTTCTGCAAATCAGAAAGTAATATTTTAGGTAGCAAGTAGTTCTTACATGAATCACATAAATAATATATCTTTTCATTTTGTTATCATCAAAACTTAAACATAGGGTAGTAGATTCAAACTTTGTTCTAACACTCGCATCAGTTTAAATAATGGGCGAAGGTGGCTGAGTTCTTTGAGTTGTTAATTTGTTAAGGATATGCATGAGAGAATCATACCTTGCGTTTGGAACATATGTTTTGTTGTCCATCCTTGTGTGGATTTGAGATATATGTTACTGCAATTCATCTGCAGGTTGAGCAAATAGTTCATCTAACTGGATCTGAGTTTCTTGAATAAGGTTATTGTTGTACCCCAAAATTTTTCCTATCATTTATCAAAAAATTTCTCACAAGATCTCATTGGATTCAAGACTACACTAGGGATTGATCAGCTCAAGACACCTCCTTATGCACTAATGACCAAAATTAGGGTTTGAGTTTGCACAAGGATTTTTTGGACTATCAATGCTTCATATGACTTTCATGGACCATTATGGACCTCCAAGATTATTCATGTCATGTTTCAAGCCTTGGATTACACTTTTGATCAGTCAATTGAACAGTTGACCTAAAAATCAGTTGTATTGGGGGAAAAAGTCAACCATGGCCAATTTACAGTCAAACTTCATAATTTTTTATCCACATCAACATCTTATACTCATATGCATCATTTGATCAAGTTTGGACCATAATTCCTCAAGAAATTTGATCAAATCATCAAAAGGGCAAAATGGTCAAAATTAAGGTTTTGACTCAGAAAGGGCAATTTCTGATTTTTGGCCTAGCAAATGATCAATTGGTGTGAATCATGATTTCAAAAGTTCAATTGCATCATTCAAAACATTACAAATCTATTAGATTGACAGATGAATTTTCCAGTCAACTGATCAAAAGTCAATTGTATACTGAAAAGTCAAACTTTGACTTTTTGGTCAAATTCAAGTTTCAAATATCATAATTCATCAACACATTCAAAAAAATCAAGCTTGATCATCAAGAAGTTAAGAAAGTCAAAAGTCAATGTGAAAATTTAAACTCTTCAAGACTTAGAAATTTTTCTAAGTGTCTTTTATACATGATAATTTCATTTCTTCATGCCAACTTTTCACCATGATGTAAGATGATTAAAGGAAAACTTCCAACATGAAAGTTGTAGGTCTCAATGAGATCTAAAACTTTGTAGGGCTGGACTTTTTTCTAGAAATGCTTGGATTTTGAGTTATAAATTCATGAAGTTATGGCATCTTTGAATAAACACACAGAGAAATTTTCAGCAGTTTTGGTCAGGATTTTATCCCAACTTCTTGGCATTTTTTCACATAGTTACAAGATGATTTTGTCAAAATGGCCAACATGAAAGTTATAAAGGGTGTTTAAAGCTTTCCAAAACATCCAATAGCATGAATTCATCATATTTGAACTAGGAGATACAAGGATCTGAAGTTGGGCATCCACCCTTGATTTGCAAGTCATTCTATTGAAGAACACACAACAAAACCCTTATGCTATGCTGCATAATCTTATGTTGCAGGCCTTCTTGCTTGAAAATCTCTACATAATTTAATGTTTACACCCACTTTTGAGCTATTACCCAAGTGTTTAAGCCATTGTCCAAAGGATCTTTCCATTTATGGCATAAAGGCACCATTCCTATTCTTGAAAAACAAACTTTTTGTACAAAACTTGTCTTGAGCCCATACTTTGTTTGTTTCTGATTTTACTCCACCATAAAATATGGAAATCAACCCCTCTAAACCAACAACTTTGGTACTTTATCTTGGAACCATGGAGTACTTGACATAGTTTGGTACTTACATCCCAACCAAACCATAACATGTTGTCTTGTAAACCTATTCAGCCTTTGTTCACAAGTCCTTTGCCTATAAATAGAAGAAGCATTTGCAAGACAAAGAAGTTAGAAAAGAGAGAGAGAAGAGGGAAAAGGGAGAAAGAAAACCAGAAGTTTTGTTTACAAATTCTCAAAAATCTCATAACTGAAAAAGGTCATAACAGCCCACAAGGCAACACCTTAAGTTCAAAACATAAACACTAGCTGCAAGGTAAGTCTCCTTACCTTTAAACTCCTCATTTCAATCATCATCATTTGGTTCATTTTTGAGGTTAAAATGCAGTGACCTTTGAAGAAAAGGTTTGTAAAAAATCATGAACAATTGCCAAGATTGAATAAAAGGTTTTCCATGAAATTGCATCAAGAACAGGCAGGTGTAAGGCAGCTGTTTTTCAAAATCATACAGCAGGCAATCGATTGCACAACCATGAAAATCGATTGCACATGGTTCCAGTATCCAAATTTCCAAATATTTTGAGTGTGCAATCGATTGCACAACCATGCAAATCGATTGCACGGGGTTCCAGTAGCCAAATTTCCAAATATTTTGAGTGTGCAATCGATTGCACAACCATGCAAATCGATTGCACTGGAAGTCAGTAGCCAATGTTTTGAAAAACTGAAGCATGCAATCGATTTGCACAAGGATTTTTTGGACTATCAATGCTTCATATGACTTTCATGGACCATTATGGACCTCCAAGATTATTCATGTCATGTTTCAAGCCTTGGATTACACTTTTGATCAGTCAATTGAACAGTTGACCTAAAAATCAGTTGTATTGGGGGAAAAAGTCAACCATGGCCAATTTACAGTCAAACTTCATAATTTTTTATCCACATCAACATCTTATACTCATATGCATCATTTGATCAAGTTTGGACCATAATTCCTCAAGAAATTTGATCAAATCATCAAAAGGGCAAAATGGTCAAAATTAAGGTTTTGACTCAGAAAGGGCAATTTCTGATTTTTGGCCTAGCAAATGATCAATTGGTGTGAATCATGATTTCAAAAGTTCAATTGCATCATTCAAAACATTACAAATTTATTAGATTGACAGATGAATTTTCCAGTCAACTGATCAAAAGTCAATTGTATACTGAAAAGTCAAACTTTGACTTTTTGGTCAAATTCAAGTTTCAAATATCATAATTCATCAACACATTCAAAAAAATCAAGCTTGATCATCAAGAAGTTAAGAAAGTCAAAAGTCAATGTGAAAATTTAAACTCTTCAAGACTTAGAAATTTTTCTAAGTGTCTTTTATACATGATAATTTCATTTCTTCATGCCAACTTTTCACCATGATGTAAGATGATTAAAGGAAAACTTCCAACATGAAAGTTGTAGGTCTCAATGAGATCTAAAACTTTGTAGGGCTGGACTTTTTTCTAGAAATGCTTGGATTTTGAGTTATAAATTCATGAAGTTATGGCATCTTTGAATAAACACACAGAGAAATTTTCAGCAGTTTTGGTCAGGATTTTATCCCAACTTCTTGGCATTTTTTCACATAGTTACAAGATGATTTTGTCAAAATGGCCAACATGAAAGTTATAAAGGGTGTTTAAAGCTTTCCAAAACATCCAATAGCATGAATTCATCATATTTGAACTAGGAGATACAAGGATCTGAAGTTGGGCATCCACCCTTGATTTGCAAGTCATTCTATTGAAGAACACACAACAAAACCCTTATGCTATGCTGCATAATCTTATGTTGCAGGCCTTCTTGCTTGAAAATCTCTACATAATTTAATGTTTACACCCACTTTTGAGCTATTACCCAAGTGTTTAAGCCATTGTCCAAAGGATCTTTCCATTTATGGCATAAAGGCACCATTCCTATTCTTGAAAAACAAACTTTTTGTACAAAACTTGTCTTGAGCCCATACTTTGTTTGTTTCTGATTTTACTCCACCATAAAATATGGAAATCAACCCCTCTAAACCAACAACTTTGGTACTTTATCTTGGAACCATGGAGTACTTGACATAGTTTGGTACTTACATCCCAACCAAACCATAACATGTTGTCTTGTAAACCTATTCAGCCTTTGTTCACAAGTCCTTTGCCTATAAATAGAAGAAGCATTTGCAAGACAAAGAAGTTAGAAAAGAGAGAGAGAAGAGGGAAAAGGGAGAAAGAAAACCAGAAGTTTTGTTTACAAATTCTCAAAAATCTCATAACTGAAAAAGGTCATAACAGCCCACAAGGCAACACCTTAAGTTCAAAACATAAACACTAGCTGCAAGGTAAGTCTCCTTACCTTTAAACTCCTCATTTCAATCATCATCATTTGGTTCATTTTTGAGGTTAAAATGCAGTGACCTTTGAAGAAAAGGTTTGTAAAAAATCATGAACAATTGCCAAGATTGAATAAAAGGTTTTCCATGAAATTGCATCAAGAACAGGCAGGTGTAAGGCAGCTGTTTTTCAAAATCATACAGCAGGCAATCGATTGCACAACCATGAAAATCGATTGCACATGGTTCCAGTATCCAAATTTCCAAATATTTTGAGTGTGCAATCGATTGCACAACCATGCAAATCGATTGCACGGGGTTCCAGTAGCCAAATTTCCAAATATTTTGAGTGTGCAATCGATTGCACAACCATGCAAATCGATTGCACTGGAAGTCAGTAGCCAATGTTTTGAAAAACTGAAGCATGCAATCGATTGCACTAACATGCAAATCGATTGCACTCAAATAAAAATTGATTTTTTTCTTTGAAAGAACTTGAATAAAGAGTTGGGCAATATAAAATGTTTCTTTTTGACCATTGAGCATCTATATCTTAATTTCAAGGTAAGCATTATCATTATACCTTGAAATTTGCTAAGGGCTTGAACCAAAGACTTCATCCAAAGAGGCTTTTAACTTGATCAATAATTTTTGCCTTCTTTATCAACCATGATTTGTCTTCATCAAAACCAAAGTGCATTCGGGAAGCTTGATTTTACGGCATGTGTCGACACATAATGATCCAAAATATTTTCTTTTCCTTTCATTTTTCTTTATTTTTACGTGCTTCATATATTTTCTTCATGGTTATTCAATATGGTTGTAATAGATAATTAGGACTTTAATTTCTTGCAATCCCCATTTGTAAATTTGTACACCCCATCCCCAAATGATTGTAATAGCGTAGGATATTTACTTTCCGCAATTTATCACTTTATATATAACATGCTAATAATTAGGATTTGTATGGAAAGATAAAACCAATCAAATAGAAAACCCTAATTCAAGACAAAATCAAGCATGAAAATGACACACTTGCACACAAACACCCCTAGGGTTACTCCACTTGGTTTCCTTGAACAAAATGGCCATATTACGCATGTAAGATATCTTAGCAAAACAAACAAAAAAACAAGATCATAGTCCCTCGATGGCGCTATTCAAAGTTGCCTTACAAAAATGATCTTAGTCCCTCAAAATGTTAAGATACTTTGCAAGATTGTTAATCATGGTTATACGATGACCCATACCTGTCCCGTTTACATCCAAAGATGGGGTTGCTTACCAAATCAATGGTAAGACAACAATATCAAAGGAAAAGAAAATGAACAAGAAAGACATTTGAGTATGTAGTTTACTTTTGGTTACTTGCTCCATTTCAAACAAATATCCTTGCTATTTTCAAAACAAACACGCACATTTCAAAACATCTTACAAACTTGAAAACATTTTCAAAAAGACAAACATCTTTGTATACATTCTTACGAACGAAAATCATTACAAAGATTGCCTAAACAATGGCCTCTTTTACAAAATACTTTCAAAACCACACAAAGCACAATTTCAAACAAAAGCAAGTGATCTAGCAAGTAACTAAGAGCCCATGGAAAACCATGGATTAAAAGGGTGATAATACCTTCCCTTTTTATAATCTACCCCCCGAACTCAAGAAACAATCTCAAAGGTCTTTCCTGTGATTTTTTACTTTTTCTTTTGGATAAAAGAAAAGTCAGTGGCGACTCTTGCTAACTGCAATATTTGCGATAAAACACAAAACCTTCAAGTCAGTTCTCCCACCATATCACAGAAATGGCGAATCTGCTGGGGAAAATTCTAAAAGTGTGGTTACCTTAGGGTTTAGATCACATTTACTTGCTTACATTGATTGACTTGTATTGTACCCCAAAATTTGCCCTCTCATTTCTCAAAGGATCAACCTAGACCCTCAAGTTTGCTTCCATCCAATTGTAAATCTGAAATTACAAATTTTCCAAGAGAATCATTCACAAGGGAAAAATGGTCATTTATAGACCAAAGGAGTCAAACTATGACTTTTGAATCAAAAAATCAAGTTCCAAGAATCACATTTCATTAAGGCATGAAATCGGTTCATCAAGAATCAAAATTCATAAGTTACTTTGAAAATCAAATTTTCTAAACATTTAGAAAATTTTCTAAGTGTCTAGAGAATATGACATTTCAGAACTTCTGAGCCAGCCTCTATGCAAGTGCAGTCAGAAGTTGCAAACACGGTTCAGAACTTGACACTTCAATCAGAACATGCAGAAGCGATGCTCTTTGGTCAGAACATGATGCTTCAGTCAGAACATGATTCTTCAGCATATGAAGGCTATGTTCAACGCTCCGGTCAGAAGATGCCCTTTCAGCATTTGGAGGTTACGCTTCTGATCTTCTGCGATCAGAACATAACCAAAAGCTTGTTTAAGTAGCCTGTTGCCCTGCTATGGCACAGTCCTGCAACCAGCCTCCACAACGCTCCAAATTGCTGCAGACCCAGTCCACGCCTGCACTTTCTCAAACCCCATATTTGCATCAAATTAGCATACGAAAACTGTGACTAAAAAGCAATGGAAAAGTATACCAAAAAGGTTTGAATCCCTTTTGTTTTCCCCCCTAAAACCATAACAAACCCATCTATAAATACTTTGCTCCATCACACGTTCAAGGGGTTGGTTTTTGGAGAGAAAGAATCACCAAAAGAAAGAAAAAAGCCTTGAACCCCTGCAAAAATTCCAAGAATCCGAAAAGCTGTAAACACCAAAATACAAAATCTTAGCATTTGATTCTAGCATCAAAACTCCATTGTTCCTTGACAAAAAATCATCCCCACAGTTGATGAATCACATATTAGAAGTTATTCTAACTTCTGTATTCATACTTCCATACACTCTCCATTCACCTCCACCTCAAAGAAGTCAGAATATCACCCCTTTGCTGTTCCAGAAGTTGAAAAACTTCCATCCTACTGAATACGTGAAGAAGTTGTTCAGAACATCACCAGAGTTCAAGACCAACCTCCACTTCACAAAATCTTTTCTAGCTGCAAGGTAAGCTTCTGCTGACTCTTATCATGTTACTTAAGCATTGCCAGAAGTTCCATATTCAAAAATACAATGTAGATATCATGTTTCTGATGTTGTACATATTCTGAGATTTCATGCATCTGCCTGCCTAAGTAGGGAATAAATCAGTTCAGAACTTCTGGAAGAAATTAGAACTCAAAATTAGGATTAGCAAATTCACACTTGCCTCTGATTTATAGTTCTGATATTTCTTCTTTCTAAAATGCTATGAAACCTGCCATAATTGTCATATGCACATCTTCTTGTTTTGTGGAGAAATGACCAAGTTGCAGATGTTTTGACTGGCATGGAGAGAGAGACCAAATTCTTCCCATGGTATCAGAACTTTTGAAATCCACTTTGTTGCCAGTGGTATCAGAACTTCTGAAATCTACTCTGTTGATGGTGGTATCAGAACTTTTGAAAGCTAATGTACTCCCAGTGGATTCAGAACTTCTGACTTTACTTATTTTTTTTACTAACAGGATTTCTGTTTTGCAGTACGCCAGAGTCAGAACTTTTGACCTCCCTTAATCAGCAATACGCTGATTCTATTTTTCTTTTTTTTTTCTCTCACTATTTTTGCTACCACTTTCTATTTCATTAATCAACAAACACCAAAAACATTTTTTGTTCTTTCATGCTTTATTTTATTTCTTAAAACAAAAGACCAAAAAATATTTTCTTTAACAAAACTTATTTCTTTTCTTAAATAAATAAACAATTTACGTTTCTTTCACATTCTGATCCATTTCGATATGGTTGTAATAATAACTTAGGACTTATTTTTACTTGAAACTCCCCATTCATGAACTTGTACACCCCGTCCCCCCTAAAGCGATGTAATAGCTTAGATTTTATTTTCCGCATTTTACTTGTTTTTCGTATATTTCTAGTAAATAGGATGTATGGCAAGATAAAATCAACAAATAGATGACTTTCAAATACAAGACAAAATGCATGCAAACTAACACACTATTCACACATGCACCCTTAGGGTAATCTCACTTGTTTCCTATCGATAAAATAGTCACGTCCCTCGAATATGAGACGTTTTAGCAAAGGCCCTTCGATAAAAAGATCGTAGTCCCTCGATGTTGCCTTCGGTAAAACGATCTAGTCCCTAAACGACATTGCTAAAATGTCTCATAAGTTGCCTTCTATGACTATTCAAACGTCCCAATGCCCGTCCCTTCACATCCAACGATGGGGCTTCTTACCAAATCAATGGTAAGATAGCCACATCTAAAGGAGAAGGAAAAGCACACTTAAGACCTTTTGAGTAGGTAGGTTCACTCTCAGTTACTCGCTTGCTCGCAAAAAAACATTTTATACACCAACACTCTCATTTTGAAACATTTTTAAAAGACAAACACTTTGTATGCATTCTTATAGAGATGAGAACCATTACAAAGACACCTTTTCAAAATTACTTTCAAAAACACACACCACGAGTACATTCAAACAAAAGCAAGTGATCTAGCGAGTAACTAAGAGCCCATGGAAAACCATGGATGAAAAGGGTGTTAATACCTTCCCTTTTCATAATCTACCCCCCGAACTCAAAAACACATATAATGTTATTTCCTGTGCTTTTTCACCTTTCCTTTTTTGGATAAAATAAAATTCGGTGGTGACTCTTGTAAACCGCAACATTTGCGAACACAAATACAAAACCTCAAGTCAGTTCTCCCACCGTATCACAGAACTGGCGACTCTGCTGGGGACAATTCTTAAAGTGGGATTACCTTAGGATTAGATCACCTTTACTTGCTTTCATTTTTTATTTGTATGCTTTACATTATGGTTCTCTGTTTGGGCTTTCTTTGATCCTCCACCCGGATCTGGGGACACCTTTTAGGTAAATAGCAAACGATTGTGGAAACTGTACGGCGTAGACCGATATGGTTGAAACAATGACTATGTTAGTGTGACGCACTTGTGGGTACCGGTATCCCTCATGGTGAATCGAGGAGAATACGGGGCCGCTGAGTGGCGTCATGAAGCACTAACTGACTTTGGAACCCTAATTAAACAAACTTGGCCATTAGGACGTAGTGAGATAACCGGTTTCGGTGTAGAGCTGAAAATTGGTTGATACTCGATACTACACTCATTGAGGCTAGACTTTTGGGCTATCTCGGCCGCAAGAAAAGATTGTTGTGCTGAGACAATACCTAAGAGAAAGGTCGGTGATATTGAGATCCTTTAGAACCCGATCACTTTTTCTAGGACAGGTTGAGCCAACCAAACTTCAAGAGGGTACTTACCTACAAAACTCATGCAAGCCTAAAATAGGGACTTGTTTGTTGTGTGCGTATATATTTACTTGTACATAAATATCATAAACATCATGAACATCATACGCATGATCACTAACCATTTCAAGGATTTAGAAATTTATCTTTGTTTTTGTTTTGTAGGATATGAATTCTCTCCGAAGAAACACCATCCGAATCAGCTTCGTAAAAGCACATCCTCAACTTCAAGAGCTAGCCTCAAGAGTGCCCGGGGATTCTCCTTTTACCAGGAAATGTGGTTGAATCCTCAACTTGGCTACATCCAACTTCCAAGAAGAGATGATGTGTGTACTATTCCAATTCTTTGATCCCGTACATCATTGTTTCACTTTCCCGGACTATCAATTGGTACCTACATTGAAAGAGTTCTCTCTACTCTTAGGGGTGCCTGTGCTTGGTCAAATACTGTTCACCGGTCTAGAAGGGATTCCAAAACCTGAAGTCATCGCCGGAGCTTTGCATTTGAAGAGGGCCGACATCATATCCAATTGGGAAACAAGAAGCGGGGTTAAAGGCTTTCTAGCTAAGTTTCTATTGGAAAAAGCTCGTTCATTCTGGGATGACATGGATTTCCAAGCTTTCGAAGATGTCCTAGCTCTTCTCATTTATGGTTTGGTTCTGTTTCCCAATTCGGACCAATTCATAGATGTTAACACCATCAAAGTCTTTCTCTCTCGCAATCCTATACCTACCTTACTAGGAGACATCTTGCATTCCCTTCATACCCGCACCATGAAGAAAAGAGGTACTCTTTTGTGTTGTATCCCCCTACTCGCTAAGTGGTTCAATTCACACCTGCCTTCGTCAACATTGAAGAACGAGCAAAGACTGACTTGGTCTCAAAGGATGATGTCTCTCATCCACTATGATATTCGTTGGTGTTCGAGATCCTTGGAAGATGTCTCTATCATTGACCACTGTGGGGAGTTCCCTAACGTACCTCTACTTGGTATTAGGGGAGGTATCACCTACAACCCCTGATTAGCTCTTTGACAGTTTGGGTATGCCCGAAGAGACGGCCCTCACGAGATGCTCATCCAAGGTCTGGTGTTCGACTACGACAAAGAAGACCAAGGTTACCACCAGAGGTTTACACGTGCTTGGGGAATGGTAAAAAAGGTGGACAGTAAGACTTTGGGACACAAAAACTCTATCCCTCTCGAGCCTTACCTTAGGTGAAAATGGGTTCGTTCCCAGAGTCTCTTGATGCCTTACCCTTCCATCCTTCCTGTCATCATGGAGCCTGTTGTTGAAGGAGATGTCCCATACACCGTTATTCATCCTGACATGCCTACCTCTCTCGAGAACTTGCAGAAAGCCTGGGTTCAGTTGAAGGAAGGGCGAGACACCTTTGAAGCCCAGTTTTACGCCAGTGAGAAGAAGGTTCTGGAGCTCACCAAATTGCTTCATGAAGAGAAAAACCTGAATGCCTACATTGCTCCAAAGAGGATGCGTTCAGTCTTTTTGTCTTAGGAGTTTGGTTGTATTTTGTTTCTTTCATTGTAAGCCCAAGGAGGCATGAGGTATTCAAAACTTGGTCTTATTAATATAACGTGCGTTCTTTTTTTGGTTTGAACAAATTTAAATCTCTAAATTTCCTTGAAATCATTGGCATATTGCATTTTCATTCATCATAACATCATACATGTTTCTCATAACAGGTCACCTTATCCTTCTACTGTTTATTTCAGTAAGATGGATGTTGAACAGACTGTGAAAGATCTTCAGGCGCAGAACGCCCAGTTTCAAAAAATGCTCTTGGCTCTGACAAAAGGACAAGAGGAGTTGAAGACTCTGTTGGCCAAAGAGAAGAAGAAGAAAGCGAAGAAATCAATCGGTGTTGTGATCATGGGAAGAAGGTTTAAAGGACAAGTCAGACGAACTTTGGACTTTGCGACGTCATCAGACGAAGGAGATAATCAAACCCAGGAAGTGAACAACGATCCATCATTCGAGGAAGAGGAAGAGCCTGATTACTCTGAGGAACAATATCCTCTTGCTGATGATAAATACAAACAGCTAGAGGATCGTTTGAATGCTATGGAGATTCAGAGGGTACCCGATCTAGATTTTGAAGAATTAAGACTCATCTCAGGGGTTGTCATCCCGCAAAAATTCAAGGTCCCCACTTTTGCCAAATACGATGGTGTCTCCTGCTCGAAGCTACATCTAAGGTCATACGTCAGAAAGATTCAATCCCACACGGCTGACAAGAATCTGTGGGTGCATTTCTTCCAAGAGAGCTTATCTGGGACGCAGTTGGATTGGTTCTATCAATTTGAAGGGACCAATGTTCGCAATTGGGAAGATTTGGCTGCCGCTTTCTATAAATAATATCAGTACCATGCTGATTTGGCTCCGACTAGGACGCAGTTGCAAAGCTTGTCTATGGGAACAGGTGAAGGTTTCAAAACCTATGCTCAAAAATGGAGGGATCTCGCAGGCAGGGTCCAGCCCCCTCTATCCGACAGAGAATTAGTGGATATGTTTCTAGGAACCTTGTCGGGACCATTTTTCAACCACATAATTGGGAGTTCCTCAGCTGGGTTTACTGAATTAATCATGACTGGTGAGCGGGTCGAGGCAGGTATAAAAAGCGGCAAAATTTAAAGAGATGCATCCTCGAGCATAACGAAGAAGCCTTTTGTTGGAAAGAAAGAGGTCAGTGCTGCATATGACTATAGAAATCAAAACAAAACTGACCGTCGCCTGACGGTAGGGGCTGTCATGATTTCTAACCTTGTGCTAAATCAGCAGCAAAAGTATTAGCGCAAACCAGAAGCGCCCATGAGACGGTTTACCCGGATCAACATGACCATGTCTCAAATTTTGCAACACATTTTGAAGACCAATCTAACAACTTTAAAAGAAGCTCCCAAGAACCCCAATACTGCTTCTCCTTGCTATAACCCGAATGCTCGATGTGCCTACCATTTTGAAAGCCCGGGGCACGATACAAATGACTGTTAGGCCTTAAAGAATAAGGTGCAAGACCTTATCGATGTGAAAGAGATTGAGTTTGATCTCCCAGAAACGCCTAATGTAATGACGGCGCCGATGCCCAGACATGGCCAAGGTATCAACGCCATTGATGATGATCGTTTTGTCTCCTCCGTGAATGACTTAATTACTCCTTTATTGACCATTAAACAGAATCTACTGCGAGCCGGTCTATTTCTGGGTTACGATGATAGTTGTCACTTGTGCAAGTCTCTACCGAACGGTTATTTGTTACTAAAGATAGGCGTTCAGCACCTGATGACTAGCAAAGAAATCCTATTTGAAAATCTACCCCTTATCAAGAGTTCTTATCAAGATGTTTCGATAATCACCATTTCCGACAATCCTCCCAGGGTCTCCACCAAAAGACCCGTCAGGATTACATCTATCACAAGATCCGCACCTTTAATCATCACTATGACAAGACCAATATCATACTCTTCGGATAAAGTTGTTCCCTGGAGTTATGAGGCTGACGTTTATTACTATGGCATCAAGCAAGATTAGTTGGTTGTCAAAGACGAAGTTGCGAGAGATATTGACCTCGATATCGGTAACATCACTGGGACCAGCAAAATAACAAGAAATGGAAGAGTCTTCTCACCTGATATTTCTCCGAAGACCGTTGCTACTCCTGTGATCATTCCTACTGCCACTCCTACTGACACTCCCAGTGATACTCCTACTGTTATCCCGAGTACCAATGCAAGGGGAAATGAGGCTTTGATTGAGCCTGCCCAAGCAAGAGAACGTCCCGAAATCATCCTTGAAGCTTCTAGAAAAGAGATAGAAGAAATACTGAAGATAATCAAGAAAAGTGACTACAACATTGTTGAACAGTTGGGGCAGACCCCCTCAAAGATATCATTGTTGTCCTTAATTTTGTGTTCTGAGACCCACGCCAAAGCCCCGGTAAAGTTTCTTAAGACCGTCCACATGCCCCAAGAGACCTCCATTGACCAATTTGAAAACTGTGTGGCCAATCTAACTGCTGATAACGGATTGGGCTTTTCCGACGCTGATTTAACCTCTAACGGAAGGAAGCACAACGATGCCTTGCATATTTCCATTGAATGTAGGGGCACCACACTTGCCCATGTTCTGGTAGATACCAGCTCATCATTGAATGTTTTGCCCAAAATGCTCTCGACCGACTGGATTGCGAGGGGCTTATCTTGAAACCAAGCAACATCATAGTAAGGGCCTTTGATGGCTCCAAGAGGACAGTTCACGGAGAAGTTAGTATCCCCATAAAAATTGGGACTCAGACTTTTGACTCAACTTTTTATGTGATGGACATCCACCCTTCGTACTCTTGTCTGTTGAGTCAACCCTGGATCCATGGTGCTGGTGCCGTCACTTCTACCCTACACCAAATGCTAAAATACCCGATCGAAGGAAATATTGTCACAGTTCACAGAGAGGAGGAGTACATGGTTAGCCATCTGAACTCTTTTAGGTATGTTGAAATGGATGGTGAATTCATCGAGACTCCCTGTCAGAACTTTAAGGAGGTTCTAGCAACGGTTGCGGTAACCAAGTCCACTCCAAAGGTCCCGAAGATTATCAGGCCTCCACTGAAGATGGCCTCTTTAAAAGATGCTCGAGCAGTAGTTGAAGAAGGAGGATGTACTATCAGGGGTCAGCTTCCGGATATTCCCAACAAGTCCGACAAATTTGGGTTGGGGATTACTTCAGAGGCCCAAAGAGCTGTTTGACATTCTCGCACTGGGGGACCACCTTTGTGTATGAGCAATCAAGGAGTCAATGCAATAAAAGACAGTGGTGGCAGCTGTGACATGGACGAATGAATTTTTCCAACCATCGGCGGAGTGCTCAACAATTGGGAGGCCAAAGATTTCATTCCTATTACTTTTATTCAAGATTAATTGTCTTTTAATATTTTCAGGCTTGTAATATTTAAACAATTCAGACTTTTAAAACCTTGTGTCTTACCCGAGGCACAACGGTCCATTTGTGAGGGTTGTCACTTCATTCTCATATGTCATTAATGAATCATGGACGTTTTTTTGCATCAAATTTTGTGTTCTTTGTCTTTCTTTCTTACATTTTATTTTCTTTCAAAAGTAGCTATGCTCTTACACACACTCACATATTAAAATACAGATCTACATCCACTCAGGATCCCATGGGTAACAGTTCTGCTATGGCTAATTGTGACTTTGAAAATCCGATCTACCAAGCCGACGATGAAAGTGAGGAAGATTGTGAGGTGCCAGGGGAGTTGGCCAAGTTGTTGCAACAGGAAGAAAGGATCATTCAGCCGCATGAAGATCCGGTTGAAATATTTAACTTAGGAACTGAGGAGGATAAAAAGGAGGTCAAGGTGGGTGCCAATTTGGAACCTAATGTCAAGGAGCGTCTGATTCATTTGCTGCACGATTATGTTGAAGTCTTTTCCTGGTCGTACGAAGACATGTCGGAACTTGATACAGACATTGTGATACATCGTTTGCCTACAAGGGAAGATTGTCCCCCAGTAAAGCAAAAGGTTCGTCACATCAGGCCTGATATGTCAAAAAATATCAAAGCATAAGTTATGAAGCAATTCGATGTTGGATTCTTGGATGTCACCTCTTATCCCCAATGGGTTGCCAATGTTGTTCCTGTGCCCAAGAAAGACGGTAAAGTGCGAATGTGTGTAGACTATAAAAACCCTTATTCAAATTCAATACAAATATATCCCTTTGAAAGTGCAAAAACTATTTGTCCTTTTCTTTACGCTTGTGTTTTGTTTACAAGAACGTCCAATGATTCATTGTTGAGCAGATGCATTTGAATATAATTACCGCTTACGAATAAACAAAATGAAAAGAGGCAATTACTATTAGGCTGAAAGGATAGGAAAGTATCTCTAAGCTATCCCATAAGTAGTCCCCGCAGTACGTCGTTTAATCCCCAGCGGAACAAAACTCCCAATTATCAATCCCCAGCAAAAGTCGTCAAATTTCTCGGGACTCCCCAAGAGATTTTACAAGCAATACATGACATTACCCTTACAACAGAATTTATCAATACTTCGACTTCAAGACATGAAAACTCACATATCCTCAGCAGCATTCAGGGATTTATTTTCCTCAATCCAACAGCAATGCAACAGATTAGTTCACATAAGCATACATTGCATCCATATATCATAAATATTGATAAAGCAAATATATTACATCATACATTTCATGCAACATGACTTTGCATTTTAGCTAACATTTTACCCTTTTCAGGATAAGATTAACAGCTACCATTAATAAGGTTCAAAGATTGTAGATACAATTCAGATACGCTCTAGACACAGACGCCAGTCTAATACTCATTCAGATACAACTTTCAGATACAGTTCATATACGCTCCAGACACAGACGCTATTCTGATACTCATTCAGATGCAACTTTCAGATACAGTTCAGATACGCTCCAGACACGGACGCCATTCTAATACTCAGTCAGATACAACTTTTAGATACAGTTCAGATACGCTCCAGACACGGATTCCATTCTGATACTCATGCAGATTCAACTTTCAGATACAGTTCAGATACGCTCCAGACACGGATGCCATTCTGATACTCAGTCAAAATCAGCTCCCAGATACAGTTCAGATATGCTCCAGACATGGACGCAATTTTGATACTCATTCTTTCAGCTTACAAATTACAATCCAACAAGCATTCTTGGATGGAATCTACAAGCCCATATCCAATAAGATTCTATCACCTCTCCAAATGGAATCTTTAAGTCCATTCCTCCTATCATCGCATCGCCGAGTGCAAATTTCTGGGCACTCTAGTGTCCAATCATCTTCCACCTTCAAGTCACGAATGACAAAACTCACTAATATAACTCTTCAGGTTTAAGAAGATTGAACAGGGGCAACTGTTGTACCCCAAAATTTTCTCTCTCATTTATCAAGATTTTTCTCACAAGATCTCATTGGATTCAAGACTACACTAGGGATTGATCAGCTCAAGACACCTCCTTATGCACTGATGACCAAAATTAGGGTTTGAGTTTGCACAAGGATTTTTTGGACTATCAATGCTTCATATGACTTTCATGGACCATTATGGACCTCCAAGATTATTCATGTCAATTTTCAAGCCTTAGATTACACTTTTGATCAGTCAATTGAACAGTTGACCTAA
This sequence comes from Vicia faba, assembly GCA_948472305.1. Taxonomy (NCBI): domain Eukaryota; kingdom Viridiplantae; phylum Streptophyta; class Magnoliopsida; order Fabales; family Fabaceae; genus Vicia; species Vicia faba. The sequence goes on along the minus strand of OX451737.1, from coordinate 1,647,681,624 downwards.
AAATCAACTGTATTGGGGGAAAAGTCAACCATGGCCAATTTACAGTCAAACTTCATAATTTTTTATTCACATCAACATATTAGACTTATATGCATCATTTGATCAAGTTTGGACCAATATTCCTCAAGAAATTTGATCAAATCATCAAAAGGGCAAAATGGTCAAAATTAAGGTTTTGGTTGAGAAAGGGCAATTTCTGATTTTTGGTCTAGCAAATGATAAATTGATGTGAATCATGATTTCAAAAGTTCAATTGCATCATTCAAAACATTACAAATCCATTGGATTGACAGATGAATTTTCCAGTCAACTGATCAAAAGTCAACTGTATACTGAAAAGTCAAACTTTGACTTTTTGGTCAAATTCAAGTTTCAAATATCATAATTCATCAAAACATTCAAAAAAATCAAGCTTGATCATCAAGAAGTTAAGAAAGTCAAAATTCAATGTGAAAATTTAAACTCTTCAAGACTTAGAAATTTTTCTAAGTGTCTTTTATACATGATAATTTCATTTCTTCATGCCAACTTTTTACTATGATGTAAGATGATTAAAGGAAAACTTCCAACATGAAAGTTGTATGTCTCAATGAGATCTAAAACTTTGTAGGGCATGACTTTTTCTAGAAATTCTTGGATTTTGTTATAAATTCATGAAGTCATGGCATTTTTGAATAAACACTTAGAGAAATTTTCAGCAGTTTTGGTCAGGATTTTATCCCAACTTCTTGGCATTTTTTCACATAGTTACAAGATGATTTTGTCAAAATGGTCAACATGAAAGTTATAGAGGATGTTTAAAGCTTTCCAAAACATCTAAGAGCATGAATTCATCATATTTGATCTAGGAGATACAAGGATCTGAAGTTGGGCATCCACCCTTGATTTGTAAGTCATTCTATTGAAGAACACACAACAAAACCCTTATGCTATGCTGCATAATATTATGTTGCAGGCCTTCTTGCTTGAAAATCTCTACATAATTTAATGTTCACACCCACTTTTGAGCTATTACCCAAGTGTTTAAGCCATTGTCCATAGGATCTTTCCACTTATGGCATAAAGGCACCATTGTTATTCTTGAAAAGAAAACTTTTTGTACAAAACTTGTCTTGAGCCCATAATTTGTTTGTTTATGATTTTACTCCACCATAAAACATGGAAATCAACCCCTCTAAACCATCAACTTTGGTACTTCATTTTAGAACCATGGAGTACTTGACATAGTTTTATACTTACATCCCAACCAAATCATAACATGTTGTCTTATAAACCTATTCAGCCTTTGTTCACAAGTCCTTTGCCTATAAATAGAAGAAGCATTTGCAATACAAAGAGGTTAGAAAAGAGAGAGAGAGAAAGAGAGAGAGAGAGAGAGAGAGAGAGAGAGAGAGAGAGAGAGAGAGAGAGAGAGAGAGAAGAGGGAAAAGGGAGAAAGAAAACCAGAAGTTTTGTTGACAAACTCTCAAAAAATGTCATAACTGAAAAAGGTCATAACAGTCCACAAGGCAACACCTCAAGTTCAAAACATAAACTCTAGCTGCAAGGTAAGTCTCCTTAACTTTAAACTCTTCATTTCAATGATCATCATTTGGTTAATTTTTGAGGTTAAAATGCAGTGACCTTAGAAGAAAAGGTTTGTAAAAAATCATGAACAATTGCCAAGATTGAATAAAAGGTTTTCCATGAAATAGCATCATGAACAGGCAGGTGTAAGACAACTATTTTTCAAAATCATACAGCAGGTAATCGATTGCACAACCATGAAAATCAATTGCACGGGGTTCCAGTAGCCAAAATTCAAATATTTTGAGTGTGCAATCGATTGCACAACCATGCAAATCGATTTCACGGGGTTCCAGTAGCCAAATTTCCAAATATTTTGAGTGTGCAATCGATTGCGCAATCATGCAAATCGATTGCACTGGAAGTCAGTAGCCAATGTTTTGAAAAACTGAAGCATGCAATCGATTGCACTAACATGCAAATCGATTGCACTCAAATAAAAATTGATTTTTTTCTTTGAAAGAACTTGAATAAATAGTTGGGAAATATAAAATGTTTCTTTTTTACCATTGAGCATCTATATCTTAAGTTCAAAGTAAGCATTATCATTATACCTTGAAATTTGCTAAGGGCTTGAACCAAAGACTTCATCCAAAGAGGCTTTTATCTTGATCAATAATTTTTGCCTTCTTTATCAATCATGATTTTTCTTCATCAAAACCAAAGTGCATTTGAGAAGCTTGATTTTACGGCATGTGTCGACACATAATGATCCAAAATATTTTCTTTTCCTTTCATTTTTCTTTATTTTTACATGCTTCATATATTTTCTTCATGGCTATTCAATATGGTTGTAATAGATAATTAGGAATTTAATTTCTTGCAATCCCCATTTGTAAATTTGTACACCCCATCCCCAAATGATTGTAATGGCGTAGGATATTTACTTTCCGCAATTTATCACTTTATATATAGTATGCTAATAATTAGGGTTTGTATGGCAAGATAAAACCAATCAAATAGAAAACCCTAATTCAAGACAAAATCAAGCATGAAAATGACACACTTGCACACTAACACCCCTAGGGTTACTCCACTTGGTTGCTTTGAACAAAATGACCATATTATGCATGTAAGGTATCTTAGCAAAACAAACAAAAAAACAAGATCATAGTCCCTCGATGACCCTATTCAAAGTTGCCTTACAAAAATGATCTTACTCCCACAAAATGTTAAGATCCTTTGCAACATTGTTAATCATGGTTATACGATGACCCATACCCGTCCCGTTTACATTCAAAGATGGGGTTGCTTACCAAATCAATGGTAAGACAACAATATCAAAGGGAAAGAAAATGAACAAGAAAGACATTTGAGTAGGTAGATTACTTTTGGTTACTTGCTCTATTTCAAACAAATATCCTTGCTATTTTCAAAACAAACACACACATTTCAAAACATCATACAAACTTGAAAACATTTTCAAAAAAACAAACATCTTTGTATACATTCTTACGAACGAGAATCATTACAAAGATTACCTAAACAATGGCCTCTTTTACAAAATACTTTCAAAACCACACAAAACACAATTTCAAACAAAAGCAAGTGATCTAGCAAGTAACTAAGAGCCCATGGAAAACCATGGATGAAAAGGGTGCTAATACCTTCCCTTTTTATAATCTACCCCCCAACTCAAGAAACAATCTCAAAGGTCTTTCCTGTGCTTTTTTACCTCTCCTTTTAGATAAAAGAAAAGTAGGTGGCGACTCTTGCTAACTGCAACATTTGCAATAAAACGCAAAATCTTCAAGTCAGTTCTCCCACCGTATCATAGTTATCAATGTGAAGACGGATGGTTTGCACAAATGTTTGAACAGCTTCATCAATGATTTCCTTAGAAGAAGGGTTAAAAGGTTTAGGGGGAGCCATAGAAGATATTGAGTGCAAGAATGAAAGCACCAATTATAGATTAATGCTAGACTAAATTTAGATCTTAGTTGCATAAGAGATAAAAATAATAAAACAACTTTTCTACATAAGTTTCCTAAGACCACTCTTATATATATATATATATATATATATATATATATATATATATATATATATATATATATATATATATATATATATATATATATATATATATATATATATATATATATATATATATATATATATATATATATATATATATATATTAAAACTTCTTTAAATATCTCACATGACTAACCTTAATTTGTCTCTTTGATTTTTAAAAACTATGTTCATATTTAAATAAAAGGTTAAATATGTCAGAGGTTGCTATAAATAATTCATTATTTAGTTTTAGTTTCTATAAAAAATTTCTCTGAATAATGGTCTTACTAAAGTTTTCCGTATGCAATTTTGATATTTGTCGTCAATTTATGTTAAAGTTGATGTGACACGCCACGTCACTTAAAGCCAATATAATAGCTGACTACAAACAAACACGTTATATAATGAGAGTTTCAAACCTACCTTAATTCCTTAGAATATGGTGTCTAACTATCTCGAAGAAGCGCTTTTAATTGTCTACACTCACAATTCTTTATCCCTATAAGACTATGCATTTCTGTTCCATGCTTGTGCTCAGAGAAAATGGATCCAACAAGCATAAAAAATCTAATTGTTTTGTCATAACCTGTATCAAATATTTTTTATCACGTCACGCATGTTGTTTCTTACTTATTTGGCTACCTAACTAGACAATATAAGGATAAGAACTCCAAATTGAAGTGAAGTAGATAGTTTAATCAACTTCATTCCATAATAAATTGATGTAATTAATAAATATATAATAAAACTCAGAATTCTATACTTCATTTCATCATATGTTTATCTCTTTACTTTTTATGACAGCTTCAATTTTGTTCAAAACTTGAAATGATATCAAAACATATTAAATTGTTACGTTGACTTTCATACACTCGGTGATATCAAAACCTATTCAAGAACCTATATCAAAACCTGTTATGTTTGAGATATAATCACTACTAAAAAAATTGAATTTAAAGAGGGTATAATTTCGTCACTAATATACTAAAATTCTCTCACAAAAACATTTAGTGACGGATTTAGCGATGTATGATTATCCGTACCGAATTTCAATGTCACAAATAATATGAAGGGAATTTTAAATTCTGTCATAAATAATTACGGAACTAATCCGTCACTAAATTGAAATTTTCGTCACAAACCATTGAAAACAAATCCGCATTAAATATATTTTAGTATCGTTTATATTCTGTCGCTAATTATTCAAGATTATTGTATGAATACTCATTTTATGAGAGATTTTTTCCGTCACTAAATTAAATGAATTATTCAGTGACATTTGCATTCCCTCACTAATCAATGAGAACCTGCATGAAATTGTTGAAATTGTAAATTTCCTGCCAAAGTTATTTAACATTGAAATTAAATTTATTATATCATCTTAATAAAAATAAATCAATCTGTTTTTGTAAATATCATAAATATTCCCCAAATCAAGACTAATAGTATCAAAAATATGTTCTTAAAACTAAATATTAAAAGCAGAGTATTTTTTTTGTTGACACTAAATGTTACAACTAAAATAATTCAAAAAAACTAGTAAAATTAAGAAATTACAATGAAAATAATACTATCGTTGATCTTGAAACTAAGTGATGACAAACAAAAGTGTGTTTATTGTAAATTAACAGTGTCACTAGTGGAGAAATAATCTTTAACACCTGTTTTATTTTACATTTAACACTTATTTTCTACCAGTTTTGTTATTACCGATATGGTAAATATTTAATTAAAATGTTGCGTATTCGGTTTGAAAAAAAACCATAAAGAGTTTCAAAAGGAAAAATTCAAAAACAGGCATAGTTAATGGATCAAACAATGAAAATTAAGGATGGAGCGAGTATTAGTGAAAATCAAGGATCATCACAGTAATTTGAGTTATGAGACATTGTGCCTCCAACTACCTGTTTGAAGTATGCTCAAAACTTTATGAAAACTGATTTGGAGAGCTCTCTATAATGCAAGATTTTGTTTGCTTTTGATCTTGTTAGCTTCAATGAAGTTCAAGGAAGCTTGATGAATGAGAATTTTTGCTTGTAGAAGGGTGTGGATATGAAAACAAAGCTTACAAGTTCAGAGTTCAAATGGAATCTGAGCAGGGTTGTTTTGGCTATCAAAAGCTTGCTGAATGATGTGAATGAGGTCCTTATTTATATATGAGGATGATGCATTGCTCAAGCATGGTGAATGATAAGAATTTTAGTGAAATCGTATGCGTTTTATGGTCCAATTAACTCACTCCAAACTTGCGTTTTATGTTCCAATTAACTTCTGGACATGTGATAGACTTGATTAGGCATGAAATCAGACATTAATTTGGCCTCTAATTTGAATTATCAAAATTTCAAAATTCTAGTCATGGTAAAAACTTCAGGTCCAAGCAACCATTTTCAAATTCATGGGACATCATGCACAAGAGGTTTTATAATTTCATTCTTTTTGCAATGTGTAAATTTTCCCACAAGGATCACAATATGCTAAAAAAGTATTCATTTGGAAACTTGAGAAAAAAGTTATGTCCATTGAAAGTTGGTAAAAAAAAGTGACTTCTATACTTAGAAAAATTTCTAAGTTAAGAGTCTTAAAATGACCTGTAATCTCTCGATGAATTCCATGCACTTCCAAGCAAAATTAAAACTTGATCATTGAATAGAACTTGTAGATGGAATCATAAAGAGTATTGTGTAAAAAGAATAAGCTCCATGTGATAAGAATTGAGCAAGTTATGATTCTTTAACGTTGGGGAAAATCTATTTGAAAAGAATATGGTCCACAAATGACTATAATGTCTTCAAACTTTTGATGACTTTTTCCATATAATTAGCTCTTGACTTGTAAAGAGAAGTTGCAGAGGACATCAAGGAGAATCTTATGAAAAAATAAACATTAAAAATTGTTTAATAATGAAGGAGTTGTGGTCTTGTGAAATTTGACTTGAAAACTTGCCAAATTAGGTCAAACCACCTTGCATAACTTTGATAATTTTGATCTTTTCTTGCAATCCAAGGCATGATGAAGCTCATAAGAACTTACAATGATAAAGAATTTATTTATATTTTATTAAATATGGTCACACTTGAGGTTACTTGATGAAGAAGGCATGAAAATAAACACATAAACCTATGAACCATCTTTGAGGAACAAAGCAATCAATCCTTGAGGAATCCTTGACCAATTGAGATTGAATGATACTTGAAAATGATATGGCCTAAGATTAAAGGCCAATCCCTAATGCACAAGTCCTTCAGGATCAATGTTGACCATACTTTGACTTTAATCAGATGTGTTGTACCCCAAAATATGCCCTTTCTTTTCTCAAGACATTTCACACAAGATCTTCAATGGCTCAAAATTGCATAAGTATTGACTAGGTCAACCCACCTCCTAAATATTGATGCTTCAAATTAGGGTTTTGATTTTCACAATTTGAATTCTAATGCCTCAAATTACTTTCATGGATAATTATAGACCTCCAAGAATATTCATGTCAAGTTTCAAGTCTTGAATCATAATTTTACTCAGTCAATTGCTCAGATGACTGAAAATCAGCTATATTGGATAAAAAGTCAATTGTGGTCAACCTACAGTCAAACTTCATGACTTTTGGCCAACATAAACATCTTAAAGTCCTATTCATCATTTGATCAAGTATTGATCACCATCTCTCAAGAAAAGCACTCAGTCTACCAAAAGGGCAAAATGGTCAAAATTAGGATTTTGATTGTATTTGACTGATCAATGACTTTTGACCTAATGTATGATCTAATGGCTTGAAGAATGATATCAAGGGTTAAACTGTAACATGTTGACCTAATTGAATGGTTAAAAACATTCCTCAAGATCAATGGATTGATAATTGAAATTTGATCAATTGATGAAAAGTCAACTGATGCACAAATAGTCAAACTTTAACTTTTTGATCAAGATTTGATTTGAAAGATCATAATTCATCAAAGACATTAAAAAATATGAAGCTTGATCATCAAGAAATAAGGAAAGTCAAAATTCAATTTGAAAAGTCAAACTTTTCAAGACTTAGAAATATTTTCTAAGTGTTTTTATACATGATAATTTCACTACTTCTTGCCAATTTTTCACCAAAATGTAAGATGATTCAAAAGAAACTTTCAACATGAAAGTTGTAGATATTTATGAGATCTACAAATTTGTGAGGGATCATATCCAAAAAGTTCTTAGATTTTGAGTTATAAGCCCATGAAGTCATGCACTTTTTCTAAAACACTTAGTGAAAATTTGACCTAGTTTAGGCAGATTTTTGTCCCAACTTCTTGGCCATTTTTCACATGGCTCCAAGATGATTTTGTCAAAATGGCCAACATGAAGGTTGTAGAGAATGTTTTAAGCTTTCCAAAAATGTCTAAGAACTTAAATATATCATGCTTGAGCTACATGTTTCGAAGAGATGAAAATGGCCTCATAAAATTGAATTATAGGTCATTTTCTTGATGAACACTTGAGCAACTCTCAAACCATGCTGCATAAATCTTGCTTTGCAGGCTTCAAACTTGCTAATCACTCAATGATTAAATGTTTACACAACTTTTGGAGCCATTATCCAAGTGTTTGAAGCATTGTCCAAGTTGGTTTTCCATTTTTGGCACAAAGGTACCATTTCCATTTTGACAAAGCATTGCTTTTGCAAAGGTCAACTCTCATTGAGCTTCTAACTTAATGTCTCTGCATACACAATTCACAAAGACTAGAAGAAAGATGTTTAAAGTGATCCAACCACTCGACATTGCTACTACAAAACATTGAAACTTAATTTTCTCACTTTTCTAAAAAATCAAGCAACCTAGCCATAACCCTATAACTCAAAAATCTATTGTGCAAAAAGATATCAAACCCTTTTCATATAACTATACAAGTTATTTGCAAGCCAGGACAAGAGCTTAAGGCCTCTCAAACCTCTCAAACACCCTGCTGCACATAATTGGCTAAAACTTGGCATTTTTGAACTTCAAATCCCCAAATCAAAAACCACTTGTGCATTTTCAATTCTAATCATTCATACACCTTATATACATCATATAAGAGTGATCCAAACAACTATTTGTGGACTATAAATCCATCTTCATCATCCACTATTTCCAATATTCAAGCTTGCAATTTGACTTGAGTAGGGAGATTCAGGGACTTCTAAAGCAAAGTAAGACTTGCAACACACTCAGGGAGGTCATGGAAAGCTAACCTGATCATCATCACACCTCAAAACTTTCTCAAACTCTATACATGAATCCAGATGCAAGAGGTAAGTTTTCAAACTTCAATATCTTGATACAAGCATCCTTTGTGCATACATTCTAAAGAAAAAATGTAGATATCATTGCCCTAAAGCTATGTCCATAATTTTCATTTATATTGACTGTGTGTTTAGAATTTTAGATTTGAATTTTCTGAAAAATTAGGTTTCAGTTTGGTACCAACCAAAATTCATCCTTATCTTTGATTATTAGCTTAAGTTAGTTACATGGTTGGATTCTTGGTGGAAAACGCACAACTTTTATGTTTATACTTTTGCAAATGGTAGAGAAATGAGCGAGTTACAGTTTTCAATTTTTCTTGACCATGGCTGGCGCGAGGAAGAAGATGAACTTGTCTTCCTGACTTGTTTTTAAATATATATTAATGGTTGTGTTTTAATAAACGGATGTATAGCCACCCCAGTGGTAAAGCGCGCGCCTGTTCATCCTTGGGACCTGGGTTCGAGCCCCAATGGTACCCTTTTGTATTTTTTCACATATTTTTTGCAGATTCAGCGTGCTTGGTTCCCATGAGTGCACCATTTACCCTCATCTCATCACCACATGATCAGCATATGTTTGCATCCAACGCTTCATAATGCAAGACTATGGTGCATTATCACAAGCCAGCCACACATGATCCAAACAAGCCCTGGGCCTCCCTGAACCTGGGCCTCTTTTTTGTGTTTTACTTTGCCTCAGCCCCATTTTACTTTATTACGCAGGCCCATTATTTTTTTATATCTTTTCTGACTTCAAACAAAAAGGGTCTTGGGCCTAACTTTTTCAAAACAATTACTTTCTAACATCATTTTTACTTTCTAACCCCCCCCCCCCCCCCCTACTGACCCAATTTATTATATTTTCATTTTATTTTCTTTTCTTTTAATTATTCTTATTATTATTATTACTATTATTTTTATTAATCAAAAATACCGAAAATATATTATATTTATTATGTAGATATTTAGTTTATTTTTATTTCATTTCTTTTAAACAAAACACCAAAAATATTTTCTTAGTAAATTTATTTTCTTAATTAAATCAATTTAGACTTAGTTTTATTTTAATTTTATTTTTTAATTGAATTAATTTAAAACATAGGAGTTTAATTAATTAACTTTTTTTTTCATTCATTTTAGTTTAACTAATTAGGTTAAAACCTTTCATAAAAAACCCTAAAAATTATTTTCTTAATCTAATTCCTTTTCTTAATTAATTTAATTTCTTTTCTTAATTTAATTTAGGTTTAATTTTATTAAATCAACTTAGGCTAATTATTTATTTTCTTTCTCTTTATTAGTTTAGTTAAGGTTAAAACCTTGCATTAAAAAACTCAAACATAATTTATTTCCTTTTATTTCATCTTTATATTCTTGTATATTTTTTATTATTATTAATTATTCAATATGGTTGTAATAGTAATTAGTTTTTAATCGCTTTCATCCCCCATTTGTGACTGGTATCCCCATCCCCTAAATGATGTAATAGCGTAGAACTTTAAATTTCCGCAATTTATCGCTTTCAATATAATTGCTAGTAATTAGGGTTTGTATGGAAAGACATAAAAACAACAAGTAGAAAACCCTAATTCAAAGATAAAAAGCATGAAAAACAATCACGTTGCACATTTACACCTCTAGGGTTAACCCACACTTGATGCCTTGGAAGATAAACAGTCATGTCCCTTGAATGTAGGATACTTTAAAAATGACCCTCGAATACAAGATCGTAGTCCCTCGATGATCCTTTAAGGTTGCCTTCGGTAAATGATCTTAGTCCCTTAAGATAAATTGATAAGGTATCCTACAATATTGATGTGATACGGTGAGAGAACTGACTAGAGGTTTTGCGTTTCGTTGGCACTTGTGCGGTTAGCAAGAGTCGCCACCGACTTTTCTTTTATCCAAAAGGAAAGGTAAAAAAGCACAGGAAAGACCTTTCGAGAATTTTCTCGGATTCGAGGGGTAGATTATAAAAAGGGAAGGTGTTAGCACCCTTTTCATCCATGGTTTTCCATGGGCTCTTAGTTACTCGTTTAGATCACTTGCTTTTGTTTGATTGTGTGCTTGTGGTGTGGGTTTTGAAAGTATTTTGGAAAGTTTCTTTGTAATGGTTCTCGTCTCTATAAGAACATATACAAAGTTTTGTTTCGAAAAATAGTTCAAAGAGGTGTTTGTGAATCGTGTTTCGAAAAGTGTTTTGAAAAGAGATTTTTCCATGGTTCTCGTCTCTATAAGAACGTGTGCAAAACGTTTTGTCTTTTGAAAGTGTTTTGAAATGGAGGTGTAGGTGTAAAGGTTTTTGTCGCGAGCAATCGAGTAACTAAGAGCGAATCTATCTACTCGAAAGGTCTTAAGTTGTTCTTTTCTTCTTCCTTTTAATGGTGCTATCTTACCATTGATTTGGTAAGAAGCCCCATCATCGGATGTAAAGGGACAGGCGCGAGTCAATTTTACAATCATTGAAAGTAACTTGTGAGATGCTCTAGCAATTTTTTGTAAGGGACGAGATCATTTTATCGAAGGCAACATCGAGGGTCGTCGAGGAACTACGATCTTTGTTTATCAAAGGGTCATTTGCTAGAGTGTCTCATATTTGAGGGACATGATTGTATTTCCGAGGCAACAATCGAGGTTACCCTAGAGGTGCGCGTGTGAGAAAGTGTGTTGATTTCAAGTTATTTGTTCTTGGATTAGGTCATCTAGCGATTGAATTTTTGCATCTTGCCATACACGCCTAGTTACTATACAGTATATGGAAACAGTAAATTGCGGGAATTGAAATTCTACGCTATTACAAAATGTTCGGGAATGGGGGTACAATTGTTACAAATGGGGATGAATCAAAATAAAAAATAACAATGTCCAAATATTAAATAATACAACCAAATCGAATTGATGTGCGATTTAATACAAAGCTATGACAATTTACGAAAATAAAATCAACAAAGTATGAAATGTATGTATTTACTTAAAAAGAGAGAAATAAAATCTATTCTAAAAATAAATATTAAAATTTTTATTATTATTATTCATTTATGTATTTTTATTAATTATGCCAACAAACTTAAAGAAAGAAAAAAAAGCTAAATTAATGTTTTGATGTTTTTATTAAGTGTAAAAAAATTAATAAAGACAAATTAAAAGAAAAAAGAAAATGATAAAAAATTAACTATCAAGATTTAACTTAATTTAAAAATGAAAGAAAGTGTTGAATTTTCTTTAGCATTTCTCAAAACAAATAAAACAAATTAAAAAGAGAAGAAATGGGCTTAAGATTTTAAAGGTGTTTGACCCAAGGAAGAAAAAAAAGTCATTGCTGAAACCAAAAGAGACAAGGCCAGATGGGGGGGTATGAAACGCGTGTGGGCTTTAGGTTTGTAAACAAAAGGGCCCAATGCACATTGTTATCTAATTTCTGATTAGGGTAGACAAAGAAATTAGGGTTTGTGGTTCGTACAGAGTGGCGTCGTTTTCTCCTTCGTTCTCCCTTCATTTTTCTCGTTAAACAGTCATATTCATCTTCCTAAATCATGAGTGAAACGACCCCTTGGCCTCTTGGTCTCACTCTGGTTTGCATTTTTTTCTCCGGAAAACCTAGGTTCTGAAATGGAACTTATGTCTAGGTGGTTTGAAATTGATGCTGATGATTCTGATCTCCCACCACCCTCAAGTCGCCGGAGCGCCTCTCACCCTCACCTCTTTAAGCGATTTTCAATGGTTTCATTCTTGCAAGGTGAAGTTCTGTTTTGTTTAGCCTTTAAACGATTTTTTTGTTATTTCTGTCTTGTTCATGCGTTTTATGTTAACCTACTATACTACCCATCTCGATATAGTAAATGTCATGGAAAGGGAAAAGTATCCATACCTGTTGGAAATTCCTGTGAAATGAAAAGGGTAGGTGAGGTGGAACGTGGCGCTCCCTGGTGGCCGGAGGTGTGAGGTGGAAGAGATGATGGTTGAATGCACGCTTCTGGTAACCTTTTCTTTTCTATCTTCTTTGAATGATGATGCTGATGATTTGATGATGTTGATGGATTCTGGTATTATTAGATGTTGTTGGTTTGAATGTTGATTTTTGACAGTTTTGTTTAGACTGTTTGATAGTTTGATGATTTGAATGTCTTTGATGGTTTACTGGTTTTTGAACTGTTGAAGATTGTTGGACAGTTTTGGTACTTTTCTGTTTCTTTGGTTTGAACTTGTTGGAATTTGGGTTTGATAGGTTTAATGCTGGGATTATTTTGTGGTTTGTTGTCACAGTTTGCAGGCTTTGGTTGTTTGAACTTGTTATGCAGTTTTGGTTGTTTGAAAAATGGTTATGTAGGTTTTGGTTGTTTGAAAAATGGTTATGCAGGTTTGGTTTTTACAGTTTGGAAGGTTGATGGTAGTTTTGAGGTTTTCTGAGTTGTTGGTTTGGTTATGATTTTGGTTTAACAGGCTTGGGATTTCTGGCTGTTTGTTGTTGTACAGTTTGGTTATGCTTTTGGTTTAACAGGTTTGAAAACTAGATTTTTGGGCTTGTTTAGTTTGAACTAACAGATTTGGCTTGGTATGTTCTTGATGGCTATGTTTGTGGCCTTGAGATCAAGCTTGGGATATTGGTTATAGGTTTTTGTGTGTTTGATGGAAGATGGCATTTTTGAGGTTTGAGAACTGGTTGTTGTTATTTTTTATTTGTTGACTGTTGAGGTTTGAGAATTGGTTTGACAAAATGTTCTCTCCCCCTTTCTTACAGTTTGCCTACTGTTATATTTGCTTTGCTTTTTTGACAGCTTGTGGGCAGAATAGCAAAACTGTACCTTTTGTGCAATTCCAACAAATTAGGTGATTTCTTTCCTGTCTCTCCTCTCTCAATGATAAAAGCAATTTGCTTTATCACCTTTTTCTGAAAAGTTTGCAAAAATCTTGGAAAATTATGAAAAGGCTTATTGAAACAAGCCCCTTGCTTGTTGGCTTGGTTTACCATACTGCTGTACTTTCTTTGTCGTGCTGCTGTTTGTACTGCTATGCTGCTGTCTAGTTACTTGCCATTGTTGCTTGTTTCTAATTGCTTACATTTGTTTTTGCCATGATGTTTGCCTTTGGACAAATTTGTTGTTTGTTGCATTCAGTTTGGAATATTTGTTGCATTTGGACCGTTTGCTTGCCCTTTTTTGGACAGCTCACTTGTATTTTTATTTCTTCTTTTTGTGAACCAAGAAAAAATAATTTTCTTGTGTTTTGCAAATAGAGAAAATAAAAATGTGATGAATTAAAAATAAGCCCTCTGATTCCAAATTGCGAACTTTAATGATGAGCACTTTTTCTGTCTTTTGAAAAATTTTACTCATGTCCAATTAACTGTACTAATTGTTTTTCTGTCTTTTGTTTTCATGTGAGCGCAAACTGGATGGTGGCAAAGCAGGGGAAGCAAGAGATTATGTGGAAAGAATGGAAGCAATGTAAGCTCAGTCATCCTTAGGCATAGATTTTTCTTTGTAATTTAGAGAATCATTCAATCAATTGTACTTATTTATTTTTCAAATACGATAAGTTGTAAAACCTAAAGCATTTTAAATAATAAATTGTATTGTAACAATTTTTTGAAATAAATGAAGAAAGTCTTATGAGATAATATGATGTCCATTAAAATCCATTATTGTTAATAACTCGCAATTTTCTCTTCGCATCTTCACTAATTCTTTTAAGATTCCCGATCAAGATAATTGAAATTGCATTCCAATATTTCCAATCAAGATAACTTAAACTCCAAGTAATCCAATAACTCGGTAATCTTGCAACTGCATTCCAATCAAAGCACACACTGTCTGTTCCAATTCCTAAACAAACAAATGTTTTAGAAGACGCGAATTAACTGGTTAACCTGGATCAAACAAACATTGCCTTTTTTCCAGTAAATTTGAGAGAGCATGAAAACATGTGAAAATCAATTGAATTTCTGAGAACTCAATTTCTTCTCAGAAATGCGAGAAAAACCCTAATTGCTGATTTACTGCCACAGGAGAAAATCTGTCTGATCGATTCCTGAGCCAATCTTGAATATTTGAGAAACCCTAGGGTTGTGCTTTCTATGAAAAATGGGAGGGCAAATTTTGGGGTACAACAGTTGCCTTTTATGACTGTACGATAACCCATGCTTGTCCCTTTGCATCCAATGTTAGAACTTCTTATCAATCAATAGTAAGATAGCAATATTTAAAGGAGGAGGAAATGAACAAAGACTTTTTGAGTAGGTAGAAAGTTCATAGTTGCTTAATCACAACATTTTTAAAACAACATCTTTCAAACAGACCAACACTTTTCAATGAAATATTTTCAAAAGTCAACACTTTGTATACATTCTTATAGAGACGAGAATCATTACAAAATTTGCCTAAAACAAAGGCACTTTTCAAAAATACATTCAAATAGACACAAACTCATTTCACAAAGCATGTTTTAAGTGAGCTAGCAACTAAGAGCCCGTAGATAACTACGGATGAAAAGGGTGTTAACACCTTCCCTTTTCACAACCTACCCTCTGAACTCAAGAAAATTCTTAAAAGGTCTTTCCTATTCTTTTCATCCTTTCCTTTATTCGAAAAAAGAAAATTCGATGGCGACTCTTGCTATCCGCAACGATTGTGATAAAACACAAAACACCCAAGTCAATTCTCCCACTGTATCACAGAACTGGCGCTCTGCTGGGGAAATAACTTAAAAGTGGGGTTACCTTAGAGAGTAGATCATATTTAAATGATTTCATTTGTTTGACTTGTTTGCTTTACATTTTTTGGGCCTATGTTTAGGTTTCTTGTATAGATCCTCTACCCGGATCTGGGAACATCATTAGGTAAGTAGCAATATATTGTGGAGACTGTACGACGTAGACCGATATGGTTGAAACAATGGCTATGTTAGTGTGACACATTTGTTGGTACCGGTATCCCTTGTATTGAATCGAGGAGAATAAGGGGTCGTTGTGTGGTGTCATGAAGCACTAACTGACCGTAGAATCTTTAGTTGAACAACTTGGCGATTAAGAAGTAGTGAGATCGCCGACTTTGGTGCAAAGATGAAGATTGGTTAATACTCAATAC
Organism: Vicia faba; assembly: GCA_948472305.1. Taxonomy (NCBI): domain Eukaryota; kingdom Viridiplantae; phylum Streptophyta; class Magnoliopsida; order Fabales; family Fabaceae; genus Vicia; species Vicia faba. The sequence goes on along the minus strand of OX451737.1, from coordinate 1,647,665,691 downwards.
TATGCTCATTGAGATCATAATTTCAGGATATTTTGGCTGCAAGAAAAGATTGATTGTGCTAAAACAATGTCCGATGAAGAAAGATCAATGATATCAAGATTCCCTAGAACCCGATTACTTTCTAGGATAGGTTGAACCAACTAAACTTCAAGGGGGTACTTACCTATGAAACCCATGCAAGCTTAAACCTAAGGTCTTTGTGTGCTTTGTTTGTGATTATTATTCATGACATCATAACCATCATAACATCATAAGCATTCTCACTAACCATTTCAAGGATTTAGGAATTTATCTTTGTTCTGTTTTGTAGGACATGGCTTCCACTCATAGAAATACCATCTGAGTCAGCTTCATGAAAGTGCTTCATCAACTTCAAGAGTTATCATCAAGGGTGCCTAGAGATTCTCCCTTCACCAAGAAATATGGTCGACTTCTCAACTTGGCTACCTCAAACTTCCAAGAAGAAATGATGTGTGTGCTCTTCCAATTCTTTGATCATATGCATCATTGCTTTACATTTCCTGACTATCAATTAGTGCCTACATTGGAAGAATTCTCTCAACTTCTAGGGGTTCCTGTGATTAATCAAATACCATTCACCGGTTTAGAGGAAACTCCAAAGCCCAAGGTTATTGCCAAAGCCTTTCATTTAAAGAGATCAGACATTGTGGCAAATTGGGAAACAAGGAGTGGAGTTAATGGTTTTCTAGCCAAGTTTTTGTTGGAGAAGGCTCGATTGTTTTGGGAAGACTTGGATTTTCAAGCTTTTGAAGATTATTTGTCCCTTCTAATATATGGTTTGGTTCTATTCCCAAATCCAGACCAACTCATAGATGTGAATACTGTCATGTTTTTTCTCTCTTCTAATCCCGGGCCTACGCTACTTGGAGACATCCTACATTGTTTTCACACTCACACCATGAAGAGCAGAGGACTCTTTTGTGTTGTATTACATTGTTGTCTAGGTGGTTTATTTCGCACCTACCTCGATAAACATTGAAGAATGAACAAGGCTTGACATGCTCTCAAAGGATGATGTCACTCTCGCACTCGGATATTTATTGGTGTTCCCGGTCTTTGGAGAATATTACCATCGTTGATCGTTGTGGGGAGTTCCCTAATGTTCCACTCTTGGGTATTAGGGGAGGTATTACCTATAACCCTTCTCTTGTATTACGATAGTTTGGGTATGCACGAAGAGATGGTCCCTACGATGCGCTCATCCAAGGTTGGTATTCGACTACGAGGGAGACATCCAAGGCTATCGTTAAAGGTTCATACGAGCTTGGAGAATGGTAAACAAGGTGGATAGCAAGACTTTGGGGAATAAGAATTCCATCCCTCTTGAACCTTACCTTAAATGGGTGCGAACTCATGCTCAAAGCCTCGTAATGCCTTGCCCAGCCATCCTACTTGTGATTATGGAGCCCGCTGTTGAAGGAGACACCCGTTACACTCTTCTTCATCCTGACATGTCTACCGACTTCGAGGAATTGTAGAGGTCATGGATTCAACACAAAGGGGAACGAGACACCTTTGAAGCACAGTTCTACGCAAGCGGGAAGAAGGTTTTAGAGCTCACGAGGAAACTTAAGAAGAGCGAAGTTTAAATGCCTACATTGCACCAAAGAGGATGCGCCAATGGGAAGCTTGAGTCCTTTTTTTTAGGAGTTTATTTTGTATCATTTTTGTTTCTTCCATTGTAAGCCCGAGAAGCATTTGTAATTCCTGAATTTATTAATGCAATTAATGTTTGTTGTCTTCTCTTTGTCTAGCAAATTTAAATTTCTTAAAATCCTTGAAAACATTGCATTCGCATAACATGCATCATATCATAAGCAGGTTTTTTGACATAGGTTTCCTCATCCTTTTATTGTTTATTTCAGTACAAGATGGATCTCGAGAAAACTGTCAAGGACTTGCAGACTCAACACTCTCAATTCCAAGAGACTCTGCTCAACTTAGCAAAGAGGCAGTAAGAAATGATGACTCTTCTTGTCACGGAGAAGAAGACAAATAAGAAAGTTGTAATCAACATGGGGAAGAGGTTCAAAGGCACCGCCAGACAAGTCCAAGTTGAAGAGGATTCCTCCGAAGAAGATAAAAATCAAGATGAAGATGCAAGGAGAACTCGTGCTGGGGGTGGAAACAATTAAATCTCTAAAGACGGAGATTATTTTGATGAGTAATATCCACCGGCCGACGACAAATATAAGCAACTAGAAGACAGATTGAAGGCTATAAAAATCCAAGATGTGCCTGGCTTGGACTTCGGTGACTTGGGTTTGGTTCCTGGGGTAGTCATTCCCCATAAATTGAAGATCCTTGTTTTTTCCAAGTACAATGGTGTCTCATGTCCGAAGCTTCACCTAAGATCTTACGTCCGTAAAATTCATCCGTATACCGCTGATAAGAAACTACGGGTGCACTTTTTTTAATAAAGTCTAGCTGGGATGCAGTTGGAGTGGTTTTACCAATTGGAAGGGACTAATATCCATACTTGGGAGGATTTGGCCCCTTCTTTTTATCGCCAATATCAATATAATGCTTATCTTGCACCAACTAGGGTGCAATTGTAAGGAATGACCATGGGTACCAACGAGGGCTTCAAAGAATACGCTCACAAATGGAGAGACCTGGATGGTAGGGTACAGCCACCTTTAACTACTAGAGAGTTGGTAGACATGTTTATGGGAACAATGACTGGACCATTTTCAACTTACTGATTGGAAGTTCATCATCCAGATTCACTTAATTGATCTTGACTTGTGAGAGGGTTGAAAGCGGGAAGATACCCATGGCCTCCACCTCAAATGCTATGAAAAATTCATTTATCGGTAAAAAAGAGACTAATGTTGTGTATGGGTCAAGAAGCCATGCTAAGAATGATCGTCATGATCCAGTAGGGGTTGTACTGATCTCCAATCCAACTCCAACGCAACGACTGCGTCAACAAAATAATCAACAAAGATCGGATTTCCAAAGAAGAAAATTTACTAAAATAAATATGAAACTATCTCAAGCTCTACAACATCTATTGAAATATAATTTGGTGACCTTGCAAGATCCTCCTTCTAACCCTAACACTGCTTCTCCAAAATACAACCCCAACGCCAATTGTTCTTACCATTCGAATAGCCTCGGACACGATACCAATGATTGTCAGTCTCTAAAGAATAAGATCCAAGACCTAATTGACAACAAGGCAATTGAATTCGATCCTCCGCCAACTCACAATGTAACCACCGCACCCATGCCAAATCATGGTAAGGGTGTCAATGTTATTGAATATGCCTCTTTTGTTTCCTTCATCAAATATTTGACCACCCCTTTGAAGATTGTTAACAAGAATTTGTTGAAAGTCAGGGTATTCCATGGCTGCCTTGAAAACTGTGGTTGATGTGCTGTACAAATTAATAGTTGTGAATGGCTGAAGAAAGGTGTCCAACACCTGATGAATAGCCATGAGATTCTATTTGAAATAACTCCATATGTAAATTTTTTGACTGAGTTTGTATCTCAATAAGCAGAAGACATATCCATCATTACTATCTCAAACAAACCTATTAGGATCACCTCTAAAGGTCCTATTAGGATTCCCATTGATCCAAGAGTAGCTCCACTAATTATCACCACATCAGGGCCAGTCCCCTACTCTTCTAATAAGGAAGTGCCCTGGAATTATGGGGAGGAAGTGTATTACCATGATATTAAACAAGATTCATGGATTGATGAAGATGAAATTGATGACATTACAATCATTTTTTGATCAAGTAAAGTTACTAGGACGGGGACGGTCTTCTCTCCAGAGATTTCACCTTCGACAACCACTACTACACCCATTCGTATTACTACTGTTAAACCTATTATGATACTCGAAGAAAGGAAAAAATTATTGAGCCTGCCCTGACGGAGGCGCTCGCAAAAGATATTACCATTGAGGATCCATCTACCCGAGAGATGGAGGAGATTTTAAAAATTATTAGAAAAAGTGACTATACGATAGTGGAACAGTTATGGCAAACACCCTCGATTTTTTTATGTTGTCATTGTTGCTATGTTCTAAGGCGCATACTCAAGCCCTGATAAATTTCTTGAAAAATGCACATGTCCTCAAGAGACTACGATCGACCAATTTGAAAATTGTGTTGCAAACTTGACTGCCAACAACGGTTTAGGGTTCTCTTATGCAGATTTGACCCCAATGGGGAAGAATCACAATAAATCTCTCCATATTTCCAAAGAATGCAAGGGCACTACCCTGGCACATGTATTAGTGGATACTAGATCTTCTCTAAATGTCTTACCTAAAGGAGCATTGGATAGGATAGATTGTGATGGACTGGTTTTAAAACCCAGCGATATTATAGTAAGGGCTTTCAATGGTTCTAAAAGGATGGTCCAAGGAGAGGTTGATCTCCCTATCAAAGTTGGGTCTCAAGTCTTCAACTCAAAATTCTATGTGATGGATATCCGTCTTGCTTATTTTTTTCCCGCTTGTACACCCATGGATACAGGGGGCAGGTGCAGGACTTCTACGCTACATCAATAGTTGATCCGGTCAAGGGGAAAATTGTTACCGTTTGTGGTGAAGAATAGTTTATGATTAGTCGTCTAAATTCATTCAAACATGTTGAAATGGATGGTGAGTTCATTGAAACTCCTTGTCAAGCCTTTGAAGTAGTCTCTCCCATGGTTGTTGTTTCCAAGGCCACTCCTGACACTCCGGAAGCTGCTAAAGATACACCGAGGATGGCCTCTCTCAAAGATGTTCATGTTGTTGTTGAAGAAGGAGGTTGCACCATTTGGGAACAACTTCCTGATTTCCCTTTCAAGTCAGAAAAATTTGGATTGGACTTCACTTCCAAAGCTCAAAAGGAGGTTTGACGTGCTCGTGCAGGGAAATCACCTCTCCGAATTACTAACCATGAGGTTAAAGCCCTTGAAGACTCTGATGTTGATAGAGACTTTGACGATTGGATCCACCCGACTGCTGGTGGAGGACTCAACAACTGGCCGGCCAAGGACTTCATTCCATTCTCATACAGTCAGGAGTAATTTCCATTTATTGTTTTTAGTACTTTGAGAACTTTGTCTGTAATTTCCATTAAAACAATGACTTTAAGCCATGTGCCTTGCCCGGGGCACAGCAGTCCATTTGTTCAGGGTTTGTCATTTTCATATGCCATATGCTCATTTTAATGAAAAACATTGAACTATTTTGAATTCAGATTTTGAGCTCTTTTCCTTTCTTTACTTTATTGCATTTTCAAAATATCCATGTGACCTTACATGCACACACACACGCACACATTTGCAGATCCACATCCACTCTGGATCTCATTGATAACGAATCTACTATTGCCATCTATGACTTTGAAAATCCAATCTATCAAGTCAAAGACAAAGGTGATGAAGAATGTGAATTACCCGGGGAGCTCGCCAGACTTCTGATACAAGAGGAAAAAGCCATTCAACCACATGAGGAATCAGTTGAAGTGATAAACCTGGGTACTAAGGCAGACAAAAAAGAAGTCAAGATCGGCGCCAACTTAGAAGACTATGTCAAGAGAAGACTGGTCCAAATGTTGTATGACTATGTTGAAGTGTTTGCTTGGTTATATGAAGATATGTCGGGGCTTGATACTAATATCGTATTCGATCGTCTACCAATGAAGCAAGATTGTCCTCCGGTCAAGCAAAAGGTTCATCGCTTGCGGCCAAACATGTCTGAGAAAATAAAAGCTGAGGTATTGAAACAGTTCGATGCAGGTTTCTTGGCGGTGACATCATATCCATAATCAGTTGCAAATGTGGTCCTGGTGCCTAAGAAAGATGGAAAGGTCTGTATGTGCGTAGACTACATGGATTTGAATAGGGCAAGCCCCAAAGATTATTTTCCACTACCACACATTGACGTTTTGGGTTATAACACTGCTCAACACAAAGTTTTCTCCTTTATGGATGGTTTCTCCGGATACAATCAAATCAGAATAGCGCCCGAGGACATGGAGAAAACCACCTTTGTCACATAGTGGTCCACCTTCTGCTATAAGGTCATGCATTTCGGTTTGAAGAATGCAAGGGAAACTTATCAACAAGCTATGGTAGCTCTATTTCACGATATGATTCAACATGAGATATAAGTTTATGTTGATGACATGATTGCAAGGTCAAAAACTGAGGAAGAACACCTTGATCATTTACACAAGCTATTTGAAAGGTTGAAGAAATACAAGTTGGGGCTGAATCCCAACAAATGCACCTTCGAGGTAAGGTCTGGAAAACTCCTAGGGTTCGTCGTTAGTGGAAAAGGTATTGAGGTCGACCCTGCAAAAGTTAAAGCCATACAAGAAATGCCAGGTCCCTGTACTGAGAAGGAGGTCAGAGGTTTCTTAGGTCGACTCATCTATATTGCCTGATTCATATCTCACTTAACTACTACCTGTGAGCCGATCTTCAAACTTTTGAAGAAAGACCAAGTAGTCAGATGGCATGACGACTTCCAAGCAACTTTTGACAAGATTAAGGAGTACTTACAAGAACTTCTAGTACCGATGCTTCTAGTTAAAGAAAGACCACTTATTATGTACTTGAATGTATTTGAGAATTCAATGGGGTGTGTGTTGGGCCAACATGACGAGTCTGGCCAAAAAGAGCATGCAATATACTGCCTTAGAAAAAAGTTTACCAACTGTGAAATCAGATATTCACTGCTCGAGAAAACTTGTTACGCTTTGGCATGGGCTGCTCGCCAGCTAAGACAGTATATGTTGACTCATAGTACCTTATTGATTTCTAAGATGGATCCCATCAAGTATATCTTCAAGAAGATAACTCTCTCCAGAAGAATAGCTAGATGGCAGATGATCTTGACTGAATATTATATCCAGTACACTACACAAAAAGCAATCAAGGGAAGTGTGTTGGCAGATCATTTGGCCCATCAAGCTATTGATGACTACCAATCCATGAACTTTGAATTCCCAGACGAGAATATTATGCTGATAACCAACTATGAAAAGCCTGGATCATATGAAGGACTTGAGCAAGGATCCCAACTGACTATGGTTTTTGATGGAGCTTCCAAAGCTTTAGGTAATGAAATTGTTGTTGTAATAATTTCCCCCTAAGGTTTCCATACGCCTTTCACTGCCAGATTGTGATTCGACTGTACAAACAACATGTCCGAGTATGAAGCGTACATCTTGGGTCTTAAGGCTTCCACTGACTTAAGAATCTAATTCTTAAGTGTATACGGAGATTCGGCATTACGAATCAGTCAAGTTAAAGGAGAGTCGGATACCAAGCATCCAAATATGATCCCCTACAAAGAGCTTGTGCTAACCTTGATCTCATACTTTGAGGAAGTCACCTTTGAACACTTTCCAAGGGAAGAAAATCAGTTGGCATACGCTTTAGAAAATATGTCGTCTATGTTCAAGGTCAATTGGGACAATGAAGCTCCTAAAATTACTATCGAGAGATTTGATGAACCTGCATACTGCTATGATATTGACACTGATGAAGAGAAACCTTGGTATCACAAAGTGAGGAAGTACCTTTAAGTGCAAGAATATCCCGCAGGAGCCTCAATCAACGACAAGAAATTCCTGGAGGTTCTCAGCCAAATTCTTCTTAAGCAACAAGATCATGTACAAGCGCAACCATGATTCTTCTCTGCTCTGTTGTATGGACAAGAAGGAAGCAGAAAATGTCATGGAAAACATGCATAAAGGTATCTTCAGGACTCACTCTAGCGGGCACACTATGGCCAAGAAAATTCTAAGGGCTGGTTACTATTGGTCGACTATGGAAACTGATTGTCACCATCACTCTAGGACTTGCCATAAGTGTCAAATCTATGATGACGAGGTTCATGTGCGTCCAATTCCCTTGAATGTCATGACTGCTCCGTGGCTGTATGCAATGTGAGGCATTGACATGATTGGAGAAATCAAACCCACTGCCTCCAATGGACGTCGTTTCATCCTTGTTGCCATTGACTACTTCACCAAATGGGTCGAAGCGACTTCATTTTCCTCAGTCACCAAGAATGTTGTAGCCCGATTTATCAAGCATAACCTCATTTATCGGTACGACATACTTGAAAGGATCATCACCAACAACGGAACCAACCTCTATAATGCTATGATCACTGAAATGTCTACGTAGTTCAAAATAAATCATCACAACTCTTCTCCTTACAGACCTAAGATGAATGGTGCAGTGGAGGCTGCCAACAAGAACATAAAAAAGATTATACAAAAGATGGTGGTGACCTATAAAGACTGGCATGAGATGCTACCATTTGCTCTTCATTGATACTGTACTTCGGCTTGAACATCAACTTTGGCAACCCCTTTCTCTTTAGTCTATGGCATGGAAGCCGTCCTACCTATCGATGTTCAGATTCCTTCCTTAAGGATTATGAAAGAAGCATACTTGGGCGAAGACGAATGGATTCAGACTAGGTTGGATCAGTTGAACTTGATTGATGAAAGGAGGTTGGTTGTTGTTTGTCATGGTCAAATGTATCAAAAGCATATGATCAAGGCATTCAACAAGAAGATCAAACCTCGAGTATACCAGGATGGCAACTTGGTAATAAAGCGCACCATTTTACCACAAGGCGATCCCAGAGGCAAATGGACTCCCACTTATGAAGGGCCATTTGTTGTCAAAAAGGTATTTTCTGGCGGTGCTATGATGCTAACCATTATGGACGATGAAGATTTCCCGCATTCTGTGAACACATACATAGTAAAAAAATACTATGCATTAAGAATGAACCGCTAGGTTGACATACCTAAGCAAAATTAAGGGCATCCCGGTGAACCAAAAGGGTTCGAGAAAGAATTAGGGATATACACAAAAGGTTCTACACCTAGAAAGTCGAAAACCTGAAAGGGCGACTTGGGCAAAAATGGGTATCCTGGTGGATTGAAAACCTGAAAAGGCGGTCCAGGAAAAAGTTAAGGATTAAAGCATATGACTACGTCTCATTGAATCACTACAGTCAGCTTTATTACTAAGGTCAAAAGTTCAAATGGTACGAGATCAATCCAATCAACTTCTTTCGACGACAAGTGATGATGTTTGAAGACATAGGGGCAATAGCGGAGTTGGAACTCAATGAGATCACGTCCTCATGGCTATACATTTTGTTTTCACTTTGTATTCCTTTCATTTTTCGACAACTTCCTCTTACTAGGGTTTTTGTCTCCCTGTACAACAAACGCCTGTTTATAGGCAGATTATCAATATAAATATACTTTGAAGTGTAAACATTTTTTTTTCTATTTTGAGTGCAAAAATGTCCAATGACTAAAATTGAATGAACGTATGCATATGAACATGATTAAATTATAATAAATATACGCACAAGAACAGTAATAAGAATTTACTCAAGGATTTGGGATATCCCCACAGAGTTACTTCAATAAGATTATCCCCACGGGATTAATTCATACATCCAGAGTTCCAATCAACATATTTCCTTGAAATTCTCTTCCCCAGCCAAGTAATTCTTCCTGATGAATTATTTCCCCAGTAAGGTCTTCAAAATACCATCCTCGTCGGGGTTTATTTCTCCCAGCTTGAGTTTACTTCTTGGACTATTAAAAATCAACTGACAACACCTCTTGTCCCCAGTAGAGTTGACACTATCACCAGAAAGTTACTGTAAGACCTGGAACTCAACTAGATACCATTTAACTTCATCCACCCCAAACAATCAGAAGTCTAATAGTCTCTTTAATCCCCAGTCAGAGTATATGATAATTAAATTCCCTAGTAGAACAATGGACAACCAAGGTTCCTGAACTCTATTACCCTAGCAGAAATCAATATTCCCCGCAGAATTTCAACAAACAACAAACAGGAATTCCCAATGGAAGCATTCTAAAACAAGATACACATACTCTTCATCTCCAACAGTGGTCCAGGATTTAGCTTCCTAAAAACTCCCCAACATTAGTTAGGATTTATTTTCCCAAGCGAAGATACACTTCGATAATATTTCACATTCATACATCATGACATATGCATACAAAACGCATATATCACAATATCACTTATTTTGAGAATATCATTATGCAATAAATGCATCATGACATTGCAATACAACTAATTCTTTACCTTTTTAGGAAAGATCAGTCACTAGATGAATACCATCAGCAACAAACATGTTTGTGATACGATGGCAGAACCGACTATTAATACTGGTTTTGCATTTGTGTTTGCAAATGTTGCGGTAAGCAAGAGTCGCCATCGACTTTTCTTTTATCCAAGTTAAGGAAAGGGTGAAAAGAATAGAAAAAGTCCTTTTTGAGAATTTTCTGAGTAAGGGGGGTAGGTTATGGAAAGGAAAGGTGTTAGCACCCTTTCCATCTGTAGTTATCTACGGGTTCTTAGAGGTTTTCTCATTTTGAAATACCTTTGTGCTTTGCGTGTTTGAAAATGTTTTGAGAATGCCTTAGTATGGAGAAATTTGTAATGTTTCTCGGGATAGTGGAGAAAGTATACAAAGTGTTTTGAAATTGTTTTTGAAAAGTAGAATTTGTGTAAGTGCGAAAATGTTTTGAGCAAACTTCTAACAGCTATCTACTTTTGTACTCTAAAAAGGTCATTCTTTTTCTCTTTTCCTTTAGATAATACTATCCTACTATTAGTAAGTCGGTAACCTTGTCGTTGGATGTTTGAGGGACAATCGAAGGGACGTTACGGTTACAAAGGCAACTTGGCAAGGAATTTTAGTAACTGTCCTAAAGTTCTAAGATCACTTTTAAATGAGGAAACATAGAAAGGGTCATCGAGGGACTTGTGATCTTTCAAACTATAGGACAGCCACTAAAACTTCTCACCTTTCGAGAATTGTGACTATTTTCCGAAGGCAACCGGAGTGGGGTATCCTAGAGGTGCGCATGTGCAATTGTGTTTAATTCAGTTATTTATCTTGCGCATTAAGGTTTGCTAACATTTTTGTTTTTCAATCTTGTCATACAATCCTAGTTACTAGCAATAAATATGTACAGAATATAAAGTGCAGAAGTATAAACTTACACTATTACATGGTTTTGGGGAGGGGATTTACAATGTAAAAAAATTGGGGGAAGAAAAATAAATAAAGTGGATAAAAATCCTAATTAGTTATTACATATCAGTATGCAGTAACAATAAGGTAAAAATGCGAAAAATAAATAACGCGCGAAAGATTGAAAGTACGCCTAAAAATCCTAAAAGAAAATATTTTTGCTTATTTGTTTGTTCTTTTTTTTATCTAAGAAAATAATTAAATTAATTATCCTAAAGTCTAAATAGAAGATGAAATTAATTAAGAACATATTTTTTGTTTTTATTATGAAAAGAAATTAAATTGAATATAAATTAAAACCTAAGTTCTAAGTTATTTTAAATTTATAAAAAAAAAGTTATAGTTGAATTAATAATTAATTACGAAAATTAGTTTAATTAAAAAATCTAATCCTATTTTTTTGTGGTTTTTATTATTATATTATACTAATTAAATAAATGAATGAAAAAAATAAAATAAAGAAAAGTAATAAAAGAAATTGCCAAAAGGGCCAGGATAGATAGAAATTGGGGGGTGTTGAAATTGAAATTGGTTAGGCCCAGCTGAAGGGAGCCCAAACTTCGTCTGGATCCAGTGAGGAGCAGCTTTGAGGGTGCATTATGAGCTTGCGTGTTGAATGCTTTGACTTGGATCAGAGATGCTTCTGATGGCTTGGACCTGATGGTGTATGATGAGAAAATGGCCTTGAGGAGCACTAGATATGCATGAAATATGTTAGAAAAAGTAAAATGCTGGACCTGGGATTCGAACCCCAGTCATTTCCCTTCTACACGCGCGCCTTTACCAATTGAGTTGCTAAAACATTCGAACTAGATGAAACTACCACTGGATCCTGCAAAATTTGTTAGTTCCAACATCTATCAAACCTATCCCCATCGAACTCACCCCCTGTGCTCAAATATGGGGTTGTTTCGATTTGTGACGTATTATACCTTGAGTTTCAAAAGAAACCTATATCGAAGGCCCCTAGCATTGGCATCCTAACATTTGGACGCTGCAACTTACGTATATCATGTTAAATCAATCACACACAAACAAGGATAACATGAACATGCAATCCAACGAGTTTACATTATTTAATGATAAGAAGGAAATTTTACCGAATGAGGTATTTCAATCTAAGCTTGGGATAACTTGGATTTTGGACTGGAAATTGTCTTTCGAGTTTTATAACTTTGGATTTTTTTTTTTGCAAATTTTCTGTAGAGATCCTCTAGGCTCTCTCTATGGCTAATGCTTGCTAATGTATTCTTTATATAGAGAGGAGGGAGGGGACATAAAGTCAATGTTTTAAACAACCTTGATCATGTTCTTTAAGAGCCATAAACAAAATATTGTAACTTTGCCAAAGACATGGAATCTTGTCTTTTTTTAAATTTGAATGAATGTGGACACCTTTGGCTTTCGAATACCTTCAGTCCCTGCCCTTCGATTGGCCTCAAGCTACCTCCTTTGACTGGATTTGGTTTCACCCTTATAGTTCCTTTGATTGAGTCTGTCCACCTCAATTCAAATTGCTCAGGTTTTGATTCGAATTGTATAAGGCCTTAACATCCTGACTTCTTCAATCAGCCCTTAAGCTCGCTTTCTTCGATTTCCCTAAACTTACTCAACTAGCCCAATTGAAAGACTTTACTCTGGCTAGTCCAAGCTACCTTTGGCAGGAATGTACCTATACAGGGGCTTGGGCTTGGAAATATGCATGATTTTGGCCAGAAAGCATGTTGGACCAAAACTCACCATAAAGCTAACTTGTCTTCAATAATCATGTGTCCTTCGAATGAAACAGTGAATGCTTCTTCGAAGGGACCACATGAATATGCCTTTGAAGGGACTATCATGCATGTCAAAGTGTGAAAAACTGTTTCAAAGGGGACCCTTGCCCAGTCGAAGCTGGTACAAAGGCAACCAATGCCTTGTGGGCGCTAGCATGAGGTAGGTCAAAGCAAGCATAAAAGAGGTCATTTCCTAGTGACTCAGAATATACATGCAGGAGGCCATTGTTTATGGATCGAAGGGAATTTGTAAGGGATTCTTGCCTAAATGAAACTTGGACCAATGCTTGCTCGAAAGGGAAACCAACACGTAATCAAAGTTGAAGGGCCAATGCTTGATCGAAGGGTTTTAGGAGCCCAGTCGAAGCTTGCCATTATGCCAATTGAAGGACACTGTTCTGATGTTCCAATTGAAGGACACTGCTCTGATGTGTCAATTGAAGGACACTGCTCTGGTGTGCCAATCGAAGGGCATTATTCAGATGCCAATTGAAAGGCATTTTTGGCATGTCAATCGAAAGACCCTTCGCTATCATTCAAAAAATTCATTTTTCTTTAGGTAAGTGTTTGTAACCAATCATGTAAAAGAAACCTTGGGAAACATGAGAGGCAAAATTTTGGGGTACAACAGCTGCCCTGTTCAATCTTCTTAAACCTAAAGATGTAGATTGGCTTGTCTTCCTTTCGTGATCTGAAGGTGGAAGATGATTGAACACTAGAGTGCCCAGAAATTTGAACTCACATGAAATAACACTGATGGTTGATGATGTTGGGAATGGGTTTATAGATGCCATTTAGAGAAGATGACAGAGAGTTGTCAGAGATGGGTTTAAAGATGCCATCCAAAATAGATGCTGATTTCACACATGGTCCCTTTGGGGGTTCCTGTTCCTGCTGTTTGAGGAGGAGTCCGCTGGGGAATATGGGTTTCTGTTGTTCTCCTGCTTGAGGAAAAATCTATGGGGAATAGAGTCTAGGAACTTAAGTTGTCCAAGGCTCTGCTGAAGAGTTATCTCTGGAGAGATGATAGTTTGTTGTATTCTTGTTGGAGTCCAAGCTTCCAGTAACTTGTTGGGGATAATGGAATTAACCGTTATCTGGAAATTTACTAGAAAGAGCCTGTGTAGGGCTATTTCAGGATGAGTCTGTGTTAGACTGCATCTGGATGCTGAGAAGGAACCCGTGTAAGATTGCTTCATCCGGTCATGTAGATAGCTTTCCTGTTTGGTTTTAGGTGTTACTCTATAATCATCTTGTTCACAAATAGTTGTCCTGACTGGTTTCAGGTATTAATCTAGAATTTGAAAATTGTTGGTCGTTGAGATAGTTGTCCTGACTGGTTTTAGGTATTAATCCACAGTCGGTCGTCCATAGATAGTTTTCTTGGCTGGTTACAGGTATTAATCTGGAACTTGAAAATTATCGGTTGTTGAGATTGTTGTCCTGGCTTGTTACAGGTATTAATCTCTGACCTGAGAAAGAAAGATAGTTTTCCTGGCTTGTTACATGTATTAATCTCTGACCTGAGAAAGAAAGATAGTTTTCCTGGCTTGTTACAGGTATTAATCTTCAATCTCTTCATGTAGATAGTTCTCCTGGCTTGCTACAGGTATTAATCCACAGTCGGTCGTCAATATATAGTTCTCTTGGCTTGTTACAGGTATTAATCTGGAACTTATTTTGCTGGTCACATAGATAGTTTCCCTGTCTAGTTTCGGGCATTAATCCATGGCCTTCTGTATTTGTTGGTAAACCCGTCTTGTTTCAGGAGTTCATACCACTTGGTCGTGCAAATAGTTTCCCTGTCTGGTTTTTGGCATTAATATTTGACCTTCTGTAAAAGTTGATAGTGTTTGTCTGCCTGCTAATTTAACCTGAAAAGGTAAAATCAGTTTCATGTGATGTCATGATGTATGAATTCCATGATGCTCCCAAAATAAATGAGATTATGATATATGTATTTGTATGCACATGCCATGATTTATGAACATGTAATGCTGTTGCGCAATATCTTTGTCTGGGAAAATAAATCCCTGACTGCTGTTGAAGAGTATCGGGAAGCTGAATCCTAGACTGCTGTTGGTGAGTGAAGAAAGTGATTCTTCAATTTCCGTTGGGGATAATAAATGGAGATAGTTTTGTTGGAGATTCCCTTTCTCTGCCGAGGATCTTCGACTTCTGTTTGAGAATGATTTTGTCGAGGGGAAGAGTTCTGCTGGAAGATTTCACCAATTTGGAGAAATAAACTCCCCTGGGGGGATGAACTTCCGTAGCTAGAGAAATAAACTCTACTGGGGATAAGGCTTTATAAACTACTTGATATTTATAAAACTCTATTGCGGAAGGTGAACTCCATAAACTGCTTGGAGATTTTGTTGAAATCCTGTAGGGGAATCTTGAGAAGCTTGGCGACTTCACTGGGGGATTTTGGAATAGTAATTGGATATTTTTGCTCTGCCAAGGATGTGAGAACAACTGACGTTAATAGACTACATACTAAGAATATGGCAATGACCTTGTAGTAGAATACCCCTGCCTTTGTACCTGCTAGAGATGGTATCTACCGGGGAAAACATCTGCGGGGATCTTGTGGATGGCCCTTAGATATTGTCCCATTTCTTAAAGTCATTAACAATTGTCTTTCTGTTTTTTATGCGTGTATTTGTAAGAAGTAATCACATTCAAATGCATATGCTCAAAAATAATCACTTGACGTTTTCGCACACAAAACAGAAAAATAAAAACAAAAGTTTTACACTATCAACGAAATAGTTTTGTATTAACTTGAGTAAGCCTTTTTGTACAAGGAGACATACATCCTAGTAAGAGAATGTCGTCGTAAGAATACAAAAATAGTATAAAAAGAATAACAGCTATGTAATAACCCCATTAGGTTCCCATTCTGCTATCGCCTTTATGTCTTTGAGCGTCTCATCACTTTCGCTGCTTGTCCGAAGCTGATTAGATTGATTAGTACCGCTTGAGCTTGATAGTTGATACTGAAGATTGGCTGTAAGGTGATCCAACGTGACATAGTTATACGCTTTAAATCCCTAACTTTTTCCTGGACCGCCCTTTCGGGTTTTCAGTCCACCGGGATACCCTTTTTTGCCCAATCCGCCTTTTCAAGTTTTCAACTTGCTGGGTGTACAGATTTTTTTTATGAATGTCCCTAATTTCTGCCTGAACCCTTTTGGTTCGCCGAAATGCCCTCATTTTTTCCTAGTCTAGTCGACCTAGCGGGTCTTTGTTTATGCGTAGTATCTTTTAACTATGTCCACGTTTACAGGGTGAGGAAGGTCGTCACCGTCCATAGTGGTTAGGATCATGGCTCCAACAAAAAGTATATTCTTGATCACAAATGGCCCTTCGTATGTGGGAGTCCATTTCCCCCTGGGATCACCTTGCGGAAGTATGATGCGCTTGATTACCAGGTCACCGGCCTGATATACCTGACCGTCTGACCTTTTTGTTAAATTCTTTGATCATACGTTTTCTGTATATCTGACCATGACAGACAGCCGTAAGCCTCTTCTTGTTAATCAGGTTTAACTAGCTAAGTCGAGTCTGAACCCATTCGTCTTCATCCAGCCCAGCATCCTTCATGATTCTTAAGGATGGGATCTGGACTTCTATGGGTAGGACAACTTCCATACCATATACCAAAGAGAAAGGAGTTGCCCCTGTTGATGTGCACATTGTGGTGCGGTAACCATGAAGAGAAAATGGTAACATCTCATGCCAATCTTTATATGTCACCGTCATCTTCTGTATGATTCTCTAGATTTTTTTTAGCAGCTTCAACAGCGTCATTCATCTTTGGACGATAGGGAGAAGAGTTATGATGCTGGATGTTGAATTGCGTGCAAAGCTCGGTGATCATAGTATTGTTGAGATTGGTACCATTATCAGGAATGATTCTTTCTAGAATAACGTACCTACAGATAAGGTTGTGTTTGATGAATCGGGCCACAACGTTCTTAGTAATAGAAGCAAACGAAGTTGCCTCGACCTACTTCGTGAAGTAATCAATGGCAACCAGGACGAAGCGGTGCCCATTAGAATTCGTTGGTCTAATCTCTCCAATCATGTCGATGCCCCACATTGTGAATGGTCAAGGAGCAGTCAGGAAGTTTAAAGGAACTGGAGGTACATGCACCTTATCCGCATAGATCTGGCATTTGTGACAAGTTCGTGAATGCTGATAACAGTCTGCTTCCATAGTAGACCAGTAGTATCCTTCCCGTAGAATATTTTTAGCCATTGAGTGCCCACTGGAATGAGTGCGAAAGTTACCTTCATGCAAATCAGCCATAATCCTTTTTGCCTCACTCTTGTCTACATACCGAAGTAAGGTAGAGTCATGGTTGCGCTTGTAGAGGATCTTGTTACTGAGGAAGAACTTGGTAAAGAACCTTCTTAATAACTTCTTATCATTAACTGAATCTCCCTCAGGATACTCTTGGGCTTCGAGATATCTTTTGACTTCATGGAACCAAGGCTTGTCCACTACTTCTTCAGTACCAATCTCGTGACAGTATGTTGGCTCATCCATCCTTTCAATGGTGATCTGAGGAGCCTTATTATCCCACCTGACCTTGAACATGGATGACATTGTAGCTAGCGCGTCCTCTAGTTGATTTTCCTCTCGTGGAAAATGCTCAAAAGTACTTTCTTCAAAGTATGGGATTAATGTCAACACATGCTCTTTGTACGGGATGAGATTAGGGTGCCTCGTGTCCCATTCTCCTTTGATCTGGCTTATTACCAAAGCTGAGTCTCCAAACACACTTAAGAACTTGATCCTTAAATCGATTGCAGCTTTGAGACCCATGATACATGCTTCATACTTAGCCATGTTATTGGTACAGTTGAAACATAGCCTGGTGGTGAAAGGAGTATGACAGCCCTTAGGAGAAATGATCACAACGCCGATGCCATTTCCAAGAGCGTTGGAAGCTCGTCAAAAACCATAGTCCATCGTGATCCTTTTTCAGGTCCTTAATCTAGTCCAGGATCTTCACAATCAGTTACTAACATGATGTTCTCATCCGGGAACTCAAAATTCATGGATTGGTAGTCGTCCACAGCCTGATGAGCCAAATGATCAGCTAGTACACTTCCCTTAATTGCCTTTTGGGTTGTATACTGAATGTCGTATTCGGTCAAGATCATTTTCCATCTTGCTATTATTTCGGAGAGAGCGGGCTTCTCAAAGATGTACTTGATAGGATCCATTTTAGATATTAACAAGGTAGTGTGAGTCAACATATACTGTCTTAGTCGGCGAGCAGCCCATGCCAAAACACAACAAGTTTTCTCGAGCAGTGAATATCTTGTTTCACAGTCGGTAAACTTTTTGCTAAGGTAGTATATTGCATGCTCTTTTCGACCAGACTCGTCATGCCACCCCAGCACACACTCCATTGAATTATCTAATACTGTTAAGTACATTATCAAAGGTCTTCCTTCAACCAGAGGCATCAGAATTGGAGGCTCTTGGAGACATTCTTGATTTTGTCAAAGGTATATTGGAAATCGTCATTCCACTTTACTGCTTGATCTTTCTTTAGTAATTTGAAGATTGGCTCACAAGTAGCGGTCAGATGTGAAATGAATCTGGCAATATAGTTTAGGCGTCCCAAGAATCCCCTACCTTCCTTCTCAGTGCGAGGAGTTGGAATTTCTTGTATAGCTTTAACCTTCAGCGGGTCTACCTCAATACCTTTACCGCTCACAATGAAGCCTAAGAGCTTACCGGATCTTACTCTGAAAGTGCACTTATTCGGGTTTAGCCTCAGTTTGTATTTCTTCAGCCTGTCAAATAGCTTCTGTAGGTGATCAAGGTGTTCCTCTTCATTCTGAGACCCGACTATCATGTCATCAATGTAGACCTCTATCTCATGATGGATCCTATCATGAAACAAAGCTACCATGTCACGCTGATAGGTTTCCTCGACATTCTTTAGGCCAAATGGCATAACTTTGTAGCAGAAAGTGCCCCACTGTGTGATGAAGGTCGTCTTCTCCATGTCCTCAGGTTCCATTTTGATCTGATTGTATCAGGAGAAACCATCCATGAAGGAGAATACCTTATGTTGTACGGTGTTGTCAACTAGAACATCAATATGGGTGTTGTACCCCAAAACTTTCCCTCTCATTTCTCAAGGCATTTTCTCACAAGAATTTTCAAAAGCTCAAAATTTGCATAAATATAAAGCAGACAAAAAGGGAAAAACATATAAAGAATGATTTTTGACAAAATTGAAGAAAAGCAAGCTTGCTTCGACTCATTAATCCTTCGAATGAACATTCTGGCTTCTTCGACACAACCTTGATACACACGCTTCGAATGAACATGAGGCCTCCTGCATGCAAGCTTAAAACTCAGGGAGCAATGACCTCCTGCAGGTTTGCTTTGATTCACTAAAATGGCCCCTGCATGCAAGCTTCAATTCAGATAGAAATGGCCTCGTGAATCTTTGCCTCATAAATCATTTTCCTTCTGCATGCTAGCTTCGACTAGGCATTATGACCTTCATATTAGCATCCTTCTGAAGAAACTTCCTTCGATTCGGAAAGAGATGACCTTCTAAAATCTTTCTTCGATTTAGAGGGAAATGGACTTCTAAAGGTTTTCCATTAACACAAAGCATGGATCTCCCGCGTGTTAGTTTCGATTGCACCATTGGCTCCGTATGTGTTTGCTTTGATTCACAAAGCAGGAGTTTTGCCTCATGTTAGCTTGCACAAGGCATTGTCACCTTCATGTCTCCTTCAATACGCCTACATGCTGGCTTCGAAACAATCTTCAGGCTTGTTTCAAATCCATTTTCATGTAAACCTTCGAATCCTCCTACAAACTTGTATGCACAAGGCATGATTTTCTCTCATGTTAGCACCCATAAAGCAATGATGCCCTTTTAAATTGCTTCGAATACACCTACATATTGGCTTCAAATCCACCTTCAGGATTGTTTGGAGTCACCTTCATATCACTTTTGAATCCACCTTTCAAGATTGTCTTGAATCACTTTCTTATCACTTTCGAATCCATCTGCAGACCCTTTAACACATATAGTGTTGCATTATGATACACAACTTGGTGACCCATTCGAAGGACTTGCCATGGTTGGGAAATAATTGGTTTTGTTTACTTCTGGGTATGGTCAAAAGGTTGGGCTTAAGTTATCAAAAGTAAGAAGACTCAATGGTATATTCAGCTGAAGGTGGCCCATTCGAAGGACACACAGTTGGTCCATTCGAAGGATACACAACTGGTGGAAACAAATGCTGTTTTTATTAAGTCTGGTCGAAGGCTATGGAAAAATGAAGGATTCGATTCAAAGAGTCAAGTTGTCCATAGGTCAGGCTAAATAGACCTCCAACTTGTGCCCCACTCCATATTAAATTGTTCTTCAAGCCAACTTGCTCTTGATGACATCACTACCTTTTTAGAAAGTTCTTGAGCCTTGCGCCTGCCTCTTCTGCACACTTAATCCCTATAAACTAGGAGCCACCCATCTCAACCATTAATTTTAGTGCTTTTATCTTGGGATTATAAAAAGTTGACATAAGTGGATGTTGGCTTTTTAAGAAACTATATTTTATTTCTTCACAAAGTTGCTCATTCAAAAATTTTCTCTATAAATAGAGAGTTCATTTTGCACTTCAAAGGGACGGAAAAAAGAGAAAGAAAGAAGAAGAATGCTGAAGAGGATTTTGGATATGTGGAAAGAATCCTCAAGAACTCTCAAAACTCTCCAACACTTAACACCCTCCTAAACCCAGAACTTGAAGAAGCACCACACTTGTTTCTTTAAAATCTAGAAATAAACAAACACAAATCAACTTTTCTTGGTTTTCGAATCTAGCCAAAGAAACACCACGTTTGTTTCTTCCTCTTCGAATTCAAGAAAGCCCAGAGAAACAACTAAAATCCAAGACCCACATTCTAGCTTCAAGCAAGGTAAGTTCTCTGGACCTTAACTTTTCGTTTCAAGCATAACATATGAAATAATCATTTCTTTTCATTTCAAGCATTATCATTGTCTTTTTTGTTTGTCTTCATTTTCACCTTCTTCGTTTTCTTTCTTGGCTAAGTCTTTTGGTTCATTTTCTTTATTTATCAAACATATTGTTAAGAATTAATCTGGACATGAAGCAATACTAGCATGGCCTCACCTCATGCTGCTACTTAGTCCCCAAATGAAAGAAGACAGGAAGAAGTTTGTGTGGGTCGAAGCCTTTTAGGCTTCCCCCCATGTTGTTGTCTAAAACGAAAGTGGTATGGTCGAAGGATATATATTCATTTTGCTTTGCAGGTCCAATCGAAGTAAGCAAAAAAAGGGTATGGTCAAAACACATATATTCATTTTTCCTTGCAGGTCCAATCGAAGTAATCAGAGAAAAAGGGCATGATCTAAGGATACATATACATTCTTTTATGTTTTGCAGGCCCAGCCGAAAGAAGATGAAACAGGGTGAATCGAAGGAGCATAATGCCTGGGTCGAAGGATTTACTTTTCCTCTTTTTATTTTGTTTTTCATGGTAGCAATAGCTTAGGATATATTCTTTGCATTTTATTATTAGTAACTAGGCTATGTGGCAAGATAAAAGAAACAAATAGATAACCTTTAAATTCAAAGACAAAAATGCATGCAATCAAACACACTATTCACACACATGCATGTTTAGGGTAATATCACTTGTTTCCTCGGAAAATAGTCATGTCCCTCGAATATGGGTGGTTTAGCAAAAGTCCCTCGATAAAAAAATTTATAAAAAAAAGATCGTAGTCCCTCGATGTCCCTCAATGTTGCCTTCGGTAAACGATCTAGTCCCTAAATGAAAATTGCTAAAACGTCTCATAAGTTGCCTTTAATGACTATACAATCGACTCAGGCCTGTCCCTTTACATCCAAAGATACGACTTCTTACCAATCAATGGTAAGATAGAAATATCAAAGGAAGGAAGAAATGAACAAAAGACTTTTGAGTAAGGTTGAACATTCTTAGTTTCTTGCTCACATTCTATTCTCAAAAACAAAACATTTTTCAAACACACCAAACACTTTTCAAAAATATGAAATATTTTCAAAAATCCAACACTTTGTATACATTCTTATAGAGACAAGAATCATTACAAAGTTTGCCTAAACAAAGGCGCTTTTCAAAAATACTTTCAAAATCCACCACAAACACATTTTCAAACAAAGCACGTGATCTAGCGAGCAACTAAGAGCCCATAGGTAACTACAGATGGAAAGGGTGCTAACACCTTCCCTTTTCATAACCTACCCCCCGATCTCAAGAAAACATCTCAAAGGTCTTTCCTTTTCTTTTCACCCTTTCCTTATTGGATAAAAGAAAATTCGGTGGCGACTCTTGTTATCCGCAATAATTGCAATCAAACGCAAAAAACACCAAGTCAGTTCTCCCACCATATTACAGAATTGGCGACTCTGCTGGGGACATATCTTTAAAATGGGTTTACCTTAGAGTTAGATCATATTTACTTGCTTTCATTGTTTGATTTATCTGCTTTACATTATGGTTCTTTGTTTGGGTTGTATTGATCCTCTACCCGGATCGAGGAACACCTTTTAGGTAAGTAGAAATAGATTGTGGAAACTGTGAGGGGTATACCGACATGGTTGAAGCAATAGCTACATTAGTGTGACACATTTTTTGGTACCGGTAGCCCTTGAGTAGTCAAGGAAAATACGGGGCCACTGTGTGATGTCATGAAGCACTAACTGACCTTAGAATCTTTAATTGAACAGCTTGGCCATTAGGAAGTAGTGAGACAGCCGGCTTTGGTGCAGTCCGAAGTTGGTTGATACTCGATACTACACTTATTGAGATCTGACTCTTGGGATATTTCGGTCGCCAAAAGAGAGGCTTACGTTGAAACAATTCCTGATGAAGAAGGATCAGTGATATTGAGATCCCTTAGAACCCGGTTACTTTCTAGGACTGGATGAGCCAACTAAAAGGGTACTTACCTGTGAATCCCATGTAAGCCTAAACCTAAGGGCTTGTTTTCTTTGCTTATATATTTATGCATAAACATCATGACATCATACCATGGAATTTTGCATTAACCATTTCAAGGACCTAGGGATTTATTTTGTTCTGTTTTGTAGGACATGACTCTCACTCGAAGAAATACTATCCAAGTCAACCTCGTAAGAGTATCTCATCAACTCAAAGAATTAGCATCAAGGGTTCCTAAGAATTCTTCATTTACCGAGAGACATGGTCGACTTATCAACCTGGTCACTTCAAGCTATGATGAAGACATGATGAAAGTACTTTTCCAATTCTTCGACCCCTTACACCATTGCTTTACCTTTCCTGATTACCAGCTTGTGCCCACTATGGAAGAATTTTCTCGACTCTTGGGGATACCAATCCTTGATCAACTACCCTTCAATGGTATTGAAACAGACCCAAGACCTGAGGTTATTGCTCGAGCTTTACATTTGCAACAATCTGATGTTATGGCCAATTGGGAAACGAGAAGTTGTGTAACAGGGTTTTTGGCCAAGTTTTTGTTTGAAAGGGCTCAATTATTTTGGGATGCTTTGGATTTACAAGCCTTTGAAAAAGTGTTGGCTCTTCTCATCTATGGGATGGTCTTGTTCCCCAATCCGGACCAACTTACAGATGTGAACGCTGTCAAAAATTTTCTATCTCACAACACGGTGCCCACTTTACTTGGGGATATCTTGCATTCTTTTCACTCCCGCACCATGAAGAGAAGAGGACTCCTGATGTGTTGCAGTCCTCTTTTAGCTAGGTGGTTTATTTTGCACCTACCCCAATCTACTGTAAAAAATGAGCAAGGTTTAAGATGGTCTAGTAGGTTAATGTCGCTTACACATTCAGATATCTATTGGTGCGCGCGATCTATGGAAAGCATTACTATTATTGACTGTTGTGGAGAATTCCCTAATGTCCCTCTACTTGGAATTAGGCGAGGTATCAATTACAGTCCTTTTTTGGCATTGCGACAGTTCGGGTATGCTAGGAGGGACGGTCCTCATGATGCACTGGTTCAGGGAACTGCATTCGACTATGAGAATGATGTTCAAGGGTACCGTCAGAGGTTCATTCGTGCTTGGGGTATGGTGAACAAAATGGATAGCAAGACATTGGGGCATAAGAACTCCATCCCTTTAGAGCTTTATCTTAAATGGGTGTGAGCACGCGCTACAAATCTAATGATGCCTTACCCCAGCATTTTACCTATCATCATGGAACCTGTTGTCAAAGGAGATGTTCCATATATTGTCTTCTATCCGGATATGCCAACAAACTTCTAAGAATTGAAAAAGTCTTGGGTCCAGCTCAAAGAAGAATGAGATACCTTTGAGACCCAATTCTATGCCAGTGAGAAGAAAGTTCTGGAACTCACAAAACAACTTCATGAAGAGCGAAATTTGAACGCCGCTCGACCTTTTTTATCTTAAAGAAGTTGTTTTATGTTTATTCCTTCCATTGTAAGCCCAAGAGGCATGTTTGTAATTGAATCAAACTTATTAATAAAAGTGATGCTTATTCTTTTTGTCTAAGCAAATTTAAATCTTCTAAGTCCTTGAAATCATTTGCATACGCATTTTTCATGCATCATGACATAATTAGGTTCTCCACAGCAGGCTTCCTTATCTTTCTACTGTTTATTTCAGTAAGATGGATATCGAACAAACAGTGAAGGACTTGCAAGTGCAGAATGCCCAATTCCAAGCAACTCTATTGACCCTTGCTAAGGGATAACAAGATATGATGGAAATGCTAACAACCAAAAAGAAGACCAAAAAGAAGGCCCTCATCAACATGGGTAGGAGATTTAAAGGTTCAGTTCGTCAAGTACAAGTAGTTGAAGAGTCGTCTGAAGAGGACGAAGATTAAGACGAGGAGGTAAGAAGCACCCATGCTGAATTTGCAAATAATCAAGCTTCTGAAGATGAAGACTACTTTGATGAGCAATACCTACCTGCCGAGGATAGATACAAACAGTTGGAGGATAGGCTAAAAGCTGTTGAAATTCAAGCCGTACCAGGTTTAGATTTTGGCGATTTGGGTTTAGTGTATGGGGTCGTAATTCCCCATAAATTCAAAATACCATTTTTTGCAAAATATGATGGGGTCTACTGCCCAAAACTTCACCTAAGGTCTTACGTGCGTAAGATGCAACCGCACACCACCGACAAAAATCTCTAGATTCACTTCTTCCAAGAGAGTCTGACTGGGACTCAACTAGAATGGTTTTATCAATTGGAGGGTTCCTATATCCACACATGGGAAGATCTAGCCACCGTTTTATATCATCAATATCAATATAATTCAGATTTGGCACCAACCAGAGTTCAGCTTCAAGGTATGGCAATGGGTGCAAATGAGGGGTTTAAGGATTATGCACAAAAATGGAGAGATCTCGCTGGTAGGGTCAAACCACCGCTCACTGGCAGAGAATTAATTGACATGTTCATGGGCATATTGACTGGCCCATTTTCAACCTATTAATTGGTAGTTCCTCATCTGGATTCACCGAGTTAATATTGATCGGTGAAAGGGTAGAAAGCGGCATTAAGAGCAGAAAAATCCCAATGACGTCTGCTTCCACTTCCAACACTACAAAGAAACCTTTAATTGGAAAGAAAGAAGAAAATGATGTGAATGGGGAAAGGGCCCATGCCAAGAAGGATCATCGACCTTCTATTAATGTTGTGATAATATCCAACACTCCATCTGCTCAAAGATAATCCTTCAACAATCAACGACCCGAAATTCCACGAAGACAATTCACAAAGATTAGCATGTCACTGTCCCAAGACTTACAACATCTGTTGAAGGCCAATCTAGTGACATTGCGTGATCCTACATCCAATACAAATACTTCATCACCTAAATAAAATCCAAATGCAAAGTGTGCATATCATTCCAACAGTCGCGGGCATGAAACCGATCAGTGTTGGCCTCTAAAGAATAAGATTCAGGATCTGATAGACAACAAGACAATTGAATTTGATCCACTGGCTACTCCTAATGTAATAACCACACTGTTGTACCCCAAAATTTTCCCTCTCATATTTCTCAAAACATTTCAAGAAAAATCTCCAAGTTGCTCAAGGTAGTCCAAGAGTTGGCCAGACAAGCTCTCTCCTAAGGCAGTCTACCCCAAATTAGGGTTTTGTGTTGCATCAAGATCCTTGAGTCCAAATTACCTAAAGTGCTCCCCAATGTCCTAATATGTTCTCAAGATCATCCATGTCAAGTTTCAAGCCTTGCAGAGAAAGTTTGCTCAGTCAATTGCTCAAAGGTCCAAAAATCGACTGTGTTAGGGCAAAAGTCAACTTTGACCTACATACAGTCAAAATTCAAGTTTTTTTGTCAACATTATCATTTTGAAGGATATTTCATAAATTGATCAAGGGTTGATCATGATTCATCAAAGATTGCTCAAAATTCATCAAGATTCAAAGTTGCTAAATTAGGGTTTTGTAGGAAAAGTCAACCCAACTTTGACCAAGCATAACTTTCTCATACTTTATGCGAAATGACCCATCCAAAGCTCATTTTGAAGAGGATGAAATTACCTAAAATCCATCTTCATATACCAAGATCAAAAATTTACTCACAAGAAGTTATGAATTTAAACATTATAGGTCATTTTGAAAAGTCAACAAAAACACCTTTTTTTGTCAAAGCTTCTAACTTGAGCATGCAATATCAAAATGATATGAGACCAAAAGGGTTGGTTAGAGGACATCTCAAGCTTTCCAAAAAGTCCAATAACACCTCCAAAAGTTCAAAATTGAAGAAGTTATGCATTGTTGAAGTTGGACTTTTTTGCAAAATTGCCAAAAGTCAACTATCCCCAAAACTTCAAATTTTGCCAAATGGGCCCATTCTTTTTCACTTGTTTTGAGTTTGCATTATTGCCCACGTGCTCTAGCTTTATCCATGTGTCCATATCACATTTTTATTAATTATTTTGATTTTTATTTGAATTAATTTGATTTAAATCAAATAAAATCAAATAAAATCCAAAGCATTGATACCAATGGAGTTTCTTGACTGTTTCAGGCTTTAATCGCTGCTAGCAAACCATTCCCAATTCGTATCAAGGCATAAGGGTACAAAAAGATTGAAATCAAGCCAAAATTGGAAGGTTGTAAAAGAAGATCAAATCAAATATTCAATCATTAATGGAGGGAGATTTGGACAAAGAATTCAGACCTAATGTATTGTACAATACATAAGGAGGAGAGAGACACAAGAATAAGGGTTGGAGAGCAAGCATAGAGGCAGAACCAAATTTGCAAAAACTAGAAAAAATTGTGACTTAGAAATAAACCCTAGAGGCATCCTCAAGGCTTGGCAAGTGTCTCAATTGTTTGCTAGCCATCTCCACAAGCGAAACCAATCCAAACCACGTGTTTTCAAGCTTCCTAGAGCACTGTAACTCCCTCGCGGATCCGCCATGTTCTTGAAATCGAAAATCATTATTCTTGCATCCATTGATTAAAATAATTGCACATTCTGAATCCACGCATCATTTGCAAGCTTTTGGTATTATTTGATTTTATTTATCTAACCTATATTATGATCCACCATAGTTAGGTTTTCTTGGAGTTTTTAGGGGTTTTCGTTTCAGGTACAATTGATCTTCATGATGGATATGGTTGTGATCAGAAGAGGATGACGAATTAAACCATGGTCCTGGAATTCATTTATATTGCCTGGGGAAGGATTTAGAGTGAAGCTACGCTTTTAGCTGCGGATAAAAATCCGTAGGTAAAATTTACAGTTCTTAGAGGACAGGGACGAAGCTGTGTCGTCCTCCCATTGGACCATTCAAATACATTGCGCGTGTTTTTATTTTCCTGGCCATTAATCTTGTTTTACTATATTATTGTTTATTTGTGTTATATTAACAAAGAGAAACAAATGGTGTAGTGGCCACAAGGGGGACTTTCAAGGCGTTGAAGGCTGGAGGTCAGGGGTTCGACCCCTGCCTCCAGCATTTGTTATTTTTCTTAATTCTTTCAGGAAATCATGTGCATATTCAAGCTGGAGGTTCACCATGGACAATCATTATCAAAGCACCAGATGGCCAGATCTGGTGGCCAAGCCTTGAGGGCACACCATAGACTCAGTCAACGCTCATGCATTGAATCACAAAAGTCCAAACGGACCAGCACCAATTGGGCCAACAAATTGCTTTCAGCACCTCCCAAAAAAATAGGCCCATTCCCTCTTTCTCTTATATTTATTTATTTTAACTTAATAATTTTATTTTTGTTTAATTAATTTCTAACCAATAACAAATTTTCTTTTTATCAAAAATCACCAAAAATACTTTTTATCCAATAAAAATTCATAATTTCATTTTTTATTAATAAATACTAACTAATTAATTAGGATATTAATTAGGCAACTTTAATTTATTTTTGTAAATAAATAAAATTAATTAGAATTAATTAGGTTTTAACTACTAATTTAATTATTTTATTTTCTTTCTTAAATTATCAAAAACTCCAAAAATATGTCATTTATTATTTTTTATTAATTAATTAATTTAATTTATAATTTAGTATTTAACTTAGGATTTAATTTCTTTTCTTAAAATAAAACAACAAAAAAAGCATTTTCTTTTAAAAGGGTCAAAACCCTAATCTCGCATCCGATTTAATTTTGCATCGCGCTTTATTTTTTCTTTACCCAATTAATGTATCTGCTCCCGGTATGTAATATTTAATTAGGACATTTAATTATTTTACCGGTTTATTTTATTTTCAAACGGTTGCTTTTGGCGATGTAAATACCTGATGCCTTGTAATTTAATTTCTGCATTTTAAATTCTACTAATTACAACTGTTAGATGTTTGATATAAGGACTTGCATGACAAGAATGAATGCTTAATCTAAAATCAAATTAGATCACCCTTAACATGTGCAAAGATAAAAATAACTGAAAACAACATACTCGCACATGCGCACTCCTAGGGTACACCCCACTTGGTTGCCTTCGTACACGGTCATTGAGTATAGGTCATTTTAGAGGTCTTCCTCTTGTCTAAAAGATCATAGTTGCCTCGAAACGGTTGCCTCGGATATTGTTGCCTCGAACAAATGATCTAAGACATTAGGGTTACCGCTAAGCCAATCTAACATTGCTTTAGTGACCGTATGTCCCTCATTTGAATTGACTCTCAAACTCCAACAACGATGCTACCTACTCACTAATAGTGGGATAGCAAGCTCTAAAGGAAATTAGCATAGAATGATTCCTTTTTCGAGTAGGTAGATAGTTCTTAGATACTTGTTCATCCAAAATAAAACTTTTTCACACTTACACTTTTACAAACAAGTTTTCAAAAAAACACTTCATTACGCTCTTGAGGACAGAAGCAAGAGTTAAATCGAAGTTAAAAACCAAAAATCTTTCAAGCCCACAAGCACAAAGAAAACATTTTGAAAATGATGGGCAAGCACCTAAGAGCCTGTAGATAACTACGGATAGAAAGGGTGCTAATACCTTCCCTTTCTATAATCTACCCCCCGTACCTAGAAAATCTCAAAAAAGGAATTTTTCAGTGCTTTTTTTCCTTTCCTTGTTGGATAAAATAAAATTCGGTGGAGACTCTTGCTTACCGCGACATTTTGCAGAAACAAACGCAAAACACAAACCAGCATTACAAAAAACAGTCAGTTCTCCCACCGTATCACAGAACTGGCGACTCTGCTAGGGAATATTTTAAGTGGGGTGTACCTTAGGACTAGTTCATCATAATGTTTTCAATTTCTTGATTTGTATGCTTTATCTTTGTGGGTTTGAATCGGAGTTACTATAGATCCTAACCTGGATCTGGGGATACCTTTTAGGTAAGTAGCAATAGACTGTGAGGGAACTGTACGGCGTAGACCGATACGGTTGAAGCAGTAGCTACGTTGGTGTGGCACTTTAGCTTGTACCGATATCCCTTGTGGTGGAACAAGGAGAATATGGGTCTTCTAAGGGGTCATTAAGCACCAACTGACCTTAGAACCTATAATTGACCAACTTGGCCTTAGAAAAGTAGCAGTATGCTACACTCATTGATACCAAACTCTCGCGATGATTTCGGCCGCAAGAAAAGGTTACCAAACTGGAATTATGACTGATCGAGGGTGGTCAGTGATATTGAGATCCTCTAGAACCCGATTACTATTTCTAGGACAGGTTTGAACCAACTAAACAGAAAGAGGGTAATACCTAAACTCCATGCCAGCCTGAAATCTAAGGGCTACTATGTGACTTGTTTGCCCTTACCATGTTTGCTATCTGTGAATACTTGTGGTGTGTTCTATCATGACATCATGCATCATGACATTGCATGCATATTGCATTGGACTAACCATTTCAAAGACCAATGGGATTCATCTTTGTTCTGTTTTGTAGGTCATGGCACCTATGCATAGGAACACTATTCGGATCAGTTTTGTTCAGATTCCTACTCAGCTTAGAGATTTGGTTGCAAAGGTCCCTGATACTTCCTCTTTTGACAGAAGACGTGGGAACCTCCTTGGTTTGGTCACTTCCAGATTAGATGAACAGATGATGAGTGTCTTGTGCCAGTTCTTTGATCCACTATACCATTGCTTCACCTTCCCGGACTATCAGTTGGTCCCTACTCTGGAGGAGTTCTCTGATCTACTTGGTATTTCTATTCTAGAGTAGACGCCATTTACAGGTTAGGAGAAAGCCCTTAGGCCGGAAGAGATTGCTTCAGCCCTCCATCTGACAAAGGCTGAGGTAATGTCTAACTGGGAGACTTGAAGTGGGACAAAGGGCTTCTTGGCTAAATTCTTGGTTGATCGGGCTAATCAGTTTTGGGACAGTTTGGATTTTCAAGCATTCGAGGATATCCTGGCTCTTCTCATTTATAGTTTGGTGTTGTTTCCTAACTCAGATTCTTTTGTCGACGTGAATGCAGTGAAGATTTTCATGTCCCGTAATCCGGTGCCCACTCTCTTGGGTGAAATTCTGCACTCTCTTTATGCATGTACTGCTCGGAAACGGGGAACCCTTATGTGTTGTGCACCATTGCTGGCGAGGTGGTTTATTTCTCACCTCCCCAAATCTGTTTTGAAGAACAAGGAAGGCATGGGTTGGGCCTACAGAATTATGTCTCTCACTCACACTAACATTATTTGGAGTACTAAGGACATGGAAGAAGTAGCCATTATTGATCGCTGTGGGGAATACCCCAATGTTCCACTACTTGGAATTCGAGGAGGGATTACCTATAATCTTTGTTTGACCTTACGTCAGTTTGGGCGAGCTAGGAGGGACGGACCTCATGAGTTGCTAATGCTGAGCATTATATTTGACTTCTAAGGGGATAATGAGGAGCATCACCGCAGGTTCATACGAGCTTGGAATAGGGTACACAGGTCTGATCCACACGAGTTAGGGATGAAGACCTCTCTTCTGATGGAGCCCTATCTCCGATGGGTTCGAATTCGTGCCCAAAAGTTGGGAATATCGTACGAAGCTGTCTTACCGATAATTCTTGAGAATGCTGATGAAGAAGGGTTCCTCCTACTGTCCTACATCCGTACATGCCAACTGACATTGGGGCATTAAAGAGGTCTTGGATGCAGCTAAGGGAAGAGCGGGATACTTACAGAGAAAAGTATCATGAACAAGAGCGGAAGATTCTAAAGCTCACAAGACAACTGGAGAATGAGAAGGTCCTCAACGACTATGTCAGCACCAACGGGAAACGACCATGGGAGCGCTGATGTCTTTTATTTCTTTTAGTTTTGATTTACTTTTCAGTATTTCTTTTTGTAACGCCTTAAAGGCATTTGTCAAACATTATTTCAAGTTTGTTATCTAATAAAGTGTGTTTCATTTTGGTTTATGAATTTGAATCCCTAAAGTCTTTGAAATCATATCATACACATATCATTCCGATGTACCTCATAACAGGTACCCTTACAGGTCTATTATCTTCTTCGCTGTTTATTTCAGCACTCATTATGTCTTTTGAAACATCAACTGATCAAGCTATCAAGGCTTTGCAAGCTCAGAACGCCCAGTTTCAGGAAATGTTCATGAACTTGGACAAGGGTCAGCAAGATATGAAGACTCTTATCTTGAAGGATAAGAAGAAAAAGAAGAAGAAGATAGTCTTCCTGAATATGGGTCGCAGATTTGGGAACAATTTGTAGGATGTTGATTTATCCCACTCATCTGGAGGGGGAGAAAACCAAGAAGAAAGGAGGGTTCCTAGCCATGTGGTATCTGACAATGAGACTGACTTTGACGAAGACCAGTATCCCTCGGCTGAGGACAGGTATAAACAACTTGAAGATCGGTTAAGCGCAATGGGGGTCCAGAAAGTCCCTGGTCTGGACTTTGGAGACTTAGGTTTGTCATCTGGGGTGGTAATTCCCCACAAGTTTAAAGCACCTATCTTTGCTAAATACGACGGGGTCTCCTGCCCAAAGCTACACCTCCATTCGTATTTTAGAAAGATCCAGCCATACACTGCTGACAAGAACCTCTGGATCCACTTCTTTCAAGATAGTCTCTCAGGGACTCAACTTGAGAGGTTTTACCAGCTGGAAGGAGCTAGTGTCCGTAATTGGGAGGATCTTGATGCTGCTTTTTACAAGCAGTACCAACATAATGCCGCCTCGCTCCCATGCATACCCAACTTTAAGGTATGTCCATGGGTGCGAGCGAAGGTTTCAAAGACTACGCTCAGAAATGGAGGGACCTTACTGGAAGATTACAACCCCCGCTGGCTGACAGGGAGTTAGTGGATATGTTTCTGGGGACCTTGTCTGGTCCGTATTTTAATCATCTGATTGGGAGTTCACCGTCCGTGTTTACTGAGTTAATAGTGATTGGGGAAAGAGTGAATTTTTTTTATTAATAACCATGTATTAAAAAAATATTTCGCAAATAACCGGGTTTCGGAAAAAATTACGCAAATAACCATGTTTGAGATGGCTCCACAAAGGAGGAGCCATCTCATTTGGCGCATGCACCTAGGGTTTTGCCCTAGGCGCCATCTCACTTGGCGCCTCCCTTGGATTTTAGCCAAGTGAGATGGCACATGCTCCTTAAAAAGAAGAGGAGGCGCCATCTCACTTGGCGCCTAGGGCAAAACTAGGGTTTTTTGCTGTTTTATAAATAATTCGTCCGTTTCTTTGAAATTTCTCAAACTTTCTCGCACTGTATTTTTTTTTTGTACTCCCTTATTTACGTAATGACGTCGCCTATGATTTTTAGCAGAGATGGTTACGTTATATTCTCCGCCACGAAACCTGCGATGAAAATGAAATTCTGGCACATTCACTCCATGGAGCGTCTGAAGCGGGAGTTGATGCGGTGGCTAGATGGAGACATCGCCGAGGGGGAAAAAATTCGAAGGATCCAGCGAAAACGAACAACAACCTCGCATGCGACAGGAAGACCTAATGTGTGGTTGGAGGAAGTCAAAACAGACAGTGATGTAATGCTGATGATGCATGGGTCAGATGAAATTGTGTTAACAGTTGTAATTTCCTAGATTGAATATCGTTAATCATTGTTGTACGCGAAAACCCTAATGTAATTTCCTATATTGAATTTCTTAAATTGTGTGAACAGTTTTATTAACGGAAAACCCATAATGTTTACAACACAAATATTGAAAAGATTTATTGTATTACAAAATTTATGTGGTCGAGCCAGACGCCCGATTCGGACAGTTTTTGCGATTGTGTCCGACCTGACGGCATAAACCACACTTTCTTTCCAACCTGTCAAGGTGTTGGCTCCTAAATTCGACACCTTTGTTTTGATTGATGTCAGCCATTAAAGCTGAAAGATGTCTTCGACTGGCTAAGTCTGTCGAAATGCCCGTCGAAAGATGGCAAAGTACTTAGAAGATTTCTTCCAAGGAAGAAGGCCGGTTGCCTTCGACGTCGAAGGAGTTTCTCGTCGAAGATGTCTCTTGACGAAAGTGTTCGATGGTTCAGAGTGGAGCAGTTTGAAATTCAAGCTTTTGGAGGGAAAACGGTTTCCAGCAGTTACTACGTGCAAACGTGCAAGGATCTGGAGCGTCGAACGTGGAGAACGTGCCAAGTGGATTAATCTCGAAGCAGTGTAACTGCCCGACGGTTACTTGGGATGTTTTAGTATAAATAGTAGTAGACATGTAGTTTCTCGCGTGTGTTCACAATTCTATACAAAGTCACTCATATAGATTCGAGTACCCAGCGTGTGAGAAAGAATTGTTGAGAAATGTATGTGTGAAACACCAATTTTATTAATCAAAGTCATTTACTTTTCCAGAAATTTACTTGCTTTCCTCTTTACATTCTTGTCGAACCTTTTAATTTAAAGCCTTGTTTATTTTACCAAGTCTTTCCTTCATGCAATTTATTTAAAACCTCTTTATTTAAAGCCTTATCCAATTCAATCAAACTTCAAAATCAACCTATGTCCTAGGATCAATCTGATCGATCCTGCGAGTAACCAAATAAGTAACCATTTGGAGGATCAGCGGTTGTTTACCAAAACCCAAGGTAAACAAATTGGCACACCTGGTGGGACAGTGTGTTGATTGTTGAAAATAATCTCATCTTTTCGAGTTGTATGTTATTGAGAAGTGGTAGAATATACACTAACGATAACAATACTGCCAGAAGAAGGGAAGAGATGGCGAATCCGCCAAACACTAACGAAATCCCACAAACGAATGTGGGAGCAACGGTTAGTACGACCGTAAGTGAAGCGACAAATGTTGGTTCGACACCAGCAGTATCGGTCACAACCACGGGGCCAATACCTTCGTTAACAGGCCCCAGGATACCTTTGGGAACCCCCCCACCAAGGGGAAATTTAGGCACAAGGCCTTTGGTTCCCCCAGGATTTATTCCATTCTATGGTATGCCAACTTCTGAAGTGGCAAGCCTGACGAATGCTGCGTCCACTTTTTCAGACCCTTTTGTGAGTGCCTCTTCGCCACTCCAAGGCTCTGGAATAGGCATGGCGAATAGAAATAGGACCCAACTCTTAGGAGGAACGTCCCAAGTAGCCCATGGCCTTACAAACGCCTCGACAGCAGTCTTGAGGCAACAAATGGATGAAAGCAACCATGATATGGTGCAAATGTTGGCACAAACTTTGAGTACGGTGCTAAACCCTCTAATACAAAACACTACTCAATCGAATCAGCAAGTGACAGCGCAAATGACGCGTTTGGCTGACTTCTTTGGAGTACCCCAACCTATTCGACAGCCCCAAAGGGCGCAAATAAGGGGAAATCAGGGGATATTTTTAGAGGAAGAAACCACCATTAACCAGGCTCAACAGCCTGTCGAAGAAAACCTTAGGGCACGATTGGAACAACCTGTCGAAGAACCTAGGGTAATAACCCCAGAGGTAAGGTTAGTTAACAGAAACCAAAATGCTGACGAAGTGGTTCAGCATATCCAATACCAAAATATGGGGTTGGAAAACAATCTGGCAACCATGATCGAAAGGATCATGACTCAGAATGGGATGAACATGGGCTTTCGAAGGCCCAACTTTACATCTCCATTGTCAGAATACGTGTTACAAACGGACTTACCTCCTAGATGCAAAGTCCCCAAATTTACCAAGTTCTCTGGGGACACGACAGAATCTACTGTCGAGCATGTGGCGAGATATTTGATCGAAGCGGGTGACATTTCGAATAACGAAAACCTAAGGATCAAGTACTTCCCAAGTTCTTTGACAAAGAACGCTTTTACTTGGTTTACAACTCTCCCCCCCAATTCGATCCATCATTGGACCCAGTTGGAAAGATTGTTCCATGAACAATTCTACATGGGGCAAACCAAGATAAGCCTGAAAGAACTGGCCAGTGTGAAGAGACGTTTCACTGAACCTATAGACGAATATCTGAATAGGTTTAGGTTGCTCAAGGCGAGATGTTTTACACAAGTGCCAGAACATGAGTTGGTCGAAATAGCCGCAGGCGGTTTAGATTATTCCATTAGGAAGAAGCTAGACACCCAGTACCTAAGAGACATGGCCCAACTGGCCGATAGAGTTCGACAGGTAGAACGCCTCAAAGCTGAAAAAGCTAAGGCAACGAAAACTCACAAGAGAGAAAGGATAGCGTACGTTGAGATGGATGACGAAGACCTAGAATCCTTCGACGATACTTTAGCTGTCGAAGAAGGAGAAGTCGATTTAGCAGAACTGAAACAAGGGCCACCATACTCTTGTAAACTGTTAGTCCCCTCAAATGGGAAAAATCCCATTGGTCCAGAAAGGACCAACGATAGGTTCCCAAAAAAGACTTATAGTTTTGACATCACAAAATGTGATGAAATATTCGACTTGCTAGTTAAAGATGGCCAAATGATAGTACCCCCAGGGGTAAAAGTGCCTCCTCTTGATCAAAGAAAGAAGAGAGGTTTTTGCAAATATCATAATTTTTTGGGCCATAAAACTTCTCAATGTTTTCTTTTCAGGAATCTTGTGCAAGACGCTATTGAGGAAGGGAGATTGAAGTTTGCTGACAAATCCCCCATGGCTGTCGACTCAAATCCATTGCAGGCTGAAGCCCACTATGCTGAACCCTCTGAGGTGAATGTGATAGAGGCAACCAGGGTCCAGT
Organism: Vicia faba; assembly: GCA_948472305.1. Taxonomy (NCBI): domain Eukaryota; kingdom Viridiplantae; phylum Streptophyta; class Magnoliopsida; order Fabales; family Fabaceae; genus Vicia; species Vicia faba. The sequence continues at coordinate 1,647,629,154 of OX451737.1, read as the reverse complement.
CGAAGAAGCCAGGAATTACCGTGGTCGAAGTCTCAAAGGACCACATCAACATGCCAATCTTTGGCAGTTTTTCTGGAAATTTATCCAGGAAGACAATTGAAGCTGTCCAGAAAGCGGTCGAAAACCCGAAGTCGGAGACCGCTGAAGCACAAAAAACTGGATCAAAAGCCAGTTCCCACTTGGCCACCGTTCAAGGCCAGATGGAGAATCTGGAGGTACAAATGAAGCAGTTAACTCTTGCTAACAAAGATACAATGAATATCAACATGGTCGAACTTTCTGACCCAAAAGCATCAGAAGAGGCCATGAGGCAGGAACAAGCTAATAAGACTGCTTTCCCTCGGGAAAACGAAAACTTGGCAGATTTTCTACAAAGATGCCAGAAAAAGAAATCAGAGGTGATGCTGTGTCCAAGATGCAGTTCGATCTTTGATAAAAAAGCTGCTGAGCACATTCAAGGCGTAAGAGCGGCGAATAAGAGAAGGGAGAATGTTGACCTTCGACATGATCCCAGAAGAGGTTCTAACCAAGAAAAGAGGCCATTGACTTTTAGGCCTCCAACAAATGTGCCAGTAGACACTTGGTACAAAACCTCTGGCCGGAAAAGGCCAAGTGAGGAGAAATGGCATTCTTTCGATGTGCCAAGAGGTTCCTCCTTGACTCAAAAGAAAGATCCTCAAGTTGCTGCACCTAAGGTTGCACAAGTGTCCAGCAACTACAAAGGTAAAAATCCTATGTCTCGATCTCAATGGAGGAGATATCAAAGGAGACGAAAAGCGGAAAGGGAGGTTGCCAACGAACCTAAGGCAGAAACTAGTTCGAATGTTCCTCAAAGGAAACAAAGGAAGCCTCTAGAGAGAGAGCCAGTAACCAACAGGCTAGTTTGGCCTAACCAAAGTGAAGTCGAAGACGAAGACGATGCTGAGTCTGATGATACTTTGGACATAATGGTGAATATCGTTTCAGTGCTGCCCAGAGAATTCAATCGACAGGTAGAAGTCGAAGCAAGTGACTGGGAAGTGGAGCAAGAAATGGCCAAACATAGGCCAGTGTGCTATTTTGTCATGGACAATGGCACTACTGAGGAACAAAATGGCTTCTTCGAGCCACCTACAGAGGCGATGAAAAATCACCTCAAGCCTTTATTCATAAGGGCTAAACTCGAAGAAACTACTGTGAATAAAATATTGGTCGATTGTGGGGCAACCATCAATATTATCCCTCACTCTATGCTAAGGAAAATTGGCAAAAGGGATGAGGAAATTAAGCCTCACAACATGGTCTTGTCGAACTATGAGGGCGGCATAGGGACCACTATGGGAGTGATCCAGCTAGACATCAAAGTAGGGTCGATCCTTCGACCAACGATGTTTATGGTCATATCGGCCAAACCTAACTACAATCTTTTGTTAGGCCGTGAATGGATTCATGGTGTTGGCGCTGTGCCTTCATCTATGCACCAAAGGCTGCTGCTATGGCGTCCAGATGGGATGGTCGAAAACATAGAGGCAGATCAAAGCTATTACCTTGGCGAAGTGAATCACCTGGGTTTGGCAGATTTCGACAAGAACTTGGCTCACATAGGGCCATGTCCAACACCTGACTTCGACATGGCGCCAGCGCCAAACACCTTTTGTTCCCTATACCTGCATCCTGAGCATGGTTTCCAATGGGACAGAGAAGACTTGTCCCACATAGACTTCAGTGGGTTGACTGATATCCAACCAACTAGTTGGGGAAGTGAATTCAGTGATAATGACTGAGTCACAATCTTTGAAGCGAATTTCGGCTTATGTGGCCGAAACCAAGATGATAACGGCTCTCGAAGCCGAAGTAAAGTACATGGCCACACAGGCCAATGATCAACAACTATCTGCTGTAGGCCCAGGAAAGGATTTCGATCCAAAACCTCCTGATATCATGCCAGAAGAAATGCAGGAACAGAGGCTCGACGCCATCTATGACGATGAGCCTTTGGGCTTCGAAAAGGACCCCTTGGCGAACAACATTAAAATGTTAGCGCAAGACCCTTTAGAAGAAATCAACTTAGGCGAAGGATCAGAGAAAAGACCAACTTACATCAGCGCCAAAATCGATCCAGAACTTAGGTTGGAAGTAATCCAATTGCTGAAAGAGTTTAAAGACTGTTTTGCATGGGATTATGACGAAATGCCTGGTCTCGACAGAGGATTGGTAGAACTTCAGTTGCCAATCAAACCTGGGAAGAAGCCAATCAAGCAAAATCCAAGGCGCTTCGCTCCAGAAATACTGTCGAAGATCAAAACGGAGGTCGAAAGACTTCTGAAATGCAAATTCATCCGTGTTACAAGGTATGTCGAATGGATTGCAAATATTGTGCCAGTAATTAAGAAAAATGGTACGTTAAGGGTGTGCATAGATTTCAGAGACTTGAATGCTGCCACCCCCAAAGATGAATATCCTATGCATGTGGCGGAAATGCTAGTCGATTCTGCCGCTGGTTATGAATACCTGAGTATGCTCGATGGTTATTCAGGATATAATCAAATATTCATTGCTGAAGAGGATGTGTCGAAAACAGCTTTTCGATGCCCTGGGGCCTTAGGCACTTACGAATGGGTAGTGATGCCTTTTGGCCTAAAAAATGCTGGGGCAACGTACCAGCGAGCAATGAATACTATCTTCCATGATTTTATTAACACGTTTATGCAAGTATATATTGATGATATTGTTATAAAATCTGTTTCCAGGAAGAATCATATTGACCACCTTCGACAATCATTCGAAAGAATGAGAGAACATGGTCTGAAGATGAACCCTTTGAAGTGTGCGTTCTGTGTGAAAGCTGGAGATTTCTTGGGCTTCGTTGTCCACAAGAAAGGAATCGAAATCAACCAGAACAAGACGAAGGCAATTCTGGAAGCGAAAGCGCCATCGAATAAGAAGGAATTGCAATCTCTCTTAGGCAAGATAAATTTCTTAAGGAGGTTTATATCTAATCTAAGTGGGAAAGCTCAGGCCTTTTCACCCTTACTTCGACTGAATAAAGAGGGGTTCGAATGGGGGCAGGAGCAACAAGACGCCTTCGACAAAATCAAAGGGTACCTCACTAAGCCACCTATTCTGGTGCCTCCTTGTAGCAATAGGAGTATGAGATTGTACATAGCTGCATCCGACAAAACTCTGGGAAGCATGTTAGCCCAAGAGGATGAGAGTGGAGTCGAAAGACCCATTTATTATCTCAGTAGAGTTTTGAATGATGCAGAAACTAGATATGGCGAAGTTGAAAAATTGTGTCTATGTCTGTATTTCTCTTGTACAAAACTCAAGCAATATATAAAACCAGTTGATGTTTATGTTTCGTCTCATTTTGATGTTTTCAAATATATGTTGTCGAAACCTATCTTGCATAGTCGAATTGGCAAGTGGGCATTAGCATTAACTGAATACTCCTTGACCTTTATGCCTCTTAAGGCAGTAAAAGGACAAGTGGTGGCAGACTTTATAGTCGACCACTCAATTCAAGTTGAGGATATTAATTATGTGGAGATAGAGCCTTGGAAATTCTACTTCGATGGTTCCAGCCATAAAGATGGAACAGGGGTAGGAGTCTTGATTATTTCTCCAGATAAAATTCCAACAACATTCAAGTACAAGATAGCAGGTTCTTGTTCGAACAATGAGGCTGAGTATGAAGCTCTAATTACTGGCCTTGAGATATTGTTGGAATTGGGGGCAACTCGAGTCGAAATAATGGGAGACTCAGAGTTAGTCATTAAGCAAGTCACAAAGGAATATAAATGCATAAGAGAAAATCTCATTATGTACTTTGTGATAGCAAATCGTTTATTGAAAAAATTTGAAGCGGTCAATATTCGACACATACCCAGAGTCGAAAATCAAATAGCCAACGACTTGGCACAGATTGCATCTGGGTATAAGATTTCAAAAACGAAATTACAAAGAGCAATCGAAGTTCGAGAAAAGATAAAAGCAACTTGTCTATCACCATCAGACTTGGAATCGACGAGACTAGGATATGCTGATCACAGTAACTTCGAAATTTCGTTCATTGATAATTTGTCAGAGCAAGATTGGAGGAAACCCATTATGGACTATCTTCAAAATCCAGGAGCTTCGACAGAACGAAAAACAAAATACAGGGCGTTGAGTTATGTACTCATGGGTAATGAGTTATTCAAGAAGACGCCTGAAGGGGTATTGCTAAAATGCTTAAGTGAAACTGAGGCATACGTAGCCCTTTCGACTACGCATGCTGGGGCATGTGGGGCTCACCAAGCAGATCAAAAGATGAAATGGTTGTTGTTTCGACAAGGACTATATTGGCCCACTATGCTGAAAGATTGTGTTGAGTTCGCCAAAGGTTGCCAAGAGTGTCAAGTTCATACAGGCATCCAACATGTACCAGCAAGCGAACTTCACTCGATAGTGAAGCCTTGGCCCTTTAGAGGATGGGCGTTGGATCTCATTGGAGAGATTCGACCAGCATCATCAAAGAGTCAGAAATACATATTGGTAGGCATTGATTACTTTACTAAGTGGATTGAAGCTATCCCTTTAGTCAATGTAGACCAAGAAAATGTCATTGAATTTATTCAAAAGAACATTATCTTTAGGTATGGAATCCCTGAGACGATAACAACTGATCAAGGGTCAGTTTTCACTGGTCGAAAGATGCAGGAATTTGCTCAGGAAACAGGTTTCAAACTCCTAACATCAACGCCTTATTATGCACAGGCGAATGGTCAAGTCGAAACAGCTAACAAAGTGGTGATTGGCTTGATAAAGAAACATGTTGGGAAGAAACCAAAGAATTGGCACAAGACGTTAGACCAGATTTTATGGGCTTGTCGAACGTCCCCAAAAGAAGCCACTGGTACAACACCGTATAGGCTAACTTTTGGCCATGATGCAGTGTTGCCAGCAGAAATTTGCCTTCAATCTGCAAGGGTTCAGAGGCATTATGATATTCCTTCTGAAGTCTATTGGAACATGATGTTAGACGAACTGGTGGATTTAGACGAAGAGAGATTACGCGCTCTCGACCTACTCAGGCTTCAGAAGAAAAGAGTAGAAGACTCTTATAATAGAAAGGTAAAACCTAAGGTATTTTTGCCTGAAGAACTAGTTTGGAAGGTAATTCTTCCCATGGATCGAAGGGATCGAAGCATGGGGAAATGGTCACCCAAATGGGAAGGACCCTTCAGAGTTATCCAAACTTTTTCTGGTGGAGCCTATGAAGTCGAAGAGTTAAGTGGAGATAAAAGACTCTTGAGAGTAAATGGTAAATATTTGAAGAAATACAAACCTATACTTCAAGAGATAAAAATAAAATAATAAAAGAACAAGACTAAATTAACCATAAAAATGCCAAAATGGAAATTTTATAAATTTCAGCCAAGATGGCAATTGTTGTCGAATATAGATTACAAAATATGGTTACAAAAGAGAATCAATCAAAAGGGAAGAGAGTCTTTGAGTCGAAGATACTTGGCTTGCTGCAGCTCCAACCTTTTCTTGCACCAGGCGTTTTCCTGCACTAGTTTGGCAATCTGAGCGTCGAGGCTTTGGGCCCTCTCAGCGAATTCCAGGCCTTGTTTGATCTCAGTTTGGCTCTCGGTGTCTGAGATGGTCGAAAGAAGTTCCTCCTTGCGTACAATATTGGCGTTTATCTTCGCCTCTATTTCTTCGATTTGTGCCCGGAAGGAAGCATTCTCTCGATCAATGGCATCGACTTCTTCCTGCTTAGATGCTTTTTGTTTCGACAACTCCGCAATTCGAGAAGTCGAATCCGATACAGCAGTCCACGCAGAGGAGCTTTTGCCATACAACACCTCAAGCTGACTGTTAAATCCCCTTTGGCGCATGTAATCTGCTGAGACTTGATCAATCATAGAGTGTAACTCCATGATCAAGCCTGAAACTTCTGGGGCTACAGCTTCAAAGTCGACAGCATTCAAGACATCCTTCAAGCATGATGGAGCAGTGGGGTCCCCCTCTAAAGTCTTCATCAAGTCCCTCTTGAAAAACTGGGCCTTAACCTTCGCCAAAGCATCATCAAGGGGAGAAGTTTCAGTAGACTTCCCCGACAGGGTAGGAACTTCCTGACTAGCGTCAGACGAACTCTTGCTCTCGATGATTGCGTTGAGGTAGCTAACAGGGTCAGTTTGTTTCAAGAGTTCCAAGTCCTCTTTAGACCTGTGCTTCGTTGAGGTAACCCTTGCAACAACATTATCTTGGGTTTGAGGTTGTTGAGTGTTAGGTGCCTCGACTTGTTGCTCTTCGACTCGGACTGGGGCAGTACCAGCGTCAACTTGTGGCTCGTCGCTAGCATCACCTTGTTGTTCTTCGCTAGCATCACCCCTGTGCCCTTCGCCAGCGTCATCTTGGTGCTCTTCGCTAGCGTCACCCTGGTGCCCTTCGCCAGTGCCACCCTGGTTCTCTTCGTCAGCAGCACCTTGATTTTCTTCGCCAGCATTGCCTTGGTCCCTTTCTTCTTGATTCTCTTCTGACAGATCCACCACCTGAACCGCTTCTGGCTGTGGTTCCTCCGTTTGAGGCTCCTCCGCTGGTTTTTCTACTGTTTCAGCATTGGCCTCATTCTCAGTATGGGCTTCGTCATTTCCCAAGCCTTTTTCCTGAGGCCTGCTAAGTTCAGCAGATTCCAGCGTTTCAGAGGTCCTTGGCGGAGAACTTTCAGTAGTGTCCTGAAAAAGGAAAGAAGACAAATCTTCAGAGATCGAAAGAGACACAATCGAATATGGGTATCTATACCTAAATTATAAAAAGGTCTAAGGGATTACCTGTGGATTAGCTTCAGCCCCAGGGCTGGAATTGTCACTTTCGACAGGCTTGTTAAGAAGAATGTTTAGTTCCTCCTCAGTTGGCTCCTCGATGATCACTGGAGGTGGCCTAGGCTTTCTCACAGCAACCTTTATTCTGACAGTTCGACCTTCAGGAGCAGGAGCAGGAACAGGAGCATCCTTCGTCAACTTTCGCCTTTTTAAGGGGGCAGGAGGAGAATCGCTTTCTTCATCGCTCCCAGATTCGACCACCAGTGCTGGCCGTTTCTTGGGCGAAGGTGCCTAGAAAACCAATGGGAATTCGATTTAATAATTGCATTGAAAGTCAAAAATCGAAAGCCAGGAAAAAATAATGAAAATCTGGTTACCGATATAGAAGGCTTCCTCGAAGAGCCTTCCCCCTGTTGGTTGCTTGTGGTCTTCGCCGGCGCTGTAGTCTTCGCCGGCGGTGGAGGTTTTGTTGAAGGGCCCCCTCCCTGTTGGCCTTCTGTAGCCTTTTTGGCTACAGGCTTTCGAACAACTGAAAGCAAATGAAAAATTAACAGGCTAGCAGTCGAAGAGAAAGACAAAAAGTAATGTGAGAGCATGAACTTACATTTCTTTATTTTGTCCAACACAAGGACAAAAGACTTCTGCAGCTCATCCATGAAGTCCTTCTCGTCGAAGAAGTACTCAGCATAATAGCTTTTCCACCACTCCTCGAAGGATGGTGAGCAAAGGAAATTGAGCTGGTAGTCAAACAACGAGAGAATTGTTCGACCAGCATATCTTCCGATATGCTTAATGGCCGCTTCTTCGGTGTAATCATTGCAGAAGTACAGCATGGACTTCTCTCTTTGAAAAATCGGAGAAGGTAGGGTTTGGATAATACCAAATTGGCGAGATACCAGGTTTGGTTGGTATGCAATCAGACTCAAATGAGTCTTAGAGCTCTTGAATCGAAGAGGCATGATCCTTGGTGTAAGGAACGCCTCCCACAGTATTGTATGTTCGTCGACATTGGGACCACTCGACGCCCTTGGATGTGGCCTTGTGAACCATGCTGGGCCTACCTGCCGTCGAGCAAATGGAGCCATAGTTGAAACAAACTCCTTCCTTCGAGCAAACATCAGAACGAAGTTGGTGAAGGTTTGCTGAAACTCCAGTCCATCTTCCATAGGTGTCAACAGAGCCAGCCTGGTTCCTTCGACGCGTCTGTTCGCTATCGCTGGAGCCTGCTCATTTATCTGAACCTTCTTAGGTAAGAAAGATTCGAAAGTGGCGTTGAGCCACAGTTGGAGCAGCCAAAAAGGCCCAGCAAGTAGCAAACTGGCCCTGTCCTCGATATGTTTCAGAAGAGTTGCCCCATTGCTGATCGAATCATAGAGGCTAGCCAGAATCAGTTCTGCCAAACAGATGTTTTGGCGATGATGCAGTTGAGTAGCAAGAGTGACCATCTTTTTGGTCACCTGTAGAGACTTCGAGCAAAATACAAAGCGAGTCAGCCATAAGGCTAGAAACGCTATGTGTTCGACATCCGACACAGCATCTGTCGACCTGTCATGATAATGGTTGATGAAAGTGGTGTATGTTGGTTTGGTCTCAGAGAAGCCAATTTGGTCCTCCGACATCTCCTCCGGATCGAAGTAATCCCCGGTGGGTCGAAGGCCAGTAATAGCGGCCACATCGAAGAGTGTGGGGGTTAGCATCCCACAGGGGATATGGAAAGTAAAGTGGGAGTAGTCCCAGAACAGCAGAGAAGCTATCAGCATCTCCGGGGAGTAGTTCAAACCTGTCTTCGACAGCATCACTAGGTCGAAGATTCCCATATCCTTCCAGATCGAAGTTTGGTGCTTCTCCATCTTTACTAGCCAAGCAACGTAATCTGGGGTAAGGTTAGGGCAAGACCTGAAGGCCCTAACACCTCTGTTGAAGAAGCGAAGGTCGATTTTTTCATGTGCAGGGTCTTCATTGTCTTCTGCGTCTTTCTTGGCGCATGCGACTGGTTTGAGTTTCTCGACTATCGGGAAATAGCTCTTGATCTTCAAAGCCTCAGAGATACTTGGATTCATGGGGCCAGACATTGCAAAGATCTGGTTGGAGTATCCAACCGGGATCATCAAGTGGCGTGAGTAGGCATCGCGAACGGCGATGTCAGAGGGTTCAGGAACCCTTCGTTTGCCTGTAGAATTTACTACCGGAGCAGTGACGAAAACCTTGGGTTTAGCATTTTCAGTTGGTGCGTTAGCACTAGGAGCAGTAGAACCAGAGGCCATGGATTAGTGTTGAGTTTGAAATGAGGTTGAAGACGAAGTGAAAGAGGAAGAGTTTCTGCAAAGATAACAAGCTTGTATGAAAACAGAGAAGTTTGAAAGGCTAGATGGCGTAAAAAGTCCCACAATGGGGTACTTGCTGCTATTTATAGTAGTGGGGAAAAATCCCCAATAACGAGGACATTAAATGCCATTTAATTGCTGCAGGAGTTAGTGGGACGCGTGGCAGCCCCCTGTTGTTTTAGCCGTTTCTGCAGAAATAGAGGGACGCATCGTGCGTCCTCGTTTTTGGGAATTGTCATAATGACAAATTCTGAAATGACGTTTGGTACTGCACGCCGTACTGAAAGTGACATCCTAGGTACGGAACAATGATGGTTTTCTTGGGATTGCCAATAGTTGGTAAAAAACAACAAAAAGTGCACAAGTTAATTTGTGACTAAGCGTGGAAAGACAGGTGTCGAATGGCGTTTCAAAGAATGCCTTTTTCTTTCAGAGTCGAAATAAGGCATTCTTGAGGGGCAATTTGTTGGCTCCTAAATTCGACACCTTTGTTTTGATTGATGTCAGCCATTAAAGCTGAAAGATGTCTTCGACTGGCTAAGTCTGTCGAAATGCCCGTCGAAAGATGGCAAAGTACTTAGAAGATTTCTTCCAAGGAAGAAGGCTGGTTGCCTTCGACGTCGAAGGAGTTTCTCGTCGAAGATGTCTCTTGACGAAAGTGTTCGATGGTTCAGAGTGGAGCAGTTTGAAATTCAAGCTTTTGGAGGGAAAACGGTTTCCAGCAGTTACTACGTGCAAACGTGCAAGGATCTGGAGCGTCGAACGTGGAGAACGTGCCAAGTGGATTAATCTCGAAGCAGTGTAACTGCCCGACGGTTACTTGGGATGTTTTAGTATAAATAGTAGTAGACATGTAGTTTCTCGCGTGTGTTCACAATTCTATACAAAGTCACTCATATAGATTCGAGTACCCAGCGTGTGAGAAAGAATTGTTGAGAAATGTATGTGTGAAACACCAATTTTATTAATCAAAGTCATTTACTTTTCCAGAAATTTACTTGCTTTCCTCTTTACATTCTTGTCGAACCTTTTACTTTAAAGCCTTGTTTATTTTACCAAGTCTTTCCTTCATGCAATTTATTTAAAACCTCTTTATTTAAAGCCTTATCCAATTCAATCAAACTTCAAAATCAACCTATGTCCTAGGATCAATCTGATCGATCCTGCGAGTAACCAAATAAGTAACCATTTGGAGGATCAGCGGTTGTTTACCAAAACCCAAGGTAAACACAAGGTCGTCCATTTCTGTTGTTATGCGCCTGCTTTTGGGACGACCCTTCTTGTTCCTTCGCATTTGGTCATTGTGCCAAACTATATCACCGTTGTATTCAGGCCAATAGTCCGGTTTTGCCACCAAAGGAAAGTTGTTGTTGTAAACAGTGAGCAACGTTTCAGATTTATAAACGTTTGAGAGCAGTTGAAGCGCGTCTTGATGGGTATGAGCACAAGCGGCAATGACATGAGAGCAAGGCATATGAAAAGCTTGAAACCTGCCACAATCGCACCACTGAGAAGGTAAAATGACCCTGTATTCTTGTCTTGCCAGGCCTTCATTGTGGTCAATTGTCTCTTTCACAATGAAGTTGTGGCTATGGCGGTCAAACCGTGTAACCATGTGAGTGTTGGCTTTAGCACTTTCATCCTTAATGTATTTCATACAGCTTTCACTCCATAGTTGTCCTGATTGCAAGACCGCATACCACATTTCACCTCTTTTGGCAAATAACGCAGCCATCCTAAAATACGTGGATTTCACCAAGGCAGTGATGGGGAGGTTTCGTATGCCCTTGAATACCCCATTCATTGATTCAATAAGATTTGTTGTCATATGCCCCCATCTTTGGCCATTGTCGTATGACCTAGTCCACTTTTCGACCGGTATATTGTCGATCCACTTACCGGCTTCTGGGTTAGACAAACGGATCTCGTTGCGGTAATATTTGAATGTGGGTTGTGTCAGTGCGTATCCCGCATTCATCAGCGCTTTCCTCAATGTTTTGTCCTTGACCTCCCTCGAGAAATTCTGGACGATATGCCTGACGCAATAGACATGCGTAGAAGGAGGGTCATGCCAACCATTTGCGGATTATTATAGGCACTTTCAATGGAGGCATGTCTGTCGGAGATCAAACAGAGATCTGGTTGAGGAGCCACGTGTGTACGAAGATTTTTCAGGAAAAAGCTCCAAGCACCACCGGTCTCCCCCTCGACAAGGGCAAAAGCAACGGGGAAAATTTATTGTTGCCATCTTGTGCAACTGCCATCAAAAGCGTGCCTTTGTACTTCCCATACAACCAAGTCCCGTCTATTTGTAGAATTGGTTTGCATGATGCAAACCCTGTGATGCATGGTTGAAATGCCCAAAAGACGCGACTGAATATTCCGTTGCCATGTAGTAGACTACCATCTTGGGCGTACGCTGGCAATGTTTCCAGAACATAAACACTACCTGGAGAATATGTCTTGAGTGCATTTAGGTAGCGGGGAAGTTCTCGGTATGACTCCTCCCAGTTTCCGTACACCCTTTCAATCGCCTTAGTCTTTGCTAACCACGCCTTACGGTAAGACGGAGTGTAGTTAAAAACCGTGGTGATGTGGGAGATGATTGTTTTCACCTTCAAAGAAGGGTCGTTGCTGACCAGGGGTAGGATTTCTTGACAGATTAGATCATGGTTGAGTTTTCGATGGTCTTGTGATTGAGTGGAACTTACACAAGTATGGGTAGTCATGGAACCTATGACCCAGCAGTCACCCCTTAGTCTGTATGAAGCGGTCAGCTTGAACATACAGTCAGGGTGGACACACTTGATCTTGTACCTTTCCGGGTTTACACGATCCACCTTATAATCAACCGAGTTGAGCATGTGAAATTTTTTGATGGCCCTTATGCATTCCTCTCTATTACGAAACTTGTCCTTCTCTTTTAAATTTTCATCCGACTGCATATACGGTTGGAAAAACAAGTCCGTAGAAGGTTCATCTCCGCCCATGTTGAAGTTTGTCATGTGCGTAGGTGGTGTGTATATTTTGTCGGTAGGAATACTTGGGATGCCATCATCGTCAGAATCGTCGTTCACCATTTCATCAAACTCTAACTCGTTATCTTCTTCTTCATCATCAACTGCATCCACCTCATCTTGCTCATTCTCCAAAGGATCAACCTCCTGTGTCACCGGAGGCTCTACCTCCTGTGTCACCGGAGGCTCTTGAAACAAAACGTACAACTCAATAGAGTCGTTTCCAGAATAGACATGGCTGGAAATCATGTTCTGGAAATCCTCGTCATCTTGAATTTCAACCTTATAAAAAATAACTTGGTTGTTTCCAAAAAAGACTGGACTCTGATAAAATATCTGGGATACCGGGCTTCGTTCAAGTTTGGCCTCCAATCTTTTCTTAAAGTACGAGAAATTTGCTTTCCCGTTTAAGAGAAATCGAACATTGTCAGTGTTTCTAAACAAAAACCCAACTGTGGGACACATGTATGTCTCACCGTTGAAATGTGCTTTGACAACAAATTATGGTGAATAGGCCATTGTGTAGAATTGTTTTAAGGCATGAAGGTTGGAATGTTTTAGGTTTATTGATTGTATGAAGGTATGAATGCTGGAATGTTTGAAGGTTGGATGACTGATTCGAAGGTTGGAAAATTTTACAGTTTATGTGAATGAATGTTATGTTCAACGTAAGGCAAAAAATTTCAATTAAGTAAGTGATGCAACCCCCCAAGGCTGCCAATAATATTACATGCATGGGCTTATGCAGCCACCTAGCCTGCCACCCATCAACTCCAATGGCCTTGCATGCAACAAAGAAAGGAATCCCAAAGGCTGTCACGTAGCCTGAGCCAATGCATGTAAAAAGTGACACCTCTTATTCGCCAAATGGGGTGGCGACACCATTCATTTTTGTACTCTTTCGCCAAGTGAGATGGCGCCTCCCTTACTGTCCAATCGTGATACATGCATGGGCTTAGGCTGCCACCTAGCCTGGCCCTATTCTGCACACATAAATGTTTTGTGTAAGACTCCACCCATCAACTCCAATGGCCTTGCATGCAACAAAGAAAGGAATCCCAAAGGCTGTCACGTAGCCTGAGCCAATGCATGTAAAAAGTGACACCTCTTATTCGCCAAATGGGGTGGCGACACCATTCATTTTTGTACTCTTTCGCCAAGTGAGATGGCGCCTCCCTTACTGTCCAATCGTGATACATGCATGGGCTTAGGCTGCCACCTAGCCTGACCCTATTCTGCACACATAAATGTTTTGTGTAAGACTCCACCCATCAACTCCAATGGCCTTGCATGCAACAAAGAAAGGAATCCCAAAGGCTGTCACGTAGCCTGAGCCAATGCATGTAAAAAGTGACACCTCTTATTCGCCAAATGGGGTGGCGACACCATTCATTTTTGTACTCTTTCGCCAAGTGAGATGGCGCCTCCCGTACTGTCCAATCGTGATACATGCATGGGCTGCCACCTAGCCTGCAAGAGTGACACCTTACATTTTTTGTAAATGCATGCATGCATATGTGTAAAAGATCTCCAACTGCACCATTGACTCAAAATTCATTCTTGCAATGTTGGAGAGGTGGAGACCGGAGACCCATACATTTCACCTACCAATAGGTGAATGTACCATCACTCTCGAAGATGTGTACATGCTAATGGGCCTCCCTATCGACGGTAAGGCGGTGAACGGGTCGGTTCAACAACCCAACTCACAGTGTGAAGAACTGTTGGGTAGGGACATGGTAGAAGGTGGTGGAGCAAGAGGGCAGGGAATACTACTCACTGACCTGAAACGGCATTATGCTAGTATGGAATTAAATGAAAATTCCTCAGAGAATGACCGAGTAGTAAAAGCCAGAACGTATATTATGATACTTTTTGGTACATTTTTATTTCCCGAAAGTACGGGAAATAGTGTAAATTTCATGTACTTACATTTACTAACAAATTTTGATAAAACTAGAAAATATAGTTGGGGTTCTGCAGTATTAGCCCACCTGTACGGTTCCTTGTGCAAAAACGCAGTCAAGGAAAAATGTACATTTTATGGGTGCGCATTTTTACTACAAGCCTGGGGTTGGTGGAGGATGGAGTCCTTAAACCCCATCAACAACAACACTTTTGGTTTCCCTTACGCAACAAAGTAAGTCATTAAGTTATAGCATTTATAACTATTCTTCTCTTTCCAAAATATATGCTAAAAATAACATGTTTCTCATTTCCTTTAGGTACTGCGTGAGGGGTATGGATTACGGCAAGAATGCCAGATTCAATGTCGCACTCTACCGGAATCTGTTGGATCACTTAGGCCCAGATGACGTACGTCGTAGCTTTTAACTTTTGTTCATTTTAATTATTTATACATTACTTTTGCGCTTACCTGATTTAAATTTTATCGCAGTTCGTCTGGAGACCATATTTGGGTTTGGACCATTCTCCAAATCCAGAGGATGCAGCAACTTGGACTGCAAAGACTGCACTCATTCGGTTCAACATTGTGGAGATGCACCACAGCGACCGTGTGAAGATGCAGTTCGGAATGATCCAAGAGATACCAAGTGATCCAACAGATTTGTCCCCCTGGCATCTAAAAAGGGTCGACGCCCAGTGGGGTCTTACCAACTGGAAAGACTTTGCTCCAGAATGGTGTAAAATGTGGCAAAGGCGTCACCGCTACATCTTGCAATCCCCGGTTTTCCATACTCAAGGTAACATATGACACACTGATCAATATATGTCGTGGTACAGGTCGGTTAGTAACCCAGATATGCACGTGTCTCATCCGAGGTACTTGGTTGACCCACGCACACATTGGGCACAACCCTCGATTCCCCACCAACAAACCCAAAATCCATCAACCTCAAACCAACCCCCAAGAAGAAACAGACCAACAAACACACAACCACATTCCCCACCACAACACAACTACAATCAAATGCCGTACTACCAACCACAATCACCGCCAAACTACCAATACCCGGATATGCCTCAAACCCAACCACAATACCAACCCCAATACCAGCAAACCCACATACCCCATACACAATTTCAGTCTTCCACATATCCCAATATGGCGCCCTCAACATCCAGCCTTAGCCCTGATATGGGAATGTCAGAAGATTATGACCAAGCCGACCAAACCTACCATCAACCACCATATCACCAAACAACCCAACATCCACAATACCAAACACCCCAAGATCCATTTCCTTTCTACCCCCCATACTCAGACGACCAATGCTACCGACCAACCATGGAACCCCACCCACCGCCAACACGACCAAACTTCGAGGGTATGGGTAACCGACTGTACCAGAGCGGATCTTCGAGATATGGAGATCTTACTGATTTTATGGATTCGGATCGCATTGACTTCACTGGGCCATCGACCTTTCCGCAGCAGGAAACGAGACGGCACCCAGCAAGAGAAAGGCGAGGACGGGGATGCGGAACTGGGGGTCATTACCGGGTTCCTGGGGATCACTGATGTATCTTTTTTTTTCCCAGTATTTTTTGTATACATTTTTTTACTGTTCTTTAAATGTAAAACAGTTGAATGTAATTATTTTTTTTTAAATAAAAAATCCATTTTGTTTATCTCTGTCTAATACGCAACGCGCAGGAAAGAAAAAACAAATTTTTTTAACCTAATTTTCTACATAGGCGCCATCTCACTTGGCTTAGGGCTTTCCCTAAGCACTTAGGCGCCAAGTGAGATGGCGCCTCCCTTAAAAAAAGAGGAGCATGCACCAAATGAGATGGCTCCTCCTTTGTGGAGCCATCTCAAACATGGTTATCTGCGTAATTTTTTCCGAAACCCGGTTATTTGCGAAATATTATTTTAATACTTGGTTATTAATAAAAAAAATTCGGAAAGAGTTGAGGCCAGTATTAAGAGCGGCAAGATACAAAAGGATGCTTCGTCTAGTGCCGAGAAGAAGCCTTTTAAGAAGGAGTCCAGTGCAGTTTACAGTTCAAAAAGCCAGAATAGACTTGAGCGCCGCCAAGCAGTCAATGCGGTTGTTATATCAAGACTTGTTGTTGCCTCACAACGCAACAATCAACCAAGAGCCGACAGGCCGCGAAGACAATTCACTCAACTCCATATGACCCTGTCTCAGATTCTGCTGCAGTTGCTAAAGACCGACTTAGTGATTCCGAAGGAAGCCCCGAAGAATCCCAATACAACATCACCGCTGTACAGTCCGAATGCCCACTATGCTTTTCACTCCGATAGCTCGGGGCATGATACGAATGACTGTTGGGTCCTGAAGAATAAGGTACAGGATTTGATTGATGCTAAGGAGATTGAGTTCGAAGCGCCTGAAAAGCCTAATGTTATGACTGCTCCTATGCCCAAGCATGGAGTGAATGTTGTAGATGAAGAATCATTTGTGACTTCCGTAAAAGACATTGCTACTCCCTTGATGACCGTGAAGAAGAACCTTCTGTTAGCCGGTTTATTTCCGGGTTATGGCGAAGATTTCCGTTTGTGTTCCATCCTACCTACTGGTTGCCATCTTTTGAAGTCAGGTGTCTAATGCCTGATGGATAATAAAGAAATTCTGTTTGAGAAGACTGTTGTTCCTTTGGTTCCTGTTGAAGAAATTTCTATAATCACCATTTTCGACAATTCTTCCAAGGCTTCCTCGAGAAAGCCTATTAGAATTACATTTGTTTCGAGAATCGCTCCCTTGATCATTACTGTTCCTGGACCTATCCCCTATACATCAGATAAAGAAGTCCCATGGCACTATGGGACTGATGTCTATTATCACGGGGTTAAACAAGACTTAAAGGATGAAGAGGCTGATACTAATGTCAGCAATATTGTTGGATCTAGTAAAGTCACCCGCAGCGGAAGGCTTTTCTCCCCTGAGATCTCTCCACCAGTTGTTTGGAAGCCTGTTGTTATTTCACCTGCCAATATGTATGCCACTGTCCCTGCTCAAGTTCCCATCCTTACCCCTGTTGCCGAGTCATCTGATACCCGGGGCAAAGGGACCACCGGTGAGCCTGCCCGGACGGAGGCACCGAAGAAAATTACTGTTGAAGCCTCTAGGCAGGAAATAGAGGAAATTTTAAAGATCATCAAGAAAAGCGACTACAATGTAGTCGAACAGCTGGGGCAAAACCCGTCAAAGATCTCTATGTTGTCTTTATTGTTGTGTTCAGAGGCCCATGCTAAGGCTCTGATTGCTTTCCTGAAGACTGTGCACGCGCCGCAGGAGACATCAGCTGATCAGTTTAAAGATTGTGTGGCTAGCTTAACAGCAGATAATGGGTTGGGTTTTTCTGACGCAGATTTGACCGCCAAGGGGAAGAATCACAATGACGCCCTGCATGTCTCCATTGAGTGCAAGGGCACTACCTTAGCTCACGTGTTGGTGGATACTGGATCCTCGTTGAATGTTTTACCCAAGAAAGCACTAGACCGGTTAGACTGTGAAGGGTTGGAGCTGAAACCAAGCAACATTATGGTCAGGGCCTTTGACGGGTCCAAGAGAATGGTACATGGAGAGGTGGATATTCCAGTTAAGGTTGGTTCTTAGATATTCGCGTCTACATTCTATGTGATGGACATTCGGCCATCTTATTCTTGTTTGATGGGTCGCCCGTGGATCCACAAAGCTGGGGCAGTAACTTCTACGCTACACCAGATGCTGAAATACCTAGTGAAGGGGAAATTTTTACAGTGCGAGGAGAAGAGGAGTACATGGTGAGCCACCTCAACTCCTTTCGGTATGTGGAGATGGACGGAGAGTTCATTGAAACCCCATTTCAACATTTCGAAGAAGTCACCCAAACGATGGCATCGAATGAAACTGTTACTGAAGATCCTCCAATGAAAATGGCTTCCCTCAAGGATGCCCGGGCTGTCGTTGAGAAAGAAGCTCAAAGGGTTGTACGCCGTGCACGGATCAGAGGACCTCCCCTATTTATCAACAATTCAGGAGTAAATGCCATTGAAGACGATATTGAAGAATCTGAGTTTGACAGTTGGATCTACCCGACTACTGATGGCGGACTAAGCAATTGGACGGCAAAGGACTTCGTCCCAATTTATTTTATTACCCAGTAATAAGACTTTTGTTTTGAGTTTGTAACAGACAATTTTTAAACTTTATGGCCTGGTGTCTTACCCGAGGCATCGTGGCTTTGTTTGTGAGGGCTTGATATTTGTCATCTCCATATATCATTAATAAAAGCATTGGATGTTTTCTTGCATTACGAATTTTGCGCTCTTTGTTTTTATTTTATCTTGCAAAACAACTATTTTACACACACTCACATATATAGGTCTACATCCACTCTGGATCCCATTGATAACGACTCTGCTACTGCTGGTTATGACTTTGAAAGTCCGATCAACTTAGCCGAAGACGAAGGTGAAGATGATTGCGAAGTGCATGGTGAACTTGCTAGACTGTTACTTCAGGAAGAGAGTCTTATTCAGCCGCTTGAAGAGCCAGTGGAAACAGTGAATCTGGGTACAGAGGTAGATAAGAAGGAGGTCAAGATCGGTGCAAATCTGGAGCCTAGTGTTAAACAATGGTTGATTCAGATGCTACGTGACTATGTTGAGATCTTTTCCTGGTCTTATGAAGATATGCCTGGGTTGGATACCGACATTGTGGTTCACTGATTGCCTACCAAGGAAGACTATCCTCCAGTGAAACAGAAGGTCCACCGAATGCGCCCGGAGATGTCTGAGAAAATCAAGGCTGAGTTTATGAAACAGTTTGATGCCGGTTTTCTAGCAGTTACTTCTTACCCGTAGTGGGTGGCCAACTTGGTTCCAGTGCCGAAGAAGGATGGCAAGGTTCGAATGTGTGTTGACTATAGGGATTTGAACAGGGCAAGTCCCAAGGATGATTTCCCTCTGCCTCATATCGACGTTCTGGTTGACAATACTGCACAACATAAGGTCTTCTCCTTTATGGATGGTTTCTCCGGTTATAATCAGATTAAAATGGCTCCCGAGGATATGGAGAAGACAACCTTTGTTACTCAATAGGGTACCTTTTGCTACAAGGTCATGCCTTTTGGATTGAAGAATGCTGGGGCAACATATCAACGCGCCATGGTCGCTTTGTTCCATGACATGATCCATCATGAGATTGAGGTATACGTTGATGACATGATTGCCAGGTCCCAAACTGAGGAAGAACATCTGGACCACCTTCAGAAGTTATTTGACAGGTTGAAGTTGTACAAGTTGAGGTTAAACCCGAACAAGTGCACCTTCGGGGTAAGATCTGGTAAGCTGCTGGGTTTCGTCGTAAGTGATAAAGGTATTCAGGTGGACCCTGCAAAGGTGAAGGCCATACAGGAAGTCCCAGCTCCCCGAACAGAGAAAGAAGTCAGAGGCTTTTTGGGACGTTTGAACTATATTTCCCGATTCATCTCACGCCTGACTGCTACTTGTGAGCCAATCTTCAAGTTACTGAAGAAATATCAAGTGGTAAGATGGAACGATGAATGTCAGACCGCTTTCGAAAGGATCAAAGAGTATCTCCAAGAGCCTCATATTCTGATGCCTCCAGTTGAAGGGAGACCTTTGATCTTATACTTGACAGTACTCGACAGTTCAATGGGGTGCGTGTTGGGGCAGCATGACGAGTCTAGCCGAAAAGAGCATATTATTTATTACCTTAGCAAAAAGTTTACTGACTGCGAGATCCGATACTCATTTCTTGAGAAAACTTGTTGCGCTTTGTAATGGGCTGCTCGCCGGCTGAGATAGTATATGTTGACTCACACTACTCTATTGATATCAAAGATGGATCCAATCAAGTATATCTTCGAAAAGCATGTCTTGTCCAAAAGAATAGCGAGATGGCAGATGATCTTGACTGAGTATGACATCCAATATACGACCCAAAAGGCAATTAAGGGAAGTGTGTTGGCAGATCATTTGGCGCATCAGGCAGTGGATGATTACCAGTCTATGAACTTTAAATTCCCGAATGAGAATATCATGATAGTGACTGACTGTGAGACACCTGGACCGGATGAAGGACCTGAGGAAGGATCCCGATGGTCTATGTACTTTAATGGAGCTTCAAACGCTTTGGGTAATGGCATTGGCGCCGTGATCATATCTCCTGAAGGCTCTCATACTCCATTCACCGCCCGACTATGTTTCAACTGCACCAACAACATGGCGGAGTATGAAGCGTGCATTATGGGCCTTCGAGCAGCAATTAACCTAAGGATTAAGTTTCTAAGTGTCTTCGGAGATTCCACTCTCGTGATCAGTCAGATCAAAGGCGAGTGGGATACGAAACACCCTAATCTTATTCCTTACAAGGAGTATGTGTTGACGTTGCTTTCACAGTTCGAGGAGATAACTTTTGAACACTTCCCTAGAGAGGAGAATCAGTTAGCGGACGCGCTGGCTATGATGTCTTCTATGTTCAAAGTCAATTGGGACAACGAAGCTCCTCGGATTACCATTGAAAGGTTGGACGAACCTGCACATTGCTGCGACATTGAGACTAAAGAGGTAGCAGATAAACCCTGGTTTCATGAGGTGAAAAGGTATCTTAAGGCTCAGGAATACCCCGAGGGTGCATCTGTTAATGATAAGAAGTTTCTGAGGAGGTTCGTGGCGAATTTCTTCATCAGCAATGGCATTCTTTACAAGCGTAACCATGATTCAACCTTACTGCGTTGTGTGGATAAGAACAAAGCAGAAAGGATCATGATGGAGTTACATGAAGGTACTTTCGGAACTCATTCCAGTGGACACACCATGGCAAAGAGAATCCTACGGGAAGGATATTATTGGTCCACAATGGAAGCCGACTGTTATCAACATTCTCGGACCTGTCACAAGTGCCAAGTCTATGCTGATAAAGTGTACATACCTCCAGTTCCTCTGAACGTCTTGACAGCACCATGGCCTTTTGCAATGTGGGGCATCGACATGATCGGCGAGATCAGACCTACGGCATCTAACGGGCATCGTTTCATCTTGGTAGCTATTGATTACTTCATGAAGTGGGTTAAAGCAGCTTCCTTTGCTACTGTAACCAAGAACGTCGTGGCACGGTTCATTCGGCACAACCTGATTTGTCGATATGGTATACCATAAAGGATTATTACAGACAATGGTACAAATCTCAATAATAAGATGATCACCGAGCTCTGCCAACAGTTCAAGATACAACATCACAACTCTTCTCCCTACCGGTCGAAGATGAATGGGGCTGTAGAAGCGGCTAATAAAAATATCAAGAAGATTGTGCAGAAGATGACGGTGACATACAAAGATTGGCACAAGATGTTACCATTTTCTCTCCATGGGTACCATACCTCAGCGTGGACGTCAACAGGGGCAACACCTTATTCCTTGGTTTATGGCATGGAGGTCGGTTTGCCCATTGAAGTTCAGATACCCTCTCTTCGGATTATGAAAGACGCAGGTTTGAGCGAAGATGACTGGATTCAGACCCAACTTGATCAGCTGAATTTGATCGACGAAAAGAGACTTACTGCTATTTATCATGGTCAGACATACCAAAAACAGATGATCAAGGCATTTAACAAGAAAGTTAGACGACAAGAGTATCAACTTGGGGATCTGGTAATCAAGCGCATTATCTTACCTCAAGGAGATCCCAGGGGAAAATGGACCCCTACCTACGAAGGGCCATTTGTGGTTAAGAACATTTTCTCAGGAGGAGCTATGATTCTAACCACCATGGATGGTGACAACCTTCCTCACCCCGTCAATGCAGACATAGTGAAAAGATACTACGCATAATCAAAGACCCGCTAGGTCGACTGGCCTAGGAAAAAATAAGGGCTTCCCGGCGAACCAAAAGGGTTCGGGAAAAAATAAGGGATGAAAATAAAAAAAATATGTACACTCGACAAGTCGAAAACCTGAAAAGGCGGCTTGGGAAAAAAAGGGTATCCTGGTGGACTGAAAACCCGAAAGGGCTGTCCAGGAAAAAATTAGGGATTAAAGCGTAACACTATGTCTCATTGGATCACCTTGCAACCAGATTTCGATATCGACTATCAAGCTCGGACGACACTAATCAATCTGATCTACCTTCAACCAAGTAGCAAAGTGATGAGATGCTCGAGGACATAAGGGCAATAGCAGAGTTGGAACCCAGTGGGATTATTCACATAGCTGTTTTTCTTTGCTTATTACAAATTGTATAAATTCTATTTGCTCGGAGGCATTCTCTTACTAGGACGTCAGCCTCTTGTACAAAAACGCCTATTTTCAGGCCAAACTTCAAAATCAATACAATTCATTTTCTAATAAATTTCAAACTGGTTTTCCTTTATCTGTTTTGTTTTGCAAAGAACGTCCAATGTTCATTTTTGATATATGCATTTAACAATAATTGTTGCTCATGAATATTTACATGCGAAACATAAGACGATTACTGGTAATATCAGAAGCAGGGGCAAAAGAGAAATGTTCAAACTGTACAGTTGCTCTGTCCACCAGGTACAAGGTAAATTTAGCTGAAGAATATGGCTAAGGTGCATTCACTCCCCGCAGAGTAAGAAAATACAGTAATGTTAACTCTCCCCAACTGAGACTTGCAACCGCAAATGAATCGGTAATATTCTCCCCAAGTAGAGTTCATCTACCATCAGCACTGAAAAATCTTATCATCCCCGGCGGAGTATAAAATATCCCCAGTGGAGTTTGGAAATTCTCCCCAGTACAGTCTGAAAAAGCTTGCCCAATGGAGTGTGGAGAATCATCACCAGTAGACTTTGAAAGGTTATCCCCGGTAGAGCCTAAAAGGTTATCCCCAGTGAAGTCACAACTGAAAGATCATACCCAGTGGAGTTTATCCCTTTCACAAACAAGAATTCAATCCCCGACAGGATTCAGTATCACCAGCAACGGTAATTTATCCCTAGCTGAATTTATCAACAGAATCCTCTACAGAGCATCTCTTCCCCACAGAGTAATCTCCTCGTCAAGTTTATCCCCCAACGGAGTTATCCTCTCCTGCGGGTTTATTCTCACAATCATCTTCATTCGCTATCCCCGGCGGAAATGAAGAATTCAACTCTTTTCTCCAGCAGCTATCCGAGATTTATTTTCCCCAGCTAAAAGCATTACATTTTCATACATCATGACACATGCATATACGCATCATACAACACAATCTCATTTATTTTGAGAACATCATTGCCTGATATATATCATGCATTACATACAACTAACCTTTACCTTTCAGGAAGGATGCAGTTAAATTCTCACAAAATTCAAAGCTATGAAGCTTTTACTCCAGTTGAATTACGGACAAGTTCTTAAAACTCAGCAGAGATGTTATCTCAGTTGAAGTACAGGAAAGATCCTAAATCTCGACAAAGTGTTCCTCCGTTGAATTACAGATGAGTTCCTAAATCTTAGCAGAGAAGTTTTCTCAGTTGAATTACGGGCGAGTTCTTAAATCTCGACGAAGATGTTTCCCTCAAGTCGAATTACTGACAAGTTCTTAAATCTCAGCAGAGATGTTTTTCTCAGTTGAATTACAGACAAGGTCCTAAATCTCGACAAAGTATTCCTCCTTTGAATTACAGACGGGTTCCTAAATCTCAGCAGAGAAGTTTTCTCAGTTGAATTACGGGCAAGTTCTTAAATCTTGACGAAGATGTTTCCCTCCAGTTGAATTACGGACAAGTTCTTAAAACTCAGCAGAGATGTTTTCTCAGTTGAAGTACAGGCAAGTTCCTAAATCTCGACACCCCAGTTAAATTACGGACAAGTTCTTAAATCTCAGCAGAGATGTTTTCTCAGTTGAATTACAGACAAAGTCCTAAATCTCGACAAAGTATTCCTCCGTTGAATTACAGACAGGTTCCTAAATATCAACAGAGAAGTTTTCTCAGTTGAATTACGGGCGAGTTCTTAAATCTCGACGAATATGTTTCCCCAAGTTGAATTACTGACAAGTTCTTAAATCTCAGCAGAGATGTTTCTCTCAGTTGAATTACAGACAAGGTCCTAAATCTCGACAAAGTTCCTCCGTTGAAGTACAGACGAGTTCCTAAATCTCAGCAAAGAAGTTTTCTCAGTTGAATTATGGGTGAGTTCTTAAATCTCGACGAAGATGTTTCCCCATGTCGAATTACTGACAAGTTCTTAAATCTCAACAGAGATGTTTTTCTCAGTTGAATTACAGACAAGTTCCTAAATCTCGACAAAGTGTTCCTCCATTGAATTACAGACGAGTTCCTAAATCTCAACAGAGAAGTTTTCTCAGTTGAATTACGGGCGAGTTCTTAAATCTCGACGAAGATGTTTCCACCTCAGTTAAATTACGGACGAGTTCCTTTCCCTCAACAAAGATCAGACTTCCCCAGCGGGATTTTCCTCGAACAACAGGTATACAAGCTCTCGCTAAGGAATCTCTTATGCGATCGACACTCCTTCAGATGGCATCTTTAATCCCATCTCCCCTTGTCAGCAATCTCCAAATGGTATATGTAAGCCCATTCCCGACATCACAAGGCTGATACCACTTCATGCGAGTGCAAATTTCTGGGCACTCTAGTGTTCAATCATCTTCCACCTTCGGATTATGAAAGGCACAAAAGCGAATCTATATCCTCAGGTTTAAGAAGATTGAACAGGGGAATCTGTTGTACCCCAAAATTTTCCCTCTCATATTTCTCAAAACATTGCAAGAAAAATCTCCAAGTTGCTCAAGGTAGTCCAAGAGTTGGTCAGACAAGCTCTCTCCTAAGGCAGTCTACCCCAAATTAGGGTTTTGTGTTGAATCAAGATCCTTGAGTCCAAATGATCTCAAGTGCTCCCCAATGTCCTAATATGTTCTCAAGATCATCCATGTCAAGTTTCAATCCTTGCAGAGAAAGTTTGCTCAGTCAATTGCTCAAAGGTCCAAAAATCGACTGTGTTAGGGCAAAAGTCAACTGTGACCTACATACAGTCAAAATTCAAGATATTTTTATCAAAATTCTCATTTTGAAGGATATTTCATCATTTTATCAAGGGTTTATCATGATTCATCAAAGATTTCTCAAAATTCATCAAGACTCAAAGTTGCTAAATTAGGGTTTTGTAGGAAAAGTCAACCTAACTTTGACCAAGCATAACTTTCTCATACTTTATGAGAAATTACCCATAAAAATCTCATTTTGAAGAGGATGCAATTCCCTACAATCCATCTTCATATCCCAAGATCAAAAAATGCACTCACAAGAAGTTATGAATTTGGACATTATAGGTCATTTTGAAAAGTCAACAAAAACACCTTATTTGTCAAAGCTTCTAACTTGAGTATGGAATATCAAAATGAGATGAGACCAAAAGGGTTGGTTAGAGGACATCTCAAGATTTCTAAAACGTCCAATAACACCTCCAAAAGTTCAAAATTGAAGAAGTTATGCATTATTGAAGTTGGACTTTTTTGCAAAATTGACAAAAGTCAACTATCCCCAAAACTTCAAATTTTTCCAAATGGGCCCATTCTTTTTCACTTGTTTTGAGTTTGCATTATTTCCCATGTGCTCTAGCTTTAGCCATGTGTCCATATCACATTTTTATTTATTATTTTGATTTTTATTTGAATTAATTTAATTTAAATCAAATCAAATCAAATCAAATCCAAAGCATTGATACCAATGGATTTTTTTGACTGTTTCAGGCTTTAATCACAGCTAGCAAACCATTCCCAATTCGTATCAAGGCATAAGGGTACAAAAAGATTGAAATCAAGCCAAAGTTGGAAGGTTGTAAAAGAAGATCAAATCAAATATTCAATCATTAATGGAGGGAGTTTTGGGCAAAGAATTCAGACCTAATGTATTGTACAATACATAAGGAGGCGAGAGACACAAGAATAAGGGTTGGAGAGCAAGCATAGAGGCGGAACCAAATTTGCAAAAACCAGAAAAACGTGTGACTTCGAAATCAACCCTAGAGGCATCCTCAAGGCTTGGCAAGTGTCTCAATCGTTTATTGGCCATCTCCACAAGAGAAACCAATCCAAACCACGCGTTTTCAAGCTTCCTAGAGCACTGTAAGTCCCTCGCGGATCCGCCATGTTCTTGAAATCGAAAATCATTATTCTTGCATCCATTGATTAAAATAATTGCACATTCTGAATCCACGCATCATTTGCAAGCTTTTGGTATTATTTGATTTTGTTTATTTGACCTATATTGTGATCCACCATAGTTAGGGTTTTCTTGGAGTTTTTGGGGGTTTTTGTTTCAGGTACAATTGATCTTCATGATGGACATGGTTGTGATCAGAAGAGGATGAAGAATCAAACCATGGTCCTGGAATTCATTTATATTGCCTGAGGAAGGATTTAGAGTGAAGCTACGCTTTTAGCTGCGGATAAAAATCCGCAGGTAAAATTTACAGTTCTTAGAGGACAAGGACGAAGTTGTGTCCTCCTCCCATTGGACCATTCAAATACATTGCGCATGTTTTTATTTTCCTGGCCATTAATCTTGTTTTACTATATTATTATTTATTTGTGTTATATTAACAAAGAGAAACAAATGGTGTAGTGGCCACAAGGGGGACTTTCAAGGCGTTGAAGGCTGGAGGTCAGGGGTTCGACCCCTGCCTCCAGCATTTGTTATTTTTCTTAATTCTTTCAGGAAACCATGTGCATATTCAAGTTGGAGGTTCACCATGGACAATCATTATCAAAGCGCCATATGGCCAGATGGCCAGATCTGGTGGCCAAGCCTTGAGGGCACACCATGGACTCAGTCAACGCTCATGCATTGGATCACAAAAGTCCAAACGGGCCAGCACCAATTGGGCCAACAAATTGCTTTCAGCACCTCCCAAAAAAACAGGCCCATTCCCTTTTTCTCTTATATTTATTTATTTTAACTTAATAATTTTATTTTGTTTAATTAATTTCTAACCAATAACAAATTTTCTTTTTATCAAAAATCACCAAAAATACTTTTTATCCAATAAAAATTCAGAATTTCATTTTTTATTAATAAATACTAACTAATTAATTAGGGTATTAATTAGGCAACTTTAATTTATTTTTGTAAATAAATAAAATTAATTAGAATTAATTAGGTTTTAACTACTAATTTAATTATTTTATTTTCTTTCTTAAATTATCAAAAACTCCAAAAATATGTCATTTATTATTTTTTATTAATTAATTTATTTAATTTATAATTTAGTATTTAATTTAGGATTTAATTTCTTTTCTTAAAATAAAACAACAAAAAAAGCATTTTCTTTTAAAAGGGTCAAAACCCTAATCTCGCATCCGATTTAATTTCGCTTCGCGCTTTATTTTTTTCTTTACCCAATTAATGTATCTGCTCCCGATATGTAATATTAAATTAGGACATTCAATTATTGTACCTCTTTGACATTAGGGTTACCGCCTTGTAATTTAATTTCCGCACTTTAAATTCTGCTAATTACAACTGTTAGATGTTTGATAATAGGACTTGCATGACAAGAATGAATGCTTAATCTAAAATCAAATTAGATCACCCTTAACATGTGCAAAGATAAAAATAACTGAAAACAACATACTCGCACATGCGCACTCCTAGGGTACACCCCACTTGATTGCCTTCGTACACGGTCATTGAGTATAGGTCATTTTAGAGGTCGTCCTCTTGTCTAAAAGATCATAGTTGCCTCGAAACGGTTGCCTCGAATATTGTTGCCTCGAACAAATGATCTAAGACATTAGGGTTACCGCTAAGCCAATCTAACATGCTTTAGTGACCGTATGTCCTTCATTCAAATTGACCCTTAAACTCCAACGATGGTGCTACCTACTCACTAATAGTGGGATAACATTGTCTAAAGGAAATTAGCATAGAATGATTCCTTTTTCGAGTAGGTAGATAGTTCTTAGATACTTGCTCATCCAAAAAAAAACTTTTTCACACTTACACTTTTACAAACAAGTTTTCAAAAAAACACTTCATTACGCTCTTTAGGACAGAAGCAAGAGTTAAATCGAAGTTAAAAACCAAAAATCTTTCAAGCCCACAAGCACAAAGAAAACATTTTGAAAATGATGAGCAAGTACCTAAGATCACGTAGATAACTACGGATAGAAAGGGTGCTAATACCTTCCCTTTCTATAATCTACCCCCCATACCTAGAAAATCTCAAAAAAAGGAATTTTTCAGTACTTTTTTTCCTTTCCTTGTTGGATAAAATAAAAGTCGGTGGCGACTCTTGCTTACCGCGACATTTTGCAGAAACAAACGCAAAACGCAAACCAGCATTCCAAAAAACAGTCAGTTCTCCCACCGTATCATACGCATCGATGCCAAACCATGAAAAAAGTGTTAATGTAGTTGATGATATCACTTTCGTTTCCTCCATTGAAGATTTAACCACTCCGTTAATTATCATGAAGATTAACTTGTTAAATTTCCGGGTTTTCCCTGGTGTTTTAAAGATTGTATCTACTGTAATCAACAAGTGAGTGGGTGCAAGCGATTAAAGGAAGGTGTGCAATGCTTGGTAAATAGTCATGATATTTTATTTGAAAAGGTTCCTGCCATTAAGAGTTTGACCAACAGAATTGAAGACCTGTCAGTGATAACAATTTCCAATAAGCCTTTTAGGATCCCCTCAAATGGTCCTATTAGGATTTCAAATGAACCAACCATCGCCCCTTTAATAATCATTGTCGCTGGGCCCATCCCCTATTCCTCTGACAGAGCAGTTCCATGGAACTATGGTGCTGAGGTTTATTACCATGGAACTAGTAAAGTAACGAGAACAGGGAGGATCTTTCCCTTGATATTTCACCACCCGTTGTTACAACGATTCTCGCCTTCATAACCAATAACAAGTCCAGTACCAACACCAAAGACAAAGAAAGAGAAGGCGAGCCTTTTAGGATAGAGGCACCTACCAAAGAGGCTAATGCTGAAGAACCCTCCAATCAAGAGATGGAGGAAATTTTGAAAATCATAAAGAAAAGTGACTTTAAAATAGTGGAGTAGGTGGGGAAGACCCCTTCCAAAATTTCCATGCTGTCATTATTACTGTGTTCAGACATTCATGCCCAAGCCTTGATCAAATTCTTAAATAAGACCCACGTACCTCAAGAAACCACCACTGACCAGTTTGAGAATTGTGTGGCAAGTTTAACGGCCGATAACATATTAGGATTCTCTGATGCCGATATGACTTCTATGGGAAGTTTTGTACCCCAAAATTTTCCCTCCCATATTTCTCAATACATTTCAAGTGAGATCCTAAAATTGCTCAAGGAAGTCCAAGGGTTGACCAGACAAACTCTCTCATAAGGTAGTCTACCTCAAAATTAGGGTTTCAGTTTGCATCAAGATGCTTGAGTCCAAAGGGTCTCAAATTCTCATCATTGTCCTAATATGTTCTCAAGATCATCCATGTCAAGTTTCAAGCTTTGCAGAGGAAGTTTGCTCAGTCAATTGCTCAAAAGCTCAAAAATCAACTGTGCTAGGGTTAAAGTCAATTGTGGCCCACACACAGTCAAACTTCAAGATTTTTGGTCAACATCCTCATTTTGAAGTGTTATTCATCATTTTATCAAGGGTTGATCATGATTCATCAAGGGTTGCTCACAATTCATCAAAACCCAAGAGTTGTTAAATTAGGGTTTTGCAGGAAAAGTCAACTCAACTTTGACCAAGCATAAATTTCTCATACTTTATTGGAAATGACCCATAAAAAGCTCATTTTTAATATAATACAATTCCCTACAATTCATCTTCAGCTCCAAAGTTCAAAATATGCACTTACAAAAAGATATGAATTTTGACATTATAGGTTATTTTGAAAATTCAACAAAAACACCTTTTATGTCAAAGCTTCATACATGAACATGGAAGACTCAATTGAGATGATACCAAAATGGTTGCTTAGAGGACATCTTTAGCTTTCAAAAAAGTAAAAGAACACATCCCTAGGGTCAAAATTGAAGGAGTTATGCATTGGTGAAGTTGACCTTTTTTGCAAAATTGCCAAAAGTCAAATATGCCTCAAATTGCAATTTTTGCCAAATGGGCCCAAATTTTTGTGTTGGTTCTGAGTTTGTAACATGGTCCACGACCCATGATCCTTCCCACTTGCCTTTATTTTATTTTTACCATTTATTTTGCTTTTTACTTCAATTAAATCAAAATAAAATCATGGAAATATCAAATTCATTTAAACCTTGAGATTTTGTGCATATTTCAGGTCCCTTATACAGCTAGCAATAGAATCAAATCGTGCAAGGAATGTATATGCATAAAAAGATTGGTTTTAGGCTTATTTTGGAAAGATCTTCATGGGAATCAAATCATGATCCAAGACCATAATTGAAAAAGATTGGATGCACATTTGCAAACCTAATTCTATCAGTGATATATATTGAACGTTTGCAGACCAAAGAAAGAAGGTTGGAGAGGCGTGAAAGTCTGAAGAAATCACTTGGAAAATTCAAGAAAAGTAGAAATTTGTTTTCATACTTCCAGGCGCTGTCAAGTCATTCCAAGCATTCCTTTCACTTGCTGCACGTTCCAGGAATCCATCCCAATCCTTAGCAAGCAATTTCGTATACAAAAACTCACTGTAAGCATCTCACGACCTTGGCACTTTCTTGAAATTCAATATCATGATTCTGGCATATGTAGCATGAATTATTTATATATTCTTGTTCATTGAAGCATTTGCAAGTTGTTGGTAATGATTAATTGCATTTTTGCTAACAATACAGAGATATGCCATTGTTAGGTTTTCTTGGGTCGTTTTAGGGTCTTTTCATACAAGAACAATTGGTCCAAACAGAGGAGACCATTGTGATCAGCAAATCAAACCCATTTGATCCATGGTCTTGAATTTTATTTATATTGTTTGTATGTAATTTCTGATATGCACAGGGTTACAGTTACAGCGCCATATCCGTAGGTAAAAGTTCTGAGTTTTAAACGACAGATCCAGGGAAGAAGACGATAGCGTGTCACCACTTTACTGGCCGGTTTAAATTCTGGCGCGTTTATTCTGGCCAGAAACCTATAGTTCTAATCTGTTGGTTTGTTTCTTTATGTTGGTAAACTAACACCCAGCGCAGTTGTTCAGAAGGAGGAAGTCAGAAATTCATGATTCTGGGTTCGATCCCAGGCGTGACCCTCTGGAATTTTTTCCCTTTGTTTTCACCAGATCCAGCGCCTATATCTGCTGGGGGTTATCTTCTGATTTCATCAACTAGGACCGGATCAAGCATCCCCTAGGCATTATCCTCTGGATCCATCAGTCTCAGTCAGATCCAGCGCACCTCGTCTTCTGATGGTCATAATCTGCCGGATCCGCTAGCCAGGAACAGGTCCAGTATCACCATCCTATGGACCATCATCTTCTAGACCACCATCCTCTGAATCATCATCCTCTGATCAGAGCCGCTGGCAGTAGGCCCTTGGGTTATTTCTTTTACTTTTTTTATTACTCTTCTTCAATAATAAAATAATTTCTTTTTTTCCCAATCAAAATTCATAAAATCAACTTTTCACCAAATTTGGTTTAGGCTTATTTTTTATCAAAAATTAATTTAATTTAATCAGTGTAATTTAATTTTAAGGTAACTTTAATTCTTTTGTAAATAAATTAAAACAAACTAGAAAATTAGGTTTTATTTGATTTAACTTTTATTTTCTTAAAAATAACCCAAAAAATATTTTTTCCTTTAATTAGGTTTGGACGGGGTCAAAACCCTAATTTTTTTCTTATTCTCGTTTCGTCGCGCGCGTTTATTTATTTTTGAAATATTAATGTAACTGCTCATGGGATGTAATAGTTTAATTAGGACTTTTCGTTTATTTATCGTTTTTACGGGTTTTTTAGCTATGTAATTAATCCCCCTACCCGAAGCCTTGTAATAGCGTAGCTTTATTTCTCACATTTTAATTTCCGCAAATATTAACTGTTAGATGTATGATAATAGGGTTGCATGACAAGAATGTATGTTAATTTTAAAATGGTTAGAAAACCCTAAATGTGCAAAGATAATAACTTGAAATTGAATCACTCGCACATGTGCACTCCTAGGGTGTACTCTCACTTCGGTTGCCTTCGGTAAACAGTCATTAAGTATAGGGTGTTTTAGTGGTCGCCTTCCTATCTAAATAAAGATCAAAAGTTCCATTCGGAAATGTTGCCTTGGAAATGTTGCCTCGAATATGATCTTAAGACATTAGGGTTATTACTAAGACATCCTAACGTTGCTTTAGTGGTCGTACATCCCTTTCGAATTGACCCTTACAATTACAATGATGGTGCTACCTACTCACTAATAGTGGGATAGCGCTGTCTAAAGGAAACAAGAACAGAAAACATTCTTTTTCGAGTAGGTAGATGCTAGTAGGTACTTGCTCATAATAAACTTTTCACACCATACACTTTTCAAACAAAGTTTTCAAAAACACTTCATAACACTCTTGAAGACAGAAGCAAGGTTTAAATCAAAGTAAAACAAAAAAAATTCAAACACACAAACACGGAAGCAATTTTCAAAATGATGAGCAAGTACCTAAGAGCCCTTGGAAAACCACGGATAGAAAGAGTGCTAATACCTTCCCTTTCTATAATCTACCCTCCGTACTCAAAATCTCGAAAAAGGAATTTTTCTGTGCTTTTTTCCTTTCCAATTGGATAAAATAAAAGTCGGTGGCGACTCTTGCTTACCGCGACATTTTGCGAATAAAAAACACAAAACGCAAACCAGCATTTCAAAATAGTCGGTTCTGCCACCGTATCACATGAAGAAATCACAACAAAGCCTTACATATCTTTGTTGAATGCAAGGGGACTACCCTAGCTCATGTCTTAGTTGATACTGGCTCATCGTTAAATGTTATACCCAAGGGTGCTTTGGATCACATGGATTGTGAAGGACTGGTTTTAAAGCCAAGCGATATTGTCGTGAGGGCTTTTGATGGGACTAAGAGATTGGTTCATGGAGAGGTGGATCTACCAATTAAGGTTGGCTCACAGACTTTCAAATCTACCTTTTACATAATAGACATATGTCCCGCCTATTCTTGTCTACTTGGACGCCCTTGGATCCATGGGGCAGGGGCAGTGACATCCACCCTTCATCAAAAACTAAAGTATCCAGTCCAATGGAAGATCGTTATTGTCAGCGGTGAAGAAGAATTTATGGTGAGCCATCTTAATTCCTTCAAATATGTTGAAATGGATGGCGAATTCATAGAAACTCCATGTCAGGCCTTTGAAATAGTTCCTCCTATGGTCTTTGCCACCAAAGCCTCCTCCATTGTGTCAAAAGCTAATAAAGTTGTACCAAGAATGATTTCGCTCAAGGATGCCCGTGCCATGGTCGAGGAGGGAGATTGTACTATCTGGGGCCAACTTCCCGACATCCCGTTTAAAACAGACAAGTTCAGATTGAGTATCACCATTCAAGCTCAAAAATAGGTTAGACGCGCTCGTGTGGGAAAGATACCTCCCTGCATCAGAAATCATAAAGTAAATGTTGCAGAAGATTCTGACAATGAATTCCCTTTTGAGGAATGGATCTACCCTACTGTCAAAGGAAATCTCACCAACTGGTAGGAAAAAGACTTCACACTAATATCCTTCATAGAGGAGTAATTATTGTTTACCATTTTCTTCCAATTCAAGAATTTATGTATGTAATCTTAAATTCCAAAGCAATGACTTTTAATACATGTGCCTTGTCCGGGACACTTTGGGCTATTTTGTTAAAGGGTTTTGTTCATGTTCATCTATCATATGATCATTTAATATAAACCATTGGACCTTATGGCATTTAAATTTTCGCGTTCATTGTCTTTCTTTCCCTTTATTGCATTTTTCTCAAAATAGCCATGTACCTTACATGCACACACACACACTTGCAGA
Organism: Vicia faba; assembly: GCA_948472305.1. NCBI lineage: Eukaryota > Viridiplantae > Streptophyta > Magnoliopsida > Fabales > Fabaceae > Vicia > Vicia faba. Next base: position 1,647,595,142 of record OX451737.1, on the reverse strand, counting down.
TCGTCATCCACTCCGGATCTTATTGCCCATGACTCTACTATTGCCAGTTATGATTTCAAACATCCAGTTAACCGAGTCGAAGGCGAAGGCGAGGAAGATTGTGAAATACCAGGAGAATTATCCAGACTTCTAATGCAAAAAGAGAAAGCTATTCAACCTCACGAAGAATTGGTCGAAGTTATCAACTTAGGCACAGAGACAGATAAAAGAGAGGTCTGGTGCCAACCTAAAAAATGGTATTAAGAGCAGATTGGTTTAGATGTTACATGATTACATTGAAGTGTTTTCTTGGTCGTATGAAGATATGCTCGGGTTGGATACCGATATTGTGGTGCATCGTCTGCCAATGAAGGAATATTACCCCCTGTTAAGCAAAAGGTTTGTCGCATCGGCCTGACATGTCCGAAAAGATAAAAGTTGAGGTAATGAAGTAGTTTGATGCAGGTTTTATGGCTGTCACATCTTATCCTCAATGGGTGGCAAATGTGGTCCCTGTGCCATAGAAAGATGGAAAGGTTCGCATGTGTGTGGATTATAGAGATCTGAATAGGGCAAGCCCCAAGGATGATTTCCCTCTACCACATATTGACGTCTTGGTTGACAATACCGCTCAACATAAAGTCTTCTCCTTCATGGATGGATTTTATGGCTACAACCAAATCAAGATGGCTCCCAAAGACATGGAAAAGACCACTTTTGTTACATAATGGGGCTATTTTGTTATAAAGTTATGCCATTTGGATTAAAGAATGTAGGGGCAACATATCAAAGGGCTATGGTAACTTTATTTCATGATATGATTCATCATGAAATAGAATTCTATGTGGATGATATGATTGCAAGATCGTAAACCAAAGAAGAGCATATCGATCACATACACAAGCTATTTGAGAGGCTAAAGAAGTACAAATTGAGGTTGAATCCTAATAAATGCACATTCGAAGTAAGGTCTGGAAAGCTTCTAAATTTCATCGTCAGTGGCAAAGGAATCGAAGTTGATCCTGCAAAAGTAAAGGCCATTCAAGAAATGCCAATTCCCCATTTTGAAAAGGAGGTCAGGGGATTCTTGGATCGTCTTAATTACATTGCTCGCTTCATCTCTCATTTAACTGCTACTTGTGAGCCAATCTTCAAACTCTTGAAGAAAGATCAAGTAGTCAAATGGAACGACAAATTCCAAGTTGCCTTCAACAAAATCAAGGAATTTTGAAAGAGCCTTATATCCTCATGCCTCCAGTTGAAGGAAGACCTTTAATCATGTACTTGACTATGCTAGAGAATTCTATGGCGTGTGTGTTGGGCCAACATGACGAGTCTGGCCGAAAAGAGCATGCAATTTACTACCTGAGCAAAAAGTTTACCGACTGTGAAACCAGATATTCACTACTCGAGAAAACTTGTTGTACTCTGGCATGGGATGCTCGCCAGCTAAGACAGTATATGTTGACTCACACCACTCTATTGATCTCTAAAATGGATGCTATCAAATACATCTTTGAAAAGCCTGCTCTCTCCGGACGGATAACTAGATGACAAATGATTCTGACTGAATATGACTTCCAGTATACAACATAAATGGCCATCAAAGGAAGTATATTAGCAGATCATTTGGCTCACCAAGATGTTAATGGCTATCAATCTATGAACTTTGAATTCCCGGGATGAGAATATCATGTTAGTGATCGACTGTACAAAGCCTGGACCATATGAGGGACCTGAACAAGGATTCTGATGGACTATGGTTTTTAATGGGGCCTCCAATGCTCAGGGTAACAGAATTGGTGTTGTGATAATCTCTCCTGAAGGTTGTCACACTCCTTTCACTGCTAGATTATGCTTCGATTGTACGAATAAACATGGCTAAGTATAAAGCATGCATCTTAGGTCTGAAAGCTGCCATTGACTTGAGGATCAAACACTTGGAGGTATTTGGAGATTTCGCTCTAGTAATGAGCCAAGTAAAGGGAGAATGGGACACCAAGCATCCTAACATCATTCCCTATAAAGAGCTTGTGTTAAATCTAATTCCATACTTCGAGGAGATCACCTGTGAGCATTTCCCTAGGGAGGAAAATCGGTTAGCCGACGCTTTGGCCATAATGTCTTCCATGTTTAGGGTCCAATGGGACAACGAATCTCCTATGATAACAATCAAAAGATTCGACGAACCTGCACACTGCTATGAGCTTAACACTGACAAAAATAAGCCATGGTATCATGAGGTGAAAATATATCTTGAAGCACAAGAATACCCTAAAGGGGCTTCCGTCAATGATAAGATGTTTTTGCGAAGATTCTCAGCTAAATTCTTTCTAAGCAATGGAACCCTGTACAAGCGCAATCATGATTCTACTCTACTCTGGTGTATGGACAAGAAGGAGGCAGAGAAAATTATGGAAGACATGCACGATGGCCTCTTCAGGACTCACTCTAGTGGTCATACTATGGCCAAGAAAATCATGAGGGTTGGTTACTATTGTTCCACAATGGAAACTGATTGTCATCATCACTCAAGAACTTGCCATAAATGTAAAATTTATGCTGACAAGGTCCATGTACCACCTATTCCCTTAAATGTCATGACTGCTCCGTGGCCGTTTGCGATGTGGGGCATTGATATGATTGGAGAAATCAAATATATTGCCTCAAATGGACACTCTTTCATTCTTGTTGCCATTGATTATTTTACCAAGTGGGTCGAAGCAACTTCATATGCCTCAGTTACCAAGAACATTGTAGCTAGGTTTATTAAGCATAATCTCATCTGATTTTATGGCATCCCCGAAAGGATTATCACTGACAATGGAACTAATCTCAACAATGTTATGATTACGGAACTTTGTACCCAATTCAAAATCAAGCATCACAATTCTTCTCCATATAGACCCAAGATGAATGGCGCAGTGGAAGCTGCCAATAAAAATATCAAGAAGATTGCGCAAAAGATGGTGGTAACCTACAAATATTGGCATGAGATGTTACCATTTTCTCTCCATGGCTATCGTACTTCGACTCGCACGTTAACTGGGGCAACTCCTTTCTCTTTGGTCTATGGCATGGAAGTCGTCTTGCCCATAGAAGTTCAAATTCCTTCTTTAAGGATAATGAAAGAAGCTGGTCTAGGCGAGGATGAATGGATTCAGACTAGGTTGGATCAAATGAACTTGATCAACGAGAAACGACTGACTGTTATTTTCCATGGTCAGATGTATCAAAGGCATATAATCAAAGCGTTCAACAAAAAGATCAAGCCTCGAGTGTATCAAACTGGCGAATTGGTAATAAAATGCATCATTCTTCCACAAAGTGACCCCAAGGGCAAATGGACTCCCACTGACGAAGGACCATTATTGTAAAGAAAGTCTTCTCTGGTGGTGCCATGATGCTGACTACTATGGATTGTAAAGATTTCCCACATCCCGTAAATGCGGACATAGTTAAAAAAAAATACTATGCATAAAATGACCCGCTAGGTTGACACACCTAGGCAAAAATAAGAGCATCCCGGCGAACCAAAAGGGTTCCGGAAAAAATTAGGGGTATGTGCAAAAGATTATACACCCGGCAAGTTGAAAACCTGAAAGGGCGACTTGGGCAAAAATGGGTATCCTGGTGGGCTGAAAACCCGAAAGGGCGATCCAAGAAAAAGTTAAGGATTAAAGAATATGATTATGTCCCGTGGAATCTCTATAGCCAATTTTATTACCAAAAATCCGAAAGTTCAAATGGTCTAAAATTAATCCAATTGACTTCGTTCAATGGCAAAGGTTTATTCAAAGACATAAAGGCCATAGCAGTGTAGCGACAATGAGATCACTTTCACACGGATATTACTTTTTTTGTTTTCACTCTGTACACTTTTCATTTCTTTTGGCAATTTCCTCTTACTAGGATTTCTGTCTCGTTGTACAAAGAGCCTATTTATGGGTAAAACATCAATACAAATATACTTTGAAGTACAAACCTTTTGTTTTTTTGGTTTTAAATACGAAGAAGTCCAATGACTAAAATTGAATGAACATATGCATACAAATATGATTAAACTTTTTAGCAAACATATGTTTCAAAAAAAACATATCCCTAGTTACATTCCAGACATCCCCACAGAGATTTTCCATTAGCATTATCCTCACTAAGTTAGATTCATGAACTCCCCAGTCAGAGTTTCAATCCCTGGAAAACTCTATTCCCAGCTGAGTTGGTCATAAAAATAAGTCTTGAGGAGTTTTGTCAAAAGAATACATTTCCCTCAATAACTCATCAAATATTCCTCAACAGGGTTTATTTCCCCAACAAACAACAAATTCCCCAGTTGAGTCTGTCTTACCCAACTGAGTATGTCTTCCACAACTGATTTTTTCCTCTCCAGCTTGAGTTTACCTCTCAAACTATTAAGAATCAATGGATCACAACCCCTAATCCCTAGTGAAGTCACCAATAGTGTCTTTGATATTTCCGAAAGTTGCTGAAAAGCCTGGAACCCGACTAGATAATAGTCAACTTCATCCTTTCAAGCAAGTTACTACGAAACCTGGACCCGACCAGATACTAGTTCAACTTCACCCTACCCTCAATTCACTATGAAGAATGGGTCCGACCAAATAACAGTAAAACCATTTTTTCCAAGTTGCTGAAGCCTGGACCCGACCAGATAACAGTTAACCACTAGTCCAACTTACTGTGAAGACCGAATCCGACCAGATAACAGTAAACCATAATTCCAAGTTACTAAAGCCTGGGCTCGACTAGATAATAGTTTAACTTCTTTATTTGCTGAAGCCCGGATCCAACCGGGTAACAATGAACCCCCTTTTAAGTTGCTGAAGCCTAGACCCGACCAGATAACAGTTAACCACCAGACCAACTTACTATGAAGAGCGGATCCGACCGGATAACAGTAAACCATAATTCCAAGTTACTGAAGCCTGGACCCGACCAGATAACAATTAATCTCGTTCCAAGTTGTTGAATCCCAGATCCGACTGGATAACAGTCAATCCCATTTTTAAAGTTGTTAAAGCCTGGTGTGATACGGTGGGAGAACTGACTTGAGGTTTTTGCATTTTGTGTTTGCAAATGTTGCGGTTTAGCAAGAGTCGCCACCGACTTTTATTTTATCCAATAAGGAAAGGTGAAAAGCACAGGAAAGACCTTTTAGAGATGTTTTTGAGTTCGGGGGGTAGATTATGAAAAGGGAAGGTATTAGCACCCTTTTCATCCATGGTTTTCCATGGGCTCTTAGTTACTTGCTAGATCACTTGCTTTTGTTTGAATGTGCTTGTGGTGTGTGGTTTTTTGAAAGTATATTGAAAATGTAACTTTGTAATGGTTCACGTTTCTATAAGAACGCCTACAAAGTGTTTGTTTCGAAAATAGTCCAAAAGTGTGTTTGTGAGATGTGTTTTTGAAAGTATTTTGAAAATGGAACTTCGTAACGATTCTCATTTCTATAAGAATGCATACAAAGTGTTTGTTTCAAAAATAGTTCAAAGATGAGAGTATGGGTGTATAAATGTTTTTGTTGTGAGCAAGCGAGTAACTAAGAGCGAATCTACCTACTCGAAAGGTCTTAAATGTGATTTTCCTCCTCCTTTAGATGTGGTTGTCTTAACATTGATTTGGTAAGAAGCCCCATCGTTGGATATGAAGGGACGGGAGTTGGGACGTTTGTATAGTCATAGAAGGCAACATATGGGACGTTTTAGCAATGTTGTTTTAGGGACTAGATCGTTTACCGAAGGCAACATCGAGGGTCATCGAGGGACTGTGATCTTTTATCGAGGGTCTTTTGCTAAAATTCCCATGTTCGAAGGACATGACTATTTTCCGATAGGCAACAAGTGGAATTACCTTAAGGGTGTAAGTGTGCAAATGTGTTTTATTTGCATGCATTTTTGTCTTGATTAAGGGTTGTCTACTTGTTGATTTTATCTTGCTATACACGCCTAATTACTAGCATTTGTACAAAGTAAATAAAATGCAGAAAGATAACATCCTACGCTATTACAACCATATCGAAAGGCATAAAAAGTATGAAGGAAAAAATAAGATAAAAGTAAGAAAAATGGGTGTCTTTTGATTGGGGGGAAGCAGCCTTCGATTTACATTCTGTTGGCCTCCTTCAATTGGGGTTGGCAACAGCAAAGTCACGTATTTCGATTGGGCCTTGGAAGGGGCGAGGTCCTGTCCTTCGATTGGGAAATGGCAGCAGCAAGTTGTATCCTTCGACTGGGGCCTGGAAGCCAGTGTATGGCGAAGCCTTCTGGTTCTGCCTTGTTGCCTTCTTCGACTGGAGATCGAAAGAAGTGAGGGAATGTCTTTCGACTGAGCCTGGAAGTCAACATGGTTTTCCTCCTGATTGTCTCTTTCGTTTGACCTGGAGAAAGAGGGTAGAAGCCAGAAGCTTCGTTTCCTATTTCCTGTTTCCTGTTTCTTTCATTTAAAGCATTAAATGGCAACATGGCCTGAGGCCATGCTAGTATTTGTCTTATAAACATTTTAATAGTTAAAGCAAGTTCAGGTAAACAAAAAGCAAAATGAAAGGGTTAACTTTAAAAAAAACATGTTAAAAGGGTGGAAACGAAAGGAACAATGGTATATACATGCTTGAAACGAACGAAAAGATTATTTACATGTTATGCCATGAAATGAAAGGTTCAAGGGTAAGAGTGACTTACCTTGATGGAGGCTTTGAATGGGTGTGGGACCTTGAGTGGAGGCCCAGGGTTCTGGATTTGAAAGAGAGGGCCAATAGTTGTGCTTAGAATGCTGGATTTGAAGGAAGGGAAGAAACAAGTCTTATGTTTCTTTCCAAAACTGGATTCGAAGGATACTGAAGAGTACTTGTTCTTCAGAATCGAAGGAAGTAAGTATGTGATTCTGGGCTTTTTGTGATTTCTCAAGTGTTGATGAACTTGAGAGTTTTATTGTGTTTGAGAAAATTTGGGGGATTCGTTCCTCTGGTCCAAAGATCCTCCCTTAGCTTTGTAAATGTTCCTCTATTTATAGAGAAAGAATGGACATGTTGTCCAAAGCCAGCCTTGCAAAGAAATGATAAAATAATGTAACGTGAAAGTACATGTGGGGGGCCTCTTGGCAGTTGGGGTGCAGAAGATGTGACTTATGCTTCTGGCCTTGCTTGTGCTCAGACCAAAATCAGGTTGAAAGCTGATTTTGTGACTAAAGTACTCTCTCTGATTATGTAAAGACTTGGAAGCAACATATCCTGGCAAACGAGATTTGGTCTTGAGTCAAATGCAAGAGTGAGATCAAAGCACACCTGTTCGAAGGAAGCCTTTGCCTCAGTCGAAGCTTGTGGTCGAAACAAGATAATGCCCAGTCGAAGCTTGTATCGAAGAAAACATATTTCCAAATTGAAAGCTCATGCTCGAAGGAAGCATATTGCCCAATGGAAGCTTGGGTCGAAACAAACATAAAGGGAGTCATTGCCTTTTAGCGCGAGGGAAGTTCCTGGCTTCTGAGTTGAAGGGTATTACCAAGTTGCATTCGAAGGAGGCTCTTGCTCAAAATGAAGGATGTAATCCAAGTTGCATTCGAAGGAGGCCAAGAGTCAATCGAAGGGTGCTGAACCGAAGAAGACCTGTTTTCCTCTAAATTTGTCAAAATGTTATTTTTATTTGTTTTCTCTATTTTTGACAGTTTCCTTTTAATTTTGGTATTGGAAAATCCCAATGCACTTGTTCAAGCTTGAACCTTGAAATCCTTGTAAGAAAAGCCTTGAGAATTGAGAGGGAAAATTTTGGGGTACAACACCTGGACTCGACCAGATAACAGTTAATCTTGTTCCAAGTTGTTGAAACCCGGATCCAACCGGATAACAGTCAATCCCATTTTTAAAGTTGCTGAAGCCTGGACCAGACCAGATAACAATTAACCTCCAGTTCAAATTGTTAAAACCTGGACCCGACCAGATAGCAGTTTGACTTTTGCAAATCATTAAACAAAACTCCTCTTCCCCAGTAGATTGTTCTACAATCCCTGACAAGTTACTGTAAAACCTGGAAAATAACCAGATAACCGCCAACTTCTCAATCCCCAGCAAGTCATTGTGAAACCTGGAGTCCGACCAGATAACAACTGACTTTCAAGAGATAATTCTCCAGTAGAGCAATAGACAATTAAGACTCCTGAGATATTTTCCCCAAACAGGAGATCAACATTCTCCTCGGAGTCTTCTCAAACAAAACAACATTCCTCAACAGAAACATCCTAAAACAAAGTTTGAAGAGGAGCGTGCCCTTCATCCCCAGCAACAGTCCGGGATTCAGTTTCCCAAGGCTCCCCAGCATTTGTCAAGGATTTATTTTCCCAGAAAAGGATGCACTTCAAACATATTTCATCTTCATGCATCATACAGCAAACGCATACAACATAATCTCATTTATTTTGAGAGCACCATTACGCCATGCATATTTCTGCATGCAACTAACTCTCTTCCTTGCAGGAAAATACAGGCAAAACAAATACCTTTTCTATCACTATGGATAGCATCTGTAAGCCCGTTTCAAACTAATCTCCATCATCTCTCCAAATGGCATCTATAAGCCAATTCCCAATTCAACACGTCAAAGGCAAATTTCTGGGCATTTTAAGTGTTCAATCATCTTTCACCTTCAAGTCACGAAAGGCAGATCTGCCAATCTCACTCTTCAGGCTCAAGAAGATTGAACAGGGGCAGCTGTTGTACCCCAAAATTTGCCCTCTCATTTCTCAAGGCATTTTCTCACAAGAATTTTCAAAAGCTCAAAATTTGCACAAATACAAAGCAGCCAAAAAGGGGAAAACAGATTAAAATGATTTTTGACAAAATTGAAGAAAAAAAGGTTCCTTCGACTCATTCATCCTTCGACTTAACATTTTGGCTTCTTCGACGCAACCTTGATTCACACGCTTCAACTGAACATGAGGCCTCCTGCATGCAAGCTTTAAACTCGGGGAGCAATGACCTCCTGCAGTTTTGCTTTGATTCACTGAAATGGCCCCTGTATACAAGCTTCAATTCAGAGAGCAATGGCCTCCTGAATGTTTGCCTCACAAAGCATTTGCCTTCTGCATGCTAGCTTCGATTAGGAATTATGACCTTCATATTAGCTTCCTTCGATTCAGAAAGAGATGACCTTCTGAAATCTTTCTTAGATTCAGAGGGCAATGGCCTTCTGAAGGTTTTCCATTGAAACAAAGCATAAACCTCCTGCATTTTGGTTTCAATTGCACCATTAGCTCCGTATGTGTTTGCTTTGATTCACAAAGCAAGAGTTTTTCCTCATGTTAGCTTGCACAAGGCATTGTCACCTGCATGTCTCCTTCGAATACACCTACATGTTGGCTTTGAATCAATCTTCAGGATTGCTTCAAATCCACTTTCATGTAAACCTTTGAATCCTCCTACAAACTTGTATGCACAAGGCAGGAGTTTCTCTCATGCTAGCACCCATAAATAAATTATTCCCTTTTAAATTGCTTCGAATACACCAACGAACTGGCTTCGAATCAACCTTCTGGATTGTTTGAAGTCACCTTCATATCACTTTCGAATCCACCTTTCAAGATTGTCTTGAATCACTTTTATACCACCTTCGAATCCATCTGCAAACCCTTCAACACACATAGCGTTGCATTATGATACACAACTTGGTGGCCCATTCGAAGGACTTGCCATGGTTGGGAAATGATTGGTTTTGTTTACTTCTGGGTCTGGTCGAAAGTTTGGGCTTAATTGATCAAAAGCAATAAGACTCAATGGCATATTCAGCTGAAGGTGGCCCATTCGAAAAACACACAGTTGGCCCATTCGAAGGATACACAACTGGTGGAAACAAATGATGTTTTGATTAAATTTGGTCGAAGGCTATGGAAAAATGAAGAATTCGATTCAAAGAGTCAAGTTGTCCATAGGTCAGGCTACATAGGCCTCCAACTTGTGCCACACTTGCCCCCTATAAACTAGGAGCCACCCATCTCAACCATTGATTTTATTGCTTTTATCTTGGGATTATAGAAATTTGACATAAGTGGATGTTGGCTTTTCAAAGAAACTATATTTTATTTCTTCACAAAGCTGCTCATTCAAAAAATTTCTCTATAAATAGAGAGTTCATTTTGCACTTCAAAGGGGCAGAAAAAAGAGAAAGAAAGAAAGAAGAACGTTGAAGAGGATTTTGGTTGTTTGGAAATAATCCTCAAGAACTCTCAAAACTCTAAAACACTTAACACCCTCCTAAACCCAGAACTTGAAGAAACACCACACTTGTTTCTTTAAAATCCAGAAATAAATAAATACAAATCAACTTTTCTTAGTTTTCGAATCTAGCCAAAGAAACACCACATTTGTTTCTTCCCCTTCAAATTCAAGAAAGCCCAGAGAAACAACTCAAGTCCAAGACCCATATTCCAGCTTCAAGAAAGGTAAGTTCTCTTGACCTTAACTTTTCGTTTCAAGTACAACATGTGAATAATCATTTCTTTTCGTTTCAAGCATTATCATTGTCTTTTTTTTGTCTTCGTTTCCACCTTCTTCGTTTGCTTTCTTGGCTAAGTCTTTTGGTTCATTTTCTTTATTTATCAAACATATTATTAAGAATTAATCCGGCCATGAAGCAATACTAGCATGGCCCCACCTCATGCTGCTACTTAGTCCCAAAACAAAAGAAGACAGGAAGAAGTTTGTGTGGATCGGAGCCTTTTAGGCTTCCCCCTATGCTGTTGTCTAAAATGAAAGAGGTGTGGTCGAAGGACATATATTCATTTTGCTTTGCAGGTCCAGTCGAAGTAAGCAGAAAAGGGGTATGGTCGAAGGACATATATTCATTTTGCCTTGCAGGTCCAATCGAAGTAAGCAGAGAAAAAAGGCATGATCGAAGGATACATATAGACTAATTTTTGTTTTGTAGGCCCAGTCGAAAGAAGTTGAAATAGGGTGAATCGAAGGAGCATAATTCTTGGGTCAAAGGACTCATTTTTCCTCTTTTTCTTTTGTTTTTCATGGTAGCAATAGCTTAGGATTTATTCTTTGCATTTTATTATTAGTAACTAGGCTATGTGGCAAGATAAAAGCAACAAATAGATAACCTTTAAATTCAAAGACAAAAATGCATGCAATCAAACACACTATTTACACACGTTCACCTTTAGGGTAATCTCACTTGTTGCCTCAGAAAATAGTCATGTCCCTCGAATATGGGAATTTTAGCAAAAGTCCCTCGATAAAAAAAAAGACCGTAGTCCCTCGATGTCCCTCAATGTTGCCTTCCGTAAACGATCTAGTCCCTAAATGAAAATTGCTAAAACGTCTCATAAGTTGCCTTCTATGACTATACAATCGACCCACGACTGTCCCTTTACATCCAAAGATACGACTTCTTACCAATCAATGGTAAGATAGCAATATCAAAGGAAGGAAGAAATGAACAAAAGACTTTTGAGTAAGGTAGAACGTTCTTAGTTGCTTGCTCACAATCTATTCTCTAAAATAAGACATTTTTCAAACACACCAAACACTTTCCAAAAATATGAAATATTTTCAAAAGTCCAACACTTTGTATACATTCTTATAGAGACGAAAATTATTACAAAGTTTGCCTAAACGAATGCGCTTTTCAAAAATACTTTCAAAATCCACCACAAACACATTTTCAAACAAATCAAGTGATCTAGTGAGAAACTAAGAGCCCGTTGGTAACTACGGATGAAAAGGGTGCTAACACCTTCCCTTTTCATAACCTACCCCCCGAACTCAAGAAAACATCTCAAAGGTCTTTCCTGTTCTTTTCACCCTTTCCTTATTGGATAAAAGAAAAGTTGATGGTGACTCTTGCTATCCGCAACAATTGCGATCAAATGCAAAAAACACGAAGCCAGTTCTCCCACTGTATTACAATGGGGAAGCGGAAAGTCATCCTTGGGGCTTTCCCTATTCAGGTCTCTGTAATCCACACACATATGTACCTTACCATCCTTCTTAGGTACTAGAACAACATTAGCGACCCATTATGGATAGGACGTGACAACTAAGAAACCGGCATTGAACTGTTTCATGACTTCAGCCTTAATCTTTTCTGACATATCCGACCATATACGACGAACCTTCTATTTCACTGGACAAAAATCCTCTTTTATCGGTAGGCGATAAACCACAATATTGGTGTCAAGCCTGGCATGTCTTCGTATGACCAAGCAAAAACCTCAACATAGTCATGTAGCATCTGAATTAACTATTCCTTGACACTATGCTCCAGATCGACACCTATCTTAACTTCTTTCTTGTTCTCTTTAGTACCCAAGTTCACTGTCTCAACTGGCTTCTAATGAGGTTGTATTGCCCTTTATGATACGGTGGGAGAACTGACTTAAGGTTTTTGTGTTTTATCGCAAATGTTGCGGTTTAGCAAGAGTCGCCACCGAATTTTCTTTTATCCAAAAGGAAAGGTGAAAAAGCACAGGAAATACCTTTGAGATTGTTTCTTGAGTTCAGGGGGTAGATTATGAAAAGGGAAGATATTATCACCCTTTTCATCCATGGTTTTCCATGGGCTCTTAGTTGCTTGCTAGATCACTTGCTTTTGTTGTTTGAAATTTTGCTTGATGTGGTTTTGAAAGTATTTTGTAAAAGAGGCCATTGTTTAGGCAATCTTTGTAATGATTCTCGTTCGTAAGAATGTATACAAAGATGTTTGTCTTTTTGAAAATGTTTTCAATGTTTGTAAGAATGTTTGAGAATGTGTGTGTGTTTGTTTTTGAAAATAGCAAGGATAGTTGTTTTGAAATGGAGCAAGTAACTAGAAGTAATCTACCTACTCAAATGTCTTTCTTGTTCATTTTATTTTCCTTTGACATTGTTGTGTTACCATTGATTTGGTAAGCAACCCTATCTTTGGATGTAAATGGGACAGGCGTGGGTCATCGTATAACCATGATTAGCAATGTTGCAAAGTATCTTAGCATTTTGAGGGACCAAGATCATTTTGTAAGACAACTTTGGATAGCGTCATCGAGGGACTATGATCTTATACTTGTTTGTTTTGCTAAGATACTTCACATGCGTAATATGGCCATTTTGGTATAAGGCAACCAAGTGGAGAAACCCTAAGGATGCTGTGATCGGTGGAAATAGAACTGACTGTTTTTTAGTGCTGGTTCGCGAAATGTCGCGGTAAGCAAGAGTCGCCACCGTCTTTTATGTTCTCCAACATGGAAAGGACAAAAGCACAGCAAAATTCCTTATTGAGAATGTTTCTCGGTTCGGGAGGTAGATTTATAGAAAGGGAAGGTGTTAGCACCCTTTCTGTCCGTGGTTATCCACGGGCTCTTAGGTACTTGCTCTTATGTTTTCAAAATTTGTTTGCTTTTCAAGTGTGTGTGGGTTTTGAAAAAGTTCGTTTGGAAAACTTCTAAGTAACTCTTGTATCAGTCCTCAAGAGTGTATGAAGTGTTTTGTTTGAAAACTTTTTGAAAGTGTAGGTGCGAAAAGTTGTTTTTGTTTGTTTTGAAAAGAGCAAGTACTTAAGAGAATCTACCTACTCTAAGGAATTAGGATGTGTAAGATTCCTTTAGATAGTGTTATCCCACCATTGAGAGGTAGGTAGCACCGTCGTTGGAGGTGTTCGGGTCAATTCGATGATTAGGGACAGTGTGGTCACCGAAGCAATGGTAGGACACCTTATAAGTAACCTTAATGTCCTAGATCCTTTTTTATCCGAGGCAACCATTTCGAGGCAACTGGATCTTTTGGACAGAAGAGCGACCTCTAAGACACCCTATACTTGATGACCACGTTCGAGGCAACCAGTGAGGCGTACCCTAGGGGTGGCATGTGCATGTGTGTTGTTTTTTTTCAGTTAATGTCTTGTACATGTTATTTGTGAGCTACGGATTGGTTTTATTATTCATACATTCTTTCATGCATAATTAACAGTTAGGAGCCGGAAAATAAATTGCGGAAATGTAAGTCTAACTATTAGAAGGCACGGGTCTATACATCGCCAAAAACAAAAACCCGTTTGGAAAATAAAGTGCGAGAATTTAAAAGAAAGCGATAAAGTTGTAGTTATTACACTTCCTGAGCAGATACAAAAATATAAGATACTGAATTAAAATAAACTGCACGCGAAAGAAATGAATCGGGACGCCCTAAGGGTTTTGACCCTTTTTTAAGAAAGAATTGAATTTTTGTCCTTTTTTGTAATTAATGAAATTAAAACTAATAACTAATTGATTAATTAATTAAGAAAAAGTTTTTTGTGTTTTTATGTTTTTAATGAAATAAAAAGAAAAGGAATTAAAAGTTGAAAGTGAAAGACCTAATTCTAAATTAGTTTTATTTATTGCGAAAAGATTAAAATTAAACCTAATTAAATAACTAAGTTAATTAGTGTTAGGATTTATTTACAAAAATAATATGAAATTAATAAATGATAATAATATTAGTTTTTTTTTGTTTTTTTATGAAAAATATTAATTATGTTAATTTTGGTGGTAATAATGATAATTAAAAAAAAATTAATAAATAAATTAGAAAATATAAAACAAAAAGAGAAAAAGAAAGAACCAAGAGGGGTTTGGGCCAGATTGGAGGTTTAGTGAAGCAATTTTGGCCCAATAAGCTTAGGCCTGCGTTGATTTGGAATTGTCTGCATGTGCATTGACTCCCGAACACCATAGTCTTCACTCTTTGACCATTCGATTGAGGGTTGTGGACACTTGGCAAGCTGATGCCTGGAGCGCATGCTGGGACACCTTGAGAATGCCTGCATATGATTATAGTGGGAAAAATATGAACAAGGAATTTGGGGGACCTGGGAATTGAACCCAGGCCCCAACGATTGCCAGACGCGTCATCAACCACTGAGCCATTGTGCTGCATTTGTTAAAATAACAATAAACAAATATAATATGAAATAAACACGTTATATGCTGAACAAAAGAAAATTAGCGCGCCACTTTTTGAATTGTCCAGTCCCATTCTTCCACGTACTTCATCTTCTACCTTTTTCCTGTAAAAACAAAGGCAATTAGCGGGGGGTTTTAACCCTCACAAAATGAAATGACAAAAAATAACGAATAGAGCTACGCTCTATATAAATTGGGCGCGAGGGTTGCAATGAGTTCGTCTTGTCATTCTGAGTTCAACCATGGGCGTCATGAAGGCTAATTTTACCTATGTTGTAAAGCCCCAATCTGGGAGATCTGAAACCCTAGAATTTAACAATGGTGTTTTGCAATTCTGGGCGCCATAATGCAATTCAATTACACTAATAGCTTCGTATGGGTCCTGTGAACACAATACAATCAATAAAAAATGTTAAAAATGCATGAATCGATGATTATGATTTTGAAAAAAAGTGATGAACCGTATGACTGTGAATGGCATTTCCTGGAGCTTTAAAGCTTGTTTCTGATTGCAAAATGTTCCTGGAAGGTCCAGCAAGGTGTTTGAATCAAGAAAAGGCTTCCAATTGTGCTGGAAGGTTGATTTCAGATTTGACTTTTGCTTGAGTTTTTTTGGAATTGGTTTGGCCGTTTCAGGGATGCTTAGGTCGTGAATACTGTATGGCTTGCTTGCATGTGTATGTGTCAATGGAATTAAGTGACATTAGGAGCCTTAAACTTGTGCCATTATGTTTTGGATTTTGTTTGATCACCATTGAAGAACATTCCTTTCTTGGTCCAACAACCATGATTTTGTGTACAAAAATAGCTTGCACGAATTTGGCAGCTAGCAAATGCTTCATGAAGGCTATTCAAACCACAAGATACCATTTAATTAAAAAAATTTAGATTTATTTGAATTATTATGGATTTAAAATGAATTAAATCCATAAAAATTAAATAAAAATGAAAAAATAAATATTTGGTCTTGAGAATAATCATGGGACACGTGGGTGGCATGGCAAGGCTGAATCAAGTGGAAGAAAGTAGGCCCTTTTGTCAAAAATTGAAGTTTCAAGGATAGTTGACTTTTGCCATTTCATGAAAATTTCCCAACTTCTCCAATGCATATCTTGCTCAATTTTGATCATATGAACATGTTCTTGGACATTTTGGAAAGGTATTGAAGTCCTCTAACCAATGCCTTTGGTCCCATGTCATTTTGATTTACCAATCTCAAGTTATGGTCTTTGACTTAAAATGCCTTTTTGTTGACTTTTGAAAATGACCTATAATGTTGAAATTGGTAACTTTTTGTGAGAGCATTTCTTGGACTTGGAATGTGAAGATGAGTTATAGGAAATGTCATCCCCTTCAAAATGAGCATTGGATGGGATTTTTCTGATGAACCATGAAAAAGTTATGCCTTGGTCAAGTTACAGTTGACTTTTCAACTGTCCAAAAATAGAAATTTTTGCATCTTGATGATTTTTGAGCCATTCTTGTGGAATCATGATCAAGACTTGATCAAATTATGATTGTGAACTCAAAATAAGATGTTGACCAAAATTTTTGACTTTTGACTGCCAAATGACCATTTTGCCCCTGCAGTTGATTGTGAAGCAATTAGGGTTTTTGACTGTGCAACTTGACCTTGTGAGCCTTGAAACTTGGCATGTGGATGTTTGACACTGTGTATAGGCATATATGACTTGATTGAGCCCTTGAAAACCTCAAATTTACTGAAGGAACCAAAACTCTAATTTTGACTGGCTTAGGAGATGGTTTGACTGTGCAACTCCTTAAGTAGACTTGAGCAAATTGATAAGATGCTTGTCAAAACTTTGAAGAATATGGGAGGGCAAATTTTGGGGTACAACAGATGCTTATGTGCAAGTGTGTTATTTTCATGCTTGATTTTGTCTTGGATTAGGGTTTTCTATTTGATTGTTTTTATCTTGACATGCAAACCCTAATTACTAGCATGTTATATAAAAGCGGTAAATTGCATAATTTAAAGATTACTACGCTATTACAACATTTTTATGGGAAGGGGGTATACAAATTATGAATGGGGATTTGCAATAATATAAACCTAATTTAATCTATTACAACCAAATCGAATTTGTACGAATATTTGAATAAATAAAATACAATATAAATTAAATGTGCAATGGTATGTATATGCAAGAAAGATTTTTGTTTTGTTGTTTTTTTATATGAAAACAAATTTTTGAACTAAACTTAATAATTTAAGAAAAGGAAATTATTTTTATACATTGATTAATCCTAATTCTAGTTTATTAAGAGAAAATAAAACTCTTTAAGTATTATTATTGTGTATTTTTGCCTTAAAAATAGTAAGATAATATTTTATGAAATATTTAGTCCTTTTGTACATTAGAAGAAAAAAATATTTACAATTGTGAAGAAAAAGAAATAAAAGTTAACCTAAGTCTATTTTATTTTACAAATTTATTTAAGAAAAATAGTTAATATATAATTTAATAAAAATATTTTTTATGTGAAAATAAAATAAAATAAACAAAAATGAAATATTTAACATTTTTATATTTTTTATGATTTTATAATATTTAAGAAAATATATTTAATAAAAATGAAAATGAAAATAAAAAATAAATAATAAAAATGGATAGGCCAGGGGGTGTCCTGAGTAAATCAGGAGGTAATGTGTTTAGAAAAAATAAAAAGCCCAGATGAACAAAAGTCCAGCGCTACAAAAATGAGAAAAATGGAAAAAATGTGAGAAAATATGCAAAAGGCAGGCACCAAGGCTCGAACCCATGACCTTAGCATTTTCAGCGCGCTGCCTTACCACTGGGGTGGCTGTACATCCGTTAGTTCAAATGAAACAAGAAAAACATAACACATAACGCCTCATTGCCCTGTACTTCATCTTCTTCCTCAAACCAATTGGACCCCCTGTATCTTTCTCATTTCTCCATGAAAATGGAAACTTCAAACATGAAAATGGTAGTACTCTTTCCCACGATTTCAACCATGTAACTCATGTAAACTAACAGTCAAAGATCAAAGCTAATTTCAATGGCCCTAATTTCAACCCTAATTTTTACAAAAATTTGAAATCTAAAATTCTCTATACACAATGAATATAAATGAAATCTATGAACATGGTTGGTTTTAGCACAAAGATATCTACATTTTATCTTCACAAATCGAGACCAATAGATGCCTGTATGAAGAGATAGAAGTTGGAGTTCTTACCTCTTTCAGCTGAGATCGTGAATGGAGTTTGAGTGAGTTTTATGAAGGCCTGAAGATCCCTTTAGCTTGCCTGGACCTCCCTGAGTATGTTCCAATCTTTACCTTGTCTTAAAAGTGCCTGAATGTCCCTATCCAAGTCAACCTGCGAGCTTAAAAAACAAAAATGGAAGATGGAGAAGGATGAGTTACAGTGAAGGGATAATGGTCTGGAACACTTAGATATGAGGTAGGTTAAGTGTTTAAGTGATTAGAACTTGAAACGCACGAGTAGATTTTTAGATTGCTATGCTTGGTATCAAACTGCAAGTTATGGCAGGTTTTTGGTGATAGGGAGTTTTAGAGAGTTTCTGGCCTTGAGAAATCGTGTCTTAGGTTGCAATATGTTTGTGTATAAGTATATAGAAGGTTTCAAATCCACTCCACAAAAGATTTCTGAGTTATAGG
This sequence comes from Vicia faba, assembly GCA_948472305.1. Classification (NCBI taxonomy): domain Eukaryota; kingdom Viridiplantae; phylum Streptophyta; class Magnoliopsida; order Fabales; family Fabaceae; genus Vicia; species Vicia faba. Next base: position 1,647,576,569 of record OX451737.1, on the reverse strand, counting down.
GTTTTTGCACTTTTACTTGCTTTTTAAGAAAACTGAGGAGACAACTCTCTACATGCTTGTATAGGCCTGGTTTGAGTTGGTACAAGTCCTAGACACTTTGCTTTTGGTTTATAGTACTTGTGTGTGCAGAAGGAACAGGTACAGAGCTTAAGAAGTTGACAAATGCAAAAGTGGTGCTTTTCTAAAATGGAAATGGCAACTTTGTGCCATTTATGGGATTAAAGCTTGGAAAAAGACTCTTATGCTTGGATTAAGGCTTTATAAATTGTGTAAGCATTAAATTATGGAGTAAGAAACAATTTTGAGACCTGTAAAGCAGGGATTATGCAGCCCAGGTTTGGATTTGAATTTTATTCTTCATGAAATGGCTTGAAATCAAAGTGAGAAATTGCCAACTTCATCTCTTCGATTCTCCCTACTCAAGAATGATCTCAAGTAGTTCTTGGATATTTTGGAAAGCTTTCAATGTGCACTATAACTCATGTTTCAAATGATTTTCAAGATTCCTCTTGGAACTAGGTGAAAAGTTGCCATGAAGTTAGGTCAAAAACCTGCCTAAATTAGGGCAAAATTTCACTAAGTTATTTTAGTTCATGGGCATGTATTCACAAAATTATATCTTGAGATCCAAGCATCTTTATGGAAAAATGTGTGAATCAAAGTTGTATATTTCATGGAGGTCTACAACTTTCATGTTGGGAACTTTCTTTGAATCATCTTGTATCATGGTGAGAATTTGACTTAAAGTTGAGAAAAAAATAAGAAATTTTCTATACTTAGAAAAATTTCTAAGTTAAGAAATTTCAAATTTTAAAACAAAATCTTCAATCTTTGATTTCTTCATGAAAAAGTTTCACATTTTAACATGTTTTGATGAATTGTGATCTTTGGCACTTGATTTTGACCAAAAAGTTAAAGTTTGACTTTTCAGTATACAATTGTCTTTTGATCAGTTGACTACAAATTTCATCTGTCAATCCAATGAAATTGCAATGTTTTGAACCATGTCATTAGGTCAAGATAATACAATTTAACCCTTGAAATCATGCTTCAAACCAATTGGTCACTTGCTAGGTCAAAAATCAGAAATTGCCCTTTCTCAATCAAAACCCTAATTTTGATCATTTTACCCTTTTGATGATTTGATCAAATTTCTTGAGAAATTATGGTCCAAACTTGATCAAATGATACATATGAGTCAAAAATGTTGATGTGAATCAAAAATTATGAAGTTTGACTGTAAATTTGCCATGGTTTACTTTTTCCCCAATATAACTTATTTTTAAGTCAGCTGTCCAATTGACTGATCAAAAAATGTGATTCAAGGCTTGAAACTTGACATGAGTAATCTTAGGGGTCCATGATTATACTTGAAAGTCATATGAAGCATTGATAGTCCAAAAATCCTTGTGCAATCCCAAACCCTAATTTTGAGTTATTAGTGCATGATGAGATGCCTTGAGCTGGTCAAACCCTAATCCAGTCTTGGGTCAAAGAGATCTTGTGAGAAAATCTTGATAAATGAGAGGGAAAATTTTGGGGTACAAGACCCTTTCTTCCTGTTGTAACAGTCTGGCAAGCTCTCCTGGTACCTCACAATCTTCCTCACCTTCGTTCTCGGCTCGGTAAATCGGATTTTCAAAGTCATAACTGGAAATAGCAGAACCGTTATCAATGGGATCCAAAGTGGATGTGGATGTGCAGTTGGATACATGGGTGTGTGTAAGAGCATAGTTGTATATTTTTGATAAAGTAAAAAGCAGAAAAGAAAAAACAAAGAGCGTAAAATTTGTATGTGAAACGTCCAATGTTTTATTGATGACATATGAAAATGAAGAAATGACCCTCACAAATAGAACATTGTGCCTCGGGTAAGACACAAGGATTTCATGTTTCAATTGTTCAAATATTACCTTTCCTCAAAACAAAAAGAAAAATTACTCTTGAATAAAAGTAATGGGCATAAAATCTTTAGCCTCCCAATTGCTGAGTCCACCGTCGGTGGTTGGGAAGATCCACTTGTCTAGGTCATAATCCCTATCACTGTCTTCCAAAGCATTGACTCCATGATTGTTGATCTGTAAAGGTAATCCCCCGGTGCGAGCACGACGAACAGCTCTCTAGCCTCCCAATTGCTCTCTGGGCTCCTGAAGTACAAATTTGTTAGATTTGTAGGGAATATCTGGAAGTTGCCCCCAAATTATACACCCACCTTCTTCAACTACTGCTTGGAATTCTTGAGAGAAGCCATCTTCAGCGAAGGCCTAGTAGTCTTTAGAACACTAGTGATCTTGGTTGCAGCAGCTGTCTATGGAACCTCTTCAAAGTTCTGACAAGGGGGTATCAATGAACTCGCCGTCCATTTCAACGTACCTGAAAGAGTTCATGTGGCTCACCATGTACTCCTCATCCCCATGGACTGTGATAATCTTCCCATTGACTGGGTACTTCAGCATCTGATGTAGGGTGAAAGTCACAGCACCAGCCCCATGGATCCAAGGTCGACCTAATAAACAGGAGTAGGACGGGCGGATATCCATCACATAGAAAGTGGAATTAAAAGTCTGAGTACCCACTTTGATAGGGATGTCCACCTCCCCATGCACCATTCTTTTAGAACCGTCGAAGGCTCTCACTACAATGTTACTGAGTTTCAGAGTCAATCCTTCGCAATCCAATATGTCAAGGGCTTTCTTAAGCAGAACATTCAGCGATAAAATTGTATCCACTAGAACATGGGCCAAAGTAGTTCCCCTTCACTCGATAGAGACATGCAGAGCATCATTATGTTTCCTTCCCTTAGGATTTAGGTCTGCACCAGAGAATCCCAGGCCATTGTCAGTTGTCAAACTAGCCACACAATTCTTGAATTGATCACCGAAGGTCTCTTGAGGCACGTGGGCAGACTTCAGGAATTTTACTAAAGCCTTGGCATGGGCTTCATAGCACAGTAACAGGGCCAGTATTGAAATTTTGGAAGGGGTTTTCCCCATTTGTTCAACCATATTGTAGTCACTCTTCTTGATTATTTTTAATATCTATTCCATCTCCTTTTTAGAAGCCTCAGGGATAGCTTTTGGACGTGCCTTCATTTGGACGGGCTCAACCAATACTTATTTTCCCCGAGTCTCGGCCGACTCTATAGTAGGGATAATAGTAGGACTAACAGTAGGAGTGGCAATGGGAATACTGACAGGAACAGCGGCAGAAGTAATCACAGGGGTAGTAACAAGAGTACTAGCAGGAGCAACATGGATGATCACAGGAATGGCAACAGTTTTTGGAGAGATCTCGGGAGAGAAAACTCTTCCGCTTCTTGTTATGTTACTAGTCCCGGCAATGTTACTAATGTCAGGATCAGAGTCTTCAACATCTTTGTCTTTAACAACCAGCAAATCTTGCTTGACGACATGGTAATAGACGTCAGCCCCATAATTCCAGGGAACAGCTTTATCCGAGGAATATGGCATAGGTCTAGGAAAAGTAATTATCAATGGAGCAACTTTTGGAACAGATTTAATCCTGACAGGTCTTTTGGAGGATAGCTTGGGAGGATTGACAGAAATGGTAATGATAGAAACATCTTCACACGGAGCACTTGTAACTCGAGTCTTCTCAAATAGAATTTCTTTATCATCCATCAAGCGCTTAACACCTTCCTTTAGCAAATGGCATCCATTAGGTAGAGACAAACATGAGTGGCAACCTTCATCACAACCCGGAAATAAAACGGCTTATAAGAGATTCTTTTTAACAGTCGAGAATGGAGTAGATAGTTCATCAACAGAAACAACAAACATGTCATCATCAATAGCATTAACACCACGGTCGTGTTTGGGAATATGGGAAGTTATAACATTAGGAGTCTCAGGAGCGTCAAATTCAATCTCCTTCGCTTCAATCAAATCCTGCACTTTGTTCTTCAAAGCCCAACAATTGTTTGTATCATGGCCTGGACTTTCAGAATGGTAAGCACACCGAGCATTTGAATTATAGTGAGGAGATGTAGTGTTGGGATTCTTCGGAGCCTCCTTTAGGGTCACCAAATTGGACTTCAGCAGGTGTGGTAAAACCTGGGATAGGGTCATGTTGATCCGAGTAAACTGTCTCCTTGGCTTATCTGTTCTTGATTGATTATTCTATTTTCGGTTTGATGCAGGATTGGAAATCATAACAGCCCCTACCGTCGGACGATGCTCAGTTTTGTTAAGATTTCTTTGGCCATAGGCAACACTGACCTCCTTCTTCCCTGTGAATGGTTTCTTTGTAGTGCTAGAGGATGCATCCCTCTGTATCTTACCACTTTTAATGCTAGCCTCTACTCGTTCACCCGTCAAGATCAATTCAGTAAATCCAGCAGAAGAACTTCCAATCAGATGGTTAAAGAATGGCCCGGATAATATGCCCAAGAATATGTCCACCAGCTCCCTATCAGACAATGGAGGATGGACTCTTCCCGCAAGGTCTCTTCTTTTCTGGGCATAATCTATAAAACCCTCGTCGGAACCCATAGACATGCTTTGCAACTGCATACGAGTCGAGGCGAGGTCAGCATTATATTGGTACTGCTTGTAGAAAGCAGCAGTCAGATCTTCCCAATTACGTACATTGGTTCTTTCTAGTTGATAGAACCATTCCAACTGAGTTTCTGCCAAACTTTCCTGGAAGAAGTGTACCCACAGATCCCTATCAGTAGTATGGGGTTGAATTTTCCTGACATACGACCTTAAATGCAGCTTAGGATAGGAGACACTATCGTCTTTAGCAAATGTAGGGGACCTTGAACTTCTCCAGGATGACCACCCCTGAGACCAGTCCTAGGTCTTCAAAATCTAACCCGGGTACCCTTTGGATCTCCATGGAATTGAGCTGATCCTCCAGCTGCTTGTATTTATTGTCAGCAGGAGCATACTGCTCCTCAGAATAGTCAGGTTCATCTTCTTCAGACTCCCTTGTATTGTGGTCTTCTTCTCTTGGCTCTCCTTCCTGACTGTCTCTCTCTTTTGACAGAGTTGCGAGCTCTGAAACTTGCCTTACTGGTCCTTTGAACCTTCTTCCCAAATTCAGAACACCCACTGGACTCTTTTTCTTCTTCTTGTCCTTGTGAATCAGAGCTTTCAAATCTTCTTGTCCTTTAGCCAAATTCAGGAACATTTCTTGGAATTGGGCATTATGTGCCTGAAGCTCCTTAATTGTTTGTTCAAGAGCCATTACTGAAATAAACAGGAAAGAAGATAAGAAACTTGTCCTGAAAACCTGTTTATGCAATGATATGTATGATATATGTATGCAATGTTTTCAAGGGCCGCATATGATTTAAACTCTTTTAACTAAAACAGAAACAAAGACTTTTTATTAGTAATCTCAAATGAAATCAAAGTTTACAAAGGAATAACAAATAAGAAACTTCTAAAACTTCTATGTCTCCCAAGGACGCTTCCTTTTGGTGCTATTGTAGGCATTGAGATTCTTCTCTTCGTGAAGCCGCTTTGTCAGTTCCAACACCTTTTTCTCACTGGCATAAAATTGGGACTCAAATGCATCTCGTTCTTCTTTGAGATGTATCCAAGATTTTTGCAATTCTTCAAAGTTTATTGGCATATCAGGATGAAGAATGATGTGAGACTCAACCCTTGAACAATAGGCTCTGAAATCACTGGTAGGATAGCAGCATACAACATCATAAGATTTTTAGCACGAGCTCGCACCCATTTAAGGTATGGCTCCAAAGGGATGGAGTTCTTGTGTCCTAGAGTCCTTCTATCAGTCTTCTTAACCATTCTCCAAGCGCGGATGAACCTCTGATGATAACCTTGCAGATCATTTGAATAGTCGAACACAATATCTTGAGTGAGCATATCATGAGGACCATCCCTCCGAGCGTAGCCAAACTGACGTAAAGCTAAAGAGGGGTTGTGGGTGATGCCTTCTTTAATTCCAAGGAGTGGCACATTCAGAAATTCTCTGCAGCGATCAATAAAAGAGATGTCTTCTTGGGAGCGAGGGCACCAATAGATGTCAGAGTGATAAAGAGACATTAATCTCTGGTTCCATCTTAAACCTAATTCATTCTTCATTACTGACCGAGGAAGGTGCAAAATAAACCACCTATAGAGTAGAGGTGTATAACATATAAGAGTCCCTCGCTTATTCATGATACGTGTATGGAGTGAGTGCAGAATATCCCAGAGCAATGTAGGCACTGGATTATGAGCAAGGAAAATGTTGATGGCACTGACATCTACAAAATGGTCTGAATTGGGGAACATAACCAACCCGTAGATCAAAAGAGCTAAAACATCTTCAAAGGCATGGTAACTCATAGTGTCTAGGAACACCTGGGATTTCTTCATCAGGAAACTTGTGAAGAGGCCATTAACTCCACTCCTTCTTTCCCAATTGGACTCAATATCAGATAGCTTCAAGTTCAAAGCTATGGCAACATCTTAAGCAGTTGGATATTGTTCTAAATCGGTAAAGGTTATCTTCTCCAATATAGGAAAATAGAGTATTTTGGAGAATTATTCCAATGTAGGCACCAACTGATAGTCTGGAAATGTGAAGCAGTGGTGCTTAGGGTCGAAGAACTGGAATAAGACACTCATCAAACCTTCGTTAAAACCGGTAGCAACCAAACTGAGCAAGTAGCCATATATCTTGTTGAATGAGGAACTCTCGGGAACCTTTGAAACTAAATCTTTGAGTTTGGGAGGGATCTCTACAAAATTGATTCGGATGGTTTTTCTGCGAGCTGAATCCATGAACTACAAAAAAGATAAGAGATAAATCCACAAGCCCTTGAAATGGTTAGTGTACATGACAAGTATGTCAAACACAAACAAGTCACAAAGACCTTAGGTTTAAAGGCTTGCATGAGTTTTAAAGGTAAGTACCCTCTTTAAGTTTCAGTTGGCTCAAACTTGTCCTATTAATAGTAACCAGGTTCTAAGGAGTCTCATATCACTGACCTTTCCTTTAGGCATTGTTCTAGCTCAAGCACCGAAATATTGCGGCCAGAATATCCCAAAAGTCTAGTCTCAATGAGTGTAGTATCGAGTTTCAACAAATCTTCGGTCGGAACCAAAGTCGGCCATCTCACTACTTTCTAATGGCTTAGGATGAGTAAATTTAAGGTTCTAAAGGTTAGTTAGCACTTAATGACACTAAGGAAGCCTAATGTTATCCTTGACTGACTCAAGGAACATTAGTACAAACCAAAGTATCACGCTAACACAGCTATCACTTTGTCCATAACGGTCTATGCCGTACAACTTCCATGATTTATTGCTACTTACCTAATAAGGTGCCCCAGATCCGGGTGTAGGATCATTAACAATAACCCAAGCAACCCTTTAAAAATAAAGCAAGCAAAGAATACAAGTAATATTAAAGTGATAAACTAAACTCTAAGGTAACCCCACTTTATAAGTATCCCCAGTAGAGTCGTCAGTTCTGTGATACGGTGGCAGAACCCACTGTTAATACTAGTTTTGTGTTTGTGTTTGCAAGTGTTGCAGTAAGCAAGAGTCACCACTGACTTTTCTTTTATCCAAGTTAAGGAAAGGGTGAAAAGAACAGAAAAAGACCTTTTCGAGAATTTTCTGAGTAATGGGGTAGATTATGGAAAGGGAAGGTGTTAGCACCCTTTCCATCTGTAGTTATCTACGAGCTCTTAGAGGTTTGCTCATTTTAAAATACCTTTGTGTTTTGCGTGTTTGAAAATGTTTTGAGAATTCCTTAGTATGGCGAACTTTGTAATGTTTCTCGGGATAGTGGAGAAAGTATACAAAGTGTTTTGAAATTGTTTTTGAAAAGTAAAATTTGTGTAAGTGCGAAAATGTTTTGAGCAAAATTCTAACAGCTATCTACTTTTGTACTCGAAAAAGGTTGTTCTTTTTCTCTTTTCCTTTAGACAATACTATCCTACTATTAGTGAGTAGGTAGCCTTGTCGTTGGATATTTGAGGGACAATCGAAGGGACGTTACGGTCACGAAGGAAACTTGACAAGGAATTTTAGTAATTGTCCTAAAGTTCTAAGATCACTTTTAACCGAGGCAACGTCGAGAGGGTCATCGAGGGACTTGTGATCTTTCATACTAGAGGACAGCCACTAAAACTTCTCACATTTCGAGAATTGTGACCGTTTTCCGAAGGCAACCGAAGTGGGGTACCCTAGAGGCGCACATGTGCAATTGTGTTTAATTAATTTATTTATCTTGCATATTTAGGTTTGCTAACGTTTTTATTTTTCAATCTTGTCATGCAATCTAAGTTACTTGCAATAAATATGTACAAAATATAAAGTGCAGAAGTATAAACCTACACTATTACATGGCTTCGGGTATGGGATTTACAATGTACAAAAATCGGGAGAAGAAAAATAAAGAAAGTGGATAAAAATCCTAATCAGTTATTACATTCCAGTATGCAATTACAATAATGTAAAAATGCAAAAAATAAATAACGCGCGAAAGATTGAAAGTACGCCTAAAAATCCTAAAAGAAAATCTTTTTGCTTATTTGTTTGTTCTTTTTTTATCTAAGAAAATAATTAAATTAATTATCCTAAAGTCTAATTAGAAGATGAAATTAATTAAGAACTTATTTATTGTTTATATTATGAAAAAAATTAAATTGAATATAAATTAAAACCTAGGTTCTAAATTATTTTAAATTTATAAAAAAAAGTTAAAGTTGAATTAATAATTAATTTCAAAAATTAATTTAATTAAAAAATCTAATCCTATTTTTTTGTGGTTTTTATTATTATATTATACTAATTAAATAAATGAAGGAAAAAAAATTTTTAAAAAAAAAAAGAAATAAAGCAAAGTAATAAAAGAAATTGCAAAATGGGCCAGGATAGATAGAAATGGGGGGGGGTGAAATTGAAATTGGTTAGGCCCAACTAAAGGGAGCCCAAAATTCGTATGAATCCAATGAGGAGCAGCTTTAAGGGTGCATGATGAGCTTGCGTGTTTGATGCTTTGACTTGGATCAGGGATGCTTCTGATGGCTTAGACCTGATGGTGCATGATGAGCAACTGGCCTTGAGGAGCACTAGATCTGCATGAAATATGTTAGAAAAAGTAAAATGCTGGACCTGGGATTCGAACCCGGGTCATTTCCCTTCTACACACGCGCCTTTACCAACTGAGTTGTTGAATCATTCGAACTAAATGAAACTACCACTGGATCCTGCAAAATTTGTTAGTTCCAACATCTATCAAACATATCCCCATCGAACTCACCCCCTGAGCTCAAATATGGCGTTGTTTTGATCTGCGACGGATTATACCTTGAGTTTCGAAAGAAACCTATATTGAAGGACCCTAGCATTGGCATCCTAACATTTGGACGCTGCAACTTATGTATCATGTTAAATCAATCACACACAAACAAGGATAACATGAAAATGCAATCCAACGAGTTTACATTATTGAATGATAAGAAGGAAATTTTACCGACTGAGGTATTTCAATCTGAGCTTGGGATGACTTGGATTTTATACTGGAAATTGTCTTTCGAGTTTTATAACTTTGGAATTTTTTTTGAAAATTTTCTGTAGAGTTCCTCTAGGCTTTCTCTGCGGCTAATGTTTGCTGATGTGTTCTTTATATATAGAGGATGGAGGGGACAAGAAGGCAATGGTTTAAACAACCTTGATCATGTTCTTTAAGAGCCATAAACAAAATATTGTAACTTTGCCAAAGACATGGAATCTTGTCTTTTTTTGAATTTGAATGAATATGGACACCTTTGGCTTTCGAATATCTTCAATCCCTGCCCTTCTATTGGCCTCAAGTTGCCTCCTTCGACTGGCTTTAGTTTCACCCTTATAGTTCCTTCGATTGAGTCTGTCCACCTCAATTCGAATTGCTCAGGTCTTGATTCAAATTGTATAAGGCCTCAACATCATGGCTTCTTCGATCAGCCCCTAAGCTCGCTTTCTTCGATTTCCATGAACTTACTCAACTATCCCAATCGAAAGACTTTACTCTGGCTAGTCGAATCTACCTTTGGCAGGAATGTACTTGTACAGGGGCTTGGGCTTGGCAATATGCAGGATTTTGGCCAGCAAGCATCTTGGACCAAAACTCACCACAAAGCCAACTTGTCTTCAATAATCATGTGTCCTTCGAATGAATTAGTGAATGCTTCTTCGAAGGGACCACATGAATATGCCTTCGAATGGAATATCATGCGTGTCAAAGTGTGAAAAATTGTTTCAAAGGGGACCCTTGTCAAGTCGAAGCTGGCACAAAGGAAGCCAATGCCTTGTGGGCGCTAGCATAAGGCAGGTCAAAGCAAGCGTGAAAGAGGCAATTTCCTAGTGACTCAGAATATACATGCAGGAGGCCACTGTTTGTGGATCGAAGGGAATTTGTAGGGATTCTCTCCTAAATGAAACTTTGACAAATGCTTGCTCGAAAGGGGAACCAACATGCAATCGAAGATGATGGGCCAATGCTTGGCCGAAGGGTTTTAGGAGCCCAGTCGAAGATTTCCATTATGCCAAACAAAGGACACTGCTCTGATGTGCCAATCGAAGGACACTGTTCTAATGTGCCAATCGAAGGACACTGCTCTGATGTGCCAATCGAAGGACATTATTCAGATGCCAATCGAAAGGCATTGTTGGCATGCCAATTGAGAGACCCTTTGCTATCATTCAAAATTTTCATTTTTCTTTAGGTAAGCGTTTCTAACCAACCATGTAAAAGAAACCTTGGGAAACATGAGAGGGCAACTTTTGGGGTACAACAATGTTATCTACTGGTTCAGTTTAAATTGATCAATGATTTATTCTGATTCCTTTCTGGTAGACACTTTCTCTAGTTCAGTTAAATCGCTCTGAAGATTTATGCTGATTCGATATCCAGTTGAAGATTATTCAAGACCTCTGTTGGTTCAGTTTAAATTAATCAATGATTAATTATGATTATGTTCTGGTAGGCACTTTCTCTGGTTCAGTTAAATCGCTCCGTAGATTTATACTGATTCAGTATCCAGTTAAATATTATTCAAGACCTCTGCTGGTTTAGTTTAAATCGATCAATGATTTATCCTGATTCCGTTCTGATAGACACTTTCTCTGGTTCAATTAAATCGCTCCGAAGATTTATGCTGATTCGACATCCAGTTAAAGATTATTCAAAACCTCTGCTGGTTCAGTTTAAATCAATCAAGGATTTATTCTGATTCCATTCCAGTAGACACTTTCTATGGTTCAGTTAAATCGCTCCGAAGATTTATGCTGATTTGATATCCAGTTAAAGATTATTCAAGACCTCTGCTGGTTCAGTTTAAATCAATCAATGATTTATTCAGGTTCTGTTACGGTAGACACTTTATCTGGTTCAGTTAAATCGCTCAGAAGATTTATGCTGATTCGACATCTAGTTAAAGATTATTCAAGACATCTGCTGGTTCAGTTTAAACCAATCAATGATTTATTTTAGTTCCGTTTGGATAGACAGTTTCTATGGTTCAGTTAAATTGCTCCGAAGATTTATACTGATTCATTATCTAGTTAAAGTTTATTCAAGACCTCTGCTCGGTTCAGTATAAATCGAACAAACATTTATTCTAATACTTCTTCCAATCCCTATCAACAGTCACCTTGGATGGCATCTATAAGCCCATCTCTGAAGACTCTTCATCACCTCTCCGAACGAAATCTTTAAGCCCATTTCCGATGCAATCAACTAATACATTACTTCGTGCATCAGCGAGTGAAATTTTTTGGGCACTCTAGTGTTCAATCATCTTTCACCTTTAAGTCACGAATGGCAGACTCGCCAATCTACCTCTTCAGGTTTAAGAAGATTGAACAGGCGAAGCTGTTGTATCCCAAAATTTTCCCTCTCTTTTCTCAAGACATTTCACACAAGATCATCAATGGCTCAAAATTGCCCAAGTGTTGACTAGGTCAAACCACCTCCTAAATGTTGATGCTTCAGATTAGGGTTTTGATTTTCACAAGGAAAATTGGACTTATAATGCCTCAAATTACTTTAATGGATCATTATAGACCTCAAAGAATACTCATGTCAAGTTTCAAGTCTTGAATCACAGTTTTACTCAGTCAATTGCTCAGATGACTAACAATCAATTGTATTGGGTAAAAAGTCAATTATGGTCAACCTACAGTCAAACTTCATGACTTTTAGTCAACATTAACATCTTAAAGTCATATTCATCATTTGATCAAGTATTGATCACCATCTCTCAAGAAAAGCACTTAATCTACCAAAAGGGCAAAATGGTCAAAATTAGGGTTTTGACTGATCAATGACTTTTGACCTAATGCATGATCTAATGGCTTGAAGAATAATCTCAAGGATTCAAATACAACATTTTAACTTAATTTCATGGTTCAAAACACTCCTTAAGATCAATGGATTGATAGTTGAAATTTGATCAATTGATGAAAAGTCAACTGATGCACAAAAAGTCAAACTTTGACTTTTTGATCAAGATTTGATTTCAAATATCATAATTCATCAAAGACATTAAAAAATATGAAGCTTTATCATCAAGAAATCAAGAAAGTCAAAAGTCAATTTGAAAAGTCAAACTTTTCAAGACTTAGAAATATTTTCTAAGTGTTTTTATACATGATAATTTCACTACTTCATGCCAATTTTTCATTAAAATGTAAGATGATTCAAAAGAAACTTTCAACATGAAAGTTGTAGATCTTGATGAGATCTACAACTTTTAAATAGAAGTCTCATATCCAAAAAATGTTTAGATTTTGAGTTATAAGCCCATGAAGTCATGCACTTTTTCTAAAACACTTAGTGAAAATTTGACCTAGTTTAGACAGATTTTTGTCCCAACTTCTTGGCCATTTTTCACATAGCTCCAAGATTATTTTTTCAAAATGGTCAACATAAAGGTTGTAGAGGAAGTTTCAAGCTTTCCAAAATGTCAGAGAACTTGAAGAGATCATGCTTGAGCTAGATGTTTCGAAGAGATGAAGATGGCCTCATAAACTTGAATTATAGGTCATTTTCTTGATGAACACTTGAGCAAATCTCAAACTATGATGCATAAATCTTTCTTTGCAGGCTTCAAACTTGCTAATCACTCAATAATTAAATGTTTATACAACTGTTGGATCCATTATCCAAGTGTTTAAAGTTTGTCCAAGTTGATTTTCCATTTTTGGCACAAAGGTACCATTTCCATTTGGATAAAGCATTGCTTTTGCAAAGGTCAACTCTCCTTGAGCTCCTAACTTGTTGTCTCTGCACACACACTTTACAAAGACTATAAGCAACATGTTTAAAGTGATTCAACCACTCTACATTGCTACTACAAAACATTGAAACTTGATTTTCTCACTTTTCTTAAAAATCAAGAAACCTAGCCATAACCCTATAACTCAAAAATCTATTGTGCAAAAAGATCTCCAACCCTTTTCATGTAACTATACAAGTTATTTTCAAGCCAAGACAAGAGCTCAAGCCCTCTCAAACCTCCCAATCATCCTACTGCACAGAACTGGCCAAAACTTGGCATTTTCTAACTTCAAATTCCTAAATCAAAAACCATTCATGCGTTTTCAATTCTAATCATTCATACACCTTCTATACATCATATAAGAGTGATCCAAACACCTATTTGTGGACAGTAACTCCGTCTTCATCATCCACCATTTCCAATATTCAACCTAGCAATTCGACTTAAGTAGGGAGATTCAGGGACTTCCAAAGCAAAGTAAGACTTGCAACACACTCAGGGAGGTCTATGCAAGCTAACATGATCATCATCACACCTCAAAACTTGCTCAAACTCCATACACGAATCCAACTACAAGAGGTAAGTTTTCAAACTTCAATATCTTGATACAAGCATCCTTTGTGCATATATTCTGAAGCAAAAATGTAGATATCATTGCCCTAAAGCTAACCATGTCCATAATTTTCATTTATATTAATTGTGTGTTGAGAATTTTAGATTTGAATTTTCTAAAAAAATAGGTTTCAGTTTGGTACCAACCAAAATCCATCCTTATCTTTTATTATTAGCTTAAGTTAGTTACATGGTTGGATTCATGGTGGAAAATACACACAACTTTCATGTTTATACTTTTGTAAATGGTGGAGAAATGAGAGAGTTACCGTTTTCAAATTTTCTTGACCATGGTTGGCGCGAGGAAGAAGATGAACTTGGCTTCCTGACTTGTTTTTAAATATATATTAATGGTTGTGTTTTAATAAATGGATGTATATCCACGCTAGTGGTAAAGTGCCTGCTTGTTCACCCTTGGGACCTGGGTTCGAGCCCCAGTGGTACCCTTTTGTATTTTTTCACATATTTTTTGTAGATTCAGCGCGCTTGGTTCCCATGAGTCCACCATGTACCCTCATCTCATCACCACATGATAGGCATCTATTTGCATCCAGCACTTCATAATGCAAGACTATGGTGCATCATCACAAGCCAGCCACACAGGATCTAAACAAAGCGTTGGGCCTCCCTGAACCTGAGCCTCTTTTTTTTTACTTTGCCTCACCTCCATTTTACTTTATTGCGCAGGCCCATTATTATTTTTATTTCTTTTCCAACTTCAAACTAAAAGGGCCTTGGGCCTAACTTTTTCAAAACAATTACTTTCTAACATCATTTTTACTTTCTAACCCCCCTGACCCAATTTATTATATTTATATTTTCTTTTCTTTTCTTTTCTTTTAATTATTCTTATTATTATTATTATTATTATTATTATTATTATTATTATTATTATTATTACTATTATTTTTATTAATCAAAAATACTAAAAATATATTATATTTATTATGTAGATATTTAGTTAATTTTTATTTCATTTCTTTTAAACAAAAGACCGAAAACATTTTCTTAATAAATTTATTTTCATAATTAAATCAATTTAGACTTAGTTTTATTTTAATTTTATTTTTTAATTGAATTAATTTAGAACTTAGGAGTTTAATTACTTAACCTTTTTTTTCATTCATTTTAGTTTAACTAATTAGGTTAAAAATTTTCATAAAAAATCCTAAAATTTGTTTTCTTAATCTAATTCCTTTTCTTAATTAATTTAATTTCTTTTCTTAAACTAATTTAGGTTTAGTTTTATTAAATCAACTTAGGATAATTAGTTATTTTCTTTCACTTTAGTAGTTTAATTAAGGTTAAAACCTTGCATTAAAAACTCAAACACAATTTTCTTTTCTTTTATATCATCTTTATATTCTTGTATATTTTTTTATTATTGTTATTCATTATTCAATATGGTTGTAATACTAATTAGATTTTAATAGCTTTCATCCCCCATTTGTGACTTGTATCCTCATCCCCTAAATGATGTAATAGCGTAGAACTTTAAATTTCCGCAATTTATCATTTTTAATATAATTGCTAGTAATTAGGATTTGTATGGCAAGACATAAAATCAACAAGTAGAAAACCCTAATTCAAAGACAAAAAAGCATGAAAAACAAACACTTTGCACACTTGCACCGCTAAGGTTAACCCACACTTGTTGCCTTGGAAGATAAACAGTCATGTCCCTTGAACGTGGGATACTTTAGCAATGACCCTCGAATATAAGATCGTAGTCCCTTGATGACCCTTCAAGGTTTCCTTCGGTAAACGATCTTAACCCCTTAAGATAAATTGCTAAGGTATCCTACAATGTTGTCTTCTATGACTGTACGACGACCCACGCCTATCCCTTTACATCCAATGATAGAACTTTTTATCAATCAATGATAAGATATAAATATCTAAAGGAGGAGGAAATGAACAAAGACTTTTTGAGTAGGTAGAACATTCATAATTGCTTGCTCACAACATTTTCAAAATAACATCTTTCAAACACATCAACACTTTTCAATGAAATATTTTCAAAAGTCAACACTTTGTATATATTCTTATAGAGACAAGAATCATTACAAAATTTGCCTAAACAAAGGCACTTTTCAAAAATACTTTCAAACAAACACAAACACAAACACATTTTACAAAGCATTTTTTAAGTGAGCTAGCAACTAAGAGCTCGTAGATAACTACGGATGAAAAGGGTGCTAACACCTTCCCTTTTCATAAACTACCCCCCGAACTCAAGAAAATTCTCAAAAGGTCTTTCATATTCTTTTCACCCTTTCCTTTATTGGATAAAAGAAAAGTCGGTGGCGACTCTTGTTATCTGCAACAATTGCGATAAAACACAAACCCCCCAAGTCAATTCTCCCACCGTATCACAAGATGAAAACCCTAGTTAAAGAAAATTGTTTGATCCACTTGGTACAAACTTGTCCTTGCAAAATAAACAAAGAGAAACACAACACATATTTTGTATTTTGGTTAGATGTTAGTAAAACATAAATTGTGTATGTACAAGATACACAAATAAATGTTTGATGATCCCTCAAAGACAAACTTAAAGATAGAAGGGAAAGCAAAGCTTAAGAGGCAACCCAAGGTTGTGATCTTGATGTATTTCAAATATGTAAAATGATGAGGCATATCATTAAAAACCTTCTTCGCATCCTCAAAAAACCCACATTCCCATACATATCAATTAGACTTACCGCAACATAAACATAATCATCAAATTCAATGTCGATTTAAACGACAAACCCATGAATTAATCGCGTTCAGAACATAAATACAACCATCAAGTTCTACATCATTTCAACATAAATCGTTGTTCATAGGTGGAACCAATTTCGTCAAAATGAAAACTTTTTCCAAAGGGTCTTTGTTAAATTGGGAGAAGAATGGAAGTAAACATGTGGAACATCATGCATTTAGAACTACATGTAATCATGACAATGATTTTATTCTGGTAAATGTCAAGAAAAAAACTAAAGTGTATTTTGAAGAGAGTTTATGACAATTTTGAAGTCTATTTCTGATCCAAATTCTGTTTTTTCATACTTTAAATCAGTTTCTCAGTTACCCAATTTTGTGTATTCCACTAATGCTTGCAATTACATGCTTGGGTTTTTGAGAGAACAAGGAAGGGTTATTGAGTGCTAAATTTTTGTGAATTTGGGTGTGAATAATTAGAACTCATCGGCTTAATTCGTTTGCTTTTCTTCAATAAACCTCAACTTATATGTAAATGCGTGTATATTGTGTATAATAGTTTTCATGTACATATTGTATCTTTTGATAGTTTTTAGCTTATTTTTTAGGTATTCAAGGAGTTATATTTAGGCATAGTCTTTTATATCATTGAATAATTTTTCCAATGCTTCCGACCGTGCGTCAATCGGAGTTGTGGTTCAGAAGTTATGATGAAAACAAGACCTGTTTTTTTTCAAATACAACAGATCGCGCTAAGCACTAGTACCGCGCTAAGTGCACCCTAGGGAGCACCAGGGGACGTGTTTTTTTGACATTTTTTACCGAGCTTAGTGCGCCCTGCTATGACACCAACTCTATTTTAGTGATTTTTTACACTTTTGGGGTCATTCGATCATCTTTCTTCATGATGGCAACCTAGAGGGAGCTGAGAAACATTTTGCAGAGAGAGAGAAGTGCTACAAATAACATAGAAGTTGATTCTTGCATATTGGAGTCGGATCTGAGTTACCCGATGGGACACCTCAATTGATTCTTCTCCCTCTTCATTTTCCCCTCGTCGTGGTTAGAGACCATGAGTGGTTAGGATCTCTTCTTTGTTGGGTTTGGTTGTAATAACTCGTACTCATATGTATTTACTCTGATTCTATTATATGTGAACCGATTGATTATTTGATTTTGTTGATTTCATTTGTGTTTATGTAAAACCTAGGTTTTGGGAATTTTTTCATAAACCCTTTGACAAACCCATTTCAAAATCTATGATCCAATATTTTTCTACTATCGAATACCATACTATGGACACAGAGGTGAGATTTGATATTCATTTGTATCTGGTTGTTAATGTTACTCTAAAACTTGGTTGGACACGATAGAGTTAGTTACGGTAAATTCGTCTTCATTTGGTTAGACACGATCGATGTCGAAGAGGGATTCGTGATAGTAGCGAATGATTGAGAAGTTCACACGTGATAGATCAGTTTAATATGTATGTTTTATATTTGTGTTTATTGGTCACGGCGTTAGACGAAATCTATTTAGTAATCGGTATCGATGCTTTAGCATTTGTTATATCCTGAATGCTAGATATAGATTTAGGCTTAATGTTCACTTTTTATCGATTCTCAATGCTGCCATATTATTGTGGGAATGAACGATATGGTTGAAACCTTGTTGGCGTTTGGACACGAAAGTCGACGTGAGCGATACGTGATGGTATTGAAGAATAAATAAATTGTGTATAACTGACTGATAGAAGACATATTTTCGAGTTATGAAAACCAATCCTAGGATGCTCTCGCTCCTCTCCAAGATCATTAATTTTATGTTGTTTATTTCTTTTTCGCTTTAAATATACTTTTACAAACAAGCTTAGAAATGTAGTAACAATTGAATGACACTGATATCACTAATCTCTAAGGAGACAATAAAAGATACTTACTCAATTTTTTGCTTGAGAGTCGCTTTACTGCAACTGTCAACATGTGTTTAATGTGATGCAAAAACAAGTTACTTATAGGAGTTTGGATACTTGCATGATAATTTAAAAGGCTCTCTCGGTTAACAGTGGGATTGGAAGAGCGACTTTTGTGCGACGTAAGATGAAGCAAGTTGGCTTTATCTTGAATGCGTATTCGTATAATGGTTTTATTTATATGTCATTGCTTGGTTTTTGTAAAGAGGCATTAAAGGTTTACAAGACCTGTGAGAGAAGCTTTGCAATTGTAAATCTAGGAAGAAGAAAGGTAGGGGATGATATAGGGTGTCTATCTTTGATAACATACATGGGTTCTTATAAATTAATGTTAAAGGAATTATTTACAAATGAATACTGCTAGGAGACATGGCAATATAACCCATACCCGTGGGTACCTGCCTGAAACCTCCCCAAATTTGACGGGGAAAACCCGCTTTAACTGGGTTTGAGTTCGGGTTTGGGTTTTTCCTTATTTCAAGATATGAGGACGGGGCGGGTAATTGGGAGTGTAGTACCCACCCTGAACCCGTCCCCGAACCCGCCCCGTTTATATGCCTTGAAATATATGTTCAAAATTCTTCGAGATTGTACTTTATATTAGTAATATAAGTTAATATATGTTAAGATTGGGGCAGGTTTTAGGTTCAGGGTGAATTTTGGGTTTGGGAAAGCTTTTGGGTTTGAGACATATTTTGGGTTTAGGGGCGGGGCGGGGATCCCCGAACCCATTTGGGGCGGGTTTGGGATTCAATTATTCATCCCCGACGGGGATTGGGGCGGGTAACGGGGATTTATCTTGAATTCGGGTTTGGGTTTAGGGAATACAAAAACCGTTCCGGCTCCGCTCTGTTGCCATGTCTAACTGCTAGCCCAATGGTTGGGTGCTTGGTACAAGTGTAAGTAAATGTACATGGGTTCGAAATTCATGGAACCTAATTTTTTAGACATCGTCATATTTTAATATGAAATTAGAAAATTATTAACATGTCACTAATTAAATAAAAATAAAATTTGAAAAAGGTCACATAGATTTGCCACGTCAACAAAAATGAAGATTTTATGTGCAACTTATCAACTAAGGGCCAAAAAGATAAAATCTTTATATTATAATAAGCGAATCGGAAAAAAAATATTACATGGGGTAAATTGAATGTCGCTCACTTTGCAGTGGATGTTATATATTTAACCCTTGTATATTTTAAATAAATCTAATTAAATCAACTAACCTAATAAAACTAAACAAAATAATTAAAATTACACTAGGTAAAATAAATTAAAAGAGAAAAAACATAAATTAACTAAAAGACTAGGGGTGCATAACAAGTACACGGGTGGTGTGATTAAGAAGGTGAAGGCCCAAGAGGCCCAATTATTACAAACCCTAGTTTAAGTTATACATAAATAAAAATTAATTTAAAGAATTCTAAAATTAATAAAATGGAAAGGGTGAGGCGCCTCCCAATTGTCCTCGCTTAGTATTTGGTTTCAAATAGAAAAAAAGCTTTGACTTTTAAACATTAGCGGCTCCAGTTGACAAATGACATGTGCATATTTCTCGTGTTTCGGCCATGGTAAGTGGTTTGAAGTTGTGGGTTTTGTCAGTTGTAGAAGATGGTGGAGATTATATCATGTTAGTAAGATGGTTCAAAGGTGGTTTATGTCATGATGTGATGAATGATGATGGATTTGTGAAGTGTATTGAAGTTTGAATGGTTTATTATTATGAACATGAGCATGAAGTTGGTTTGTGATTGATGTATAATTTGAAATTTTCTACGGGTTCGGTGTTGATTTATGGTTACTTTTATGGCTTGAAATTTCGGATGCGTCTAGATTTTGAAATTTGGATGTTACAGGGGGTATTTTTGAGTTGTAATGAGTGTGTGATCAGTGCATGAGGTGTAGTGAACAACACCCAGACACAAATCCCTCGGCCAAAGACAAATAATCCTTTATGGATTCAGACGGCTCACTCAACCTCTATTTTTTCAGAAACAATGTAGCTTCCTACATCCACTATTAACAAGTGTTAGGGGAATCATTGGTATTACCAATTGTTGTACCCCAAATTTTTCCCTCCCATTTCCTCAACATTTTCTCACCACAAGACCCTTAGAGCTCAAGATCAAGTTAGGGTTTGCCCTGCTCAAGACTTCTCCTTGCACTGTTGACCCAAATTAGGGTTTGTGTTTACACAAAGATGTTTTGACCTAAAAAGCCTAAGATGACTTTCATGCTTCATGTTGGACTCCCAAGTTTATCCATACCAAGTTTCAAGTCTTGATTCCAAACTTTGCCCAGTCAATTGGACAGTTGACCTAGAAATCAGCTGTATTGGGGAAAAGGTCAACTATGGTCAATTGACAGTCAAACCTCATGATTTTTGACCCACATCAACATTATGAACTCATATGTACCATTTGATCAAGTTTGGATCATAATTCCACAAGAAATTTGATCAGATCACCAAAAGGGCAAAATGGTCATTTTTAGGGTTTTGACTGCACAGAGGTAATTTTTGACTGTTTGGCCTAACCAATGGCAAACCAAGCTCATATATGGACTCAAGAACCCCATGGAATGGTCTTGACATGTTCAACAAGTTCAAAAGATCCCAAATGCACAAGTTTGACAGATGAATTTTCCAGTCAACTGAGCCAAATTTGACTGTATACTGAAAAGTCAAACTTTGACTTTTTGGTCAAAATCAAGTGTCAAGATTCATTTTCCATCAAAACATGCCAAATCATGAAACTTGTTCGTCAAGAAATCAAAAATCACAAATTAGGGTTTGAAATGAAGAATTTTCATAACTTAGAATTTTTCTAAGTTATGAAAATCCCTAATTTTTTCCTAACTTTGTCCCATTTTTTCATCAAGATACATTTGGATTCAAGGAAAACTCAAAACATGAAAGTTATAGTCCATTGCAAAATCTACAACTTTGATTCACAAAGTTTCCTCAAAAGAAGCTTGTAGCTCAAGTTATGATTTTTGTAACAAGGGTGCAAAACATTCTTAACTTAGAAAAATTTTGACCTATTTTAGGCAGGATTTTTGCCTAACTTCATGGCCACTTTTCACATGCTTCCACTTGGAATTTCAACTTGCATTACAAATATGGATTGTAGTACACATTCCAAACTTTCCAAAATGTCCAAGAACTCATCAAACAACCTTGTGGTTATGGAGAATCGAATTTGTTAATATGGGCAAAACTCACTTTGTTCATAAGTCATTTCCATGTCCATAACTTTGCATTTTTGAACTCAGCATGCTCTAAGCTAGATTACAGGCCTTTTATCTCATCCACACTCAATAATTTAATGCAAAACCTTTGTGTCCTAGCATTATCTTGTCCATTAAGCCATTACACAAAAGATTAACCTTAATATGGAAAAAGCAATATATCCATTTTTGAAAAGTTGAACTTTATGTCAAGATTGCAATCTTTGAAGTACAAGGCAAATCCTTTTGGCACAAGTTCAGGGATATAACACACTGATCAAGACTAAAAGAAGCAGCATACTTGAGGGGCCTAGAGAAGCTTGTAAAACCAACTTGCCATTTCTTGCTTAAGTTAGAAGAAACCTTGCATAACTCACAACAACACACATTTTCTGCCAAGAGAAGCTTAGACAAACTTGCTGTACACCTTCCAAACATCAAACCTGAGCTAAGGCACGAGCTAACTACCCTCCAAACCTCCCTAAACCTAAAAACACCATCCTACTGCAGAAAACAGAGTCACCTCTGCAGTTGGACTTCCATAACTCAATTCACTCGTGCATTTTTGCTAAAACCAGTTCATACACACTCCATACTACATATACAAGCTATCCCAAGCATTGGACACGACCTGTAACACCTCTAACCAACTTCACCATTTTCACTTTTTCTGTTTTGCAGGTTGATTGCTATAGCTTGATTCACATGGTTTCAAAGCATACCAAGCATTGGAATAGCCTCCCTGGACTTCAAGTAAGTTGTACAAGTCTTCACCTTGCCTTGAAAGTACCTCCATTGCCAGATACGATCCAAGCTGAACAGGTAAATTCATGGACTTCTATCTCTCAATCTAGGAAGAGTTAGCTTTAAGTTTGTGAATGAAAAGTGTCATGTTCATGTCCCTGAAGCTATACATATCCTCACTTTCCATTTATATTGCATATGCTGAGAGAATTTAAGACCTGAACATTGACAAAAACTTAGGTCAAGATTTAGGGATGGAGAAATTCTCTCTCATTTCTGAGAGTTAAGTTAAGTTTTTTATATGTATGGAATTGTGGCTTGATGCTTGACATTTTTCATGTTATGAGTTTGTGCTAAAAGTCCAGGAATTAGGATGTTTGAACAAGGATGAAAGGCGCGCGTTTTTTGGACATTTTTGTTGTCTGGAGGTTGAAGACAACCTCTATGGGCTGGGCCTGACCTTTTTTTCCTTTTTGCACCATGTTTTTACATTTGCCCCCCCCCCCCCCCCCCTGGCCCATGTTGAGTTTTATTTGTCATTTTCAACTTTTTCTTTTTGATTCTGATTTGTTATTTTTTATTAAAGCATAAAAAATATTAAAAACATTTTTCTCATATTTTTTGCATTTTATTTGATATTTATTTGATTTCATTTAGTTTTGTACATAAATAAACATAAATATACTTTTATTTAAAATAGCTAAAAATAATACAAATATATTTATTTTTTGATTTCATTTTATTTTATCTTTTTGAAAACATTTTATAAAAAAATATACTCTTTTTTTTTAAATATTAAATACTTAATTTTTGTACATACTTATATATTTATTAGTATATTTAGGTTAAAAACATAAAAAATAATACATTTTTATTTTTATTAATATTTAACTTAAAAAAATCACTTTTTGACAATATACTCCCTTTTATTTATTTTTTTTGTACATAATTAATAAATATTGCATATATTATATAATAAATACCTTTTATTTATAAAATTAGGGTTTTGCCCTAAAAACATGAAAATGCCAAAAATTAATTCATTTTATTTTTGTTTATTTGACACATAAAAAATACTTTTTACATACATATAAAAATCATTTTTGCATCTTGCATATTTATTTTATTTTATTTAATTATTGTGCAATTAAATATCTTGTAAAAAATTCAATTTGGATGTAATAGTTTAGGTTTAATTTCTTGCTAAAATATCCCCATTTGAACATTTGTACCCCCCATCCCATATTTGTGTTGTAATAGCTTAGGATCTTTAAATTCCGCACTTTAAAAGCTTTCTAAATATGCCTTGATAGAATTAGGGTTTTGTATGCAAATCAAAAACAACAAATAGTTTGACCTAAATTCAAGATAAACAAGCATGAAAATGGACAACACTAATCACATTTGCACCCCTAGCGTATTCCACTTGTTGCCTTCAATAATGGGCCATATTGCATGTTAAGGATCTTTGACAAAAACAAAACAATCAAATGATCATAGTCCCTCGATGACGCTTTCAAAAGTTGCCTAAAAAATGATCAAGTCCCTTAAAAGAAAAATTGCCCAAAGCTACTTGGCACCATTGCAATCATGGTCTAAGCGATGACCCGCGCCCGTCCCGTTCACATCCTAACACAAGATTGTCCACCAAATACAATGGTGGAACAAAATTGTTAAAAGGGTTAAAACATAGCAAAGATCTTTGAGAAATTTAGGAGTAGACAACTCTTGGTTACTTGCCAATTTGCAAAACAAAAACACTTGCCTATTTTTCAAAACCACACCTTACAACACTTTTCAAAACAACTTTCAAAAACATTGAAAACCTTTCAAAAGACATACACCTTTGTATACATCCCAACATGGATCATTACAAAGGTTGCCACCACATTGGCCTCTTTTCAAAATATTTTCAAACCCACACACAAAGCACCATTTCAAACAATTGAAAATCAAGGCAAGTTGATCTAAGCAAGTAACTAAGAGCCCATGGATAACCATGGATATAAAGGATGCTAATATCTTCCCTTTCTATAATCTACTCCCCGAACCGAAGAAAACATCTCAAAGGTTTTTGCTGTGCTTTTTAACCTTTCCTTAGGATAAAATAAAAAGTCGGTGGCGACTCTTGCTAAACCGAACAAGTGCAAATACAAACGCAAAACCTCAAGTCAGTTCTCCCACCGTATCACACCAATATACTAGATTCAAAAAGATAAGATTATCATATATTTCATTTCACCTCTTTCGTAGAATATTATGATCGATTATTGATCAAAATCATAAAAAAGAATATTTTTTAATTACATTAAATTTTGACTTTAAAAACTATCTGCAAAGAAGATATCTTCTATCTAATATGTTTTTTATAAAGACAAAGATGATCATAGAAGAAAAGGATGAAGAAATGGATGATCAAGTATTGATCAATGATGAAAATAATAAATAGAAGAATAAGAGATTTGATCATGATGACTAAGGTGTCATTACAATTCATGAATATCAATTTTGATTCTCGTAATATCTTATAAATCTTCGTCTCTAAAGTTCCTAAAACATCATGCATTATAAGCCTTCAAGCAATGCCATGAATAAGATGCATTTTCACTTTCAAATCAGTGATAACTAGTTACCAGTCCATTTTATTTTTCGTAAGGTAGTTTAAATTGTCGTAATAACATGTTCATAACCACTGTAATTATCTTATTTTGTGATAACCAATTATATATTTATTATGTTTGAAATTTTTTGAATATTGAAAGAGTGGTAATCAGTTAAGCTATGTTGGTAACCTGTTACACACTATAAGAACACAACTTTTCTAGATCCAACTTCATTCCAAATCATGACAAAGTTTCATGAATTTGTATATTAAAACATAATTCAAATAAGCTATTTCACATGTCATTTTTCTCACAATTCAAACACATTTTTTGAAGTGTTCAAACTATCCAGTTTTGAAACTTGTGCATAACTTTCATTCATCAATTTTTATACAATTTAAACAAGTTTTTCAAGGATTCATACAACTGTAAAAATAAAATTTTCATAATTTTCGTATCACTCAAAGTGTTTCATTTAAACATTATGAGCACCTAAGTATATATGTTTGGATTGTGATCAAGATAAAGAGAAGAGAAAATCATTCATCTTCGAAATTATTTCAAGAACAATTGTATATCAAATCTTTTAAAGTGTATTATAACTTAATCATCAAGTCTGTGGTGACAAGTTGTTGAAAAAAGGTCATTTGAATTTAGTTGATTCAAAGTCCACCGTAGTATTTGGTGTTATACAAAAGTCCTTTGAATTTGGGTTGATTAAAAGTCCACCATAGTGTTTGGTGTTTGTGAAAAATATTCTTTAAATTGGGGTGATTCAAAGTTTATCATAGATTTGGTGTTTGTGTATGATTTAGAAGATTATAAAATACGTCTTAGAGTGAGACTTGTACAAAGATATAAAAATAGTGGAAAATCCTATTGTAGAGGAACGAGATGTACCATTGATTATAAGAGTAACTAGTATAATTGTTTTGTGTCATTTATCTTTATGCAATTTACTTTCTACAATTTAAAGTCATTCTAAGAACATATCACATTCATAAAATAACAAATTAAAAATTATTATACAAAAATGAGAAAAATTGGGTAACCTTTAATTCACCCCTCCTCTTAGATTGCATCTAATAGTTTCACTATTAAGTTTTAATGATTTGTATCGTATTACATATTTTTATTTAGAAAATTTATATATAATTTTCTATAAATAAAAATCAGAAGAAAAATTAGTTTAAATATTTTTTATAAAACATTATTTTAAGTATTTTATTATTTTACTATGATTTTTTTAATATTAAAATTTCACTAAATCACTAAATTTTAAAGTTATTTTGAATAAATTTTCTTAAAACTTATTTTTAGATATATTTTTTGAAAACTTGGATTTTGTTGTTTTCTTTTTTTGAAAACTCGGTTGATATTGATTATGTTTTAATCCCAAATAATGTAAATTCATGTTACTATATATGTTAAAATTAATCTTTTAATTTATTAAAAAAATTAGAATAATTTATATTATAAAAATAGTTTTAATAAAAATTAATTTAAATATTTTTATTTTTATTTTTAAATCTCTTGAATCATAGTTAAATCATTTGAGTGTGGTATATATAACAAAATAACTATAACCAAGTGCAATAAATAAATATACAACTGTAATTGAAAATCAAATATAACTAAGTTTTTTTTGCCAATATTTAGTCAACGGAATATCTCTATAAATTTCCATGTCTTTATAAAGTGATGTGAATGATTATAAATATATAAGTAAAAATTAACATATACTAGATTAGAAAGGAGTCAGAAATCAATTGATATCAAAACTGATTTCTAAATTGAATTATATTGATGGTGAAAAGTAAAAATAAAAAAATAAAAATCTTTTTTAAAAATCTCATATTTCAAATCTTAATTTATCTATCAAATCTTTTTTTTTTCACTGTCGAATCTAATTTTATATTTGAATAAAAGATGGAGAAAAAAAATCTAATCTAATTAAAACTGTGTGAACGACAATCAATTCTAAATCTAAAGAAAACTACAATAAATAAAATAAAAAGAATGAGATTATTATAATGATAATCAATTTAATTTTTGATTGATTTTATTGTCAATCCTAAATCTAAATAAAATTAGAATAAAATAAATAAAATAAAAAGAAAGAGATTGATATAATAATAATCAATTTAATTGTTGATTGATTTTATTGCTAATCTTAAATCTAAATAAAATTACAATAAGATAAATAAAATAAAAAGAAAGCAATTGATAATATAATGATAATCAATTTAATTGTTGGTTGATTTCTTAATCAATTTTACATCTTTTATTTTCTTTCCTTTCATATGTATTACATCTTAAAACTCTATAAATATTTTTACGTGAGCAAAAAAAGACTAAGAATAGAAAAATCAACAAATAAAATAAGAGTCTTAAAGTGATTCACAAAATAGTAATAACAACCGCAAATCTCAAAGCAAACTAGCTTACAAATAAGAATCCAAAAGATGAAAAATTACTCAAATCTACAGCTTCAGTGCGAAGCAATTATCTCTCAGCACAGACTTCGTTTTGAAGATCCCAACGGTTAAAAGTTAGATATAGGTGTTTCAAATTTATCCTCCAAATTTGAGCTCGATCTAATGACTAACGAATCAGGGATCGTCGATTTAATGAGATCAGTGCAGAAAAAACGGGAATGAGTTTCTCTCCTCTTTTCTCTCTTTTGAATCCTTATTTTCTCTCTCTTTCTTTGAACACTAAATTGACACTCTCCACTTAAATAAATGAGACAAATGGGCTATTCATATTTGGGTCTTTCTCCACATAGGAAGGGAGCCCAAGCCCAACAAATCTCCCCCTCACAACTATGTAGAGGAAATCGTCAAACAAGCGATATCACAACAAGCTTCAAATTTCCCTCTTGGTAACGCTTTAGTCATAATATCAGAACCATTACCATTTGTATGAAATTTATCTAACTCTAACAAATTAGCATCCAAAACATCACATATCCAATGATATCTCACATCAATGTGTTTGGACTTATTATTAAAAGTCGGATTCTTACCATGATGAATATCACTTTGACTATCAACAAATAACACATATTTGTCTTGAACAAAATCAATCTCCTGCAAAAACTTCTTCAACCAAAGTACTCTTTGCATGCTTCTGTAATAGCAATGAACTCAGCCTCTATAGTATACAATACTACACACTTTTGTAATTTGGATTGCCAAGCCACAACTCCCCCTGTAAATTTAATCATGTAGCCCGAAGTGGACTTTCTGAAATCAATGTATCCAGCCATATCAGAGTCAGAGTATCCCATTATAGTAGGCTTATCTCCTCCTAAGCAAAGCCTTATAGAAGTATGCCATTATAGTAGGCTTATCTCCTCCTAAGCAAAGCCTCAACATATGTGGTCTTGTACATAGCATTGCATACATCAAACTATCTAAAGTAGATGCATAAGGAACATGTTTCATATCAAATGCTCCATATTCATTTGAAGGACTTTGATTAGAACTCAATTTGAAATGAGTAGTAAGAGAAGTTCTTATCGCCTTAGAGTTTTCCATTTTGAATCTTTGCAGCACTCTTTCGATATAATATTCTTGTGACATCCAAAGTTTCTTCTCTTTTCTGTCACGCATGATTCTAATATCAAGAATATATTTAGTTGCTCTCATGTATTTCATGGCAAATGACCCTCCCAACTGCTTCTTTAACTTGTTAGTGTTAGAAATATTTTTCCTTATAATAATCATATCATCCACATATAACAACAAGACAATAAAGTCATCATTAGAAAATTTTCTAACAAAGAGACAATGATCTGAAGTAGTCTTTTGGTATCCTTGATCACACATAACAGACTCAAACTTTTTGTACCATTGCCATGGAGCTTTCTTCAATCCATATAGACTCTTTCTCACTCTACACACATGATCTTCTTTGCCTATAACTTGAAAAAACATCAGGTTGTTTCATGTAGATCTCTTCCTCCAAATCACCATGAAGGAAATTCGTTTTCACATCCATTTTCTCAACCTCTAAATTAAGAGTAGTTGCTAAACTCAACATGGTTCTGATTGATGACATCTTTATAACAGGTGAGAAAATCTCAATAAAATTAATACCCTTTCTTTGACGGAAACCTTTCACCACTAATCTGGATTTATACCTTGGATACTTAGAGTTGCTCTCATGTTTAACTCTATAAATCCACCTATTTTCCAAAGCCCTTTTGCCTTTAGGCAACTTCACTAAATCATAAGTTTGATTATCATACAATGATTTCATCTCATCCTTCATTGCATCCAACCACTTTTAATTTTCATCACTTTCCATGGCCTCTTGAAAATACTCATGTTCACCCTCATCAGTCAAGGTCACATACTCATCAAAATTATACTTCCTAGAAGGTTGTCTTTGCCTGATAGACCTCCTAAGTTGAACTTGAGATGATTTTGGAGCTTCACCAAGATTCTTATCATGTGACATATCACTCTCCCCTTCATCATAATTAGTTGGAATATTTACCTCATCTTTAAGTTGTTGATCATCAACATAATCATATGGCTCACCATTTTGATCACCACCACCAATAGCATTTAGAATATGACTAGTTAAACAAACTGGATCAACATTAGACAAACTAATATCTTTCTTGGTGTAGTCTTCTCTACCTTATTATTTTCTTCGATATTTTAGTCTTCCATGAATACTACATCGCGGCTTCGGATAAGCTTCTTCCGTACATGATCATAAAATCTAAAACCAAACTCATCTTGCCCATAGACGGTGAAGATACATTGTTTTGACTTTGAATCCAACTTGAATCTTTCATCCTTTGGAGTATGCACAAAAGACTTACAACCAAAGTTTCTCAAATGGTCATACTTGACATTCTTTCCAAACCAAATTTTGTCTGGAACTTCACTGTTTAAAGCAATAGTAGGAGTGAGATTAAGAACATGCACCTCCATGTAAAGTTCCTTACACCAATAATGATTTGGCAACTTAACTTCAGAGAACATACACCTTACTCTCTCAATTAGTGTTTGATTCATCCTCTCTTTTAAACCATTCAGTAGGAGTCTTTTCATGTGCAATACCGTGATACTTGTAATAGGCATCAAATGGTCTATGATACTCACCATCATCATCAGAACGAACACATTTCAGCTTATCGCATGTCTAACTCTCTACCAAAGCATGAAATTCTTTGAACTTCTCCAACACTCGGTTTTTTCTCTACAAGGCATGAACCCATAGTTTCCTAGAACAATCATCAATAAAGGTAACAAATTAAAGTGCGCCACTAAAAAATTTACCTTTAATGGACCACAAATATTAGAATGTACTAATTGAAGAAACTTTGAATTCCTTTAAGGGAGGACCTCTCTTGAAATATACTCTAGTTTGTTTACCAGACTGTCATACCCCAATTTTTGACCTAAGATCCCATTTTTATTCTTTGCATTTTTATACAAAAGTCAAGGTCACTAAATACAGTTGGTTTTAACCTCTCACCTTCGAGCATTGATTATGCAGAAATTGTCAAGTGTTTTGAACATTCTTAGCCTATGTATCACTAACTTCTAATCAAGCACGAAATGTGTGTTTTTTGTTTCTTTGATTTTATGTGCTGACAGGTATCCTTCGATTCAGCCTGCTTCGACTGGACAAGTTTGCTGCCTGCAAGCCTGCTTCAACTGGAAAAGTTTGCTGCATGCAAGCCTGCTTCGACTGGACAAGTTTACTGCCTACAAACATGCTTCGATTGGGCAACATTGCTTCCTTCGAACACGGGCTTTCGATTGGGCAATATGTTTGTTTCGATCCACATGCTTCGATTAGGCAACATTGATTCCTTCGAACACGGGATTTCGATTGGGCAATATGTTTGTTTCGATCCACATGCTTCGATTGGGCAACATTGCTTCCTTCGAACATGGGCTTTCGATTGGGCAATATATTTGTTTCGATCCAAGATTAGTTTGGGCATGTGGCTCCCTTGGTGCAAGTATTTGTTTGAGAATTGACCTTTTTGTGTGCTTGCTTTGAGTCACAAAGTTTAGACCTCCTCCATGCAGGCTTCGACTACGTTTGTACTAGCTTCGACTGGACAACATTTCTCTTTAGTGTGCTGCATTTCCATCCTTGACAAACTCCAACACATGGTTGATGGCCCCCTCAAAAGACATATAGTGGTGGACTTGAGGGGCATACATATGAGTCCCTGTCAAAGGGTACGCCTTACTAGTCCATTCGAAGCACACATTTGGCCCCTTCAAATGAAGCACAAAGATGATTCGTTCGAAGGATACTTGTTGGAGGAAAGTCAAACAATGTGTTAGAAGAAGAATATGGTCGAAGGAGGGTCAAAATGAAAGGGTAAAATATTCAAAGATGATTGTTGCCAAGTTCAGACATGGTACACTAGCCAAATACAACACTCCAAAAACCTGTTGTTGCTGCTCCAATGCCTGCTGTAAGATGCCAAAACAAAACAGAAAAAACCTGCTACAAAACTGCTGCACAACAGTCCTGCACTGCCCAATTCCTTGCACCAAAATGGCAATAAAGCACTGTCCCTTGAAGGCTGCAAAGAGCAGTTTACCCAAATTGTTCAAATTATTTTATTTTCCCTCCAAAAGCTTCAGCCCACTTTGCCTATAAATAAGAGGCTCCCACACATGTTTAAGGGAGGATCTTTGGACCAGAGGAACGAATCCCCCAAATTTTCTCAAACACAACAAAACTCTCAAGTTCATCAACACTTGAGAAATATAAAAAAAACAGAATCCCAAACACTCATGTCTTTCGATTCTGAAGAACACCCCACACATAGAAGTTTGTTCAAACTCAAAAACAACCTTCTGTGACAACCCTTCGAACCAAAAGCAAACCCCATGTACCTTGTTACCATTCGAATCCAGCAGGAAGAACCTCACGCTTGTTATCCTCTTTCGAATCCAGCATCAAAGGCCAAACCCCTGGTCCCTCCCTTCGAATCTAGAAGTGCTCCAGGCAACCACCTTACTGCCCAGTACACGTCCCAGCCTCAAGCAAGGTAAGTCATAATTAGCCTTGGATCCTTCATTTCCAGCACAACATGTAAATAAAATTCCTTTTCGTTTGAAACATGTACATACCATTGTTCCTTTCATTTCCACCTTTTTTTTAACATATTTTTTTAGAGCTAAGCCTTTCGTTTTGCTTTCTGTTTACTTGAACTTGCTTTAACTATTAAACTGTTTACAAGACAAATACTAGCATGGCCTCAGGCCATGTTGTCATTTAATGCTTGAAATGAAAGAAACAGGAAACAGGAAATAGGAAACGAAGCCTCTGGCTTCTATCCTCTTTCTCCAGGACGAACGAAAGAGACAACCAGGAGTATGAAACGAAGTCTTTGGTTTCCACACTGACTTCCAGGCCCAGCCAGAGACACGCTCACACTGATTTCACTGGCTCAATCGAAGAAGGCAACAAGGCAGAAAGGCCCAGCCAGAGGCACACTTGCACTAAGTCCAGGCTCAGACGAAAGGCACTCCCATGCTGGTGCCAGCCTCCAATCGAAGTACATGACCTTACTGCTGCCTTTGCCCAATCGAAGGACAGGACCTCGCCCCTGCCAAGGCCCAATCGAAAGACGTGACTTTGCTGTTGCCAGCCCCAATCAAAGGAAGCCAACAGAATGCAAATCGAAGGCTGCTACTGCCTGGGTCGAAAGACATTCATTTTCTTACTTTTATCTTTTTTTTTCCTTCATATTTTTTATGCCTTTTGATATGGTTGTAATAGCGTAGGATTTTATCTTTCTGCATTTTATTTACTTTGTACAAATGCTAGTAATTAGGCGTATATGGCAAGATAAAATCAACAAGTAAACAAACCAAAAAATCCAAAAAACACTCTTTAATCATTACTTGAATATACTTTAAAACATGCAAAAACACTCAACAAATCAAAACTCTCCCCAAGGGCATGTTATCTCCGTTCTACCGCGATACCGGCCGTGCCTATTGCTAGAATGCGTGCGTTAATGTCGCCCACTAAAAAACACAAACAAATCAACTTTTTTCTAGAGGAACTACGGTGTTTTGATTCCTACATTGGATACGTAGGCAAAGGGTCGCGAAACCCTCACGAACGCAATAATAAAAACTCATTTCTTTCCCCTTAAGCAAACATAGTTGTAGATAAACACACCCTTGTATATAACAAACAATTTTAACCAAAAACAGATATTCCAAAAGGTTCCTGCGGAGTACCGCAGATGCATTGGGTGCTAATACCTTCCCATTGTATAACCAACCCCCGAACTCTTGATCTCTTTCAAAAAACGCATTGTATTTTCATTACTTTTAAGTATTATTTTACATTGTATGTTTTAGGATTTTATTTCGCTCTTTTCCCTTTTCCCTCGGAAATAATAAAGCGTGGTGGTGACTCTTGCTTTTGTGAGTCAAGTTAATTAATAGCTTGATCTCCGATTTTCACCGCTACAGAATTGGCGACTCTGCTGGGGACAAATTGACCTCTTGCTGGTCCATCCCTATGTGGGTTAAGCCTAATTTGTAATATCTGTTTTTGTTATTATTACTTGTTTGTTTGATTATATGTATATATTGTGGTTATTTGGGTGTTGATTACAAAGGACAAGTCCTATACCTGGACTAAGTTACACTTAGGAATAGGACGGGCGGTATAGTCATGTTAACTTTGAGGGAGTAATCCCGAAGAAGGAGGCATGAAATCCCCCACTCAGTGGAAGCCCCTTTGAACGTAGTATTTGTTTACCGAGTAATCGGGAAGACATTATTGCTTTCAACCTGGGAGCCAGAGAAGCTGAGAACCGTAGAACCCTTAACCCATCTTGGCCTTTTAGGTGTAGTGCGGAGACTATAACGGAGTAATCCGGAAGTAGTTGTCACGCGATGTTGCACTCAGACGAGTTTCTCTTGAGAATATTGCTAATTACTGAGTAATCGGGACGTTGGTAATATCCGAAGGAGGAATGTAGACTCTGGGAACTTTTAGAACCTTGTTTTACAGGTGTGATTAAACCTTTAGTACATACCTTGGGGATGTTTTTTACCTTTGACTCTATGCTCGTGACGTTGAACCTTTCGACTTTGTTTGTGACCTTGCTTGTGGTTGTTGCATAGCCATGCATTCATGCATCCATGAAACCTTTTTTTTCACTTGATTTTCAAGGAATTTGGAAGTCTTTCTTTGTAAACATCACAAGTTTCGTCAAGCTCAATGGATCTTGGGTGTTGATAGGGTGAAAACCCTAATCCACCAAAATGGATGATTGATCTTGATGATAACTTGATCAACGCTTTGATCCAATTTAAAATTCATCTTCTATCTTCATACTTTGATGTTTACAACTTAATATCTTGAGTTCCTTGAAAGTCAGATAAAAACTCTCCTTTTGCATATCATGCATCATTCTACATTTTTGGTTTCACTTTCAAAGGTCTTTTTCCAAGTCTTATCTTTCCTTTGGTCTCACCAGTACAACACTTGCGCTAAGGGAACAATGGAGAATATCAAGCAAGAGGTTTTTGAACTCCGTAGAGAGATGACTATTTTGAAAGCTAGTGTGGAGCACTTAACTGGTTTGGTTGAAAATTTGGTTGCTTTGCTTTGAAGATCGAGGTTCAGAAGTTGGTCAGAAGTGGTATCTTGTCATTCAAGGACGTTGGTTTTGAAGTTCAAATCAAGCATGTGCCAAAGAGTAAACACGATTGATGGTCACTTTGATTTTTGAAGGATGTTTTCGGTAATTCAAGTCCAGATGGAAAGCCTTCCCAGATTACTAACTTATTTCTGCTTTTTGTTTATCAAAACATTGTTTGCATGTAAGAACTTGTTTGCATCTGAATGATTATCTTAATACAATGAGTATGTTTGTCTTGAAGAAATTCATTCGTCTAACTCATATTTGTTTTCAAATTTTAAATTGCTTTTGCATTATGATACCAACTTTTGCACCCCAAAATTTGCACTCTCATGTTTTCCAAAGTCTTCCCCCTGCATGGTTGATCACAAACTCTTGCCTACGGAAAAAGCAAATTTTTGAGTGGTACTTTAAGTATCTTTCGATTGGCATTATGAAAGTACCCTTCGATTGGCATTCTGAAGGAGCATTTCGATTGGAATTCTGAAGAAGCCCTTCGATTAGCATTCTGAAAGACCCTTCGATTGGGATTCTGAATGAGCCTTTCGATTGGCACCCGGGGCCAGGCCTTCGATTAGCATGCCAAGGGATCCTTCGATTAGCATGAAACAGCACCTTTCGATTGGCCTGTTAACGGAGCCTTTCGATTGGAATCCTTCAATTGATATTTGGACAAGGGCCATTCGAAAGAGGCCATCAAGAGGGCACTCAAACATGTCCAGGTACACTGAACATGAGAAAATGGCATGTTTCCCTTGCAAATATAGAAATATTTAAATGCTGATTGTGGATTTAATTCCTGAGTTAAAGGCCAAATTCTTGCCTTTTTTGTTCCTAAAGAGCTGATTCGACCAGAGTGATTTTGTGCAACTCAAGACCATTCGAAGAAGCATTCAGAAGGCCCATTCGAAGGGTACGCAAGAAGTCCATTCAAAGGAGGCAAATCAGGACCAATCGAAATCCAAAAGCGTCCAGGTTCATTCAAGGGACACGAATGTTTCAAAAAAAGGAAATAATTTAATGTGTTTGATTTTTGTCCAGAGCATTAAAGGCCTGTTTTAATGGCTGTCCCTTGCCATTTTCGTGCACTCCCACACTCCTATAAATAGGAGGCCAGTGACACATTACAACACACGAAAATTACAAAGAAAATATACACACGAAAATATACAACACACACAAAAACTCTGCAGGAGAATACACAACGAAAATTACACAGCAGGAGAACAAAAGACATTGGAGTTACGCTGCCCAAAAGTCATCAGCATTTTCATAAGTAGCCAAGCCCAGAAGCCCAGATCAAAGGTGCCTACATCCAGGAAGCGCCCAAATCGAAAGTCCAATCTGTTGGTAAGAAAGGGTAAATTATCCAACCTTGTTTTTCGCATAACATATCATTACTCGTTGTTACTTTCGATTTTCCATCCTAGACAGGATCAAAGGGCCTGGGTTTGGCACCCAGGCCATGTCCATCATTTGTTAATATTTGCTGCAGACATAGCCTGAAGAGACCCAGCAAGCGCAGGATCGAAGGGCCTGGGGTTCAATACCCAGGCCCTGCATTTTATTTCGCTAACATGCTTTTGCAGGTATAACATCCCAGATCGAAGGAGAGCCTTTCTCTGGATCGAACCCATTAGCATGCTGGATCGAAGGAGGCATCTCATTCCTGGATCGAAAGCCATGACCTCCATGATCGAAAGACAATCCTCTTCCCTGGATCGAAGGCTACTCACGCCTTACTGTCTGGCCCAATCGAAAAGACCATTTCCCTCCCTGGGTCGAAACTCCTTTTTTCCCTGGATCGAAGGATCCCCCCCTTGTATTTTATTTTTGT
Organism: Vicia faba; assembly: GCA_948472305.1. Lineage (NCBI taxonomy): Eukaryota > Viridiplantae > Streptophyta > Magnoliopsida > Fabales > Fabaceae > Vicia > Vicia faba. The sequence continues at coordinate 1,647,539,948 of OX451737.1, read as the reverse complement.
TTTCATTGACATCTTTTTATCTTTTTTTTACTTAACATTAAAATAAAAAAAACACAAAGAACATTAGGCTAGTTTTTTCTATTAAAATTAACTTTGTAAATTAGTCTCTTAATTATCTTAACATTTTCTCAAAAAAACTAAAATTAAATAGATTTAGATCATTTTTCCAAAATAAAATAAAACAACAAAAATATTTCGTTCTTAGGATTTTTAGAGTTTATTTTCAGATTCGTGCGCATTTATTTTATTGTAATTGCCTACTGGGATGTAATAGCTTAACTGAGACCCTTTACTGCTTTTATTTCCCCAATTTTTGGACATGTAAATAATCCCCCTCCCCGAAAGCCTTGTAATAGCGTAGGATTTACAATTCCCGCACTTTAAATTCCTGTACATATATTAATTGCTTAGATGTATGCTAACTAGGATTGCATGACAAGATTAACTCTTAACTTAAAATCAACAGTAGCTCACTATGACATGCAAGAATAAAATAACTGAAAATTGACACACTTGCACATGCCACTCCTAGGGTATACCTCATTTGGTTGCCTCGAATGTGGTCATTAAGTATAGGATGTTTTAGAGGTCGTCCTTTTGTCCCAAGATCATAAGTTGCCTCGAAATGGTTGCCTCGATAAAAAATGATCTAAGACATTAGGATTACCACTAAAGCGTCCTAATGTTGCTTTAGTGACCACAAGTCCCTTAAATCGAATTGATCCGAAAACTCCAACGACGGTGCTACCTACTCCTTAATAGTGGGATAGCACTGTCTAAAGGACATTTGCACAATTAAATTCCTTTTTGAGTAGGTAGAGGTTCTTAAGTACTTGCTTCTTTTAAAAACAAAACAAAAACTTTTCGCACTTACACTTTCTTCAAAAACAAAATTCTTTTCAAAACCCACAATCACAAAGAAAAGCAAACCTTTTGAAAACATAGTGAGCAAGTACCTAAGAGCCCGTGGATAACCACGGATAGAAAGGGTGCTAACACCTTCCCTTTCTATAATCTACCACCCGAACCCGAGAAACAATCTCGAAAAGGAATTTTTTCTGTGCTTTTGTCCTTTCCCTTGTTGGATAAAATAAAAGACGGTGGCGACTCTTGCTTACCACGACACTTTGCGAAAACAAACGCAAACACGAACCAGCATTCAAAAAACAGTCAGTTCTCGTTCCCACCGACCACCGAACTGGCGACTCTGCTGGGGAGTAATTAATAAGTGAGGTATACCTTGGGATTAGATCACTTGTGTTTTCAATTGTATTGCTTTGTATGCTTTTAATTTTGTGGGCTTGTATCGAAGTTCTATAGATCCTAACCCGGATCTGGGGGTACCCTTTTTAGGTAAGTAGCAATAAACTGTGAGGGATCTGTCTGGCGTAGACCGACACGGATGAAGCAGTAGCTACGTTGGTGTGGCACCTTGGTCTGTACCGATATCCCTTGTGTTGAAACGAGGAGAATATGGGTCTTCTGAGGAGTCATTAAGCACCAACTGACCTTAGAACCTTAAATTGACCAACTTGGCCATAGAACAGTAGCAGTATGCTATACTCATTGAGACTAAACTCTCGCGATGGTTCCGGCCGCAAGAAAAGGTTGCTAAGCTAGAATTATGACCGATTGAGGGTAGTCAGTGATATTGAGATCCTCTAGAACCCGGTTACTATTTTTTTAGGACAGGTTTAAACCAACTAAACTGAAAGAGGGTAATGCCTAAACTCCATGCCAGCCTAAACTTAAGGCTATATGTGTGACTTGTGTGCCTTCAAACTTGAACTACTTGTTATCTGACAACAGGGGTTCCTTGCAGGTTTTGTTTACAGTCCTTATCCAACAAATTGGATTTATTGCAGGGCTCACTTACATCACCTCACTTTTTGCTTAAACGCATAGCATATACATCATAACATCATACCTTAACATTTCCTTAACCATTTCAAAGATCTCAAGGGTCTGTGATGCAGGTTATGGTACATCAAAAGTCTAGCAAGGGGCAAAGGGGATTTATTTTCCTCTAGCCAAGGTTGTCTAGAAATCAAAACACGATAAACTTGAGTCAGGGGCTATGACCCACTCGATATGGTGAGCTTGACTCTTGAAGAAGGACTCTCAGCAACATGAAGTTCCTTCAATCAAAGCTACAAGATTCAAATTCTAACAGTTTCTTGTTTACCCCGCGAGATCCTTGAAAACATTGCATACATATATCATACATATCATTGTATAACAGGTCTTCTAATACAGGTCTCTCATGTTCTCGCTGTTTATTTCAGCAATGGCTCTCCAACAAGACAACCAGGATCTTCATACTCAAGAGACTCAGTTCAGGGAAATCTTCCTAAACCTATCCAAGGGGCAGGAAGAGTTGAGAACACTCCTCATGGGGAATTTGGTCAAGAAAAGTCCTGAAGACAATAAGGACGAACGACTGGAGCAACTACAAGCTGAATTCAGTGCCATGAAAACCCAGATGCTGGGGAAGATGGCTCGTATCCAAGGCTTAGCTCGGGAATAAGAAGAGTTGAGAACCATGATCAACCAGCTTCATCAAGACAGATACAACAACATGAAGCAAACGGTCAAGGCTGGTGGTCAAGTCATTGATCAGCCTCCAAGAAGACAAGGGTTTGGCTTGGTAAAGAATGGACCTCTCCAAGTTGCTACTACCTCAAGGGTCCAACAACAACCTCACCAAAAGCAACGGGTTGACCAGAGGCCATTTACCAAGCTCAACATGCCGCTGTCCCAAGCTTTGCAACATTTGTTGAGACTGAATCTGGTGACGTTAGTAGGACCTCATCTGAATCCTAAGACTTCTTCACCCAACTACAATCCTGATGCAAGGTGCGCGTACCATTCTAACAGTCCGGGGCACGATACTGACGACTGTTGGAAGTTGAGGTACAAAATTCAAAACCTGATTGATGAAGGAGCATTGGAATTCACACAAGATGGTCAGGCTGAGTTCTTCTACCATCCCTCCAAGGTTCACCATTTGAAGTGACAAGTACTGAGATGAGAAGACTTTTGTTCATTTGAATTTTCAAGTTGTAATCTCTTTGTTACTCAAACAATTATCTATTAATGCCAAACTTTGTTTCATTAATGCATTGCATATGTTTGTCTTAATTTGATCCAATCATTTTAATTACATTTAAACTATGCTTTTTACTTACTTTATGACATTCAACTCTTGCTAAAAGTTACAAGCCTTTAGAGGGAGGATGACGAAACAATGCCATAATCTCATACAGTGTGCTTTTGGACAGACCTTGCTAACGATGTACAAGCATTTCTTTCAAATCCTAAACACTGGAGTTATAAGGAAGATAATCCCTAGTCAACCCCTTCGAGCCAAAGAAGTAGGAGTTTCCTGTTTTTAAACAAATTGAAACCTTTGATTTAAACCTGGGGCAGGGTAGTCTCTCAGTTAATTCAAAAGATATGCATTGAAGTCGCAAAACTCTCAGTTCATAATACAACGAACGACATCAAAAGCATTCCTCTGGAATCAAAAGACAGTGGTGGTTCCTTATCTCATAGACAGTCAATCTCTAAAAAAACAAAAAAACAAAAAAAAACCACTGAGCCAAAACCTATAAAGGAGGTTTAAGAAAGTCGGGGCATCCCGCTGACTGTAATCTCGAAAACAGGATAGTCGGGAAAAAATTAGGGATAACAAATCAAAAGAACGAGGTCATTACAAATCCTCGACAACATGAAAAATGTTGCAAACATGACTTCCTTCAAAAATTCAACTTGTGTGAACCATCACCAAAAACGTCGTTCCAGACTCATTTGGAGTTCAAATGCACAATTAACTGAGTTTAGGATTGAAGAACATCACGAAGAGCGGGTGGGTACAAATATACTTTGAGCCTTTATCCTTTGTTTCTTAAACCGTGAACCAAGCCACGTTACAACCCTTCAAAAGTCCTAACTGAAGCATGGGTTAGTTCGAAAGCATACTGTTACAAAAGGTATCCTGACTCCTGTAAGGCTTTGCCCTAAATCTTGTATTGAATTTGTCTTATAAAGAGTTTTCTGCTAAAAAACGCATTTTTCAAAAACTTCGAGACAAGCATAAACTTTGCATTATCTGAATATCACTGTTTGCATTTGGCTATTTGTTTGACAGCGGAGAAACTCACACAACGAATATCCGATGAACGAAAGTCCTCTCAGTGAACAAAATCACTTCAAAAAGGATGAAGCTTCCATTGGCAAATCTCCTATAAACAAGGGGGCATGACATGTCACTATCTAGCACACCTGGGGCAGTCCAGTCAAGATTCCAGGAAATCTCTGAAGAAGTGCAGAGTAACCAGGGGAAGTCTCCATCTCCGTCACCTGGGGCATGGGACATGAATTCCAGCAATGAATCTTGCATGATCAAACATCTTCTGGTAGTATGGCAACACGACACTACTGGCAGTGATACCTCCATACACTCTGAGAGCGTGGGCATAGTCAAAAAAGTACCACGCATAATCAAAGACCCGCTAGGTTGACTGGCCTATGCAAAAATAAGGGCTTCCCGATAAACCAAAAGGGTTCGGGCAAAAATAAGGGATGAAAATGAAAATTTGTACACCCGGCAAGTCGAAAACCTGAAAAGGCGGCTTGGGCAAAAAAGGGTATCCCGATGGACTGAAAACCCGAAAGGGCGGTCCAGGCAAAAAATTAGGGATTAAAGCGTACGACTATGTCCCGTCATCTCGTCATTTGCCTACCAGAAGAAGATTTGTCACTTGAATCGGCAATTACCAAGCACCTCATAGGTGGGGATAATACCAGATCCACAGGGCCGCCGCAGGCACCTTGTCCCGCAAAAACAAGGGCAAATAAGAATTGTCCGAACTGTACAAATTGCTCTGTCCACCAGGTACCAAGGTATATTCAGCTGAAGAATATGGCTAAGATACTATCACTCCCCGCAGAGTAAAACAGTAATGATAGCTCTCTCAGCTGAGACTTGCAGCTATGTACAAATCAGCAATACTCTCCCCAAGCAGAGTTAGTCTACCGTCAGCCCCGAAAAGGTTTGGTATCCCCAGAAGATCTTAATATTCCCCAGCGGAGTATAAGGATATTCTCCAACAAGCGTAAGAGTATCCCCGACAGTCTTAATATTCTTCAACAGAGTATAAGAATGTTTCCCGGAGGAATACAAGATACCCCCAGTGGAGCCATTTCCCCAGCGCAGTCTAAAAAAAAGGTTTCCCCAATGGAGTTGAATCATCTTCCCCAGTAGATTCTGGAAGCTTATCCCCTGCGAAGCACAAATAAGTCTCCCCAGCCAATTTCAGAAGGTTATCCTCAGCAAGTTGCAACTGAAAGATCATCCCCAGCGAAGTTCTTTCTTTCCCCAAGCAGGGCTTCTATCCTCAACAGATTCAATATCACCAGCAATGGTAATCAATCCCCAGTGGAGTTCATCATCAAAATCCCCAACAGAGCTTATCAACGGATCCCCAACGGAGTTTATCGTTAAAATCTCAGCAAAGTATATATTCCCCACAGAGTATTTCCCCATGGAGTAATCTCTTCATCATGTTTATCCCCCAACGGAGTTTTTTTTCTCCTAACAGGTTTATCCTTGCAATCATCTTCATTCGTCATCCCCAGTGGAAACTAAGAACTCAACTCTATTCTCCAGCAGCTCCGGGATTTATTTTCCCCAGCTAAAACATCACACTTCCATACATCATGATACATGCATATGCACATCATACCATACAATCTCATTTATGTTGAGAACATCATTGCCTGACCCATATCATGCATTGCATATGACTGACCTTTACCTTTCAGGAAAGATCTGGTTAAGTTCTCAGCCATTTCCAAGACTTCCTCTGGTCCAATTAAATCGATTCCTAAATATTTTTCTGATGCCGATCCAATTGAAGATATTTCCAAGGCCTTCTCTGGTCTAGTTAAATCGATTCCTAAAGATTTTCCTGATGCATATCCAGTTGAAGATTCCAAGACCTTGCCTGGTCTAGTTAAATCGATTCCTAAAGATTTTTCTGATGTCGATCCAGTCAAAGACCTTGCCTGGTCCAGTTAAATCGATTCCTAAAGATTTTTCTGATGCCGATCCAGTCAAAGGCCTTCTCTGGTCCAGTTAAATCGATTCCTAAAGATTTTCCTGATGCAGATCCAGTTGAAGATTCCAAGACCTTGCCTGGTCCAGTTAAATCGATTCCTAAAGATTTTTCTGATGCCGATCCAGTCAAAGGCTTTCTCTGGTCCAGTTAAATCGATTCCTAAAGATTTTCCTGATGCAGATCCAGTTGAAGATTCCAAGACCTTGCCTGGTCCAGTTAAATCGATTCCTAAAGATTTTTCTGATGTCGATCCAGTCAAAGGCCTTCTCTGGTCCAGTTAAATCGATTCCTAAAGATTTTCCTAATGCAGATCCAGTTGAGGATTCCAAGACCTTGCCTGGTCCAGTTAAATCGATTCCTAAAGATTTTTCTGATGCCGATCCAGTCAAAGGCCTTCTCTGGTCCAGTTAAATAGATTCCTAAAGATTTTCCTGATGCAGATCCAGTTGAAGATTCCAAGACCTTGCTTGGTCCAGTTAAATCGATTCCTAAAGATTTTTCTGATGTCGATCCAGTCAAAGGCCTTCTCTGGTCGAGTAAAATCGATTCCTAAAGATTTTTCTGATGCCGATCCAGTTGAAGATATTCCAAGACCTTGTCTGGTCCAGTTAAATCGTTTCCTAAAGATTTTTCTGATGTCGATCCAGTCAAAGGCCTTCTCTGGTCCAGTTAAATCGATTCCTAAAGATTTTTATGATGCCGATCCAGTTGAAGATATTCCAAGACCTTGTCTGGTCCAGTTAAATCGATTCCTAAAGATTTTTCTAATGCCGATCCAGTCAAAGGCCTTCTCTGGTCCAGTTAAATCGATTCCTAAAGATTTTTCTGATGACGATCCAGTTGAAGATGTTCCAAAACCTTTTCAAGTCCCAGTTTAATACCTGTAGCAAGCCAGGAAAACTATCTGTGGACGACTGATTATAGATTAATACCTGAAACCAGCCAGGGAAACTATCTACATGATGAGATTGAAGATTAATACCTGTAACAAGCCAGGAAGACCTTTCTTTCTCAGGTCAGAGATTAATACCTGTAACAAGCCAGGAAAACTATCTACACAAAGAGATTGAAGATTAATACTTGGAACCAGACAGGACGAGTACTATAACCTCAACGGTATACTCCCGGTGAGCACGAGTCAGTTCCTAACTCTCAAACAAAGTTAGACTTCCCCAGTGGAATCTTCTACAACAACAGGTATGCAAGTTCTCGCTAAGCAATCTCTTATGAGATCGACACTCCTGCAGATGGCATCTATAAGCCCATCCTCGTACCAACAATCTCCAAATGGCATCTGTAAGCCCATTCCCGACGTCACAATGCTGATACTACACCATGCGAGTGCAAATTTCTGGGCACTCTAGTGTTCAATTATCTTCCACCTTCGGATCACGAAAGGCTAGAAAGCCAATCTATATCCTCAGGTTTAAGAAAATTGAACAGGGGCAACTGTTGCACCCCAAAATTTGCACTCTCATGTTTTCCAAAGTCTTCCCCCTGCATGGTTGATCACAAACTCTTGCCTACGGAAAAAGCAAATTTTTGAGTGGTACTTTAAGTATCTTTCGATTGGCATTCTGAAAGTACCCTTCGATTGGCATTCTGAAGGAGCATTTCGATTGGCATTCTGAAGAAGCCCTTCGATTAACATTCTGAAAGACCCTTCGATTGGGATTTTGAATGAGCCTTTCGATTGGCACTCGGGGCCAGGCCTTCGATTAGCATGCCAAGGGATCCTTCGATTAGCATGAAACAACACCTTTCGATTGGCCTGTTAACGGAGCCTTTCGATTGGAATCCTTCGATTGATATTTGGACAAGGGCCATTCGAAAGAGGCCATCAAGAGGGCACTCAAACATGTCCAGGTACACTGAACATGAGAAAATGGCATGTTTCCCTTGCAAATATAGAAATATTTAAATGCTGATTGTGGATTTAATTCCTGAGTTAAAGGCAAAATTCTTGCCTTTTCTGTTCCTAAAGAGCTGATTCGACCAGAGTGATTCTGTGCAACTCAAGACCATTCGAAGAAGCATTCAGAAGGCCCATTCGAAGGGTACGCAGGAAGTCCATTCAAAGGAGGCAAATCAGGACCAATCGAAATCCAAAAGCGTCCAGGTTCATTCAAGGGACACGAATGTTTCAAAAAAAGAAATAATTTAATGTGTTTGATTTTTGTCCAGAGCATTAAAGGCCTATTTTAATGGCTGTCCCTTGCCATTTTCGTGCACTCCCAAACTCCTATAAATAGGAGGCCAGTGACACATTACAACACACGAAAATTACACAGAAAATATACACACGAAAATATACAACACACACAAAAACTCTGCAGGAGAATACACAACGAAAATCACACAACAGGAGAACAAAAGACATTGGAGTTACGCTGCCCAAAAGTCATCATCATTTTCATAAGTAGCCAAGCCCAGAAGCCCAGATCGAAGGTGCCTACATCCAAGAAGCGCCCAAATCGAAAGTCCAATCTGTTGGTAAGAAAGGGTAAATTATCCAACCTTGTTTTTCGCATAACATATCATTACTCGTTGTTACTTTCGATTTGCCATCCTAGACAGGATCAAAGGGCCTGGGTTTGGCACCCAGGCCATGTCCATCATTTGCTAATATTTGCTGCAGACATAGCCTGAAGAGACCCAGCAAGCGCAGGATCGAAGGGCCTGGGGTTCAATACCCAGGCCCTGCATTTTATTTCGCTAACATGCTTTTGCAGGTATAACATCCCAGATCGAAGGAGAGCCTTTCTCTGGATCGAACCCATTAGCATGCTGGATCGAAGGAGGCATCTCATTCCTGGATTGAAAGCCATGACCTCCATGATCGAAAGACAATCCTCTTCCCTGGATCGAAGGCTACTCACGCCTTACTGTCTGGCCCAATCGAAAGGACCATTTCCCTCCCTGGGTCGAAACTCTTTTTTTCCCTGGATCGAAGGATCCCCCCCCCTTGTATTTTATTTTTGTTTTCATTGACATATTTTTATCTTTTTTTTAATTAACATTAAAATAAAATAAAAAACACAAAGAACATTAGGCTAGTTTTTTCTATTAAAATTAACTTTGTTAATTAATCTCTTAATTATCTTAACATTTTCTCAAAAAAACTAAAATTAAATAGATTTAGATCATTTTCCCAAAATAAAATAAAACAACAAAAAGATTTCGTTCTTAGGATTTTTAGAGTTTATTTTCAGATTCGTGCGCGTTTATTTTATTGTAATTGCCTATTGGGATGTAATAGCTTAACTAAGACCCTTTACTGCTTGTATTTCCCCAATTTTTGGACATGTAAATAATCCCCCTCCCCGAAAGCCTTGTAATAGCGTAGGATTTACAATTCCCGCACTTTAAATTCCTGTACATATATTAATTGCTTAGATGTATGCTAACTAGGATTGCATGACAAGATTAACTCTTAACTTAAAATCAACAGTAGCTCACCATGACATGCAAGAATAAAATAACTGAAAATTGACACACTTGCACATGCCACTCCTAGGGTATACCTCATTTGGTTGCCTCGAATGTGGTCATTAAGTATAGGATGTTTTAGAGGTCGTCCTTTTGTCCCAAGATCATAAGTTGCCTCGAAATGGTTGCCTCGATAAAAAATGATTTAAGACATTAGGATTACCACTAAAGCGTCCTAATGTTGCTTTAGTGACCACAAGTCCCTTAAATCGAATTGACCCGAAAACTCCAACGACAGTGCTACCTACTCCTTAATAGTGGGATAGCACTGTCTAAAGGACATTTGCACAATTAAATTCCTTTTTGAGTAGGTAGAGGTTCTTAAGTACTTGCTCCTTTTAAAAACAAAACAAAAACTTTTCGCACTTACACTTTCTTCAAAAACAAAATTCTTTTCAAAACCCACAATCACAAAGAAAAGCAAACCTTTTGAAAACATAGTGAGCAAGTACCTAAGAGCCCGTGAATAACCACAGATAGAAAGGGTGCTAACACCTTCCCTTTCTATAATCTACCTCCCGAACCCGAGAAACAATCTCGAAAAGGAATTTTTTTTGTGCTTTTGTCCTTTCCCTTGTTGGATAAAATAAAAGACGGTGGCGACTCTTGCTTACCACGACACTTTGCAAAAACAAACGCAAATGCGAACCAGCATTCAAAAAACAGTCAGTTCTCGTTCCCACCGACCACACCAACTGGTTGCCTATTCTGTTGCCTAGGCAGAGGTTGAATGGAGGATGATGATCTAAAAAACATAAAATCTCGGGTTGTATGCTTTTGAATAAAATCTTGCTGACGATGTACATGCATTGTTTCAAATCCTTAAACACTGGAGATATAAGGAAGATAATCCCTTGCTAACCCCTTTTGAGCCTTTGAAGTAGAAGTTTCTTTTTCTATACGAAAAAACCCTCAAATTTTAACCTGGGGTAGGGTAGTTTTCAGTTAATCCGATTGAGTGTTCAAAATTCATAAGGAAGATATTTCTGGAGAGAAACTATGAGGGCTATCCTTCATGTATAATGAATCCAGAAGATGTGGAACCACGATGTTATCCCTCATTCATCAAGAAACGAGGCAATCACAATCCTCTCAACAAGCAAATACAAGCTAATGTCACACTTTTGTTCAAAAGTCAAAAATCAAGAGAGAAAAAGCCTGCTAAGTCGAAAACTTGAAAACGTGCGGCTTAGGCAAAAATTAAGGCATCCCGCTGGACTATCAATTCAAAAGAATTAGTCCAGGCAAAAGTTAGGGAAAATAAAATTGCAAGGAAAGGAATACAAAGAAAAGTCCTCAGCAAAAAACAAATTGGTGACTACAAACACGAAGACATAAGGGTGGTTTCTACTTCGAAAGCCTCGTTGTTTCCTTAACCGTCACAAAATCCTTTTGAGAGATGAACACTCATATTGAATTAACTGAACATAGGGTTGGAGAACATCATGAAGAATGGGTGGGCACCTATAAATTTTGAGCCTTAAAAATCTTTTTTCTAAAAACCATGAACCAGGCCACGTTACAACCTCCAAAAGTCCTAATTGAAGCAAGGTTATTTTGAAAGCATACTTCAATGAGATAGTGTTCCTGACTCCCATGAATGTTCTAAATAGTTATGTTGGTATCATATGTTTTTCCTATACAAAAATAAATGGTGCTCTAACTCGCAAAATTTGTGCAATATCTTTTCAAAATCTTCAAGACTTACATAACTGTTGCATTAGAATTTTCATTCTCATAATAAAATTTTTCTAACTGCAAAACATTTGTTTGATATCAAGGAAGCTCACATATAAGCACTAGTGATGAGTTTATTCTTTTAAGGCTTGAAACTATGTTGAGTAATTGGCGAATCATTTCAAGAAAGAAGTCATATCCAGGGGCATGTCACCTGAAGACCGTAAGCACGAACATGTTGCTTCTCCTACTTAATGCTTTCCCAACTTGTTTACCCTTTTGGGGCAAAATTTGAAGACTTTGTTGTGCCAACTACAGTCAATCTGGGGCAATCATGTCGAGATTTGATGAATCTCTCTAAGAGTTTGAAGACACCAGAGCATGGTGAGTTCTAGGTCTTTTGTAAAATCCTCTTGAGACGATTTCTCCTCATCAACCATATAGCTTGGGGCATTTTAGAAGTGAAGTTATTCGCAAGAATTGTCGTGCAACGTGCAGCTTATCAGCAGTAAACTTGGGGCATCCAAAATTAGTCCCAGGGGCAATCCAAATTTGTTAAGATATGTGATATGTTTTGCACACATTATCAGAGGGTGGTGTTCCCAGTATCTCTAGCTAAGCATGACTTTTCCCAGCTGAAACATTGTTTGTGTTGTTATCCTTTCAATGGATTGTTTGCGATAGAAGATTGGACTTTGGGTTTTCTACCTGAAAATATCTTCCCCTCCATAGATATTTAAGCCTTGTAAAAGGACTTTGCTCCAATGATGACTTTTGTTCTATCTCCAGTAATGTTCCCATCCTGTTGAGATTAGCCGAGTGTAGAGTTGTACTATGATGTCTTATCATCTCCAGTTTATCTTTTCTATCTGTTTTGTCAATCATATACATGACATTCATTTATTCATTCACACTTACATCATGCACGCGCATTTGTATTTGTTAATGTCATTGAGTTCGTATACCTTGGTTATGTCTATTCAAAGAGCGTATTTGATCTTTCCAAATAGAGTATCAACTTAAGCAGAAAGTGTGCCTCCTTTCTAATTCCCCACTGAGTTAACTCTCGTGGAAGAATCTTGCTTTAGCTATCCTTTTCCATCTCTGGATAGGATAAATCCCCATTTGAGTTGTTTCCTCATTGGGTGGAGTCTTGTTTGACTGTTTTCTCTCCAGTTTATTCCTGGATTGAGCTTTGTCTCTTGTGAACGATACACTTGAAGGAAAATTGCGAACAAAACGCAGCGGAATATAAAAAAATTTCCTTTAGCGATCCTTACGAATGAGCATGGTCAGTGATAGAAATATTTACCTCTTGTGGCGATTCAGAACTTTGATGTTGTGATCACGAGCGTTGATGAAGAACAACGCCTCTACTCAGTCCACACGAACAGATCGCTTCCGGTCACAGTGCTAGCTGATCACGAACGGAAACCTTGAGTGAGAGAGAGAGTAAAAAAAAACGAAAATGCATCAAGTGAAATTGCTTCATCACAAAGGATCTATTTATAGAATCACTCGTGTGGGCTACAAGCTAAAAGCCCAGTTAAGGCTATAAGTTAAAAGCCCAATTAAGCTCATGGACATCATACCTTATGATGTACCATATATCACTTATCCACGTGGTACCTTACCACTTTCCGTATTACACTTAAGTGCACCGTATCTTACGGTGTTCCTTATTTATTATATCTCTCATCAACCTGTCCTTATGTGTGTGACCCTGTAGGTTTTCGCGACGTTGGCAATTATATTAAATCACACATTTAATATAATAAACAGTGAGCGGTATCTAGCAACACATCACTGTTACCCAAGTCACGAAAATGTCATATGATCTGACCAAACCTTTTCTGTGATAATATTTGTGTTGTACAATTACCCTTTTGCCCTCATGTCTATATTGAACACAAGGCATACACTGTGTCACCCTTGTCCAGTTCAATATTGGGCCCTTAGACATTTATCCTGTTATGCAGGATGAGCAAATTCCATCTAGGTCACTCATGTCCCTTAGCATGCTTTGTGAAGTACCCATCAACCATCTTTATAGTCATCCAGTTACGGATGACGTTTGATCAGCAATAAAGTACTTGACTCTACATCTAGGGTCCATAGTGGTTTCAGGTCGAAGGGTGGTATACACCATTATCATCATGAGAATAACTTATGACACTTTGCATAACATTCTATGTAGTATTCTCATAACGGGTCAATCCAGTATAAATATTACTCCTAATATTCATACCTATGTCAACACTTGATAACTCCTTATCTATGATCCATGAGATGTGATCATCAATCTATCTTCATAATAATCTTAATGCTTTAATGTTATCCCACTTCACATTAAAGCTTGACTACAGATACTTTAAGAATAGTTTCTTATGTTTAATGGGATCTCATGATTAAGTCACACTTAACATTTCATTAAACCAATAAACCATTCTAGGGACTTTATTATTTTGGAAAGCAAACATAATAAAGAAATGCCTTTTATTATTAATAAATAATTCGATACAAGTACCAAAAGTATTGGCCTCTAGGGCTTACACCAACAACACTGTGGATCTCTCTAAGCTGTGAAACCTAGATGGAGAGTGAATTGATCTTGTGTATGTAAATACTTGGTCTCCTCATGAAGGATTTATTCATGGTTCCCCATTGAAGATGAACTTTATTCCCTAGTAGTGTTATCATAACCTTCTTCTGGAATATCGACATGACAATAAGCGACTGACTCTTTATTTGAGCAATTTGATTATTTCTGAATTTCTTTATGTTATGACAAGCGGTGGTCTCTTCATGAGCAACTTGTATGTTATGGATACCTTTGAAAAACAGCAAGCGGCGGTCTCTTCATGAGCAACTTGTATGTTATTGATACCTTTGAGAAAACATCAAGCGGCGGTCTCTTCATGAGCAACTTGTATGTTATTGATACCTTTGAGAAAACAGCAAGCGGCGGTCTCTTCATGAGCAACTTGTATGTTATTGTTACCTTAGAGAAAATAGCAAGCGGCGGTCTCTTCATGAGCAACTTGTGTGTTATTGTTCCTTTGAAAACAGCAAGCGGTGGTCTCTTCATGAGCAACTTGTATGTTATTGTCACCTTTGAAAACAGCAAGCGGCGGTCTCTTCATGAGCAACTTGTGTGTTATTGTTCTCTTGAAAAACAGCAAGCGGCGGTCTCTTCATGAGCAACTTGTGTGTTATTGTTCTCTTGAAAAACAGCAAGCGGCAGTCTCTTCATGAGCAACTTGTGTGTTATTGATACCTTTGAAAACAACAAGCGGCGGTCTCTTCATGAGCAACTTGTATGTTATTGATACCTTTGAGAAAACAGCAAGTGGCGGTATCTTCATGAGCAACTTGTATGTTATTGATACTTTTGAGAAAACAGCAAGCGGCGGTCTCTTCATGAGCAACTTGTATGTTATTGATACCTTTGAGAAAAAAGCAAGCGGCGGTCTCTTCATGAGCAACTTGTGTGTTATTGTTCTCTTGAAAAACAGCAAGCGGCGATCTCTTCATGAGAAACTTGTGTGTTATTGTTATCTTGAAAAACAACAAGCGGTGGTCTCTTCATGAGCAACTTGTGTGTTATTGATACCTTTGAAAACAACAAGCGGCGGTCTCTTCATGAGCAACTTGTATGTTATTGATACCTTTGAGAAAACAGCAAGTGGCGGTCTCTTCATGAGCAACTTGTATGTTATTGATACTTTTGAGAAAATAGCAAGCGGCGGTCTCTTCATGAGCAACTTGTATGTTATTGATACCTTTGAGAAAACAGCAAGCGGCGGTCTCTTCATGAGCAACTTGTATGTTATTGTTACCTTTGAAAAAACAGCAAGCGGCGGTCTCTTCATGAGCAACTTGTGTGTGATTGTTCTCTTGAAAAACAGCAAGCGGCGGTCTCTTCATGAGCAACTTGTATGTTATTGACACTTTTGAAAGGAATCAAGTGGCGGCCTCTTTATTTGAGCAGCTTGTGTATCCCCAACAATAATGCAAACGACACCTCTTCGGAAAAGTTCCATGGGGAAATTTGTATTTTATCCTTTTCAAGCGATATCTTGGTAAAATTCAGAAGTCAAAAATGTTTATTTCCAGTCTCAGTACTGATGTCAATCATTTCCTTTTCCAGTCTCAATACTGATGCCAATCATTTTCCAGTCTCAGTACTAATGCCAATCATTTGCCAGTCTCAGTGCTGATGTCAATCATCATCTGCCAGCCTTAGTGCTAATGTCAATCATTTCTTTTCCAGTCTCAACACTGATGTAAATCATTCAAGAGTCTCTCATTTGAAGTCTATGACTCTGTTTCCCCAGTGGAGTTATAATCTCTTCCCCTATGGGATTATTGTACAATGTACTTGGTTTCTCCAGTAGTAGTTTGTCTCATGCGGCATCATTCCTTGTTAAATTCAAAATCTTACATTCATACCATATCATAAACATAATTGTGGTATGTTTGTACTAGCTTCGACTGGACAACATTTCTCTTTAGTATGCTGCATTTCCATCCTTGACAAACTCCAGCACATGGTTGATGGCCCCCTCAAAAGACATATAGTGGTGGACTTGAGGGGCATACATATGAGTCGCTGTCGAAGGGTACGCCTTACTAGTCCATTCGAAGCACACATTTGGCCCCTTCAAATGATGCACAAAGATGATTCGTTCGAAGGACACTTGTTGGAGGAAAGTCAAACAATGTGTTAGAAGAAGAATCTGGTCGAAGGAGGGTCAAAATGAAAGGGTAAAATATTCAAAGATGCTTGCTGTCAAGTTCAGACATGGTACACTATCCAAATACAACACTCCAAAAACCTGTTGTTGTTGCTCCAATGCCTGTTGTAAGATGCCAAAATAAAACAGAAAAAACCTGCTACAAAACTGCTGCACAGCAGTCCTGCACTGCCCAATTTCTTGCACCAAAATGGCAATAAAGCACTGTCCCTCGAAAGCTGCAAAGAGCAGTTTACCCAAATTGTTCAAATTATTTTGTTTTCCCTCTAAAAGCTTCATCCCACTTTGCCTATAAATAAGAGGCTCCCACACATGTTTAAGGGAGGATCTTTGGACCAGAGGAACGAATCCCCCAAATTTTCTCAAACACAACAAAACTCTCAAGTTCATCAACACTTGAGAAATAAATAAAAAAAACAGAATCCCAAACACTCATCTCTTTCGATTATGAAGAACACCCCACACATAGAAGTTTGTTCAAACTTAAAAACAACCTTTTGTGACAACCCTTCGAACCAAAAGCAAACCCCATGTACCTTGTTACCATTCGAATCCAGCAGGAAGAACCTCACGCTTGTTATCCTCTTTCAAATCCAGCATCAAAGGCCAAACCCCTGGTCCCTCCCTTCGAATCCAGAAGCGCTCCAGGCAACCACCTTACTGCCCAGTACACGTCCCAGCCTCAAGCAAGGTAAGTCATACTTAGCCTTGGATCCTTCATTTCCAGCACAAAATGTAAATAAAATTCCTTTTCGTTTGAAACATGTA
This sequence comes from Vicia faba, assembly GCA_948472305.1. Classification (NCBI taxonomy): domain Eukaryota; kingdom Viridiplantae; phylum Streptophyta; class Magnoliopsida; order Fabales; family Fabaceae; genus Vicia; species Vicia faba. Next base: position 1,647,523,135 of record OX451737.1, on the reverse strand, counting down.
CATACCATTGTTCCTTTCGTTTCCACCTTTTTTTTAACATATTTTTTTAGAGCTAAGCCTTTCGTTTTGCTTTCTGTTTACTTGAACTTGCTTTAACTATTAAACTGTTTACAAGACAAATACTAGCATGGCCTCAGGCCATGTTGTCATTTAATGCTTGAAATGAAAGAAACAGGAAACAGGAAATAGGAAACAAAGCTTTTGGCTTCTATCCTCTTTCTCCAGGACGAACGAAAGAGACAACCAGGAGTATGAAACGAAGTCTTTGGTTTCCACACTGACTTCCAGGCCCAGCCAGAGACACGCTCACACTGATTTCATTGGCCCAATCGAAGAAGGCAACAAGGCAGAAAGGCCCAGCCAGAGGCACACTTGCACTAAGTCCAGGCTCAGACGAAAGGCACTCCCATGCTGGTGCCAGCCTCCAATCGAAGTACATGACCTTGCTGCTGCCTTTGCCCAATCGAAGGACAGGACCTCTCCCCTGCCAAGGCCCAATCGAAAGACGTGACTTTGTTGTTGCCATCCCCAATTGAAGGAAGCCAACAGAATGCAAATCGAAGGCTGCTACTGCCTGGGTCGAAAGACATTCATTTTCTTACTTTTATCTTCTTTTTTTTCCTTCATATTTTTTATGCCTTTTGATATGGTTGTAATAGCGTAGGATTTTATCTTTCTGCATTTTATTTACTTTGTACAAATGCTAGTAATTAGGCGTATATGGCAAGATAAAATCAACAAGTAAATAAACCAAAAAATCCAAAAACACTCTTTAATCATTACTTTAATATACTTTAAAACATGCAAAAACACTCAACAAATCAAAACTCCCCCCAAGGGCATGTTATCTCCGTTCTACCGCGATGCTGGCCGTGCCTATTGCTAGAATGCGTGCGTTAATGTCGCCCACTAAAAAACACAAACAAATCAACTTTTTTCTAGAGGAACTACGGTGTTTTGATTCCTTCATTGGATACGTAGGAAAAGGGTCGCGAAACCCTCACGAACGCAATAATAAAAACTCATTTCTTTCCCCTTAAGCAAACATAGTTGTAGATAAACACACCCTTGTATATAACAAACAATTTTAACCAAAAACAGATATTCCAAAAGGTTCCTGCGGAGTACTGCAGATGCATTGGGTGCTAATACCTTCCCATTGTATAACCAACCCCTGAACTCTTGATCTCTTTCAAAAAACGCATTGTATTTTCATTACTTTTAAGTATTATTTTACATTGTATGTTTTAGGGTTTTATTTCGCTCTTTTCCCTTTTCCCTCGGAAATAATAAAGCGCGGTGGTGACTCTTGCTTTTGTGAGTCAAGTTAATTAATAGCTTGATCTCCGATTTTCACCGCTACACAGACATACAATGAGAGTACTTCTCCAAATATGCATTCTTTAACCCGAGAAGAATATCCTTTTTTGACAAAACATTCAATCCCTTTTCACTAATATAACTAAGTCTTAGGTGCCACAAAGATGCTTCCATGTCGATAACTATCACATTTTCCCTAGCTGTTGATAAGTGCAAATTATAGTTATTTTTGTATATACTTTTTGTTGCACATATCGACTCTTTATGGTTAACATCGGTTGAATAAACCCAACTTTTGTGTAAATTTGTTTAGTTTGTATGTACTTGTGTTTTAATGTATAAAGTGTATCGTTTGATAGTTTTTGTGATACGGTGGGAGAACTGACTATGAGTTTTGCGTTTGTATTCGCACTTGTTCGGTTGAGCAAGAGTCGCCACCGACTTTTTACTTTATCCTAAAGGAAAGGTTAAAAAAGCACAGCAAAAACCTTTTGAGATATTTCGTGGGTTCGGGGGGTAGATTATGAAAAGGGAAGGTATTAGCACCATTTTCATCCATGGTTATCCATGGGCTCTTAGTTACTTGGTTTTTTAGATCACTTGCCTTGATTGCTTGAAATTGTGGTGTGTGTTTTGAAAATGTTTTTGAAATAGACGCCTTTGTTTCGGTAACCAATGTAATTGACTCGTGTTTGAGTGTTTTACAAAAGTGTGTATCTTTTCGAAAAGATGTTTCAAAACTTTTTTGGAAGTTTGTTTGAAAGTGTGTATGAAGTGTGGTTTTTGAAAAGGAGGCAAGTGTTTTTGCAAGTTGATCTCAAGTAATTAAGAGCTTTGTCTACCCTATTGTACTCAAAGGTTTTCTCTATGTTTTCAACCCTTTTTAACAATTTTGTTCCACCATTGAATTTGGTGGACAATCTTGCGTTTAGGATGTTTGACGGGACGGGCGCGGGTCATCGTATGGACCATGAATGCAATGGTGCCAAGTGTCTTTGGCAATTTGCTTTGAAGGGACTATGACCATTTCGTTTAGGCAACTTTCAAAAGCGTCATCGAGGGACTTTTGATCATTTGAATTTGTTTTGCCAAAGAAACTCGACGTGCAAGCATGGCCCATTTTGGAAGGCAACATGTGGGATTACCCTAGGGGGTGCAAGTGTGATTGTGTATTGATTTCATGCATTTTTCTTGTATTAGGTTATCTAGCATTTGGTTTTATGTACATGCAAACCCTAGGTCTAAACATGGTATAATTTGAAAGCGGTAAATTGCAGAAATGTAAAGTCTACGCTATTACAAAATAAGTATCCGGGAGTGGGGGTACAATATTCACGAATGGGGATGAGACTTTAGGAATGTAGTGTCCAATAGATTATAACCAAATCGAATCGATCAAATGTAAATGTAACGTATAGCAATGTATAAGATAAGCAAATGTGTATAGGAGCAATGTAAATGTATTTGTATCAAGCGTATAATGTGAAATGTATCGTATATTGTGTAAGTGTACGTGTACGTATATTTGTATATGTGTATGTAATTATTTACAGGTTAAGAAAATGTGAATTTAAATGTATTATTTAAGCATTGTTTTAACTTAAAGAAAAGAATTAGATATTTATTTAATTAATCTTTCGTAATCTTGTATATGGTTAATATGAACAAAAAGAATGTTTTAATAAAATGCTTTAAATTTTGATTAAATTATGTGTATTAAAAATGTATTTTATTGATTATGTACAAATGTTTCTTGTAAAAAAGGAAAATATTTGTCTTAAAAGAAAAATTATGTAACTATGTATTTATGGTATCAATATGAAGTATTATTTCTTATATATTAATAATTAATATTAATACAAAAAATTGAGAAAATAAATATTGGTGTCTAGATTATAAATATATTATATATAAGAAAAAAAAGAATTGATTGTAAAAAGGAGTTATGTTAATTTACAAAATCTGTTTTATATTAGCAAAAGAGAAAAGAAAAAAAATTAAGTTGAATGGGCCTTTGGGAGGTTATGCTGGCCCAAACAAAAATGAATGAGGGGGGTGTGCTTAAGGAGATTCGCATGGGCCTTGGTGGCAGAAAACAAGTAAGGCCCATATATCCTAATTTGTTTTAGGGTTAACATGCCTTAGTTTAGTTTGGGATTAGGGTTAAGCAAGAGGGATACAGCGGCGCTTGTTCTCTCTTCTTCGCGTGATTCATCTCTTCGTCTCTTGCTTTCGTCCGAGCCTTGCTTGAGCTTTCTCGCCCCAATGGCCACCAGCAATCTCCATCTCCTTCTTCCCTCCAGCAAAGCATTAGGGGGCGACGGATTCAACGGTACCATGCTTTTCGATTTCGTTAAGGCTTTATTACAATTTGCATGTTATGATCTTTTTTCCATTGATTCTAACTTCAAGTTATTTGTTGTGACATGAGGTGTACAAAAGAAAGAGAGGAAAAAGAAGCATTACCTGGAGACGGAGGATGGAGTTTGGGGAAAACGCGTAGGAGGTCAAGGCGAGGAGAAGGCAGGAACGGCGCGCTTGGAGATCCTGGTTTGTCTTTTCTCTTCTTGCTGGCTTCTGTATACTTGATCCTTGGTTGCCTTCGTTGTATGCTTTGAACAACTGCCTTGATGCTATTGTTGAAATGTTTATTTTGATTAGCTTTCCCTCTTCTTCTTTCTGACTTCTGTAGCCTTCAGTTGCCTTTTTATTTTGCCTATGATGATGTATTCTGAGGCTTGGTTGCCTTGGACATTGCCTTGTTTGGATGCTTTTGTTGGCGTTTGCTTTTGATTATGGTTGATGGTATTTTGGCTGGGCGTGTATGGTTTCCACTGGTTTGGCCTTGAGCTACTGGTTTTTACTGGTTTGAGGCCATTACAGGTTTTATGTTGGTTTGGTAATGGCTATAAGGTTTTGAAAATGGTTCTGGTTTTGGGCGTGTATACTGGTTTATGCAGGTAGCAGGTTATGGTTATGTTGGAGATAGCAGGTTGTGTATGGTTTAGGCCATAAGGTTTTTTTGTTTATGAGATAACAGGTTCTGGCTTTTGAGAGCTTGGTTACTGGTTTTGTATTTTGTTTTACAGTTTTGAGTGTGGAAGGCTTGAAGATAGGTTGAACTCTCTCTTTTGAAGGGGGTTTGATGTTGTGTTATATCAGTTGGTCTTTCTTGGCCTTCAGGTTTACGTTACAGGTTTCTGGTATATTTTAATATTTTCTTGGCCTCTTCACATATGCTGCTACATCAGTTTTGTCCATATTATTTTCTATGCTTTCTCTTTTTTTCCTGTATGCTGCTGCAGTTTGTTTTGTAACTCTTTCTGCCTAAACCAAAACCTGTAAAACCACACTTTCTTCTCTCTTCTCTCTCTTAGTACAATGAAACACTAAAATGTTGTGTACTTTAACTGTTCTGAAAAAGCACAAGGCTGGAAAATGATGTAAAATGGAAATACATTGCTTGCAAAAATTGTTTTAAACTGCACACTTGCTTCTCTTTGTCTTGCATGGGAGCCTATTTTATTTTGACTTCTTCCTACCTTTGGGTATTTTACGTTGGAATGTTGTCTTGTGAAAATGTATATGTTGTTTTGTATGCTTTGACAATGCAGCTTTGACAAGAATGAATTTGTGTAATTGTTTTTGGACTATGCAGTTTATTTTGAAATATTGAATTTGTGCATAATTTTAACTTGTGCATTCATATTTATCAATAAACAAGCATCCTTTTTTGTGAACCGGTAGAAATCCCGTGATTTGCAAAGAGGGTAAAAACTGATTCCAGCCGTTTGCTTTTAATGATGAACCCAAAACTTTAATTGTCTGCTTTTAATTATTTATCTGCTTCTAACTTTTCTTCTTTTCTTTTGCAGATAAAAAATTGAATGGAGAGGATTTAGCAACAGATGAAGAATGAAGAACTGAAAAATTAGAAAAAATTAGGATATTCTTATTTTAAATTTAATTTTTGCAACTATTATTATTATAAATACCGTGTAAATGAATACTTGTATTTACATAATAATTTGTAACAAATATTTAAAGATGAAATAAAAATTCTTTTTTATCCAATTAATTCTTTTTATCCTTTTCGATTATTTATTTTATTATTTATAATTCCAAAATTATAATAAGTGGAAATAAATTCCAATTATTTAAACTCAGAATAATAAACAATTAAATAAACAATGTTTCAGCACCGATCGACTAATAAATCTGGTGCTTCACAAATCCAAAGCAAAGCACAGTCAGTCACAGCAATTGTCCACGTTGCAAATCCAATTCAACTGTCTCTTTTCACTGACTAAATCCAACAAACGCAAATTCAAACCCAAGGTCTCCTTTCACTGATTCAATCACGCAATGCGAATTCAATCCAAATGTTTCAATCCACATCCCAGCATAACTTGAAAAGCACTGTAGAATTAAATCTTTCTGAGAACGCGCGCGCACAAAAAAACCTAATTCCTGATCAAACGCCATGGAAGTGTTTGCCTGATCAAAATTGATCCCAAAAATCAACCAAACCTTAAACAAACTGTATGAACTGTTCCAGAGTCATGAAAACCAATAAAAACCCTAATTTTGTCTGACTGACGAGAAAAGTCTGTTTGACCGATTCTTGAGCCAGTTTGAAAAATCAGGAAACGCCTGAAGCTGTGATTTCTTGTGGAAAATTGCGAGGGCAAATTTTGGGGTACAACAGTTGCCCCTGTTCAATCTTCTTGGACCTGAAGAGTTAGATTGGCAAGTTTGCCTTTCGCGACTTGAAGGTAAAAGAAGATTGGACACTAAAGTAACCAGAAAATTTGCGCTCGGTGATGTGATGGTAGAGATGAATGGGCTTACAGATGCCATTTGGTGATGGGCTTAAAGATGCCATCTGATGCGATAGAATCTTGTCGGGGGATGGGCTTAGAGATGCCATCTGGAAATGGGCTTAAAGATGCCATTTGGTGACTGTTGGTAGGAGGATGGGCTTATAGATGCCATCTGGTGATGTTGAACTGTATTTCATTGGTGAGTGGACAAATATCAGAAAGGCCTCCCTGTTTTGGAACATCTCTGAACTGGGGGTCTGAATAAGCAATAGATTGACATCCGTGTTTGGAGAATCCGTAAACTATTTTTGAAGGTCTTGAAGTTGAATAAGCAATAGAGCCACATCCGTTATTGGGAAGCGTCCGTAAACTGTTTTCAAAAGTTGAGATTGAATAAGCAATAGATTAACATCCGTTGTTGGGAAGAATCCGTAAACTGTTTTCAGAAATTGCATCTGAACAAGTTGGTAGATTAACATCCGTTGTTGGGAAGAATCCGTAAACTGTTTTCAAAAATCTTGAAGTTGAATAGGAACCGGTGTAGGGCTTCCTGATGATGCGTCCGTGTAAAACTGCATCCGCATGAATCTGGAATAAGTATCAGAATGTCGCCGTGTCCGGGTCACATCTGAACTATTTCTAGATGAATCTCAGAAGATGATCTTTGTCTGTCGACTGATCTTACCTGAAAAGGTAAAGGGTTAGTTGCATGCAATGTTATGATGCATGATGCAATGTATGTGACATCGATGTTTATGACATGAATGTGATGAATGCGCATGTAAGCTGATAAGCTATCTTGCTGAGGATAAATGAATCCTGGATGGCTGAAGATAAAAAGAATCCTGACTGCTGCCGGGGAGAACAATTCCTTGGTTGCTGCTGTGGAGGGCAAGAATCCTTGATTGTTGAAAAATGAGAAGTCTTGGGACCACTGTTGGGGAAATCAGAAGCTTGGGTTGTATGCCAAATTACTGGGGTCTTCCTGTTTTGAGGAGATCTGTGTAGGATTTCCTGATGATGAGTCTGTGTAAAAACTGCATCGGGTTTTTGAACACTTTTGACATTCGAATGCCCCAAGTGGTGATGTAGATAATTTCCTGGCTAGTTACAGGTGTTGATCCACAATCGGTCGTTCACAAATATTTTCCTGGGTTGTTACAGGTGTTGATCTGGAACTAGTCGTCAGTAGATATGCCCTGGCTGGATACAGGAATCGAATCTTCAAACTCTTCAGACGTGCCCTGGCTAGATACAGGAATCGAGTCTGGAAATGTGATAGTGAACAGATATGCCCTGGCTGGATACAGGAATCGAATCTTGAAACTCTTCAGACGTGCCCTGGCTAGATACAGGAATCAAGTCTGGAAATGTGATAGTTAACAGATATGCCCTAGCTGGATACAGGAATCGAATCTTCAAACTCTTCAGACGTGCCCTGGCTAGATACAGGAATCGAGTCTGGAAATGTGATAGTTAACAGATATGCCCTGGCTGGATACAGGAATCGAATCTTCAAACTCTTCAGACGTGCCCTGGCTAGATACAGGAATCGAGTCTGGAAATGTGATAGTTAACAGATATGCCCTGGCTGGATACAGGAATCGAATCTTCAAACTCTTCAGACGTGCCCTGGCTAGATACAGGAATCGAGTCTGGAAATGTGATAGTTAGCAGATATGCCCTGGCTGGATACAGGAATCGAATCTGGAAATCTCTTCAGACGTGCCCTGGCTAGATACAGGAATCGAGTCTAGAAATGTGATAGTTGATTTGTTGAACACTTTTGACATTCGAATGCCCCAAGTGATGATGAAGGAGTCTTGAATCAGATTACTCTGCATATTAAGAGATTTCTTGAAATCTTGACTGGACTGCCCCAGGTTAATTGGATTTTGAAAGATCTGTTGGACCTTGACTGGACTGCCCCAGGTTAACGGAATCTTGAAAGATCTGTTGGACCTTGACTGGACTGCCCCAGGTTAATTGGATGGTGACATGTCATGCCCCTTGCTGATAGGAAATTTGTAATGGAAGTGTCATCCTCTTGAAGTGATTTTAACTTACTGAGAGAGTTTTCGTTCCTCCGAACATTCGCTGTATGAATTTCTTCGCTGTCAAACAAAAAGCCAAATGCAGACAGTGATATTCAAGCAATGCAAAGTTTATGTTTGTCTTGAGTTTTGAAAAATGCGTTTTTTAGCAGAAAACTTTTTCATAAGACAAATTCAACAGAAGATTTAGAGCAAAGCCTTACAGGAGTCAGGATACCTTTTGTAACAGTATGCTTTCGAACTAACCCATGCTTCAATTAGGACTTTTGAAGGGTTGTAACGTGGCCTGGCTCACGGTTTTAAGAAACAAAGGATAAAGGCTCAAAGTATATTTGTACCCATCCGTTCTTCGTGATGTTCCCCAACCTAAGCTCAGTTAATTGTGCGTCATACTCTGTCTTGAGTTCGGAACGACTTTTGGGCGATGGTTCACCAATTGAATTTGGGGAGACAGTCATCATCTCCTTTTTTCTTCAACCTTTTTCATGTTGTTGAGGATTTTGTAATGACCTCACTATTTTGATTTTGATTTGTTATCCCTAACTTTTGCCTGACCGTTCCCGTTTTTCGAGATTACAGTCAGCGGGATGCCCCAGCTTTCTTAAGCCTCCTTTATATGTTTTGGCTTGGTGGGCTTTTCTCTTTTGTGAGATTGACTGTCTGTGTGATAGGGAACCACCCTTGTCTTTTGATTCCAAAGGAATGCTTTCTCTTTTTCGACGTCGTTCGTTGTGTTACGAACTGAGAGCTTGCGACTTCAATGCGCATTTTCTTTGAATTAACTGAGATACTACCCTTCCCCAGGTTTATATCAAAGGTTTTGATCGTTTAGAACAGGAAACTCCTACTTCTTTGGCTCGAAGGGGTTGACTAGGGATTATCTTCCTTATAACTCCAGTGTTTGGGAATTGAAAGAAACGCCTGCACATCATCAGCAAGGTCTGTTCAAAAGCATACTGTATAAGATCATGGTATTGTTTCGTCATCCTCCCTCTAAAGGCTTGCAGCTTTTTATCAAGAGTTAGATATCATAAAGAAAAGCATAAGAGTAGTGAAACGAATGGATGAATTCAAGACAAACATATGCAATGCATTAATGAAAACAGAGTTTAACATCAACAGATAATTGTTTGACAGCAAAAGAAATTACAACTTTGAAAATTCAAAAAGAAGCAAAAGTCTTTCAGTTTGAGCTTCGTCACTTCAGGTGGAGAACCCTTTAACGGAAGATTTTCATCTCGCCATCTGGCATGAATTCCAACACTCCAATGTCGATCAGATCTTGAATCTTGTTCTTCAAGGCCCAGCAGTCGTCGGTGTCGTGTCCCGGGCTGTAGGAGTGGTAAACACAAAATGCGTCGGGACGATAGTTAGGAGAGGAGGTATTGAGCTTTTGAGGAGGATCCTTTAAGGTAAGCAGGTTGACCTCCAACAGACGCTTCAGTATGAAGAATGATGGTATTTCAGTCTCTGTGAACTGTCTTCCCGATGTTTCTTGCTTACGCCGATTACCCCGTTGACGCTGGCGAGGTTGTTGATGGGCTTGTGACCCTGAAGCAAGCGAAGGATCCTTCCCCTTGTTTTCTTGAGTGGATGGAGGCTGAGTGGTGACTTGCTCTTCAACCTCAGATGTTTGCCCCAGTTGGTTGTTTGGAAGCAGTTGGTGGACAAGAACTCTGAGTTCCTCTTGTCTTTGAGATAGGTCTTGGATGAGAGCCATCTGGCCCACCAACTGTCCCATCACTTGGTGTGATCGGTGGATCTGGAACTGACTGTTTAACGCTGGTTTGCGAAATGTCGCGGAAGCAAGAGTCGCCACCGTCTTTTATTTTCTCCAAATGGAAAGGACAAAAGCACAGCAAAATTCCTTATAGAGATTGCTCTCGGTTCGGGAGGTAGATTATAGAAAGGGAAGGTGTTAGCACCCTTTCTATCCATGGTTATCCATGGGCTCTTAGATACTTGCTCATTTGTGTGTTCAAAATTGTTTGTTTGCTTTTCAACTGTGGGTTTTAAAAAAAGTTTCTTTGAAAATTCCAGTTCGACTCTTGTATCGGTCCTCAAGAGTGTTTGAAAAATTGCTTTCGAAAGCTTTTTGAAAAGGTGTCGGTGTGAAAAGTATGTTTGAATTTTTGTTTCGAAATTAGAGCAAGTATCTAGAGTCGTCTACCTACCCTAAGGAATTCGTCTGTGTAGATGTCCTTTAAAGTAGTGCCATCCCACCATTGAGAGGTAGGTAGCACCACCGTTGGAGGTGTTCGGGTCAATTCGAGGTTCGGGACATGGTGATCACCAGAGCAATGGGAAGACACCTTAGAAGCTACCCTCATGCCAGGTTCCCGGATCATGAGGACTTACTAAGACATCCTCTACTCGACGATCACCTTTCGAGGCAAGGCAACAGTGAGGCGTACCCTAGGGGTGGTGTGTGATTTGTGTGTCAGATTCATTTATTTTTATCTTGTCATGTTATGAGTGAGCTACGCGTTTGTTTTTATTTATTGTCATTCATTCTTGCATGCATTTAATTACAGTTAAAATATTGCGAGAAATAAAAGTTCTAAAGCTATTACAAAAGGCGCGGGTCCACATCGCCAAAATTTCCAGAACCCGATTTGACAGAAAAATAAAGAATTAAAGTAAAAGTGCGATAAAGTATGAGATTACACGGCTTTGGGAGAAGTACATGAATATTTACAAGAAAAAGGAAATAAGTACGCGAATTGAAATTTTAAATTGAAACGAGGGCGTTGGACCCTTTTTGATTAAATTAAATTATTAGCAAATTGATTAAATTAAAGAAAAAGAAATTATTTTTTGGTTTTTTTGTATTTATGAGAATTTAATGAAATTAATTAAAATTGAAATGCTAACCCTAATTCTAATTGTTTTTTAGTTTATTAAAAAATATTGAAGTCAAACCTAAGTTAACCTAATTAATTACATGGTAATTTAATTACAAAAAAATAAATAATATTTAATTATTAGTGAAGAAAAAGAAAAAGGATAAAAGTTATTATAAACCCTAATTCTACCAAGTTTTAAGTTTTTATTGCAAAAATATTAAGATGAATCCTAGATTAAAAAAAACTAAAATCATTTAATGAAATTTATTTACAACAATACTAGTTAAATAAAAATATTTATTATTATTTTTTATCTTTTCTGATTTTTTGTGTTTTTTTATATATTATGAAAATAATAATTATAAAGAATTAAAAGAGATTAATTAAAATAAAGAAAAGAAAAGATATAAAAAAAAAGTAAAAGAAACAAACTAGAGGGGGGTGTTGTCCCCAAGTGGAGGTTTTGATTAGCATTTTTAGGCCCATTTAGACCTTGGCCTGTTTGACTTTTGCGCTGGCATGGGTGCCTGTTGACTGATGTCTACCATATCCTTCAGCTCATAGCCTTCTGATCATTCCATTGGGCACGTGGATGGCTTGATTTGGTGAACGTACGGTGGTCTTCAATACTGAAACTGCATAGAAATATTAATTGAAAAATAGCATGAAAGGGGTGGGGGACCTGGGGCTCGAACCCAGGTCCTGTGGTTTACCAAGCATCTTCCCTACCACTCAAGCTAGCGCGTTTATTCTTTAATCTGATGGAAACTAAATAATATAATAAAAAACAATGGATTAGTGGACCAAATAAAAAAACGCGCTAATTATTTGAATCATCCAATGGTATTCTTCCACGCATCATCTTCTTCTTCTTCGTTTATTTTTCCTGAAACACAAAACCATAAGCAACGGTTTTTGGACCGTTCCAAAATATGCCATTCCAGAAAATAGCGAATAGGCCATGTGGCCTCATAAATTAGGCGCGAGGGTCCTATCTTTTTCGTCCAAGCGCGCTGAACATGGTCATGGCATTGAGGTCCTCTAATTTTACAGTATCAAGAAACCCCTAATTTGAACATTGAAGAACCCTAATGTCCTTTCATGGTGAATCCTTCAATAACGCATAAAAACTTAATCAAAGCATATGGTTAGTTTCAGAATCATGCGAGCAACACAAAACAAGCGTTAGAATTTAAAATTATGCTATGAATGACAAGATACGATTTATGCAAAAGAGTGACAAAGCCTGAGTTCTATTCACCAATTCTTGGTGTTAGGAATGTGGAAACCTATCCAGACGCATTGCTTGATGTCTCAGGAAGGTGATGAGATGGTTATTTGGCCTTGAATCGCCCTCTATCCCTGTTTTCAGTTTTTAATTTTCAAGCAAAAAACTCAAGTTTTGTTTCTTGTCTATGGCGCAGCTTTTTGGTAATGGGCACGAGGGTTTTCTTGTGTATGTATAGGTGAATGATTTAGGTTAAGTTTCTTGTCCAAGGAATCAAGGAATTGATGTATGGATATTGATTTTTATGGCAAAATATTTTCCAATCTTTTCATGCACATTTGCTCTCAATCATATCCAATCACCTTCAATTCTTCCCTAATCTGATTTGCACGAAATATTGAGATGTTTTATGCACAAAAAGATTTGAAACATTAGGTTTAACATTTTTCATGTATTTTAATTAATTTAAATGAATTATTAATAATAAAAATCCAAATAAATAAATAAAAAATGAAGAAAAACTTCCCTTTGGGCCAAATGGTCGTGCACATGCCTTGGATAATGAATTGTGGAAGAAAAAGAGGCCCATTAGCAATTTTAGGTCATTTGAATCAATGTTGACTTTTCAAAATATCCAAAAATTTCCCAACTTCCACAAGGCATAACTTGCTCAATTTTTAAGCTTTGCTCATGTTCTTGGACATTTTGGAAAGGTCTTTGAGTCCTCTAACCAATGCCTTTGGTTCCATGTCATTTTGATTTACCAATCTCAAGTTATGGCCTTTGACTTAAAGTCCCTTTTTGTTGACTTTTGAAAATGACCTATAATGTTGAAATTGATAACTTTTTGTGAGAGCATTTCTTGGACTTGAAGTATGAAGATGAGTTGTAAGAAATGTCTTTCTCTTCAAAATGAGCTTTGGATGGAATTTTTCTAATAATCCATGTGAAAGTTATGCCCTGGTCAATTTACAGTTGACTTTTTCAACTGTCCAAATAAGGAAACTTTTGCATCTTGATGATTTTTGAGTCCAACTTTGAGAATCATGATCAAGCCTTGATCAAATGATGTTTGTGGTTTCAAAATGAGATGTTGACCAAAAATTTGAACTTTTGACTATCAAATGACCATTTTGCCCCTACAGTTGACTGTAGTGCAATTAGGGTTTTGACTGTGCAATTTTGTGCTGAAAGTCTTGAAACTTGGTATGAGGATGCTTGACCATATTTATATGCATGTGTGACTTGATTGGACCCTTGGAAACTTCATTTTCTTGATCAGAACCAAAACCCTAATTTTGACTATTTAGGAGGCCCTTGAACTGTGCAACCCTTGGGGAGATTTTGAAGCATGACTTGGCAATTTCTTGAAGAATATGGGAGGGCAAATTTTGGGGTACAACAGTTGCCCCTGTTCAATCTTCTTAGACCTGAGGATGCACATTGGCTGACGTGCCTTTCGTAATCCGAAGGTGGAAGATGATTGAACACTAGAGTGCCCAGAAATTTGCGCTCACATAGTAGTAGTGTGATGGTGGAATGGGCTTATAGATGCCATTTGGAGATTGATGGATAGGATGATGGGATTATAGATGCCATCTGGGCGTTGATCGCATAAGAGATTCCTTAGCGAGAGCCTGCATACCTGCAAAAAAAAGATGAATACCTGACACGTTGCAGGAACTGGTCTTCAGATGCTTTGTATAGATGTGTCCTGACTGGTTACAGGAGCTAAATCTGGAGCTTCAAACGGTGATGAATGAACCAGGGATGGTTACTACCTCAACAGGAACGGTGAGAGAACCTTGGATGACTTTAACCTCGACAGCAATCGTTGAGAAAATCTTGGGATGATTACTACCTCCGCAGGATCGGGGAGAGAACCATAGGCGACTACAACCTCAACAGCAAACATTGAGAGAATCTTGGTGGGAATTATCATCTCCGCAGTATCAGGGAGAGAACCATAGGCGATTACAACCTCAATAGCAATCATTGAGAAAACCTTGGATGGAATTATCATCTCCGCAGTATCGGGGAGCGAACCATAGGCGATTACAACCTCAATAGCAATCTTTGAGAAAACCTTAGATGGAATTATCATCTCCGCAGTATCGGGGAGAGAACCATAGGCGATTACAACCTCAATAGCAATCATTGAGAAAACCTTGGATGGAATTATCATCTCTGCAGTATCGAGGAGAGAACCATAGGCGATTACAACCTCAATAGCAATCTTTGAGAAAACCTTAGATGGAATTATCATCTCCGCAGTATCGGGGAGAGAACCATAGGCGATTACAACCTCAATAGCAATCATTGAGAAAACCTTGGATGGAATTATCATCTCCGCAGTATCGGGGAGAGAACCATAGGCGATTACAACCTCAATAACAATTATTGGGAAAACCTTGGATAACTTCTACTGAGTCTTCATCAGAAAAATCTGTTTGGGGTCGATTTAGCTGGACTAGAGAAGGCCTTGGACTGGATAAGAAATCTTTGGAGTCGATTAACTGAACCGGTCTAGGTCTTGAAATGTCTTCAACTGGACAAGAAACAGGGAGATCTTTGGAGTCGATCTGACTGAACCAGGGAAGGCCTTTGACTGGATAATAAACAGAGAAACCTTTGGAGTCGATTTAACTGACCCGATCTAGGTCTTGAAATATGATTGAGGATTTAACTGAATCTTTCCTGAAAGGTAAAGGTCAGTCATATGCAATGCGTGATATGGATCAAGCAATGATGTTCTCAACATAAATGAGATTCGTAAGATATGATGCGTCTATGCATGCTATAATGATGTATGGAAGTGCGATGTTTATGAATGTATTTTTCGTCTAGGAAAGTAAATCCTTGAGGGGTGCCGGGAAGTCACTCCTGGGCTGATGTTGGAGAATAGATTTTGCTTCCGCTGGGGATGATAATTGCAAGAATACCGGTAGGAGAAGATGACTCCGTTGGGGAATAAACTTGGCGAATGAAATAACTCTGCGGGGAGGAAAGTACTCTAACGATCTTGCTGGGAAGCAATACTCTGTGGGGAGAGAGATACTTTGCTGAGTGTTGATAATAACTTGCTGGGGACACCATTGATATGTTGGAAGTGTTGATAGACTTTGCTGGGGATAAGAAGACGCCGTCGAGGACGCTCTTTCCGTGGCTTTTGGCTGAGGATAACCCAGTTATATCCTGGTAAGGAAATAACTCTTTGAATAAAGCCGGGCGACGCGTTTATGCTTTGCGAGGGATAAGCTTCCAGAATCTACTGGGGATAAGCTTACTGCTTGGGGAGATGAATTCCAAATTTCCTGGGGAACTAGATTGGACTCTCTGGGGAAGTCTTGAACTATATCGGGGAAGTGACTCCATTGAATGTTTTGATATACCTCCGGGGAACAATCTTTAGATCAAGACTGTCGGGGATGCTTGTTGAGAATACATGTATACTGCTGGGGAATGTTGAGATCTATTGGAGGATACCCAACTTTCTTTAAGATTTGATAGTAGCTTTGCTTGAGGAGAGTATACTGTCTTGCTGGCTTACTCTCTGGGGAATTAAGATGTGCTGGTTATGTTCTTTAGCTGAACCTACCTTGGTACCTTGGAGGACAGAACAATTAGATTACTTAGACAACTCTTTTATTGCCCCTGTTTCTAATGTTACCTGTAATTAATCCTTTGTTTCGTATGCAAATATTTATGAGTTAGCAAATTATTGTCAATGCATATATCACAAATTGAACCTTGGACGTTCTTCGCAAGACAAAACAGAAAAGGAAAAACAATTGGCACTTTTTAACTGAAAAGTATATTTATATTGATTTTTGAATGGCCTGAAAATAGGCGTTTATGTACAAGAGGCTGACGTCCTAGTAAGAGAACGCCGCCGAACAAGAGAGTTTATACAAATTTTGTACAAAAGAAAATAAAACAGCTGTGTGAAATGAATGATCCCACTGGGTTTCAACTCTGCTATTGCCTTTATATCCCCGAGTGTCTCATCACTTGATGACCTAAACGAAGATGAAGCTGACTGATCGATGTCGTCTGAACTTGATGTAGATACCGGATTTCGGATGCAAAGTGATCCAATGAGACATAGTATTACGCTTTTATCCCTAACTTTTGCCTGGATCGCCCTTTCGGGTTTTCAGTCCACCGGGATACCCATTTTTGCCCAAGCCGCCTTTTCAGGTTTTCGACTTGCCGGGTGTACAGATTTTTTTCATTTCATCCCTTCCTTTTGCCCGAACCCTTTTGGTTCGCCGGGAAGCCCTAATTTTTGCCTAGGCATGTCAGCCTAGCGGGTCTTTTTTTTTATGCGTAGTATCTTTTTACTATGTCTACATTGGCGGGGTGAGGAAGGTCGTCACCATCCATGTTGGTTAGAATCACGGCTCCTCCTGAGAACACATGTTTAACCACAAATGGCCCTTCGTACGTAGGGGTCCATTTGCCCCTTGGATCACTCTGAGGAAGGATGATTCGTTTGATTACCAGATCCCCAACTTGATATTCCTGTGGTCTGACCTTTTTGTTAAATGCCCTGATCATCCGTTTTTGATACGTCTGACCATGACAGATAGCAGCAAGCCTCTTTTCGTCAATAAGGTTTAGTTGATCAAGTCGTGTCTGGATCCAATCATCTTCGTTCAGATTTGCATCCTTCATTATCCGGAGAGAGGGTATTTGCACTTCGATCGGTAAGACTGCTTCCATACCATAAACCAAAGAGAAAGGAGTTGCCCCGGTTGACGTCCTAGCTGAGGTACGGTACCCATGTAGAGCGAACGGTAACATCTCATGCCAATCTTTATAAGTCACTGTCATCTTCTGCACGATTTTCTTAATGTTCTTATTTGCTGCTTCTACAGCCCCATTCATCTTCGGTCTGTAAGGAGAAGAGTTATGGTGTTGTATTTTGAACTGCTCGCAGAGCTCAGTGATCATCTTGTTATTCAGATTGGTACAGTTGTCTGTAATGATCCTCTCGGGGACGCCGTACCGACAGATCAGATTATGCCGAATGAACCGTGCCACAACAGTCTTGGTTACCGTAGCGTATGAAGCTGCTTCAACCCACTTTGTAAAATAATCAATCGCTACCAGGATGAAGCGATGCCCATTAGATGCCGTAGGTTTAATCTCACCGATCATGTTTATGCCCCACATTGCAAACGGCCAAGGGCAGTCAGAACATTCAAAGGAACTGGGGGAACATGCACCTTGTCTACATAAATCTGGCACTTATGGCATGTCCTAGAATGTTGGTAGCAGTCAGCTTCCATTGTGGACCAGTAATACCCTGCCCGAAGGATCTTCTTTGCCATTGTATGTCCATTGGAATGCGTA
This sequence comes from Vicia faba, assembly GCA_948472305.1. Classification (NCBI taxonomy): domain Eukaryota; kingdom Viridiplantae; phylum Streptophyta; class Magnoliopsida; order Fabales; family Fabaceae; genus Vicia; species Vicia faba. The sequence continues at coordinate 1,647,505,506 of OX451737.1, read as the reverse complement.
CCAAAGGTCCCTTCATGTAGCTCTTCCATGATTCTTTCTGCTTCAGTCTTATCCACACAGCGCAGTAAGGTTGAATCATGGTTTCGTTTGTACAAGATGCCGTTGCTAAGGAAGAACTTTGCCGCGAACCTTCTCAGGAACTTCTTATCATTGACTGAGGCACCTTCAGGGTATTCCTGAGCTTCCAAATATCTCTTCACCTCATGGTACCAAGGTTTCTCAGTCACCAACTCAGTCTCGAGATCACAACAGTATGCCGGTTCGTCCAGTTTCCAGATGATGATCCGGGGAGCCTCATTGTCCCATTTGACCTTGAACATAGAAGACATTGTAGCTAACGCGTCCGCCAACTGATTCTCTTCTCTTGGAAAGTGTTCAAATGTTATATTCGTGAAGTGGGGGATCAAGGTCAACACACATTCTCTGTAAGGGATAAGATTCGGATGTTTTGTATCCCACTCTCCTTTGATCTGATTGATCACGAGAGCGGAATCTCCGAAGACACTCAGAAACTTGATCCTTAGGTCGATCGCAGCTTGAAGACCCATGATGCACGCCTCATACTCTGCCATGTTGTTGGTACAGTTGAAACATAGTCGGGCAGTGAGCGGAGTATGAGTGCCTTGTGGTGATATGATTACAGCGCCGATACCGTTTCCCAAAGCATTGGAGGCTCCGTTAAAGTGCATAGACCATCGGGATCCTTCCTTAGGTCCTTCATCCGGTCCAGGTACTTCACAATCAGTTACTATCATGATGCTTTCATCTGGAAACTCGAAGTTCATTGATTGATAGTCATCTACGGCTTGATGTGCCAAGTGGTCTGCCAATACACTTCCCTTGATGGCTTTCTGAGTTGTGTACTGAATGTCGTATTCCGTCAAGATCATTTGCCATCTTGCAATTCTCCCAGACAGAGCAGGTTTTTCAAATATATACTTTATAGGATCCATCTTTGAGATCAACAAGGTAGTGTGAGTCAGCATATACTGTCTCAGCCGGCGAGCAGCCCATACCAAAGCGCAGCAAGTTTTCTCGAGCAGTGAGTATCGGGTCTCACAGTCGGTAAACTTTTTGCTAAGGTAATAAATGGCGTGCTCTTTTCGGCCAGACTCGTCATGCTACCCCAGCACACACCCCATTGAGTTGTCAAGTACTGTCAGGTATAGTATCAGAGGTCTCCCTTCAACCGGTGGCATAAGGATGGGTGGTTCTTGGAGATACTCTTTGATTCTGTCAAAAGCAGTCTGACATTCATCATTCCAACGTACTACCTGATCCTTCTTCAGCAGCTTGAAGATTGGTTCACAGGTAGCAGTCAGGTGCGAGATGAATCGGGCAATGTAATTCAGGCGTCCTAAAAAGCCTCTGACCTCTTTCTCTGTCCTAGGAACAGGCATCTCTTGAATAGCTTTAACCTTGGCAGGGTCCACTTGAATACCCTTATCACTTACAACGAAGTCTAGCAACTTTCCAGATCTTACCCCGAAGGTGCACTTGTTCGGGTTCAACCTTAGCTTGTACAGTTTCAACCGGTCAAACAACTTCTGCAGATGATCTAGGTGCTCTTCCTCAGTCTAGGACCTTGCGATCATGTCGTCAACATACACTTCTATCTCATGATGGATCATGTCATGAAATAAAGCAACCATGGCACGTTGGTAGGTTGCCCTAGCGTTCTTTAGTCCAAAAGGCATGACCTTGTAGCAGAAGGTGCCCCAGAGTAACAAATGTAGTCTTTTCCATGTCTTCAGGTGCCATCTTGATCTGATTGTAACCTGAAAAGCCATCCATGAAAGAGAATACCTTGTGCTGAGCTGTATTGTCAACAAGGACGTCAATGTGAGGTAGAGGGAAGTCATCCTTGGGGCTGGCCCTGTTCAGATCCCTGTAATCGACACACATTCTGACCTTACCGTCCTTCTTAGGTACCGACACCACATTAGCAACCCACTGAGGGTAAGAAGTCACTGCAAGAAACCTGGCATCAAACTGCTTCATAACCTCGGCTTTGATCTTCTCAGACATCTCTGGACGCATACGGCGGACCTTTTGCTTAACCGGAGGGCAGTCTTCCTTGGTAGGCAAGTGATGGACCATAATATCAGTGTCCAACCCGGGCATGTCTTCGTAGGACCAGGCAAAGATCTCCATATAATCATGTAGCATTTTAGTCAACCATTGCTTTACGCTGAGCTCTAGGTTGGCACCAATCTTTACCTCTTTCTTGTCTGCCTCAGTACCCAAGTTTATTGTTTCCACTGGCTCTTCGTGTGGTTGAATTGCCCTCTCTTCCTGAAGCAACAGTCTTGCAAGCTCTCCAGGCACTTCACAATCATCTTCACCTTCGTCTTCGGCTAAGTTGATCGGATTTTCGAAGTCATAACTGGCAGTAGCAGAGTCGTTACCAGTGAGATCCAGAGTGGATTGAAACCTGTATGAGTGAGTGTATGTGTAAATACAGCTGTTTTGAAATATGTAAAAAGACAGAAAAGGAGCATAAGATTTGAAATGCGAGAAAACGTCCAAGATTTTCATTTATGATATATGAAATGACAATTTATATGCCCTCACAAATGAAACCACGGTGCCTCGGGTAAGACACTGGGCCATAGAGTTCAATTTATTGTTTATTACAAATAACGAAAACACAGGAATTCATTACTCAGTAACAAGAGAAACAGGTAGATTGTCTTTTGCACTCCAATTGTTAGGCCCACTGTCGGTTGCCGGGTAAATCCAGCTATCAAACTCAGCCTCATCCACTTCATCTTCGTCCCCAATAGCATTCACTCCATGAGCAGGCAGGGGGGCTGTCACTACATTAGGCTTCTCAGATGCCTCAAACTGTACCTCCTTGGCGTCAATAAGGTCCTGCAGCTTGCTCCTTAATGCCCAACAGTCGTCAGTGGAATGCCCCGGGCTATCAGAATGGTACGCACAGCGGGCATTTGGGTTGTACTTGGGGGAAGCAGTGTTTACACCCTTGGGTGCCTCTCTAACAGTCACTAGATTGGTGGATAGCAACTGTGGCAAAATCTGCGATAAGGTCATGCTCAAACGGGTAAACTCTCTCCGGGGTCTTTCAGCCCTTTGAGGATTGGTTGGCTGAGGAGCGGCAGCAGGCTTGGAAATCATTACCGCACTGACAGATTGGCGGCGCTCAGATTTCTCTTGTCTTCTAGAGCCATATACAGCGCTAGCCTCCTTCTTGAAGGGTTTCTTCTCAGAACTAGACGATGCACCCTTCGGAATCTTACCAGACTTCAACCCAGCCTCAATTCTCTCTCCAGTCAGAATAAGATCAGTGAATCCAGCAGAAGAATTCCCAATAAGATGGTTGAAAAATGGCCCAGATAGGGTCCCCAAGAACATGTCTACCAACTCCCGATCAGTCAACGGAGGCTGCACCCGGCCAGCCAGATCCCTCCACTTCTGAGCGTACTCTTTAAAACCTTCACTTGAACCTAACGACATACCCTGGAGTTGGGTACGTGTAGGGGCAAGGTCGGCATTATATTGATACTGCTTATAGAAAGCAGTAGCCAACTCCTCCCAGTTACGAACCTTGGTCCCATCCAGCTGATAGAACCATTCGAGATGAGTCCCTGAAAGACTCTCCTGGAAGAAGTGGATCCACAAATTCTTATCCACTGAGTACGGTTGAATCTTCCGAACATAGGACCTGAGATGTAGCTTGGGACAAGACGCCTCGTCGTACTTGGTGAAAGATGGTGCTTTGAATTTACGAGGAATAATCACACCAGTACACAAACCCAAATCTCCAAAATCCAGCCCAGGTACCTGTTGTATCTCCATAGCATTCAACCTGTCTTCCAACTGCTTGTATCTGTCTTCTGCAGGAGGATATTGCTCTTCATCAAAATCAGTCTCGTTGTCAGAGACTACCGGACTAGGACCTTTTTCCACTTGAGGAGTACCCTTGCCAATGGAAGAACCAGCCTCTTCATTTTACAGAGTATTGCCAAACCTTCGGCCCGAGCTGAACAGAACAGTCCTTCTCTTTTTCTTCTTTTCCTTCTTCAGGAGCAGAGCCTTCATCTCCTCTTGGCCCTGAGCCAAACCCATGATTAGTTCCTGAAATTGCACGTTCTGCGCCTGAAGAGCCTTGATGGACATCTCAGTTGATGATGAGTCAGGATTCATGATGCTGAAATAAACAGCGAAGAACGGTAAGCAACCTGAAAAGAAGAAAACCTGCTATGCACATGATGAATGATATGTGTTTATGCAATGCATTCAAGGGTTCGAAAGTTCAAATTTGTTGTAGACAAAAAGGAACACACGTTATCATTAAGGAGATAATTGTTCAGTACATCAAAGCCTCATGGGCAATATAATACAAAAGCAAATCAATCCCAGAATATACTACGCATCCTCTTTGGAGCTATGTAAGTGTTGAGATTCCTCTCCTCATGCAACAGGCGGGTGAGCTCCAAGACTTTCTTTTCACTAGCATGTAGATTGGTCTCAAGAGAATTCCGTTCCTCCTTAAGCTGGATCCAGCTCTTCTGCATCTCTTCCCAGGCTGTGGGCATATCAGGGTGCTGAATAGTGTAGGACACTTCTCCTTCCAAGACTGGCTCTTTGATCACAGGGAGCATATAGGGATAAGGCATCACTAACTTCTGGGAGCGGGCTCGTACCCACTTGAGATAAGGTTCCAACGGGATGGAGTTCCTGTGCCCCAGTGTCTTACTGTCTATCCTACTTGGCATCCTCCAGGCTCTGATAAATCTCTGGCGAAGTCCTTGAGTATCGTTGTCAAAGTCAAAAACTATGTCAGGAATTAACATGTCATGAGGGCCATCCCTCCGAGCATAACCAAACTGTCTCCAAGCCAGGCATGGGTTGTAAGTAATACCTCCTCTGATTCCAAGTAAAGGAACATTAGGGTACTCTCCGCAACGATCAATGATAGTGACATCCTCTCTAGACCTAGGGCACCAATGTATATCCGCATGTGTAAGAGTCATCAACCATTGTGACCATCTCAAACCCCGCTCGTTCTTCAAAACTGATTGTGGAAGGTGCGAAATAAACCACCTTCCCAGGAGAGGAGTGCAACACATAAGGACACCTCTTTTTCTCATGGTTCGAGTGTAACATGAGTGAAGGATGTCCCCCGGCAACGTAGGTATAGGATTCCTGGACATAAAGATCTGGACAGCACTGATATCTATAAGCTGATCTGGGTTAGGGAACAACACCAAACCATAGACAAGGAGGGCCATAACTTCTTCAAAAGCTTGTAAGTCAAGGGAGTTCCAACATTCATGGGCCTTTTCAAACAGAAACCTGGCTAAGAACCCTTTGATACCACTTCTAACTTCCCAATGTCCCTTGAGGTCAGATGACTGTAGGTGCAAGGCTTTAGCAATCTCTTCAAGCTTAGGTTCCTTTTCCGTACCGTTGTAGGGTAGTTGATCGAGGATAGGGATCTTCAGGAGCCGGGAGAACTCCTCCAATGTAGGTACCAGCTGATAGTCCAAGAAGGTGAAACAGTGATGCAGAGGGTCAAAGAATTGAAACAGGACCTTGATCATATCTTCCTCAATGTTGGTGTTGACCAAGCTGATGAGGCTTCTATGTCTTTCACTGAATGAAGAGCTCTCGGGAATCCTGGATATAAGTTCCTTAAGCTGAGGAGGGACCCTTACAAGGCTGATTTGAATTGTCTTTCTACGAACAGTTTCCATGTCCTACAAAACAAGAACAAAGATGAAGATTCGAACCCCTGAAATGGTCAGTCAATGCATATGATGTTGGATGATGTCATGATGCTATGATTAAACACACCACAGATATTTACAAAGACAAACATGTAAGGCACACAAGGCACACAAGACAAGCCCTTAGGGTTTAAGGCCGGCATGGGGTCTGGGTAGTACCCTTTTGAAGTTGGTGGGCTCAACCTGTCCTATTAAAAGTAACCGGGTTCTAAGGGTCCCAATATCACTGGATTGCTTTCATTGTTCATCGTTTCGATTTAGCCACTGAACTGGCGACCGAAATATTCCAGGAAATCAACCCTCAATTGAGTGTAGTATCGAGTATCAACCAACCTCGGACTGCACCAAAGTCAGTTATCTCACTACCCTAAAGAGGCCAAGATAGTTCAATTAAGGTTCTAAGGTCTGTTGATGCTTCACGACACCACGCGGAGGCCCCGTACTCTCCTTGACTGAACTCAAGGGTTACCGGTACACACCAAAGTGCCACATCAACGTAGCAGACTGTTTCAACCATGTCGGTATACCCCGCACAGTTCCCTCACAGCCTTGTTGCTACTTTCTAAGAAGGTATCCCCCAGATCCGGGTTAGGATCTATAGAACTCCCAAGACAGTCCCACAATTTAAAGCAAGCAAAGAAAGCAATTGAAAACACAGTGATCTTAGTCCTAAGGTACACCTCACTTTAAAAGTTTATCCCCAGCAGAGTCGCCAGTTCTGTGATCGGTGGATCTGGAACTGACTGTTTAACGCTGGTTCGCGAAATGTCGCGGAAGCAAGAGTCGCCACCGTCTTTTATTTTCTCCAAATGGAAAGGACAAAAGCACAGAAAACTTCCTTATAGAGATTGCTCTCGGTTCGGGAGGTAGATTATAGAAAGGGAAGGTGTTAGCACCCTTTCTATCCATGGTTATCCATGGGCTCTTAGATACTTGCTCATTTGTGTGTTCAAAATTGTTTGTTTGCTTTTCAACTGTGGGTTTTAAAAAAAGTTTCTTTGAAAATTCCAGTTCGACTCTTGTATCGGTCCTCAAGAGTGTTTGAAAAATTGCTTTCGAAAGCTTTTTGAAAAGGTGTCGGTGTGAAAAGTATGTTTGAATTTTTGTTTCGAAATTAGAGCAAGTATCTAGAGTCGTCTACCTACCCTAAGGAATTCGTCTGTGTAGATGTCCTTTAAAGTAGTGCCATCCCACCATTGAGAGGTAGGTAGCACCACTGTTGGAGGTGTTCGGGTCAATTCGAGGTTCGGGACATGGTGATCACCAGAGCAATGGGAAGACACCTTAGAAGCTACCCTCATGCCAGGTTCCCGGATCATGAGGACTTACTAAGACATCCTCTACTCGACGATCACCTTTCGAGGCAAGGCAACAGTGAGGCGTACCCTAGGGGTGGTGTGTGATTTGTGTGTCAGATTCATTTATTTTTATCTTGTCATGTTATGAGTGAGCTACGCGTTTGTTTTTATTTATTGTCATTCATTCTTGCATGCATTTAATTACAGTTAAAATATTGCGAGAAATAAAAGTTCTAAAGCTATTACAAAAGGCGCGGGTCCACATCGCCAAAATTTCCAGAACCCGATTTGACAGAAAAATAAAGAATTAAAGTAAAAGTGCGATAAAGTATGAGATTACACGGCTTTGGGAGAAGTACATGAATATTTACAAGAAAAAGGAAATAAGTACGCGAATTGAAATTTTAAATTGAAACGAGGGCGTTGGACCCTTTTTGATTAAATTAAATTATTAGCAAATTGATTAAATTAAAGAAAAAGAAATTATTTTTTGGTTTTTTTGTATTTATGAGAATTTAATGAAATTAATTAAAATTGAAATGCTAACCCTAATTCTAATTGTTTTTTAGTTTATTAAAAAATATTGAAGTCAAACCTAAGTTAACCTAATTAATTACATGGTAATTTAATTACAAAAAAATAAATAATATTTAATTATTAGTGAAGAAAAAGAAAAAGGATAAAAGTTATTATAAACCCTAATTCTACCAAGTTTTAAGTTTTTATTGCAAAAATATTAAGATGAATCCTAGATTAAAAAAAACTAAAATCATTTAATGAAATTTTTTACAACAATACTAGTTAAATAAAAATATTTATTATTATTTTTTATCTTTTCTGATTTTTTTGTGTTTTTTTATATATTATGAAAATAATAATTATAAAGAATTAAAAGAGATTAATTAAAATAAAGAAAAGAAAAGATATAAAAAAAAGTAAAAGAAACAAACTAGAGGGGGGTGCTGTCCCCAAGTGGAGGTTTTGATTTGCATTTTTAGGCCCATTTAGACCTTGGCCTGTTTGACTTTTGCGCTGGCATGGGTGCCTGTTGACTGATGTCTACCATATCCTTCAGCTCATAGCCTTCTGATCATTCCATTGGGCACGTGGATGGCTTGATTTGGTGAACGTACGGTGGTCTTCAATACTGAAACTGCATAGAAATATTAATTGAAAAATAGCATGAAAGGGGTGGGGGACCTGGGGCTCGAACCCAGGTCCTGTGGTTTACCAAGCGTCTTCCCTACCACTCAAGCTAGCGCGTTTATTCTTTAATCTGATGGAAACTAAATAATATAATAAAAAACAATGGATTAGTGGACAAAATAAAAAAACGCGCTAATTATTTGAATCATCCAATCACCTTCAATTCTTCCCTAATCTGATTTGCACGAAATATTGAGATGTTTTATGCACAAAAAGATTTGAAACATTAGGTTTAACATTTTTCATGTATTTTAATTAATTTAAATGAATTATTAATAATAAAAATCCAAATAAATAAATAAAAAATGAAGAAAAACTTCCCTTTGGGCCAAATGGTCGTGCACATGCCTTGGATAATGAATTGTGGAAGAAAAAGAGGCCCATTAGCAATTTTAGGTCATTTGAATCAATGTTGACTTTTCAAAATATCCAAAAATTTCCCAACTTCCACAAGGCATAACTTGCTCCATTTTTAAGCTTTGCTCATGTTCTTGGACATTTTGGAAAGGTCTTTGAGTCCTCTAACCAATGCCTTTTGTCCCATGTCATTTTGATTTACCAATATCAAGTAATGGCCTTTGACTTAAAGTCCCTTTTTGTTGACTTTTGAAAATGACCTATAATGTTGAAATTGATAACTTTTTGTGAGAGCATTTCTTGGACTTGAAGTATGAATATGAGTTGTAAGAAATGTCTTTATATTCAAAATGAGCTTTGGATGGAATTTTTCTGATAATCCATGTGAAAGTTATGCCCTGGTCAATTTACAGTTGACTTTTTCAACTGTCCAAATAAGGAAACTTTTGCATCTTGATGATTTTTGAGTCCAACTTTGAGAATCATGATCAAGCCTTGATCAAATGATGTTTGTGGTTTCAAAATGAGATGTTGACCAAAAATTTGAACTTTTGACTGTCAAATGACCATTTTGCCCCTACAGTTGACTGTAGTGCAATTAGGGTTTTGACTGTGCAATTTTGTGCTGAAAGTCTTGAAACTTGGTATGAGGATGCTTGACCATATTTATAGGCATGTGGGACTTGATTGGACCCTTGGAAACTTCATTTTCTTGATCAGAACCAAAACCCTAATTTTGACTGTTTAGGAGGCCCTTGAACTGTGCAACCCTTGGGGAGATTTTGAAGCATGACTTGGCAATTTCTTGAAGAATATGGGAGGGAAAATTTTGGGGTACAACACTTGGGTCCTCAATGTTGTCAGATCAGACTGCATCTCTGCAAGCTGATCACTCCTGGCATTGTTGGAATTCTCCAAACCCTTGGTGAGGAGAGCTTTCATTTCTTCTTGCCCCAGAGACAAGTTCAGGAACATCTCCTGCAGCTGAGTCGTCTGGTCTTGGATGTCTTTGACAGACCTTTCTAGAGCCATCTCTTACTGAAATAAACAGCAGGAGAGTAAGGAAACCTGAAAAAGGAAAGACTGTCAAAATGCAATGCATGATATGTGGGTGCATGCTCTCAAGGATCTCTCGGGGTAAACACAAGAAAATGTTAGAGGTTAAACTTTGCTCTTGGATTAGAGAACTTTGCACAGGTGGATGTCTTTCCACTATAATCAAGCTCACCATGTCGAGTGGGTCATAGCCACTGATTCAAGTTGTTGCACTTGATCTTTGATCGGAGAACTTTGTATCGGTGGATGTCTTTCCACTAGAATCAAGTTCACCATGTCGAGTGGGTCATAGCCACTGATTCAAGTTGTTGCACTTGATCTTTGATCGGAGAACTTTGTATCGGTGGATGTCTTTCCACTAGAATCAAGCTCACCATGTCAAGTGGGTCATAGCCCCTGATTCAAGTTGTTGTACTTGAACTTTGATTGGTATTGGTTTAGAGGAGAAACCTCTTGCCCCTTGGTAGACGTCTGGTTCAACGTAACCCTGCATCAAAAGAACCCTCGAGATCCTTGAAATGGTTATTGAAAATTCTATGGTATGATGTCATAATGTTATGTACATGTATGCGAAAAGCAAGTGAGTGTATATACAAGCAAACATATTCACAAAAAGCAAACAAGTCCTTAGGTTTAGGCTTGTATGGGGTTCAGATACTACCTGTGATCGGTGGATCTGGAACTGACTGTTTTAAAGCTGGTTCGCGAAATGTCACGGAAGCAAGAGTCGCCACCGTCTTTTATTTTCTCCAAATGGAAAGGACAAAAGCACAGAAAAATTCCTTATAGAGATTGCTCTCGGTTCGGGAGGTAGGTTATAGAAAGGGAAGGTGTTAGCACCCTTTCTATCCATGGTTATCCATGGGCTCTTAGATACTTGCTCGCTTGTGTTTTCAAAAGGTTTGTTTGCTTTTCAACTGTGGGTTTTAAAAAAGTCTCTTTGAAAATTCCAGTTCGACTCTTGTATCGGTCCTCAAGAGTGTTTGAAAAATGCTTTCGAAAGCTTTTTGAAAATGTGTTGGTGTGAAAAGTATTTTTGATTTGTTTTGTTTTGAATTAGAGCAAGTATCCACGAGTCGTCTACCTACCCTAAGGAATTCGTCTGTGTAAATGTCCTTTAAAGTAGTGCCATCCCACCATTGAGAGGTAGGTAGCACCACCGTTGGAGGTGTTCGGGTCAATTCGAGGTTCGGGACATGGTGATCACCAGAGCAATGGGAAGACACCTTAGAAGCTACCCTCATGCCAGGTTCCCGGATCATGAGGACTTACTAAGACATCCTCTACTCGACGATCACCTTTCGAGGCAAGGCAACAGTGAGGCGTACCCTAGGGGTGGTGTGTGATTTGTGTGTCGTTTTCAGATATTTTTGTCTTTTGTCATGTTAAAGGTGATCTAGCGTTTGTTTTTATTTTTGTCCATACATTCTTTCATGCCTTGATTAACAGTTAAAATATTGCGAAAAGTAAAAATTCTAAAGCTATTACAAAAGGCGCGGGTCCACATCGCCAAAATTAAACCAGGACCCGATTTGACAGGAAAGTAAATAAAGAAATAAAATAAAGAATTAAAATGCAAGAAAATTAATTACAAGGCTTTGGGAGAGATACATAAATATTAAGCGAAAAAGAAATAAGCACGCGAATTAAATAAGAATTAAACGAGGGCGTTGGACCCTTTTTTGCAAAATTTAATTAAATGATGAAATTAATTAATTAAAAAAGAGAAAAGAAATTGTTTTTTTTTGTATTTTTGGTATTTTATGATTTTAATGAAAAAGAATTGATTAAAATAAATGCTAACCCTAGTTCTACAATTTTTGTTTTATTATGAAAAATGTTGAAGTTTTAACCTAAAATTAACCCTAATTATTTTATATACAATTTAATTATAAAAATAAATATCTAATATTTAATTATTATGGAATAAAAGAAAAAGGATGAAAATTAATTAAACCCTAGTTCTAGATTTTTTAGATTTTTATTAAAAGAGTTAAAATTAAAACCTAATTTAAAACTAATTAATTTATGAATTTATTTACAAGAAATATTAAAATAAAAAATATTTATTATTTTTCTCTTTTCTGATTTTTTTTATGGTTTTGTGTTTTTATGAAAATATTAAATTAATTAAGAACAATAATTAAAAGAAAATAAACAAAATAAAAAAAATAAGGAAATAAAAAAAAGATTGCAAACCTAGGGGGTCTGCCCCAGATTTTGGAGGTTTCTCCTTAGCAATTTGGGCCCATCAACCTTGGCCTCTTTGACTTTTTTCACTCACGTACTCAAGCATTGACTATGGTTCACAGTATTCCTCAGAGCGTGGCCTTCTGATCATCTCCATTGGGCACGTGGATGGATAGATTTTGTGGGTGTATGGTGCTCCACTATGTTTAATCTGCATATGAATATTAAAGGAAAAAATATATGGAAATAGTGAGGACCTGGGGCTCGAACCCAGGTCCTGAATGTTACCAATGCTTAAGCCTACCAACCGTTCCAAGCGCGTTTCCTGTATGCTAATCAACAAACAACAAATATAAAATAAATGATGGTTAGTGGGGCGCTTTACGCGCGAAATTTGAATCAGCCAATCAACTAATGCCACGAGATCATCTTCTTCGTTGTCTTATTTTTTTTTCTGAAACACAAACATAGGCCACGATTTTTCAAATGTTCCCTTAGGCACTCTATTGGAAAATAGCGAATAGCCCAGGGATCATCATAAATTAGGCGCGAGGGTGGATTTATGATCGTCTGAGTATGCTGAATTGAGTGGTCTAAGTCTTATGCTCCAATTTTTCCTTAAACGAAAACCCCTAATTCCAAGCTTCACAAACCCTAAATATTATTAATGGCAAATCTTCATATAGGGCACGAAAACAAAATTAAATCATTGGGTTAGCATTAGAATCAAACGATAAACATGAATCAAGCGTTAAAATTCACAAAAAACGCATGAATTGAGATGCACGACTATGAAATTTTTTTGTGTACAGGTGAGATCGTTCTCACGTTTCTGGGCACGAGAGCTTGAAGTTTTTGATGCAAATCCCTTCTATGAAGCCTTAGCAAGCTAATGAGATCAAAATCTTGCCTTGAATCGCCCTAGAACTAGGTTTTCAGTTTTGATTTTTTGGCAAAAATTTTCAAGTTCAATGCTTGGTCTGTAGCGCAGCTGAGTGGTTAATCTTACTAGGGTTGCATTCTGAACTTATGTAAGAGTGAATTAGGTCAAGAAATTTGATCAAAATCCATGCATTAATGGTTTAGAAGATTTGATTTTCAAGCATTAGTTTTTCAATCTTTTTCATGCACTTTTTGTACAAATCATATCCAATCAATTCCAATTCTTCCATATCTGATCATGCACGAATTTTTGAAGATATTATATGCACAAAAAGATTTGAAATAGTAGGTTAAGTATTTTTCATGTATTTAATTGATTTAAATGAATTATTATTAATAAAAATTCAAATAAATAAATAAAAAAATGAAGAAAAACTTCCCTTTGGGCCAAGTGGTCGTGCACATGCCTTGGATGATGAATTGTGGAAGAAAAATGGGCCCATTAGCAATTTTAAGTCATTTGAACCAATGTTGACTTTTCAAAATATCCAAAAATTTCCCAACTTCCACAAGGCATAACTTGCTCAAATTTTAAGCTTTGCTCATGTTTTTGGACATTTTGGAAAGGTCTTTGAATCCTCTAACCAATGCCTTTTGTCCCATGTCATTTTGATTTACCAATCTCAAGTTATGGCCTTTGACTTAAAGTCCCTTTTTGTTGACTTTTGAAAATGACCTATAATGTTAAAATTGATAACTTTTTGTGGGAGCATTTCTTGGACTTGAAGTGTGAAGAGGAGTTGTTGGCAATGTCTTTCTATTCAAAATGAGCTTTGGATGGAATTTGTATGATAATCCATGTGAAAGTTATGCTCTGGTCAATTTACAGTTGACTTTTTCAACTGTCCAAATAAGGAAACTTTTGCATCTTGATGATTTTTGAGCCAAGCTTTGAGAATCATGATCAAGAATTAATCAAATGATGTTTGTGGCTTCAAAATGAGATGTTGACCAAAAATTTGAACTTTTGACTGTCAAATGACCATTTTTCCCCTACAGTTGACTGTAGTGCAATTAGGGTTTTGACTGTGCAATTTTGTGCTGAAAGTCTTGAAACTTGGTATGAGGATGCTTGACCATATTTATTGGCATGTGGGACTTGATTTGACCCTTGGAAACTTCATTTTCTTGATCAGAACCAAAACCCTAATTTTGACTGTTTAGGAGGCCCTTGAACTGTGCAACCCTTGGGGAGATTTTGAAGCTTGACTTGGCAAATCTTTGAAGAATATGGGAGGGCAAATTTTGGGGTACAACAGTTGCCCCTGTTTAATCTTCTTAGACCTGAGGATGTAGATTGGCTGACGTGCCTTTCGTAATCCGAAGGTGGAAGATGATTGAACACTAGAGTGCCCAGAAATTTGCGCTCGCATAGTAGCAGTGTGATGATGGGAATGGGCTTATAGATGCCATTTGGAGATGATGGATAGGATGATGGGCTTATAGACGCCATCCGGATGTTGATCGCGTAAGAGATTCCTTAGCGAGAACCTGCATACCTGCAAAAGAAAAATGAGTACCTGACATGTTGCAGGAGCTGGGTCTTCAGATGCTTTGTGTAGATGTGTCCTGACTGGTTACAGGAGCTGGATCTGGATTCTTCAAAAGATGATGAATGAACCAGGGATAGTTACTACCTCAACAGGAACGGTGAGAGAACCATAGGATACTTAATCTCAAAAGCGGACGTTTGAGAAAATCTTGGTGGGAATTACCATCTCCGCAGCATTGGGGAGAGAACCATAGGCAATTATAATCTCAAAAGAGGACGTTTGAGAAAAACCTGGAATGGAATTATCGTCTCCGCAGGATCGGGGAGAGAACCATAGGCAATTATAGTCTCAAAAGCGGACGTTTGAGAAAAACCTGGAATGGAATTATCATCTCCGCAACATTGGGGAGAGAACCATAGGAAATTATAATCTCAAAAGCGGACGTTTGAGAAAAACCTGGAATGGAATTATCGTCTCCGCAACATTGGGGAGAGAACCATAGGAAATTATAATCTCAAAAGCGGACGTTTGAGAAAAACCTGGGATGGAATTATCATCTTCGCAACATTGGGGAGAGAACCATAGGAAATTATAATCTCAAAAGCGGACGTTTGAGAAAAACCTGGGATGGAATTATCATCTCCGCAACATTAGGGAGAGAACCATAGGAAATTATAATCTCAAAAGCGGACGTTTGAGAAAAACCTGAAATGGAATTATCATCTCCACAACATTGGGGAGAGAACCATAGGAAATTATAATCTCAAAAGCGGACGTTTGAGAAAAACCTGGGATGGAATTATCATCTCCACAACATTGGGGAGAAAACCATAGGAAATTATAATCTCAAAAGCGGGCGTTTGAGAAAAACCTGAAATGGAATTATCGTCTCCGCAGCATTGGGGAGAGAACCATAGGAAATTATAATCTCAAAAGCGGACGTTTGAGAAAAACCTGGGATAGAATTATCATCTCCGCAACATTGGGGAGAGAACCATAGGAAATTATAATCTCAAAAGCGGACGTTTGAGAAAAACCTGGGATGGAATTATCATCTCCGCAACATTGGGGAGAGAACCATAGGAAATTATAATCTCAAAAGCGGACGTTTGAGAAAAACCTGGAATGGAATTATCATCTCCACAACATTGGGGAGAGAACCATAGGAAATTATAATCTCAAAAGCGGACGTTTGAGAAAAACCTGGGATGGAATTATCATCTCCACAACATTGGGGAGAGAACCATAGGAAATTATAATCTCAAAAGCGGGCGTTTGAGAAAAACCTGAAATGGAATTATCATCTCCGCAACATTGGGGAGAGAACCATAGGAAATTATAATCTCAAAAGCGGACGTTTGAGAAAAACCTGAAATGGAATTATCATCTCCGCAACATTGGGGAGAGAACCATAGGAAATTATAATCTCAAAAGCGGACGTTTGAGAAAAACCTGGAATGGAATTATCATCTCCGCAACATTGGGGAGAGAACCATAGGAAATTATAATCTCAAAAGCGGACGTTTGAGAAAAACCTGAAATGGAATTATCATCTCCGCAACATTGGGGAGAGAACCATAGGCAATTACAGTCTCAATAGCAATTATTGAGAAAACCTTGGATAACTTCTACTGAGTCTTCATCAGAAAAATCTGTTTGGGGTCGATTTAGCTGGACTAGAGAAGGCCTTGGACTGGATAAGAAATCTTTGGAGTCGATTTAACTGAACCGGTCTAGGTCTTGAAATGTGATTGAGAATTTAACTGAATCTTTCCTGAAAGGTAAAGGTCAGTCATATGCAATGCATGATATGAACCAAGCAATGATGTTCTCAACATAAATGAGATTTGTAAGATATGATGCGTCTATGCATGCTATAATGATGTATGTGATGTTTAGGAATGTATGCTTTTGTCTAGGAAAGTAAATCCTTGACGGGCGCCGGGAAGTCACTCCTGGGCTGATGTTGGAGAATAGATTTTGCTTCCGCTGGGGATGATAGTTGCAAGAATACCGGTAGGAGAATATAACTCCGTTGGGGTATAAACTTGGCGAATGGAATAACCCTGCGGGGAGAAAAGTACTCTGACGATCTTGCTAGGAAGCAATACTCTGTGGGGAGAGAGATACTTGGTTGAGTGTTGATAACTTGCTGGGGATATCTTTGCTGTGTTGGAAGTATTGATAGACTTCGCTGGGGATAAGAATATTGTGTTGACGGCGATCTTTCCGTGACTTTTGGCTGAGGATAACCCAGTTATATCCTGTTAAGGAAATAACTCTTTGAATAAAGCCGGACGACGCGTTCGTACTCTGCAAGGATAAGCTTCCAGAATCTACTGGGGATAAGCTTACTGCTTGGGGAGATAAATTCCCACTTTCCTGGGGAAACTGGATTGGACTCTCTTGGGGAAGTTTTGATATGTTGGGGAAGTGATTCCTTTGAATGTTGATATGCCGCCGAGGAACAATCTTTAGACCAAGACTGCCGGGGATGCTTGTTAAGAATATATGTATACTGCTGGGGAATGTTGAGATTTGCTGGAGGATACTCAACTTCTTAAAGATTTGATAACTTCTTGGAGAGAGTGCACTGACTTGCTGGCTCACTCTCTGGGGAATTAGGATGTACTGGTTATGTTCTTTAGCTGAACCTACCTTGGTACCTTGGAGGACGGAACAATTAGATTGCTCGGACAACTCTTTATTGCCCCTGTTTCTAATGTTACCTGTAATTAATCCTTTGTTTCGTATGCAAATATTCATGAGTTAGCAAATTATTGTCAATGCATATATCGCAAATTGAACCTTGGACGTTCTTCGCAAAGCAAAACAGAAAAAGAAAAATAATTGGCACTTTTAACTGAAAAGTATATTTGTATTGATTTTGAATGGCCTGAAAAATAGGCGTTTTGTGTACAAGAGGCTGACGTCCTAGTAAGAGAACGCCGCCGAACAAAAGAGTTTATACAGATTTTGTACAAAGGAAAATAAAACAGCTGTGTGAAATGAATGATCCCACTGGGTTTCAACTCTGCTATTGCCTTTATAACTCCGAGTGTCTCATCACTTGATGACCTAAACGAAGATGAAGCTGACTGATCGATGTCGTCTGAGCTTGATGTAGATACCGGATTCTGGATGCAAAGTGATCAATGAGACATAGTATTACGCTTTTATCCCTAACTTTTTCCTGGACCGCCCTTTCGGGTTTTCGGTCCACCGGGATACCCATTTTTGCCCAAGCCGCCTTTTCAGGTTTTCGACTTGCCGGGTGTACAGATTTTTTCATTTCATCCCTTCATTTTGCCCGAACCCTTTTGGTTCGACGGGAAGCCCTAATTTTTGCCTAGGCATGTCAGCCTAGCGGGTCTTTTTTATGCGTAGTATCTTTTTACTATGTCTGCATTGGCGAGGTGAGGAAGGTCGTCACCATCCATGTTGGTTAATATCATTGCTCCTCCTGAGAACACATGTTTAACCACAAATGGCCCTTCGTACGTAGGGGTCCATTTTCCCCTTGGATCACTCTGTGGAAGGATGATTCGCTTGATTACCAGATCCCCAACTTGATATTCCTGCGGTCTGACTTTTTTGTTAAATGCCCTGATCATCCGTTTCTGATACGTCTGACCATGACAGATAGCAGCAAGCCTCTTTTCATCAATGAGGTTTAACTGGTCAAGTCGTGTCTGGATCCAATCATCCTCGTTCAGATTTGCATCCTTCATTATCCGGAGAGAGGGTATTTGCACTTCGATCGGTAAGACCGCCTCCATACCGTAAACCAAGGAGAAAGGAGTTTCCCCGGTTGACGTCCTGGCTGAGGTACGGTACCCATGTAGAGCGAACGGTAACATCTCGTGCCAATCTTTATAAGTCACTGTCATTTTATGCACGATTTTCTTGATGTTTTTATTTGCTGCTTCTACAGCCCCATTCATCTTCGGTCTGTAAGGAGAAGAATTGTGGTGCTGTATCTTGAACTGCTCGCAGAGCTCAGTGATCATCTTGTTATTCAGATTGGTACCGTTATCTGTAATAATTCTCTCTGGGACGCCGTACCGATAGGTCAGGTTATGCCGAATGAACCGTGCCACAATAGTCTTGGTTACCGTAGCATAGGATGCTGCCTCGACCCACTTCGTGAAATAATCAATCACTACCAGGATGAAGCGATGCCCATTAGATGCTGTAGGTTTAATCTCGCTGATCATATCTATGCCCCACATTGCAAACGGCCAAGGCGCAGTCAGAACATTCAGGGGAACTGGAGGAACATGCACCTTGTCTGCATAAATCTGGCACTTATGGCATGTCCTAGAATGTTGGTAGCAGTCAGCTTCCATTGTGGACCAGTAATACCCTGCCCGAAGGATCTTCTTAGCCATAGTGTGTCCACTGGAATGTGTACCAAAGGTCCCTTCATGTAGCTCTTCCATGATCCTTTCTGCCTCAGTCTTATCCACACAACGCAGTAAGGTTGAATCATGGTTTCGCTTGTACAAGATGCCGTTGCTAAGGAAGAACTTTGCTGCGAATCTTCTCAGGAACTTCTTATCATTGACAGAGGCACCTTCAGGGTATTCCTGAGCTTCCAGATATCTTTTTACTTCATGGTACCAAGGCTTCTCAGTCACCAATTCAGTCTCAAGATCGCAACAGTATGTCGGTTCGTCCAATTTCCAGATGATGATCTGGGGAGCCTCATTATCCCATTTAACTTTGAACATATAAGATATTGTAGCTAACGCGTCCGCCAGCTGATTCTCTTCTCTTGGAAAGTGCTCAAAGGTTATCTCTGTGAAGTGGGGGATCAAGGTCAACACACATTCTCTGTAAGGAATAAGGTTCGGATGTTTCGTATCCCACTCTCCTTTGATCTGATTGATCACAAGAGCGGAATCTCCGAAGACACTCAGAAACTTGATCCTTAGGTCGATCGCAGCTTGAAGACCCATGATGCACGCCTCATACTCTGCCATGTTGTTGGTGCAGTTGAAACACAGCCGGGCAGTGAGTGGAGTATGAGTACCTTGAGGTGATATGATTATGGCGCCGATACCGTTACCCAAAGCATTGGAGGCTCCGTCAAAGTGCATTGACCATCGGGATCCGGGTTCAGGTCCTTCATCCGGTCCAGGTACTTCACAATCAGTTACTATCATGATGCTTTCATCCGGAAACTCGAAGTTCATTGACTGATAATCATCGACGGCCTGATGTGCCAAGTGGTCTGCCAATACACTTCCCTTGATGGCTTTCTGGGTTGTGTACTGAATGTCGTATTCCGTCAAGATCATTTGCCATCTTGCAATTCTCCCAGACAGAGCAGGCTTTTCAAATATGTACTTTATTGGATCCATCTTTGAGATCAACAAGGTAGTGTGAGTCAGCATATACTGTCTCAGCCGGCGAGCAGCCCATACCAAAGCGCAGCAAGTTTTCTCAAGCAGTGAGTATCGGGTCTCACAGTCGGTAAACTTTTTTCTAAGGTAATAAATGGCATGCTCTTTTCGGCCAGACTCGTCATGCTGCCCCAGCACACACCCCATTGAGTTGTCAAGTACTGTCAGATATAGTATCAGAGGTCTCCCTTCAACCGGTGGCATAAGGATGGGTGGTTCTTGGAGATACTCTTTGATTCTGTCAAAAGCAGCCTGACATTCATCATTCCAACGCACTACCTGATCTTTCTTCAGTAGCTTGAAGATTGGCTCATAGGTAGCAGTTAGGTGCGAGATGAACCGAGCAATGTAATTCAGGCGTCCTAAAAAGCCTCTGACTTCCTTCTCTGTCTTAGGAACTGGCATCTCTTGAATAGCTTTAACCTTGGCAGGGTCCACTTGAATGCCCTTGTCACTTACCACGAAGCCTAGCAACTTCCCAGATCTTACCCCGAAGGTGCACTTGTTCGGGTTCAATCTCAGCTTGTACAGTTTCAGACGGTCAAATAACTTCTGCAGATGATCTAGATGCTCTTCCTCGGTCTGGGACCTTGCGATCATGTCGTCAACATACACTTCTATCTCATGATGGATCATGTCATAAAATAAAGAAACCATGGCACGTTGGTAGGTTGCCCCAGCGTTCTTCAACCCGAATGGCATGACCTTGTAACAGAAGGTGCCCCACTGAGTAACAAAGGTAGTCTTTTCCATGTCTTCAGGTGCCATCTTGATCTGATTGTAACCTGAAAAGCCATCCATGAAAGAGAACACCTTATGCTGAGCTGTATTGTCAACAAGGACATCAAGGTGAGGTAGGGGGAAGTCATCTTTGGGGCTGGCCCTGTTCAGATCCCTGTAGTCGACACACATTTTGACCTTACCGTCCTTCTTAGGTACCGGCACCACATTAGCAACCCACTGAAGGTAAGAAGTCACTGCGAGGAACCCGGCATCAAACTGTTTCATAACCTCGGCTTTAATCTTCTCGGACATCTCTGGACGCATCCGGCGGACCTTTTGCTTAACCTGAGGGCAATCTTCCTTAGTTGGCAAGTGATGGACCACAATGTCGGTATCCAACCCGGGCATGTCTTCGTAGGACCAGGCAAAGATCTCCATATAATCATGCAGCATTTGAGTCAACCGTTGCTTCACGTTGAGCTCTAGGTTGGCACCAATCTTTACCTCTTTCCTGTCTGCCTCAGTACCCAAGTTTATTGTTTCCACTGGCTCTTCATGGGGTTGAATTTCCCTCTCTTCCTGAAGCAACAGTCTTGCAAGCTCGCCAGGCACTTCGCAATCATCTTCACCTTCGTCTTCGGCTAAGTTGATCGGATTTTCGAAGTCATAATTGGCAGTAGCAGAGTCGTTACCAGTGAGATCCAGAGTGGATTGAAACCTGTATGAGTGAGTGTGTGTGTAAATACAGCTGTTTTGAAATATATGTAAAGGAAAGAAAGACAGAAAAGGAGCATAAGATTTGTAATGAGAGAAAACGTCCAAGATTTTCATTCATGATATATGAAATGACAATTTATATGCCCTCACAAATGAAACCACGGTGCCTCGGGTAAGACACCGGGCCATAGAGTTTATTTATTGTTTATTACAAATAACGAAACAAAGAAATTTATTACTGCGTCACAAAGGTAACAGGAGTATGGTCTTTGGCAATCCAATTGGTCAATCCGCCTTCGGTTGTCGGGTAGATCCAGCTATTGAACTCAGCTTCGTCCACTTCATTGTCTTCCCCAACAGCATTCACTCCTGGATTTGTAATGAACACAGGAGGTCTTCTGGTCTTCACCTTCCGCATAGCTTTCTGACCCTCTGCAGTAAAACCCAGCCCAAATTTGTCAGTCTTCTGTGTAAGGTCTGGAAGCCCGCCCCAGTTAGCACATTCACCTTTCTGAACCACAGCCCGAGCATCCTTCAGGGAAGCCATCTTCAAGGGAACATTCTCCTCGACTACTGTTTCTGTTGCTGCTGAAATTGGAAGTACCTCCTCGAAATGCTGAAAGGGGGTTTCAATAAACTCCCCGTCCATCTCAATGTATCTGAAGGAATTCAGGTGGCTTACCATATACTCCTCCTCTCCCTGCACAGTGACGATCTTCCCTCTGACGGGGTACTTCAGCTTCTGGTGCAAGGTAAAGGTCACTGCCCCAGCTTTATGTATCCAAGGTCGACCCAGTAGACAAGAGTAAGATGGACGGATATCCATCACATAAAATGTAGAGTCAAACACCTGAGAACCCACACGAATGGGAATGTCAACCTCTCCATGAACCATCCTTTTCGAACCGTCAAAGGCCCTGACGATGATATTGCTGGGTTTCAATTCCAGGCCTTCACAATCTAAACGGTCCAAAGCCTTCTTTGGTAGAACATTCAAGGACGAACCAGTATCCACCAACACATGTGCTAAGGTAGTGCCCCTGCATTCGATAGAGACATGCAGAGCATCATTGTGGTCTCTTCCCTTCGCAGTCAAGTCAGCATCTGAGAAACCCAAGCCATTGTCTGCTATCAGATTTGCTACGCAATCAGTGAACTGGACTGCAGATGTCTCCTGTGGCACATGGGCCGTCTTGAGGAACGAGATTAAGGCCTTAGCATGGGCCTCGGAGCACAGCAATAAAGAGAGCATGGAGATCTTGGAGGGCGTGTGCCCCAGCTGTTCCACAACATTGAAGTCACTCTTCTTTATTATCTTTAGAATCTCCTCCATTTCTTGTTGGGAGGCTTCAGCAGTTAAAGGTATAGGTGCCTCCATCTGGGCAGGCTCAACTTCAATTCCTTTGCCCCGAGCATTGGATGACTCGGCGGCAGGAGAAGCAACTTAATCGGCAAGAGGAACAGGTACACTTGTAGTAGTTATAAGAAGTGGTCTTCGAGCAGCAGGCGGTGCAATGTCAGGCGAGAAGAGCCTGCCACTGCGGGTGACTTTGGCTGGGCCAGTGATATCACAGATGCTGGCGCCAGTGTTGAATTCTTGTTTAATCCCGTTTACATACACGTCTGCCCCATAGTGCCAGGGGACAGCTTTATCAGATACGTAGGGAAGAGGCCCCGGAACAGTGATAACAATAGGTTCGACAGTCATTATTTGAACAGGCTTCTTCGGGAGAACCTGGATTGGATTATTGAAGATGGTAACCACAGAAACTTCTTCCACCGGAACCAACTGAACAGCAGACTTCTTAAACAAAATCTCCTTGCTATCCATTAGGCTTTGGATGCCTAACTTCAGCAAGGGACAACCAGATAGAGAAACAGCACAGAACAGGCAACCCTCACTGCAACCCGGAAATAAACCGGCCAGCAGCAGGTTCCTCTTGACAGTCTTCAGAGGAGTGGCTAGATCATCCACAGAAACAGCGTAAACATCTTCGTCAACAGCATTTACCCCATGCTGAGGCATAGGAGCAGTAACTACATTTGGCCTCTCAGGCGCTTCGAACTGTATCTCCTTCGCGTCGATAAGGTCTTGCACCTTACTCCTTAATGCCCAACAATCATCAGTAGAATGCCCCGGGCTATCTGAATGGTAAGCACAACGAGCATTTGGGTTGTACTTAGGAGATGTAGTATTTGGAAACTTCGGAGCCTCTCTGACAGTCACTAGGTTGGTTGAGAGCAACTGTGGCAGGATCTGCGATAAAGTCATACTCAACCGGGTGAACTCTCTCCGGGGTCTTTCAGCCCTTTGCGGATTGGTCGGCCGAGGAGCGGCAGCAGGCTTGGCAATCATTACCGCACTGACAGATTGGTGGCGCTCAGATCTCTCTGATCTCTTGGAACCATACACGGCACTGGCCTCCTTCTTGAAGGGTTTCTTCTCAGAACTAGCCGACGCACCCTTCGGAATCTTTCCAGACTTCAACCCAGCCTCAATTCTTTCTCCAGTCAGAATCAGATCAGTGAACCCTGCAGATGAATTCCCAATAAGATGGTTGAAAAATGGCCCAGATAGGGTCCCCAAGAACATGTCTACCAACTCCCGATCAGTCAACGGTGGCTGCACCCTGCCAGCCAGGTCTCTCCACTTCTGAGCGTACTCCTTAAAACCTTCACTTGAACCTAACGACATACCCTGGAGTTGGGTACGTGTAGGGGCAAGGTCGGCATTATATTGATACTGCTTATAGAAAGCAGTAGCCAACTCCTCCCAGTTACGAACTTTGGTCCCATCCAGCTGATAGAACCATTCGAGGTGAGTCCCTGAAAGACTCTCCTGGAAGAAGTGGATCCACAAATTCTTATCCGCTGAGTACGGTTGGATTTTCCGAACATAGGACCTGAGATGTAGCTTGGGACAAGACGCCCCGTCATATTTAGTGAAAGATGGTGCTTTGAACTTCCGAGGAATAATCAAACCAGTAGACAAACCCAGATCTCCAAAATCCAGCCCAGGTACCTGTTGTATTTCCATAGCATTCAGCCTATCCTCCAGCTGCTTGTAACGGTCTTCTGCAGGAGGATACTGCTCTTCATCAAAATCAGTCTCGTTGTCGGAGACTACCGGACTAGGAACCCTTGTCTCTTGAGGAGTTCCCTTGCCAACAGAAGAACCAGCCTCTTCATTCTGCAAGGTATTTCCAAACCTTCGGCCCGAGCTGAACATAACAGTTCTTCTCTTCTTCTTCTTCTCCTTCTTCAGGAGTAGAGCCTTCATCTCTTCTTGGCCTTGAGCCAAACCCTTGATTAATTCCTGAAATTGCGCATTCTGCTCCTGAAGAGCTTTGATGGATGTCTCAGTTGATGACGAGTCAGGATTCATGATGCTGAAATAAACAGCGAAGAACTGTAAGCAACCTGAAAAAGAGGAAAAACCTGCTATGCACATGATGAATGATATGTGTTTATGCAATGCATTCAAGGGTTCGAAAGTTCAAATTTGTTGTAGACAAAAAGGAACACACGTTATCATTAAGGAAATAATTGTTTAGTACATAAAAGCCTCATGGGCAAAACAATACAAAAGCAAATCAATCCCAAAATACACTGCGCATCCTCTTTGGAGCTATGTAAGTGTTGAGATTCCTCTCCTCATGCAACAGGCGGGTGAGCTCCAAGACCTTCTTTTCACTGGCATGTAGACTGGTCTCAAGAGAATTATGTTCTTCCTTAAGCTGGATCCAGCTCTTCTGCATCTCTTCCCAGGATGTGGGCATATCAGGGTGCTGAATAGTGTAGGACACTTCTCCTTCCAAGACTGGCTCTTTAATCACAGGGAGCATATGGGGATAAGGCATCACTAACTTCTGGGAGCGGGCTCGTACCCACTTGAGATAAGGTTCCAACGGGATGGAATTCCTGTGCCCCAATGTCTTGCTGTCTATCCTACTTGGCATCCTCCAAGCTCTGATAAATCTCTGGCGAAGTCCTTGAGTATCGTTGTCAAAGTCAAAAACTATGTCAGGAATTAACATGTCATGAGGACCATCCCTCCGAGCATAACCAAACTGTCTCCAAGCCAGGCATGGGCTGTAAGTAATACCTCCTCTGATTCCAAGTAAAGGAACATTAGGGTACTCCCCGCAACGATCAATGATAGTGACATCCTCTCTGGACCGAGGGCACCAATGTATATCTGCATGTGTAAGAGTCATCAACCGTTGTGACCATCTCAAACCCCGCTCATTCTTCAAGACTGATTGTGGAAGGTGCGAAATAAACCACCTTCCCAGGAGAGGAGTGCAACACATAAGGACACCTCTTTTTCTCATGGTTCGAGTGTAACATGAGTGAAGGATGTCCCCCAGCAACGTAGGTATAGGATTCTTGGACATAAAGATCTGGACAGCACTGATATCAATAAGTTGATCTGGGTTAGGGAACAACACCAAACCATAGACAAGGAGGGCCACAACTTCTTCAAAAGCTTGCAAGTCAAGGGAGTTCCAACATTCATGGGCCTTTTCAAACAGAAACCTGGCTAAGAACCCTTTGATACCGCTTCTAACTTCCCAATGTCCCTTGAGGTCAGATGACTGTAGGTGCAAGGCTTTAGCAATCTCTTCAAGCTTGGGTTCCTTTTCCGTACCGTTGTAGGGTAGCTGATCAAGGATAGGGATCTTCAGGAGCCGGGAGAACTCCTCCAATGTAGGTATCAGCTGATAATCCAAGAAGGTGAAACAGTGATGCAGAGGGTCAAAGAATTGGAACAGGACCTTGATCATATCTTCCTCAATGTTGGTATTGACCAAGCTGATGAGGCTTCCATGTCTTTCACTGAATGAAGAGTTCTCGAGAATCCTGGATATAAGTTCCTTAAGCTGAGGAGGGATCCTTACAAGACTGATTTGAATTGTCTTTCTACGAACAGTTTCCATGTCCTACAAAACAAAGAACAAAGATGAAGATTCGAACCCCTGAAATGGTTAGTCAATGCATATGATGTTGGATGATGTCATGATGCTATGATTAAACACACCACAGATATTTACAAAGACAAACATGTAAGGCACACAAGGCACACAAGACAAGCCCTTAGGGTTTAAGGCCAGCATGGGGTCTGGGTAGTACCCTCTTGAAGTTGGTGGGTTCAACCTGTCCTATCAAAGTAACCGGGTTCTAAGGGTCCCAATATCACGGGATTGCTTTCATTGTTCATCGTTTCGATTTAGCCACTGAACTGGCGACCGAAATATTCCAGGAAAGCAACCCTCAATTGAGTGTAGTATCGAGTATCAACCAACCTCGGACTGCACCAAAGTCAGTTATCTCACTACCCTAAAGAGGCCAAGATAGTTCAATTAAGGTTCCTAAGGTCTGTTGATGCTTCACGACACCACGCGGAGGCCCCGTACTCTCCTTGACTGAACTCAAGGGTTACCGGTACACACCAAAGTGCCACATCAACGTAGCAGACTGTTTCAACCATGTCGGTATACCCCGCACAGTTCCCTCACAGTCTTGTTGCTACTTTCTAAGAAGGTATCCCCCAGATCCGGGTTAGGATCTATAGAACTCCCAAGCAACCCACAATTATAAAGCAAGCAAAGAATACAATTGAAAACACAGTGATCTTAGTCCTAAGGTACACCTCACTTTAAGTTAAGTCCCCAGCAGAGTCGCCAGTTCTGTGATCGGTGGATCTGGAACTGACTGTTTTAAAGCTGGTTCACGAAATGTCGCGGAAGCAAGAGTCGCCACCGTCTTTTATTTTCTCCAAATGGAAAGGACAAAAGCACAGAAAAATTCCTTATAGAGATTGCTCTCGGTTCGGGAGGTAGGTTATAGAAAGGGAAGGTGTTAGCACCCTTTCTATCCATGGTTATCCATGGGCTCTTAGATACTTGCTCGCTTGTGTTTTCAAAAGGTTTGTTTGCTTTTCAACTGTGGGTTTTAAAAAAGTCTCTTTGAAAATTCCAGTTCGACTCTTGTATCGATCCTCAAGAGTGTTTGAAAAATGCTTTCGAAAGCTTTTTGAAAATGTGTTGGTGTGAAAAGTATTTTTGATTTGTTTTGTTTTGAATTAGAGCAAGTATCCACGAGTCGTCTACCTACCCTAAGGAATTCGTCTGTGTAAATGTCCTTTAAAGTAGTGCCATCCCACCATTGAGAGGTAGGTAGCACCACCGTTGGAGGTGTTCGGGTCAATTCGAGGTTCGGGACATGGTGATCACCAGAGCAATGGGAAGACACCTTAGAAGCTACCCTCATGCCAGGTTCCCGGATCATGAGGACTTACTAAGACATCCTCTACTCGACGATCACCTTTCGAGGCAAGGCAACAGTGAGCCGTACCCTAGGGGTGGTGTGTGATTTGTGTGTCGTTTTCAGATATTTTTGTCTTTTGTCATGTTAAAGGTGATCTAGCGTTTGTTTTTATTTTTGTCCATACATTCTT
Organism: Vicia faba; assembly: GCA_948472305.1. NCBI lineage: Eukaryota > Viridiplantae > Streptophyta > Magnoliopsida > Fabales > Fabaceae > Vicia > Vicia faba. Next base: position 1,647,477,903 of record OX451737.1, on the reverse strand, counting down.
TCATGCCTTGATTAACAGTTAAAATATTGCGAAAAGTAAAAATTCTAAAGCTATTACAAAAGGCGCGGGTCCACATCGCCAAAATTAAACCAGGACCCGATTTGACAGGAAAGTAAATAAAGAAATAAAATAAAGAATTAAAATGCAAGAAAATTAATTACAAGGCTTTGGGAGAGATACATAAATATTAAGCGAAAAAGAAATAAGCACGCGAATTAAATAAGAATTAAACGAGGGCGTTGGACCCTTTTTTGCAAAATTTAATTAAATGATGAAATTAATTAATTAAAAAAGAGAAAAGAAATTGTTTTTTTTTGTATTTTTGGTATTTTATGATTTTAATGAAAAAGAATTGATTAAAATAAATGCTAACCCTAGTTCTACAATTTTTGTTTTATTATGAAAAATGTTGAAGTTTTAACCTAAAATTAACCCTAATTATTTTATATACAATTTAATTATAAAAATAAATATCTAATATTTAATTATTATGGAATAAAAGAAAAAGGATGAAAATTAATTAAACCCTAGTTCTAGATTTTTTAGATTTTTATTAAAAGAGTTAAAATTAAAACCTAATTTAAAACTAATTAATTTATGAATTTATTTACAAGAAATATTAAAATAAAAAATATTTATTATTTTTCTCTTTTCTGATTTTTTTTATGGTTTTGTGTTTTTATGAAAATATTAAATTAATTAAGAACAATAATTAAAAGAAAATAAAAAAAATAAAAAAAATAAGGAAATAAAAAAAAGATTGCAAACCTAGGGGGTTTGCCCCAGATTTTGGAGGTTTCTCCTTAGCAATTTGGGCCCATCAACCTTGGCCTCTTTGACTTTTTTCACTCACGTACTCAAGCATTGACTATGGTTCACAGTATTCCTCAGAGCGTGGCCTTCTGATCATCTCCATTGGGCACGTGGATGGATAGATTTTGTGGGTGTATGGTGCTCCACTATGTTTAATCTGCATATGAATATTAAAGGAAAAAATATATGGAAATAGTGAGGACCTGGGGCTCGAACCCAGGTCCTGAATGTTACCAATGCTTAAGCCTACCAACCGTTCCAAGCGCGTTTCCTGTATGCTAATCAACAAACAACAAATATAAAATAAATGATGGTTAGTGGGGCGCTTTACGCGCGAAATTTGAATCAGCCAATCAACTAATGCCACGAGATCATCTTCTTCGTTGTCTTATTTTTTTTTCTGAAACACAAACATAGGCCACGGTTTTTCAAATGTTCCCTTAGGCACTCTATTGGAAAATAGCGAATAGCCCAGGGATCATCATAAATTAGGCGCGAGGGTGGATTTATGATCGTCTGAGTATGCTGAATTGAGTGGTCTAAGTCTTATGCTCCAATTTTTCCTTAAACGAAAACCCCTAATTCCAAGCTTCACAAACCCTAAATATTATTAATGGCAAATCTTCATATAGGGCACGAAAACAAAATTAAATCATTGGGTTAGCATTAGAATCAAACGATAAACATGAATCAAGCGTTAAAATTCACAAAAAACGCATGAATTGAGATGCACGACTATGAAATTTTTTTGTGTACAGGTGAGATCGTTCTCACGTTTTTGGGCACGAGAGCTTGAAGTTTTTGATGCAAATCCCTTCTATGAAGCCTTAGCAAGCTAATGAGATCAAAATCTTGCCTTGAATCGCCCTAGAACTAGGTTTTCAGTTTTGATTTTTTGGCAAAAATTTTCAAGTTCAATGCTTGGTCTGTAGCGCAGCTGAGTGGTTAATCTTACTAGGGTTGCATTCTGAACTTATGTAAGAGTGAATTAGGTCAAGAAATTTGATCAAAATCCATGCATTAATGGTTTAGAAGATTTGATTTTCAAGCATTAGTTTTTCAATCTTTTTCATGCACTTTTTGTACAAATCATATCCAATCAATTCCAATTCTTCCATATCTGATCATGCACGAATTTTTGAAGATATTATATGCACAAAAAGATTTGAAATAGTAGGTTAAGTATTTTTCATGTATTTAATTGATTTAAATGAATTATTATTAATAAAAATTCAAATAAATAAATAAAAAAATGAATAAAAACTTCCCTTTGGGCCAAGTGGTCGTGCACATGCCTTGGATGATGAATTGTGGAAGAAAAATGGGCCCATTAGCAATTTTAAGTCATTTGAACCAATGTTGACTTTTCAAAATATCCAAAAATTTCCCAACTTCCACAAGGCATAACTTGCTCAATTTTTAAGCTTTGCTCATGTTTTTGGACATTTTGGAAAGGTATTTGAATCCTCTAACCAATGCCTTTGGTCCCATGTCATTTTTATTTACCAATCTCAAGTTATGGCCTTTGACTTAAAGTCCCTTTTTGTTGACTTTTGAATATAATGTTGAAATTGATAACTTTTTGTGGGAGCATTTCTTGGACTTGAAGTGTGAAGAGGAGTTGTTGGCAATGTCTTTCTCTTCAAAATGAGCTTTGGATGGAATTTTTCTGATAATCCATGTGAAAGTTATGCTCTGGTCAATTTACAGTTGACTTTTTCAGCTGTCCAAATAAGGAAACTTTTGCATCTTGATGATTTTTGAGCCAAGCTTTGAGAATCATGATCAAGAATTGATCAAATGATGTTTGTGGCTTCAAAATGAGATGTTGACCAAAAATTTGAACTTTTGACTGTCAAATGACCATTTTGCCCCTACAGTTGACTGTAGTGCAATTAGGGTTTTGACTGTGCAATTTTGTGCTGAAAGTCTTGAAACTTGGTATGAGGATGCTTGACCATATTTATTTGCATGTGGGACTTGATTTGACCCTTGGAAACTTCATTTTCTTGATCAGAACCAAAACCCTAATTTTGACTGTTTAGGAGGCCCTTGAACTGTGCAACCCTTGGGGAGATTTTGAAGCTTGACTTGGCAAATCTTTGAAGAATATGGGAGGGAAAATTTTGGGGTACAACACTACCCTCTTTCAGTTTCGTTGGTTAAAACCTGTCCTATCAAAAGTAACCGGGTTCTAGAGGATCTCAAATCATTGGCTACCCTCGATCGGTCATAACTCCAACATCGCAATCTTTTCTTGCGGGCGGAACCATCGCGAGAGTTTAGCCTCAATGAGTGTAGCATACTGCTACTGTTCTAATGGCCAAGTTGGGTCAATTTAGGGTTCTAAGGTCGGTTGGTGCTTAATGACTCCTTGGAAGACCCATATTCTCCCCGTTTCAACACGAGGGATATCGGTACAGACCAAGGTGCCACACCAACGTAGCCACTGCTTCACCCATGTCGGTCTACGCCGGACAGGTCCCTCACAGATTATGCTACCTAAAAAAAGGGTATTCCCCAGATCCGGGTTAGGATCTATGAAACTCCGATGCAAAGCCCACAAATGTAAAAGCAAACAAAGCAATCAATTGAAAACAAAGGTGATCTAAACCCTAAGGTAACCCCACTTTTAAGTGAAGTGGTGAAAAACACAAGAAGGGGGGGTTGAATTGTAAAACTGAAATCTAAAACAATGAACACGATATTTTTATCCTGGTTCGTTTGATCTCAAACTACTCCAGTCCACCCGTCAAGGTGATTTCGCCTCTCTCCAACGAGGTCTTAATTCACTATATTCAACTGAATATTACAGACTGCTTTAACAACTGCTAAAGCCTTCTTGATTCAAACCACAACCCGGTTTGTCAAGGTAACACTTTCTTACAAAGAGATAAAACAATGTGTGTGGATGTTTTCTACAAAACTTTATCACAACTGTGATGTATACACAAATTGAAGCTTAGAAACTAGATTGCTAAACAGTAATGGAATATCAGAGTGTATGGTTTAGCAAAACTGGTAGAACGAAGATTATGGTTCAGCTTTTGTGCGTGTAGAGATTTGGAGAGCATTAACCATTTCAATCTTCAAAGCTTTGTTTATATAGCATTGGGATGATGAACGTTGGATGCAATATTCTTGATTCAATGCTAATAACAAACTTTCCTTATTGAGCAGATCTTGTCTGGAATGAAGCCGTTGGAATTAATTTGCTTTCAATGCACAGTACCGTTGCTTACTTAATGCAAGTTCTGGCTTGGCTCATTCTGATTCTGCTTCGCTGCTGATGAACTATTGTGTTTCTGTATCAGAGTATTAAGCGCAGTCTTGTTCATCAGGCTTCAGCATGTACGTGAGTTGATCATCTGATTTTGACGTTCTGATGTAGCAACTTCTGATGCTGGTGTCTGAAATCAAGTTCTGATGCTGAATAGATGTGATCTTGCTTATTTCAATCAGCGTATCTGCAAGTCAGAACATAATAATTTTAGGCAGTAGATAGTTCAAACATGAAACTTATAAATACTATATCTTTTCACTTTGTTATCATCAAAACTTAAATATAGGGTAGTAGATTCAAATATTGTTCTAACAATCTCCCCCTTTTTGATGATGACAAAAACTAGATATTTTAAATGAAAATAACGTGAAAAGGTATCTGGAATATTTATCAGAATAAGAAGTAAAAGAATAAGGAGTAAGGAAATACTCCCCCTGAGTTTATTACTTCCCTTTGATTATACGTGTTCTTCAGGATCAGATCTTTTTGCCTTTCTTTGAACATCAGAGTATCAGAGTCTTTGACTTATCAGAAGCTTTATGTCAGAGCAGAGCTTCAGAGCTTTTCTTGTCAGAGCTTTGCTTTGGATCAGAACTTCATATTGATCAGAGCAACTTCATATTGATCAGAGCTTCTAGTCTTCAGAGTGTCCAGGAGCTTCCTTGTGCCTGTAGACTTTAAACAAAACAGAAAAAAAACATTTCAAGTAATAGAGTTAGAATGTTTGAGAATTTCTGTCTAGTTAGCCCGTTATTGATTTAAATATCATTCTTGTTCTCCCCCTTTTTGTCAGCAATCAAAAAGTGTTGGTGATGTGCTAAAATGATTAAGATCAGAAAAACTAATCATATTAAGATAGTTCAGAGTCAAAACGAGAAAATATTACAAAACATAATCAAACAGTACATCAGAAAATCAGGGAAAACATAAAAAAGGTCATGTATGAAAAAGATTAAGGTTGAGGAGGCAAGCGTGTGAACAGGCTCTCCAGCATGGCTTGAATCTTTTCAGAAGTTTCATTTTGCTTATGCACCATGCTGACAACAGTGTCAATCTTGCTGTCCTGCACATCCATTCTCTCTTTCATCTTTTGATCGTTTTCATCCATCCGCTGCTGTAGACGCATGTCATTCAGCCTTAGTTCTTCCAGAGTCTGCCTGTCCAAGGCAGCTTGAGAAGCATCAGAAGAAGGAGGCTTCTCAGAACTTTCAGCAACATCATCTGCTTGACTTTCAGCCTGAATAGTCTTGTCTTCTTCTGATGGTTGCACCGTTGCAGCTTGCTATTTCTCAGACCAAGGTTCACTGTCCAGAGGGAGTACGTCCTCTTTCAGAAGCATACTTCCAGCTTCATTCAGAAGCTTGCTGAAATTTTTTTGTGCCTGCTCATAGTTGATATCCTGCAACTTGAGGGCTTCAGCACGTACCCAAAGTCTGAACTGTGACCAGAGCTGATCAGAAGCAGCTGGGTCAATCATCCCAGGACAGACTTTCTTCAAAGAAGCAATCCATTGCAGCACACCTGTTTCAAAATTCAAAATACCAGAGCCAACATCTGGTTGCTTTGGTTTTGGGATGGCAATTTTGTGTTTTAGATCAGCAAGACGGTCAAGACTGGTTAAGTCAATGAAAGTCCTGTTGGGGTTTTCAGAGGTTTTCTGAGCAGCTGTTTGTTTTGGAGAAGGGGTATCAGAGTCAGATATTTCGATTGGAGTGGGTGGTGTTTTGGGAGTCTTTGGTGGTGTCGATTCTGATGAGGATGGTAACTGGGGCATGATAACAGTGGTTCCACATGGCAACTGAATTGCCAGCGGTGATGGTTGAGGTGAGTGAGGGTCAGATTGAAGTGGTGAAGGTGGATTAATTTCTGGTTGGGGAGAGGGAGGTGGAATCTCTGATTGCTCAGGGATCAGAGGTTCTTCTGAGAGTGGTTGTTGTTGTTCTGGTTGTGGAGGAGGAACATTTTGTGGTTCAGAGTTTGGTTGAGCAGAGGCATGTTGACGCTCAATATCAGCCAGCACTTGGTCAAGTGCTGTTGTTGTTGAAATTGTTGGTTGTTTGGGTTGTTTGGTTCTAGGTCTTCTGAGTTTTAATGCCTCAGAAGGGTCTTCTTCTTGTATGGTTTCATCAATGGTAGGGATGGGAATTGATATTCTATGAGAGGTTTGAGGAGGGATAGATGCTGGAATAGTAAAAGAATTTGAAATAGGGGCAGCAGATGAAATACCTCTTTTCTTTGGAGTCTGCTGAGATGATCCTTCTGATGGCGCTTTCCTCTTCTTTGTCTTCTTCAGAGTCACTTCTGGTTGGGGTTGACGCAGATCTCTGATATTCAGCTTTGGATCTGTATCATCTGCCTTGTACGCATCTGGGTACCTGAGAAACATCTCTGGTTTGGATTCCATTTCAGAAAATATCGGAAAATCACTCAGAGGCACTCTTCTGCTGGAGATATCAGCAGTGGAAGTAGCTCTGGGTTCCTTCTGAATATTTTCTATCAGCTTCATCTTTTTCAGATTCTTTGCGTTCAGAGGTTTCCCAATTGTTGGTTCAATAGTACTCAGCTCTTGAGCTTCTATCAGATGCTCAATCAGCCTATTCTCTGTCAGAATATCTGATATCAGCCTTCCAAACGGTATCCAGTCCCTCTTGGTTCTTTCTTCTTCCCTTGTTTCTTTCACACTGGTTTTGAGATGGTTGAACAGGAAGTGAGCCAGATTGATCTTTATCTTCTGATCAATAAAGTAGATCAGAAACTGCTGATCCACATTTATATAATTAGGAGAACTTGTTGGTTTCCTGTGGTTGAAGCACCCCAGAAAAATCTTAGCCCATACTCTGCAATGATCCTTCAGATCCTTAATCTTGCTGCTGGGCATCCCAAGAGTGAAAATCCTGTTAGCTACCACACCTGTATCAGCACATCTTTCAGCCATGTTCACACAACGGACGCCACCACCACTTTGACCGATTAGCCTTGCAATGAGATCTTCAGAAATCACAATCGTCTTCCCCATAACAGAGGAGATGACTAGATGTTTTGAAACTTTGGCGTGAATCCAAAATTCCTTGACCAGTGCTGGGAATGTTGGTCCAACCAACCTATTGAAATACCTTTCCCACTTTTGAGCCCTAACTTCTTCAGTTAGGTCAAAACCATTCTCCTTCAAGCTTTCAAAATCAATGATTAACTCAGAGAGCACTTCAAGGTTCTTCACCGGAGTGAGGAGAGTTCTGAGTGGCACTTGATATTGCTCAGAAGATGCTTTCTTCTGATTACCTGCAGAAAAGCTACTGGAGGTTGCCATGTTCACACTAAAAGGGTTTTGAGAATGAACTGAGGAAAAAAAGTTTGCAAGGGATGAACTCAGAAATATGCAGAAAATGCTTGAGTGATAGTGAGAAAGCGTAAAGAATAAGAATGAGAGATTAATGTGCTTAAATAGAGTTTTCCAAAACTATTTTGAAAAGATAAACGTTTTTAAGAGAGAGAAAAATCATGATTGCCATTTAAAAGCATGATTACTTTTCATTAAATGCTTGCTGATTTTGGGGGATTTGAGAAAGATACTTAAAAACGGTTACCAGACATGTGTCTCAATGCACCCAATCAGCGCTTTGCCTTCTCAGAAGCGTGCACGCGTTCTGCTTCAGAGATATGCTGATGATTGGATGACACTTGTTTGATGTAGTGATCAGCACGTCTGTTTTTGAGCTTAGACTCTCAGATCTTTAGACTTGCATCTGATACAATCTGCATGTTCTATCTTTCTGAAAGGAGATTGATCAGAAGTTCACAGTAAAATAATTACATTCAGAAAGTAAATATATGGAATTAAAACATTTTCACTCTGGACACACTTTCATGCTGAGATGTTTCAGAATGAAATTAAACCTATCTTCTGAAAGGGGTTTAGTGAAGATATCAGCCCATTGATGGTCTGTATCTATAAATTTTAAGTTCAAAATACCTTTCTGAATATAGTCCCTAATGAAGTGATGTTTTATTTCTATATGCTTAGCTCTAGAATGTAAAATAGGATTCTTACTTAAGCAAATAGCAGAAGTATTATCACAAAGTATAGGAATGTTACTCTCAAAAATCTGGAAGTCTTCAAGCTGACTTTTCATCCAGAGCATTTGTGTGCTACATCCTGCTGCTGCTATGTACTCAGCTTCTGCTGTTGACAGAGCAATTGTTGATTGCCTTTTGCTGGACCAAGAGATCAGATTTTCTCCCAGAAACTGGCAGCTTCCAGAAGTACTTTTACGTTCAACTCTGTCTCCAGCAAAATCAGCATCACAGTAGCCTACTAAGCTGTAATCACTAGATTTTCTATAAAACAAACCCAGATTAGTAGTACCTTTCAGATACTTGAAAATTCGCTTAACAGCTGTTAAGTGAGATTCTCTAGGATCTGATTGGAATCTAGCACAGATACAAACACTAAATAATATGTCAAGTCTTGAAGCAGTCAGATAGAGGAGAGAACCAATCATACCTCTGTAGACTTTTTGTTCTACACTTTTGCTTACCTCTTCTCTTTCCAGAATGCACGTGGGATGCATTGGAATCTTTGATGGCTTACATTCTGAGAGGTCAAATTTCTTCAGAAGATCTCTGATGTATTTGCTCTGATGAATGTAAGTTCCTTCTGGAGTTTGATTGATCTGAATTCCCAAAAAGAATTTCAGTTCCCCCATGAGGCTCATCTCAAATTCTGCCTGCATACACTTAGCAAATTTTCTTCCAAGAGAAGGATTAGTAGAACCAAAAATGATATCATCAACATAGATTTGACAGACTAAGATGTCACTCTTAACTGACTTACAGAATAGAGTAGTGTCCACTTTCCCTCTGGTGAATTCATTTTCAAGCAGAAAGTTACTTAGCCTTTCATACCAAGCTCTGGGAGCTTGTTTCAGACCATACAGTGACTTCTTTAGTTTGAAAACATGTTCTGGATGTTTTGTATTTTCAAAACCTGGGGGTTGGTGAACATAAACTTCTTCTTCTATATAACCATTTAAGAATGCACTTTTGACATCCATCTGATACAGAGTGATGCCTCTATTAACAGCAAATGAAATTAAAAGTCTGATAGATTCTAACCTGGCGACTGGGGCAAAGGTTTCTGTATAGTCTATCCCCTCTTGCTGACTATAACCTTGTGCAACCAGTCGTGCCTTGTTTCTGATGACTTCACCTTGTTCATTTAGCTTGTTTCTGAACACCCATCTTGTTCCAATGACGTTGAATCCTTTTGGTCTGGGAACGAGATCCCATACGTCGTTTCTGGTGAATTGATTCAGCTCTTCTTGCATTTCCAGAATCCAGTCATTATCCAGAAGTGCTTCATCAATAGAAGAAGGTTCAATCAGAGACACCAGTCCCATAAGAGTTTCTTCAGAGTTTCTGAAGCTTGCTCTTGTTCTGATTGGATCTTCCTTTCTTCCTAGGATAGTCTCTTCTGGGTGATCCAGGATGCTTCTGGGTAATCTCTTCTGAGGTTGATCAGCAGCTGTTGTAGGGTTTCTAGCAGTGCTCCTTTCAGATGTTGAAGGAATGTCTGTGTTGAGAGCTTCTGATGACTTGTCTTCAGAACCTGCAAATTCAATTTCTATACCTGCAAACATTTCATTCTGCTTTGACTTTTCAGAGTCAAGCTTATCATCAAAACGAACACTGATTGATTCTTCCACAATCTGTGTTTCTGTATTGTATACTCTGTACCCTCTTGAGCGTTCAGAGTATCCTAACATAATACACTTCTGTGCCTTAGAGTCAAACTTGTTCAAATAATTCTTTGTATTTAATATAAAGCAAGTACATCCAAATGGATGAAAATATGAAATGTTGGGCTTTCTGTTCTTCCACAATTCATATGGAGTCTTTTCCAGAATAGGTCTTATTGAGATTCTGTTCTGAATGTAGCACGCTGTGTTTATTGCCTCTGCCCAGAAAGTCTTAGCAACGTTTGTCTCATTGATCATGGTTCTGGCCATTTCTTGCAATGTTCTGTTCTTTCGTTCTACAACTCCATTTTGTTGGGGAGTTCTAGGACAAGAGAAATCATGCAGAATGCCTCTGTCATTAAAGAATGACTCAAAATCTTTATTTTCAAATTCTCCACCATGATCACTTCTGACTTTAACGATTCTAAGATCCTTTTCATTCTGAACTTGGTTACAGAAAGTAACAAACACAGAGTGTGACTCGTCCTTGTGTCTTAAGAACTTTACCCATGTCCATCTGCTATAGTCATCTACGATTACTAACCCATACTTCTTACCACTGACTGAAGCAGTTTTAACTGGTCCAAATAAGTCAATGTGCAGAAGTTCTAATGGCTTAGAGGTAGAAACAACATTTTTGGATTTAAAAGAAGGTTTTGCAAATTTGCCTTTCTGACATGCTTCACACAGAGCATCTGAATTGAACTTCAAATTAGGAAGTCCTCTGACCATATTGAGTTTGTTAATCTGAGATATTCTTCTCATACTAACATGCCCCAATCTTCTGTGCCAGATCCACTGCTCGTTGTTAACAGACAGAAGACATTTTACATTCTGACTCTTTAGTTCAGAAAGTTTGATTTTGTAAATGTTGTTTTTCCTCTTTCCATTAAACAGGATAGTCCCATCTTTCTGACTAACAGCTTTACATGATTTTTGATTAAAGATTATATCATAACCGTTATCACTTAATTGACTTATGGATAACAGATTATGCATCAATCCATCTACTAGCAGAACATTATTAATAGAGGGAAGATTTCCATTACCTACAGTTCCAGAGCCAATTATCTTTCCCCTCTGATTGCCTCCAAAGCCAACGTGGCCTCCAGGCTTAAGTTCCAGGCTTTGGAACATATGCCTTCTTCCCGTCATGTGTCGTGAGCAGCCAGAGTCCAGGTACCATGACTGGTGTTTCTGACTTGCTGCTAAAGATATCTGCAACATGTATTATTTTGTCCTTAGGTACCCAGATTTTCTTGGGTCCTGATTTGTTAGTTTTACCAAAACTCTGGTTGAATTTTGGTTTCACAGAGTGCTTACTGCTAGTATATTTGATATCATGTGTGTGACCATACACAAAGTGTGAATTTAGAGGAGTGTGTTTAATGGTTAAGTCCATGACATTCTTTGGTGTAGGAACCTTACCTTGGTATCCTATTCCTTTCCTGCCGTTTCTGCTAACTCCATAGATCATTGAAGCCATTCTGCTTCTATCTATGCTTTTAGCTAGGAACTTCTGGAAACTGTGATCATACTCCTTGATGATCTCATCAGCGTTGCTGGGAGTTTCAGAAATTGGTTCCTTCTGAGAGTTTTGTAAAGTGTTTTCTAATTTTGAAATCTTATTTCTCAGCTCAGAATTTTCCAATTTGAGACTCTCAGACTTATTAGAGTCAGATTCAAGATTCCTTTTCAGGTCTCTGAATTTAGCTCTAATTTGCTGATAACGTTCCAGAATCTCATTAAGGCTTTCAGCAAGTTCAGCCTTTGTAAAGTTAACAGCGAAGTTAGGAAATACCTCTTCTGTGTCTGATTCTGAGTCTGATTCAGAAGCTTCACTATCTTCTGAAATGTTTGCCATGAGAGCTATGTTTGCCCTTTCATCATCTGATTCTGAGTCAGCTTTAGACGAGTCAGAGTCATCCCATGTAGCCATGAGACTTTTCTTCTTCTCTCTTCCAAACTTCTTTTTGGGCTTTTCCCTCTGAAGCTTTGGGCAGTCACTCTTGTAGTGTCCTTGCTCATTTCACTCATAGCAGATGATGTCTTTGGTGTTTGGCTTCTTGCTACTGGAGGAGCCTTCAGATCTTCTGTATCCAGAGGAAGAATCTGTCCTTCTGTATCTGGAAGAAGACTCGTTCTGATCAGATCTTCTGGGATTCCTGAACTTCCTTTGTCTTTGCTTCCACAGTTGATTTACTCTTCTGGAGAGAAGGGAAAGTTCGTCTTCTTCTGATGAGGATCCATCAGATGTTTCTTCAACTGCCTGCAAAACTTTAGACTCAAATTTTTTGTTAGATTTTAATGCTAGAGGCTTACCTTGCTTCTGAGGCTCATCAGCTTCTAGCTCTATCTCATGACTTCTGAGGGAGCTGATAAGTTCCTCCAGAGTGATTTTGTTGAGATCTTTAGCTAGCTTCAGAGCAGTAACCATAGGCCTCCACTGCTTGGGTAGACTTCTGATTATTTTCTTGACATGGTCAGCAGTAGAGTATCCTTTGTCCAGAACTTTGAGACCAGCTACCAGAATCTGGAATCTAGAGAACATAGTTTCAATGGATTCAGATTCTTCCATTTTGAACGCCTCATACTTCTGAATGAGCGCCAGAGCTTTTGTTTCTTTGACCTGAACGTTGCCCTCATGCGTCATTCTGAGAGAATCAAAGATATTTTTTGCTGTGTCTCTGTTGGAGATCTTTTCATACTCAGTATAGGAGATGGCACTGAGGAGGATGGTTCTGGCCTTGTGGTGATTCTTGAAGTCGCGCTTTTGTTGATCAGACATTGATTTTCTATCAATCTTCTGACCACTTGCATTCACAGGGTGCGTGTATCCATCTGTCACCATATCCCACAGATCAGCATCATGTGCTAGAAAGAAGCTTTCAATTCTGTCTTTCCAGTAATCAAAGTTTTCTCCATCAAAGACTGGAGGTTTGCCACTGAATCTGTCTCTGTCCTCATTGTTGTCATTGCTGATGTGAGAATTGTTTCCTGCCATTGTGTTTTTCTGACGCTGGATCTTGTACTGACACGGTTAAGTGTTTTAGCTCAGAACCAGGCGCTCTGATGCCAATTGAAGTGGTGAAAAACACAAGAAGGGGGGGTTGAATTGTAAAACTGAAATCTAAAACAATGAACACGATATTTTTATCCTGGTTCGTTTGATCTCAAACTACTCCAGTCCACCCGTCAAGGTGATTTCGCCTCTCTCCAACGAGGTCTTAATTCACTATATTCAACTGAATATTACAGACTGCTTTAACAACTGCTAAAGCCTTCTTGATTCAAACCACAACCCGGTTTGTCAAGGTAACACTTTCTTACAAAGAGATAAAACAATGTGTGTGGATGTTTTCTACAAAACTTTATCACAACTGTGATGTATACACAAATTGAAGCTTAGAAACTAGATTGCTAAACAGTAATGGAATATCAGAGTGTATGGTTTAGCAAAACTGGTAGAACGAAGATTATGGTTCAGCTTTTGTGCGTGTAGAGATTTGGAGAGCATTAACCATTTCAATCTTCAAAGCTTTGTTTATATAGCATTGGGATGATGAACGTTGGATGCAATATTCTTGATTCAATGCTAATAACAAACTTTCCTTATTGAGCAGATCTTGTCTGGAATGAAGCCGTTGGAATTAATTTGCTTTCAATGCACAGTACCGTTGCTTACTTAATGCAAGTTCTGGCTTGGCTCATTCTGATTCTGCTTCGCTGCTGATGAACTATTGTGTTTCTGTATCAGAGTATTAAGCGCAGTCTTGTTCATCAGGCTTCAGCATGTACGTGAGTTGATCATCTGATTTTGACGTTCTGATGTAGCAACTTCTGATGCTGGTGTCTGAAATCAAGTTCTGATGCTGAATAGATGTGATCTTGCTTATTTCAATCAGCGTATCTGCAAGTCAGAACATAATAATTTTAGGCAGCAGATAGTTCAAACATGAAACTTATAAATACTATATCTTTTCACTTTGTTATCATCAAAACTTAAATATAGGGTAGTAGATTCAAACATTGTTCTAACATTAAGTAATCCCCAGCAGAGTCGCCAGTTCTGTGATACGGTGGGAGAACTGACTATGAGTTTTGCGTTTGTATTCGCACTTGTTCAGTTGAGCAAGAGTCACCACCGACTTTTTACTTTATCCTAAAGGAAAGGTTAAAAAAGCACAGCAAAAACCTTTTGAGATATTTCGAGGGTTCGGGGGGTAGATTATGAAAAGGGAAGGTATTAGCACCCTTTTCATCCATGGTTATCCATGGGCTCTTAGTTACTTGGTTTTTTAGATCACTTGCCTTGATTGCTTGAAATTGTGGTGTGTGTTTTGAAAATGTTTTTGAAATAGACGCCTTTGTTTCGGCAACCAATGTAATTGACTCGTGTTTGAGTGTTTTACAAAAGTGTGTATCTTTTCGAAAAGATGTTTCAAAATGTTTTTGGAAGTTTGTTTGAAAGTGTGTATGAAGTGTGGTTTTTGAAAAGGAGGCAAGTGTTTTTGCAAGTTGATCTCAAGTAATTAAGAGCTTTGTCTACCCTATTGTACTCAAAGGTTTTCTCTATGTTTTCAACCCTTTTTAACAATTTTGTTCCACCATTGAATTTGGTGGACAATCTTGCGTTTAGGATGTTTGACGGGACGGGCGCGGGTCATCGTATGGACCATGAATGCAATGGTGCCAAGTGTCTTTGGCAATTTGCTTTGAAGGGACTATGATCATTTCGTTTAGGCAACTTTTGAAAGCGTCATCGAGGGACTTTTGATCATTTGAATTTGTTTTGCCAAAGAAACTCGACGTGCAAGCATGGCCCATTTTGGAAGGCAACATGTGGGATTACCCTAGGGGGTGCAAGTGTGATTGTGTATTGATTTCATGCATTTGTCTTGTATTAGGTTATCTAGCGTTTGGTTTTATGTACATGCAAACCCTAGGTCTAAACATGGTATAATTTGAAAGTGGTAAATTGCGGAAATGTAAAGTCTACGCTATTACAAAATAAGTATCCGGGAGTGGGGGTACAATATTCACGAATGGGGATGAGACTTTAGGAATGTAGTGTCCAATAGATTACAACCAAATCGAATCGATCAAATGTAAATGTAACGTATAACAATGTATAAGATAAGCAAATGTGTATAGGAGCAATGTAAATGTATTTGTATCAAGCGTATAATATGAAATGTATCGTATATTGTGTAAGTGTACGTGTACGTATATTTGTATATGTGTATGTAATTATTTACAGGTTAAGAAAATGTGAATTTAAATGTATTATTTAAGCATTGTTTTAACTTAAAGAAAAGAATTAGATATTTATTTAATTAATCTTTCGTAATCTTGTATATGGTTAATATGAACAAAAAGAATGTTTTAATAAAATGCTTTAAATTTTGATTAAATTATGTGTATTAAAAATGTATTTTATTGATTATGTACAAATGTTTCTTGTAAAAAAGGAAAATATTTGTCTTAAAAGAAAAATTATGTAACTATGTATTTATGGTATCAATATGAAGTATTATTTCTTATATATTAATAATCAATATTAATACAAAAAATTGAGAAAATAAAAATTGGTGTCTAGATTATAAATATATTATATATAAGAAAAAAAAAGAATTGATTGTAAAAAGGAGTTATGTTAATTTACAAAATCTGTTTTATATTAGCAAAAGAGAAAAGAAAAAAAATTAAGTTGAATGGGCCTTTGGGAGGTTATGCTGGCCCAAACAAAAATGAATGAGGGGGGTGTGCTTAAGGAGATTCGCATGGGCCTTGGTGGCAGAAGACAAGTAAGGCCCATATATCCTAATTTGTTTTAGGGTTAACATGCCTTAGTTTAGTTTGGGATTAGGGTTAAGCAAGAGGGATACAGCGGCGCTTGTTCTCTCTTCTTCGCGTGATTCATCTCTTCGTCTCTTGCTTTCGTCCGAGCCTTGCCTGAGCTTTCTCGCCCCAATGGCCACCAGCAATCTCCATCTCCTTCTTCCCTCCAGCAAAGCATTAGGGGGCGACGGATTCAACGGTACCATGCTTTTCGATTTCGTTAAGGCTTTATTATAATTTGCATGTTATGATCTTTTTTCCATTGATTCTAACTTCAAGTTATTTGTTGTGACATGAGGTGTACAAAAGAAAGAGAGGAAAAAGAAGCGTTACCTGGAGACGGAGGAGGGAGTTTGGGGAAAACGCGTAGGAGGTCAAGGCGAGGAGAAGGCAGGAACGGCGCGCTTGGAGATCCTGGTTTGTCTTTTCTCTTCTTGCTGGCTTCCGTATACTTGATGCTTGGTTGCCTTCGTTGTATGCTTTGAACAACTGCCTTGATGCTATTGTTGAAATGTTTATGTTGATTAGCTTGCCCTCTTCTTCTTTCTGACTTCTGTAGCCTTCAGTTGCCTTTTTATTTTGCCTATGATGATGTATTCTGAGGCTTGGTTGCCTTGGACATTGCCTTGTTTGGATGCTTTTGTTGGCGTTTGCTTTTGATTATGGTTGATGGTATTTTGGCTGGGCGTGTATGGTTTCCACTGGTTTGGCCTTGAGCTACTGGTTTTTACTGGTTTGAGGCCATTACAGGTTTTATGTTGGTTTGGTAATGGCTATAAGGTTTTGAAAATGGTTCTGGTTTTGGGCGTGTATACTGGTTTATGCAGGTAGAAGGTTATGGTTATGTTGGAGATAGCAGGTTGTGTATGGTTTAGGCCATAAGGTTTTTTTGTTTATGAGATAACAGGTTCTGGCTTTTGAGAGCTTGGTTACTGGTTTTGTATTTTGTTTTACAGTTTTGAGTGTGGAAGGCTTGAAGATAGGTTGAACTCTCTCTTTTGAAGGGGGTTTGATGTTGTGTTATATCAGTTGGTCTTTCTTGGCCTTCAGGTTTACGTTACAGGTTTCTGGTATATTTTAATATTTTCTTGGCCTCTGCACATATGCTGCTACATCAGTTTTGTCCATATTCTTTTCTATGCTTTCTCTTTTTTTCCTGTATGCTGCTGCAGTTTGTTTTGTAACTCTTTCTGCCTAAACCAAAACCTGTAAAACCACACTTTCTTCTCTCTTCTCTCTCTTAGTACAATGAAACACTAAAGTGTTGTGTACTTTAACTGTTCTGAAAAAGCACAAGGCTGGAAAATGATGTAAAATGGAAATACATTGCTTGCAAAAATTGTTTTAAACTGCACACTTGCTTCTCTTTGTCTTGCATGGGAGCCTATTTTATTTTGACTTCTTCCTACCTTTGGGTAGTTTACGTTGGAATGCTGTCTTGTGAAAATGTATATGTTGTTTTGTATGCTTTGACAATGCAGCTTTGACAAGAATGAATTTGTGTAATTGTTTTTGGACTATGCAGTTTATTTTGAAATATTGAATTTGTGCATAATTTTAACTTGTGCATTCATATTTATCAATAAACAAGAATCCTTTTTTGTGAACCGGGAGAAATCCCGTGATTTGCAAAGAGGGTAAAAACTGATTCCAGCCGTTTGCTTTTAATGATGAACCCAAAACTTTAATTGTCTGCTTTTAATTATTTATCTGCTTCTAACTTTTCTTCTTTTCTTTTGCAGATAAAAAATTGAATGGAGAGGATTTAGCAACAGATGAAGAATGAAGAACTGAAAAATTAGAAAAAATTAGGATATTCTTATTTTAAATTTAATTTTTGCAACTATTATTATTATAAATACCGTGTAAATGAATACTTGTATTTACATAATAATTTGTAACAAATATTTAAAGATGAAATAAAAATTCTTTTTTATCCAATTAATTCTTTTTATCCTTTTCGATTATTTATTTTATTATTTATAATTCCAAAATTATAATAAGTGGAAATAAATTCCAATTATTTAAACTCAGAATAATAAACAATTAAATAAACAATGTTTCAGCACCGATCGACTAATAAATCTGGTGCTTCACAAATCCAAAGCAAAGCACAGTCAGTCACAGCAATTGTCCACGTTGCAAATCCAATTCAACTGTCTCTTTTCACTGATTAAATCCAACAAACGCAAATTCAAACCCAAGGTCTCCTTTCACTGATTCAATCACGCAATGCAAACTCAATCCAAATGTTTCAATCCACATCCCAACATAACTTGAAAAGCACTGTAGAATTAAATCTTTCTGAGAACGCGCGCACAAAAAAAAACCTAATTCCTGATCAAACGCCATGGAAGTGTTTGCCTGATCAAAATTGATCCCAAAAATCAACCAAACCTTAAACAAACTGTATGAACTGTTCCAGAGTCATGAAAACCAATAAAAACCCTAATTTTGTCTGACTGACGAGAAAAGTCTGTTTGACCGATTCTTGAGCCAGTTTGAAAAATCAGGAAACGCCTGAAGCTGTGATTTCTTGTGGAAAATTGCGAGGGCAAATTTTGGGGTACAACAGTTTTGTATCTGTTTTGTAAGTATTTGAGCATTGTTGGAGCAAGAGGAATAAAAGCTCCAAGATGCATTTTTGGATCAATAAAGGAATAAGGCAAAAGAGAGAGTCGTTTAAAGTTGTGCAAAGAAAGCAATAAATGTTGTTGGACTAGTATGCATTGTCAGCCAATGTTCGGACGATAGGGCATCGCATATGCATCGTCGGGTGACGGTGAAGCGTTGAGATGGAGTCAATTTTCCAGCTAGGCTAAGCTTTCCTTTGTCGGGCGATGGAAGATATTTGTAGTCAGTTGTGTGCGCGGCGTAACCTGGGCCTTGTATTTAACGGCCTTCGTCAGGTGACGCTTTTACAGCGACGGGCGACGTGTGCGGATAAGCATTTTCTTTATATTTCATTTTGTTTTGTTATGGTTTTAAGGGTGGTTTTTTATCTCCCAACTCCATCAACCTCATATTTTTATATATTAGCTTAGAAAGCAACACTATGGCTTTGCTAATGGATGATTGGAGGTGGATTTCTCATCGAGCAACACTGATAAATCGGAAGATTTATGGTTTATCTCTTCTCCTCTCTATGTATTTCTCTTTTGTTGGGTATTGTATGTATATTTACTTTGAACTCATGTATATTTGTCTCCCATGGCGTTATATAAAACTTTATTTACAAATCTTTGTCGATTTTGTCCTGGATTTTTGCTATGTGCTCGAAATTTGGGTTGTTATAGACATATACTGCTTAAATTCTTATCTAGGATGATAGTCGGTTAGTTTTTGGATTCTTGAGATACATTTAGTGTTGACATTCACTTGGGTGTATGTGATTAATGCCTCTGTGTGGGTTGTGTCGCTCTGAGAGATCTTCGTCGCTATCAGCACGGTTGATTTCTATGTTGTTGAGGTGGTTGAGAGATCGATACCGAGGTGATACAGCCGGCCTCTTAATTTGGGTTAGAAATGACTTAGGTTGTGAGTGATACGTGGTGACATTGATGAGTATTGTAGGTTGAGTATAATTAGACGATAAGTTTAAATTTGTGTAGAGTAGTGTACATTCGTACCGGATAATTTTGTCTTTCCTTTTCCTTTTTATACATTTAATTTTTGTTGATAACTTTTACACTTCCCATTCAAACCCCAAAATCATTAGCGAGAGATTGTCTAACGGAAAGTCAATACACCAATCTTTATGGACACGACACGATATAACCTAAATATCACTCGATAAATTCATAACTTACTTTTTGCTTGTCGCTGCAACAAAATGGCGCTGTTGCCAGGGATTGGTTTATTGTTTCGCATTGCGATAGTTTTTTTGTTTTGTTTTGTAATTAATGTATATGTTATATAGAAATTGTGCATGAACTTGTTTATGTTTACTTGTGAGTTTATTAGTTTATGTTTACCACACTTGTACATGTTCTCTATACTTGTAAATTTGTTATATCATTGTTTGTTTCCTTTCACGTTTGCTTGTGTGTTGGTTAGAAATAATCGGGTGGAACCAACTTGGAGGAACATTCGTAAATAACAGGCATCGAGCTTATGACGTAAAACAAGCATGTTTTATTATTTTTCTTTGTTGTAGTTTAGGTAGTGTGGTGATATATGTTTAAACAAGTTGAAATTAGATTTGTTCTAAATTCTCAAATCTTCACTTTTCAACTTGTTTATTCAATTTCACCTGTTTGTTTGTTTGTTGTGTTAATACTTTTGTTGTTTGTTTGGACTCAAATTTTGGTTCGATAACTTGAGGTCGCTTTTGGTGATTGTCTGAATTTTAGTGTTTCAACTTGCGGATGTATGGTAATGATAGTTTTTGAAGTTAGTACACGTCAGGTACTCGTTTATCGCTTTCTATAACATAACATGTTTAAGAAACTTTTCATTTGTATAATTACCATACCATTCATTCTTTTTGCATTACTTTCTTTTAACTTGAATCACTTTAGTTCCCTTTTTACCCCCAAATGTGAGGAAGCTTTCCATTGTTTATATATGCTGGAGGCCACAATTCTTGTTTTAACTGAATTTTATTATGTTTAATCTTTTGTTTGCATTGGTTGTATAAAATCATGAAAATGATCAAGGGATTTTGTTTCATTTTGAGCACAACTATCCTAACCAAATTGTCAATTCACCTTGTGAGTGTGTGATCATTAGTATCCCCTTTTGAGCCTTTTTATTGATATCCATGTTATTTTTTCTTAATGCTTGTCTATGAGTGTTGAGTTCATCATTTTGTATGGACATTGATTATTTGTTTTCTTGAACCCTCAACCATTGTTTTTTGTTTGAATTTTTACCTTGCCTTAGAATGTAAGGAGTATTCACATTATGATGATAATTGAATTCAAGTTAGAGAGAGCAATGTTTGCTCATTTATGTGTTGGTTGCTATGAGGTTGAGAAATAGAAAAAGAAAAAGAAAAAAATGAAAAAAGAAAGATTAGAAAAAGAAAGAAAAATTGAAAAAGCTTGGAAAAAGAAAAACAAAAAGAGTTCGAATAATTGTGTGAATAAGTATTGTGATTGGTTTGAGAAATTTGGGATTATGAAGAAGTTTGATTGAAATTGTATTGCTTGAGTCTTTGTGAGTTGACCACTCTCTTAGGTTAAGGCAAGTTTTTGTTTCGATTAGCTTTAGGACTTATCCATTGTTTGTTAACCAAGCCACATTACAACCTTGAAAAACCCTTGTGATTCTTGCCTTTGTATGTTCAATGTGGATTTTTGGATGAATGCATAATTTGGTCTATTGTTTGCTAGATTATGGATGAACTTTTTTGTCCCCCACTTTTGTGTGTTTTTCATCTACCGATGAATGTTTGCTAAGTCTGATTCATGATTAAGATTGTTTTGTTATAGAATGTTTAGTATGATTTTTGTACTTATGATTCAATTTGTTTATATATTGTGGTTGTAGGGTTATGGTAAGTATGTACTTTGTGTGTACGTTTTTGTTTGAACCATACATTTGTTTTCATTTTTCAAAATAGTTGATTCATGATTCTTTGGTTGATTATTTTTGCTTCTTTGAGTTGTTAGGCTTTGTTTGAGGAAAAACAAGTTCAAGTTGGGGAAAATTTGATAAGTGCAAATTATAGCTATTTTTGTATATACTTTTTATTGCACTTATCGACTCTTTATAGTTAATACCAGTTGAACAAACCCAACTTTTGTGCAAATTCGTTTAGTTTGTATGTATTTGTGATTTCGTGTATAAAGTGTGTCGTTTGATAGTTTTGTATATATTTTGCAGGTATTTGAGCATTGTTGGAGCAAGAGGAATAAAAGCTCCAAGATGCATTTTTGGATCAACAAAGGAATAAGGCAAAAGAGAGAGCCATATGAAGTTGTACAGAGAAAGCAACAAAAGTTGATGGACTAGTGTGTATCATCGGGCGATGGTCGGGCAATGGGGGCATCGTGTCTGTGTCGTCGGGCGACGGTGGAGCATTGAGATGGAGTCAAGTTTCCAGTTAGGTCTGCCTTGCTTCGTTACGGTGTCATTGAGCGAGAAATAAGGGTGTCGTCGGGCGATGGAATATATTTGTAGTCAGTTACGTGTGTGGCACAGCCTGGGCCTTGTATTTAAGGGCTATCACTGGGCGACGCTTTTATAGCATCGGGCGACGTGTGCGGATCAGCATTTTATTTATATTTAATTTTTATTTCATTTTGTTTTGTTATGGTTTTTGGGGTGGTTTTTTATCTCCCAACTCCATCATGTGATAACCAGCAAAAAATATAGAGTCGCCACCATTAATTTTTATCCTAAGACTAGAATATAATGGAATAACCCTAATTGATGATACATAGATTATAAGTTCTTGACTCACTTTAGACGAAGGGAAGGTGTTAGGCACCCTTCATCTACCTTGTTCACAAGAATACTAGGTTTTAGGTTTAAGGTTTAGGAATAGGGTTTTAATTTTTTTAGTTAGGAGAACTCGCCACGATTTTAAGTCGTATGCCTACATATTATCTTATGAGGAATCAAAGTCTTGATTTGTAGTTCATAGTGTTTGGTTAATTTTTTTTATGAATTGTGGAAATATTTTGAATTCTCCTTGAACCTTGTTTGGTTTGAAAATAGCTAAATCATAAACGCAGTTCACAGTTCATATAAAATTGATTCACAATCCTTTTTGAAAATATCTTGATTTTTATATGTTAGTAAAAAATGATAATTTAATGGGTTAGCTATTTTAATATTTTGATTCGGTGGATTTAAGAAGAGTCGATCTTCATTTGAAATTAGCCCGCGCTAGGCGGAAAAAATTTATTTGAATTGTTGATTAGTTTTACATGTATTTTATTTGAATAATTAATTAGTATGCGTTAAATCGATCAATCGATTATTCGAGAATGTGAAATCCTATTATCTGAAAAGATTTTGAATTAATTTAATTAATAAAGAAAGGAAAATTAATTATATACATACAACTATCTTTGGTATATTTATAGGTTAGTGATTATCTACAAGTAATTAGGTAATTCTATCTATAAAAATAACTAGATATATTTAACCACTAAAAGGAAATAGCTAAATTGACACGATATTGCAATAGGTTAAACAAATTAAACATACTTCTTAAACCAAAAAAAGTATAATGTGCAAAATAGAATTGGGCTGCAAACCCATGAATAAATGCAAAATGGCCCAAATCTCCAATCCTAATATTCTAAAACCTTAATTAAACACTAATAATAAATAAAAAATAACTAATAACTAATAAGAAAGTGAAAAGAAACAAAGTAGTAATAACTTACAGTATTATGAGGCTTGTGAATAAGAACTCCTAGGATCCAAGCCCATTTTTAGAATCCTAGTTATTAATAACAACTAAAAAAGATAAACAAGATAAAGAAACAGATAATTAAAAAAATAAATTAAATATATTGATATAGTTACATAGAGATCAGGAGAGATGTACGCTTCTTTTCACTTTATAGATAGAACCCTTCACCTTTTCTCTAAGACCCGAACAGCTCGCAAGTGAAATTCAATTTTGACTTTTTCTCTAAATTAACAATCAATGGATTGTAGACAAGTGTTCAAGTTATTTAGAGCATCTTCAATGATGCTACTCATATTTAGGTTCTTTGTGGAATCCATTAAGCCACATCATCTTGAAGCAACTCACTCTATTTTTCACTCCAATAGTACAATTTTATGAAACTTATATTGGGTCCCATAATTTTACTTTGTATATTAATATTTTATTCATACTAAATTTTATATTGGGTCCCATAATTTTAATTAATTATTTAATAATAGAAAAATATGAAGAACCGTTGCTTATATTTGTACCGTTCACCAGCTGGAACAACTTTTTTGTTGACAATTTTAATGTCAAGCTGGCAAATCAATCTGATAAACCACCGTTGGAGATGGTCTTACAAAACAAATAAAAAACAAAATCATACCCATTGCACCATTCAGAATGAAATAAGAAGAAAACTTCTCTTTCTTAAGCACTTAATCTTTTCTCCTTCTCTCAAAATACTCTCTTCAAAGTCCAAAATAAATTGCAGAAAACAACTATTAAACCATGTCTCATACAACAATATTGAGATTTTTTATTGCATATTTTGCTCTATCGTTCACTGGTGGAGGTTATTGTTATTATTACACATTTATGTGTTGTTATTGGTTGTTGCTGTTACCTTATATTCATGAGTTTTTTATTATTGAAATTCTTAAGATTAGTAGATTTTATAACAGATTGTAAACAGCGGGTAGTCTTGTAATGTGTATATATAGTGATCCTAAAGTATGAATAGACATAATTGATATATTATATTTGTGGTGAATTTTATATGGTATCAAAGCCGTAAAGGATTTTGGTTGGCGTGATGCAATGTGCAATGAGATACAAGCTTTGGAAGACAATGAGACATGGGTTATGGAGAAACTGCCGCCCGGGAAGAAAGCTCTTGGCAACAAATGGGTATACAAAATAAAACATCACTCAGATGGGAGCATAGGACGATTGAAAGCAAGACTTGTGGTATTCGGACACCATCAAATAGAGGGGATAGACTATGATGAGACATTTTCCCCAGTGGCAAAAATGGTCACTGTTCGTACCTTCTTGGCAGTGGCAGCAATTAAAAAGTGGGAAGTTCATCAAATGGACGTGCACAACGCCTTTCTCCATGGTGACTTGGAAGAGGAGGTGTATATGAAAGTCCCTCCAGGTTTTAAAAACATTGATCCAAATCTGGTTTGCAGGTTGAAAAAGTCATTGAAATTCTGGCTGCAGATACTCAATGTCACAGTCAATGTTATGACACTGTATCTGACTTTCTATAAGACAGTAAATACAAAAACAGTAAAGAACACAGTCAATTGTTTACCCAGTTCAGTGTGAAACAACACCTACTCTGGGGGCTACCAAGCCAGGGAGGAAATCCACTATAAGAGATATTAATTCAGGAATAAACCAACCAGTTTATCTCCTTCACTTAAGACCTACCCAATGCAACTTCAATCTAAGTTCTACTTAAACCTGAGTTCCTACTCACTCCCCCTCAATCACAGCAGTGATACTTAAAACAATTGACTAATGAATTAATGAAGACACTCTTCAAAACATACACTTGATTATGCTTCACAGCTTTTTAATCAAGTAACACAAACACTCTTGCTTCACAGCTTTGAGTGATACATAAACCTAACTTGACTTTGCTTCAAAGCTTTAGTCAAGAGACACAAAACACTCTTGCTTCAAAGCTTTGAGTGGTACAAAAACCCTTACAAACAAAACCTATTCCAAGTCACTTATCACAATGATAATTGCTTGGATTACAGCAGTTAAAACTATACAGTTTCTGATTGATCTTCAGTCCAAAGAGATATTTTCCAAACAGCAGTCCTGTTGAATATATAGCAGTTGTTTCTTCAGTTAGGGTTTCTACAAAAAGCTAGGGTTAATTAGGTTTAACCATAAGACTTGGTCACAAGACTTTATCAACCAGTTTAGGGTTGAGCTAGGTTAACCCAAAGACAACGGGAGATTCTGTTCTGGAAGGAATGAGCCAACTTCCTGAAAAATCTCAGAATTAACCAAATTGCACTACTGTTAGATCAGTACAGGATGTCTTAACATTTGTTATGACATCAAAATTCTTGTTTACTGATTTTGGCAATAAATGTGATCTTTTGCAAAATGCTCAGATACACACTCATACACAGTAGCACCTGTATGCCATTATTTTTCTGCAAAGGTACCTAATAAACCTGTACCTAATAAACCATAATGTTATGACATCAGTCATGACATTCACACACCTGGTTTTACCAAAAATACATGCCAATAACTAAACACCTACAAACTCCCCCTTTGGCAGATTTTTGGCTAAAGCCCCTAAGCAATCAGAGAATAGATAGCAGCAGAATAAATGTGACTGCAGAAAAATATAGTGTCTATCAAGTAATTAACCACAGAATATCTCCCCCTCTTTAGCCACAAATGGGCCAAAGATACATGTACTTAAAAGTTATAAAGTCATCCAGAAAAAGTAACAACTAAAATCTGAACACACTTGCAAACTCCACCATGAACCAGTATCAACTCCACCAACCTTTAAGCACTGTCATCAGACTCAGAAGGTTCGGGCTTCTTCCTTTTCTTGTGAGCAATATCAGCATTCTTCTCTTTGTCCATGTCAACAACCGGGGCTTCAGCATCCTTATCTTTGTCTGGTGTCTCAACATCCTTAGAGACATCTGGATTTGTTTCAGCATTTGAACTTTCTTGATTTAAAGGAACGGAAATTCCAGGAACTAAGTGGTTCTCATTCAGAATTCTTGTAACAAGTTTAGCTATTGCTTGACGTACATAGGCTGACCCTTCCCTATTTGCAATTTCAGAGGGAACAGAAGAAGAAGGATGAGAGGGATTACCAGAAGCAGTAGCTTGGGACCTTCCTGCATGCCTTGTTCTCAGCTCTTTGACCTTGGTGGGGTTAGTTTCCATTTCTCTAAGAGGAGCAATCTCCAGGACTTCAGAATCCAGGCATGATGAGATTGCCCTAGAATCTTGATCAGAGGATGAAGATGAAACGGTTGTCTTGGATGAGGATGAAGTTTGAGACATTTTGATTGACTTGGAAACCAGTAGCAACTAGGGAGAAAACTTTGATTGAGAGAAAAAGAGATGTTGCAAAGTCGAGAGTGGAAGGAGGCAAATGTGTGTCTATTCAACTTCTTAGAAATTTTGAAAGAATTTGGGAAATATATGATTAACCCACTTAAAATAGACTTAACAAAAATAACTCCTTCAACCCTTGTTTTGAGCAAAATTAATTGCTATAATTTCTCATGTTGGCAAATACCCATCTTGCCCCTCAAGTTTTCAAATTGATTTGCATCAAGAGCCTTGGTAAAAATGTCAGCCAGCTGTAGCTTAATGACACCATGTTCCAGTTTAATTGTCTTCTCCTCTACAAGGTCTCTGATAAAGTAATTTTTAAGGTCAATGTGCTTGGTCCTGCTATGCTGAATAGGGTTCTTGGAAATATTGATTGTATTCAGATTGTCACAATACAATGTCACAACATCTTGTGAGATATTATACTCAGTGAGCATCTGTTTTGTCCAGATAATTTGAGAACAGCTACTACCAGCTGCAACTATTTCAGCACAAAGTTGAAAAGGAATTCTTTTGACATGAATCATAGCTCTGGCAGATTCCTGTATGATCCTATTTTTCCTTCTGTCAACTCCATTTTGATGAGGAGTTATAGGAGAAGAGAATTCATGACTAATTCCTTCTGAGAAACAGAACTTATTAAACTTGTTGTTTCCAAATTCCTTGTCATGATCACTTCTGATTCTGACAATACACCCTTCTTTTTGAGTTCTTTTGCACAGTTCTTTAAGAACTTCAAAGTTATTCACCACATCATAGACATATCTCTTTTCACCAAGCCTTTCCACCTGATATTCACCACAAACTCTCCCTTTATCAATTTGCAGTCTTGGAATCCCTCTGACTGCTTCCATGGAGATAGTCCTTTTCATTCTTCTTAGATGAAGATGGCCAAGTTTTTGGTGACACAGTTTCACCTCTTTTCCTTCTTTGGCAATAGAACACACAGTGGAGTTATTAGTGTTCTCAGGCTGCCACAAGTAACAGTTGTCTTTAGATCTGATTCCTTTCATTACAACTTCTTGTTTTTCATTAATTACAAGACATTCAGATTTTGAGAAGTTGACCTTGAATCCTAGATCACATAATTGACTGATACTAATGAGATTAGCAGTCAGGCCTTTTACCAATAGTACTTCATTCAGATTTGGAACTCCAGGGCAGTTCAAATTACCAACTCCTTTGATTTCACCTCTAGCACCATCTCCAAAGGTCACATAACTAGTGGTGTGAGGTTTAACATTATTGAGAAGGTTCTTGATTCCAGTCATGTGCTTAGAACACCCACTGTCAAAGTACCAGTCTTCCTTTGCAGAGACTCTCAGGGAAGTGTGGGCTATCAGGGCAGTAGCCTTTTTCTTCCATTGAGGAGTATGTGGTACCCTTTTAGACTTAGGTTTAACACCTGGGATCTGATTAGGGTATCCATACAATCTGAAGCAGAAAGGCTTAATGTGACCATACCTCCCACAATGATGACATCTCCATCTTTGGTACCTTTTCTTCATATATCTCTGTTCCTGATGTTGAGAGTTGTGTTGAGACATCTGCTTTGACATTTGTTTATCAGACCTGATCTTCTTGTCTGCACCAGATTTCTTTGCTTCCACAAATCCTAGTCCAGACTTGTTTCCCACATTTTGTCCAACCTGAAGGATTTCTTCCAATTTGTCAGTTTCATTTGTCAGCATCTTGACAGATTTGGTCATCTGGTTCAGTTTTGAGTTCAGCATTTGAACTTCCCTTTCTAGATGACTTATAGTTTCAAGGTCTGCCCTTTTTTCAGCTTCCAACTTTATGATGAGCTTTGTTTGTCTCTCATTTTGCACACAGACTTCAGCACTTCTGATACACAATTTCTTGTAAGTATCATCCAGTTCTTCAAATGTCACTTCCTCATCACTGGTGTCACTTTCAGAGGTGCAAACACCAGTTAGAGCAGTAACTAGTTTGGCAGATTCTTCTTCAGAATTACTTTCTGAATCACAGTCAGACCAGGTAACAGTCATTCCTTTCTTTTGTTTCTTAAGAAAGGTAGGACATTCAGCTCGAATATGCCCATATCCTTCACAACCATGGCATTGAATTCCTCTGCCTTGATTTCCCTTCTCTTCTGACCTTGGTCTTCTGCTGGAACTTTCAATGTCAGAGGGGATGTTATGAACATTAGACCTTGACTTTGGATATATTCTTTTGATGAGTTTGTTGAATTGTTTTCCAAGCATGGCTATAGCTTCTGAAATATTTTCTTCTTCATCCTCCTTGTTTTCATCTTCAGTGTTAGATACAAGTGTTATGCTCTTGTTCTTCTTGTCAACATTTTCAGTGATCCCCATCTCAAAAGTTTGAAGAGACCCAATGAGTTCATCCACTTTCAACTTGCTGATATCCTGGGCTTTCTTTATAGCAGTTACCTTCATTGCAAATATTTTAGGCAAGGATCTGAGAATCTTTCTCATCAGTTTTTCTTCTGACATCTTTTCTCCCAATGCTCCTGAGGTGTTGGCAATCTCCAAGATGTTCATGTGAAACTCATGAATGGTTTCATCTTCCATCATTTTTAGATTCTCAAACTTGGTAGTCAGCATTTGAAGTCTTGACATTTTTACTTTGGAAGTTCCCTCATGGGTAGTTTTGAGAGTGTCCCAAACTTCCTTGGCCAGTTCATATTGATGTACTAGTCTGAATATGTTTCTATCAATTCCATTGAACAAGGAATTTAAAGCTTTGGAATTACCCAGGGCTAACTCATCTTCTTCTTTACTCCATTCTTCCTCAGGCTTCAAATTGATTGTCCCATCTTTCTCAGTTATGGTGGGATGGTTCCATCCTTTGTCAGCAGCTCTCCAGGCCTTTTTGTCCAGAGATTTTAAGAAGGCAATCATACGAGGTTTCCAGTAGTGATAATTTGATCCATCCAGAATGGGTGGTCTGTTTCCAAAAACTCCTTCTTTGTCCATAGTGCCAGAAAGTGATAACCCTAGATCTCACCCAGTAATACAGGCAGGGTGCCTGCTCTGATGCCAATTGAAATTTTGGCTGCAGATACTCAATGTCACAGTCAATGTTATGACACCGTATCTGACTTTCTATAAGACAGTAAATACAAAAACAGTAAAGAACACAGTCAATTGTTTACCCAGTTCAGTGTGAAACAACACCTACTCTGGGGGCTACCAAGCCAGGGAGGAAATCCACTATAAGAGATATTAATTCAGGAATAAACCAACCAGTTTATCTCCTTCACTTAAGACCTATCCAATGCAACTTCAATCTAAGTTCTACTTAAACCTGAGTTCCTACTCACTCCCCCTCAATCACAGCAGTGATACTTAAAACAATTGACTAATGAATTAATGAAGACACTCTTCAAAACATACACTTGATTATGCTTCACGGCTTTTTAATCAAGTAACACAAACACTCTTGCTTCACAGCTTTGAGTGATACATAAACCTAACTTGACTTTGCTTCAAAGCTTTAGTCAAGAGACACAAAACACTCTTGCTTCAAAGCTTTGAGTGGTACAAAAACCCTTACAAACAAAACCTATTCCAAGTCACTTATCACAATGATAATTACTTGGATTACAGCAGTTAAAACTATACAGTTTCTGATTGATCTTCAGTCCAAAGAGATATTTTCCAAACAGCAGTCCTGTTGAATATATAACAGTTGTTTCTTCAGTTAGGGTTTCCACAAAAAGCTAGGGTTAATTAGGTTTAACCATAAGACTTGGTCACAAGACTTTATCAACCAGTTTAGGGTTGAGCTAGGTTAACCCAAAGACAACGGGAGATTCTGTTCTGGAAGGAATGAGCCAACTTCCTGAAAAATCTCAGAATTAACCAAACTGCACTACTGTTAGATCAGTACAGGATGTCTTAACATTTGTTATGACATCAGAATTCCTGTTTACTGATTTTGGCAATAAATGTGATCTTTTGCAAAATGCTCAGATACACACTCATACACAGTAGCACCTGTATGCCATTATTTTTCTGCAAAGGTACCTAATAAACCTGTACCTAATAAACCAGAATGTTATGACATCAGTCATGACATTCACACACCTGGTTTTACCAAAAATACATGCCAATAACTAAACACCTACAGTCATTATACGGTTTAAAACAAGCTCCTCGTTGTTGGTTTGCAAAGTTGGTTACGGCATTGAAGCGATATGGATTTGTTCAGTCCTATTCAGATTACTCACTCTTTACTTTGCATAAGGAAAAATACAAATCAATGTGCTGGTTTATGTAGATGACTTGATTATTGCAGGAAATGATATTGCAGCCCTGAAAATTTTTAAAACTTACTTAGGTACATGCTTTCATATGAAGGATTTGGGAGTCTTAAAACATTTTTTGGGGTTAGAGGTAGCTCGTGATCACGAGGGAATTTATCTATGCCAGCGAAAATATGCATTGGAAATAATTGAGGAAACATGTTTATTAGGGGCCAAGCCTGCGGAATTTCCCATGGAACAACACCATAAGCTAGCGTTGGCTTCTGGTAAGCCTATTGAAGATCCAGAACCATATCGAAGACTTATAGGGAGGTTGATTTATTTGTCTGTGACTAGACCAGATCTTGCGTATTTTGTACATATTTTGTCTCAGTTTATGCAACAACCATGTGAAGAGCATTGGGAGGCAGCCTTAAGGGTTGTTACATAATTGAAGAAACATTCGGGTCAAGGTATTCTACTCCGGTCTGATAGTGAATTGAACCTAGAGGGATGGTGCGACTCAGATTGGGCTAGTTGTCCACTTACGAGATGTTCTTTGACTGGATGGGTGGTGTTACTTGGTTTTTCTCCGGTGTCTTGGAAAACTAAGAAACAATCAACCGTCTCTCGTTCTTCTGCAGAGGCTGAGTATTGATCTATGGAGGTTACTACATGTGAGTTAAAATGGCTCAAACAATTACTTGGTGATTTGGGAGTTAGTCATTCCAAAGGGATGCGATTGTATTGTGATAGTCAATCAACATTACATATAACTCAAAATCTAGTGTTTCGTGAGCGTACGAAGCATATTGAAGCTGATTGTCACTTTGTTCGTGATGCGGTGATGGCTGGAACTATTTGTCCTCTGTATGTTTCCACATTGGTACAATTAGCAGACATTTTTATAAAAGCCATGGGAAAAGTGCAATTTGAGTTCCTTCTTCGAAAGTTGGGCATTCGAGATCTTCATGCTCCAACTTGAGGGGGGGTATTGAGATTTATTGCATATTTTACTCTATCTTCCACTGGTGGAGGTTATTGTTATTATTACACATTTATGTGTTGTTATTGGTTGTTGATGTTACCTTATATTCAGGAGTCTTTTATGATTGAAATTCTTAAGATTAGTAGATTTTGTAACAGATTGTAAAGAAGTAGTCTTGTAATGTGTATATATAGTGATCCTAAAGTATGAATAGACAAAATTGATATATTACATTTGTGGTGAATTTTACTGGAAGATAGAGAAAAATATGCAATAAATCTCAATAAATCTCAATACCCCCCCCCCCCCCCCCTCAAGTTGGAGCGTGAAGATCTCGAATGCCCAACTTGCGAAGAAGGAACTCAAATTGCACTTTTCCCATGGCTTTTGTAAAAATGTCTGCTAATTGTACCGATGTGGGAACATACAGAGGACAAATAGTTCCATCCATCACCGCATCACGAACAAAGTGACAATCAGCTTCAATATGCTCCGTACGCTCATGAAACACTGGATTTTGAGCTATATGTAATGTTGATTGACTATCACAATACAATTGCATCCCTTTGGAATAACTAACTCCCAAATCACCAAGTAATTGTTTGAGCCATTTTAACTCACATGTAGTAACCGCCATAGATCGATACTCAGCCTCTGCAGAAGAACGAGAGACGGTTGGTTGTTTCTTAGTTTTCCAAGACACCGGAGAAAAACCAAGTAACACCACCCATCCAGTCAAAGAACGACTCGTAAGTGGACAACTAGCCCAATCTGAGTCGCACCATCCCTCTAGGTTCAATTCACTATCAGACCGAAGTAGAATACCTTGACCCGGATGTTTCTTCAAATATCTAACAACCCTTAAGGCTGCCTCCCAATGCTCTTCACATGGTTGTTGCATAAACTGAGACAAAATATGTAC
This sequence comes from Vicia faba, assembly GCA_948472305.1. Taxonomy (NCBI): domain Eukaryota; kingdom Viridiplantae; phylum Streptophyta; class Magnoliopsida; order Fabales; family Fabaceae; genus Vicia; species Vicia faba. The sequence goes on along the minus strand of OX451737.1, from coordinate 1,647,445,361 downwards.
AAAATACGCAAGATCTGGTCTAGTCACAGACAAATAAATCAACCGCCCTATAAGTCTTCGATATGGTTCTGGATCTTCAATAGGCTTACCAGAAGCCAACGCTAGCTTATGGTGTTGTTCCATTGGAAAATCCACAGGCTTGGCCCCTAATAAACTTGTTTCCTCAATTATTTCCAACGCATATTTTCGCTGGCATAGATAAATTCCCTCGTGATTACGAGCTACCTCTAACCCCAAAAAATATTTTAAGACTCCCAGATCCTTCATATGAAAGCATGTAACTAAGTAAGTTTTAAAAATTTCCAGAGCTGCAATATCATTTCCTGCAATAATCAAGTCATCCACATAAACCAGCACATTGATTTGTATTTTTCCCTTATGCAAAGTAAAGAGTGAGTAATCTGAATAGGACTGAACAAATCCATATCGCTTCAATGCCGTGACCAACTTTGCAAACCAACAACGAGGAGCTTGTTTTAAATCGTATAATGACTTTTTCAACCTGCAAACCAGATTTGGATCAGTGTTTTTAAAACCTGGATGGACTTTCATATACACCTCCTCTTCCAAGTCACCATGGAGAAAGGCGTTGTGCACGTCCATTTGATGAACTTCCCACTTTTTAATTGCTGCCACTGCCAAGAAGGTACGAACAGTGACCATTTTTGCCACTGGGGCAAATGTCTCATCATAGTTTATCCCCTCTATTTGATGGTGTCCGAATACCACAAGTCTTGCTTTTAATCGTTCTATGCTCCCATCTGAGTGATGTTTTATTTTGTATACCCATTTGCTGCCAAGAGCTTTCTTCCCGGGCGACAGTTTCTCCATAACACATGTCTCATTGTCTTCCAAGGCTTGTATCTCATTGCGCATTGCATCACGCCAACCAGAATCCTTTACGGCTTCTTTAAAATTCTTAGGTTCTTTCCCTGCCGTCACAGCTGCAACAAAATTTCTATGTCTAATAGAAAATCTTTCACAAGATACAAAGTAAGTAATAGGGTAAGGAGTACCTGAGGCATGTTCTTGGGTAGATGAACTTTTCGAGGACTTTACTTTTTGTATTGTATTAGTGACAAAATCCTTGAGTCTTATATTCAGAACTTTGTTTCTCATCCCCCTTCCCATCTCAACTGCCACCTCATTCTCTTCGAATCTCGCATCATCCTCTTGCATCACCACAACACCAGCCTCATCAACTTCATGTGTGGGTGCTTCCTCGCTATTTATACCACTGACACAAGCTCCCTCACCGGCTGCTATAGCAGCTCCACTACCACCTTCGCACAAGACCATTGATGCACCCCCTTCTCCAATTGATGCATCATAAGTCTCCCAACCAATATCATCGTCAACATACTCAATGTCAGAAATAATAGGAGGAGCAGAATGAGTTGTGTCTAGTTGAACAGCAAATGGAAATTCATGTTCATAAAATTTCACATCTCTAGAGACAATGTATTCTTTGGTTTCTAAATCATACAATTTCCATCCCTTTTCCCCATAGGGATAGCCCACAAATATGCACTTTTGACTTCTACTCGCAAACTTATCCCCATCACATCGTTGATTGTGGACCTAACATAAGCAACCAAAAATCTTCATGTTATCTAATTTAGGGACTTTACCAAATAATTTTTCATAAGGTGTCTTATAATCCAGTACCCTAGACGGTGTTCGATTAATTAAGTAACATGCTGCCAATACACATTCACCCCAAAATTGTATTGGTAAATGACCCTGAAATCTAAGTGCCTGTGCCACATTCATAATATGTTGATGTTTTCTTTCAACTCTCCCATTTTGTTGCGGAGTACCCACACACGATGTCTCAAACACAATTCCATGATTAAAAAAATAATCACGTAGACAATTAAATTCGGTGCCATTGTCGCTACGCACTTTCTTTATCTTTTTATCAAATTGTCTATCAACAAGTGCCACAAAATTCAAAAACATAGTCTCAATCTCTGTTTTATTGCATAACAAGTAGACCCAAACAACACGCGAATAATCATCAACAATTGTCAAGTAATATTGTGCCCCACACGGCGAACGAGTTCGATAAGATCCCCATAAGTCACAATGAACTAATTCAAACAAACTTGCTGCATTATTCTCACTTAATGGAAAACTATCCCTATGCTGCTTGGCACGAGGACAAACGTCACAAGGTCTATTATTCTTGCTCCTACTAAACTGTCTTACATGAGGAATGGACCTTAACACATTTTCTGATGGATGACCCAAACGTTTATGCCATAAATCCATTGTTGAATCCCCTTCCACCATCAAGGCATGCACCTTCGGAACACCCTGAAAAAAGTAAAGTCCATCGATCCGTTCACCCACTCCAATCAACGTCCTCGTCGTCCGGGCCTGTATTACACACAATGTATTAGTAATTTGAACGATACAATCGGAGTCATCGATTAATTGAGTTACAGAAATTAAGTTGCAATTTAATTGAGGCACAAAAAGAACGTTATTGAGCCGCAATCCACTATCTAAAATCACACTTCCCTCTTTTATAGCCGCAACATCTTTCCCATCCGGCAATCCCACCGGTGTATTTCTAATATTTTTTACATTAATCATACAAGAGAAATTTCCTGTCACATGGTGTGAAGCTCCCGTGTCAATAATCCAAGAGATGTTATTCTTACCATGGAGGCGATCTTTAGTTTTGGAAATATTCAAAGCATCGAGAATTTGTTGCCATTGTGTCGGGGTAATTCCTGATATACCTGCTGCCTCACTTGAGTGTGGTGGTGCATGAGACTGTCCACCATTACCACCGCTGCTACAGCTACTTGTTGTGACTTTGTTGGCGTGCACAGGTGCGTTATAGGTGCCTCTGCCACGCCCTCTAGAACGCCCTGATGTGTCTCTGCCACAACCCGGTCCACGACCACCACGAGGACGGTCCCCCCACCACTCGGGGAATCCATGAAGCTGAAAACATGAGCGCTCGTCGTGTCCTTCTCTATTGCAGTGAGGACAAAATTTTTCAGAATTGTCCACAAGTTTAGATTTACCTCGCGTAGCAGCTGTAGCTTTAAAAGCCATGACATTGTCACGGTTCTGATGAATTGAAGATTCTCCTTGCAGCAACCTCTCGTCTTGAATGACTCGCTGATATGCTTGATCAATATTTGGCAATGGATCTTGAGAAAGCAAATTTGAGCGAATCGTCACATAAACCCCATCAAGGCCCATAAGAAAATGATGCAGATAATCTTCAACACTCAAATTAATCACTTGTTGGTTGATGTCACAGGTACAACCTTCACATTTGCAAGTTGGCTTTTTGACATAAGTCATAAGTTCATCCCATACACGAGACAGACGACCGAAGTAGGCCGACACCTCTTCACCTTTGCCTTGCTTGCATTCTCCTAGTGATGCCTTTAATTGGCATATACAAGTACCATTCACAACACAAAATCGTTGCTTGAGATGTGTCCACAAGAATTGTGAATCATCATAATAAGAAAGAGTAGAGCGCAATGATGGCTCGATCATGTTCAGCAGCCACGCAATGAGCATCGACTGCATTGCAGTCCAGTCTTCCAATTTCTCAGGTGTTGTTGGTTTTGGGACTTTCCCTTCCACAAAACTGTATTTTCGCTTTTCTTGCAACGAGGTTCGAATTGCCCTTGCTCATTCATCATAATTCGGCCCACGCAATTGTATTGGTGTGATCACGTTGCCGGGATTGTCATTGGTGCCGAGAAAAAACACCAAATCCACCTTCTTCTCCTTATTACCACTGTTATCAGCCATAATCTCTTATGGTGCTTGATTTGGAAGAAGAAAAAAAATGTATTTAATTTTAGGATATTCCGTAACTCATGATACCATGTAAAATTCACCACAAATATAATATATCAATTATGTCTATTCATACTTTAGGATCACTATATATACGCATTACAAGACTAACTGTTTACAATCTATTACAAAATCTACTAATCTTAAGAATTTCTCCTGAATATAAAGTAACAACAACAACCAATAACAACACATAAATGTGTAATAATAACAATAACCTCCACCAATAGAAGATAGAGCAAAATATGCAATAAATCTCAATAAATCTACTATTAAACCATGTCTCGTACAACAAATATGAAATATTACATACCTGATCCGATGTCGTGAAGTTGCTACTGAGATGGATTCGTGGCGGGAGATGAGGGGATTTTTGATGGTCGCGATTTGTGCATCGTCGAACATGATGGTGGTGCGCTCAGCTGGCCGTCGGTGTTCATTTGTGTGGTCGTGACCGGATAAGTTGATGACGTTGGGAGGTGGACTATGGCTTTCGGCCTTACGATGCTGGTCGCCGCGTGTGGATATGTGGTGACGTCGTTGGCTTGACGAAGAGATGAGGTAGCGGTACTGTTCACGGTGTCGGGGGCTTCGATTTTGATCGTGGCGGCGTATGCGTGCGACATGGAGAAGCAGGTCGGAGATTTTGCGTCTGCGGTCAGAATTTGATTCTTCGTTCCTCTTTTCTGCACAAAAAAAAAACAAAAAAAAACAACAAAAGCAACAAAAAAACTATACATGTTATGTTATGAGTTTCAATTTGTGTTGTTTGTTGAATGGTTTTGTCATGTTGAGGCATAGTAACTGTGTCGTGAGTTTTGGTGATTGTTGTTTAATTGATCCGATAAACAATTTGCAGTTTCTTGTTGACTCAAAAACTATGTATTGTATAAATGTAATGGAATATGTACACGGTTTCTACGAGGCTTTTGTAATGTATCAATGGCGTGAGAAATTTTGATGTTTAGAAAAGGTTTCTCAAATGTGAACAGTGTTAGCGTGATAAAATATGTATAGAAAATGACTGAAACATTGTTGGCCAAAACAAAACCTTTTTCCCAAAAAAGTTTTTTTTTTGTTTTTAATAAGAAAAATGGTAGAAATTGTTAGTTATTATGATATACAATTTTTTTAAAACAATAAAACCATCATTAATCATCATTTAGTTTAAAACCATCAAATAAAATTAAAACAAATGATAAAATTAAAAAAGTATAATGATGGCCTTATATTTAATCATTGATCAATAAAAATACCAACAAAAAAAAAAATTGTAAACAATAAGTGTGTGTAAAATTGGAGATTCGTGGATGATTGTTCTTAGGTTGACGTCTGATAAACCAAAAAAAGCAAGTTTAAAAGAATTGTAAGAGTTTAAAAGAAAAATAGCAAGTTTTTTTTGTGAATTTGTTTCAGTGTTTCTTTTCAGAAACCCTGAAATAAACTAAGAGAAGGATTGAGATTGTGAAATTTTTGATGATGAATCATGATGGACAATAGTCCTATTTATAGACTTAGAATTAGGTTTAAAAATTTGGAAATTAAGTTGCCCAAAACACTGAAAAACCCAAAGTCTGATCTCTAAAAAAGAAAAGAAAGTTAGTAAAAATAGAAATAGAAAATATTAAAAGTGCAACACAAGAGTTTCGAACCCACGACCACATGCTTGCAAGCTTCATTCTTTATCAAATGTGATATGTTACTTATTTGAAATAAAAACCCAATTGAAAGTATACGAAAGCGAACAAGTATTTGCTGCAAATAATTTGAAATAAACTATTATACATTTTAAATGAGCGAAATAAATTATTGTTAAAATGTTAGTAAAATTGAACCAAAAGATATTATAAAAACCAATGTTGAAAATATTTTTGACTGTAGAAATCAAGGGCGGACAAATTTAGGGTATGACACATCAACTTTATATTTTTGATAGATTAGGTTAGAAAACAACACTAGAGCTTTGCTTATGGATGATTGGAGGTAGATTTTTCATCAACCGGCACTGACAAACTAGAAGATTTGTGGTTTATCTCTTCTCCTCTCTATATATTTCTCTTTTGTTGGGTATTGTATGTATATTTACTTTGAACTCATGTATATGTGTCGTCCATGGTGTTATATAAAACTTACTTTACAAATCTTTGTCGATTGTTGTCCTGGATTTTGTTATGTGCTCGAAATTTGGGTTATTATAGATATATAATGCTTGAATTCTTATCTAGGATGATAGTATGTTAGTTTTTGGATTTTATAGATAGATTTAGAGCTGACATTCACTTGGGTGTTTATGATTAATGCCTCTATGTGGGTTGTGTTGCTCTGAGAGATCGTCGATGCAATTAGCACGGTTGACTTTTGTGTTGTTAAGGTGGTTTAGAGATCGCTACCGAGGTGATACAGTCGGCCTCTTAATTTGGGTTAGAAATGACATAGGTTGTGAGTGATACGTGGTGACATTGACGAGTATTGCAGGTTGAGTATAACTGGACGATAGGTTTAAGTTTGTGAAGAGTAGTGTACATTCGTACCTGATAAGTTTGTCTTTCCTTTTCCTTTTTATACATTTAATTTTTGTTGATAACTTTTACCCTTCCCATTCAAACCCTAAACTCATTAACAGGATATTATCGAACGGAAATTCAATACACCAATCTCAGTGGACACAATACGATATAACCTAAATATCACCCGGTAAATTAATAACTTACTTTTTGGTTACCGCTATACCGTTGCAACAATTGTCAAAGCTTTTGCCCAATATAATTTAAAAAGCTTTTCCCCTATAGCCACAACCAAGTTACCTTTGTTTAGTTTCCACTTTCTAGAACCAAAGTGATTGTCATAACCATAATCATTAAGCATATGCACGTAGATCAAGTTAAAGTGGACATCTAGAGCATGTTTGACACCTCTAAGCAACAATTACATTTCTATGTTTGTTTGCAAGCAAGCATCACCAACACCAATTACCTTAGATACACCATCATTAACCATTTTTAACACTCCAAAGTCATCAGAAGTATAAAATGTGAAGAAATTCTTCCTTGGTGTAACATGCAATGTAGCACTACTGTACACTACCCACTTGCTCTTGTCTGATACAAGATTAATAGACTCGTGATCACGTAGAATAACAAGATCATTACAAATAGCAGTAGTAACACGATTATCATCATGATCATCATGATCTCTTTGTTTAGACTTGCCTTTCTTTCCTTTGTTATCCCTTTTCCACTGATAACAATATTTTTGTACATGTCATGTTTTATGACAATAATAACACTCCAGATTCTTGTATCGTGGTTTGGATTTGCTTATGTTATTCTCTCTACCACCATTCGGTTCCTTTTTCTGACTTTTCCCTCTATTTTCAGTGACAAGTACCTCGGGTTGAGATGAAGAACCTAGTGCCTTCCTTCTCATCTCCTTATTAAGAATACCACCCTTATCTGTTTTCAAAGAAACAACACCTCTAGGAGCAGAACTTGTAATAGAAATCTGAAATGTCTCCAAAGACTCTGATAAAGATAGTAATAGAAAATAGTCCCAAAATTTTATCATCAAATTTAATACCCATTCCAGACATATGATCAATGAGCCCTTGAAATTCACTCAATTGATCTGAAATAGAAGTCTCTTCCTTATACTTCAAACTTATGAAGCTATTCAACAAGAACAATTTATTATTCCCTGATTTAGAGGCATATAAGGACTTTATCTTCTCCCACAAAGTTTTTGTACGTGTCTCAGTAACAATATGATTATAAATATTATCTTCTACATATTATCGAATAAAACCACATACATGTTGATGTTTAAGCTTACATTCTTCATCAGACACATAATTCAGCTTTGCGTAACTAAAAAAAGGTAAACGCAATTTCTTCACAAATAATAAGTCTTTCATCTTGCCCTTCCATAAATGGCAATTAGAACCATTCAACAATATCATCTTCATATTTGTATTTGACTCCTTCATTCGAACAAGTAAAATAGACCTTAACCAAGAGCTCAGATGCCACTCTGATGGGAAATTAAGAAAAAATAATAGAATAATACACAACGGATATATAATTCCTCTCACTTGTAGGAACCTTGAGGATCAACAACAAATTTAGGACAGCAAATCGAACAAATAAAGGCACAAAAGAACACTGATATTTTTAACATGGAAAACTCCTCAATATGAGAGTAAAAACCACGAGTCATTCAGACCAAAGAAGTAGATTCATTATAATCAATTGAGGTTACAAGAGATTATTAAAGTGATCTACAAAATAATGATAACAACCGTAAATCACAAAGCAAACTAACTTACAAATAAGAACCCAAAAAGCTGAAAATTACCCAAATTTGTAGCTTCAGTGCGAAGCAATTATCTCTCAGCCCAGACATCGTTTTAAATATCCCAACTGTAAAAAATTATATATACGTGTTATGAACCTACCCTCCAAATTTGAGCTTGATCTGATGGCTAACGAATCTGAGATTGTCGATTTAGTGAGACTGGTACAGGAAAAACAAGAATGAGTTTCTCTCTTTTTTTTTCTCTTTTGAATCCTTATTTTCTCTCTCTCTTTCTCTCAACCCTAAATTGACACTCTCCACTTAAATAAGTGAGACAAATGAGCTATTCATATTTGGGTCTTTCTCCACATAGGATTGGAGTCCAAGTTCAACCCTCACTAGTGATAATTTTGGTTCTTTGTGTCGCGCAATGAATGTTTCATTGATAGCACAATCTTCATTTCTAAAATGGAATGCTCTAGTTAAAGAGATCAAGGGTGTGCTTGTTTCAAGGTTGTAAAAAATATTTCCAAGAGTATGGTCATAGGAATGCAACATTCTCATGTTTGATTCAATTTTTTAAAAAGTATTCCAAGGCATTTTATTCTCAGGAATTATATTTATATGTGGTTCTTCTATTTTTATTTCGAGGTTTAAAAGAGGGAAATCTAACATTCTCATGGGAATAAATTTCAACTTACTATAACTCCCCACTACTCACATTTATTTGCTTATTTTATTTTTTTATAATTTTTAAACTAAATAAATATTATAAACATCCCTAAAAAATTTAGTTTTTACCAAACACTTAAATAAGAATATTATTTCAAGTAATAACAATGATGGGAATAAGACTCTAAAGAATATTATTTCTTAACTTGAAACAAATACACCATAAGATTTGTAGTTTTTTTCTTGACAAAAGAAAACTTCAGGTAGTTTTAGAAGCACATTATTATAATGACTTTAAGGTTTTGCTACTAATACTAATGAGAATCGCGTATTTAGATTGCCTAATAAGTGTTTTCAAGTGGAAGGCATTTCTAATTTTAGATTTTATCTAAAATTAAGTTAGCTAAACCTAAATTATAAAATAGTATTATTGTTGAAAGTGTAATTCTTTATGTCGAAGCAGTGAATTCGATAGAATGTGTATTAGCTATATTTTACACAAGATCAAATACAACAAGTAGTTGTCGAAATACATATAATAGTCCAGTCATGCATAGTTGTCGAAAGAGCTAGCCTCGACAGATTAAACTTAGCATATTTTATATGTTTTAGCTGTGTTAGTTAGTTAGTTAGAGATTGCTTGGTGTGCAAGCAATCTCAGTTATAAATAGGAAGATACCATATTATTGTAAAGTATGAAGAAAAGTTGAATAAAGTTCAGTTTAAAGATAGAGAGAAACTTTGCAAAATCTTCTTCTTCTTTCCCTTTTCTCTCAAACCCTAATTTCTCTTTTATTCCCCAATTCATCTTTTCTTTCTTCTTAAAAGTTTTGTGCAACGTGAATCATCTTGCAATCAAGGTGTGGTTGATTCACTCGAGTGAAGAGTGAAGAACAAAAGGTGTAATCAATCTGAAAGATTCATCATTGTTCATCGAGATTGATTCGAATTATCCTCAAGATTGGGATTTATTTTGAACATCTGGTATCATTCGACTGGTGGATACAAACTATTTGATCCAGTGAACAAGCAAGTTGTGATCAACAGGGACGTGATCATAGATGAACTTAAGGAATGAGATTGAATTGAAATTGTCAAGAAGAATTCAGTGAGAATCATATGTGAAGAACCAATAAGTGAAGTCAATAGAGAAATTCGACAAGAAAAAATCAATGGTCAAGCAGGAACAACCAGACCTCAAAGAACAAGAAACATGCCTGCAAGGTTGCAGGAATATGTGATTACATCAGATGATGTGGTCGATGATAAAGGTGAACTTGTTCACTATGATTTCTATGTAGATGTCGAGCCAGTCAATGTAACTGAGGAATTGAAGGACTTGAAGTGGATCCAAGCGATGAATGAGGAACTGAAGTCTTTCGTAGTTAACAATACTTGGTCAGTAGTCTAATTACCATAAGGTAAGAAGGCAATCGATGTGAAATGGGTATACAAGGTGAAGCTGAATCACAAAGGAGAAGTAACTCGACACAAAGCAAGACTTGTGGCGAACGGATTTCTTCATAAAGAAAGAATCGACTTTGATGAAGTCTTTGCACCAATTGTTAGGATCGAAATAATCAGGTTGATTGTTGGTCTAGCAAACATGAACAACTGATACATGTGTCAGATGAATGTGAAATGTGCATTCTTGAATGATCCCTTAGATGAATATGTTTATGTCGGACAACCGGTTGGATTTGTGAAACAAGGCCAAGAAAGCAAGGTATACAAGTTGCATAAAGCCTTGTATAGACTCAAACAAGCTCCAAGAGCTTGGAATAAGAAGATAGAAAGCTTCCTAAGAGAGAAGGAATTTGTAAAGTAAACAACTGAGCATAGAGTATACGTAAGGAGAAGAAGGAGTGAACTGTTTATATTATGTCTCTATGTCGATGACTTGTTGATAACAGATAGTTGCAAGAAAGAGATCGAAGACTTCAAATGTGATCTTAGCAAGGAGTTTGAAATGTGTGATATGGGCAATATTTCATACTTCCTTGATATCAAATTCTACAAGAGTGGTAGATGCATGATGATGCATCAAAGAAGATATGCAAGTGCAATACTCAAAAGATTTGAGATGGAAGACTGTGATGCAACTTCGACACCTACCGAAACAAGACTGCAACTGTCAAAAGACCTAGACAAAGATGATGTCGACCTAACACATCACATAAGACTTATTGGATCATTAAGATACATTTTCCACACAAGTCATGAATTAGCATACATTGTAGGTATGGTGAGTAGATTCATGCAGAAGACAAAGTTATCTCATCTCACATCAACGAAAAGGATAATAAGGTATCTCAAAGGAACTCTCGACTATGGAATTTTATTTCTTGCAACTGATGAAAGAAAAGAACGCAAACTAGTGGATTACACCGACTCGAGTTGGTGTAGGAATAGAAAATCTACAGTTGATTATGTATTTATGCTAGGTTGTGCACCAATTTCTTGGAGCTCGAGAAAAGACCCAGTAGTAGCACCATCGTAGTGTGAAACAAAGGACATAGTTATTTCTCTCTGTGCATGCCAAGCAACATGGATGATGAATTTGATTAAAGAAATTACAGGGAATAATCATAGAGCTATTACCATGAAAATCGACAGCATGTCTGCTATTAATTTGGCGAAGAATTCGATATCACATTGAAAATGCAAACACGTTGAGATGAGATTTCATTACCTCCGAGAGAAATTAGCAAATGAGATGTTGAACTTAAAATACTACAGAACTGAGAATCAGATTACAAACATCATGACGAAAGGGTATGCAGGTCGAACTATTCAAGAAATTGAGAACTATGGTGATGTAGATAGCTTAGACACAATGAATTAGGTGGTGTGTTGTAAGTGTAATACTTTGTGTCGAAGCACCAAATTCGACTGAGTTTGTATTAGTTGTATTCGACAGAAGATCGAGTATAACAAGTAATAATCGAAATACATGTAGTAATCGAGTCATGTATAACCGTCGAAGAAGGTAGCATCGATAGATTTAAATTTAGCATATTTTGTACTACATTTGTTTCTTTATATAAGAGACAATTTATTTTTTAGGTTCATTGAATAACCAATGTATTTGATTAGTTTATAGACTAGATACATTGATTATTCAATGAACTTAAAAATGAGTTGTCTCTTATAAAAAGGAACAGAGGTAGTATGTTTTAACTGAATTAGTTAGTTAGTTAGTTAGTTAGAGATTGCTCGATGTGCAAGCAAACTCAGCAGGGATGTACCATATCATTGTAAAGTGTGATGAAAATTTGAATAAAGTTCAGTTTGAAGGGAGAGAATTTTTGCAGAATCTTCTTCTTCTTCCCCTTTTCTCTCAAACCCTAATTTCTCTTTTCTTCCCCAATTCATCTTTTATTTCTTCTTAAAAGTTTTGTGCAGTGTGAATCATCTTACAACCAAGGTGAATCATCTTACAACCAAGATGTGGTTGATTCACTCGTGTGAAGAGTAAAGAACCAGAGGCGTAATCAATCAAAAAGATTAATCATTGTTCATCGAGATTAATTTGAATTATCCTCAATAGAGGTTTAATTCCAACAACTAAGGCCTATTTAAAATTCATTCTTGTTAGGATTCAAAATTTTACTCAACATAAATAAAAGGTTGAAAGCCTACATTTAGTGGGTCTTAGGTATAAAAGTGTTTACAAGTGGGAGTGTCTCTTAGTCATCTCTTTCACTTTATTAAATTTTTCCTTACAAGTTAAATTTGTAAGGTTAAGTAATAAACTAAGCAAGGTCGAAGAGATTTTTGGCTACGTTTTGCTCTAACTTGGTTTCTAGCATTGTTATTATCGAATGGGGATGCAGACTCTTTAGCCCAGCATGTGTAGTTGTTCTTCTGGTGGGGTTTAGCCCCTTCAATCAACCATAAAAAGGAACAGAAGCTGTGAGAAACAAACCAAGCCCTTCTAAATCTAATGATGAATTTACAAATGCAAGCTGTCTCCCCATGCATAATATTGACAACTGGGGAAAGCAAAAGAGATGGAGAAAATACACAGATCAAAACTCCTAAAACTAACATGTTAAAAACACTCCCAGAGAAAAATGACCATTTAGTCTCTTTCTCTCAGTTTGAAAAAAAGAAGAGAAAAACCCCTTGCGAAATCCTATGTAAAATCATTAAAAGAAATAAACTTATTGGCTCTGAGAGTCAAATGCTGACAGGAGTCTATTAACGAAGGGTGATATAGCTGCAAGCAAAGCCTTTGGACATTCTTCATGAGGTAAATGACCACATCCAGATATTGCAACTAGTCTCTGCATGTGAAATGGTTAAGAGAAACATTAGAAACTTTATGTAGCAAAACATCATATAACAAGAGCGGGTGAAATGCTTTGGAAATTCAAAAAGAAGAGTAGAAAACTGTATAAATGTAACCGGGGAAGTATTTAGATGAGAAAGGGTCCTCTCAAGCAGAAAAATTAGATGTCAAATGGTTTAGAGAAGCATTTGAAACTTTATGAGGCAAAATCAAATGACAAGGGTATGAAATGAAGGAAGACATAAGAGTGAAATGAGGGGGATATGACCAGACAGATAGAGAGAAACTGGAGAGGGAGTTGTTGGAGAGGATTTGGGTCTGTATTTAGAGAAATAGTATAAGTCCAATAATACTCCCGATTTCCTCATCCATTTTCGTACTTTCAGAATTACAAGTTTAGTGTAGAAGTTATGAATATATGTGGTGAAAAGAAGTATACTTACAGAATTTTCAAGTTTTGAGGCCATAGCTTGACAAGATTTCAAAGAGACGAGAGAATCTTCAGCTCCTGCAATAACTAACACCGGAATGTCTTCTACAGCTTGTAGCAATGATTCTGCATTTTTTGCTGAAAGGATGGTTTCAGATGACAATTTACCAATCTCATGAACAGCTTCATCCCATCCTTCAACAGATAGTGGAGCCTTACCACATAAAAGAACAGCCACATATGACACTAGTCAATAAATATGACATTCCATAAATTATGTAAAAAAGTGCATGGTTTGAACAAGAAAAATGATTTTAAAACTGACTGTATCTATTAACGACCCCTAACTATCTAGGAAAAGCAGAAAGTCATGGATGTTGTTAGTCACTATGAAATTGTGATTACTCATTATTCAGCCTACATCTCTAGGTTAGGGTGTTAGGCTATGATTTACCATGACTGTCAAAATTAACATTTTCTGCTGAGTTCATTACATACAGTCTATCATCTACTGTTCACATATTGAAACTTGCAAAGGACAGTGCAGTTCCTAATTAAACCATGTACCTATAACTAAGTTCAAAAACAAACATACCTTATAGAGATCCAAAACTTCTGAAGTCAATTTGGTAGCATCATACCAAGCACGCCGATTCACCACTTGAGTGATTTCCATCCTTAGTAGAGGACGAACCATATGCTTCTTCCCAAGTGAGGTATGCAAGAGGATTCTTGCAAAGGAAGGAACCACTTCCCTTGACAAGCTAACATTTAGCAACACAACCCCTTTGATAGTTACCTAAATTGAGCACAAAAAAAGCATGTCAGAAAAAACTAAATCAAATATGACAAATGCACATCAATCGCATGACAAAGTTCAATTAAAACTTGCATTATAGGGATTCACTTGTGTGTGTGATTACAGTCATCCACATCATAAAAAGGAAAAATAAAAAGTGTAGAGCTACAAAATCAAACTGTTAGGAATTAAAAAAAACATAGAACGGCAAAACTACACTATGATGTGACTGAATTTGCAAGCCGGTATGGTAATTAGGCTTATCAAATACACAAGTTGCCTGCTTAACAAATAACAAGGAAGAAGAAATACTCACGTTACGATAATTCATTGATGTTTGAACTCTTTGTGCAGCCATAAGAGCAAGCAATCCTCCATCATCGTGACCAATTAATACCACTGACGAAAATCCAATCTCAGAACAGAATGATAAAAGCAAATCAATCTGAACAAATAAATAAATATATGTCAGATATTTGATTTGGATAAAATTTAGGTAGAAAAAAAAAGTAAAAAAACATTATATGAAAGTTAGAAGAATGATAGAAATACACTCTTCCCATCAGACTCTATCTTTAGATGAAAATCATGTGGATCCCACTGAATATGACAGTGGGACATTCAGTGAAATCCATGCAAAATCCACTTAAAACAAAGTATCAAATTATTGTGTCGCTAGCTGTTTTCTAAAAAGATATGGCATTGAATAAGAACGCCAAAAAGAAAAGGAAAAACAGAAAAGAGGTTCCAGATTGAAATTTGAAAGCCATTACTTGACACTCTAGTAAAAAGGACAACATGATCTTAACCCAACACATCTTGCACCCATGATAAATTATAATCACCTGAGTTTCAAGTTTATAAGGATTAGGCAAATCCTTTTCTTCCCAGTCCTCCCGACGCGGTCTTGAACTTAATCCCCAACCAGGGCGATCGAATGCAGCAACAGTGCAATTAATCTCACGAGCTAGAGACCCCATAACATGCCTCCAAGAGAAAACTCCTCCACCAAACCCATGTATTAAAACAACACCTAATTGGCTAATACTTTGCCCCGGAGATAAAGAATCCAATTTACTAGTTTCCTCTTCACAAATACCATCTAGATGAAAAATAGGAATATCTTCAGAAAAAACTGAAGTTGTAGTACTAACTAATAGAGGGGCGTATAGAGATGATCCCTTGAGATTATTGCTATAGCTCCTGTGTAGATGTGGCTCTATCTTCGGAGACATATCTAGGCAACGTCTATCCAATTTCTCCAACCCTCCAGCCATTGATGAAGTGCAGTAACTAGAATTCGGTTCAACGCATGATGCTGATGACAAAGTATGTGGAGGTGAACCAGGCAAGCTGAGCCTGTAATGAAGAGGAAGTCCTTGACAAGTAACAAAAAAGCTGTCTGAGTCTGCAAGTAATCTGGCCTGTAATTCTTCGTCACGAGCATTCCCAAAAGGTCTCCGCCTCATTTCACTGTCACTTTTTGGAGTTCTGCCCCCAGAAGGAGTAGGAGAACGTGGGACCTTCGGATAGCCGCAGAAAGCACTTTTGCATGATAAGGCCTGTTAGTAAAGCATAAATGCATCAAAAAAATAACTAAATAAAGCAAGAATAAACTTATGCGGTTTTTAACTCATATGAGCCACCAACAAAAAGTCATGGCGATTTCAGAAATTTTCTTTAAACTAGCTTGTAGTATTACAACGGCTTATATATTGAAAACAAGTTAAACTAAGGAAGCAACATACAAACCAGCCTGAGAAATTACGGAAACTGAGTATAACAATTCCAAACTTACAGATTCAGCGTCAACGCGATGAAACAAGAGCTTTCTCCGAGCTCTACAGCTGGTTCTATAAGCAACAACAGTATGGCCAAGAGCAAACACAACAGACGAAAGAAACAAAACAGGCATTCCCCATGACCTCTTCAAATGAAGTCTCTGCCTTTTTAAAGAAGCTACTGAAGCTTCAGCTTGTATCTGTGAATTTACAGTGAAAACACAAGCTTTGACTGAAAGGAGAACAATTGAGGAAAAAGAACACAGAGTCACAGTTCCAAGGTAAGGACCGTGTGAAAGAGCAGGTCCATCACAAATAGAATAAACACCTGCCATTAACAGAAATAGAAGAAAACAAAAACCCAACATCAAAATTAAAAATAACCACATCGATTCCCACTATTAATTCTTTCTACACATTCTATCCATGGAATTCATTCAACGTGATTACCAGTTACTGACAAAGTTTAGAAAACAGTGTGCAACCGTGAAAACGCTGTGACAAAACGAAATTGCCCGGTTATCACCGTTTTTATATTAACTCACACTGCGACGACACTAATCAGTGTCGCGGCACCGACGGAAATTGAAAAATAAACAAGAATCTAAAACTGAAACAACTGAACAAGTGAGATTAAAAGTCAGAACACGAACACATGAGAGAGAGCATACATATAATGATGAAGGATCGTATGAGTGAAACGAGAGGAATATCCGTCAACGAACTCTTGAAAGAGTAACGTCGAAAAAGCTCCTTGAAACCGTAGCAATTAACACAAGTAAAATTCGAGATCAGAACGCACGGAACAAGAACATCCACCACCGCAACAACCACCGGAAGCGACGTAACAACCAGCGACACCACCAATACAAAAACAAAGAAAACCGTCCGGATACACCTCCAAAGCTTCTCGAACAAGCATTGTCCTCCCTTCGCCATAACCGCCCTAACAACCTAACTGACGGACGGGTAGTTACGATCGCTTCAACAGAATGCTTAATTGTTTACCATCCGATAACCGACCGAAACCGCTTCCGATACCGGAGTAAGATTCTCGGACGGCGGTATACTTGACATTCCCGGTTACCGGAAGCGGAGATCAGTTAGGGTTCCGGTGGGAACAAAAGCCGTTTGTTTTGATATTGAACGCTTCGTTCCCTTCTCCTTCTCTTCTGTTTTTGTATTTGTTGGTGGCACTCTCTTTTATTTTATTTTTTTCTGAAATCTAATTTAATTTTTAAATTTGGGTTTTCAACTTTTCATGGTTACGTTAATTATCTAAGTTTTAAATGTGAAATATTAATGTTGAGTAGTGTGGAAAACTAAATGAGGATGGTTGAGTTTGGTGGTTAAGGAAGAGTCACTTGCAAGAAGTGGAACTGTTGGCAGACAGGAAATCTATTTTAATACTTTAATTAGAATTTATAATCGGATACTCTTTTGGATATCTCACTTGTATATTTATTACTCTCTTTGTTTTATATTATAAATAATTTTTTTTTATTTATTAAATAATTAATATATATTTACATATTATAAATCATATATATTAATTATTTAATAAATCTTTAAAATTATTTAATAAATCTTAAAAATAAAATTTGCTTTTTTTATAATATAGGAAGGAGGAGTACTACATTATTACTATTATGAAAATATAACTAAATTAGTTTTTCAAATTCTTGTGTTGATTAAAAATTAGCCTTTCATGTTGTAATGTTATGGGTTTTGTAAAGTTTAATTATTATACTTTTAGTATAACTTTTTATGGTTGTTTTTCCCACTCTAAGATTCTAGTAAAAAAAATCAAAAATATTTTGAGAATTTAAAAATATACTTTTGAACGCATTTCAATTCATTAGTAAGTGAAATAATTTTTAATTTATTAATAAATGTTAATACGAAGATGTATTGCCGTATATTTTAGAGAAATGTATTTCTAAAAACGACAAAATCAAAAATAGATGTAAAAACAAAGATAAATTAACATCAATTATTTGTTATAATATACATTAAAAATGAAAAAAATTATATAAATAATCGTTAACGTAAATTAAATAATATATTTCATTTTTAAATATTACATTTCGACATCTTTAAAATATCTTTTGATCAATTTCACCATCTTCACGTCAAACTCAATATTTATGTGAGTAGTTTCTTTCATAAACATGAGACATTTGATGAGCATATAATATCATGTCTTGTGTCCTACTATCATAAACAAGAGATTTTTGAAAAGTGGTATTAGAGTTCAATTTGAAGAAGGGCAGAGTTTCAGAGTTTTCAATAAAAATATATTGTTTGTATATGAAGGAGGGCGGAGTTTCAGAGTTTTCAATAGAAATTTATTGGTTCTCATCTATGTATTATGATTCTTTCTATCACTAAAATTTGATATAGAAGTTATCTCTTGCAGTAAATTTAAATTTTCTTTTTAATTTGATGAGTTTATCATAACTATCTTTCAATTAAATTTATCCTATTAATATTTTTCCTATATGTATTAAATGTATCAGGAATGTTGATATTATTGCCTATTACTTACTACTTTATGTATGATATATATATATATATATATATATATATATATATATATATATATATGTGTGTGTGTGAAAATATAGTGTGAAATATAGCATAAGTATGTCATATTTAATTAAATAGACTTTTAAAAAATATAAATTTGACTTTTTTTTATCAAATAGGTCTGATCTGACGTAACCTTAAATATGTTAGACTATAGACTCCTGTAGAATAATCTGTCTTATTCCTATCTCTATGTGTAGGTATGACATTCTCTATATCCCTATAAGTTTTCTAGAAGTTGATAGTGTGAAATTTTCACTCTATACAAAATATGATTACCGAGGTATGTAACATATCTCCTTTGAGTATATAGAACATATGATGTACAGGAAATAAACATGTTTTAAATGAACACAGTAAGAGGAAATTTTTATAGTTGTTTCAATTTTTGCAGCATTACAAATCACAACAAAGATTTGTTAACTCAAATTTCTCTCTCTCTCTTTCTCCAACATACTAGAAAATTACGTTGGCAATATGGTGATGACAATGATACTTGAGTTATAAGATGATAATGCATTTACGAATCTAAGACAAACAGGTTACACTAACTAGTGCATGACTTTATTGACTGATGATAATACATTTAGTTTATTGGCTAAATTAGCTATCATGATAATGTGGACTTGTCAAATATTTTACATGCAAATATTCAAATTCTGTTGATAATAATATGTTATGTTGGAACACATTCTTCATTCTTAGTGATTTAGCTAATGGCAAATGAAACGCCAAAACTATATCTGAATTGGGCCTGTACTTGCCTCACAGTTGGGAGGCTCAATCCAACACCCTTGCATAAGGCCTAAAGGCAAGCAACCAAAGTTAGAGACTCTTGGACAACTCTCCACGCATCTGTTGAGGAACGTGGCCCACGTGTCCGTATCACTGTCATCATAACTGCCCTCCAGAAATCACGGGTCCAACACCTATTCTCACGGGGCAGTTGACCATGGAGGAGTCCACTTGCTGGACTCCATACACACGTAAGTCATGGCAGTCTTCATTGTTGGACCTCATCGTAGCCCAATATTGGGGACTTTGACCCAGCACTGGGGGGCTATAGATACCCTCTTAGTTGAGAGGGTCAAGTATTCATTTTCGTACTCATACTCACACTTGTTTGCACTCTCCTTGAAACTTACTTTGATATCGGAATATCTTGCAGGTAATCTTCATCTCGCTTTCAACTTCAACTCAACGTAAAAGTTTGGCGATCCATTCTGACAAGTACGATCATTACGTTAATTTAAAGTTATTTTGTTAAATATTTAAACATCTCTGTCAAACATATTATAAGAAAAAAATCTCTTTAAAAAAAATTTATTTAAAATTCTTAAAAATTATCTCTAGATACTCGTTAACATGACTCTTATATTAATATTGTGTGATGATATATAAATAGTTATTTGTATATCTCTTCGGCGTTTTTAAAATAATATTTTATGAATGTTTTTTATTAGCAAGTTTTTTTTTTTTCATGAAAAGGAAGGCAAATAAATCACTTGAAAATAAATTTATTTTATATTGAAACAAACACAAGTATGAAGTGCACGATCTTCTTGAGCCAAACAACGGTCCAAATACAATTGTTAGAAAACTAACTAACACGCACCCACGCATGCCAATTGGCATTTTTTTATCGACAAGTAAAATACCAAAAGTCCAATACTTGGTTATAATTTTCACAATATCATTTTTTTAGATGACTTGTATGCATTTTAGATATTGTGATATGTCATACAATACATGTGATTCCAAAAACTTCGTTTTCTTTCTTTGTTTTTCAGCTGCTTAAATTGACTTGATTAGATTGAGATTTTGTTATGGTGGTGAAATTTCAAACTATAACAAATGAATTTGAGAAGTACTAGTAATTTTTAAATAGGAAACATAAACGGTTGTGATGCATAAATTATTAGGTGTCGTTAGGCCCACCACTAATATGACTCTGCCACCAAGTTAAGTCACTATCACCAACAAGGTCCCACTCAGACACACCCTGTGATGTTCTGTTCTGTTCTTTAATCTCAT
Source organism: Vicia faba (assembly GCA_948472305.1). NCBI lineage: Eukaryota > Viridiplantae > Streptophyta > Magnoliopsida > Fabales > Fabaceae > Vicia > Vicia faba. Next base: position 1,647,424,635 of record OX451737.1, on the reverse strand, counting down.
CCTCTGTTTGGTAGTTACTTTCTTGCCATCTACTATCAAGAAATTTATTCTTTCTTTTTGTTTTTTTTTCCTCTCATAATTTTTTCTTTAAAAAAATGGAGAAGAAAAAAGAAGATTTTTTCATATGTAAAATTAGGACTTTATCTCATTTGATATAGGGGATAAATTATAGACAAATATTATATGTGAATTTCTTTTTAAAATTTTTATTAATTGAATAATTGAAGTAAATATAAATTAATCGTACAATAATAAATTAGAGTACTTAATACTAAATATTAATTAATATATTAAATAATATTTAATAAATAAAAAAAGAAAATAATATAATTAAAAATTATTTAGGCAAAATTTTATTTAAATTGAGAGTGTTATATTTTATTTTAATATATTAAGGATACTTTTCGTTTTAATCCAACTCAAACTCTATCGTTGAGGAAGAAATCATCAATTGACTTGTTTAGAAGCTTCACATATCCCTTTTAGTATTTAATATTCTTCTGAATGTTGCTAAAAATTAATAATATTTTATAAAATTAGTTTTAATCTAAAAAAAAAATTCAGTACTTTTTAAATGATTATTGAAAAAAATCCAAATTTTATTACCAATTAATATATATATATATATATATATATATATATATATATATATATATATATATATATATATATATATATATATATATATATATATATATATATATATATATATATATATATATATATATATATATATATATATATATATAATTGGTAATAAAATTTGGATTTTTTTCAATAATCATTTAAAAAGTACTGAATTTTTTTTTTAGATTAAAACTAATTTTATAAAATATTATTAATTTTTAGCAACATTCAGAAGAATATTAAATACTAAAAGGGATATGTGAAGCTTCTAAACAAGTCAATTGATATATATATATATATATATATATATATATATATATATATATATATATATATATATATATATATATATATATATATATATATATATATATATATATATATATATATATATATATATTGATCGTATCAGACCAGAATGGATCGTCAATGCCTACGAACTGTAAGTTGAGCAGTAACTGGAGATGAGTTGGGGAATACTTGCAAGACACTCTGATGCTAAAGTAAGATTCAAGAAGAATGCTAACAAGTATGAGAGTGTGAGTATGAAAGAATGAATACCTGACTCTCTCAAGAGAGGGGGTATTTATAGCCTCTAGCGCTGGGGCAAGGTTTTCAATGTTGGGCCACGATGAGGCCCAACAATGAAGACTGCCAGAGCTTACGTGTGTATGGTCTAGCACGTGGACTCCCCCCTGGTCAACTGCCACAAGAGAATATGTGTTGGACCAGTGATTCCCGGAGGGTAGTTATGATGACAATGATACGGACACGTGGGCCAGTTCCCCAACGAACACGTGGGAAGTTGCCCAACGATTCCCAACTTGGGCCGCTTGTCTTTGAGCCTTATGTAAGGGTGTTGGATTGGGCCTCCCCAACAGTGGGGAAAGTGCGGGCCCAGTCCAGATCAGGAGCCCCCAAGTTATTGTCCTTAGGCGAAAGGGTGATGACTTAAGTTCAACTTTATGGCCAGGGAGAATTTGCTCGGGAAGGGAGATCGTAGTCCTCTGAAGAAAATGAGTTGTTGCCTGTGTCAGGGACAACCTGTTTGACCGTGTCGGGGATCTCGTGGACACGCGAGCTGTGAGACCAACTGGGTCAGTTGTTCGTTCGGTGCTCGATGTAACACCCCAATTTTAATTATTTGATTTATTTTAATGGGAAAATTATTTTATTGGAGTTAATAAAATAAAAGAATTATTGATATTTGGATAATTGAAGGAAAACTAGAGAAAATAAGAAAGTATTGGGTTTTTAAGCTTTTGGGCTTGGATGTCGTTAGTAAAGAGTGGGGGTGCAAAAGAAATAAGGATATATATTTTGGGACTTAAGTTATTTCTCATTTTTCACGATAACACAGAAGTTGGAGATATTTGGGATTTGAGCTCTGAAGAACGAAGAACAATCGCTCAAGAGTTCAAAGCTGCAATTTGACAAGGTAAGGGGGGCTACTACTCGATTTACTTTTGCTTATGGGTTTAGGTACGATTGATTTTGGATAACCGTAGGGAGAAACCCTAATTTTTAGATGTTCTTAGGGATCACTAACCTTAGGGTTGAATCTTGTTAGAAAAGGTTTAGGTTCCCAAATTTTATGAATCAATTAAGGATTTTAGGTTTCTATGGTGGATTTGGAGTATATTTGTATGAACGAGAGTTCCCTTAGGTAATTCTAGGGATAACCTCAATGTTGTTAGAATTTCCCTAAAGGACGGGTAATATGTAACTTAAGGTCAATTTTATAAAACTTGTTGTTGATGAAAGAATTGTTGATAAAATAGGATGTTTTAAAAATGAAAAGTCTGAGTTTTGATTGATTTTGGAAAATGAGACCTTAAGTGAATTGATACTGTTCTTAAGATTGGAAATTTACTAACTTAGAAGGGAATTGTGTTTCCAATTGATGTGTTGCTTTGAGTTATGCAAAATTGATGTTGTTATGTACCGCAATGCACGTTTTGGCTGGTATTTTCGTGTTTGGTTGCTGTCCTGAGCCTGCTGCAGGTACAGGAAAATTCTGTACGCGCTCATCAACACGGGCCGTGTTGCACAACACGGACACCCGTGTTGATCTTCTGTATTGGCAACACGGGCCGTGTTGCACAACACGGGCACCCGTGTTGATCTTCTGTGTTGGTAAAAATAAGGTGTTTTCTGGACACATTACAACACGGGTCGTGTTGTACAACACGGGCACCCGTGTTGAGCCCCTGTGTTGGCTTCTGGATTCTGTTTTCTGTGCATGTTGTTATGTACGGAATTGATTCTGTTTTGATGTGCAGTGTTTTATATGTTTTGAATATGCTGCTTATTGATTTCCTAGTGTTGTTGATGCTTGTATCGAATAACGTTTGTATGTTATGATACCAACACTATGTAGATTTTATGGTCATGCTTTTAGATAATGTTATCAAGCATGAATTATGATATAACTTGATATGATTGGTTGATGTTTAATAGTATGCTGAGTGATTACATGCTATTCATATCGTGTTGTATTTGATATTGTTGATGTTACATGATATGGTTTATTGATGTTAATAGTATGCTGAGTGTTACATACTTTACATATCATGTTGCATTTGTTAATTCTCATTGTGTGGAATTAACATGGTGGCCAATATACGTGTCCGCGATTTAATGGAACGTTGAGGTGGTAGCCGTGTCCGCGATATAATGGAACGGTGAGTTATCCGTGACCCGAGATTTAATGGGGCGGTAGAATGGTACCACATGCATGGGTGTGTTGCATTATATTGAATATAACATGAATGGATGATTTTCCAATGTTGTATTTAATTGATTGTATGCATGTATTGTTGCTAAATTGTTAACGATGTTTGATGTTAATTATAAGTATGAAAAGTAAGATATTATGAATATATGAATTGTAAAGGTTTTCGTAAACTATGAAACATGCTAACTGTTTGGGTGATGCTTATGGTTTTCTGAATTGATTGTTATGAACGTATAATCAAAGGTATAATTGAGATGCTCACCCTTACTGTTGAATATTTCAGATTGAGGAGCTTCGTTCAGGTGCTTGGCGAAGGCTTGTTGTTTCTAGTTTATTTCCGTTTAAGTATTGTCCGGGTCATGCTCTGATAGTTGTAACTCCGGGAACGTTTGTTTGTCGAGCTGCTTTAGTCAGACTCGTTTATTTCCTTAGTATTTGGTTATAATATGGTGTTGATATATTCCAGGTGTTAATCCCTGGTGATTTTGAAAATATTATAACATTGGTTTTGTTAAATTAAATTATTCCGCTGTGTAAACATGTATGAGTTGCTTCTATGTTATGCATGACAGGAACTTGTTTTTGTAAAAAGAGAATTGTGACATCCTCGTTAATACATGTACTCTGAAAGTATGATTTTATTTATTTGCGAAATTTTATGCGGGGTTCTAGAGGGTGTTACACTCGACATGAGTATATAGGTTACGGGGAGCAAGTTATTGTTGCCTTGAGATTTTGAAATGAATGATATACTTGACAAAAAGAAAATGAAACTTGTTGTTGAGAGGCTTTGATTTTATCAATCTTCTAATGAGTTTTTAAAAGTGTAAGTTTTAAGATGGTCATTCAACTAACCTCTAATTTCTAAATCATTAACAATTGACTTTATTTTATGCTTTTAATTTAAGCACATTTATTTTGACATTTATATTTCATGTTATTTTCATCTTTTCTCATTTGAGCATTTACTTTTATGTCATTTTTATTTTTGCTCATTTGAGCTTTTATTTTCTTTTTGAAGATACCTAATAATCAACTTGAACCATAAAAAACTTTAATGTTACTTGGGCCACTTGGTTACTATCCTTGGCATTATGGAGATTGTGGACTTCTTGGAGTTAGGATTAGAAGTTGTGACCTACTTTGAGACCTTGTGACCTCAACTGTTATTTTGCCTGGAGTTCTTGGGGCTTACCCCCAAAACATTGGGTTGTTTACTTGTTTGCTTTGTGTGCAGGTTATTATGATTACATGCTTTGTCTGTGGTCGGGAATTCATCTGTATACAACCGTTACTCTGTCCAATTTTGTGAAGAGTTAATGCAATTGAAGCTTGGTTTTCTTAAGAGGTTTATTATCTTTGCTTGTTTGGTTTCAAAATCAAAGGATGGGAGTTCTACATTGATTCATTGTGTCAAGCGTTGACTTCTTGTTGGTTAGATGGTTCCTTTCCCTAGCTTTTACCTTATGCTTTAGGATAGTCCCTTCATCTCCTCCTATCCTCTTTAATTTTAAAAATCTTCTCCCTCCTTTTGAAAACTCTTCTTGTTTCAAAATTTGAACCACTTTCATAATAAATTTGGACTTACGTCCATGCATTTTCAAAACATTTTCTTAATCAAACTTTAATTAATTTAATAATATGTGGACTTTTTTTTGTGAGAAGATTAAAAGTCAATCAATATCATTCAAACTATTTTGCCATTTTGGCTTTTTACCTTAAAATTTTCTCAAAAGATTAGACTCTCTTCAATCCTTGTAGTGATACAAACAACTATACTTCTATAATATGTAGTGAAGGGAGATATTTTCATTTGAGTGTTGAGTGAGGCTTTGTTGATTTTAAAATCCAATCCATATCCTCTACTTTGAGATAATGCAAATTCTCCTTTCTCATAATTGTGGGTAGTAAGTATGTTTTCCACTCGGATAATGACGATGACGTCTCGTCTCTTAAAATTTAACCAACACACTTGTGTTTTAAAATTTTTTAAAAATAAACTATGAGTACCCTGATCCCCTATTTCACGGAAGGTGGTACGTAGGCACTAAAGGTTCGCAATTGCGGCGGGTGCAAAAATTATAAAAAAATTACTTCTTTTCTCATCTCCACCATCTATTATTTTATACAACATTTATAGCCAAAATACACAGATTTACAAAGAGGTTCCTACGGAGTATCGTATATGTTTAGGGTGCTAATACCTTCCCTTTGCATAACCAACCCCCGAACTTAGATTCTCTCCCCCTCTTTTTGGGTTATTCGCTCTTTTTCCATTCATTTGGAAAAAATAAAGTGCAGTGGCGATTTTTATTTTTATCTGTGCGAGTCAAGTCAATCCAATGGCTTAGTCTCAACATTTCTAGTGCTACAAAGAATGGCGACTTCATTGGGGATAGATTGATCTCTTGTTGGTCCATTCTTAAGTGGGTTGAGCATATCTTTATGTTTCTGAATATGTGTTATTATGTGTTGTATCTTATATATTGTATATATGTTTGTATGGATTTTCCTGGTTTTTAGGGTGCTTGGTGATTTCTCATAAATCCTATACTCGGACTTGATAAAACTTAAGATATGACAGGCGGTATAGTTATGTTAACTTTGAGGGAGTAATCCCAAAAAAGGAGGCATGAGATCCTCCACTCAGTGGAGGCCCCTTTGACTGTAGTGTCATTTACCGAGTAATCGAGAAGACGTGCTGCTTTCAACTTGGGAGCCTGTTGAAACTGAGGACCGTAGAACCTTTAACCCATCTTGGCCTTTTAGGTGTAGTGCGGAAGCTATGACGGAGTAATCCGGAAATAGTTGTCACGCGACACTACGCTCGGAAGAGTTTTTCTTGAGAATATTGCTAATTACCGAGTCAATCGGGAAGTTGGTAATATCCGAAGGAAGGATGTAGACTATGGGAACCTCTTAGAACCTTGTTCGACAGGTGATAAACTTTTAGACCATACCTTATAGGTAGTACCTTCGACCTCATGCTTGTTACGTTAAACCTATGAACCCTATATTTGTGATCTTGTATGTGATTGTTGCATCATGCATTCATGCACCCGTGAGCATCCTTTAAAACATTTTGTTTCAAGGGACTTAAAGTTGACTCTTTGTGAATATCTCAGGTACTTTTTGACTATGGATTTTGGAAAAAGAAAGACTAAGAAGTACAGTTTCAAAGATCCCAAGATAGATGAGTTGATGAGTCTGATACCCGAGATTGAGAGTTCTACAGATTTTCGGAGGAAGTATGGGTCCATCATTTCTCTTATGAAGCTAAGGATGAAGGAGGGTATTCTCTCGACTTTGGTCCAGTTCTATGATCCGATTTATCAATGCTTTACGTTCCCTGATTATCAATTGATGCCTACATTAGAGGAGTGTTCTTATCTGTTGGGTTTACCTATTACCGATTGTGTTCCTTTTATTGGTTTGGAGGGGGAGCCAAAATCCCATGAGAATGTTGCTTTAATCCATTTGGGGAAGTCTGAGGTTGAAGCACACATGACTACCAAAGGTGGGATTAGAGGTTACTAGCTCAGTTCTTATTGGAGAAAGCTCACGATTTTTCCAGAATGAAGAGTACGATTGCTTTTGAGGCCATCTTTTCTCTACTTGCTTATGGGTTGTTCTTATTTTCCAATGTCGGCAAATTTGTGGATATCAATGCCATCAGGATCTTTATGATTGGGAACCCAGTCCCTACATTATTAGGTGATGCTTATTACTCTATTCATCTTCGGGATTCTTATCATGGAGGGATGATCATTTGTTGCACGCCTTTGTTGTATCAGTGGTTTATTTCTCACTTACCTTGATCTGATGCTTTCTGGGATGTCAGGAAGGAACCTCGTTGGGCTCCAAAGATTATGGCCCTTACTAATTCACATATTGTTTGGTTTCATCAGGCTTACCATGGTGTAGAGATTGTTGACAGTTGTGGTAGTTTTCCAATGTACCTCTTCTTGGTATAAAGGGAGGAATTAACTACAATCATGTTCTTGCGCTGCGACAACTTGTATATCTGATGAGGGATAAGCCAAATAGTATTCATTTGAGTGGTTTCTTTCTTACAGAGGGAGAGGTTCATAAGGAAGCTAAAGAGGAGATTGCGAAGGCTTGGCGTCATATTCACAGAAAAGTAGGAATGACATGGGACCGAGAGGGGTTGTTTCTTTGGAGCCTTATCTGCAGTGGGTACAAGCAAGATCCATTCAATTGAAGATGCCATATTCCCAGGAAGCACCCATGCCTGACATGTTTGTGAAAACCACTCCTCCCTTGTTAGACTACGTGGAAGAACTTCAGCTTGCCTTAGTCAGGATGCATCAAGAAAAGGAAGTTTGGAAGAATAAGTTCCAGACTCTAGAGGTGTCCTACCGAGAATACCTAAAGGAGAAAGACGATTTGATCGAGATTTTTGAGAGTCGTACTATAGAGACGATGGAGAGGCAAGAGGATTTATTTTCCTCTAAGCCTCAGTCAGATCTTAGTTTCTCACTTCCCGGATATGATGATTGGAAAGAGGTCGCCAACATGTATGTGGAAGAGAACCAGAGGTTGAAGGCTCAGATTGCAAGACTCACAGGGAAGCGTCAGCGTGTAGAGTGATCTCTTTCAGATTTGCTTTCTTAGGGTTTTTAGACTTTATCTTCATATTGTACTTGGGATTATTGAAATTTGTACTAAAAAGTGCAATCCGTTTTGAGGTTATTATAATGAGATTTTCAGTATTCCAAATGTGTTAGTACTTGGATATTTGCAAAATTGTCTATAAATCTTTGAGTTCCTTGAAATATTAATAATCAAATAAATAATATACATTGCATATCATGCATCATATTATACATACTTCTTGCATTTTTTAGCATAACCAGGTGTCTTACTGAGCTTCTTTACTTCGTTCAGCAAGTTGTCTCATCAGTACAACACTCGAGCTAATTTCAGAAGAAAGATGGACAATCTAGAACAAGAGAATCGCGAGCTACGCGAAGAAGTTTCTGCTTTGAAGTTCGATATGGCCAACCTCACTGCTCTAATGGAATCTTTGGTGGCTTCTCAGAATCAGCCACCACTTGCTCAGCCTCAACAGAAAATAGTTACTACCGAAGCTCCGAATGTTCCTGTTTCTGCTACTCCAACTGTTGTTGTTCAGATTTGTTTGCCTCAAGGTTATCCTTGGGGAATGCCAGAGAACTTTATACCCGAAGGTTATAATCAGGATGCTCAAGCTGCTCCACTTACTCTGACTGCTGATGCTTCTGCACCTCCTGAGGTGCATATTACTCTTGCTTCTAGAAATGAGATTCACTATGCGGCACCTCCCTCGGTGAATGTGGTACTGTTTGCCAATGATAAAGTGTATCGCCCTATTCCTCCACCAAGTGAAATCTTGGGTGTCTATGATCAAATGGACGATTTTCAGGATCAGTTTGATAGGATGCAGAAAGAGTAGAAGGCCCTCAGAGGAAAAGAACTATTTGGGCAGAATGTGAATGATATGTGTTTGGTTCCAAATGTGAAAATACCTGTAAAGTTTAAAGTACCAGCGTTCGAAAAGTACAAGGGTAACACTTGACCTCGTGCTCACTTAGTGATGTATGTGTGGAGAATGTCTACTCATACAGATTATCAACACCTATTAATTTATTTATTTCAAGACAGTTTGACTGATGTAGCATTGAAATGGTACATGAGCCTGGACAGTGCCAACATTCATAATTTCAATGACTTGGGTGAAGCGTTTATCAGATAATACAAATATAATATGGACATGGTGCTTGACCGTGATCAACTCAGGGCCATGGTCTAGAAGGATAAGGAGCCATTTAAAGAATATGCACAGAGATGGCATGAAGTATCCGCCCAGGTGATTCCTCCAATGGAAGAAAAAGAGATGACAAAGATTTTTCTGAAGACACTAGGTGCATTCTATTATGAAAGAATGGTAGCGAGTGCACCCAGTGATTTTATCGAGATGGTGGGAATGGGCGTCTGTTTGGAAGAAGCTGTAAGAGAAGGTCGTCTGACAAGAGGTGAAAATTCCGGTAGTATGAAGAAACCATCATACGGGTTTGCTACAAAGAAAGAAGGAGAAACAAATGTTGTTATTCAAGAAAGAATGGTTAATCCTCCTAGAATAAATCATCAGTTCCATCAACAGGTTGCCTCGTTAACTCCAATTGTTAATACAACTCCGACTACAGTCACTTATCAAAGAGCGGCCCCTCAAGGAAATCAAGGGTAGAATCAAAGGTGAGAGCCTTTTGACTATATCCCCATGAGCTATGCAGAGTTACTCCCAGTATTGATCCAGAAAAAGTTGGTCCAGACTAGGCCACCCTCGGCTATACCATCACCATTGCCTTGGTACTACAAGGCATATCAGACGTGCGTTTTCCATCAGGGTGCACCAGGGTATAATGTGGAAAAATATTATCCTCTGAAGTCTGAGGTACAAAAAATGGTGAGATCTGGCCTTTTGTCCTTCAAAGATGCCAGTCTTAATGTCAAAGATAATCCTCTGCCAAAGCATGGAGGAATAAATGTTGTTAACATGGTTGCTGGTTGTCCAGGGGACTTCCACATTTATGATATTAACTTGGTCAGAGGAGACTTGGTAAAGATACATGCAGACCTTTGTGAGTTTAGTTACTATACTCATGACCATGCTGGTTGTGGCATCTGTAGTACTGATATACAAGGTTGTGATAAGATAAAGGCTGATTTGTAGGAGATGATGGATGAGGGCCCCATCCATATAATCAGACCTAGGGCAGAATATGAGGAGGAAGTGAAAATGGTCCTTGGATATCCCGGAGAGTTCTGGATATTTTATATAGACCATATGAATAATGATCATGTGCAATTGCATGTTACCTTTTGCCACATGGCTGGTCAGGTAGATCTCTACTATGGATCTTGTTGGGTTTGTTGTAGGGATTCCCAAGGATGTCCCATTGTAAGAAGAGGTATTCGATTGTTATTGGATAATGGAACTACCAAAGTTTCAAGCCAAAGAGATGATTACCATGAGGTTAACAAGATTGAGGTCTGCTTGGCTGAGGATGAATCAGATGATGAATATGCTTCAACGGATGAATTATTTTCCTCAGATGAGGACATGTTCTCCAACAGTGATTCTTTGATACCCAAATTTTCAGAAGAATGTGTGAACATAATTGTGCCTTGTTTTAATGATTCTTCCCCCATTGAGATTGAATATTATAGTAAGTCAGTTGTTGCCCCAGTGGTGATTTGCTTGCCAGGGCCCGTTCCTTACAAATCAGATAAAGTTGTACCGTACAAGTACAATGCTACTATTTTAGAGGATGGCGTGGAAGTTCCCATCCGGCCGTTGTCTAACATCGAGAATATTATTGAGACTGGTAGGGTGACTCGCAATGGTCGTGTATTTTCACCATTTGTTCGGGGAAATGATAATGTTGGTAAGAAAGTTGTGGAAAGTGCTGAGAATAAGAAAGCTGTAGGGGAGTCCAGTGGTGCTACCCTGGAGAAAGATGTGGATGATATTTTGAAGATTATCAAAATGAGCGACTACATAATTATAGATCAGCTATTGCAGACTCCTTCAAAGATATCTATCCTAACATTACTGATAAATTCTGCTGCCCATAGAGAATCTTTAATACGGGTGTTGGACCAAGCCTTCGTGGAGTGTGATATGCTGTTAGATTAATTCAATAGTGTGGTAGGTAATATTACATCTTGTAATAACCTAAGATTTTGCGATGATGAATTTCCTGAAGAAGGGAGGAATCACAATCTAGCCCTCCTCATATCCATGAAACTGTAAAAATGATTCATTGTCAAATGTGCTAATTGATAACGGGTCCGCCTTAAATGTTATACTGAAGAGCATGCTGATGAAGTTGAAATATCAAAGGGCTCCCATGCGCCCAAGTGGTATTATTGTAAAAGCTTTTGATGGATCAATGAAGTCAGTTATTGGGAAAATGGATCTACCTATCCACATAGGCCCACACCTTTTCCATATCACTTTCCAAGTCATGGATATTATCCCCGCATACAACTGTTTACTGGGACGAACATGGATACATGAGGCAGGGGTTGTCACTTCAACTCTACACCAAAAGCTGAAGTTCGTGCGTGAATGCAAAGTGGTTATTATAAATGGAGAGCAAGCATTGTTGATTTATCATCTATCATCTTTCAGTGTTATAGAAGCAGATAAAGCTGATGTTGGAACGCAATTCCTAGCTTTGTCCGTTGATAACGTGAGAGAGAACGAGAATTCTATGACTTCATTTAAAGATGCTCAGCAGGTTATGCACAATGGCCCTAATAAAGTATGGGGGCAAATTATTGATCCATCGGTGAACAAGAACGTGGTTGGTTTAGGATTCCCAGTGACGATAGTCCCTTCGAAATGCTAAGGTATCCTTACTTGTTGCCTTCAGTGACCATTTCGTCCCTTTAGTGTAAGTACGAAGTGCGCCTAAGAGGGGGGGGGGGTGAATTAGGTACTTTTAAAAATTCTGGTTTTTAATGATGATGGTTCTTATTTTTATAGTTATAAGTGAGTTTAGGAAAGCTTAAAAATGCAGAAAAATAAAGAGACACGGGAGATATATCCTGGTTCCCCTCACAGTCCGAGAGTACTCCAGTCCCCTTTCAACATGAAAGAGATTTCCTTATTGTGGCAAACTTACATAAGAACTACCAACCAAACCAAGAACAATCCTCTTGGATTTTCACTAAGTTACCTATGAGAACAATCCTCTCAATGTAACTACACTTGTATCCAACAACTTGGAAAGACAAGATTTCAACAAAAACACTTAAACTTAATTCCAACAATCCTGGAAAATAAGTAAGTAAATATCAATTTGTGAGTTTGAGTGAGTAGAGTATATTGATCACTAAAGAGTGATTTTGACAATGTATAATCTTCTTCTTTCAATAATAATATTGTACAAAGACTCGAGATATATTTGCTCAAAGTTTTCTGTTTTAAAGTATGAAAATAAATGCAGAAAACTTATGCATGAAAATGAAGAATGCTTGAGTTTGTATTTTTAAAGTTCAGAAAACTATTATGAAAGAAGGTTTTTGATATGAATTTGAAATTAAATATTTATATGTTCATAACACCCTTTTGGAACATCATGAAGATCTGGAAATGTATCATGAACAAATGCCAAGTTTGAGTGAAAAGATGTAATGAAAAGGCATGATCAAAAGGCATGAACAAAGCTGTAATTTTTCAAATTCGTGCAGTGTGTAATCGATTGCACCTTTAGTGTAATCGATTGCACAAGGTTTTCAACAGCTATATTTTCAAAAATTTAAGAGTGAAATCGATTGCATTAACAATGTAATCAATTGCATACAAAGTCAGCAGCAAAATTTAACTGAGTGCAATCGATTTCACCAACTATGTAATCGATTGCATGCTAAGACAAAATCAAATGTTTTGAAAATTTTAAGTGTGCAATCGATTGCACAAACTATGTAATCGATTGCATGCATATGAAAAATCAAAATTAATCTTTGAAAGGCTTGAGAATGATTTTTAAACATTTCTTTTTCATTTTTGAGCATCTATATCTTAAGATCAAAGTAGATAATATTATTGTACCTTCAAAAGATGTATAGAGCTTTGATTGAAGATATTATCCTTAGATGCTTAGATGCTTGACCAAAGTCTCTGCCTTCTTTTGTAAGCCATGGTTTGTCTTCATCAAAACAAAAGCTTTATTTGAGAAGCTTGATTTCACATTCTCCCCCTTTTTGATGATGACAAACAATCTTTCTTTATGCGAAGTACTTTCCGGAAGAGCTTCTCCCCCTAAGATGCAAAACTCCCCCTATGTAGGAGAGGGTTGGAATCCTTGCAATTCTTCATCTTGAATGGAGAGTACCTTGAAAAATAAGACATGGAAGATACAAGCATAAAGTACCATACATCTTTCTCCCCCTTTGACATTATCAAAAATAAGGGAAAGATGCTTCAAGCAAATAATAATCGAGCAATATTTTAAACAAATGATAGAATTAAAGCATTAACAAACATTGTTTAAGAGTTACACACATTGAACAATGAAACATTGAAATATCAAGATAATAAGATAACAGAAAAGCAATATTCAGCCAGAACATTTTAGGGGTGATGAACGTCTGGATGATTGTAGGACCAGCCTTGGTTTGGGAATTGTTGTTGGAGTGGTGGTTCTGAGTAATGAGGAGGAGGAGCAGCCGGGTTGTTTGGGTCGTATGGTGGGATATGAAGGTGAGAATAAAGGTATGAGAATTGTTGGTTCACATCCGAGCGAAAATCATTTATCCGGGTTGTAGTGGAGTCATTGATTGCACTCTATTGACTGTTGATGTTGGTGTTCATAGAAGCAAACTGTTGAGCCATATAGTCCATGAGTTCTTGGTTGCTTGGACCAGAGGGAGTAGTAGGAGGAGGAGGCATAGCTTCACCGCCTTCAACTTCTTGGTCATCATCTTCATTGCCAACAACATCTTCACCAATATAGGTGATGGTCTTTGTCTCCGGATTAAAGTGTACGCCCATCCTTGAATCAACATTCTTGATTGAAATTCTGTTTAATATAGGATCCATATCCACCTTTTCAAAACCGCTAAAATCTACACCAAAATCCTCCATAATTAAGGTGACAAAAAAAGCATAAGGAAGGAATTTTGATTTTTCATCCACTCTTAGCATATGCATCATCATCATCATCATTCTTGCCCAGTTGACATTAACTCCTTTCTTCCTTGCATATATAAGCTGCATTTCGAAGTCGGTAACCGTGCAATGGTTTCCAGCCCTTGGGAAAAGTATATAGACCAAGAAATAATGAAATAAACGATCGTCTATATAGAGGTTACCTGCACTCCAAGAATCTCTAGAAGGAATTACTCCGCCAAGACCACATATCCGTTTGGCGTGAAATTCAGCTTCACTTAACCGCCCAATGCTGTAAAAGAATCCCTTTTTCGTATAGCCATCCCATATCTCGTCTTCAGGATCATATAGGAAGCTTCCGGTGAAAGGAATATGCAAGATCTCACCAACAACCCGAGGAGTTAGAGAGATACGAGTGCCCAACACATATGTGACAATCTCTTCCTTGTAGGGGGTTAGATTACTGAAAAACATTCTTACCAGATCCGGGTAGTATGGACCATACGAAGAAATCAATGGTTCCAGACCATAAGCAGCTAGATCATTCTGAAATGAAAAACATTCTTCAGGGAAGGAGGAGAGAATACCATACTTAGGGTTGGAAACAATTTTCCTTTGGAAGTCTTTGACAAATCTGACTTCTTGTTGCTCAGTGAGAGTTGACAGCAGTGGATTGGATGATGAGTCAATCTTCTTTTTCCCTTTATCTGAAGCTGATGCCTTTCTCTTGGTTCTTGAAGCCATGAAAATGGTGTTTTAGATTTTGTGTTTTTAGGGTTTATGTGAGAGAGAGAAGGTTTTGGGAAAGAGAAAGCTTTTGTGATTTTGGTAGGTATGAGATGAGTTATTAGAATTGAAATGTATTTGTCTTGGGAAGATGAGAGATAAATTTTGACCAATATTAATTTTCTGTCATAAAAGCAACTTTTAGTGCGTGCAATCGATTGCATTACCTTGTGCAATCGATTTGCACACAAACAGAACCAAAAATTAAAGCAAAAATCACATAGTGCAATCGATTGCAGTAAAGGTGCAATCAATTTGCACATGAAACAGAATGGACAGAACTGAAAAATTTCTTTGTGCAATCAATTACACTCTTTGTGCAATCGATTTGCACTCACAAAAATTGTCCAAAACCAAATTTTTCTTGAAAATATAAGTATCACATAGCATAAAAACATATATGGAAAATATAAAATCATATATAAGAGAAATATCAAGGGTATAATGCACCTTATACGTCGCGTTCGTCAAGAATGCCGAGCTCTCGCCGAATTTTATAAAATGGTTCTTTTGCCAAAGGTTTGGTGAAGATATCGGCAAGTTGATTATGAGTATCTACAAAGGTTACCTCGACATCTCCTTGAAGAACATGGTCATAGAGAAAATGATGTCGAATGTATATATGTTTGGTCCTTGAATGCATGACGGGATTCTTTGTGATGTTGATTGCACTTGTGTTGTCGCGTCTTAGAGGAATTCACCCTAGATCGAGTCCGTAGTCACGAAGTTGTTGTTTTAGCCACAAAATTTGAGCGCAACTACTACCCGCTGCAATATATTCAGCTTCGGCCGTGCTTAGAGAAACACATGCTTGTTTCTTGCAGGCCCAAGATACTAATGCATTACCAAGAATGTGACAAGTTCCACTTGTGCTCTTTCTATCTGTTTTACATCCTGCATAATCCGCGTCAGAATAACCAATTAAGTTGCAGATACTACCTTTTGGATACCATAATCTAACATTTGTTGTCCCTTTGAGATACTTCATGATCCTCTTTACCGCCGTGAGATAAGATTCCTTTGGGTTAGCTTGAAAGCGGGCACAGAGACAAACACTGAACATTATGTCAGGACGACTTGCCGTCAAATATAATAAGGAGCCAATCATACCTCGATATTTAATGATGTCGATGGAAACGCCTGATTCATCTTGATCAACATAAGAACTAGAACCCATAGGTGTAGACATTTCCTTGCAGCTATCCATGTCAAACCTTTTTAGGAGTTCCTTGCAATATTTTGATTGGTTGATGAAGATGCCATCTTTAAGTTGTTTGATTTGAAGTCCAAGAAAATAGTTCATTTTTCCCATCATGGACATTTCAAATTCTCCTTGCATCATTGATGAGAACTCTTCACACATTTCTTGATTTGAAGAACCGAAGATGATGTCATCAACGTAGACTTGTGCTAGCAAAGTGTCGCCTTTGATTTTCTTGATAAATAGAGTCTTGTCAACTTTTCCTTTTTCGAAACCCTTTTCGCATAAGAAGTTGCTTAAATGATCGTACCATGCCCTTGGTGCTTGTTTCAGTCCATAGAGAGCTTTTCTTAATTTAAATACATGAGATAGATTCTTGAAGTCTTCGAAACCCGTGGGTTGCTGGAAGAATACTTCTTCAGTGATATATCCATTCAAGAATGCGCTTTTGACGTCCATTTGGAAAAGCTGAAAATTTAATGAACAAGCATAGGAAAGTAAGAGACGAATAGCTTCTAACCTTGCAACTGGAGCGAAAGTTTTTTCAAAGTCTATTCCTTCTTCTTGATTATATCCTTGTGCTACCAATCTTGCTTTGTTGCGAACAATTATTCCATTCTCGTCAAGTTTGTTTTTGAACACCCATCTTGTTCCTATAATGTGTTTGTTGCTTGGCCTAGGAACGAGTTCCCAAACTTGATTCCTTTCAAATTGATTCAATTCTTCTTGCATAGCTATGATCCATTGGTCATCGCCTAAAGCTTCATCAACTTTTGAGGGTTCAATTTGAGAGACAAACGCCATGTTTAGGCAAGCATCCTTGAGATTTAATCTTGTAGACACGCCTTGACTTATATCACCAATTAATTTATCAATAGGATGATCTCTATGAGTTCTCCATTCTTTTGGTAGATCATTGAGATTCGATTCTTGTTGAGGTGATTTTTCTAGTTGAAAGGATTGATCCTTGGAAGAATTTTCTTGAGGACCTTCTAAAATTTCATCATCATTATCACAAACAATATTATCCTCCTTGGAGGGGTTAGTTTCATCAAACAAAACATGCATAGATTCTTCAATAGTCAAAGTTCTTTTGTTGTAAATTCTATATGCTTTACTAGAAAGTGAGTAACCAAGGAATATACCTTCATCGGATTTCTCATAAAACTTACCCAAATTATCTTTGTCATTGTTAAGGACAAAGCATTTACACCCAAAGATATGAAAGAAAGCAATATTTGGTTTTCTCCCTTTGAAAAGTTCATATGGAGTTTTCTTTAAGATTGGTCTAATGTTAACTCTATTGCTAACAAAACATGCCGTGCTCACCGCATCCGCCCAAAAGTATTTTGGAAGATTTGAGTCGTTAAGCATGGTTCTAGCAAGTTCCACAAGAGACCTATTCTTTCTTTCAACCACTCCATTTTGTTGTGGGGTCCTTGGTGCCGAGAAGTTGTGAGATATTCCATGTTCTCCACAGAATTCTTCAAATAGAGCATTTTGGAATTCTCCGCCATGGTCACTTCTTATTGAGGCAATTGTTAAACACTTCTCATTCTGAATTTGTTTAGCATACTTCTTGAACGCCTTGAATGCATCACTTTTCTGCACTAAAAAGAATGTCCAAGTATATCTAGAGAAATCGTCAACAATAACCAAAGCATATACATTACCTCTGAAACTCCTTGTTCTCGATGGACCAAATAGATCCATATGTAACAATTGTAGTGGCCTTGTAGTGGACACCACATTCTTAGATTTTAAAGTTGATCTAGTTTGTTTCCCTTTTTGACAAGCATCGCATAGTCTATCTTTGACGAAATTTCTCTTAGGCAATCCAATGACAAGATCATGCTTGATTAATTTATTCAAGTGTTTTATATGAATATGAGCAATTCTTTTGTGCCAAAGCCATGAATCATCGTTGTTCTCCATGAGACATTTAACCTTCAAAGATGGATCATCAAGGGAAATCATAAATATATTATTGACTCTTTTACCTTTAAGTATAACCTCATGAGTGACTTCGTCTTCTATCAAACATTCATCCTTGGTGAACTTGATTTTGAAGCCTTTGTCACAAAGTTGGCTAATACTTAGAAGATTGTGCTTTAGTCCTTCAACATAAAGAACATCTTCAATGGATGTGAAAGGTGGAGCACCAACTTTGCCTTTTCCTAGGATTCTTCCCTTATTATTGTCTCCAAAAGTGAGAAAACCCTTGGCCTTTAGCGCTAGATGTGAAAATTGGTTTATGTCTCCTGTCATATGCTTTGAACAACCACTATCAAGATACCAAAGATTGCATGTGGTCTTCAAGCGTACCTCATTGTTTTCATCATCGGAATTGTGTGAGGATATCAATGCTAGGTTTGCACTTTCATCACTATCGGAACCGGATGAGGAACTTATTTCATTGTCCTCCCATGCTACATAAGCCTTTTTGTTCTTGAATCCCTTCTTGCTTTTGAAGCCACCTTTCTTGGAGAGATTTGGACAATCTGGCTTAATATGACCTTGCTTACCACATTCATAACATGTGATTTCTTGTGTTGATGTGGAGCCTTCCTTTTTCTGAAAATGTTTCTTTCCTTTTGAATGAGAAAAAGGTTTGTCATTTCTACCGAAGAACTTACCAAGCCTTTTAATAAGAAGCATGATGTTTTCATCTTCTTCTGGATTGTTTTCCTTTTCAACTTCCTTGGAGTCTATCTTCAAAGCAATATTCTTGGATTTCTTCTCTTGATTTTCATGCTTTTCGAGTATTCCAAGTTTCGTTTCATATTCTTGAAGTTTTCCAAATAGAGTTGCGGATGTCATGTTGGAGAGACTTTTCTTTTCTGAAATTGCCGTTACCTTTGGTTGCCATTCCCTTGTTAAGGACTTAAGTACTTTCAGATTCAATTCATCATTTGTCAAAGTTTTACCAAGAGCACTTAGATGATTTGTCAAGTGCACAAATCTCTTTTGTAAGTCAAGAATGGATTCTCCGGGCTGCATTCGAAATAGTTCGTATTCTTGACTTAGGGTATTTAGCCTTGATCTTTTTACTTCAGCCGTTCCTTCATGAGTTTGTACCAAGGTATCCCATATTTCCTTTGATGTTTTGCATGTCGAGACACGGAAGAATTCGTCCATACTAAGTGCACCTTAAAGAAGGTTTATTGCCTTTTTGTCATAGAGAACTTTCTTTTTATCATCATCGTCCCATGCAGTTTTAGGCTTTGAAGAGCCAACACCATTGATTACCGTAACCGGGATAAATTGACCATTTTCGACGGCATCCCAAATTTCTTCTCCTTGTGCTTCTAGATGCGCCTTCATGCGTATTTTCCATAAGTCAAAATATTCATCACAGAATAGAGGAGGTTTGTTGTTACTACCACCATCTCTGAAAACGGGATTATGATTTGCGGAAGCCATTCTGGATCTTTTAGGAGCAGGTTACCTATCACCTGCTCTGATACCAATTGTAAGTACGAAGTGCGCCTAAGAGGGGGGGTGAATTAGGTACTTTTAAAAATTCTGGTTTTTAGTGATGATGGTTCTTATTTTTCTGGTTATAATTGAGTTTAGGAAAGCTTAAAAATGCAGAAAAATAAAGAGACACAGGCGATATATCCTGGTTCCCCTCACAGTCCGAAAGTACTCCAGTCCCCTTTCAACATGAAAGAGATTTCCTTATTGTGGCAAACTTACATAAGAACTACCAACCAAACCAAGAACAATCCTCTTGGACCAAGAACAATCCTCTTGGATTTTCACTAAGTTACCTATGAGAACAATCCTCTCAATGTAACTACACTTGTATCCAACAACTTGGAAAGACAAGATTTCAACAAAAACACTTAAACTTAATTCCAACAATCCTGGAAAATAAGTAAGTAAATATCAATTTGTGAGTTTGAGTGAGTAGAGTATATTGATCACTAAAGAGTGATTTTGACAATGTATAATCTTCTTCTTTCAATAATAATATTGTACAAAGACTCAAGATATATTTGCTCAAAGTTTTCTGTTTTAAAGTATGAAAATAAATGCAGAAAACTTATGCATGAAAATGAAGAATGCTTGAGTTTGTATTTTTAAAGTTCAGAAAACTATTATGAAAGAAGGTTTTTGATATGAATTTGAAATTGAAAATTTATATGTCCATAACACCCTTTTGAAACATCATGAAGATCTGGAAATGTATCATGAACAAATGCCAAGTTTGAGTGAAAAGATGTAATGAAAAGGCATGATTAAAAGGCATGAACAAAGCTGTAATTTTTCAAATTCGTGCAGTGTGTAATCGATTGCACCTTTAGTGTAATCGATTGCACAAGGTTTTCAACAGCTATATTTTCAAAATTTTAAGAGTGCAATCGATTGCATACAAAGTCAGTAGCAAAATTTAACTGAGTGCAATCGATTGCACCAACTATGTAATTGATTGCATGCTAAGACAGAATCAAATGTTTTGAAAATTTTAAGTGTGCAATCGATTGCACAAACTATGTAATCGATTGCATGCATATGAAAAATGAAAATTAATCTTTGAAAGGCTTGAGAATGATTTTTAAACATTTCTTTTTCATTTTTGAGCATCTATATCTTAAGATCAAAGAAGATAATATTATTGTACCTTCAAAAGATGTAGAGAGCTTTGATTGAAGATATTATCCTTAGATGCTTAGATGCTTGACCAAAGTCTTTGACTTCTTTTATAAGCCATAGTTTGTCTTCATCAAAACAAAAGCTTTATTTGAGAAGCTTGATTTCACATTTAGAATGTCCCTTAAACTCCAAAATGGAACTACCTACTCCTTAATAGTAGGATAGCGCTTTCTAAAGGAAAACAAACAGACTTTTTTCGAGTAGGTGGATAGTTCCTAGGTACTTACTCAAACAAACAAATTTCACACAAACACTTTCAAAACAGTTTTCAAAAACAACTTCATCACACTCTTGAGGACATATACAAGGGTTACCACGAAGTCAAACAAAAACTTTTCAAAACACACAAGCAATTTCAAAATGAACAAATACCTAAGAGCTCATGGAAAACCATGGATAGAAAGGGTGCTAACACCTTCCCTTTCTATAATCTACCCCCCGTACTCAAAAACTCTCGAAAAAAGGTTTTTACTGTTCTTTTCCCTTTCCTTTATTGGAGAAATAAAAGTCGGTGGCGACTCTTGCTTACCGCGACATTTGCAAATACAAAATGTAAACCAGTATAACAGTCAGTCCTGCCACTGTATCACAATTGGTAAGAAGTGTTATCTTTGGATGTAAAAGGGACGGGCGTGGGTCATCGTATAGTCCTGATAACAATGTTGTGAGGTATCTTAGCATTTCTCTTTGAGGTACTAAGATATCCCACATGCATAACATGACCATTTTTGTAAGGCAACAAGTGGAATTACCCTAAGGGTGCATGTGTGAATAGTGTGTTTGATTTGCATGCATTTAATCTTTGATTAGGGTTATCTACTTGTTGATTTTTTATCTTTCCATACAAACCCTAATTACTAGCATTTATATGAAAGCGATAAATTGCGGAAAGTAAAATTACTATGCTATTACATCATTAGGTGGATGGGGTATACAAATTTACAACTGAGGATTTGCAAGAAATTAAACCTAATTATCTATTACAACCATATTGAATAATGTACAAAAATGAAAATATAATGTGCAAAGATGTAAATGAAAAGAAAATGATTTTTGTTTGGATTTTTGAGAAAAGGGTTTTAACCTAATTATCTAAAAGAAAAAGATTAATTAAATTAAGAAAAATTAAGCCTAACCTAATTAAGAAAAGAAATTAAATTAGAAAGCATTTTTTAGGGTTTTTAAGAAAAGGTTTTTAGTTTAATAAAAATAACATGGAAATTAATTAATCAAAAGAAAACCTAAATTCTAAGTTGATTTTAATTAGAAAAGAAAATAACTAAACCTAAATCTAATTATTATTTAGAAAAATAAATTAAGTTTGTTTAAGAAAATATTTTTGTCTTTTGTTTTTATAAAGAAAATAAAAATATAAGTATGTAAATAATATTTTTTTGGATTTTTATTAATAAAAATAATAATAATAATAATAATAATAATAAATAAAATAAAATAAAAATGAAAATAAAGTCAGGAGGTGAAAAAGGGAATTTAGGGGTTTATTAGAAAAAACAGATTTTTTTAGGCCCACTAATGAGATTTTTGTAATAAAAAAAAAACAATAAAATAAAATAAAACTTGGGCCTGTGTGTGATAAGCAGGCATGGGGTGGTGCAACAAAATGGCAAGGCCCGGTAACTAAGCCCAGGTGCTGGTTGTTTGAAACAAAAAGAAAGAAAAATGTTGGAAATTAAAACAAAAGGCAGCGCTGAGACTTGAACCCATGACCCCTACCATACACGCGCGCTGCCTTTGCCACTGAGGTGGTTGTACATCCATTAACATAAGTGAAACAATAAATATATAACATAAATCCAGACCTATAAATGACTTCATCTTCAACCTCCAGCCATGATTCCTGTAACTTACTCATTTCTCAACAAAAATGAAAAATGTAAACATGAAAGTTGCTCCATTTTTCCATACGAATCCAACCATATAAATATCATAAGCTATAAATCAAAGATGAATAAGAATTTTTAAAAGTACCAAATTCTGACCTAACTTTTTTCAGAGATTCAAACCTAAAATTCTCTAAGCTTAATCAATATAAATGAAAACTATGGACATGTACAGTTTTAGGGCAATGATATCTACATTTTATCTTCACAAATGCAAGCTTAACAATGCCTAAATGAAAAGATAGAAGTTAAGAAAAGATACCTTAAAATTGGAAATCGTGAAATGAGTTTGAGTTAGTTTCAAGGAGTTGTGATGATCAGGTTAGCTTCCTCAGGTTCCTAGGAAGCTAAAGCAATGCTTAGCTTGAGCAATGGATGGCTGTGGCCTGGAGAAGTCAACTTGCATACTCTGTTTTTTGGTTATGGAGGTTGATGAAAATGGTGTTACATTTCTGGAACAAGGACATGGATGAACTATATTTGAGGTATAGAAGCTTTGCAAATGAATTTGAGGGAAAACGTACGAGGGAAATGAGAGATACAAGTTCAGGGTCAGAACTGTGTATCAATGGAGTTTTTTGTGCAATTTTTGGCTTTTGAGTGCTTGAGAGAGTTTCAGGATGTTTTTGCTCGTGTATTAGCTTGCAAATAGTTTCCTTATTTATAAGCAAATGGTTTTGATACTTGGAGTTGATCAAAATTCAAATTCACATGTTTAAGCTTAACATGTGATTTTCTTGACAAAACAAGTTTCCATGCCTTTATACTTGATATTGTAGAGTGGTTACACTTTAAACAAACTTGCTTATGACTTTGTAGATGGAGTGTGATAAGATGGAACAAGTGAGAGTCTCAAGAATCGACTTTGTGCATAAAGCTTTCTTTTCAAGAATGACAATGTTAACTTTCTTCCCAAAATGGAAAATTGACTTGGACAATGCTTAAACCACTTGGATCATAGCTCAAAAGTTTGTGTAATCCATTAATTATGGATAGATACACAAGTTAGAAGGCCTGCAAAGCAAGATTATTCAGCATAACATTGAGATTGGATTATGTGTTCATCAATGAAATGGCTTGTAATTCAAGTTAGAAACCATAACTTCTTGCTTTCGATTCTCCTAGCTCAAGTATGATCTTAATGAGTTCTTGGAATTTTGGAAATCTTGTCACATCCTCTACAACCCTCATGTTGGACATTTTTTAAAATTCAATTTGGAACTAGGTGAAAATTTTCCATGAAGTTAGGTCAAAACCCTGCCTAACTAGGGCAAAATTTCACTAAGTCTTTTAAGTTTCATGAACATGTCTACAAAATCATAACTTGAAATATAAGCATTTCTAGGAAAATTTATGCACTACAATGTTTTAGATCTCATTGAGATCTACAACTTTCATGTTTGAAGTTTCCCTGGAATCACCTTGCATCATGGTGGAAATTTGGCACAAAGTTATGAAAAAAACATGAATTTTTAACACTTAGAAAAATTCCAAGTCTTGGAAATTTTGACTTTTCAAAGATGAATTTTGACTTTTTGATTTCTTGATGAACAAGTTTCATATTTTTACATGTCTTGATGAATTTTAATCTTTGAAACTTGATTTTGATCAAAAAGTCAAAGTTTGACTTTTCAATGTACAATTGACTTTTCATCAGTTGACTGAAATTCAACTATCAATCAATTGATCTTGAGAAATGTTTTGAGTCATGGCATTAGGTAAAAGTGGTGCATTTGAATCCTTGAGATCATGTCTTAAACCAATAAGTTAGTTGTTAGGTCAAAAGTCAAAAATTGAACCTCCTCAGTCAAAACCCTAATTTTGACCATATTGCCCTTTTGATGATCTGATCAAATTTCTTGAGGAATTATGATCCAAACTTGATCAATTGACATATATGAGTTCATGATGTTGATATGGATACAAAGTTATGAAGTTTGACTGTAAATTGACCATATTTGACTTTTTCCCCAATACAACTGATTTTAGGTCAACTGATCAATTGACTAAGCAAAAATGTGATCCAAGACTTGAAACTTGACATGAGCAATCTTGAGGGTCCAAAATGATTCATTAAAGTCAATTGAGGCATTAAAAGTCCATTTGTCCTTGTGAAAACTCAAACCCTAATTTAAGTCATCAATGCTTAAGGAGGTGTCTTGAGTTGATCAATCCTCGTGCAGTCTTGAATCAATGGAGATCTTGTGAGAGATTTCTTGAGAAATGAGAGGGCAAATTTTTGGGTACAACAATAAGGAAAGCGGTACATTATGGAATTTAAATGTCCTACGCTATTACAACGCTTTGGAAATGGGGGTACAATTTTATGGATAAGGGGAAGAAAGCAATAAAGTCTAATTATGTATTACAAACCATTGAATATGAATAATAATAAAATGCACAAAATATAAAGATGAAGAAGAAAAAATATTTTTTTTGTGGTTTTTTGATGGAGTGGGTTTTATAATTAACCTAATCAAACTAATTAATTTTAACTACAAGATAAGTTAGCTAATTATTTAACAAAACCTAAAAATCTAAATTACTTTAAAAGAGGAATTAATTGTTAGAAAACATTTTGAGGTTTCATTTAGAAAAATATTTGAAGTATAAAACTTAATTTTAATTAATTAAATCAAGGTGATTGAACTAAAACAATTTTAATTATCAATACTTAAATTAATTAATTAGAAAACTAAATAATTTTTTTATGATTTTTGTTGTTTTGATTTTTTAAAAAGAAAATGATTAAAAGAAAATAATTAAAATAGAAATAAAATAAAAAATAGTTGGGTCAGTATTGTAAAAGAAAACAGGGGGTGTTAATAAAAGTCCATGCCCAAGAAGGTCTTTTTTGTTTGAGTTAGAAAATAAAATAAAAATGATGGGCCTAAGTATAACAAGTAAAACAGATGGGGGGGTATGGCGAAAATTCAGTCAAGGCCCAGACACAAAGGTCAAGTGCCTGTATTGATCCAGTGTTAATGGCTTCAAAGGGTCCATGTTGCACATGTGAATCTGGAGCATTTGGTTTGAATTGATGAATATCTAACGGTGTTGATGTGAGGCTCATGATAGGCAAGCATGGCTTGCTTGCATTGAATCTGTAAGAACAAAATAAGTGAAAAACAAAAGGGTACCATTGGGAATCGAACCCAGGTCCCTAGTAACAAGTGACTTAGCATGCGCTTCTTTACCACTGGGGCGGCTGTTACATCCGGTGATAAAACAACAATCAATAAATATATTATAAACTCAACCCTGGATATGACTTCATGTTCTTCCTCGCGCCAGCAACTTCATCAACATTTTGGAATTTTCAAACTTGCTCATTTCTCAACCATTTTCAAAAGTGTAAACATGAAACTTGCTTGTTTTTTCATCACAAATCCAACCATGTAAATAACTTAAGCTAACTCTCAAAGATAAACACAAATTTCTGATGCTACCAAAATAAACCCTAATTTTTTCCAGAAAGCTCAACTTCAAAATTCGCATCACTCAGGCAATATAAATGAAAACTAAAGGCATGGTTAGCTTCAAGGCAATGATGTCTACATTTTTCATTCACAAAATAATCATTAATGATGCTTGTATAGGAAGTTAAAAGTTGAGAAAACTTACCTCAAAACTGAAAATCGTGTTTGAAGTTGAAGCACTCCTGGAGGTGTTGTGATGATCTGGATAACTTCACTGAACTCCCAGGAAGCTATTGCAATGCTTACTTTGGATTGAGAGTGGATGGATTCTTCTGGAGAATTCAAGTTGCAGGTTGCTGTTTTTGGAAATGGAGGATGATAGAGATGGTGTTACAGTTGCGTAGCAAGTGTTTGGATATCATATATATGAGTTGTAGAAACTTTGTGATTGATTAAAAGTGAAAATGCACGAAGGGGGTTTGGTGTTTGATATGCAAGGTCAGAAATCACATGTAATGGAGTTTTTTATGCAAGTTCTGATTTGAGGGAGTTTGGGGGGGGGGGGGGGGTGGGGTAGAGGGCTTGTCAATTTGTGTGTTAGATTGCAAATGATTTCTCTATTTATAGAGGAAAGGTTTTGAAGGCTGGGAGGGCTTGGTTTACAAAGTCACATGTTATGGCTAAGTTGGATTGTACATGAAGCAAGCTTTGAAATTCATGGTTTCAATGTGAAGTACAAGCATGGTCTAAGTGGTTAGAGGCTCTAGATAAGTTGCTTCTGGTTTTGACATTGTGTATGTTCAGAAGAAACAACTACAAGGCTCAAGGAGAGTGGATTTTGTGATTAAAGTCACTTTTCCAAAATGGAAGTGTGAACTTTGTTCCATTAGTGGCAAAATGGTTTAGATAATGGCTCAATCACTTGGATAATGGCTCAATCAGTTGTGTAAACATTTAATTATGGATTGATTTTCAAGTTAGAAGCACGCAAAGCAATATTTATGCAGCATGGCTTGAGATTGGATCATGTGTTCTTCATGTAAATGACCTATAATTCAAGAATGGATGCCCAACTTCATCTCTTCGAATCTCTTTGTTGAAGCATGATCTCTTCAAGTTCTTTGACATTTTGGAAATCTTGAAACATTGTCTACAACCTTCATTTTGACCACTTTGGCTAAATCAACTTGGAACTTGGTGAAAAATTGTCAAGAAGTTGGGACAAAAATCTGACCAAACTTGTTAAAAATTTCACTAAGTGTTTTGTTAAAAATGTCATAACTTCATGGGCCTATATCTCCTAATCCAAGCATTTTTTGGACATCAACCCTCAAGTACAAAGTTGTAGAATTCATCATGCTCTATAACTTTCATGTTGAAAGTTTTCTTTGAATCATCTTGCATCTTGGTGAAAATGGCCATGAAGTAGTGAATTTAATAAGGATAAAAACACTTAGAATTTTTATAAGTCTTGGAAATCTTGACTTTTTATTGACTTTTCTTGAATTTCTTGATGATCAAGTTTGATATTTTTGAATGTCTTGATCTTTAAAATTCAATGTTGACCAAAAAGTCAAAGTTTGACTTTTGTGTGTCAGTTGACTTTTCATTAGTTGATCCAAATTTCAACTATCAATCACTTGATCTTTGAGGATGTTGTGAACCATGCAATTAGTCCATCTCCGAAGTCGGGCATAGACTTAGTCTGATTTTCTTATCAACAGTTATCTTGGATGGAATCTATAAGTCCATCTCCGAAGACTCTTCATCACTTCTCCAAATGGAATCTTTAAGTCCATTCACGGTATAATTAATCAACAATGTTACTTGGTGCATGTGCCAGTGCAAATTTCTGGGCACTTAAGTGTTCAATCATCTTCTACCTTCAAGTCACGAATGGCGAACATGCCAATCTAACTCTTCAGGTTTAAGAAGATTGAACAGGGGAAGTTGTTGTACCCCAAAATTTTCCCTCCCAGTTTTGAAGACAGTTAATTCAAGACACACCATCATGCTCATAAAGGTCTCAAGTACTCAAGGCTACTCAAGGGTTGACCAGTCAATTCTCCTCCTAAGCAATGGGTCAACAACTAGGGTTTTGTGTTTATCAAGTAAGCTTAATTTGAAAAGGTCTCAAGTGGTTTCCATGGTTCTCCATAGATCTTCAATAATGTTTATATCAAGTTTCAAGTCTTACATCACAAGTTTGCCCATTCAATGGCTCAGATGATTGAAAATCAATTGTATTGGGTAAAAAGTCAACTATGGTTAACATACAGTCAAACTTCAAGATTTTTGGTCAACATCAACATTTTGTAGTGATAATCATCATTTGATCAAGGGTTGATCACGATTCCTCAAAGAAAGTCCTTAAATCATCAAAAGTCAAAAGGTTCTAAATTAGGATTTCCTTAGGAGGAGTCAACTGAACTTTGACCGAGCATAAATTTCACATGCTTCATTAACTTTTCCCCAACCAAATCCCATTTTGAAGAAAATTAAATTCTCTACAACTTTGTATCTGTATGCTCAAGTCCAAAAAGTGTTTCATTTGAGAGATATGAGCCAATACATTACAGGTCATTTCAAAAGTCAACAAAAATATACTTTTTGTCAAGGCAACTTACATCAAGATGAATTCTCCAAATACAAATATTATCAAAAGAGAAATCGAAGAGGACATCTTGAGCTTTCCAAAAAGTCTAAGATCACCTTCAAAAGATGAAAATTGAGAGAGTTGTGACCATTACAAGTTGGGAAATTTTGGTAAGATGCATGAAATGCAAAGTGGGCAAACTTGAAATTCTAGACTAATGGGCCTAACTTTTGATTTTCAAACATGTTCATAATGTGTTAGAGGACCTAAAAATCTATTCATATATATTTTTAATGATTTTTATTTCTTTTATTTAAATTTTTATTCATTTAAATGCAAGTAAATCAAATAAAATACAAAATCATTGGGCTAAGGCAATTTCAATCACATGGAGGCCCAAGAACACATGATAAACATGCCAAAATCGTGAGAGACCTATATGGAAGCATATCTTCATTATTTTAGAAAGTTTTCAAATGATTTTTGAAAATAATTCATGCCATGATGGTACAAGATTCTTGCCATGTTTGTTTGACATATTTCCTCCTCTATATAAGCACAACTAATACCAATGACAAACACAAAAAAACTGCTCCCAAAAAAAACACTCCAAAATTTCCAAAATTCTCAAAATTAGGGCAAGCTGTAAACTCTAGTTGCAGCCACGATCAAAACAAACCAGCCTTTCCATTCACTTCCAGGAGCATTATAGGGTAAGTTTGAATCATTTGTAATGATCCAAAGAGCATGAAATGAGCATACATGCTACGCCGCTTTTCTTAATTTCTTGCAAATTCTTTTTTTTTTTGTTTTCATTTTATTTTATTGCATACTACCACCACTAATAATCTTCTGAGATACAACAATGCAGGATATATTTTTGCTATTATTTTCCAATCTTTGCAGGTTTATCATATAATGATCAAATCCCATTTTTCAAGCACCAAGCGCGCATGGTTCAGATAGCAAAAGATGGAGATTGTACATAGAAGGGTGTGGATTCAAACCCCAGCGCCTGCACCTTTCTTTTCTTCTTTTCAATACTTTTTAAAACTTTTCTATTTTTCTTTTTCATTTTGTCTAATTAATTTAATTTTTTTTTTAATAATTTTATTTAATCAATAAAATCACAAAAAATATAATAAAATCAGAACTAGACTTTTAATAGGTTAATTTAATTTCTAGATAATATTTTTCTTAATTAATTAATTAGACATAGGTTTCTTTTTATAATTAATTAAATATTTAATTTAGGTTTAAAGTCTATTTATTTTATAATTCAAATCAAACAAAAAATGCACAAAAAAATTAATTTCTAATCTTTTAGATGTTAAGATTTTAAAAATAATTTTGCGAATATTTTGTATTTATTTTTGCTATTTATTTTATTAGAAACAAATGTATAGGTCACATACATTTTCTTGTAATAGTTTAGCGTTTAAACTCCCGCAAAGTTGTAAATATTATAAATCTTCCAAAGTCATGTAATAGCCGTAGGTCTTTACTTTCCCACATTTTATTTTCTTGCGCCTATATTTTGTATGCCTTGTATGTATACATAACTGTTAGCTAAATAGGATTGTATGGCAAGATAATAATCAAACGTTAGAAAACCCTAATCTAAATTAAATATAATTGAACCAAATCATTATTCACACATGCACCTCTAGGGTGACTCCACTTGTTGCCTTTGGATAAAACAGTCATGTCCCTCGAACGTGAGACGCTTTAGCAAAGACCCTCGTTAAAAGATCGTAGTCCCTCGATGACCCTTCGATGCTGCCTCAGTAAACGATCTTAGTCCCTTACGATAAAATTGCTAAAGCGTCTTACAAGTTGCCTTTATGACTTTGCGATGACCCGTGCCTGTTCCTCAAACATCCAACGATAGGGATTCCTACGAACTAATGGTGGGATAACACTATCTAAAGGAAGAGGAAAATAACGTGAAAGAATTTTGAGTGGCTAGATAGCTCGTAGTCGCTTGCTCATCAACAAAAAACACATTTTACACAAACTACTTCTTTCTAAAATATTTTCAAAACAAACACTTTGTATGCGTTCTCAACGATACGAGAATCATTACAAGTTTGCCACACTTAGGCATT
This sequence comes from Vicia faba, assembly GCA_948472305.1. Taxonomy (NCBI): domain Eukaryota; kingdom Viridiplantae; phylum Streptophyta; class Magnoliopsida; order Fabales; family Fabaceae; genus Vicia; species Vicia faba. The sequence continues at coordinate 1,647,393,920 of OX451737.1, read as the reverse complement.
TTTCAAAATATTTTCAAAACTTACACATTCATAAAGCATTTTCAAAAGTGAGCTAGCGATTAAGAGCCCGTAGATAACTACGGATGAAAAGGGTGCTAACACTTTCCCTTTTCATAACCTACCCCCCTTACTTAGAAAAATTCTCAAAGGTCTTTCCTGTTCTTTTCACCCTTTCCTTTATTGGATAAAAGAAAAGTTGGTGGCAACTCTTGCTATTCGCAACATTTAGGATAAAATGTGAAACTAAAAGTCAGTTCTCCCACTGTATTACAGATGGCATCTTTGAGGTGGACACAGTCTTCAGTCAGGTGCCCGTGACTTCGATGGTACTGACAGTATTTACTCCTGTCAGCTCCGAGCTTTGTAGGAGAAGATCGAGGATGTTTGACGCTGCCGTTATTGAAGTCGGTATTAGCGTACTCTTCCAGGATACGCTTGCAGGAAGCGGTCAGCGAAGTTTATTCAGTGAATCGGCCTATGGGTCCTTTATGCTCGCGGGGATTACGCGGTTTATCCTCCCTTCTATTCTCGCCTGTTCGTCGATGATGGCATGTGTCCTGGTGTCATAGGGTGTTGGTCGATCCGCGATTCCTTGGATCACGGGCTCTGTTGGCCGCTTCCTTCTCCTTGTAGTCCATATAGGCCCTAACTTTTTTGATGAGAACATCGAAAGTCCAAGGTGGTTCGATGTCGAAGGCCTTCCTGAACTTTGTGCCCGGGGGAAGTCCTCTCTCTCTCTCTCGAGCAAATATCTCTTCATGTGATCGGTGCACGGGACCTGAATGGCCTTGCAGTTGAATCGATCGATGTATTCCCTGAGGGTTTCGTTGCTTCTTTGGATGATAGCCTCAAGGGTGGCCTCAGTCTTCGGGTGTCGATGAGACGTTGTAAAGGAGCTAATGAACTGGCTCTTTAGGTTCCTCTAGGAAGTGATTGACCCTAAGGGAGATTCTTATACCATTCCATTGCAGTCTTTCTCAATATCATGGGGAACAATCAACATTTGATTGGTCCCGCGATGTTATAATAGTGAATCATTGCTTTGAACTCGTCGATATGGTCTACTGGGTCAACAATGTCGTCATATTCCTTCAGTTGGGGAGGCTTCTCCATTCCCATGGGAATGGGCGCCTCCATGAATTCTTGTGATAAAGGACCATGGGGGTTGTCTTCGTCGCTCCTGTAGAGGGGTTGTAGTGGCGGTAGTAGTGATGTCCTTGGCCTCGGGGAGGATCCCTTGGTCGAGGATGCACTTCCACGTTGCCCTTGTTTCTATTTTCAGGGGATCATTGTTCCCTGCACGGGGGGTGAGGTTGCGTCTCCCAGTAGCCTCGAGCATGGTTCTCTCTAACATGAGGCGTCAGCCAGTCTGTCGGGGAGAGAGGCTTCACGACCTGTCCCGTCTGTGTCTCCGTGGGGGAGATTGAAGACGGTCTTTGTTATGACGAGGAGGTGGAGTGTTAGATCTTCTGTGTCTTCTGGGGGCTCGACGAGAGTCCTCGAGCACCCTTAGTCGCTCACCTTGCAAGAAGATTCAGTAATTTGTCTGGTTAATGGCCGTGAACAGAGCCTTTGTCGTGGCATCAGCGCCCGTGGGGACAGAGACCTCTTGGAAAATGTTTGGCTCGTAGTTCTAGGGTAGATGGGCACCCACATGTGGACGAGAGTAGGATGATGAAGAGGCAGTCATGCCATCTCTGTAATTCTGTACGAGGCCGGCCATGTCGACGTCATTCCCGTTGTTGTTGTTGCCCATGTTGTTGACGATGTTGTTGTTGTTGGGATCGACAAGATGGGTGTCTAGGTTGTTGTTGTTGGAAGCTGGTTCGACCATGACAATCAAAAGAGTTTTGAGAATTTATTTAGTCTTGGGTAAACGAAAGACGGGGAAGCTTGTTTCCCACAGACGACGCCACTGGTCGTACCAGACCAGAATGGATTGTCAAGGCCTACGAGTTGTAAGTTGAGCAACAACTGGAGATGAGTTGGGAGGTACCGGCAAGACAGTCTGATGCTAAAGTAAGATTCAAGAAGAGTGTTAGCAAGTATGAGAGTGTGAGTATGAAAGAATGAATACCTGACCCTCTCAAGAGAGAGGGTATATATATAGCGAGAGAGAGAGAGAGGGATGTGTACTGATAGTGTAAAATAATTTTACATGTTAAGTGACAAGTCATACTGTTATTTTTAAATAAATTATATGACATGACTAAATAATAAATTTTTATTGGATGACCATGTCAAATCATTTTATACTGTCAATACACTACCTTTTAAAAATTGTGACTTTTATACTCTATAACATAGGCAATTTCAGACCCATCACATACCTTTCAGATCAATCAAACGATCTCCAGTATGATAAACCACATTTCACGTAAAGCAATTATAATCGTCTGTGTTATATGAAGAGAAGAAAGCTCCATTTTAAAGGTAATTCAATTCTATCTCTACCATTCACTATTCCTTATTGTCTTACTGAGTTTGTCATTGAGTTTGTTGTTAGAGTGTTAATCTTTCAGACACACTATCACGTCTCCATAATGGAAAACTCAGTGCACCACATTGTAGTCTAATCACCCATCCATCTCATATTTTTTGTTTTCTCGCTGAATAATGGCGTTGTATGTGAGAACTCGAAGTTCACATTGTGAACCTTAGTCTCGATTAGGGAAAAATTGTTTTGGGCTGGCCAGAATAATTACATATTACTTGAGAATCAAAATTAAGGATAATTTATGTGAAAAACTCGCACAATTCAACACAATGAAGCGCCTTTTCTAAAAGACAGAGTCGTGAAGGTTCTCACACCCAAAACGGACAACATCTCATATATGCAGTGATGTGGACTCGAAGTTATCCAGAATAATTATATTTCAAGAGTTGTTACAAGATGTTACAAGATTAATTACAAAAAAAAATAACATTCAAAATTTATCGGAACATCTTCTATTTTCTATCAAAGTTTTTTTCAATTTCTTCTTCATTCAATATATGAATCTCACAAATGCAAAATGTTTAAAGTATTTTTCAATTCTTTTTTTTTTTTTTGGTTGAGTAGTCTAATAGCTGAAATTCACCTAATTAAAGATGAACAAGTAGGATGTTGTAGATTGAATAATCTAATAGCTGGATTTCACCTAATTAAAGATGAATAATTTATATATATATATATATATATATATATATATATATATATATATATATATATATATATATATATATATATATATATATATATATATATATATATATATATATATATATATATATATATATATATATATATATATATATATATATATATATATATATATATATATATATATATATATATATATATATATATATATATATATATATATACCAAATGTTTTCCAATTATGAGAACAATAAATTCTAAAAATATCCCTCTTTGCATCTTTAAGAACAACAATATCGACATTTTTTTTCTTGTTTATAATCTATTCCAATGTAATTGTTTCAGAATTATTTGAATAATTAATTGTGTAAAAATGTTCATTAACTTGTTACTATTGTTCTCACATAAAGAGATATTTTTTCTCAATTAAGTTGGATTAAAAATACAGGAAAATGTTAAGGTGCTTTAAGGTGTTTCAAAAATACAAGTTAATAAATTATTTATAATTTTTTTTTTAAACCGTATATTTAATATTTTAAAACTTTAAATATGATTTTATTATATTTAAATTTTTTTTTAATTATAATAATATTAACATAAAAAATATATTACTAATAAATATATGGTATTTCGGAGATCTATTTTAAAATATTTAATTAATTATATAAATATTTTAAAAATGTAAATGTGTTATTTAAATAATTAGAAATTGTATAATAATATATAAAAACTTAGTAGGGTTCATTTATAGAATCAAAGTGAATTCTTTGAATGTAGATGTCCAAAAAAAAATTTCCTTGGGACTCAACTCAACGTCTCCACCTCTCTCGATTTCGTACCCAAAAAAGACTGAAAATTTCTTTTATATGTGATAGCCCCCCTAAACACACTGCATTTTTTTTTTGAAAACGCAAGAACAACATGCATTTTTAAAATGGTTTTAAGCCAAATTAACACAAGCAACACTTGAATTCAAGCTTAGCTCGGTAGACTGAGCCATTAGTAATAACATGGTCATTTTTTCCAATAAATTGTGTTAAACGGTCAACATGTAGTTCAACTAATGTAAAAAAAAAAAAAAAAATTCTACATAGTTTGGTTATGGAGAAATAAAGTACAAGCAATGATTTACTATAAAGATTTACAAAATTCCAACTATATCCAATATCTTACCCAAATTTACTAAAGTTCCAACAATGCATCACTTTAAAGTTAAGAAAAAGTTCCAAATCCTACAACACTAGTCTTCCAATGTCCAAAAAAACTAGGGTAATAGCATTATTGCATGCATTGACAAATGCATATCACAAAGACAGCATTAATATGCAAGTACCAAGGTATCCAGTACACCTTTGTATAGCCAAACAATCAACTAATTCTTTTACTTTCCTTTGGCCATAATGATTTCTAGGTTCATTCACTAAAATGGAAGAAAATAGGGTTGTTGTTTTTCTCATTTGGTTCCTCAATTCAATGTCACGGGTGATTCTTGTTATTTTACACTTACTCTAACCCATGTGCTCTTTATTAAAGGCCACCAAAGTCCAAAATACTGACACTTTTTTCTCCAAACACTCTTTGGGACAGAAGGGATACTCAAACTAGTTTCAATATGGGAACAAAAGACACAATGGTAACTTAAAGGTACGTGATTATGACATGCATGTGAGATTCTTATATATATTTTCTAAAATTTAAAAATACAACCTTCTATTATCTTAAATTCATTAAAAAACATTTTTTCTGTTTATTTTTATTTGTCATGCAATTTTTTTTTATTTTGAATATTTTTATATTTTAATACCATATTAATTATTATTATTTTGTTAATAATAATTTTAGGTATTGATTGAAAAGGAAAAAAAATAGAATTAGATAATTAATAATTAATAAAAATTATAAGAAACATCAAATAACAATTTTTTTTAATTTTTTAATTAGATATAAGTTAAATCTAATATGACAACTAAAACTCAATTTAATTAAATAGGGGGTGGCTGAGGTAACTCAATTAATATTTAATTAAATAGTTTTATTATTTTTATAATATATTAATGTAAATAAATTGCAGATACTTATAAATCAATAATATTTAAAAAGTATTGATAAAATATATTGAATAGATGATAAACTAGTTTATAAACATTTGATAAACTAATTGATTACATTTAATAATTAGTAAAATTAATTATTAAACTAATTTATAAATATAAAAGGATATAAAAATGATATAGTTAATTTTTTTTCTTAACATATTGAATAGGTGATAAACTATTTTATAAATATTTAATTAACTAATTGGTTGCATTTAATTATTAGTAAAATCAATTATTGAACAAATTTATAAATATAAAATGATATAAAAAATATATTTAACAATTTTTTTTAAAATTAAGATAACTTAGATAAAATTAAAAAAAACAATAAATTTAATAAAGTTGTAAAAAAATGTTAGATACTAATAAAAATAAGTTATAAATTTGTGGTATAACAACAATTATCAAATATTTTTATTATTATATAAACTTATAAAATACAAAATATTATTATTATGTTTCTCAAACATATCCTAAAATCCTAAAATGGAAGAGATGATATATTCTATATTATTTAATGTGTATATTTCAGATAGTTGAGCTGTTGTTATTATCTTTTGTTTAGATTTATTATTATCATGAGGTTAAAATACAATAAATATATATAGTAAGAATCTTTTCAACAATGACACATTTAAAAAACAATTGAGGCAACTTTTGTCAATCTATGTCCAAGATGCTTTTTCTTTTCTTCTGAATTATGATGTAGCACTGGTCCCTCTCTGTCTTTTCTTTAAACTATTTGATGACAAGATTCTTTGTTTATATGTATGTCAAGATTTTTATCTAAAGAATACTCATAGTATGATACAGATATACTACATTTTTTCAGTTGGAACAAGCAACAACTGAAGAATCTTATTTCTCTTTTATCCCTCTGCATTAACAGATCACAAGAGTGCCAAGTTGAGAATCTTAAATCACACTTTTTCTGCTATGTGTATTGAAGCCAAAAACATATAATATATGTATTAATTGGTTTCAACTTTCACTCATGTAAAAACAGCAACAAAAAAATTATAACTAATTTATTTTAAATTATTTTTCACTCATGATATAATATGTCAAAAAACATAATAGAAATAAAACCTATGATAAATTGTCTTTATAAGCTTGTTGAGTTATGGAGTGATATTAAGTGGAGCAATGATATAGAAATTTGTGTGGAAAATAATGCATTTCAAAACAAGTTGCATTTTTAATTAAAGGAGGCCCCTAATTTTTTTAGTGGAGTGTTATCTTTCTTTATTGTGATTATTATTGCATATTACTACTCCATTATTGTAGGTTAATGATAAGTGTATAGATTATTATCTTCATGATCAATTGATTGTTTTATAGACCATATAGGGGGTCGTTTTATTGTCAAGATAAAAATTGAATGGTCAAGGTATGGTGATGGATGTAATCACCTTTTTAAAAGTTTATTCTAGACACAACTCATATGACTTGATTGCAATTAGGATTTTTCAATTCAAAGCTCTTATTTTCAATTCTTTAGGGAGCTGGCAGCATAGTTTCTCTAATTTCAATCTAAGCTCTTCATATATTTTCAGAGAAATTTTATACAATTTATCATTTTTTTTGGTAGAGATAATCAGTCTGTTTATTTTAACTTTAAAAAAAAAAGGTTTTTTTTTATATATTTTTAAAACTAATTTATATATATTTTTTAAATAGTAAAAGTTTTTTTAATTCACTTTTTATAAATTAAAATATTAATTTTCACATCTAACAACATAATTATATATTATTGAAAATTAAAATTACATAATTTTTTAAAAGTATATTTAAAAAAAATGATTTTTATAAAAAATATTTAAATAACTTAAATTTAAATAAAGTTTTTTTAAATATTGATATAAAAAATAATAAAAGAAAAAATATTTATTTTTAATCAAAAGGTGGGACAAGACCCTTGACATAAAAGAAAAATAAATACAAAAATGAGATGGACAAATATCAAAACCTCAAACCTAATAAATTTTAAAACGAAAACCTAGTTATATTGAATTCCAAAGCTATATTAGAATGTAATCTGTCCCACGTATATTTAATAATTATTAAATCTAAATTAGTTAATTTATCTATAGAGTGATTATCTTCTTTGTAAATGTAAGTAATTAAAAAAAGAATGTTAAAGTGTTTACGTACATGCGTCTCACCTATTTCTCAGCTTTTAAAGAACCACAAAAAATTTAATAAAAACGAGCACCGCAAGTTTTAAATATGTCTCCAACCACAGTCGATTTCAATTTTGATTTAAAGCATATTCCATCCCTAAAAAATATATAAAATATCTTAAATATAAATAAGTTTTTTTTTAATTTTGATATAAAAATAATAATAACAGAACAAAATATCTAAAATAATATTTTATAAAAAATTATAAATTTTTAATAAAAATATATAATATTATAAATTAATTTAAAAATAAAAATCAAAACAAACAGCCCAAAATTACAAATTAAAACTGATTTAGTTTTTTTATTAATAAAATACATTCATTCAAATTAAAAATTACATCGATCATTATAAATTTAAAATTATTAAAAATCAAATAAAGATAAATATACAAATAATCATACAGCATTTAGGTTAATAATATATAATAACAACATAAAAGTATCTAAAAAAATAAGACAAAATTAAAATAATTGAAATATTATACTTAGATTTAGTTTGTTAAACGGACTTGTGCCTCATCCTACATATTACTCTCATTAAAGTCTCTTTAAACAATTAGGATAAGCATGTTGTATTAAGTTAGACATTAATAATATGCTACTTAAAAATATGTTCTTCATAATTACGCATACTCTCTCTGTAAAAACTCTAGTATAAAACAATCAATATACCAGTCACATAACAACATTTAAAAGCTTCTTCTAACATTAATTTAAAAAAAGTAATATTATTTTAGGAAAGTAAATGATACATTTTGTTTAGGAATGAAAAGATGCTTTTTTTTTGCTATGAAAATATACTTTCTTTTTTGCAATGAAAAGATACGGTTGTTTGATTAAAAATAAGCCTTTCTATCTAGCCAGTACACCACATAAATAACACTTTCAGCTCTGGCGATTCTCTTTTCTATTCCAATGCTCAAATTGTCACATCAAAACTAAATATATACAAATAAGAATGAGTTATATGTGTTAGTTAGTTAATTATTGTTATATGATTATTTAGGCTTTTAGCATGTATTTTGGATTTGGGCTCTTTTGCCTATATAAAGGGTTGTTGTGTTTGTAATCATAGAGCAAGAAGTAGCAATAACAAATTCAGTTAGAAAATTAGTTACACTTAACTAACTCAAAATTCTTTCTCTCTTCTTCTTCTTCTTTTTCCACCAAAATCATCTTTCTTGAATCCTTTGTTCCAACAAATTGATATCAAAAGCTTGTTTGCGATTCAGAGTGAATCTAATGGCAAACGGATCAACAACATCAACACAATTTCCAGCAAATCTACCAGTTTTCAAAGGTGAAAACTATCAACGATGGGTGACACAAATGAAGGTTATTTTCAGATTTCAAGATGTTGTAGAAATCTTGAATGATGAAATATCACAACTGGAAGTGAATGCTACTGAAGCCCAGACAGCAGCGCACAAAGATCAGAGGAAGAAAGATGGCAAGGCGTTGTTCTTGATTCACTAGTGTGTGGATTGTGATGTATTTGAGAAGATAATCGAAGAAGAAACAACAAAAGGAGCTTGGGAAAAGCTGAAATCCTTGTATGGTGGAGATGAGAAACTGAAGAAGGTGAAGTTGCAGACCTTGAGGAAGCAGTATGAGATGCTTCAGATGAAAGGGGATGAATCTGTTTCTGCATATTTCTCAAGAGTTGTGACGCTAACAAACCAGATGAAGGCATGTGGTGAAGTGCTAACGGATCTACAAAAGATAAAAAAGGTATTGAGATCTTTAATTGCAAACTTTGATTACTTTGTTGTGACAATTGAAGAGGCCAAGAATCTTTCTGAGATGAAGTTGGAAGAAATTCAAGCTTCTTTGGAGGCTCATGAAATGAGGCTGCAGCAAAGAAACTCAGAAAGGGAGAAAGCAGCTGAGCAAGCATTGCAATCAAGATTCAGCAACAAAGCTGGAAAAGAGAAATCGAAGCAGCCAAAGAATCTTGTTGGTGATGAGAAGTCAAGCAAGAATACTGATTCGAAAGGAGTGGGTAACAAGTATTCTGGGAAGATAGTTGACACGAAAGAGGTACAATGTTACAATTGTCAAGGTTTGGGCCACTATGCTAGAGACTGTCGAAGAAAGAAAGCTGCAAAGTTGAAAGATAGTGATGAAGCTCAATCAATATGCACGAGCTGGCAGTAGTGATTCTGATGATGTGTTGTTGCTGGTGAACACTCAATCGAACACTGAAAAAAACAACATGTGGTATCTAGATTCAGGATGTAGCAACCATATGACTGGCAATAAAAACTGGTTTACCAAGTTAGATGAGTCAGTCGAAAAGGTGATAAAGTTTGCAGATGGCAGGCATATCAAATCAGGTGATAAATGAGATATTTCGATTATCAGAAAAGATGGTCGAAAGGCTACTATCATTGAAGTTCTATATGTACCTTCGATGACAAGTAACTTGATAAGTGTAGGTCAATTACTTGTAAAAGGCTTCAATATGAAGTTGGAGAATAATCAAATGAAGGTATATAGGGTTGATGGGAGGCTAATCATGAAAGCACCATTGGCAGAGAACAAAACCTTCAAAGTAGAACTTAACACATCAGATAACAAATGTCTTGCTTCAACTACAGAAGAAGACAAGAACTGGCTATGGCATCACAGGTATGGACATCTAAACTTCAAGAGTTTATGTATGCTCAATCAGAAAAGAATGGTGCTTGGGTTGCCGTATGTGAAGGAACCAAAGCAGGTATGTGAGGAATGTTGTAAAGCTAAATAGGCAAGGAAGGCATTCAAACGTGACTTGCCTATAAGATCAAGGAAAAAACTGGAGCTGGTTCATTCACATGTGTGTGGACCCATTGAAGTAAAGTCCAATGGAGGTAACATGTATTTCCTTACTTTCATTGATAAATTCACCAGACATATGTGGATTTACCTTATTGAAAGAAAGAGTGAGGTATTCACACAGTTCAAGAAGTTCAAGTTGCATGCTGAGAAAGAAAGTGGCTACAAATTGAAGAAGTTAAGAACTGATGGTGCTGGTGAATATACTTCTGCTGAATTTTCCAGATTTTGCAATGAGGAAGGTATATAGCATGAGGTTGTTGTACCCTATACGTCTCAGCATAATGGCATAGCTGAGAGAAAGAATAGAAGTGTACTGAACATGATAAGATGTATGTTGAAAGCTAAGAATATGCCTAAGAGATTTTAGGCTAAAGCAACTTTGATAGCAGTATACATTCTAAATAGATGCACAACGAAGAAAATGGTCGAAAAGACACCACATGGGCTTCACAGGGTCAAATCCAAATGTAAGTCATCTTAGAGTTTTTGGATCAATGTGTTTCAGGCATGTACCTAAAAATTTGAGAAAGAAGCTGGATGATTGAAGTTAAGTCATGGTGCTCATAGGTTATCATTCGACTGGTGTATACTGTAATTTGGTAGGAGAACTGACTTGGGATGTTTTGCGTTTTATCACAATTATTACGGTTAGCAAGAGTCGCCACCGAATTTTCTTTTATCCAAAAGGAAAGGTGGAAAAGAACAGGAAAGACCTTTGAGATTATTTCTTGAGTTCGGGGGGTAAATTATGAAAAGGGAAGGTGTTAGCACCCTTTTCATCCATAGTTATCTATGGGCTCTTAGTTGCTTGCTAGATCATTTGCTTTTGTTTGAAAATGTGATTTGTGGTGGTTTTTGAAAGTATTATTAAAAAGGCGCATTCGCTTAGGCAAACTTTGCAATGGTTCTCGTTCATGAGAACGTATACAAAGTGTTAGACTTTTGAAAATATTTCATGTTTGGAAAGTGTTTGTTTGTTTTGAAAGTGTTTCGTGTTTGCAAGGACATTTGTTTTTAAAAGTGAGCAAGCAACTAAGAACGTTTCTACCTAATCATAAGTCTTTTATTCATTTCTCATTCCCTTTGATATTGTTATCTTACCATTGATTGGTAAGAAGCCTTATCTTTGGATGTAAAGGGACAGACGTGGGTCATCGTATAGTCATGATAGCAATGTTGTGAGATATCTTAGTATTTCTCTTTGAGGGACTGAGATCATTTGAAAGGCAACATTTGAAGCGTCATCGAGGGACTATGATCTTGTATTTTTTATTTGTTTTTGCTAAGACATCTCACATGCGTAACATGACCATTTTTGTAAGGCAACAAGTGGAATTACCCTAAGGGTGCATGTGTGAATAGTGTATTTTGGTTTGCATGCATTTAATCTTTGATTAGGGTTATCTTGCAATAATTTTGATTTTTTTTTATTTTTAATTAAATAAAATTAATATAAAATGCAAATAAAATCAAGACTATGCAAAAATGGTTTTAAGAGTCCTCTATACTCTTAGGAAGATGTTTGAAGTCCAAAAAAATGAGCCATTGCCTTAAAAGCTCAACTTTGCTCAATGCTATTTCTTGAAATTTCCCAAATTTTCCCAAGTTGGGAAAGCCATAACTTGCTCAATTTTTATCTCATGGTGATGATCTTGGACTTTTTGGAAAGCCAAAGATGTCTACTTCAATCCTTATTTTGATCAATTTTGCATTTGAAGATGTTATCTTGATGTTAAAGGTCTTGGCAAAAAGTGACTTTTATTGACTTTCTAAAAATGACTTGTAATGTATGAACTTGTATCTTTCAAATAGTGCATTTCTTGAACTTTAGGGATTAAGAGGAGTTATAGGTAATTGGACTCTCTTAAAAATGAGCTTTGGTTGGAAAATTTATGATAAAGTATGAGAAAGTTATGCTTGGTCAAAGTTCAGTTGACTTTTCCTATAGAAACCCAAATTTGCCACTTTTGACTTTTGATGGGTTAGGAGCATTTCTTGAGGAATCGTGATCAACCCTTGATAAAATGATGGACATCACTTCAAAATGTTGACGTTGACCAAAAATCTTGAAGTTTGACTGTACATGGTCCACAATTGACTTTTGACCTAGCAAAGTTGATTTCCAATACTTGAGCAATTAACTGAGCAAACTTGTTGTTCAAGGCATGAAATTTGGCATGGATGATCTTGAGGATATATTAGGATAACAGAGAACATTTTGTATCCTTGGAGCTCAACCATCTTGATGAAAATTGAAACCCTAGTTAGGGGTTCATTTCCTTAGGAGGAGAATTGTCTGGTCAATTCTTGGTCAACCTTGAGCAATTGAGGACTTCTAGGAATATATCTTGTGTGAAAATGGGAGGGAAAATTTTGGGGTACAATAGTACAGTTTATGGAAATTCTCCTCCCCAACTGAGTTTATTCCTCCAAAAAATGTAAACCCCTCTGAAGATTTCTGCTCTCCAGCAGAGCTTGTTTCCTCAACAAGGGTGTCTCATAAGCGGAGTATTTCTCTGACAACAGGGTTTAGTTCCCAATAGGGTTTACTTACCTAGCGCCCAACTTGTGTCTTCTTCTACCACAGATTACCGGCAAGATTCCCATCTCCAGTAAAAAGCAATCAAGATTTCTATCCCCAAAGAGTTGCTACCGAATCTGAAACTAGATTAGGTATTATTCAACCTTATTCTCTTAGATGAGTTGGTATCCATATCAAAAACTCGGTTAGACAACACATCGAAGGGTTATCCATCTCTTTTATCCCCAATCAGGGTATACAAGAACTAGAATCCCCAGCAGAGCAATGAATGGCCAATATTCTTAGACTCTTCTCCCCAAACAAGAATCAACATCCTCCAGTAGAGTTTCCTCAAACAGCAAGCAAGAATCCCCATCGAGATCGAAGACACACATACTCTTCATCCCCAGCAACAATCATGGATTTATTTTCCCCGGACAAAGATTTTGCACGGGTTTATGAATGCACTTCAGTAACATTTCACATTCATACATCATTTACAAACATCATATGATATACATAGAAAACACATATAACACAGTCTCATTTATTTTGAGAACATTATTACGCAATGCATCATAACATTGCATACAACTAACTCTTTACCTTTTCAGGAAAGATCAATCAACAAACAAACATCACCAATTACTTGTATGACCAGACAGTCTTCTCAAAGGCTACATCTGACAAATGGTCGCTTAAGCAATTTCCTCAGAAGGTCATTCTTAAAGAAAATATTTTTTGACTCAATTTAAATCGAGCATAGATTTATTCTGATACTTATTCCAATTCAAGATGAGCGTAAACATCTTCTGGCTCAGTTTAGATTGATCGTAGATCTATTTTGATACTTCTTCTAGTTAAAGACGGTCGTAGACATTTTCTGGCTCAAGTTAAATCGAGCATAAATTTATTCTGATACTTCTTCCAGTTATAGTCAAGCATAAACATTTTCTGGCTCAGATTAAATCAAGCATAGATTTATTCTGATACTTCTTCCAGATAAAGAGGGTCGTAAATATCTTCTGGCTCAGATTAAATCAAGTATAGATTTATTCTGATACTTCTTCCAGTCAAATATGATCATAGACATTTTTTGGCTCAGATTAAATCGAGCATATATTTATTCTGATACTTCTTCCAGTTAAAGTCAAGCATAAACATTTTCTGGCTTAGATTAAATCAAGCATATATTTATTCTGATACTTCTTCCAGATAAAGACGAGCATGGATATATTTTGGCTTAGATTAGATCGAGCGTAGATCTACTCTGATACTTCTTCCAGTGGAAGGCGGTCGTAGACATTTTCTGGCTCATATTAAATCAAGCATAGATTTATTCGGATACTTCTTCTATATAAAGTCAAGCATAAACATTTTATGGCTCAGATTAAATCAAGCATATATTTATTTTGATACTTATTCCCGATAAAGACGAGTGTGGATATCCTATAGCTCATATTAGATCGAGCGTAGATCTATTCTGATACTTCTTCCAGTTGAAGACGGTCATAGACATTTTCTGGCTCAGATTGAATCGACCATAGATTTATTCTGATACTTCTTCCAGTAAAAGTTGGGCGAAAACACTTTATGACTCAAATAAATCGAGCATAGATTTATTCTGATACTTCTCCCAATTAAATACAGACGCAGGCATCTCCTGGATCAGTTTAGATTAAGCATAGATTTATTCTGATACTTCTTCCAGTAGAAAACTATCATAGACATTTTTTGGCTCAGATTAAATCGACCATAAATTTATTCTGATGCTTCTTCCAGTTAAATTCGAGCATAAACATCTTCTGGCTCAGATTAGATCGAGCGTATATTTATTCTGATACTTCTTCCAGCTGAAGTCAATGGTTAATTCAGATTGCATCTATAAGCCTATCTTCGACGACTCATCTTCACCTCTTCAAATGGAATCTATAAGCCCATTCCTGATACAATCAACCGACAGTGTTACTTCGTGCACCAGCGAGCGCAAATTTCTGGGCACTTAAGTGTTCAATCATCTTCTACCTTCAAGTTGTGAATAACGAGTATGCCAATATAACTCTTCAGGTTTAAGAATATTGAACAGGGGCAGTTGTTGTACCCCAAAATTTTCCCTCCCATTTTTCTTCAAGGCATTCTTTCAAGGGTTCTCAAATACTCAAAAATCTCAAGGGTTGACCAGTCAAAATGCTTCTCCTAAGCAAGGAGTCTCCAACTAGGGTTTTGAGTTCCTCAATGAAGTTTGGGTTGCAAACGTCTCAAGTGGCTTCCATGGTTCTCCATAGGCCTTCAACAATGCTCATGTCAAGTTTTAAGCCTTGCACCACAAGGTTGCTCAGTCAACAACTCAGATGATTGAAAGTCAACTGTATTGGGTAAAATTCAATTGTGGTCAACATACAATCAAACTTCAAGATTTTTGGTCAACATCATCATTTTGAAGTGATATTCATCATTTGATCAAGGGTTTATCATGATTCCTCAAGGAAAGCTCTCAAATCATCAAAAGTCAAAAGTTGCCAAATTAGGGCTTCCTTAGGAGAAGTCAACTGAACTTTGACCAAACATAACTTTTACATGCTTCATCAACTTTCCCCAAACAAATACTATTTTTAAGGAACTTAAATTCTCTAAACATTTGTATTTATGCTCAAGTACAAAAAATACTTCATTTAAAAGATATGAGCTAATACATTATAGGTCATTTTCAAAAGTCAACAAAAAGACACTTTTTGTCAAGGTAACTTACATCAAGATAAAATCTTCAAATGCAAAAATCATAAAAAGAGAAATTGTAAAGGACATCTTGAGCTTTTCAAAAAGTCCAAGATAACCTTCAAAAGATAAAAATTGAGCAAGTTATGAGTTTCACAAATTGGGAGATTTTGAAGAAATGCATGAAATGTAAAATGAGCAAACTTGAAATTTTGACCTAGTGGGCCTAACTTTTGATATTCAAACATGTTCATAAGGTGTTAGATAACCTATAAACCCATTAAAATATTTTTTTATGATTTTTATTTATTTTATTTTAATTTTTATTCATTTAAATACAAATAAAATCAAAATAAATATGAGATAATGGTTAGGACTTGAGCCTTTTGGTTTCAGTCATTTACATGCCCATACAACTCATGATAGCCTAGCAAAAACATGCCAAAATCGTGCAAGCTTAAAGAAGGAAAGAAAATCTCAAACTTGGAAGGATTTAAAGATGTTTGATTATTGTTTAAACCACATTTTGATTGCTTGGTCTCATTCCATATTTGTTGAGACAATTCATTCCTCTATATAAAGGCAAGCATAACAGATCCAAAGGACAGAAAATCACTTCCTAAGAAGACCTCTAAAAACTCTCTAAAATTCGAAGCATTAGGGCAAGCTCGAAATCCCTATTGCATCTCTTCTCACTCAAAGCCAGTGATCCAACCATCCTCTTTAGACTTCCAGGAGTCCATCCAGGTCCTTTGTTAGGCCAAGGCGCGTCCAAAACAGGCTAACCAAATTTCTCTGGTATCGGTAGCATTTCTAAACTAAAAATTTTAATTCATGTAGTTTTAATCAATTTGATGCATGTGTACATGTTCATAATCATGTTTGTGAATGTTTAGGACCTTTAGTTATGAGCTCTAACGCAGGAATCAAGCCACACCATGGCTAGGGCATAGAACTTTTGAGGCTTCAAATTTCATGATACAAGGACTTTTAGCCCAAACAAATCATATATTTGGATTCAGGGGGAAATTTTAAGGGGAGTAAGGTACCTTGCATGCTTTGATTTTGCATTTTTGCAGGTTTTCAAAATTCTTCTCGTCGGAGAAGATGGTGGAAAACACCATAGATGGTGGTTTGACCCTTTGACTGACCGCATGGCATAACGGAGTGCTATGGTTGGTCCATTCAAATCCCAGGGGTCCACTTGTGCGCGCGTGTATTTTTCTTGCTGACATTAGCACTTTTTTACATTATATGTATTTCGTTTGATTCTTATACCGGATGTACATGCCACCCCAGTGGAAGCGTGTGTGTTCTTAAGGCTTACCTATGCCTGGTTCTGGGTTCGATCCAAGCGTGGGACAATTTTATTTTTCCATGCTTTTTTACAGATTTAGTACGAACAATCCCAACGTGCGCACCATGTGTAACACCCTCTAAAACCCGCATATAATTTTCGCAAATATTAAAATTATAACTCAGAGTACATGTAATAATCGAGGAATGCTACAATTCTCTTTTAATAAAATAAATTCCTGTCATGCATAATTTTAGTGGTAACTCATACATGTTTACACAGCGGAATAATTTATTTAATAAAATCAAATGTTATAATATTTTCCAAAATCATCAGGGATTAACACCTGGAAAGTCAACATCGTATTATAACAAATAAAGGAATAAATGAGTCTGACTAAAGCAGCTCGACAACCAAACGTTCCCGGAGTTACAACTATCAGAGCATGACCCGGACATACTAAAACGAAACTAAACTAGACACGATAAGCCTTCGCCAAGCACCTGAACGAAGCTCCTCAATCTGAAATATTCAACAGTAAGGGTGAGCATCTCAATTATACATTTGGTTATACATTCATAACAATCAATTCATGAAATCATAAGCATCACCCAAAAATCAGCATATTTCATAGTTTTACAAAACCTTTACAATTCATATATCCATGACATATTGCTTTTCATATTTGCAAACATTCATCAAACATCATCAACCATTTATCAATCACATGTGCATACAAACAATCAAATATAACATTGGAAAAATCATCCATTCATGTTATATTCAAGTTAATGCAACACACCCATGCATGTGGTACCATTTCACCGCCCCATTAAATCGCGGGTCACGGATAACTCACCGTTCCATTATATCGCGGACACGGCTACCACCTCAACGTTCCATTAAATCGCGGACACGTATATTGGCCACCATGTTAATTCCACACAATGGGAATTAACAAATGCAACATGATATGTAAGTATGTAACACACAACATACTATGAACATCGATCAACATATCATGCACATCAACAATATCAAACATAATATGATATGAATAGCATGTAACCACTCAGCATACTATTTAACATCAATCATATCAAGTTACGAAATAGCATGTAATCACTCAGCATACTATTCAAACATCAACCAATAACATCAATTATATCATAATTCATGCTCGATAACATATCCAAAAGCATGGCAATAAAAATCCAACATCAAAACACTGAAACCAAAAATTCAGAAAATCATCACAGCAGAGCAACACGGGCACCCGTGTTGTGCAACACGGCCCGTGTTGTGCAGCACGTCCAGAAAAACGCACATTTTATTTTTATCAGTACAGGGGCTCTGACACGGGTACCCGTGTTGTGCAACACGGCCCGTGTCGTGCAACCAGAGCACACCATCCCCCAACACAGAAGAGCAACACGGGCACCCGTGTTGTGCAACACGGCCCGTGTTGCTGAGCGCGTACAGGATTTTCCTGAACCTGCAGCAGCTCAGAAACAGCAGTCCAAACGCGGGAAAACGTCCGCCAAAACGCGTAATTCGGCACCTAACGACATCAGGTTTGTACAATTCACAATAACACCACCATATCCAAAATACCAACAATCCTTATAGTAACCTTAACCAGGGATTAACCGTCCCTTTTTGGGGAAATCTACTGACACTGAGGTTATCCCTATAACTTCCAAGGTAAATTCACGATCATTAGATATACTCCCAATTCACCATTTGGGACCTAAAACTCTTAATCGATTCATAAAAATTGGGAACCTAACCCTTTTCTAACAAGGTTCAGTCCTACGGTTATCGATCCCTAGAAACATCTAACAATTGGGATTTTCCTACAATTACCCGAATCAACCGTACATAAACCCATAAACAAATATAATTCGAGTATAAACCCCCCTTACCTTATCAATTAGCAGCTTTGAGTTCTTGGGCGATGTTCTTCGTTCTCCGTTCTTCAGAGCTCTATTTTCCCAAATTCCAACTTCTGTTCTTACGTGAAAACCAAAAATGAGAAAATGGCCTAAGTCCCAAACATAACTTTATTTCTCTGCACCCCCACTCTTTACTAACAACATCTAAGCCCAATAACATAAAAATCTCAATATTTCTTATTTCTTTTATTTTCCTCAAATACTCCAAAATAAATAATTCCTTTTTATTTTATTAATTCTAATAAAATAAATTCCCAAATTTAAATAAATCAATTAATTGAAAACGGGGTGTTACAACTCTCCCCCACTAAAAGAGTTTTCGTCCTCGAAAACATACCTTAGACGAACAGCTCAGGATAAGCCCCTTTCATCTGGCTCTCCAGCTCCCAAGTGATATTTCCATCTGCTGGACCTCCCCAAGCAACCTTCACTAATGCTATCTCTTTACCTCTTAACTGTTTCACTTCCCGATCTTCTATCCTCATAGGCAATGTTTCTACTGTCAGGTTATCTCTCACCTGTACATTATCTATTTGGATTACATGAGATGGGTCTGGAATGTATCTCCTCAACTGAGAAACATGAAAAACATCGTGCAAATTCGCAAGTCTCGGAGGTAAAGCAATACGATAAGCAACTTCTCCAACTCTTTCCGTAATCTGAAACGGACCAATAAAACGCGGAGTCAACTTCTTAGATTTCAACGCTCGACCAATACCCGTCATCGGAGTAACTCTCATAAACACATGATCTCCAGCACTGAATTCTAAATTCTTCCTCCTCTTATCATGATAACTTTTCTGATGACTCTGAGAAGCTCTCATCTTCTCTTGAATCAATTTGATCTTTTCAGTAGTCTGCTGAACAATCTCTGGCCCAACTACCGAACTCTCTCCAGATTCATACCAACACAAAGGTGTTCTACACCGTCTACCATACAATGCCTCAAACGGAGCCATACCAATACTCGAATGGTAACTATTGTTATAAGTAAACTCAATCAATGGCAAATAGCTATCCCAAGCTCCACCTTTCTCTAAAACACAAGCACGCAATAAATCTTCCAACGATTGAATTGTCCTCTCTGTCTGTCCATCAGTATGAGGATGATAAGCTGAACTCAACCTCAATTTAGTACCCAAAGCCTTCTGCAATCCTTCCCAAAATTTCGAAGTGAACCTCGGATCTCTATCTAACACAATACTAGAAGGAACTCCATGCAAACTCACTATTTTCTCAATATATAACTGTGCCAATCTCTCCATTGAGTAATCCATTCGCACCGGTATAAAATGAGCAGACTTAGTCAACCTATCCACAACGACCCATATCGCTTCACAATTCATAGGAGTCCTCGGCAACCCAGATACGAAATCCATAGAAATACTATCCCACTTCCATTCTGGAATAAACATCGGTTGCATAAATCCAGACGGCTTCTGATGCTCAATCTTCGACTTCTGACAGATTAAACATGCATACACAAATTCAGCTATTTCCTTTTTCATCCCCGGCCACCAAAACAATTTCTTCAAATCATGATACATTTTCGTGGCACCCGGATGAATACTCATCCCACTGCGATGTCCTTCCTCTAATATACTCTTCTTGATTTCTGCAACATCAGGAACACAAACTCTATCGCCAAATCTCATAACATCATTTTCATCAATTCTAAACTCACCACCTTGACCTTGGTTGATCAATGTCAATTTATCAACTAAATTAACGTCAGATTTCTGCCCGATTCTGATCTCTTCTAGAATACCACTAGTAAGTCTCAACATACCCAAACGAACACACTTCGGAGTACTTTCACAGACTAAACTCAAATCTCGGAATTGTTCAATTAAATCCAATTCACGAACCATCATCATAGACATATGCAAGGATTTCCTGCTCAAAGCATCTGCAACCACATTTGCCTTACCAGGATGGTAATTCAAACCAAAATCATAATCTTTGAGAAATTTCAACCACCTTCTTTGCCTCATATGGAGCTCTTTCTGATCGAAAAGATACTTCAAACTCTTATGATCACTATACACTTCAAATCTCGACCCATACAGATAATGTCTCCACAATTTCAAGACAAACACAACTGCTGCCAACTCTAAGTCATGAGTAGGATAGTTCCTTTCATGAACCTTCAACTGTCTCGAAGCATACGCAACTACCTGTTGATTCTGCATTAAAACACCACCTAAACCCAACAGAGATGCATCACAATAGACCACAAAAGATTCCACCGGATTTGGCAAAATCAGAATAGGAGCACTAGTCAATCTCCGCTTCAATTCCTGGAAACCTTTCTCACAATCAGCATCCCAAATAAACGCTTGTCCTTTACGAGTCAATTTCGTCAGCGGCAATGCTAACTTTGAGAATCCTTCGATAAACTTTCTGTAATAACCTGCAAGACCAAGAAAACTTCTGATTTCAGAAACAGTCTTCGGCGCTTCCCACTGAGATACCGCTTCTACTTTTGTAGGATCCACTGCAATACCATTCTTAGAAATCACATGTCCAAGAAAACTAACTTCATTCAGCCAGAACTCACATTTGGACAACTTTGCATACAACTTCCTATCTTTCAACAACTCTAACACAATTCTGAGATGTTCCGCATGCTCTTTGTCATTCTTGGAATAAATCAGAATGTCATCAATAAAAACCACAACAAACTTATCCAGATACGGGTGAAAAATCCTATTCATATATTCCATGAAAACACCAGGTGCATTAGTAACTCCGAACGGCATAACAGAATATTCATAATGCCCATACCTCGTTCGAAAAGCAGTCTTTTGAATATCTTCCGCTTTCACACGAATCTGATGATATCCAGATCTCAAATCAATCTTACTGAATACACTGGCTCCAATTAGTTGATCCATTAAGTCATCAATCCTCGGTAACGGATACCGATTCTTAATGGTTACCTTGTTCAATTGCCTGTAATCAACACACAGTCTCATAGAACCTTCTTTCTTCTTAACCAACAATACCGGAGCACCCCAAGGTGAAACACTTGGACGAATAAACTTCTTCTCCAGTAAATCTTCCAACTGACTCTTCAATTCAGCCAACTCAGACGCAGACATACGATATGGCGCCATCGACACCGGTCTCGTACCAGGAATCAATTCTATAGAAAATTCCACTTCTCTCTCAGGAGGTAACTCGCCAACATCATCAGGAAAGACTTCTGGAAAATCACACACCACTGGCAATTCACTACTCCTGACCTTTCCTGTTGCATCTAACGAAGCAAGTAACATAAACACATTAGCACCACCTTCCATTGCTTCTTGCACTTGCCTAGCAGTCATAGTCAAATTCTCGACACCAACTGCTTCTGGGAAATTACAATCAATAGACAAATGACCAGCCTTTCCACATTTATAGCACTTCTTCTCATCACTCTTGCAATCTCGAATGTGATGACCAAACTCACCACACCTGTAGCATCTGATAGGAGCCTTAGAATCTCCCCCACTAGGCCTTTTCCAACCGCCTGATCTCTGGTTATCTCTACCATATGGCTTGCCACGGTCCATATGTTGCTTTCCTCTTTTGTCAACAGCCCCACGAGAGTGAGACGACCTATTCTTGGTAATATCTTCTTCCAAGATTCTGCTACAATCCACCAGATCAGAAAATCTACGAATACGCTGGTACCTGATTCCCTGCTTAATCTCATCTCGGAGACCATTCTCAAATTTGATACATTTAGAGAATTCTCCAGCCTCATCATTGTTGTAGTGCGCATAATACTTTGCCAGCTCAGTGAACTTAGTAGCATACTCACTAACAGTCAGATTGCCCTGCTTAAGCTCCAAAAACTCAATTTCCTTTCTTCCCCGAACATCTTCAGGAAAGTACCTCCTCAGAAAAGCCCTTCTGAAGTTAGCCCAAGTCAGTGCCTCTCCATCCTGAACCATTTCAGTCCTTGTGGCAACCCACCAGTCGTCAGCTTCTTCTGCCAACATATGCGTACCATATCTGACTTTCAGATCTTCAGCACAATCAATCACACGGAAAATCCTTTCGATTTCCTTCAGCCACTTCTGAGCACCTTCAGGGTCATGTGTACCTTTGAACAACGGAGGATTGTTCCTTTGGAAATTTCCCAATTGCCTATCAGCACCAATCACGCCTCCAGTTGGGTTTCCAGCAAGTACACCAGCTAACATCCCCAAAGCCTCAGCTAGTGCAGCATCATTTCGTCCATTACCTCTCCCAGCCATATTCCTGAGAATCAAAACATACTCCACATCAGAATACATTATCGACAGTGTTACCTTGCACTAGTCGCATACAAAAGGAATGACTGACTCAAGACTCTGGTCACAACGACCGACTATGCTCTGATACCACTATTGTAACACCCTCTAAAACCCGCATACAATTTTCGCAAATATTAAAATTATAACTCAGAGTACATGTAATAATCGAGGAATGCTACAATTCTCTTTTAATAAAATAAATTCCTGTCATGCATAATTTTAGTGGTAACTCATACATGTTTACACAGCGGAATAATTTATTTAATAAAATCAAATGTTATAATATTTTCCAAAATCATCAGGGATTAACACCTGGAAAGTCAACATCGTATTATAACAAATAAAGGAATAAATGAGTCTGACTAAAGCAGCTCGACAACCAAACGTTCCCGGAGTTACAACTATCAGAGCATGACCCGGACATACTAAAACGAAACTAAACTAGACACGATAAGCCTTCGCCAAGCACCTGAACGAAGCTCCTCAATCTGAAATATTCAACAGTAAGGGTGAGCATCTCAATTATACATTTGGTTATACATTCATAACAATCAATTCATGAAATCATAAGCATCACCCAAAAATCAGCATATTTCATAGTTTTACAAAACCTTTACAATTCATATATCCATGACATATTGCTTTTCATATTTGCAAACATTCATCAAACATCATCAACCATTTATCAATCACATGTGCATACAAACAATCAAATATAACATTGGAAAAATCATCCATTCATGTTATATTCAAGTTAATGCAACACACCCATGCATGTGGTACCATTTCACCGCCCCATTAAATCGCGGGTCACGGATAACTCACCGTTCCATTATATCGCGGACACGGCTACCACCTCAACGTTCCATTAAATCGCGGACACGTATATTGGCCACCATGTTAATTCCACACAATGGGAATTAACAAATGCAACATGATATGTAAGTATGTAACACACAGCATACTATGAACATCGATCAACATATCATGCACATCAACAATATCAAACATAATATGATATGAATAGCATGTAACCACTCAGCATACTATTTAACATCAATCATATCAAGTTACGAAATAGCATGTAATCACTCAGCATACTATTCAAACATCAACCAATAACATCAATTATATCATAATTCATGCTCGATAACATATCCAAAAGCATGGCAATAAAAATCCAACATCAAAACACTGAAACCAAAAATTCAGAAAATCATCACAGCAGAGCAACACGGGCACCCGTGTTGTGCAACACGGCCCGTGTTGTGCAGCACGTCCAGAAAAACGCACATTTTATTTTTATCAGTACAGGGGCTCTGACACGGGTACCCGTGTTGTGCAACACGGCCCGTGTCGTGCAACCAGAGCACACCATCCCCCAACACAGAAGAGCAACACGGGCACCCGTGTTGTGCAACACGGCCCGTGTTGCTGAGCGCGTACAGGATTTTCCTGAACCTGCAGCAGCTCAGAAACAGCAGTCCAAACGCGGGAAAACGTCCGCCAAAACGCGTAATTCGGCACCTAACGACATCAGGTTTGTACAATTCACAATAACACCACCATATCCAAAATACCAACAATCCTTATAGTAACCTTAACCAGGGATTAACCGTCCCTTTTTGGGGAAATCTACTGACACTGAGGTTATCCCTATAACTTCCAAGGTAAATTCACGATCATTAGATATACTCCCAATTCACCATTTGGGACCTAAAACTCTTAATCGATTCATAAAAATTGGGAACCTAACCCTTTTCTAACAAGGTTCAGTCCTACGGTTATCGATCCCTAGAAACATCTTACAATTGGGATTTTCCTACAATTACCCGAATCAACCGTACATAAACCCATAAACAAATATAATTCGAGTATAAACCCCCCTTACCTTATCAATTAGCAGCTTTGAGTTCTTGGGCGATGTTCTTCGTTCTCCGTTCTTCAGAGCTCTATTTTCCCAAATTCCAACTTCTGTTCTTACGTGAAAACCAAAAATGAGAAAATGGCCTAAGTCCCAAACATAACTTTATTTCTCTGCACCCCCACTCTTTACTAACAACATCTAAGCCCAATAACATAAAAATCTCAATATTTCTTATTTCTTTTATTTTCCTCAAATACTCCAAAATAAATAATTCCTTTTTATTTTATTAATTCTAATAAAATAAATTCCCAAATTTAAATAAATCAATTAATTGAAAACGGGGTGTTACACCATGCATCTCCAGTCTTTGACCATCAGATCTCAAGGTTCCAGATCCAGCGCTCCAAGATAGCCATGACCATGATACACCTCCTGAAGTCAATCGCAGGGAATCATCACAGGCGCCTGGGCCCGTTGTTTTGGGCCTAACACTTTTTTCTTTTCATACCCCCTCAATTTCTTTTACAACTCAGGCCCATTGAATTTCTTTTCTTTTTTGTTTTAATTTAATTGTTTTCTTTTTTTTTATAATTATTTTTTCTTAAATCAGAAAAAATCATAAAAATCATAAAAAATTTAGATTTAGGTTTTTTAATTAATTAACTTAATTTTTATAATAAAAAAAAACTAATTTAATCACACTTTGCTTTGTTTTATTAATTAATTTGTAAATTAATTAGAATTAGGGTTTACACTATAAAATATTTTTTCTAAACAAAACATCAAAAATATTTTTCTAAATGCTTAGAATTTTTTAGGTCTTAAATATCTTTCCCTTTTCACTATCTCCGCGCGCTTAGTTACTTTTTCGCATTATTTTTCAATATTGTAATTGCTTGAAAGTTTGTAATAGATAATTAGAGTTTATTGCTTTCCTCCCAAATTTATAGTTTGTACTCCCCATCTCCGAAGCATTGTAGTAACGTAGATTATTTCCCGCATTTTTATTTTCCTCACTTGTATATATTTAACTGCTAGATTAATTAGGCGTGCATGGTAAGACATAAAAAAACAAACGTTAGAAAACCTAATCTCAAGACAAATACTTGAAATCAAAACACTTCGCACACGTGCACCTCTAGGGTGACCCTCACTTGTTGCCTCAGATTTAATATAGTCATGTCTCTCAAACGTGGGATGCTTTAGCAAAGATCCTTTGGTTAAAAGATCGTAGTCCCTCGATGACCCTTCGATGTTGCCTCGGTAAACGATCTTAGTACCTTATAATAATTGCTAAAGTGTCCTACGAGTTGCCTTCATGATTGTATGATGACCCACGCCTGTCCCTCAAACATCTAATGATAGGGTTACCTACTAACTAATGGTAGGATAACACTATCTAAAGGAAAGGAGGAAAATAACAAAGACTTTTTGAGTAGGTAGATAGCTCATAGTCACTTGCTCACAAACAAAACAATTTCTCACACATACACTCCCTTTTCTAAAAATATTTTCAAAGACAAAACACTTTGTATGCATTCTCAACAATACGAGAATCATTACAAAGTTTGCCGCACTTAGGCATCTTTTCAAAAATATTTTCAAACACATTCGCAAAGCATTTTCAAAGGGAGCTAGCGATTAAGAGCCCGTAGATAACTACGAATGAAAAGGGTGCTAACACCTTCCCTTTTCATAATCTACCCCCTTACTCAGCAAAATCTCAAAAGGTCTTTCCTCTTCTTTTCACTCTTTCCTTAATTGGATGATAGAAAAGTCAATGGCGACTCTTGCTATCCGCAACATTTGCAATAAAAACACAAAACCTAAAAGTCAGTTCTCCCACCGTATTACACTAAGTATTTTTGTATTTGAAGTGTAATCTTCTGGTTTTTATTCTAGTCTCTTGTGTTTTTGTAAGTCACCCATGTATCTCTTGTGTTAATTGATTGTTTAAGAAAAACTAAGTATTTTTGTATTTGAAGTGTAATCTTCTGGTTTTTATTCTAGTCACAAGGTTTGTGACAGTATGTATCACTGCGGTGATTGGAAGTGAAAGTAGAATCTCATATCTAGATGGTGATTTCTAGGTAGAAGTTGCACAAGATAGTGATTAGGCGAGAAGTTGTAAACTTAGACTGTTTAGGCTTTGGACTAATACTATCATAGTAAATTTCCTTCTTGGCTTGGTAGCCCCCAGAGTAGGTGACATTGCACCGAACTGGGTTAACAATCATCTGTGTTATTTATCATTCTGCAATTTATTTCTGCATAAGTTTCAGTTTTGATTTATTTGTTTTGTCAGTCATTAAATGTCGTAACATCTGTCTTAATATTGTGTTCTGATGTTGGGATATCAGTATTAACATGTGTTGCAAGTGCCAAAATTTCAATTGGTATCTGAGCAGGCACCCTGATTTGTTATTGGGTGAGCTTTAGGGAAAAATTTTCTGGTACTACTTATCTTTCAGAAGAATAGAATGATAACATTCTTATTGTCAAGGGACAACAAATCTTGAGATTTGGTCTAAGGTAGGAGACCATAATATGTTTGGTCTAAGGAAGGAGTTTGTATTGTGTAACACCCCAAAATAATTAGATTATTTGTTTAATTATTTATTTGAGTTATAATGAGTATTGACGTACTTGTGAGTATATGTGATGTTTTGATGATTTATATGATGCATTGCGATGTTCAGTGATACTATGTGTTGAGATAATAGTGAGTTAGAAGATAATGTGAGATATTTAGAATTTAAATAATTAGTTTGGAATTATTTAAATTTAATAGTAATTATTTAGAATTATTTTATTGATTAAATAAAATAAAAGTGGTGTAGAAGGAGTAAGGACAAGGTGGTAATTGGTTAAGTGATAAGTGAGGGTAATCTAGGAAGACCATAGAAAGGGCCCAAGGGGTAAGTTTGACATAAGGAATATTTGGGGTTTAGAATGCTCATTTTGTGCGGTTGTGAAAAGAGTTGGAATCACGTAGCAGACCTAGGGCAGGAAGAGAACATGGGGATTTTTGGGTAGAGAACAAAGAAGAAGATCGAAGGAATAATCTAAGGTAAAGAAGTTATCCTTTTTATTATGATTGATATATGATTTAGATGTATGTAGGTTGTTTGGAGTTTTTGTGGTGAATTGATAACATGATGAGTATGATGAATCTTTGATGAAATTGATGAAATCACCATGCTGCTTTGCTATGACTTGATGTATACGATGTATAATATGATATGTTGGTATTGTATGATGAAAACATGAGTATTGGTGATGATTTAAAACCTGTTATGTGTTAAAATTGCAAGAAAATTGGGACTGGTGCAGTGTAGAAAACGCACACGGAATTCCATGTTCGCGTTGAGTCGCCGAGTGAGCCATGTGCTTTGCCAGGCGAGTGAGCTTCGCTCAAGAAGCACAAGGCGAGCAAGAGGCGAAGGGAAGGAGTGACAAAAAGAACCCCTAGATTTTGTATGGGAAGGGTGACTCGCCCCAGCTTCGTCCGGTGAAGTAGAAGCGATGGGAGCTCATCGGGCGAGCGAATAGCTTCGTTAGGCGAGGATGACAGAAGAAAAACAACGCTCTTGGATTTTTTATGGGGGAATACTTTTCACCCCAATCTCGTCGGGCGAGCCTCAGGCGAGCAAACTGCTTCGCCAGGCGAGAGGTGTCTGACAAAAACTTTGAAAGGCCGTAACTTGAGTTTTCAGACTCTGTTTGATGCGTCATTTAAAGCGTTAGGAAGCTAATGCTACATATTATGCCTTTGTAGAATAAAATGAGTCATATGATGCGTCTTTCTAGTACTTTTCTAAGATTAAACTAGATACCGAATGATGGAATGTGTTAATACTATGATGAATTGATGTGATTATATGATTGATGCAACATGATGCATGTTCGTATGATAGATTGATGTTTTTTATGATGATGCTTTATGTATTACGATGTATGTGATGACCTATGAAGAATTCATGAGTGGTGATGCGTTTTGACTAGTCGAGGTCGTGTTTATTATGTTGCTATGCATCATGCATTCATGTCATATTTTAGGACTCCGGTCTGGTGATTTTGTTAGGACAATTGGTCCAGTGATGATGATAGGACGTTAGTCTAGTGATGACCTCAATCCCATAGTTTTAATTGAGTGCAATATTGTGATGTGCTTTGGTTCCAAGCGAGAATCGATCTTATTGGTGGGGATCTTTGGAGAAACAATGACTGAGTCATCAATGAAGTTTTGGTACCACGTGCATGAGTCAATGATGTTGCGTTGTATTATATGTTTCATTGCATAATGAGTGACTAAGTGATGTTGATGACATTGTGATTTTATGTGTTTGATGGTTGTTGTTAATATGATGATATGATGCTATATTTGATTAGTATTGTTGACACCAAGGTGTGAGAGCAATATATGATATATAATGATATGTGGAATCCATGATAAATTATTGTCGTACTGCTATATCTATTCCATATATATTTTATAATAATTTGTGATTACTCACCTTTTCTGCTTGGAAATGTTGCCCTTATACGTGGGTAACTTTTAGGTGATCAAGAATCATCTATTGAAGCTTAGAGGATAGCTTTGGAGTGTGTTATTTATTTCTATTGAATAAGGGGGTCTTGCTATGATATGTAACATCAGGGTTTCGGAAGATGTTTGAATTGAATAATGTGTTTCTTTGTTGACATGAGTTTGTAAGATGTTATTTCGCTTTGAAAATGTTTTAATAATCCTAACCTTTTTTACGACAAGGATTAAAGATGTTATTGAAGGAATTTAACAATGAAGTTATTTGAGTTATGTTTTTCGCTGCGAAGTTCAAAGTTTTGTGTTGATTATTTATAAATAAATAATTGTGAATTTGAGAACCAGTGTTACGGAGTAGGATGTTTTATATGATGCTTTTATGAAGATGTGACACCCTTGTTAGTGATTTTATTTGATTTAATTTCGTAAAATATATGCGAAATGTATGTGGGTTTAGAAGGGTGTTAAGTTAGTGGTATCAGAGCCTGGTTGGTCTGCCCGACTAGGTTTTTCCTATGATGTGCATGTATCGTCAGTCGATTAGTGTGAGTACATTGTCGATACGTTGTTTTCTGACGTTACTTTTCTGTGTGTAGAATGGCTAGAAGAAATGATGCTGCGATTGCTGATTCTTCGCAGGTTATTTCTCAGGCTGTGCAACATCAGCCTAATGTTGGTGGAATGACGGGTCTCGTGTCCTGGAGACATTTCAGAGGAATCATCCATCTATTTTTAAAGGTATGTATGATCTTGATGGAGCGCATACATGGGTCAAAGAGATTGAAAGGATCTTTAAGTTTATGGATTGCTGAAAAGCGCAGAAGGTGTGGTTTGGTACACATATGCTGGCAGAGGAAGCCGATGACTGGTGGGTCGACACCCACCAGAGACTCACATCAGAAGTTGAAGTTGTTACTTGGGTTGTATTCAGTAGGGAGTTTATGAGGAAGTACTTTCCAGAGCATGTGTGCAAAAAGAAATATATTGAGTTTTTAGAGTTGAAACAAGGGAATTTGACTATGAATGAGTATGCTTCGAGGTTTGTGGAATTGGCAAAGTATTATCTATATTACAGTGATGCGACTGTTGAGTTCTCGAAGTGTATCAAGTTTAAGAATGGTTTGCATCCATAGATCAAACGAGCAATTGGATATCAGATGATCCGTAAGTTTCAAGAGTTGGTGAACAACTGTAGGATCTATGAAGAAGATAGAAAAGCTCATTCAGCTCACTACAAGAGTCTGAATGAGAAAAAAGGAAAACCATATCAAGGCCGTAGGAAGCCTTATGATGCTCCAGCTGATAAAAGGAAACAAAAGGTTTCCAATGGGAAGAAGACAAGTGAGGAGAAGCTCCCGCTCCTGTCAAGTGTTATAGGTGTGGGGAACCAGGTTATCGTTCCAATGAATGTGAGAATTAGGTTATGAGGTGTTACTAGTGTGGTAAGACGGGTCATCATGCTCTTGAATGCAAGAATAATGGTCCAACTTGTTTCAATTGTGGAGAGTAGGGTCACATCAATACCCACTGTCAGAAGCCGAGGAAGGATGTTACTGCCATGACCAATGGTAAAGTGTTCGCTCTGAGTGGATAGAAGGATTCCAAGAAGGACAACTTGATTCGAGGTAAACGATGTTGAATTGGTTGCTATTATTGATACTGGTACTACTTGTCATACCCCAAATTTGTCATATCATTTACCAAATTATCTGGCTTATGCATCTTGTACTCTTCATATGCATTGCCTTCACATTAGATCATCTAACATTGCGTGCATCATTAATTAGTAACTTGGCATGTGATCAAGGTATTTCTTTCTAAAAAACTGTACAAAAGGATTGCCCCGTCGGACATCACAACAAGGTAAAACTCTGGTTTTTCAAGGTTTAAATGTGTTCCACATATTTCATAAGCAATCAAACCAGTGATCAATCAAGCCATCATCATGTCAAGCTCT
This sequence comes from Vicia faba, assembly GCA_948472305.1. Taxonomy (NCBI): domain Eukaryota; kingdom Viridiplantae; phylum Streptophyta; class Magnoliopsida; order Fabales; family Fabaceae; genus Vicia; species Vicia faba. The sequence continues at coordinate 1,647,362,529 of OX451737.1, read as the reverse complement.
CATGTATTTTAACATGCTCATAATTGCAAAGAAATCAGGTGTTTCGGGGAATTTGAGACAGTGTGAACCAGAAACAGTATTTTTGCTGGTTTGAGCTTAGAAATTTGCAACTTCTAATCAGGGTATTGTTTTGAGTTTACTCCCCAGGCATTGGAATCGTCTTGATATTTTCTTCATTTCATATGTCCAGGTTGGAGGTCAATTATGTGCAGAATGTCTCTGAATAATTTGATTTCCCAAAAGCGGTATTCGAATTTAACGAATGGTTATATGTTTCCTCGGTATTTGGACATTCGTAACTTTCATATGATTCGATATCTTCAGTTGATTCTTCGAGCATTAAGACTATTTTGATTTTTTTGTCATTTCTCGTGTTCGGATCGAAGGCTAATTTTATGAAGAAAACCTTCGAGAAATTTAATCTTTGAAGACGATATACTGAATTTAATTGTTGATCCGCCGTTTCACGAGCACTCAAACATTCGTAACTTCAATTTGGTTCATCTTCTCGTGTTGGTTCTTCGACCATAAAATTCGCCCTGATGTCTTATTCAACTCACGTGTTCGGACCAAGAGCTAATTTATTGAGGAAAGTATCCGAATTGTACGAAGATTCTGAAGCTGTACAGTGAAAATATAGTGGAAAAGGGTGTTGATCGTTATTTTTCAGACGTTCAAAAATTCATAACTTTCAACCGGTTCAACCTTTTTTAACTGTTCTTTGGGAATAAATTCCATCTCGACATCCCCTAAAGTTCGTATGTTTGTGTCGAGATCTAATTCTTCCCCGAAGGTCCCCGAAAGTGTGAATTACCAGAAATTTTTACAGTGCAAAAAGATTGACAGATGTTTATTTTCCCAGCGTTGCAAAAATCATAACTCTCTCAATTCTTACTCTATCACACTCGTTCTTGAAGTGTTAGTTCACAAATTTCGTCTACTTCAACTTTGCTTCAAACTCCAAGTTCAAACGGTACTTTGAAGGCTTTCGTTTTTGGCCCATTTCGCATGTGACGCAAGTGAAAAGACTGCAAATTAGGATATTTTGTCTGACACTGCGTCCGAGCAACTTCAAAAATTCATAACTTCTTCGTTGTTTGTCCAAATGAGCCCGTTCTTTCGACAACGCGTCACAAGTTCTATTATCCTTATTTTTCATATTGGAATTGAGTCGAGATTCTGTACCAATAATAACATGACATTTTTTGACCGTGTTATGCTTACAAATATCAAATTGGGGCTCGACCCAATTAGGCCCGATGCAATTTTGGAGGGATATGTACTTCAAAATCTGATTTTATAAAAAAAAAAGCTCATTATTTTTTCTACACACAAACACAAAAAATCTCCTCTCTCAGATTGTGCAAGAACGCAAATTCATCTCTCTCTCTCTCTCTCTCAAAATCAAACGCCATCGCACACGTCACCTTCAGCCACCACTGTGACACTTCGCCGCCATACCTGCTCCGACCGCCTCAGATTACCGTTCTCGCTGCCACACTTCCACCGTCGCATACGATAACTCCCTCTGTTTTCCGCGACTTCGCACGGCGTCCCTTTCCACTTCCGTTCGAATTTCGGCATGCTCTTTGTGTCCTCCGGTCAAATCTCCGGTAATTTCTTGATTTCCTTGATGCTATCTCGTTGAATTAAATTGGAACAAGTGTGAAATAGTAGATGGTTATGTGAACGGAGCTTTTGGATTTCATGATATAGGTTGATTCTTGGATTGAATTGTTGCAGATATATTGGTTATAGAATTGCAATCTGAATTGTTAAACATAATTTGGCTCCTAAATTTTATATAATTGCCGATTGCTATGAGTTGAGTTTTTTTGAAGCCAATATGTTTGTTAAAATGCCTAGGAGGAAAGTTAGATTTAGAATTGAATCTTAAGGATTACATTTTGTTATGTAGCAATGTTGAAATGTGGAGTAGGTTAGGATTTAGTAGGAGAAGGTGAATAATTGTTGTATCTTGAAGTTAAAGAATGGTGTACGGTTGAAAACATAGAGTTGATAATTCACCATAGGAATTGATATATAGAAATGAATAGAGGTTTGATGTTGAATCCGGTTGATTTGCATTAATGACTTGTCGATGTCGATTTTACGGAAATGTTGAGTTCTTGAATTGTTGATGAAGTTTACCATTAACTCATGAATTAATGTCGTTTCAGATTGATTTAAATTATGAATGGAATTTTTTATGTAAAAAAAAGTCTCAAATCCGAAATTATGTTAATACTTGAATTATATGGTTTATGGCTCAAAACATGTGGATTAACTTGTTGCAAAGTATTCATGGCTTTTAGGCGACATAACTTAAGTCGGTAAATACTTTTACATGTCTGTTGGGGAATTTTAAATTCGATTTTTATCGATACCGATCCAAATGTATGTTGCTGCCCGAGAACCATGAATATCTTGTAAATTGAATTTCAAAAGTGGTTGATGCCTATTCTTGCATTTTGGTACGTTTATGGATTAGTACGCGTTTTTCGTTGTTGTTTTCTGATCCTTTCTTTGTTGAGGTATAGGGTTGTTCGGTATTAGAAAGTTATGATAAATGCATGAATTAATTGTTGCTAATCACTTAGGATAGTTTGTTTCGGTATTTGTTGAGCGGTAATGTTTCGTGTAATTTCGAAGTTAGTTTCTTTTGTGAATAAAAGATGATGTCTGGACTCGGTTCCATGTACATATTTCGACTTAATTTTCTGTGTGACATTTATCCGCATTTGGTTCAATATTTCGTGAATGTTAACACTTAATTTTTTGTTTTCGTTGACAATTATCGGTTAACTTGTGTTATGATAACAATGCTGCCCCATTTCTAATTCCACTTGTATACACCATTTCACTTGTATACACCATTTCACTTGTCATTGGTGGTTCATTTGTACACAATAAACATGTCATGGGCGTTGATAATGAGTTTAATCATTTTCGGTGTATTTTTCGCTCAATCTCAAGTTTGCGTGTGTTGCTGCCCAGAGTCAATACTTGGGTGTAAATACTCGTTCTAAATATTGTTAAGGCTTACTTGAACATGGTTAGGCGTTTAGGGAACATCTTTGTTGAACCATTCCGTTTTCGGTACATTTTTCGGGTCGATTCATGAAATGTGTATAATGCTGCCCGATTTATTAATTAGGTGAAAACTCATGTTTTAGTTGTTGGCTTATGAACCGTTACCCTTGCTCAAGTCTTAGTTTAGGATTAACATTGAGCTTACATGATTTTTAATTGGTGTTTTGTGCGTTTACATGTATAGCACATGGTTGCCCGATTTCCATTCTTACTTTCCGTAGTCATTTGCACCTTGTGTTTTTGCATTTGTTTATTCTTTTAAGTTGTGATCTTACCGGTTGATCAGAATTTGAGAAGTGGTCGGAATATGATGTGTAGTCAGACTATGATGTCGAGGAGGAAAAATGGGGTTGTACCTGCAAGGCACTCCAACGATCAAGTAAGAGTGGGAACAAGGAGATACAACCAAAGTATTAGGTGAGAATAATGAATATTCGATACCTGGCTCTCACAAGTGTGAGGGTATATATAATGCCCTGGCGCGTGACCATTGGTTCCTGATTTCACGCTTGGATATGCCGGTATGTGAAATCTGATAACTGCCAGGACTTGGTCAAACCGGGCAGATGTGCTCGTAACTAGTCGTTGGTCCCGATGAGGGGGTCTGTTACAAGCATCTCTCTGGTCGGTTCTTGGTGGCCTTCACGGCGTTGATGTCGGGCAGGTTGAGAGGATGCTCGTCGATCATCCTGGGCCAATGCTGGTTCGGGAGGGCAAATGGCTGACATTGCCCGACGGGTATCGGGCAATTCGGGTCATGGTCGTGCGGGCGGCACCAAAGGAAATGTCTTAGATCAGGCCCAGTCAAGCCGTCGGGCTAGTCTAGAACAATAACCCCCAAGTCATTGGTTATGGATGTAGGAGTGATGACTTTGACATTTGCTCGCAGAACGAGGCGTGTCTTACGGGGAAATGAGTGTTGCCCGTTACGCCTTGCTTGCGGGGATATGACGGGTTGGTCGTTAGGACCTTTGAATCTGGAGAGGTAACATGTTTTGGGAAGCGTGTTAGCAAAGCGGCGCAATGATGGCATAAGACTAGGGTGTAATGATGACGACCCTAGGGTTCCCCAGGCGCGTGTCTTGTACGCGCAAATTGTTTCAACTATAAATACGAGAGGAACAAGGCGTTTAGTATTTTTCGTTTTCTCTCTCAATTGCTCGTATTAGCTCGACTGTCGGCCACCGTTGTTCGTTGAGTTTTTCTGCTCGCAGTTGCTTACTTCTATCTTTTCTTCTTCTATTAACTGTGTTAGAACAAGATTAGTTCTGATCTATCTCAAAGTTTTGATGATAACAATAAATTATATTTTAGATAATTTATACTCTGATGAACGTATTTGAATGTTTCAGATAATGTTCTGACAGAAGCATTATGAAGTGCTAAGCTATAAATTACATGAAGTTCTTTAATGAAAGAACCATTTCTGTTTTAAGCGCATCTGCTGACTCTGGTAAGACAATTTATTTTAAAGGTATCTTCTAACATTTAGCAGGATTCCTTGCTCAGAAGATTATTTGAAAGCAAGTGCTGATCAAGTTCTTAGCAAGCAAAGCACTGCCTAGAAGATGAGTAAAGCATGTTCTGATTTCAAGACGTTGATGCAAGTTCTGAAAGAACGTTAAAACCAACTTGTCTTGTCAAGCGTAAGAAACATGTTCTTACAAGTTGTCATTTGCTCATTAATGCAAAGACGACTGCAAGCACTCAAGTGTTTAAGCTAGTTTCTTGGAAAATAGAATATTGCAAGGAAACACGCAAGCATTTAATGCTCCATTTTTTCTGAAGGCAGCAACGGTCTTATTGTTCCTACTATAAATAGAAGGACATTTATTGCAAGCCAACCAACAAATTAACAATTTTTCAACAAGAGAAGCAAGAAACTACGTGAAAAATTCTGGGCTCACAAACTCTTTGTTCATACACTTTGTGCAATTTATTCTAAGTGAAAAACCACAGTTGTGATATAGCTTGATTAGAAGCAAATTTCTATTTCACTATTTGTAAGATTAAACTCTTGTAATTGTTCCTTGAGAGACCAAGTTTGGTCAGATTTCTCAAGTAGACTAGGACTAGATTTAAGTCTTAGTGGTGTTAGTCACTTGTAAGTTTACCTGTGAATTGTTAGTCACAATAGTTGTTGTGTGTTTGTAATCATTTGATTATAGTGGATTAAGTCCTTGTTGAGAAAAGCGAAATCACCTTGACGGATGGACTGTAGTAGTTTGAGTTCAAACGAACCAGGATAAAAACAACCTTGTCTTTCTATTATTGTTGAGCTTTGTTTTGAAAACAGAAAAGAGTCACTTATTCAACCCCCCCCCCTTCTAAGTGTTTTCTTACCCCTTCAATTGGTATCAGAGCTTGACTCTGAGCACAACACTTAACTGTGTCAGGAAAAGATTCAGAAGAAAACACAATGGCCGCTGAACAAAACAATAATAGTTACAACAAACCTCCTGTATTTGATGGAGAAGATTTTGAGTACTGGAAAGATAGACTATAAAGTTTCTTTCTAGGTCATGATAGTGATCTTTGGGATATAGTCTTGGATGGTTACACACATCCTACAGATTCAGAAGGAAACAAAGTGGATAGAAAAAATATGGATAGACAACAAAAAGCTGATTTTAAAAATCATCATAGAGCTAGAAATATTTTTCTAAATGCTATCTCTAAAGTAGAATATGAAAAAATCACTAATAGAGATACAACGCATGATATGTTTGAGTCTCTTAAAATGACTCATGAAGGAAACGCTCAAGTGAAGGAGTCTAAAGCTCTGGCTTTAGTTCAGAAGTATGAAGCCTTCAAAGTTGAAGAAAATGAGTCTATAGAAGCAATGTTCTCTAGGTTTCAAACTCTGATCGCTGGTCTGAGAGTTTTGAACAAGGGATATACTAAAGCAGATCATGTGAAAAAGATCATCAGAAGCTTACCCAGAAGATGAGTATCAATGGTCACTGCTTTCAAAGTTTCAAAAGATCTGAACAATGTGTCTCTGGAGGAACTCATCAGCGCTCTCAGAAGTTATGAGATTGGACTGGATGAGCACGAGCCTCAGAAAAAAGGTAAGTCTCTGGCCCTTAAATCTATTAAGAAATTTGATACTAACGCTTTTCAGGCTGAAGAGGAAAACTCTGAAGAATCAACGTCAGAAGAAGATGAACTATCCTTGCTCTCCAGAAGGATCAATCATATGTGGAAGCACAGACAGAAGAAGTTCAGGAACTTCAAAAAGTCAGAAGATAGACCAGAATCTTCTGGACACAAAAAGTCAAATAGAAGAGAGATCATCTGTTATGAATGCAAAGAACCTGGTCACTACAAGAGTGATTGCTCAAAGCTTCAAAAAGAAAAACCAAAGAAAAGGTTTGGTAAGAAGAAAGGGATGATGGCAACCTGGGATGACTCAGAATCATCTGAAGATGGATCTGGTTCTGAAGATGAGAATGCCAACCTAGCTCTGATGGCTATCACAGCAGATGACTCAGACTGTGAGTCAGAACCAAGAGAGGTATTTTCTAAATTTTCCAGAGATGAACTTGCTGATAGTTTATCAGAACTTCTGGAAAACTATAGTCAGCTCAAAATCAAATACAAGAAACTCAAGAAGAGTCTTGCATCTGATCTTGAGAAACTTGAAACAGAAAAATTTGAACTTTTAGAAAATAATTTTAAACTTAAAGAAGAAATTCAAAATGTTCAAAAAATTTCTAGTTCAGAGTGTGTGTCTAGTTCAAAAGATATTCTGAAAGAATATGACTGTAGCTTTCAAACTTTTCTAGCTAAAAGCATAGATAGAAGCAAAATGGCTTCAATGATCTATGGAGTTAGTGGGAAAAACAGAAGAGGAATTTGATATGAACCTCCCAAAGGGAAGGATACATACATACATACCAAAACCTGTTGCTAAAATGACTTTCACTTACAAACCTCTGAATAAATAATTCAAGTTTGGACACTCACATGATATAAAATATACATCACATTCTGGAAACTCTTATGCTAACCCAAAGTTCAAACAGAACTTTAAACATTCTAACCCAAAAGGACCCAAAAAGATATGGGTACCTAAGGATAAAATAATATTTGTTGCAGATGTCCTTAAAAGCTCAATTGAGACACCTGTCATGGTACCTGGACTCTGGGTGCTCACGACACATGACGGGAAAAAGGTCTATGTTCCAAAGCCTGAAACTTAAAGCTGGAGGAGACGTGAAGTTCGGAGGTAATCAGAAAGGGAAGATTATTGGTTCTGGAACCATTGGAAATGGTAACCTTCCTTCTATCTCTAATGTTTTATTAGTAGAAGGATTAGCTCAAAATCTTTTGTCCGTAAGTCAATTAAGTGACAATAGTTATGACATTATCTTCAATCAAAGCTCCTGTAGAGCTGTAAGTCAAAAAGATGGATCAATCCTCTTTTCTGGCAAGAGAAAGAACAACATATACAATATTGATTTATCAGATCTTAAATCTCAGAACGTTAAATGCCTTTTGTCTGTTAGTGATGAGCAATGGGTATGGCACAGAAGATTGAGACATGTCAGTCTAAGAAAAATCTCTCAACTAAATAAATTAAATTTAGTTAGAGGACTTCCCAATCCGAAGTACAACTCAGAAGCTCTGTGCGAAGCATGTCAAAAAGGAAAATTTTCAAAACCTTCCTTTAAATCCAAAAATGTTGTCTCTTCCTCTAAGCCATTAGAGTTACTTCATATTGATCTGTTTGGGCCAGTTAAAACTGCATCCATCAGAGGCAAGAAGTATGGATTGGTCATTGTTGATGACTTCAGCAGATGGACATGGGTAAAGTTTTTAAAACACAAGGATGAGTCACATTCTGTGTTCATTGACTTCTGTACTCAAGTGCAAAATGAAAAAGATTTTAAAATCATAAAAGTCAGAAGTGATCATGGTGGTGAATTTGAAAATCATTATTTTGAAAAATATTTTAAAGAAAATGATATTGTTCATATTTTTTCTTGTCCTAGAACTCCCCAGCAAAATGGAGTTGTAGAAAGAAAGAATAGAACTTTACAAGAAATGGCCAGAACCATGATCAATGAAACTAATATGGCTAAGCACTTTTGGGCAGAAGATGTGAACACAACGTGTTACTGAAACCGCGCGGCCGGAACCTGTCATCTGGATGTAATGAAACATCAATGAAGTCGCCACCGAACGTCTTTTATCCCGCCGAAAGGGAAAGGTAAACATCGAGAAAACCTGAAAGAGGGAGAAATCACAGTCTTTCGACCGAGAGATCGGGTAAGGGAGTCTGTTACGTGAGGGGAAGGTATTAGCACCCCACACGCCCGTAGTACTCTACGGTATCCACTCTTGTTGTCTAATCTAATGGGTGTGGTCGAATCCTATGTCTATGGCTTACAACTGAAAAGGGAATGTATGCGAAAGGAAAAAGAAAATAATGTAGGGAAAATAAAAATTGTGCTCGGTTGGGACCTACCCCAATGCATACGTATCCCTTTTAAGGAATCAGAGCAGCCGTAGTTCGGCTTATATTTTTTGGTTGGTTTGTGTTTTTAGTTAAGACAACAAAAACAATCAAGATGGCAAAACATCGAATGAAACAACAAACGAATGAGATGGTCAAACATCGATTAAATAATAAAAAGGTAACATGTCAAAGATGGCGAAACATCAAAGGTAAAAACGGATGACAAAACAACACACCTAACAATGATATTGAGAATCAAAGCAGGATAACAAACAGATGCGATGGCGAAACATCGGCTTCAAACAAATGTGCGATGGTAAAACATTAGCTATAAGATAACAAGGTATCATGGCAAAGATGGCGAAACATCAATAAATCGGATGGCGAAACATCACACCTAACAATGATATTGAGAATCAAAGTAGGATAACAAACATGTGCGATGGCGAAACATCGGCTTCAAACAAATGTGCGATGGCGAAACATCGGCTATAAGATGATAAGGAGTCATGGCAGAGATGGAAAACATCAATAAATCGGATGACGAATCATCACACCTAGCAATGCTATTGAGAATCAAAGTAGGATAATCAAACATGTGCGATGGCGAAACATCGACTTCAACAAATGTACGATGGCGAAACATCGATTAAGAGATAACAAGGTATCATGGTATAGATGGCAAAACATCAATAAAGCGGATGACAAAACATCACACCTAGAAATGATATTGAGAATCAAAGTAGGATAATTAAACATGTGCGATGGCGAAACATCGACTTCAAACAAATGTGCGATGGCGAAACATCGGCTTCAAACAAATGTACGATAGCGAAACATCGATTAACCAGGTTTAAAAGCATAGCCAAGAGGCACACAGACAAAGTAAGATTGGTTTGTATCTTTTACTATGAAGAAAGGTTTAAGTTCATTAGACGTGTTTTATGATTTGCCAAGAAAACAGTTTTTGTTTTAAGATGCAGAATGCAAAGGGAAAAGAACTAAGGGAGACTATTCTAATCTCTAGCCCTAATGTTATCATACAATGGTTGACCCTAAGGTTGAGGATAAAGGAAAACCCTACCTTAATTAACATGTTAAAGGAAGCTTAACCGAACTATCCTATAGGGAACATGCAATGAGAGCGAAGCCGTGATCTCAATTTCTAAATTGAGTGACTCATCGATCAACAATTAAAGAAGAAAAGCAATAAACATCCTATAGAGAACATGCACTGAGAGCGAAGTCGTGATCTCAATTTCTAAATTGAGTGACTCATCGATCAACAATTAAAGAAGAAAAGCAATAAACATCCTATAGGGAACATGCACTGAGAGCAAAGTCGTGATCTCAATTTCTAAATTGAGTGACTCATCGATCAAAAGCAAACACAACACATGTATCAGATGAAAACCAGAGGGCCTCCTGACATATATCAGCAACAGAGGTCCCATCATGCAATTAGAGAACTATGCAGAATGAAAATGGAAGAAAGGAAATAGTGCAATACCAAATGGATAAATATCCGTAACAACTGAGTAAGAATAAAAGAAACCCAGAGAACTTCAAGCAAGCTGACATCAGTAGACAAATCGAGTTAGAAATTACACCATCAAGATGTAAGTAATTTATCAGATATGAACAAATCCCAGGGGCAATGTATAGCATTCACAATCATATGTATATATATCCTGCATAAACCATCAAACATGCCAAGCACAAGAATAGTGCCAATATAATAAATTGTGTTCCACAAATAAAGTGAAACACAATAGCCTTAAGCCAAAAGTGGAAACTTTCTCAGAGTACCTTGCACATTCAACAGACAAGTCAGTATTTCATAAGGTGAATGATGACTCACATAAGGGATGGATGCAATATGATGAAGTGAGCACAACATGATAACTTTTATCAAATATTAGACATGATAGATAAGAGGAAACATGCACATGCACAATTAGGTCAGGAGAAATAGAGGAATGTTGCTCCTTTCTATCACCATATTGAATTGACAATTGAATATCAATCAAGGATCATGGGAGCTTGAAAAGAATACATCAAAGACCATAGAAGTCAAGGGAAAACACATTTCAATCATGTTCAATTAATTCAACCACAAATCACATGCACAATAGAAGGTGAATCCCACACAATGGAAAGTTCAAACAATCAAACATGAGGTATTAAGTGAAATGACTTGAGCTATCATGAATAATCAGAATCAATATGATCATTAGGTGCCCAATTATAGGCCTCACTCAAGTTCATTGGCCATCAAACAAATTGCAACAAGATATGCAACATTAATTGGGTACCTTCACTTCAAAAGTACATCAAAAATAGAAAGTGATTTCAATAATTCAAACCAAAAATCTCTTGGCATATTTGAAGTGTATAGAAGTCAAAAAGCAAGTCTTGGGTTCATGAATGGTTGAGGAGGGGTCAAGTGAGGCCCAAAATTCAAAACTAGTTGGCAAAATTACCAAACTAGACAAGTTTTCAAAATAATTTGTGGAAAAATGTCAAACCAAGTTAAATAATTCAAGAAAAATGGTTTTCAGATCCTCAATACATTCATGAACCCTAATCAAGACTTGAATTCTATTGAAAATCCAGGGCATAATGGTTTTGAAAATGAAACTTGCACCATAAGCAACAAAACCCTAATTTTTGACTTTTAATCTTAAATATTATTTAAGTAAGATCAAAATTCAAACAATTTAAACCAAGATCATACAAATCACCAAGAGACCCTAAATGTCAGAAAATATATTTTTTCACATGTTTGTGAATGTTTAGGACCTTTAGTTATGAGCTCTAACGCAGGAATCAAGCCACACCATGGCTAGGGCATAGAACTTTTGAGGCTTCAAATTTCATGATACAAGGACTTTTAGCCCAAACAAATCATATATTTGGATTCAGGGGGAAATTTTAAGGGGAGTAAGGTACCTTGCATGCTTTGATTTTGCATTTTTGCAGGTTTTCAAAATTCTTCTCGTCGGAGAAGATGGTGGAAAACACCATAGATGGTGGTTTGACCCTTTGACTGACCGCATGGCATAACGGAGTGCTATGGTTGGTCCATTCAAATCCCAGGGGTCCACTTGTGCGCGCGTGTATTTTTCTTGCTGACATTAGCACTTTTTTACATTATATGTATTTCGTTTGATTCTTATACCTGATGTACATGCCACCCCAGTGGAAGCGTGTGTGTTCTTAAGGCTTACCTATGCCTGGTTCTGGGTTCGATCCAAGCGTGGGACAATTTTATTTTTCCATGCTTTTTTACAGATTTAGTACGAACAATCCCAACGTGCGCACCATGCATCTCCAGTCTTTGACCATCAGATCTCAAGGTTCCAGATCCAGCGCTCCAAGATAGCCATGACCATGATACACCTCCTGAAGTCAATCGCAGGGAATCATCACAGGCGCCTGGGCCCGTTGTTTTGGGCCTAACACTTTTTTCTTTTCATACCCCCTCAATTTCTTTTACAACTCAGGCCCATTGAATTTCTTTTCTTTTTTGTTTTAATTTAATTGTTTTCTTTTTTTTTTATAATTATTTTTTCTTAAATCAGAAAAAATCATAAAAATCATAAAAAATTTAGATTTAGGTTTTTTAATTAATTAACTTAATTTTTATAATAAAAAAAAACTAATTTAATCACACTTTGCTTTGTTTTATTAATTAATTTGTAAATTAATTAGAATTAGGGTTTACACTATAAAATATTTTTTCTAAACAAAACATCAAAAATATTTTTCTAAATGCTTAGAATTTTTTAGGTCTTAAATATCTTTCCCTTTTCACTATCTCCGCGCGCTTAGTTACTTTTTCGCATTATTTTTCAATATTGTAATTGCTTGAAAGTTTGTAATAGATAATTAGAGTTTATTGCTTTCCTCCCAAATTTATAGTTTGTACTCCCCATCTCCGAAGCATTGTAGTAACGTAGATTATTTCCCGCATTTTTATTTTCCTCACTTGTATATATTTAACTGCTAGATTAATTAGGCGTGCATGGTAAGACATAAAAAAACAAACGTTAGAAAACCTAATCTCAAGACAAATACTTGAAATCAAAACACTTCGCACACGTGCACCTCTAGGGTGACCCTCACTTGTTGCCTCAGATTTAATATAGTCATGTCTCTCAAACGTGGGATGCTTTAGCAAAGATCCTTTGGTTAAAAGATCGTAGTCCCTCGATGACCCTTCGATGTTGCCTCGGTAAACGATCTTAGTACCTTATAATAATTGCTAAAGTGTCCTACGAGTTGCCTTCATGATTGTATGATGACCCACACCTGTCCCTCAAACATCTAATGATAGGGTTACCTACTAACTAATGGTAGGATAACACTATCTAAAGGAAAGGAGGAAAATAACAAAGACTTTTTGAGTAGGTAGATAGCTCATAGTCACTTGCTCACAAACAAAACAATTTCTCACACATACACTCCCTTTTCTAAAAATATTTTCAAAGACAAAACACTTTGTATGCATTCTCAACAATACGAGAATCATTACAAAGTTTGCCGCACTTAGGCATCTTTTCAAAAATATTTTCAAACACATTCGCAAAGCATTTTCAAAGGGAGCTAGCGATTAAGAGCCCGTAGATAACTACGAATGAAAAGGGTGCTAACACCTTCCCTTTTCATAATCTACCCCCTTACTCAGCAAAATCTCAAAAGGTCTTTCCTCTTCTTTTCACTCTTTCCTTAATTGGATGATAGAAAAGTCAATGGCGACTCTTGCTATCCGCAACATTTGCAATAAAAACACAAAACCTAAAAGTCAGTTCTCCCACCGTATTACACTAAGTATTTTTGTATTTGAAGTGTAATCTTCTGGTTTTTATTCTAGTCTCTTGTGTTTTTGTAAGTCACCCATGTATCTCTTGTGTTAATTGATTGTTTAAGAAAAACTAAGTATTTTTGTATTTGAAGTGTAATCTTCTGGTTTTTATTCTAGTCACAAGGTTTGTGACAGTATGTATCACTGCGGTGATTGGAAGTGAGAGTAGAATCTCATATCTAGATGGTGATTTCTAGGTAGAAGTTGCACAAGATAGTGATTAGGCGAGAAGTTGTAAACTTAGACTGTTTAGGCTTTGGACTAATACTATCATAGTAAATTTCCTTCTTGGCTTGGTAGCCCCCAGAGTAGGTGACATTGCACCGAACTGGGTTAACAATCATCTGTGTTATTTATCATTCTGCAATTTATTTCTGCATAAGTTTCAGTTTTGATTTATTTGTTTTGTCAGTCATTAAATGTCGTAACATCTGTCTTAATATTGTGTTCTGATGTTGGGATATCAGTATTAACATGTGTTGCAAGTGCCAAAATTTCAATTGGTATCTGAGCAGGCACCCTGATTTGTTATTGGGTGAGCTTTAGGGAAAAATTTTCTGGTACTACTTATCTTTCAGAAGAATAGAATGATAACATTCTTATTGTCAAGGGACAACAAATCTTGAGATTTGGTCTAAGGTAGGAGACCATAATATGTTTGGTCTAAGGAAGGAGTTTGTATTGTGTAACACCCCAAAATAATTAGATTATTTGTTTAATTATTTATTTGAGTTATAATGAGTATTGACGTACTTGTGAGTATATGTGATGTTTTGATGATTTATATGATGCATTGCGATGTTCAGTGATACTATGTGTTGAGATAATAGTGAGTTAGAAGATAATGTGAGATATTTAGAATTTAAATAATTAGTTTGGAATTATTTAAATTTAATAGTAATTATTTAGAATTATTTTATTGATTAAATAAAATAAAAGTGGTGTAGAAGGAGTAAGGACAAGGTGGTAATTGGTTAAGTGATAAGTGAGGGTAATCTAGGAAGACCATAGAAAGGGCCCAAGGGGTAAGTTTGACATAAGGAATATTTGGGGTTTAGAATGCTCATTTTGTGCGGTTGTGAAAAGAGTTGGAATCACGTAGCAGACCTAGGGCAGGAAGAGAACATGGGGATTTTTGGGTAGAGCACAAAGAAGAAGATCGAAGGAATAATCTAAGGTAAAGAAGTTATCCTTTTTATTATGATTGATATATGATTTAGATGTATGTAGGTTGTTTGGAGTTTTTGTGGTGAATTGATAACATGATGAGTATGATGAATCTTTGATGAAATTGATGAAATCACCATGCTGCTTTGCTATGACTTGATGTATACGATGTATAATATGATATGTTGGTATTGTATGATGAAAACATGAGTATTGGTGATGATTTAAAACCTGTTATGTGTTAAAATTGCAAGAAAATTGGGACTGGTGCAGTGTAGAAAACGCACACGGAATTCCATGTTCGCGTTGAGTCGCCGAGTGAGCCATGTGCTTTGCCAGGCGAGTGAGCTTCGCTCAAGAAGCACAAGGCGAGCAAGAGGCGAAGGGAAGGAGTGACAAAAAGAACCCCTAGATTTTGTATGGGAAGGGTGACTCGCCCCAGCTTCGTCCGGTGAAGTAGAAGCGAGGGGAGCTCATCGGGCGAGCGAATAGCTTCGTTAGGCGAGGATGACAGAAGAAAAACAACGCTCTTGGATTTTTTATGGGGGAATACTTTTCACCCCAATCTCGTCGGGCGAGCCTCAGGCGAGCAAACTGCTTCGCCAGGCGAGAGGTGTCTGACAAAAACTTTGAAAGGCCGTAACTTGAGTTTTCAGACTCTGTTTGATGCGTCATTTAAAGCGTTAGGAAGCTAATGCTACATATTATGCCTTTGTAGAATAAAATGAGTCATATGATGCGTCTTTCTAGTACTTTTCTAAGATTAAACTAGATACCGAATGATGGAATGTGTTAATACTATGATGAATTGATGTGATTATATGATTGATGCAACATGATGCATGTTCGTATGATAGATTGATGTTTTTTATGATGATGCTTTATGTATTACGATGTATGTGATGACCTATGAAGAATTCATGAGTGGTGATGCGTTTTGACTAGTCGAGGTCGTGTTTATTATGTTGCTATGCATCATGCATTCATGTCATATTTTAGGACTCCGGTCTGGTGATTTTGTTAGGACAATTGGTCCAGTGATGATGATAGGACGTTAGTCTAGTGATGACCTCAATCCCATAGTTTTAATTGAGTGCAATATTGTGATGTGCTTTGGTTCCAAGCGAGAATCGATCTTATTGGTGGGGATCTTTGGAGAAACAATGACTGAGTCATCAATGAAGTTTTGGTACCACGTGCATGAGTCAATGATGTTGCGTTGTATTATATGTTTCATTGCATAATGAGTGACTAAGTGATGTTGATGACATTGTGATTTTATGTGTTTGATGGTTGTTGTTAATATGATGATATGATGCTATATTTGATTAGTATTGTTGACACCAAGGTGTGAGAGCAATATATGATATATAATGATATGTGGAATCCATGATAAATTATTGTCGTACTGCTATATCTATTCCATATATATTTTATAATAATTTGTGATTACTCACCTTTTCTGCTTGGAAATGTTGCCCTTATACGTGGGTAACTTTTAGGTGATCAAGAATCATCTATTGAAGCTTAGAGGATAGCTTTGGAGTGTGTTATTTATTTCTATTGAATAAGGGGGTCTTGCTATGATATGTAACATCAGGGTTTCGGAAGATGTTTGAATTGAATAATGTGTTTCTTTGTTGACATGAGTTTGTAAGATGTTATTTCGCTTTGAAAATGTTTTAATAATCCTAACCTTTTTTACGACAAGGATTAAAGATGTTATTGAAGGAATTTAACAATGAAGTTATTTGAGTTATGTTTTTCGCTGCGAAGTTCAAAGTTTTGTGTTGATTATTTATAAATAAATAATTGTGAATTTGAGAACCAGTGTTACGGAGTAGGATGTTTTATATGATGCTTTTATGAAGATGTGACACCCTTGTTAGTGATTTTATTTGATTTAATTTCGTAAAATATATGCGAAATGTATGTGGGTTTAGAAGGGTGTTAAGTTAGTGGTATCAGAGCCTGGTTGGTCTGCCCGACTAGGTTTTTCCTATGATGTGCATGTATCGTCAGTCGATTAGTGTGAGTACATTGTCGATACGTTGTTTTCTGACGTTACTTTTCTGTGTGTAGAATGGCTAGAAGAAATGATGCTGCGATTGCTGATTCTTCGCAGGTTGTTTCTCAGGCTGTGCAACATCAGCCTAATGTTGGTGGAATGACGGGTCTCGTGTCTTGGAGACATTTCAGAGGAATCATCCATCTATTTTTAAAGGTATGTATGATCTTGATGGAGCGCATACATGGGTCAAAGAGATTGAAAGGATCTTTAAGTTTATGGATTGCTGAAAAGCGCAGAAGGTGTGGTTTGGTACACATATGCTGGCAGAGGAAGCCGATGACTGGTGGGTCGGCACCCACCAGAGACTCACATCAGAAGTTGAAGTTGTTACTTGGGTTGTATTCAGTAGGGAGTTTATGAGGAAGTACTTTCCAGAGCATGTGTGCAAAAAGAAATATATTGAGTTTTTAGAGTTGAAACAAGGGAATTTGACTATGAATGAGTATGCTTCGAGGTTTGTGGAATTGGCAAAGTATTATCTATATTACAGTGATGCGACTGCTGAGTTCTCGAAGTGTATCAAGTTTAAGAATAGTTTGCATCCATAGATCAAACGAGCAATTGGATATCAGATGATCCGTAAGTTTCAAGAGTTGGTGAACAACTGTAGGATCTATGAAGAAGATAGAAAAGCTCATTCAGCTCACTACAAGAGTCTGAATGAGAAAAAAGGAAAACCATATCAAGGCCGTAGGAAGCCTTATGATGCTCCAGCTGATAAAAGGAAACAAAAGGTTTCCAATGGGAAGAAGACAAGTGAGGAGAAGCTCCCGCTCCTGTCAAGTGTTATAGGTGTGGGGAACCAGGTTATCGTTCCAATGAATGTGAGAATTAGGTTATGAGGTGTTACTAGTGTGGTAAGACGGGTCATCATGCTCTTGAATGCAAGAATAATGGTCCAACTTGTTTCAATTGTGGAGAGTAGGGTCACATCAATACCCACTGTCAGAAGCCGAGGAAGGATGTTACTGCCATGACCAATGGTAAAGTGTTCGCTCTGAGTGGATAGAAGGATTCCAAGAAGGACAACTTGATTCGAGGTAAACGATGTTGAATTGGTTGCTATTATTGATACTGGTACTACTTGTCATACCCCAAATTTGTCATATCATTTACCAAATTATCTGGCTTATGCATCTTGTACTCTTCATATGCATTGCCTTCACATTAGATCATCTAACATTGCGTGCATCATTAATTAGTAACTTGGCATGTGATCAAGGTATTTCTTTCTAAAAAACTGTACAAAAGGATTGCCCCGTCGGACATCACAACAAGGTAAAACTCTGGTTTTTCAAGGTTTAAATGTGTTCCACATATTTCATAAGCAATCAAACCAGTGATCAATCAAGCCATCATCATGTCAAGCTCTCATGTATTTTAACATGCTCATAATTGCAAAGAAATCAGGTGTTTCGGGGAATTTGAGACAGTGTGAACCAGAAACAGTATTTTTGCTGGTTTGAGCTTAGAAATTTGCAACTTCTAATCAGGGTATTGTTTTGAGTTTACTCCCCAGGCATTGGAATCGTCTTGATATTTTCTTCATTTCATATGTCCAGGTTGGAGGTCAATTATGTGCAGAATGTCTCTGAATAATTTGATTTCCCAAAAGCGGTATTCGAATTTAACGAATGGTTATATGTTTCCTCGGTATTTGGACATTCGTAACTTTCATATGATTCGATATCTTCAGTTGATTCTTCGAGCATTAAGACTATTTTGATTTTTTTGTCATTTCTCGTGTTCGGATCGAAGGCTAATTTTATGAAGAAAACCTTCGAGAAATTTAATCTTTGAAGACGATATACTGAATTTAATTGTTGATCCGCCGTTTCACGAGCACTCAAACATTCGTAACTTCAATTTGGTTCATCTTCTCGTGTTGGTTCTTCGACCATAAAATTCGCCCTGATGTCTTATTCAACTCACGTGTTCGGACCAAGAGCTAATTTATTGAGGAAAGTATCCGAATTGTACGAAGATTCTGAAGCTGTACAGTGAAAATATAGTGGAAAAGGGTGTTGATCGTTATTTTTCAGACGTTCAAAAATTCATAACTTTCAACCGGTTCAACCTTTTTTAACTGTTCTTTGGGAATAAATTCCATCTCGACATCCCCTAAAGTTCGTATGTTTGTGTCGAGATCTAATTCTTCCCCGAAGGTCCCCGAAAGTGTGAATTACCAGAAATTTTTACAGTGCAAAAAGATTGACAGATGTTTATTTTCCCAGCGTTGCAAAAATCATAACTCTCTCAATTCTTACTCTATCACACTCGTTCTTGAAGTGTTAGTTCACAAATTTCGTCTACTTCAACTTTGCTTCAAACTCCAAGTTCAAACGGTACTTTGAAGGCTTTCGTTTTTGGCCCATTTCGCATGTGACGCAAGTGAAAAGACTGCAAATTAGGATATTTTGTCTGACACTGCGTCCGAGCAACTTCAAAAATTCATAACTTCTTCGTTGTTTGTCCAAATGAGCCCGTTCTTTCGACAACGCGTCACAAGTTCTATTATCCTTATTTTTCATATTGGAATTGAGTCGAGATTCTGTACCAATAATAACATGACATTTTTTGACCGTGTTATGCTTACAAATATCAAATTGGGGCTCGACCCAATTAGGCCCGATGCAATTTTGGAGGGATATGTACTTCAAAATCTGATTTTATAAAAAAAAAAGCTCATTATTTTTTCTACACACAAACACAAAAAATCTCCTCTCTCAGATTGTGCAAGAACGCAAATTCATCTCTCTCTCTCTCTCTCTCAAAATCAAACGCCATCGCACACGTCACCTTCAGCCACCACTGTGACACTTCGCCGCCATACCTGCTCCGACCGCCTCAGATTACCGTTCTCGCTGCCACACTTCCACCGTCGCATACGATAACTCCCTCTGTTTTCCGCGACTTCGCACGGCGTCCCTTTCCACTTCCGTTCGAATTTCGGCATGCTCTTTGTGTCCTCCGGTCAAATCTCCGGTAATTTCTTGATTTCCTTGATGCTATCTCGTTGAATTAAATTGGAACAAGTGTGAAATAGTAGATGGTTATGTGAACGGAGCTTTTGGATTTCATGATATAGGTTGATTCTTGGATTGAATTGTTGCAGATATATTGGTTATAGAATTGCAATCTGAATTGTTAAACATAATTTGGCTCCTAAATTTTATATAATTGCCGATTGCTATGAGTTGAGTTTTTTTGAAGCCAATATGTTTGTTAAAATGCCTAGGAGGAAAGTTAGATTTAGAATTGAATCTTAAGGATTACATTTTGTTATGTAGCAATGTTGAAATGTGGAGTAGGTTAGGATTTAGTAGGAGAAGGTGAATAATTGTTGTATCTTGAAGTTAAAGAATGGTGTACGGTTGAAAACATAGAGTTGATAATTCACCATAGGAATTGATATATAGAAATGAATAGAGGTTTGATGTTGAATCCGGTTGATTTGCATTAATGACTTGTCGATGTCGATTTTACGGAAATGTTGAGTTCTTGAATTGTTGATGAAGTTTACCATTAACTCATGAATTAATGTCGTTTCAGATTGATTTAAATTATGAATGGAATTTTTTATGTAAAAAAAAGTCTCAAATCCGAAATTATGTTAATACTTGAATTATATGGTTTATGGCTCAAAACATGTGGATTAACTTGTTGCAAAGTATTCATGGCTTTTAGGCGACATAACTTAAGTCGGTAAATACTTTTACATGTCTGTTGGGGAATTTTAAATTCGATTTTTATCGATACCGATCCAAATGTATGTTGCTGCCCGAGAACCATGAATATCTTGTAAATTGAATTTCAAAAGTGGTTGATGCCTATTCTTGCATTTTGGTACGTTTATGGATTAGTACGCGTTTTTCGTTGTTGTTTTCTGATCCTTTCTTTGTTGAGGTATAGGGTTGTTCGGTATTAGAAAGTTATGATAAATGCATGAATTAATTGTTGCTAATCACTTAGGATAGTTTGTTTCGGTATTTGTTGAGCGGTAATGTTTCGTGTAATTTCGAAGTTAGTTTCTTTTGTGAATAAAAGATGATGTCTGGACTCGGTTCCATGTACATATTTCGACTTAATTTTCTGTGTGACATTTATCCGCATTTGGTTCAATATTTCGTGAATGTTAACACTTAATTTTTTGTTTTCGTTGACAATTATCGGTTAACTTGTGTTATGATAACAATGCTGCCCCATTTCTAATTCCACTTGTATACACCATTTCACTTGTATACACCATTTCACTTGTCATTGGTGGTTCATTTGTACACAATAAACATGTCATGGGCGTTGATAATGAGTTTAATCATTTTCGGTGTATTTTTCGCTCAATCTCAAGTTTGCGTGTGTTGCTGCCCAGAGTCAATACTTGGGTGTAAATACTCGTTCTAAATATTGTTAAGGCTTACTTGAACATGGTTAGGCGTTTAGGGAACATCTTTGTTGAACCATTCCGTTTTCGGTACATTTTTCGGGTCGATTCATGAAATGTGTATAATGCTGCCCGATTTATTAATTAGGTGAAAACTCATGTTTTAGTTGTTGGCTTATGAACCGTTACCCTTGCTCAAGTCTTAGTTTAGGATTAACATTGAGCTTACATGATTTTTAATTGGTGTTTTGTGCGTTTACATGTATAGCACATGGTTGCCCGATTTCCATTCTTACTTTCCGTAGTCATTTGCACCTTGTGTTTTTGCATTTGTTTATTCTTTTAAGTTGTGATCTTACCGGTTGATCAGAATTTGAGAAGTGGTCGGAATATGATGTGTAGTCAGACTATGATGTCGAGGAGGAAAAATGGGGTTGTACCTGCAAGGCACTCCAACGATCAAGTAAGAGTGGGAACAAGGAGATACAACCAAAGTATTAGGTGAGAATAATGAATATTCGATACCTGGCTCTCACAAGTGTGAGGGTATATATAATGCCCTGGCGCGTGACCATTGGTTCCTGATTTCACGCTTGGATATGCCGGTATGTGAAATCTGATAACTGCCAGGACTTGGTCAAACCGGGCAGATGTGCTCGTAACTAGTCGTTGGT
The DNA here is from genome assembly GCA_948472305.1 of Vicia faba. Classification (NCBI taxonomy): domain Eukaryota; kingdom Viridiplantae; phylum Streptophyta; class Magnoliopsida; order Fabales; family Fabaceae; genus Vicia; species Vicia faba. Next base: position 1,647,340,812 of record OX451737.1, on the reverse strand, counting down.
CCCGATGAGGGGGTCCGTTACAAGCATCTCTCTGGTCGGTTCTTGGTGGCCTTCACGGCGTTGATGTCGGGCAGGTTGAGAGGATGCTCGTCGATCATCCTGGGCCAATGCTGGTTCGGGAGGGCAAATGGCTGACATTGCCCGACGGGTATCGGGCAATTCGGGTCATGGTCGTGCAGGCGGCACCAAAGGAAATGTCTTAGATCAGGCCCAGTCAAGCCGTCGGGCTAGTCTAGAACAATAACCCCCAAGTCATTGGTTATGGATGTAGGAGTGATGACTTTGACATTTGCTCGCAGAACGAGGCGTGTCTTACGGGGAAATGAGTGTTGCCCGTTACGCCTTGCTTGCGGGGATATGACGGGTTGGTCGTTAGGACCTTTGAATCTGGAGAGGTAACATGTTTTGGGAAGCGTGTTAGCAAAGCGGCGCAATGATGGCATAAGACTAGGGTGTAATGATGACGACCCTAGGGTTCCCCAGGCGCGTGTCTTGTACGCGCAAATTGTTTCAACTATAAATACGAGAGGAACAAGGCGTTTAGTATTTTTCGTTTTCTCTCTCAATTGCTCGTATTAGCTCGACTGTCGGCCACCGTTGTTCGTTGAGTTTTTCTGCTCGCAGTTGCTTACTTCTATCTTTTCTTCTTCTATTAACTGTGTTAGAACAAGATTAGTTCTGATCTATCTCAAAGTTTTGATGATAACAATAAATTATATTTTAGATAATTTATACTCTGATGAACGTATTTGAATGTTTCAGATAATGTTCTGACAGAAGCATTATGAAGTGCTAAGCTATAAATTACATGAAGTTCTTTAATGAAAGAACCATTTCTGTTTTAAGCGCATCTGCTGACTCTGGTAAGACAATTTATTTTAAAGGTATCTTCTAACATTTAGCAGGATTCCTTGCTCAGAAGATTATTTGAAAGCAAGTGCTGATCAAGTTCTTAGCAAGCAAAGCACTGCCTAGAAGATGAGTAAAGCATGTTCTGATTTCAAGACGTTGATGCAAGTTCTGAAAGAACGTTAAAACCAACTTGTCTTGTCAAGCGTAAGAAACATGTTCTTACAAGTTGTCATTTGCTCATTAATGCAAAGACGACTGCAAGCACTCAAGTGTTTAAGCTAGTTTCTTGGAAAATAGAATATTGCAAGGAAACACGCAAGCATTTAATGCTCCATTTTTTCTGAAGGCAGCAACGGTCTTATTGTTCCTACTATAAATAGAAGGACATTTATTGCAAGCCAACCAACAAATTAACAATTTTTCAACAAGAGAAGCAAGAAACTACGTGAAAAATTCTGGGCTCACAAACTCTTTGTTCATACACTTTGTGCAATTTATTCTAAGTGAAAAACCACAGTTGTGATATAGCTTGATTAGAAGCAAATTTCTATTTCACTATTTGTAAGATTAAACTCTTGTAATTGTTCCTTGAGAGACCAAGTTTGGTCAGATTTCTCAAGTAGACTAGGACTAGATTTAAGTCTTAGTGGTGTTAGTCACTTGTAAGTTTACCTGTGAATTGTTAGTCACAATAGTTGTTGTGTGTTTGTAATCATTTGATTATAGTGGATTAAGTCCTTGTTGAGAAAAGCGAAATCACCTTGACGGATGGACTGTAGTAGTTTGAGTTCAAACGAACCAGGATAAAAACAACCTTGTCTTTCTATTATTGTTGAGCTTTGTTTTGAAAACAGAAAAGAGTCACTTATTCAACCCCCCCCCCCCCATTCTAAGTGTTTTCTTACCCCTTCAATTGGTATCAGAGCTTGACTCTGAGCACAACACTTAACTGTGTCAGGAAAAGATTCAGAAGAAAACACAATGGCCGCTGAACAAAACAATAATAGTTACAACAAACCTCCTGTATTTGATGGAGAAGATTTTGAGTACTGGAAAGATAGACTATAAAGTTTCTTTCTAGGTCATGATAGTGATCTTTGGGATATAGTCTTGGATGGTTACACACATCCTACAGATTCAGAAGGAAACAAAGTGGATAGAAAAAATATGGATAGACAACAAAAAGCTGATTTTAAAAATCATCATAGAGCTAGAAATATTTTTCTAAATGCTATCTCTAAAGTAGAATATGAAAAAATCACTAATAGAGATACAACGCATGATATGTTTGAGTCTCTTAAAATGACTCATGAAGGAAACGCTCAAGTGAAGGAGTCTAAAGCTCTGGCTTTAGTTCAGAAGTATGAAGCCTTCAAAGTTGAAGAAAATGAGTCTATAGAAGCAATGTTCTCTAGGTTTCAAACTCTGATCGCTGGTCTGAGAGTTTTGAACAAGGGATATACTAAAGCAGATCATGTGAAAAAGATCATCAGAAGCTTACCCAGAAGATGAGTATCAATGGTCACTGCTTTCAAAGTTTCAAAAGATCTGAACAATGTGTCTCTGGAGGAACTCATCAGCGCTCTCAGAAGTTATGAGATTGGACTGGATGAGCACGAGCCTCAGAAAAAAGGTAAGTCTCTGGCCCTTAAATCTATTAAGAAATTTGATACTAACGCTTTTCAGGCTGAAGAGGAAAACTCTGAAGAATCAACGTCAGAAGAAGATGAACTATCCTTGCTCTCCAGAAGGATCAATCATATGTGGAAGCACAGACAGAAGAAGTTCAGGAACTTCAAAAAGTCAGAAGATAGACCAGAATCTTCTGGACACAAAAAGTCAAATAGAAGAGAGATCATCTGTTATGAATGCAAAGAACCTGGTCACTACAAGAGTGATTGCTCAAAGCTTCAAAAAGAAAAACCAAAGAAAAGGTTTGGTAAGAAGAAAGGGATGATGGCAACCTGGGATGACTCAGAATCATCTGAAGATGGATCTGGTTCTGAAGATGAGAATGCCAACCTAGCTCTGATGGCTATCACAGCAGATGACTCAGACTGTGAGTCAGAACCAAGAGAGGTATTTTCTAAATTTTCCAGAGATGAACTTGCTGATAGTTTATCAGAACTTCTGGAAAACTATAGTCAGCTCAAAATCAAATACAAGAAACTCAAGAAGAGTCTTGCATCTGATCTTGAGAAACTTGAAACAGAAAAATTTGAACTTTTAGAAAATAATTTTAAACTTAAAGAAGAAATTCAAAATGTTCAAAAAATTTCTAGTTCAGAGTGTGTGTCTAGTTCAAAAGATATTCTGAAAGAATATGACTGTAGCTTTCAAACTTTTCTAGCTAAAAGCATAGATAGAAGCAAAATGGCTTCAATGATCTATGGAGTTAGTGGGAAAAACAGAAGAGGAATTTGATATGAACCTCCCAAAGGGAAGGATACATACATACATACCAAAACCTGTTGCTAAAATGACTTTCACTTACAAACCTCTGAATAAATAATTCAAGTTTGGACACTCACATGATATAAAATATACATCACATTCTGGAAACTCTTATGCTAACCCAAAGTTCAAACAGAACTTTAAACATTCTAACCCAAAAGGACCCAAAAAGATATGGGTACCTAAGGATAAAATAATATTTGTTGCAGATGTCCTTAAAAGCTCAATTGAGACACCTGTCATGGTACCTGGACTCTGGGTGCTCACGACACATGACGGGAAAAAGGTCTATGTTCCAAAGCCTGAAACTTAAAGCTGGAGGAGACGTGAAGTTCGGAGGTAATCAGAAAGGGAAGATTATTGGTTCTGGAACCATTGGAAATGGTAACCTTCCTTCTATCTCTAATGTTTTATTAGTAGAAGGATTAGCTCAAAATCTTTTGTCCGTAAGTCAATTAAGTGACAATAGTTATGACATTATCTTCAATCAAAGCTCCTGTAGAGCTGTAAGTCAAAAAGATGGATCAATCCTCTTTTCTGGCAAGAGAAAGAACAACATATACAATATTGATTTATCAGATCTTAAATCTCAGAACGTTAAATGCCTTTTGTCTGTTAGTGATGAGCAATGGGTATGGCACAGAAGATTGAGACATGTCAGTCTAAGAAAAATCTCTCAACTAAATAAATTAAATTTAGTTAGAGGACTTCCCAATCCGAAGTACAACTCAGAAGCTCTGTGCGAAGCATGTCAAAAAGGAAAATTTTCAAAACCTTCCTTTAAATCCAAAAATGTTGTCTCTTCCTCTAAGCCATTAGAGTTACTTCATATTGATCTGTTTGGGCCAGTTAAAACTGCATCCATCAGAGGCAAGAAGTATGGATTGGTCATTGTTGATGACTTCAGCAGATGGACATGGGTAAAGTTTTTAAAACACAAGGATGAGTCACATTCTGTGTTCATTGACTTCTGTACTCAAGTGCAAAATGAAAAAGATTTTAAAATCATAAAAGTCAGAAGTGATCATGGTGGTGAATTTGAAAATCATTATTTTGAAAAATATTTTAAAGAAAATGATATTGTTCATATTTTTTCTTGTCCTAGAACTCCCCAGCAAAATGGAGTTGTAGAAAGAAAGAATAGAACTTTACAAGAAATGGCCAGAACCATGATCAATGAAACTAATATGGCTAAGCACTTTTGGGCAGAAGATGTGAACACAACGTGTTACTGAAACCGCGCGGCCGGAACCTGTCATCTGGATGTAATGAAACATCAATGAAGTCGCCACCGAACGTCTTTTATCCCGCCGAAAGGGAAAGGTAAACATCGAGAAAACCTGAAAGAGGGAGAAATCACAGTCTTTCGACCGAGAGATCGGGTAAGGGAGTCTGTTACGTGAGGGGAAGGTATTAGCACCCCACACGCCCGTAGTACTCTACGGTATCCACTCTTGTTGTCTAATCTAATGGGTGTGGTCGAATCCTATGTCTATGGCTTACAACTGAAAAGGGAATGTATGCGAAAGGAAAAAGAAAATAATGTAGGGAAAATAAAAATTGTGCTCGGTTGGGACCTACCCCAATGCCTATGTATCCCTTTTAAGGAATCAGAGCAGCCGTAGTTCGGCTTATATTTTTTGGTTGGTTTGTGTTTTTAGTTAAGACAACAAAAACAATCAAGATGGCAAAACATCGAATGAAACAACAAACGAATGAGATGGTCAAACATCGATTAAATAATAACAAGGTAACATGTCAAAGATGGCGAAACATCAAAGGTAAAAATGGATGACAAAACAACACACCTAACAATGATATTGAGAATCAAAGCAGGATAACAAACAGATGCGATGGCGAAACATCGGCTTCAAACAAATGTGCGATGGCAAAACATTAGCTATAAGATAACAAGGTATCATGGCAAAGATGGCGAAACATCAATAAATCGGATGGCGAAACATCACACCTAACAATGATATTGAGAATCAAAGTAGGATAACAAACATGTGCGATGGCGAAACATCGGCTTCAAACAAATGTGCGATGGCGAAACATCTGCTATAAGATGATAAGGAGTCATGGCAGAGATGGCAAAACATCAATAAATCGGATGACGAATCATCACACCTAGCAATGCTATTGAGAATCAAAGTAGGATAATCAAACATGTGCGATGGCGAAACATCGACTTCAACAAATGTACGATGGCGAAACATCGATTAAGAGATAACAAGGTATCATGGTATAGATGGCAAAACATCAATAAAGCGGATGACAAAACATCACACCTAGAAATGATATTGAGAATCAAAGTAGGATAATTAAACATGTGCGATGGCGAAACATCGGCTTCAAACAAATGTGCGATGGCGAAACATCGGCTTCAAACAAATGTACGATAGCGAAACATCGATTAACCAGGTTTAAAAGCATAGCCAAGAGGCACACAGACAAAGTAAGATTGGTTTGTATCTTTTACTATGAAGAAAGGTTTAAGTTCATTAGACGTGTTTTATGATTTGCCAAGAAAACAGTTTTTGTTTTAAGATGCAGAATGCAAAGGGAAAAGAACTAAGGGAGACTATTCTAATCTCTAGCCCTAATGTTATCATACAATGGTTGACCCTAAGGTTGAGGATAAAGGAAAACCCTACCTTAATTAACATGTTAAAGGAAGCTTAACCGAACTATCCTATAGGGAACATGCAATGAGAGCGAAGCCGTGATCTCAATTTCTAAATTGAGTGACTCATCGATCAACAATTAAAGAAGAAAAGCAATAAACATCCTATAGAGAACATGCACTGAGAGCGAAGTCGTGATCTCAATTTCTAAATTGAGTGACTCATCGATCAACAATTAAAGAAGAAAAGCAATAAACATCCTATAGGGAACATGCACTGAGAGCAAAGTCGTGATCTCAATTTCTAAATTGAGTGACTCATCGATCAAAAGCAAACACAACACATGTATCAGATGAAAACCAGAGGGCCTCCTGACATATATCAGCAACAGAGGTCCCATCATGCAATTAGAGAACTATGCAGAATGAAAATGGAAGAAAGGAAATAGTGCAATACCAAATGGATAAATATCCGTAACAACTGAGTAAGAATAAAAGAAACCCATAGAACTTCAAGCAAGCTGACATCAGTAGACAAATCGAGTTAGAAATTACACCATCAAGATGTAAGTAATTTATCAGATATGAACAAATCCCAGGGGCAATGTATAGCATTCACAATCATATGTATATATATCCTGCATAAACCATCAAACATGCCAAGCACAAGAATAGTGCCAATATAATAAATTGTGTTCCACAAATAAAGTGAAACACAATAGCCTTAAGCCAAAAGTGGAAACTTTCTCAGAGTACCTTGCACATTCAACAGACAAGTCAGTATTCCATAAGGTGAATGATGACTCACATAAGGGATGGATGCAATATGATGAAGTGAGCACAACATGATAACTTTTATCAAATATTAGACATGATAGATAAGAGGAAACATGCACATGCACAATTAGGTCAGGAGAAATAGAGGAATGTTGCTCCTTTCTATCACCATATTGAATTGACAATTGAATATCAATCAAGGATCATGGGAGCTTGAAAAGAATACATCAAAGACCATAGAAGTCAAGGGAAAACACATTTCAATCATGTTCAATTAATTCAACCACAAATCACATGCACAATAGAAGGTGAATCCCACACAATGGAAGGTTCAAACAATCAAACATGAGGTATTAAGTGAAATGACTTGAGCTATCATGAATAATCAGAATCAATATGATCATTAGGTGCCCAATTATAGGCCTCACTCAAGTTCATTGGCCATCAAACAAATTGCAACAAGATATGCAACATTAATTGGGTACCTTCACTTCAAAAATACATCAAAAATAGAAAGTGATTTCAATAATTCAAACCAAAAATCTCTTGGCATATTTGAAGTGTATAGAAGTCAAAAAGCAAGTCTTGGGTTCATGAATGGTTGAGGAGGGGTCAAGTGAGGCCCAAAATTCAAAACTAGTTGGCAAAACTACCAAACTAGACAAGTTTTCAAAATAATTTGTGGAAAAATGTCAAACCAAGTTAAATAATTCAAGAAAAATGGTTTTCAGATCCTCAATACATTCATGAACCCTAATCAAGACTTGAATTCTATTGAAAATCCAGGGCATAATGGTTTTGAAAATGAAACTTGCACCATAAGCAACAAAACCCTAATTTTTGACTTTTAATCTTAAATATTATTTAAGTAAGATCAAAATTCAAACAATTTAAACCAAGATCATACAAATCACCAAGAGACCCTAAATGTCAGAAAATATATTTTTTCACATTTTTTGAATTGAAGAAAAGTCAAAAGTGAAATTAAATTCAAACAATTAGTCAATTGATAAATATTCACATCTCAAAAATGAAATTCTAGTCAAAAATCAAGAAAAACATCCAACCAAAAATATATTCAAATGATCGAATTAAAAACATGCATCCCTGATTTTTTTAGAATTTTTGAATTAAAGGAAATATTAAAAATAAAAAATACAAACAATTAACAATTAAACCAAAATTTAAGGGCAAAAATGCAAACCCTAGCCAAAAATCACAAAAATGTCAAAATAAAAATATACTCAGATTCTATGATTAAAAATAAGCTTGCATGATTTTTTTGAGAATTTTTGAATCAATGGAAGTATTAAAATAAAAATCAAACAAACAAATATTACAAATAAACTTTTGAAATTAAATCTCTAATAAAAAAAATGATAATACCAAAATCAGAATCAATCTTTACATTATTTTATGAGTTCAAAATACTTTTTATGGATTTTTTAGATCAAAGGAACTATTAAAATAAAAATAAACTTTGAATAATCAATTAATTGAACCTATGAATTTTTTAAACCTATCAAATCATTTTAAAAAAATTTCAGAAAAAATATGACAAATACTAGAAATTATTATTGGCCTATGGTAATTTTTTTATGATTTTTAAAAACATTTTGATCACAAAAATAAAATCAGAAAATCAAATATAATCAAAAATATGAAAAAATGCATTAAAACTCAAATGGACCAATCAGATCCGTCCACATCATCTTCAACCTCCGGATCCATTCAAACACGCGCGTTTTTCAGTGCTAGGGCTCATGTTCAGGTCCACCGTATATACTCATTTCTCCATCAAAATCAATGATTCCAATCACAAATCAAAGTTCAAACTGCCAACTACATCATGCTTTTTACAAAATTAAAAATGATTGACCATAAAAGTAGAAATCAGAGCAAGAAAATTGAAAAAACTCATTGAACCTTGAAAAAACAGAAGTTCATCAAATCGCATATACTTCAGAATCAAACAAATTTATACATTAGATGTAAGATCTGACCAGCTATGAACATGATTACAAGCTTTATATCCCATGAATCAAGCAAAATTGTGGAGAATCAAGATCTGAAAATTACCTCTTGAGTTGAGAAATAAACTCAACTATGGCCTCTGAAACAAAGCGAAAACTCTTGTCCCTTGCTTCTAATGCTCCAATGAAGTGAAAATGATCATGAATCGAGCTCTGGAATGGAGAATAGAGGAGCTTCTAAGTAGAATTTTTTTTTTTTGAGAGAGAGAGATTGCAGTTTCTGATTTCTTAGAAGAAAATGAGTGCCTCCTCCTCGAAAGGGAATGAAATGTGGCTTAAAAGGAGTGATTGCTGAGGGTAGAAGGGTCTTTGAAAAGTTCAAGGCCGTTGGAAGCAGAATTTGCAAAAAACAGAAAAAGGAAAAGTGTCCAAATGGTGATGCGTTTTGTTTCTACTTATGCCCAACTTAGAGGTCATTTTGGTGATGTCATGTTGAGTGGCATTGTGAGCAAAACATGCGCATTTTGTGAGCTGGCTACGTTGACAACAAACAAAACTGAAGTTGTGCAAAAATCTGCAATCAGGAGCATGGTTTTCTAAAAAAACTGGCTGGTTGACTTTATGCTTAGGCCATTTGAAATTCCCTCGTGCATTTTGGATGCTTGAGGGGCCTTTCAAAAGCTTTCAAAATGTAGAACAAACTAGGGCTTTGAACTTTCCAAATTGATGCAAACTTGATGGAGAAATAGTGTTGCAAACTTGAGGCAAAAATGCAAATTGGCTTGCCTGGTCCGCGCGCGTGCATGGGCATGCATGGTGTGCATGAGGCCAGTTTTGAAATACCAACTTTGAAGAATCACAACTCACTCAATTCTTGGCTAAACTGAATGATTCAAAGTTCAATGTGAAGCTCTCATGGGAGACTACAAAATGCTCTTTTTAATTTTTCAAATTAAAGCTTGAATCGATAGAAATTGATTTCACAAAATGGCATGCCAAGTGTTTGATGAAATTACGCGCATGACTTGCCCAAGAGAAGTCATTTTGGCACTTAGAATTTTTTTTCAAAATTTAAGTTACTTCTTGAACAAGTTACACTCAAATTCACCATTTCTCATGATTCAAAGATGAATTTGGGTATGAAATATGAAAAGAGGATGCTTGAATTGATGGTTGACCAAAAGTCCACTTGTTCAACTCCTGATTTTACTGACTTTGGTCAAAATGACCAATTTGCCCCTTTTGATCAATTGAACCATTTCCAATCCAAATTGAACCTCAATCTTTCAACCCTAAAATGCTTAATAACATGTGGTGAACCATGGAAACAAGTTTGGGTGAAAAAGCCAGAGAAATCCAGATTAAAACCAAAACCCTAGTTTTGTGCCATGTGCTAGGAGATAGTTGATCAAGCTTCAAAACCCTAATTCCACTGCATATCATGAGAGATTCCTTGATCAAATTTGATTCTAATGATGATAGGATAATGATGCTTCATGAATTGGGTCATCTAGACCCCAATTGCTTCAACTTGGACCAAACCCTAAATTTGGTTAACATCTTAGGAGACTGATGAACCATCTTCAAAACTTCAAATCTTCTGGGCATCCTGGCCAATTTCTTGGACAAAGACCTTCCAAATACCAATGAAATGATGTAGCTTCCAAATCAAGACTTGTACATTGATCATAAGCCTTGATAAAACAAAACCCTAATTTGACTAGTGTATCAAAGGAGTGGTTCCTTCTTATAATCAAACACAGACTTCAATCCTCTGATGATCTAAGGGGATGAATAAGATATCTTGAAATAAGCAATTAACTTTTGAGCTTGAAAGATCTAAAGGTGTAGATGATAAGGTTCTTCTTGAGCAACTTGCTAAAGCAAATAACCTTCAATGCTTGAGGAAGACTTGATAACCAAAGTACTTTGATCTCATCACAATGTATGAATGCAATGCAATATGATATTCATGATGAAACATAAGCCTAAATCAAGAGGGTAAATTTTGGGGTGCAATAGCTGCCCCTATTCAAATATTTTCAACATGATAAGTGAGAAAAGTGACAACTTTCGAGCGTTCAGAGTTGAAGATGTTTGAATACGAAAGAACCCGAAAATTTACACTCTTGAAGAGGAAAGAAAAAGAAAACTCCTAAGATATGCGTCAGAGTGAAGCTGTTACGCAGGTTGAAACAAAATGAAAACAAAGAAGAGTAGACGCAACTAAACTTCCGGACAGATGTGCCAGGGCAAAACTGGGCTTCAAAAAGGGGTGAGACAAAACTCAAACTACAGAGTAGGCGAAACTAAACTTTGGAAAAGAAAACGTACGCGGGTGAGGAGGCGAAACTCTGAGTTCGACCCAAGGTAAAAGTGGCTAGAGTGCGCGATTCTAGGAGCACTTGCTAATCTCAACTAAGATAGACAGTATGAAGGATTTCACGCACGCGGAAAAGAAAACGTACGCGGGTGAGGAGGCGAAACTCTGAGTTCGACCCAAGGTAAAAGTGGCTAGAGTGCGCGATTCTAGGAGCACTTGCTAATCTCAACTAAGATAGACAGTATGAAGGATTTCACTCGACCCAAAGACCAGTTAGACGAAACTAGACTAGATGAGTACCAGGACGAAACTGGATTTCACGCACGGGTAACGAGGCGAAACTCGGCCCATAGCAAAGTGATGAGAGTGCATGTTTCTCAAAACACCTGCTGGTCTCAGATCAATGGATAAACAGCGACGAAAGCTGATAGAAGAATCCAGGGAACAAAAGAGACTGGTTTCAAACCAGGGACGCAGTACAAACACTGCACTCGGTAAACGAACACCGTCAAAGGGTCCAAGGTATGAAAGCAAAAATGAGACGAAACTCGACTCAATAACTAGTTAGGCGAAACTAAACTAGAGGAGTACCAGGACGAAACTGGATTTCATGCACAGGTGACGAGGCGAAGCTCGACCCAAAGTAAGGAGATTAGGACGTACACCTAAAAACCTATTGGGAGCAAAAATCAGGACGAAACTTGTATTCGAAAGGTGCATTAATAGACATTGGAATGAACCGAAGAGGGTAGTGAAAACTAAACCCGAGAAGACCGCGCCAGGGAGAAACTGAACTACAGTCAAGAGTAGACACTCAAACAAACAAAAGATTGACGTCAAAAGGATATTGGTATGGGGAGGAAATTGAGATAATGAGGACGAAGACCTCGCTGGGGATTTAATCTGAAGTATTAGCAAAAATCACTGGGGATGACGGAAATAATAATGACTTATGTTCGGATGCATGTTTGAATTCTTTCTATATAGCGAAATGCTCCATATAATGGAAATGCTACACGTTTAGGTAGATGAAATATGATGATGCATGTTTAAAAGTTTCACTGGGGAATGGCCAACTGAGAAGTCAATAACCAAGAAGTCAGAATCTGACATGACTTGCAAAAATAAATTACAAAATCCAAAGGAGAGGAGCAAAAATGGGGAACCACTAAAGAGGGAACCTCGAAGAGATGAAGCTTCGCGGGGAATAACAAACGAACAACCAGTAGAAACGGGCCACAAACATTGAGAGGAGCTGCAAAAATAAATTTCAGACTCCTAGAAGATCAAATCGACACTGTAGCTTCTGAAGAAGGGTACCATTTGAAGATCAGGCATTTGAGAGAGAAGATCAGGGTAAGACTGTAATCTCTGGAAAAGACAGCGCACGACCGTGTTGAGGATGACATCAAGACAACAAAACCCGACATGAGAGGTGAAAACCTTTGCTGGGGGAGCAAAGCTCTGCCGAGGAGACGGGACTTCATCGGGGAGACAGAACTCTGCTGAAGAATTTTGCTGGAGAGAAAATTCTTGGAATGCAACCAATGGATGGATCATGCAGATAGTCACACAATATTGACCTTACTAGGGATAAGGAAATATCTTATCATAAGGATGCCCCAGTTAACAGACCGGCTGGGAAATGAGATGTCATCGCGAGTGATCTCCGTTGGCAACTCCGTTAGAGGGTTGGAACTTCTCCAGAATGTGAGTTCCCATTTAAAAAAAACTCCACTGGGGATGTGCAACATATCCAGACTCGAGGTCTCAGAATGAAGCCTTTGAAAGAAGATTCATGGGGCAACAAAACTTTGATGGGGAAACGAAACTTCACTGGGGATTCGAAACTTCATTGGGGATACGAAACTTCAATGGGGATAGAAAGAGTCCCAATCATACATGGGCTCTGTCTAACAGAAGAAAAACCAAACATTCCCTTCCTGACAATCATTAAGCTCTTTACAGGTGTTCAATGTGTAAACTCTTTTTTTTGTTAAACAAATGTTTTGCATGCAGGAAGATGTTTATTTTGAGAAAGACAGACCTAATGCGATGATTATTTAAGCCTTGAAGTTAAAAAAAACTTAACAAAGTGTTGCATCTCTGTTGTGAGTGAATCACTGGCTAGAGTGCAAAAATTTCAAAACTTTTCTTCCCCCCTTTTTTTTGAAAAACGAGTCAAGATGCGGGTGATAAAATACCAACACAGACATGCAACACATATTTTGGAGTTTAGGAAACGTTATCCTGTTGTAGTATGCTTTCGAGTTAAACCCTTGTTTCAGTTATGACTTTTGGAGGTTGTAACGTGGCCTGGTTCGAGGTTTTTTTTAGAAAAAAGTTTTTCAAGGCTCAAGTTATTTGGTGCCCACCCCCTTCGTGATATTCTCCTGTCCTAAGTTCAGCTGAATTATCACAAGCACTCATCTTTCAAAAGGATTCATAATGGTTGAGTGATCACGACAAGTTCTCCAACATGATTGTCACTTAACTTTCGTTGCTTTTTTTTTTGACATTATTGTTCCTCTTCTTTTGATGAAGACTTTATTGAATAATCTCTCTCTTTTTTTTGGCCTTTTAGGCTCTCTTTTCCCTAACTTTTGCCTGGACAAAATCTTTTGAATTTCAAATCTGGGAGTCCAGCGGGACGCCCTAACTTTTGCCTAAGCGACTTGTTTTCAAGTTTCGACTTAGCGGGGATTTTTGTTTCTTTCTTATTCATGCTTTCCACTTTGAACAAGTCAACATGACTTAAGGTCTTTAAACTTTTTCTTTCTTTCTCTCTTTATTTTTAAAGAAAACAAATGCCTCATTCCTTGGTCGGTGAGGGATAGCCATTATTGTATCGATTCGATCTCGACCTCAAGACTTTGTAAGGAAATGAACATCGTGGTCTAGACATTTTTCCTGATCTCATCATGTGAAAGATAGAATGTGGTGATCTCCAGATGGGACATTCCTTGTGAAATTTGAATGCTTGGTTAAATCAACTGAACATCTACCCTGCCCCTAGTTCAAAAACAAGGTTTTCTCTCTTTTTGAAAAAGAAACTCCTACTTCGAAGGCTCAGAGGGGTTAACGAGGGTCTAACTCCCTTATATCTCCGGTGTTTGGGGATTAAAACAATGCTTGTACATCATCAACGGGGTTCTACTCAAAAGCATACCACTACAGTCATTGTTCTCATCTAAACTCCTTCCTCCAAACTCTTGGCTAAGCAAAAGAATTGGCACAATTGGTATAAAAAATGCCCGAAAAATCGATTAAAGAGTGATACTGGGTGGATTAAGTAAAATGGAACGATTTTTCAAGGCAAAAATATTCAACGCATCAATACTGACATTCGTCCATAAACAAAATCCTATATGCAGACAATGCTAAAACAATCAATCAAGATGGCACATGAAAGTGCGGCAAAGAAACGTAATAAAAGCCATTATGGGGAAGAAATGTCTCTAACTAGATCCGCCGATCTCGCCGACCTGTCGTAAACTTGATATTACCTTGACCCATGACCTTTACCAACATCACAGAGCGGTGAAACAAAAAAAGGCAAGGCATCCACCAACAAAGTGAAAGAGAAATCCATCAAACATAGAACCAAACATGCCCCTTGCACAGGTAGTTGTGTTTGTTATCCGCATTTCGAGCAATCAACTAACCATGACTTAAATTACCATTTTCGTGTAAGGCCCACGAGGTTTATATGCACATGCTTATCAGAAATATTTGACGTTTTTTCAAACAAAATAGTAAAAAGGGAAGAAAAGAAACGTATACATATACTTGAAAGAAAATACTCCATTGATTTTGAGAAAACAGCCTGTGAAAAATGCATTTACATTTGGAAGCAAGCAATTACAAAATCAAAGCAAAAAAGTGTTTACAAATGGCAACGGGAATGTGAATATCCATCAAGTCCCGACTCTGCTATGACTTTTATGACTCTCACTCTTTCATCTTCCTGCTTTCAGACATATCATTCTTGGATTAGCTTCGAGCTTATGCCAGGTGACAGAACAAAGGGAACAAACAAAGGATCTCATGCTGAGCGTAGTCATTTGCTTTAAGTCCCTAACTTTTTCCTGAATCGCCCTTTCGGGTTTTCGATTCACTAGGACACCCTCTTTTTGCCTAAACCGCACTTTCAGGTTTTTAGTTTAGCGGGTTTTTAAATATTTTTTAATATTTTTTTATGCAAAGTATTTTTTAACTACGTCGGCATTCACAGGGAGAGGGAAGTACTCTCCATCCATAGTCGTGAGCATCATCGCTCCTCCAGAGAAAACTTTTCTGACCATGAAAGGACCTTCATAAGTCAGAACCCACTTTCCCCTGGGATCTCCCTGGGGGAGAATTATCCTTTTTAGCACAAGGTCACCTAGCTTGTAACACTGAGGCCGTACCCTCTTATCAAAAGCTTTCCTCATCCTTTGCTGATATACCTGACCATGACATACAACCGTCAACCTCTTCTCGTCAATAAGTTCCAACTGATCCAACCGATTCTGTACTCATTCACTTTCATCCAGCTCAACATCTCTCATGACCCTAAGGGAAGGAATCTTGACTTCTACCGGCAATACTGCTTACATGCCGTAAACCAACTAAAATGGGGTTTCCCCAGTTGAAGTACGCACAGTAGTGCGATAACCATGCAAATCAAAAGGCAGCATCTCATGCCAATCTTTATAGGTTACCACCATCTTCTGCACGATTTTCTTGATATTCTTATTGGCTGCTTCGACAGCGCCGTTCATCTTTAGTCGGTATGGGGAAGAGTTATGATGCTTGATTTTGAAAGACTCACAAAGCTCCTTCATTATTTTGTTGTTCAAATTAGACCCATTATCGGTAATGATCTTTTCAGGAACTCCGTAGCGATAGATAATATTGTGCTTAATGAACCGAGTTACCACCTGCTTGGTGACATTGGCATAGGATGCAATTTCGACCCATTTTGTAAAATAATCGATGGAAACCAGAATGAAACGGTGCTCGTTGGACGCAGTAGGTTCAATTTTGCCGATCATATTAATTCCCCACATTGCAAACGGCCAAGGGGAAGTCAAGACATTCAAAGGTACTGGCGGCACATGCACCTTATCAGCATAGACTTGACATTTGTGGCAAACCCGTGCATGATTGTAATAGTCAGTCTCCATGGTGGACCAATAATAACCTGCTCGCAAAATCTTTTTAGCCATGGTATACCCGTTGGAATGGGTCCCGAAATCACCTTCATGTATCTCTTCAATGATTCTAGCTGCTTCTTTTTTGTCAACACATTTGAGCAATAATCCGTCATGATGCCTTCTATACAACACACCACCACTGAGAAAAAACATGGCTGGAAATCTTCTCAAGAACTTCTTATCTGTGACGGATGCCCCTTCAGGGTACTCTTGTGTTTCCAGATATCGTTTAACGTCATAAAACCAAGGGTTACCATCTGGTTCCAAACTGGCCTCAAAACAGAAAGCAGGCTCTCTCAAACTTCTGATGGTAATGGAAGGTGCCTCATTGGCCCACTTAACCTTGAACATTGAGGATAAAGTTGCCAGTGCATCAGCTAGATTGTTTTCTTCTCTGGGAATGTTCTCAAACGTGATCTCTTTGAAGTACGGAATCAGCTTCATAACATGCTCACGATAGGGAATTAGGTTCTGATGGCAAGTCTCCCAATCTCCATTAATCTGGATGCTAACAAGATTGGAATCCCCATAAACTTTCAAAAACTTGATGCGCAGGTCGATCGCTGCTTCAATGCCATAAATGCAAGCTTCATATTCGGCCATGTTGTTAGTGCAATCGAAACAAATACGAGCTGTGAAGGGAATGTGGTATCCCTCAGGAGAAGTGATAATAGCTCCGATGTAGTTGCCCATGGCATTAGATGCACCATCGAAAAGAAGCGTCCAACGTGATCCCGGCTCGGGTCCTTTGTATGGGTCTGGTACATTACAATCCCGAATATACACAATTTCATCATCAGGAAAATCAAACTTCATCGGTTCGTAATCGTTTATGGGCTGATGAGCAAGATGGCCGGCCAGTACACTACCCTTAATTACTTTTTGAGGAGTGTATTGGATATCATATTCAGTGAGTTACATATGCTAACAGGATACCCTACCTGTAAGAGCTGGCTTCTAAAAAATATACTTGATTGGATCCATTTTGGATATCAAGTAGGTGGTGTGAGTTAACATATATTGCCTCAAACGTTTGGTGGCCCAGGCAAGCGTGCAACAAGTCTTTTCCAGCAATGAGTACCTCGACTCGCACTCCGTAAACTTCTTACTCAAGTAGTAAATGGCTTGCTCTTTCTTCCCTGTCTCGTCGTGCTGACCGAGGACACAACCCATTAAGCTCTCTAACACAGTTAGATACATGATTGGTGGCCTTCCTTCCACTGGCGGCATGAGTATCGGAGGTTCCTGCAAATATTCTTTTATTTTGTCAAAGGCCTTCTAACAATCCTCATTCCATTTCGCTGACTGACTTTTCTTCAATAACTTGAACAAAGGTTCACAGGTGGCTGCGAGATGAGAAATAAATCTAGAAATGTAGTTTAACCTTCCCAAGAAACCACGTACTTCCTTCTCTGTCCTTGGCTCAGGCATTTCCTGTATCTCTTTTACTTTGGCCGGGTCCACCTCGATACCTTTTTCACTTACAGTAAAACCTAACAGCTTGCCGGATCTCACCCCGAAGGTGCACTTATTCGGATTCAACCTTAGCAAGAACTGCCTCAGTCTCTCGAACAATTTCTTCAAATGAACAAGATGTTCCTCTTCTGTGTCAGACTTAGCAATCATATCGTCTATATAAACCTCAATCTCTTTGTGAATTAAATCGTGAAAGAGAGTGACCATAGCGTGCTGATATGTTGCCCCGACATTTTTTAAACCAAATGGCATCACTTTATAGCAAAAAGTTCCCTAAGGCGTGATGAATGTTGTCTTCTCCATATCCTCCGGTGCCATCTTAATTTGATTGTAACCCGAAAAGCCATCCATGAACGAGAACACCTTGGAATGAGCAGTATTATCGACCAACACATCAATATGCGGAAGAGGGAAATCATCTTTAGGGCTGGCCCTGTTCAAATCCCTATAATCCACGCACATCCTGACTTTACCATCCTTCTTGGGCACAAGCATAATATTTGCAACCCATGGCGAATAATTGACGACCTTTAAGAAATTCGCGTCCAACTGCTTCTGGACCTCCTCCTTGATCTTCTTGGACATCTCAGGGTGAGTTCTACGGAGTTTTTGCTTGACAGGGGAACGACCTTCTTTGAGCGGTAGTCGATGCACCACTATGTCTGTATCCAACCCAGGCATATCCTCATAAGACCAAGAAAAGATATCAGAATACTCATGGAGTAGCTCAATCAATCTGACCTTTATACTTTCTTCGAGATCTGCCCCTATGTTGACTTCTCTTCTTACCTCTTCTGTGCCAATATTCACCACCTCAATCGAATCCTGATTCGGCTGGATAACCTTCTCCTCTTGTTTTAACAATCTCGCTAATTCCCCAGGAAGATCACCATCCTTATATGCTCCTTCTTCAGCTTGATAAATGGGAGTATCAAAGTCATAATAAGCCATAGCAGAGTCGTTATCAATAGAATCGATGGTGGAAGTGCATCTGCATGAATGACATTTTGGTGTTTTTTAGTGACAGTGTGTGAAAAGAGAAACATTGCCATTAAAATAAAAAGAAAAATAAGCAAAACTTTGAATGCAAAAACGTCCTTTATTTCATGATAAGCTTGGAAAAATAAACATGGTGGCCCTACAAAGATGATCCACTACGCCTTGGGCAGAACGTAGGAATTATGACATGATAATAAAAGAAACAAGAAAATTACTCATCAACGCTTGAAACTTGGATAACATCCACGGAAGTCCAATTGTTGAGCGTCTGGCCTGGAATACTCGGACGAATCCAATCTTCGATATTGTAGCCATCAGCCCTATCGTCGCCAACTGCATTGGCGTGTCCTTCTTGGGTAGCACAAGGACGGGAAAACTTCACAGGAGTGGATAAACTAGATGCTCTAGGAGCTGCACTCTGCTGACCCGGGTTAAAACCAAGACCAAATTTATCAAACTTTGGAGTAACGTCTAGCACCTTACCCAACTTTCAGGGTTACCATTTTCCACCACAGCTCTCGCATCCTTGAGAGAAGACATGACAGTTTCAGGTTTCCTTTTTTGCTCTGGAGGAGGAAAATTAACATCATGAACTGTCTCAAACGCCTGAAATGGAGTCTCATGTATCTCGCCTTCAACCTCAACATAGCGGAATGATGTCAAATGACTCACAATGTACTCTTCCTCGCTGCACACAGTTATTACCTTTCCCTCTGCAGGATACTTGAGTTTCTGATGAAGAGTAGAAGTGACTGCCCTTGCTCTATGAATCCACGGCCTCCCCTACAAACAACAATACGCTGATTGTATATCCATCACAAAAAATGTAGCCGTGAAGGTGCGCGGACCAACCTTGATTGGTAACTCCACCTCCCCAAATACTGACCTTCGAGACCCATAAAACGCCTTCACCATCAAATCACTAGGGCGCAGCTCCAGTCCAGAATAATCAATCT
This sequence comes from Vicia faba, assembly GCA_948472305.1. Classification (NCBI taxonomy): domain Eukaryota; kingdom Viridiplantae; phylum Streptophyta; class Magnoliopsida; order Fabales; family Fabaceae; genus Vicia; species Vicia faba. The sequence goes on along the minus strand of OX451737.1, from coordinate 1,647,321,178 downwards.
TCATCAATGCTGACTTAGGCAATACATTTAAAGATGACCCTGTGTCCACCAAAACTCGGGATAAAGTAGTGCCCCTGCACTCCATTGAAATATGCAACGCTTTGTTATGGTCTGGTCCCTCCGGAGGAAGATCAAAATCTGTGAAGCCCAAACCATTCCCGGCAGATATGTTAGCACAAACATTCTCAAACTGATTGACTGTTATTTCATGTGGCATGAACACATTTTTTAACAACTTCATCAAAGCATTTTTGTGAGGTTCTGAATAAATCAGCAGAGACAAGATAGACATCTTAGAAGGAGTATGGCTCAGATGATCAATTATGCTATAATCACTCTTTCTGATAATTCGCATTAACTCTTCAACCTCATAAGGCACTGAAGAAGCTTCTGGTATTGGAATTGGTTAAGTCTCATTGGCTGGAGCAACCCTGGGATTCCCATTCATCGCCTGCTGTTTTCCTTTTTCTCTTGCAGAAGCATCTGCCGCATCTTGCACATTGGAAAGACCAAACACTCTCCCGCTTCTAGTCATGTGACCCACACCAGAAAAGTTATGGACTTCCTCTTCATTATCTTCAGCGTGTTCTTCTTCAGACGAACGGGTACTTACCTCCTGCTTCACCCCATGGTAATAAACATCAGCACCGTAATGCCATGGGATGGCCTTCTCACTGGTATACGACATGGGACCAGGTACCATAATCATCAAAGGAGGTTCCCTAGATAGGGTGGGAATGCGCACATGGGTGTAAGGAATAGATACCACATCAACATCTTCTTCGGTAACCTTACGATAGCTCGATTTTCTATCAAACTGCAGGAAACCCTCCTTTATCAACGACTGGATACCTTCTTTTAAATCATCACAACCCTTCGGTTTCTCTCTACACTTGGCACACTCTGAAGTACAATCTGGGAAAATAGAATTGTCAAGCAAATACCTCTTGACATACCACAACGGAGTAGTTACTTGTTCCACATCCATGATTAAATTCAACATTTCATCATTATCATCAATCATATTAACAACACCCCCTCCGTGCCTAGGCATTGGGTTCTGAGTAACATTCGGACCAGTCACTGGAGTAAACTCAATTTCCTTAGCATCCAACAAGTCTTGTACCTTGCACTTCAATGCAAAACAATTGTTAGTAGAATGACCAACTCCACCTGAATGGAATTCACATCTTGCATTAGCATCATAGTTAGGGGGAAGTCTTGCGGGTGGTGGTGGCATATTTCTCAAACTGATCAACTTCAAATCAAGCAGGTGGTGGAGTGCTTCAGTAAGAGTTACTGGCAAGGGATCAAATTTTCTCGACTGTCTCTGCTGTTGATTATTATACTGATGGGGAGCATCTTGCTACCTTTGTTGCTGAGGCACTGTATTCGGTCTCTGCTGCAGAGGAGAATTAATAGGAATAGAAACAACATTGATTTGTTGGTGCTGACGATCCTCTCTTCTTCCTCTATGAGAGTAAACCGCGCTTGCGTCGCCTTCCCTTTTCTTAGGGTGAGTGTTTAATGGTTTCTTACTGCCTCCTGATGAGCCACTAGAACCTCCAATCTGAAATTTCCCCAATTTCAAACCCACTTCAATTATTTCACCAGCCATTACCAAGTCTGCAAATCCTACCGAAGTACTTCCTATCATGTGCTCATAGAATGTCCCTTGCAGGGTACTCATAAACATATCAATGAGTTCTCTCTCCATGAGTGGAGGTTGAACCCTCGCAGCCAATTCATGCCACTTCTGAGCGTATTCCTTGAAAGATTCTATTGGCCCCTGTGACATATTCTGTAACTGAGTGCGATTAGGCTCCATATCCACATTGTACTGACAATGTTTGACAAAAGCCCGAGCAAGATCATTCCAGCAACGAAATTGAGTTTTCTCCAACTTCATGTACCACTCCAGGGATGCCCCAGATAGGCTATCCTGGAAAAAATGAATCAAAAGCCCATGATCCTCCGTATGCACCGACATCTTTCGGAAATAAGCAGTTGCATGAGTAACAGGACATGATTGTGATACGGTGGGAGAACTGACTTGAGGTTTTGTGGTTTGTGTTCGCAAATGTTTCGGTTTACCAAGAGTCGTCACCGACTTTTTATTTTATCCTAAGGAAAGGTCAAAAAGCACAGGAAAGACCTTTGAGATGTTTTCTTGGGTTCGGGGAGTAGATTATGAAAAGGGAAGGTGCAAGCACCCTTTTCATCCATGGTTATCCATGGGATCTTAGTTACTTGTTTAGATTACTTGCTTTGCTTTTCCAATTGTTTGAAATGGTGCTTTGTGTGTGGTTTTGAAAGATGTTTTGAAAAGAGGCTATCATTGTGGCAACCTTTGTAATGATTCTTGTTTGAATGTATACAAAGATGTTTTGTCTTTTGAAAAGATTTCAATGTTTGAAAGTTTGATTTGGGAAATGTTTTGAAATTGTGTTGTGAAGTGTGTTTGAAAATAACAAGGATGTTTTGCAAGCTTTGATCAAGTAACTAAGAGCTATCTACCCTATTTTACTCAAAGATCTTTCCTATGTGTTTTTAACCCTTTTGACAGTGTTGTTTTACCATTGCATTTGGTAAACAACCTTGTATTAGGATATTAAACGGGACAGGCGCGGGTCATCGTATAGACCATGATAACAATTGTGTTAAGTATTTTGGCAAATTTTTGAGGGACTTGATCATTTTGTTTAGGCAACCAAGATAGCGTCATCGAGGGACTATGATCTTTTGTTTTGTTTTTGTTTTGCCAAAGTACCCAACATGCATAACATGGCCCATTTTTAAGGCAACAAGTGGATTGTAACCCTAGGTGCAAGTGTGCATTGTGTTTGATTTTTATGCATTTTGTCTTTGATTAAGTCAAGCTACTTGTTGATTTGGATTTTTGCATACAAACCCTAATCTCTAATCATGGTATAATTGAAAGCATAAAGTGCGAGAATTAAAAGTCTAAGCTATTACAACATGATTATGGGGATGGGGGGTACCATTTTTGAATGGGGGTGTATTTGAAAAGAAATAAAAACCCTAATTTACTTTATACATCCAAATTGAATAATGACATAAATAATAAATGTATAATATTTAAATAAACAAAATAGACAAATATATCAAATAATATGAATTATGCAAAATTTTTTTATGTTTATTTTCTAAGTATGTAAAATTTTTTAATGTAAAACTAAAGAAATAAATAAAAGATTAATTTTATTTGGTTAAGGGTAAAACCCTAATTTTCTTTAAGAAAATAAATACATTATATTATTTATATTTACATACAATAAAAATAAAATAGTATGTGTAAAAAATAAAATATATTTAGAAAAAAAAGTATTTTTAAGTATAAATAATAATAAAAGTAAAAATGTAATATTTTATATTTTTATTCTAAAGTATTTAATAAAATAAAAGTATATATATATGTATATTATATTAAATATGTATAATAAATAAAATATATACAAAAATAAAAATATATTTAGAGAAATATTTTCAGTGTGAATAAAAATAAAGAATAAAAATAAAAGTATAATTTACATATTATTTTCAAGTTTTTTAATAAATAAGATAAAAGTAATTAAATTGCTTTTTATGTTAGAAAAATAAAAATAAAATGAAAAATAAATGTGAAAAAATTATAAAAATATTTTTGAGCATTTTTTATATTTGAGAATAAATAAATAAAATCAGAAATGAAGATAAAAATTCAAAAGTATAAAATATCAAGAAATTGGGCTAGGGGGTGCAAAAAGGAAAAGGGAGGTGTCAATAGTGAGCCAGGACAAGCCCAGCCCAAACCAACTTCATCTTCAACCTTCAGACTTTGAAAGCGCGTGCGCCCTGTTCAAATACCAGATCCTGTATACGAGCTCTATTGCAAAAACACATAACATCAAACTTGTAGAGAATTTCAAGACGATTCCAACCATATAAACAACTTGTCTTAACTCTCAAAGACCAGAGAGAATTTCTCTGGCCCTAAAATCTAACCTAATTTTTTCAGCATGTTCATGGATGAAATTCTCTTAGCATGCTTAATATAAATGAAAACTGAGTATATGTACATCTTCATGGCAATGAATACTACATTTCTTATTCACAAACCTAAGGCTAAATGTTCCTAAATAGAGAGATAGGAAGTTGACAAAAACCTGTTTCAGTTGACTTCGTGTAGGGCAATGTGGAGCTTTCCAACAAGGCTTGAGATGTCTGGGAGCTTGCTTGAACTTCACTTGACCTTCTCCAATAGCCTGCTTGCCTTGAATGTGCTTGAATCAGCCTACAGAACTCAACCTGCACAAGCTCAAAATGAAAATGGAAAACCCTGTAAATGGAGTTACAGTTGGTGTGTGAGGTTTGGGATATCTTGGATGAGTTGAATAGAAAGTGTTTGAACAGGTTTTGGCCAAAACGCACGAGCCAAATGAGTTATATAAGTCAAGTTGCAGGTTCTGCCCTGTTTTGCCAATGGATGGTGATTTCTGGCTAGGGGATGTTTAGAGGCTCAAGAAATCGTGTTTCTGGCTCAGAGGGATGTGTGAAAGATGTTCAAAACCTTTGATTGTTGGGACTGAGAATGTCCTTTGGACTACTGCTGAGGATTGAAAATCCTTGGTAACTTGTGGGGAATTGAGAATCCTTTATGACTTTCCTGGGAAAATAAGGATAACTCCGACGATCTCTACTGGGGAATTAAAACCTGGGAGGCTTCAACCGGAGAAAAGGGAACAAGAATCCTCGTTCTGTCGGGAAATAACTCCGTGGGAAGAATGTTTATCCTACCGGGGAAATCAGGAGCTTGGGTTGTATGCCAATCTACTGAGGATTCCTGTTTTATGGAGAACTCCGCTGGGGAATCGGAGGAAGTTGGATAGTATTCAACCGGGGTTTAAGATTTGAAGTTTTGGACTCTGCTAGGGAAGAAAGTTTAGAGTATTCTGGCTCCGTTGGGGATATATACTCCAAGGTTTTAACTCTGTTGAGGATCTGAATGACATACTATAAGGGATTTCTTCTGGAATAGCCTAAAGACGTTTTCCTATACTTTCGACCTATAAGTAATTATCCTTTCTTATTTTGTTTTATTTGTAAGCAGTGATTATATTCAAATGCATATGCTCATTTAACAAACCATTGGACGTTTTCAAATAAAACATAAGTGTAAAAAGAAAGGAAAGGCAAGCAAATTTCTGCACTTTGAAGTATCTTTGTATTAACTTTTGTAAGTATTTTTGTACAAAGGAGACAGACATCCTAGTAAGAGAATGTTGTCGAAAAATTGAGAAAATTTTTATACAAAGAAAGATGGCTATGTGTAGCAATTCCATGGGGTTCCCATTCTGCTATAGCCTTCACAACTCTGAGTATCTTGTCCATTCGTTGCTTCGTCCGTGGATGATTGGATTGATCAGAAGCTTGGAGTTTGGTCGCGAAGAGATTGTCCTTAAAGTGATCCGACGAGACATAGTCGTACGCTTTAATTCCCTAACTTTTGCCTGGACCGCCCTTTCGAGTTTTCGATCCACTGGGAAACCCCTTTTTGCCCAAGTCTCCCTTTCGGGTTTTCAACTTTCCGGGTGTACAGATTTTTTTTATTTATCCATAATTTTTTCCTGAACCGCCCTTTCGGGTTTTCGATTCACCGGGATGCCCATTTTTGCCCAAGCCGCCCTTTCGGGTTTTCGACTTGTCGGGTCATTTTATGCGTAGTATCTTTTGACTATGTCGGCGTTCGCAGGGTGCAGCAGGTCGTCGCCGTCCATGGTGGTTAGGATCATAGCTCCACCAGAAAAGATATTTTTGATCACAAATGGTCCTTCGTAAGTAGGAGTCCACTTGCCCCTGGGATCACTTTGCGGAAGTATGATCCGCTTGATTACAAGATCTCCGACTTGATATACCTGACGTCTGACTTTCTTGTTGAAAGCTTTGATCATCCGTTTTTGAAACGTCTGACCATGACAAACAGCAGTAAGTCGTTTCTCGTCGATTAAATTAAGTTGATCAAGCCGGGTCTGAATCCAATCGTCTTCACTTAAACCAACATCCTTCATAATCCTCAAGGAAGGAATCTGAACTTCCATAGGCAAAACAGCCTCCATGCCATATACCAAAGAAAAGGGGGTTGCCCCAGTTGAAGTACGCGCCGTGGTACGATATCCATGCAGAGAAAACGGTAACATCTCGTGCCAGTCTTTGTAGGTGACTGTCATCTTTTGAATGATCTTCTTGATATTTTTGTTCGCAGATTCAACAACACCGTTCATCTTTGGCCGATAGGGAGATAAATTGTGATGTTGAATCTTGAACTGCTCGCACAGAGCGGTGATCACAATGTTATTTAGGTTCGTACCGTTGTCCGTGATGATCCTGTCGAGGATACCGTATCGGCATATGAGGTTCTGCTTAATGAAGCGGGCAACCACATTCTTTGTAACGGAGGCGAAGGAAGCCGCTTCGACACACTTGGTAAAATAATCAATAGCCACCAAGATGAAGCGATGTCCATTGGATGCCGTAGGCTTGATCTCTCCAATCATGTCGATTCCCCACATCTCGAATGGCCAAGGAGCTGTTAGAACGTTGAGAGGAACTGGAGGAATATGTACCTTGTCAGCATAGACTTGGAATTTGTGACAAGTACGGGAATATTAATGACAGTCAGCTTCCTTGGTAGACCAGTAGTAGCCTGCCCTTAGAATTTTCTTAGCCATCGTATACCCGCTCAAATGGGTGCCAAATGTGCCGCTATGTATTTCAGTCATGATCAATTCAGCTTCAACTTTGTCCACACAACAAAGTAGAACACAATCATGGTTGCGCTTATATAGGATACCATTGCTCAGGAAGAACTTGGCAGCAAATCTTCTTAAGAACTTTTTATCGTTGACTGAAGCTCCTTCAGGGTACTCTCGAGTCTTGAGATACCTTTTGATTTCATGAAACCAGGGTTGTTCCACTACTTCTTCGGTGTTAATCTCATGATAGTGTGCAGGTTCGTCCATTCGCTCGATTGTGATTTGGGGAGCCTCATTATCCCAGTTGAGTTTAAACATGGAAGAAATTGTAGCTAGAGCATCTGCTAGCTGATTTTCTTCTCGTGGGAAGTGCTCAAAGGTAATCTGCTCGAAATGAGGCAACAATGTCAAGACATGTTCTTTGTATGGGATAAGATTAGGATGTTTAGTGTCCCACTCTCCTTTGATTTGATTGATAACCAAAGCTGAGTCCCCAAATACAATCAGAGATTTGATTCCTAGGTCAATTGCAGCCTTGAGACCAAAGATACAAGCTTCATACTCGGCCATGTTGTTGGTGCAGCTGAAGCAGAGTCTAGCAGTGAAAGGTGTATGGCAACCTTCTGGAGAGATAAGTACCGTGCCGATACCGTTGCCAAATGCATTTGAAGCACCATCAAAGTACAGGGTCCATCGGGATCCTTGTTCAGGTCCGTCATACGGTCTGTTACCTTCAATGTTGTACAATGTCATAATGTCCTCGTCAGGGAAGTCGAACCTCATAGATTGGTAATCTTCGACGGCTTGATGAGCTAGATGGTCAGCTAGTACACTCCCTTTTATAGCTTTTTGGGTTGTGTACTGGATATCATACTCAGTCAGGATCATTTGCCATCTAGCGATTCTTCCAGATAAAGCAGGCTTCTCGAAGATGTACTTAATCAGATCCATTTTAGAAATCAGCAAAGTGGTATATGTCAACATATACTGCCTTAGCCGGCGAGCAGCCCATACCAAAGTGCAACAAGTTTTCTCGAGCAGTGAGTAGCGAGTCTCATAGTCGGTAAAATGTTTGCTAAGGTAATAAATGGTATGCTCTTTTCGGCCAGACTCGTCATGTTGGCCTAGTACGCACCCCATTGAGTTATCCAAAATAGTCAGATACATGATTAAAGGCCTTCCTTCGACGGGTGGAATCAAGATAGGAGGCTCCAGCAAATACTCTTTGATCTTATCAAAAGCAACTTGACAATCATTGTTCCATTCAATCACCTGATCTTTCTTCAACAACTTGAAGATTGGCTCACAGGTAGATGTTAGGTGAGAGATGAACCTTGCAATATAGTTTAAGCGTCCAAAGAAACCTCTAACCTCCTTCTCAGTACGGGGGGCAGGCATTTCTTGTATAGCTTTGACTTTGGCAGGATCAACCTCGATGCCTTTGTTACTAACGATGAATTCCAAAAGTTTACTAGACCTAACTCCGAAAGTGCACTTGCTAGGGTTCAGTCTGAGCTTATGCTCCTTCAATCTGACAAACAACTTTTGCAGATGGTCGAGGTGTTCTTCTTCTGTCTGTGAACGGGCTATCATGTCGTCTACGTAGACTTTGATTTCATGATGTATCATATCATGAAATAAAGCTACCATGGCTCGCTGATAGGTTTCCCCGACATTCTTCAGTCCGAATGGCATCACTTTATAGAAGAGGGTACCCCACTGCGTAACAAAAGTAGTCTTCTCCATGTCTTCGGGGGCCATTTTGATCTGGTATTATCCCGAGAATCCATCCATGAAGGAAAATACCTTGTGTTGAGCTATGTTGTCAACCAAGATGTCAATGTGTGGTAGTGTAAAATCATCTTTGGGGCTAGCCCTATTTAAGTCCCTATAGTCCACACACATTCTGACTTTTCCGTCCTTCTTAGGTACGGGCACAATGTTAGCAACCCATTGTGGATAGGAAGTAACATCCAGAAATCCAGCATTGAACTGCTTCATCACTTCAGCTTTGATCTTTTCAGACATGTCGGGCCTCATTCGACATACTTTCTGTTTGATTGGTGGACAATCTTCTCTTGTAGGGAGACAGTGAACCACAATGTCTGTATCCAGTCCCGACATATCTTCATAGGACCAGGCAAAGATCTCAACATATTCATTCAACAACTGAACTAAGCGCTCTTTTACACTAGGCTCCAGGTTGGCACCCACTTTAACCTCTTTTCTGTCTTCGGTAGTACCCAGATTGATAGTCTCTAACAACTCTTCATGGGGCAGAATAGCCCTTTCTTCTTGTTGCAAAAGTCTAGCTAACTCTCCAGGCACTTCACAGTCTTCATCACCTTCGTACTCGGCATGATTGACCAAATCTTCAGAGTCACTGAAGGCCAAAGCAGAATAGTCACCCATGGAATCCGGAGTGGATGGGTACCTGCATTTTGTGAGTGTGGGTGTGTGTAAGGGATAACCATCCTTAAACAAAATAAAATGTAAAAGGAAAGAAAATGAACACAAAAGTTTATAGATGAAAACGTCCATGATTCATTAAAGATGGCATATGAAAATGAAAAATCAAAACCCTTACAAGTGGACCTATGCGCCCCGGGAAAGGCACAAGGCAAAAGTGTGTACGAATTGTTTAAAAGTTATTACAGACCAACATAAATGTTTCAAAAGATAAATTACTGATTGATGAAAGTAATAGGAACGAAGTCTTTCGCCTCCCAGTTGTTTAGTCCTCCTTCAATGGTTGGAAAGATCCAATCTTCAAAGTTGCCCTCTTCAACATCATCTTCTAAAGCATGAACTCCATAGTGAGTGATTTTTAAGGGTGGTCCTCCAGCCCGGTAGCGACGCACAACTTTCTGGCTAGCAGCAATGAAACCCAATCCGAACTTGTCTGTCTTGTGAGGAAAATCTGGTAGCTGACCCCACACTGTACTTCCTCCTTCCTTGATTACAGCCTCCACATCTTTAAGGGATGACATCCGAGACACAGGCTTGGTGATGATAGGCACATCAGTCATTGTCTTTGCTACTGCAACCTCAGGAGAAACCTCTTCAAAGTGTTGGAAAGGGGTTTCTATGAATTCACCATCTAACTCCATGTAGCGGAAAGAGTTAAGGTGGCTTATCATATACTCCTCCTCACCATGAACTATTATGATTTTACCCTGAACCAGATATTTTAGAATTTGGTGTAGAGAAGAAGTGACTGCCCCAGCGTTGTGGATCCATGGCCTTCCCAACAAGCATGAATATGAAGGACGGATGTCCATCACATAAAATGTAGAGTTGAAAATTTCCGTCCCCACCTTGATTGGGATGTCCACTTCTCCGTGAACCATCCGCTTAGAACCGTCGAAGGCTCTAACAATGATATTACTGGGCTTTAGGGTCAAACCTTCACAGTCCAATCTGTCCAATGCCTTTTTTGGTAGAACATTTAAAGATGAACCGGTATCAACCAGAACATGAGCAAGTGTGGTCCCCCTGCACTCTATCGAAAGATGCAGCGCATCATTATGCTTTCTTCCCTTAGCGGTTAGATCGGCGTCAGAGAAGCCAAGACCATTATCGGCTGTAAGGCTAGCCACGCACTCTTGAAACTGATCTGTAGAAGTTTCTTGAGGCACGTGTGCCATCTTTAAAATTTGATCAAGGCTTTGGCATGAGCCTCGGAGCAGAGTAAGAGAGCCAGCATGGAGATTTTTGAAGGGGTTTGCCCTAGCTGCTCTACGACATCATAGTCGCTCTTCTTAATTATCTTTAAAATCTCCTCCATCTCCTTTTGGGTGGTTTCGGGGATAACCAAAGTCTGATCCCTCGTCCTGACGGGCGCTTCCTCGGTTCCCTTACCCTTATCAGCAATAACAGCAGAGAGTTCAACTTCGGGAGTAATAAATTCTTCAATTACCGGACTTTGCACAGATGTCTTGACAGGAACATAAGCTCTTGAGGGTCCGAAGACTGCTCGTGGAGGAGCAATCTCCAGAGAGAAGATTCTTTTGCTACGAGTTATCTTACTTGTCCCTGCAATATTCCCTATATCAGGAGTTTCTTCATCGGAAATCTCTTGGACTGATTCGATCTGCTTAACACCATGGTAGAAGATCTCTCCTCCATAATTCCATGGTATCGTTTTGTTGGACTTATATGGGATAGGCCCCGGCATGGTAATTTTCAGCGGTACAAAATTAGGATCAGGCGTAATCTTAATAGGCCTTTTGCAGGTCTTGGAAAGATTGTCGGAGATGGTGATTATAGCAATGTCATTGGTTGGAGTAAAAAAGGTAACATGAGTAGCATGAGTGATAGTAGCAGCAAGAGTTTTCTGAAAAAGGATCTCTTGAGTATCCATCAGGCGTTGGATGCCTGATTTCAACAGTGGGCAGTCGGCTTGCATGGTTGAACAGAAGTAACAATATTTTTCACAGCCCGGGAAAATCCCGGCTTTCAACAGATTCATTTTAATCATTGGCAACAGAGTCATTAATTCATTAACAACGGTAACATGAAGATCTTCCACAATTGCATGGACATAATGGCCATGTTTTGGCATAAGAGCGGATATCACATTAGATTTTTCGGGAGCATCAAACTCTACCTCCTTGGCATCTATCAAATCTTGGATCTTGTTTTTAAGAGCCCAACAGTTGTTGGTATCATGCCCTACACTGTCCGAGTGGTATGCACATTTTGCATTTGAATGATAATAGGGAGAAAAGGTATTTGGGTTTTTTGGCGCTTCTTTCAAGTTGGTAAGGTTTAACTTTAACAGATGAGGGAGGACCTGAGCCGGTGTCATATTGATTCGGGTGAATTGCCGTTGTGGCCTTTCTACCCTTTGCTGGTTAGCCCTTGGTTGATTGCTGCGAGGTTGATCGGCTGAGGAGTTCTGGATCATCACAGCCCCTACCGTTGGTCGGCGCTCCGTTCTTCCTTAGTTTCTCTGGGTGTGAACAGCAAAAACTTCCTTCTTGGCTGGGAAGGTCTTCTTAATAGCAGTGGAAGCGGAGGCATCCTTCTGAATTTTACCACTCTTAATACCAGCTTCGACCCTTTCCCCGGTCAGAATTAATTCGGTGAACCCTGCAGATGAGCTCCCGATCAAGTGATTGAAGAATGGACCTGACAGAGTCCCTAAAAACATGTCAACCAGCTCTCTATCCGACAATGGTGGCTGCACCCTTCCATCCAAATCTCGCCACTTCTGGGCATACTCCTTAAATCCCTCATTAGAGGCCATACCCATACTCTGTAGTTGAGTACGAGTAGGCACTAAATCCGCGTTGTACTGGTATTGTGGGTAGAAAGCAACAGCCAAATCTTCCCAGTTATGAACATCAGATCTCTCAAGTTGATAGAACCAGTCTAATTGCGTACCCGACAAACTATCTTGAAAAAAATGGACCCATAGATCCTTATCAGAAGAGTGAGGTTGGATCTTTCTGACGTAGGATCTCAGATGCATCTTTGGACAGGACAAACCGTCGTATTTAGCAAATGTAGGTACTTTGAACTTGGGAGGAATGCCGATCCCAACAACCAACCCTAGTTCTTCGAAATCTAACCCAGGTACCCTTTGCAACTCCATGGCTGCCAACCGACCCTAAAGATTTTTATACTTATCGTCCGCCGGAGGGTACTGCTGTTCGGAGTAATCTTCATCCTCTTCTTCTTCTTCTTCTTCTTCTTCAGCTTCAGATTCGGAGGGCATTGCAACTCCCTTTCCTTTACCAACCCCTTCGTCAGACGTCGAGGGGAATTCCAGAACTCTCCTAGCTTGATGCTCAAATCTCCTTCCCATAGTGGCCACACCAATTCTTTTCTTTTTCTTCTTTTCTGGTTCCTTCTCTTTCTCTAACAGTGCTTTAAGATCCTCTTGACCCTTTGCTAAGGTCATGAGGAGTTGTTGGAATTGCGAATTCTGTGCTTGCAGATCTTTAACCGTCTGCTCTATATCCATCTCGCTGAAATAAACAGCAGAAAGATAAGGAAACCTGGTGTGAAGACCTGTTTATGCATATGATGAATGGTATGTTATTCATGTAATGCATTCAAGGATTCAAAAATTCAAATTTATTGCAAACAAAAAGAACACACGTCATATTAATAAGAAGAAATTTGTTAGTACATAAATGCCCCATGGGCAAAATATTACAAAATTCTTAATGTAAAAAGACGTTGCGCATCCTCTTTGGTGCGATGTAAGTGTTAAGAGTCTCCTATTCGTGAAGTCGGCGGGTAAGTTCCAAAACCTTCTTCTCACTGGCATAGAAGCTGGCTTCAAAAGTGTTCCGCTCTTCCTTGAGTTGTATCCAACTCTTTTGCAATTCTTCCAATGATGTTGGAATGTTTGGATGTAGGAGGGTGTATGGAACCTCTCCTTCCATAACAGGCTCTTTGATCACGGGGAGAATGTGAGGGTATGGCATCATAAGATTCTGGGAGCGGATTCATACCCACTTGAGATAAGGTTCAAGGGGGATGGAATTCTTGTGCCCCAGTATCTTACTATCCACTTTATTGGGCATCCTCCAAGCTCTGATAAACCTTTGTCGAAGTCCTTGAGCATCGTTGTCGAAGTCAAAAACCAAGTCAGGAATCAGCATATCACGAGGGCCATCCCTTCGGGCATACCCAAATTTCCTTAGAGCTAAACATGGGTTGTAGGTAATGCCTCCCCTAATACCAAGTAGTAGGACATTAGGGAATTCCCCACAACGATCAATGATGATGACATTTTCTCTGGACTGAGAACACCAATGAACATCAGAATGTGTGAGGGTCATCAACCGTTGTGACCACCTTAAACCCTGCTCATTCTTCAAAACTGACTGGGGAAGGTGAGAAATAAACCACCTTGCTAATAGAGGAGTACAACACCTATTTTCCTCATTGTTCGTGTGTGAAATGAGTGCAGGATGTCCCCAAGCAATGTAGGCACAAGATTCTGAGATATGAAAATATTGACAGGATTCACATCTATAAGTTGATCAGGGTTTGGGAACAAGACCAACCCATAGATGAGAAGTGCTACAATCTCCTCAAAAGCTTGTAGATCTAGAGAATTCCAACAGTCTTGTGCTTTCTCAAACGAAAACTTTGCCAAGAAACCCTTGACACCACTTCCGGTTTCCAAATGACCTTTGATATCAGATGGTTGCAAGTGTAAGGCTTGAGCAACATCTTCAGGATTTGGTTCTCTTTCCGTACCGTTGTAGGGTAGTTAATGAAGAATAGGAATCCTCAGGAGTTGAGAAAATTCCTCCAAAGTAGGTACCAGTTGGTAATCAGGGAATGTGAAACAGTGGTGTAGGGGGTCAAAGAACTGGAAGAGAACTTTCACCATGTCTTCTTCAATGTCGGAGTTGACCAAGTTGAGGAGTCTACCATGTCGTTCACTGAAGAGAGAATTCTCTAGAATCTTGGAAGTAAGCTCCTTGAGTTGAGGAGGGATTCTCACAAGGTTGACTTGAATTATTTTCTTGCGAAGAGATTCCATGACCTACAAAACAAGAACAAAGATGAAGATCCAAACCCTTGAAATGGTTAGTGGATACATATGATGCTTTATGATGTTCATGATGTATGCACAAGCATATGTACAAACAAGTCACACAAGATCCTAGTTTCAGGCTTGCATGGGGTTTCATAGGTAAGTACCCTCTTGAAGTTAGTTGGCTCAACCTGTCATATAAATAGTATCTGGGTTCTAAGGAGCTCAATATCACCGAATTATTTTCTGTGTTCATTGTTTCAGTTTAGCCACTTAACTGGCGACCAAAATATTCAGAGAAAACAAACCTCAATGAGTGTAGTATCAAGTATCTACCAACTTCGGACTGCACCAAAGCCGGTCATCCCACTACCCCTAAAAAAGGCCAAGATGGTCAAGTAAGGTTCTAAGAGTTCATTAGTGCTTCATGACATCACTTAGCGGCCCCATATTCTCTTTGATTGACTCAAAGGCTACCGGTACCCATAAATATGCCGCACTAATATATCTATTGCTTCAACCATGTCGGTATACCCCGCACAGTTTCCACAATGTATTGCTATTTTCCTACGAATGTTTCCCAAATCCGGGTAGAGGATTTCATACCCTAACAATAGAACCAAATGTAAAGCAATCAAAGCAAACAAGGTAAGCATATAAAGGTGATCTAAACCCTAAGGTTACTCCACTTTTAGAATTGTCCCCAGCAGAGTCGCCAGTTCTATGATACGATGGGAGAACTGACTTGAGGTTTTGCATTTTGTATTCGCAAATGTTTCGGTTTAGCAAGAGTCGCCACCAACTTTTTATTTTATCCTAAGGAAAGGTCAAAAAGCACATGAAAGACCTTTGAGATGTTTTCTTGGGTTCGGGGAGTATATTATGAAAAGGGAAGGTGCAAGCACCCTTTTCATCCATGGTTATCCATGGGCTCTTAGTTGTTTAGATCACTTGCTTTGCTTTTCCAATTGTTTGAAATGGTGCTTTGTGTGTGGTTTTGAAAGATGTTTTGAAAAGAGGCCATCATTGTGGCAACCTTTGTAATGATTCTTGTTTGAACGATACAAAGATGTTTTGTCTTTTGAAAAGATTTCAATGTTTGAAAGTTTGATTTGGGAAATGTTTTGAAATTGTGTTTGAAAATAGCAAGGATGTTTTGCTAGCTTTGATCAAGTAACTAAGAGCTATCTACCCTATTTTACTCAAAGATCTTTCCTATGTGTTTTTAACCCTTTTGACAGTGTTGTTTTACCATTGCATTTGGTAAACAACCTTGTATTAGGATGTTAAACGGGACCGGCGTGGGTCATCGTATAGACCATGATAGCAATTGTGTTAAGTATTTTTGGAAAATTTTTGAGGGACTTGATCATTTTGTTTAGGCAACCAAGATAGCGTCATTGAGGGACTATGATCTTTTGTTTTATTTTTGTTTTGCCAAAGTACCCAACATGCATAACATGGCCTATTTTTAAGGCAATAAGTGGATTGTAACCATAGGGGTGCAAGTGTGCATTGTGTTTGATTTTCATGCATTTTGTCTTTGATTAAGTCAAGCTACTTGTTGATTTGGATTTTTGCATACAAACCCTAATCTCTAATCATGGTATAATTGAAAGCATAAAGTGCGAGAATTAAAAGTCTAAGCTATTACAACATGATTATGGGGATGGGGGTACAATTTTTGAATGGGGGTGTATTTGACAAGAAATAAAAACCCTAATTTACTTATTACATCCAAATTGAATAATGACATAAATAATAAATGGATAATATTTAAATAAACAAAATAGACAAATATATCAAATAATATGAATTATGCAAAAAAAGTTTATGTTTATTTTCTAAGTATGTGAAATTTTTTAATGTAAAACTAAAGAAATAAATAAAAGATTAATTTTATTTAGTTAAGGGTAAAACCCTAATTTTCTTTAAGAAAATAAATACATTATATTATTTATATTTATATACAATAAAAATAAAATAGTATGTGTAAAAAATAAAATATATTTAGAAAAAAAGTATTTTTAAGTATAAATAATAATAAAAGTAAAAATGTAATATTTTATATTTTTATTCTAAAGTATTTAATAAAATAAAAGTGTATATATATATATATATATATATATATATATATATATATATATATATATATATATATATATATATATATATATATATATATATATATATATATATATATATATATATATATATATATATATATATATATATATATATATATATATATATATATATATATATATATATATATATATATATATATGTATACTATATTAAATATGTATAATAAATAAAATATATACAAAAATAAAAATATATTTAGAGAAATATTTTCAGTGTGAATAAAAATAAAAGTATAATTTACATATTATTTTCAAGTTTTTTAATAAATAAGATAAAAGTAATTAAATTGCTTTTTATGTTAGAAAAATAAAAATAAAATGCAAAATAAATGTGAAAAAATTATAAAAATATTTTTGAGGATTTTTTATATTTGGGAATAAATAAATAAAATCAGAAATGAAGATAAAAATTCAAAAGTATAAAATATCAAGAAATTGGGCTAGGGGGTGCAAAAAGGAAAAGGGAGGTGTCAATAGCGAGCCAGGCCAAGCCCAGCCCAAACCAACTTCATCTTCAACCTTCAGACTTTGAAAGCGCGCGCGCCCTGTTCAAATACCAGATCCTGTATACGAGCTCTATTGCAAAAACACATAACATCAAACTTGTAGAGAATTTCAAGACGATTCCAACCATATAAACAACTTGTCTTAACTCTCAAAGACCAGAGAGAATTTCTCTGGCCCTAAAATCTAACCTAATTTTTTCAGCATGTTCATGGATGAAATTCTCTTAGCATGCTTAATATAAATGAAAACTGAGCATATGTACAGCTTCATGACAATGAATACTACATTTCTTATTCACAAACCTAAGGCTAAATGTTCCTAAATAGAGAGATAGGAAGTTGACAAAAACCTGTTTCAGCTGACTTCGTGTAGGGCAATGTGGAGCTTTTCAACAAGGCTTGAGATGTCTGGGAGCTTGCTTGAACTTCACTTGACCTTCTCCAATAGCCTGCTTGCCTTGAATGTGCTTGAATCAGCCTACAAAACTCAACCTGCACAAGCTCAAAATGAAAATGGAAAACCCTGTAAATGGAGTTACAGTTGGTGTGTGAGGTTTGGGATAGCTTGGATGAGTTGAATAGAAAGTGTTTGAACAGGTTTTGGCCAAAACGCACGAGCCAAATGAGTTATAGAAGTCAAGTTGCAGGTTCTGCCCTGTTTTGCCAATGGATGGTGATTTCTGGCTAGGGGATGTTTAGAGGCTCAAGCAATCGTGTTTCTGGATCAGAGGGATGTGTGAAAGATGTTCAAAATGTTTTCACAAGTTTGTTTTGGCTGGTGTTCAAGTTCTCAAGTTTTGGACATGTTTCTTGTTTTTGAAGCAAAATGTGGGAAGTGATTGAAACATGCCTGTACAGGCTATCCTTATGCTTTCATACTTTTCCCTTGGCCCCTCCAACTTGTAGATTTTATTAGCTGCATAAGATATGGATCAATGCTCAAGAAATCAGTTTTGACATAAAGCATGATTTTAAGCAAAAATTGAAACTTTGCTTTTTCTACTTAGGGATTAATCCAAAGTGCAATGCTCTAATGACCAAAACAATGCCTTAGACCAATGGTTTTGCATTAAATTATTGAGTGTGAAGTGGTTTAAAGGCCTGTAATCTAGTGCTGACATGAAATGGCAACTTGTATGAACATGAATATGCCATGGATGAAAAATGAGTTTTTGCCAACTTCAAGCCTTCGATTCTCTCTAACCAAAAATGTGTTTGGAGAGTTCTTTGACATTTTGGAAAGCTTGCAACATGCTATACAATCCATCTTTGAAATGCAACTTGAGATTCCAAGTGGAAATAGGTGAAAAATGGCCATGAAGATAGGTCAAAATCCTGCCTAAACTAGGGCAAGATTTCACTAAGTTAAAAGTTTTAGGGACCCTTGTTCCAAAAATCATACATTGAGATCCAAGCTTCTTTTGGGAAAACTTTGTGAATAAAAGTTGTAGAATTTGTGGGGACTACAACTTTCATATTGGAAGTTTTGTTTGAATCCAAATGCATCATGGTGAAAATGTTGGGCAAAGTTAGGAAAAATTAAGAAAATTTCATAACTTAGAAAAATTCTAAGTTATGAAATTTTTCAACTTTAAACCCTAATTTGCAAAAATGGGTTTCTTGATGAACAAGTTTCATATTTTGACATATCTTTATGAAAAAACCCTTGGCACTTGATTTTGACCAAAAAGTCAAAGTTTGACTTTTCAGTGTACAGTCAAATTTTGATCAGTTGACTGAAAAATTCATCTGTCAATCCAATGCATTTGGGATCTTTTGAACTTGTTGAATAGGTCAAGATGATGTCATTGAGTCCTTGAGTCCATGGTTGATCCCAATTTGCCATTGGCTAGGTCAAAAGTCAGAAATAGCCTTTGTACAGTCAAAACCCTAAAATGACCATTTTGCCCTTTTGGTGATCTGATCAAATTTCTTGTGGAGTTGTGGTCCAAACTTGATCAAATGGTTCATGTGAGTTCATAATATTGATGTGGGTCAAAATTTATGAGGTTTGGCTGTAATTTGGCCATAGTTGACTTTTTCCCCAATACAGCTGATTTCTAGGTCAACTGTCCAATTGACTGGGCAAAAATTTGATTCAAGGCTTGAAACTTGGTAGAGGTAATCTTGTAAGTCCAACATGAAGTATGAAAGCCATTTTGAGCATTAGAAATCCAAAAATCCCTGTGCAAACTCAAACCCTAATTTAGGTCAACAGTGCAAAGAGATGTCTTGGGCAGAGCAAAAACCTAACTTGATCTTGAGTTCAAAAAGTCTTGTGATGAGAAATGTTGACAAAATAAGAGGGCAAATTTTGGGGTACAACAATGACGTTCCATTGTACTTTTCAAATGTTGGAGGCTTGAACTTCGGAGGAACTTTCACCCCAGACACCAACCCGAGATCATTAGCATCCATACCAAGGACTCCTTTCCCTTTCACAACCTTCAAACGTTCTTCTAACAACCGATACTTCATATCCTCAATCTGAACCTCCGACTCCGAACGCCGAACAGAAAACTGATCTTCGTCCTGGTCAAAGTCATAATCCTGCTCCTGATAGTTCCTTACACCGCCTTGATTAACTCTTCTGTTCCCCATAAGACGAGGTCCAGGAGACGGGGGAAACTGCCCTACATTGCGCACAAAAGGGTTTCCCGGCATCCCGTGAAAATTTCCAGCAGGCTGATCTTGCACATCGCCCACTCCTACAGAAATGTCCTGATAGAGCCCTTGATTTCCACCATCCCCTGGATAGCGGCGCTGGTTGTTGACAATGGCAGCCAATTCCTTCTGTCGGCGATTCACATTGGTGATGACCTCCATGAACTGAGTCATCTGAGTAGCCATCTGAGCCCTCATTTCAGCGAGTTCAGCTTGAACCTGTTCCATCTGTCTAGGCAAATCGTTTCTGGTGGAATACCGATGAGTAGTCATCTTGAATTCTAAATAAGAAAAGCAGCAGAATAAGAAAACTGTCTTGAGATAACCTGTAATGTTATGAAATGCATGATGTGCATGATATGTTTGTCATTTCCAGGTATTCAAGAGTCCTTTTATTCATCAATCACGGAGTGCGACCAATAATCAAGCATACAATCAAAGGAAAAAGGACAATAAGATGAACACTTCAATTATTACAAACAAAGAAACGTCATTCAAGTGACTTCGGACAATTAAGAGTATAATGAGAAACAACTAAATACATGTCTTAACAAAAAAAATTGTATAATAACAACTATCAAATGGTCCCTTCCAACAATTCTGGGGGTGACCAAATACACTAAAAGTAAATAACAGAACTAAATCTCTGGAACAAGACATGCTTCAAGATGTTGACAATACTCTTCAAGTCTGGCTTTCTCCTTCAAAAGTTGTGATGTGACCACTTTACTTTCTTGGAACCGATCTTCTACGACACGCTTCTGGGCTACTTCCTTCTTAAGCTGAGCATCCTTGTCTTTGAGCTGTTTCTCCAAGTTCTGAATCTTCTTCCTGTAGCTATTTTCAGATACCTGAAGCTTCCGACACTCTTGCTGAGTCTTACTCAATTCTTCTTCCATTTCAGCATGAGATCTCTTCCTAAAACTGGTCGCATCAGCAGTTTCCCCTTGAGCTTCTTTGAGTTTGCGAGCTAAGTCGGCCCTTTCTTGATCTATCCAATAGAGTTTCATCCCTGCCTCACGGTCTTATGCACGAAGTTGAATGTTCTCCACATGAACCTGGGTGAACACCTCGGTAGGCACCGTGTTACTCAGAACAGTAGGAGGTTGCTCATATATAGGAGCCGACCTTATGAATGGTAACCGTAAAATCTTAACCCTGGCTCTAATCCATTCCAAGTAAGGAACCCTAGCAATAGGAACCTTCTTGCCCAAAGTAGTTCTATCCTTCTTGTGAATTCTCTTCCAAGCACTTGTCACTCTTTTCAACATCACATGATCGCTTCCTCTAACAAAATACACTGATTCATACACCTCTTCAACCTTTGGCGGTCCATCCATTGCATATCCCAATTGAAGATAAGCAAGCACAGGATTATAGTTGATACACCCCTTAGTTCCTATGAGGGGAACTTTAGGAAAATCTCCACAGCTGGTGATAACACTTCGTATTTCCCCCATGTCGTAATTCCACCGGATATCAAATGAAGTAAGGTTGACAAGCCTTGATGACCATCAGAGAGAATGCCTGGTATCCACGAAAGGGCCACTTACCGGTAGATGCAACTTAAACCATTGATACAACATTGAATGACATAAACTTACATTACCACCTTTTCCATGCCTGAAATGAATGGTGTAAAGAGTATCTACCAAGAGTGTCGGTACCGGGTTCTTGTTTCTAAAAACACAAATAGCCGTCAAATCCACAAAATTTCTCTTGCGAGGGAAAAGGACGATCCCGTATATCATGAGAGCAAGCAGAGCGCTGAAGTCAATCCAATTCCCTTTCTTTGCCCAGTCCTCAACTTTCTTCACTAAGAAGTCCAAATAAAACCCTGTAGTATCCTCACTTGATCTCCAATTGTCTTTCACCTCTTTCCAACTCAAATGAAGAATTTCAGCAATAACTTTGAACTTTGGCTTCTCCGACACTTGGACAAAAGGAACTTTATCGGACAACTTGATATTAAGTAGGTACGCGTACTCTTCTAGTGTGGGAGCCAATTGATAGTCTTGAAAAGTAAAACACCGTAATTCCTTGTCATAGAACTGGAAGAGAGTGATCAAAGCCATTGGGTCAACTGGAGTGTTAAGGACTAGTAACAAATTGCCATAATTTTTGTTGAAATTATTCAGAACATCACCCTTCAAATAAGAACTCAACCCCCTCAATTCGGACACATCAACAATAGGAATCTGATAAGAGAAAGTATGCCTGGTGGGCTCTTTAACACGAACTGAATCAAACTCATCTGAGGGGAGGCCAACCATTTCTGATAGAAAGAAGACTCTTGAATGTCCCTGGAAAATGACATGCGCATGCTAGTTATTTTTTTTTACATTATTTTTTTATAGAAATAAATATGCTATGATGCAACATGAAAGGATCAAAGTTTCACACTGGATCATGGCTGGACCATTACAGAACAACACCACTCAAGATCAAAAGAAAAACCCAAAGCTTCAACACTATCATGGGAACCTGAGTCACCTTCGCAACACAAAGTCACCAACAGTACCTGTACCTGTAAGAAAAGTTTTCCTGCTCCTCTCGCGGGTGTAGTTTAGGTTAAGGTAAGGTTAAAATCCAAATCAGAGTACGAGAGTTCAAATGTCGGTATCATCATACGATAACACCTATCCGAACTACCTCTGAAGTCATGGGTCTCATGGTCAGGTCTACAAAGCATCCGCCTCATAGTTGCCATGGCCACTCTATTCCTAGTTCCTATGGAATTCACTCATAGCCTGGGTATGAGGCCTTTTACCTCATGGAACAACCCACCCACCAAGAAATCCAGAATCCAAACAGTCCAGCAAAATCTAGTATGCAGACAGTAAAGCGCACATAGGATGCAATGCAAACAGATAAATATGCAAATAGGTAAAATAAACACCCAAAAAGAAAACAAACAAGAGCTAGGATCGACTCCGGGATGGACCAGCAAAAGGTCAATCTGTCCCCAGTGAAGTCGCCAACTGAAACCGCGCGGCCGGAACCTGTCATCTGGATGTAATGAAACATCAATGAAGTCTCCACTGAACGTCTTTTATCCCGCCGAAAGGGAAAGGTAAACATCGAGAAAACCTGAAGAGGGAGAAATCACGGTCTTTCAATCGAGAGATCGATTAAGGGAGTCTGTTACGTGAGGGGAAGGTATTAGAACCCCACACGCCCGTAGTACTCTACAATATCCACTCTTGTTGTCTAATCTAATGGGTGTGGTCGAATCCTATGTCTATGGCTTACAACTGAAAAGGGAATGTATGCGAAAGGAAAAAGAAAATAATGTAGGGAAAATAAAAATTGTGCTCGGTTGGGCCCTACCCCAATGCCTACGTATCCCTTTTAAGGAATCAGAGCAGCCATAGTTCGTCTTACATTTTTTGGTTGGTTTGTGTTTTTTAGTTAAGACAACAAAAACAATCAAGATGGCAAAACATTGAATGAAACAACAAACAAATGAGATGGTCAAACATCACTTAAATAATAACAAGGTAACATGTCAAAGATGGCAAAACATCAAAGGTAAAAACGGATGACAAAACAACACACTTAGCAATGATATTGAGAATCAAAGCAGGAACATCAATTAACCAGGTTTAAAAGCATAACCAAGAGGCACACAGACAAAGTAAGATTGGTTTGTATCTTTTACTCTGAAGAAAGGTTTAAGTTCATTAGAGGTGTTTTTATGATTTGCCAAGAAAACAGTTTTTGTTTTAAGATGCAGAATGCAAAGGGAAAAGAACTAAGGGAGACTATCCTAATCTCTAGCCCAAATGTTATCATACAATGGTTGACCCTAAGGTTGAGGATAAAGGAAAACCCTACCTTAATTAACATGTTAAAGGAAGCTTAACAGAACTATCCTATAGGGAACATGCAATGAGAGTGAAGTCGTGATCTCAATTTCTAAATTGAGTGACTCATCGATCAAAAATTAAATAAGAAAAGCAATAAACATCCTATAGGGAACATGCACTGAGAGCGAAGTCGTGATCTCAATTTCTAAATTGAGTGACTCATCAATCAACAATTAAAGAAGAAAAGCAATAAACATCCTATAGGGAACATGCACTGAGAGCGAAGTCGTGATCTCAATTTCTAAATTGAGTGACTCATCAATCAAAAGAAAACATAACACATGTATCAGATAAAAACCAGAGGGCCTCCTGATATATATCAGCAACAGAGGTCCCATCATGCAATTAGAGAACTATGCAGAATGAAAATGGAAGAAAAGAAATAGTGCAATACCAAACAGATAAATATCCGTAGAAACTGAGCAAGAATAAAAGAAACCCAGAGAATTTCAAGCAAGCTGGCATCAGTAGACAAATCGAGTTAGAAATTACACCATCAAGATGTAAGTAATTTATCAGATATGAACAAATCCCAGGGGAAATATATAACATTCACAATCATATGTATATATATCCTGCATAAACCATCAAACATGCCAAGCACAATAATAGTGCCAATATAATAAATTGTGTTCCACAAATAAAGTGAAACACAATAGCCTTAAGCCAAAAGTGGAAACTTTCTCAGAGTACCTCGCACATTCAACAGACAAGTCAGTATTCCATAAGGTGAATGATGACTCACATAAGGGATGGATGCAATATGATGAAGTGAGCACAACATGATAACATTTATCAAATATTAGACATGATAGACAAGAGGAAACATGCACATGCACAATTACGTCAGGAGAAATAGAGGAATGTTGCTCCTTTCTATCACCATATTGAATTGAAAATTGAATATCAATCAAGGATCATGGGAGCTTGAAAAGAATATATCAAAGACCATAGAAGTCAGGGGCAAACACATTTCAATCATGTTCAATTAATTCAACCACAAATCACATGCACAATAGAAGGTGAATCCCACACAATGCATTAGAAGGTTCAAACAATCAAACATGAGGTATTAAGTGAAATGACTTGAGCTATCATGAATAATAAGAATCAATATGATCATTAGGTGCCCAATTATAGGCCTCACTCAAGTTCATTGGACATCAAAAAAATTGCAACAAGATATGCAACATTAATTGGGTACCTTCACTTCAAAAATACATCAAAAATAGAAAGTGATTTCAATAATTAAAACCAAAAATCTCTTGGAATATTTGAAGTGTATAGAAGTCAGAAAGCAAGTCTTGGGTTCATGAATGGTTGAGGAGGGGGTCAAGTGAGGCCCAAAATTCAAAACTAGTTGGCAAAACTACCAAACTAGACAAGTTTTCAAAATAATTTGTGGAAAAATGTCAAACCAAGTTAAATAATTCAAGAAAAATGGTTTTCAGATCCTCAATACATTCATGAACCCTAATCAAGACTTGAATTCTATTGAAAATCCATAGCATAGTGGTTTTAATAATGAAACTTGCACCATAAGCAACAAAACCCTAATTTTTGACTTTTAATCTTAAATATTGTTTAAGTAAGATCAAAATTCAAAAAATTTATACCAAGATCATACAAATCACAAAGAGACCCTAAATGTCAGAAAATATATTTTTTCACATTTTTTGAATTGAAGAAAAGTCAAAAGTGAAATTAAATTCAAACAATTAGTCAATTGACAAATATTCACATCTCAAAAATGAAATTCTAGTCAAAAATCAAGAAAAACATCCAACCAAAAATATATTCAAATTATAGAATTAAAAACATGCATCCCTGATTTTTTTAGAATTTTTGAATTAAAGGAAATATTAAAAATACAAAAATACAAACAATTAACAATTAAACCAAAATTTAAGGGCAAAAATGCAAACCCTAGCCAAAAATCACAAAAATGTCAAAATAAAAATATACTTAGATTCTATGATTAAAAATAAGCTTGTATGATTTTTTTGAGAATTTTTGAATCAATGGAAGTATTAAAATAAAAATCAAACAAACAAATATTACAAATAAACTTTTGAAATTAAATCTCTAATAAAAAAAATGATAATACCAAAATCAGAATCAATCTTTACATTATTTTATGAGTTCAAAATACTTTTTGTGGATTTTTTAGATCAAAGGAACTATTAAAATAAAAATAAACTTTGAATAATCAATTAATTGAACCTATGAATTTTTTAAACCAATCAAATCATTTTAAAAAAAATTCAGAAAAAATATGACAAATACTAGAAATTATTATTGGTCTATGGTAATTTTTTATGATTTTTAAAAACATTTTGATCACAAATAAAATCAGAAAGTCAAATATAATAAAATATATGAAAAAATGCATTAAAACTCAAATGTACTAATCAGATCCGTCCACATCATCATCTTCAACCTCCGGATCCATTCAAACACACGCGTTTTTAGTGCTAGGGCTCATGTTCAGATCCAACGTATATACTCATTTCTCCATCAAAATCAATGATTCCAATCACAAATCAAAGTTCAAACTGCCAACTACATCATGCTTTTTACAAAATTCAAAATGATTTACCATAAAAGTAGAAATCAGAGCAAGAAAATTGAAAAAACTCATTGAACCTTGAAAAAACAGAAGTTCATCAAATCGCATATACTTCAGAATCAAACAAATTTATACATCAGATGTAAGATCTGGCCAACTATGAACATGATTACAAGCTTTATATCCCATGAATCAAGCAAAATTGTGGAGAATCAAGATCTGAAAATTACCTCTCGAGTTGAGAAATAAACTCAACTATGGCCTCTGAAACAAAGCGAAAACTCTTGTCCCTTGCTTCTAATGCTCCAATAAAGTGAAAATGATCATGAATCGAGCTCTGGAATGCAGAATAGAGGAGCTTCTAAGTAGAATTTTTTTGAAAGAGAAAGAGATTGCAGTTTCTGATTTCTTGAGAGAAAATGAGTGCCTCCTCCTCGAAAGGGAATGAAATCTAGCTTAAAAAGAGTGATTGCTGAGGGTAGAAGGGTCTTTGAAAAGTTCAAGGCCGTTGGAAGCAGAATTTGCAAAAACAGAAAAAGGAAAAGTGTCCAAATGGTGATGCGTTTTGTTTCTACTTATGCCCAACTTAGAGGTCGTTTTGGTGATGTTATATTGAGTGGCATTGTGAGCAAAACATGCGCATTTTATGAGCTGGCTACGTTGACAACAAACAAAACTGAAGTTGTGCAAAAATCTGCAATCAGGAGCATGGTTTTCTAAAAAAATTGGCTGTCTGACTTTATGCTTAGGCCATTTGAAATTCCCTAGTTCGTTTTGGATGCTTGAGGGGCCTTTCAAAAGCTTTCAAAATGTAGAACAAACTAGGGCTTTGAACTTTCCAAATTAATGCAAACTTGATGGAGAAATAGTGTTGCAAACTTGAGGCAAAAATGCAAATTGGCTTGCCTGGTCCGCGCGTGTGCATGGGCATGCAAGGTGTGCATGAGGCCAATTTTGAAATACCAACTTTGAAGAATCACAACTCACCCAATTCTTGGCTAAACTGAATGATTCAAAGTCCAATGTGAAGCTCTCATGGGAGACTACAAAATGCTCTTTTTAATTTTTCAAATTAAAGCTTGAATCAACATAAATTGATTTCACAAAATGGCATGCCAAGTGTTTGATGAAATTACGCGCATGGCTTGCCCAAGAGAAGTCATTTTGGCACTTAGAATTTTTTTTTCAAAATTTAAGTTACTTCTTGAACAAGTTACACTCAAATTCACCATTTCTCATGATTCAAAGATGAATTTGATCCCATCACAATGTATGAATGCTTGAGGAAGACTTGATAACCAAAGTACTTTGATCCCATCACAATGTATGAATGCAATACAATATGATATTCATGATGAAACATAAGCCTAAATCAAGAGGGTAAATTTTGGGGTGCAACAGCGACATTCAGAATAGAATCGCTATAAGACCTATTCTTGAAAAGACTCCCTATGAATTGTGGAAAAACAGAAAGCCAAACATTTCTTATTTCCATCCTTTTGGATGTACTTGTTTTATTCTGAGCACTAAAGAAACTCTGAACAAGTTTGATTCTAAAGCACAAAAGTGTTTTCTGCTTGGATATTCTGAACGCTCAAAAGGCTATATAGTATACAACACATAAACTCTGATTTTTGAAGAATCAATTAAAGTCAGGTTTGATGATAAGCTTGGCCAGCAACATCCAAAGCAAATTGATTTTTCTGTAGGTACATAAGATCATCCCTCAATCTATGAAACTTCAGAAGCAAAGGAAATCTCTGAAGAAAAGGAAGACTCAGCAGATCATCCTCTTGACAATACTCTGGACAACCTCAAAATCTCTGACCAACCCACTCAGAAAAGGTTTCCTAGAATCTCTTCAGCTCACAAAGAAGACGTAATCATTGGAAGAAAAGAAGATCCCATCAGAACAAGATCCTCTCTCAGAATCAATGAAGAATCTCTGTTTGGATTGGTTTCTCTGATTGAGCCAACTTCCATTGATGAAGCTCTTGAAGATAATGATTGGATCTTAGCAATGCAAGAAGAACTTAATCAATTCTCCAGAAATGATGTATGGAATCTAGTTCCAAGACCCAAAGGATTCAACGTTATAGGAACCAAATGGGTTTTCAGAAACAAACTGAACGAGCAAGGAGAGGTGATCAGAAACAAAGCACGACTGGTTGCACAGGGTTATAGTCAACAAGAAGGAATTGATTATAATGAAAACTTTTCCCCAATCGCCAGGTTATTGTCTATAAGATTATTAATTTCTTTTGCTGTACAAAATAACATTTAATTATATCAAATGGATGTTAAAAGTGCATTTTTAAATGGCTACATTGAAGAAGAAGTTTATGTCCATTAACCTCCTGGATTTATTGATTCAAAACATCCAGAACATGTTTTTAAATTAAAGAAGTCTTTGTACGGTTTAAAACAAGCTCTCAGAGCTTGGTATGATTGTCTGAGTAATTTTCTCTTAGAAAAAGATTTTACCAAAGGGAAAGTGGACACAACTCTTTTCAGAAAGACATTTAAAAATGATATTTTAATTTTTCAAATTTATGTTGATAATATAATTTTTGGAACATCTAATATCTCCCTTGGAAAAGAATTTGCTGAGACCATGCAGGCAGAATTTGAAATGAGCATGATGGGAGAATTGAAGTTCTTTCTGGGAACTCAAATCAACCAGACTCTAGAAGGTACTTACATACATCAGACGAAGTATGTTAAAGAACTTTTGAAGAAATTTCAAATGTCAGAAAGCAAAGATGCCAAGACACCTATGCATCCAACTTGCATTCTGGGAAAAGATGAGGTAAGTATGAAGGTAGATCAGAAGCTCTATAGAGGTATGATTGGATCCATTCTCTATCTGACTGCATCTAGACCTGATATACAATTTAGTGTGTGTTTATGTGCTAGATTCCAATCAGATCCTAGAGAATCTCACTTAACAACAATTAAGAGAATTCTTAGGTATCTGAAAGGTACTACTAATCTGGGTTTGTGCTACAGAAGATCACAAGATTACAGACTAGTAGGTTATTGTGATGCTGACTTTGCTGGAGATTGAATTGAAAGAAAAAGCACCTCTGGAAGCTGCCAGTTTCTAGGTGAAAATCTTATCTCATGGTACAGCAAGAAGCAAGCAACAATTGCACTTTCAACCACAGAAGCTGAGTATATATCTGCTGCTGGATGCAGTTCTCAAATGATTTGGATGAAAAGTCAACTAGAAAATTTCAATCTTTATGAAAGTAAGATTCCAATCTTTTGTGACAATACTTCAGCTATTTGTCTTTCTAAGAATCCAATTTTACATTCTAAAGCCAAACATATTGAAATTAAATATTATTTTATAAGGGACTATATTCAGAAGGGTATTTTAAATTTAATTTTTGTAAAAACAGACCATCAATGGGCTGACATTTTTACCAAACCCCTTTCAGAAGATAGATTTAATTTCATTTTGAAAAATATTTGCATGGAATTATGTCCTGAGTAAAATAATATTTATCTTCTGTGTTTGACCTCAGAATATTTTGAAATCAATGTTCTGATTAACAACTCTTCAGAAGTTAGAAGATAAGCTACATCAGAAGCTATATGAAAGTTCTGAAATGTTCTAACGTTGCATTTCTAAGTATAGTTTAAAAATTCATTAGAACAAACAGCTGTTACATGCATTTTTCAGGAGATGAACACGTGGTGTGTTTCTGAAAGGTCAAGCGTGCAAAGGCTACTGACGCCGTTATAGGTAACTGTTAATGACTAGCCATAATCTCACGTTTTCCCTTATTTTTAGCAAAATCATTAAATGCACGTAATGATGAGATTCATTTTAAATTTGTTTTAAATTCTTTAAAAATTCTTTTTTAATTTTATTTCTAAACCTAATTCTGAAACTTTTGCATATAAATACGTTTTGAAAAACCCTTTTTCATTTTTTACCGTCTCTTTCAAACTCAAGCGTTTTTTGTACTTTTTCTCTAAAAACCCTTTTTCTTCATCTCTCAACTCTCAAAGAACTCAAATGGCTTCTTCCTCATCCCACTCTGAGCAATACATTATGCTTGAAAGAACTACCCTCATTCCTGTAGACAGTTTAGAAGTTTTAAGTGAGTTAATGGTAGACTTTGAGAATCTAAGAGAAAATGGCTTTGACTTGTTTCCCGCTGTTAAGTTTCAAGGATGGGAAAACTTTTTTGATCGTCTCATTGGTCTAGTCTTTCCATATCTGGTGAAGGAATTCTGGATTCATGCTATTGCAACGCCTAAGGTTATTCTCTCTTTCATAATGGGAAAGGAAATATCCATTACTGAAAACCTAATCAGAAAGTTGCTAGGTTTTAAAGGACTTGGAGTTACAGGTATGCCAAGTGGAAGAATGGAGATGTTAAGGGTCTACTCAGAGATTTTCATAAATGGTCAAGGTTCCTCTAAAGTCAGGGACTTGAAAGATAAATACAAGATTTAGGCAAGGATTACCGATGGATGTATTCACCACAGGAAAGACACCAGCTCTCCAGATTAAATTAACGTTGATCAACAATACTTGTTGTTCTGCCTTGGAACAAATGTCAAAATTGATTTCCCTTATTTGCTGTTTGAACATCTCTGGAACCATGTAAAAGAGACTAGGGAAGCTGAAAGGTTGAAAAACCCAAAATCCAAAAGGAATTGGATTCCTATGGGTAGATTAATCTCATACATTCTGACTGAGAATGGTATGATTGCTCACCTAGATGAAGCCAATCTTCTGGGGGAGCTAGAACCTACTTGTGGTAAAAATATGACTGGGAAGAATTTGCTGAAAAGGAAAATAATTGACAAGCTGCTGGTGGAACCAACTCCGTATGTGTCAGCTTATGTGAAGAGAAGAAGGATACCTATTGCTGATTTCCTTCTATTCAATTCAGGAGATAACCCACGTATCATCCTGCACTACATTGAAATCTGCAAAGAAACTGGAACTCCTATTATTCCAGCTTGGCTTCAAGGAAGAAATCAAGCTGCTCCAGATGTTGTTCTTCAGGAATCTTTGAAGAGGAAAGCAGTAGAAGGACCTTCTTCCAGACCTCAGAAGAAAAAGAAGACAGGTAAACCTGCTGAAACTATCACTGTTTATGATTCTGTCAATGTATCCACATCTGATGAATCCTCCCAAACCTTAGGAGATATAGATGTTGATATTGACCTGACCTTACCATCTGACTCCCTTGCTGATAACCCTCAGAGAAATCAAGTTTTATCAGATTTGAGTGACTTTGACTCTGATGAACACTCTGATTCCCAATCAGAACCCTCTCAATCAGAACCCTCACACTCAGAACCCTCTGAACCATCTGTTTCTCAACCTGTTCCTACTAAACACTTTTTAAGACATCCTCCCAGGCCTCTATCACCCAGACCATCTGGATGGTATGATGCTGGTTCTTGGAGAATTCCTGGAATCACCGCTCCTCTGGCAACAAAAAAACCACCCTTCACCTTACCATCTGTGATACAGTGGGAGAACTGACTTGAGGTTTTGCATTTGTGTTCACACTTGTGCGGTTAGCAAGAGTTGCCACCAACTTTTTATTTTATCCAAAGGAAAGGTCAAAAAGCACAGGAAAGACCTTTGAGATGTTTTCTTGGGTTCGGGGGGTAGATTATGAAAAGGGAAGGTGCTAGCACCCTTTTCATCCATGGTTTTCCATGGGATCTT
Organism: Vicia faba; assembly: GCA_948472305.1. Lineage (NCBI taxonomy): Eukaryota > Viridiplantae > Streptophyta > Magnoliopsida > Fabales > Fabaceae > Vicia > Vicia faba. Next base: position 1,647,289,463 of record OX451737.1, on the reverse strand, counting down.
AGTTACTTGTTTAGATCACTTGCTTTGCTTATCCAATTGTTTGAAATGGTGCTTTGTGTGTGGTTTTGAAAATATTTTGAAAAGAGGCCTTGTCTAGGCAACCTTTGTAACAACTCTTGTTTGAATGTTTTACAAAGGTGTTTGTCTTTTGAAAAATGTTTCAATGTTTGAAAGTTTGTTTTGGGAAATTGTTTTGAAATGTGTTGAGTGTTTTTGAAAATAGCAATGATGTTTGCAAGAGATCAAGTAACTAGGAGTTGTCTACCCTACTCAAAGATCTTTCCTACACATTTTTAACCCTTTTACATTGTTGTTTTACCATTGTATTTGGTAAACAACCTTGTATTTGGATGTTAAACGGGACAGGCGTGGGTCAATTTTACAATCATTGAAATCAACTTGCGGAACGCTCTAGCAATTTTGTAAGGGACGAGATCGTTTTATCAAAGGCAACATCGAGGGTCATTGAGGGACTACGATCTTTGTTTATCAAAGGGTCATTTGCTAGAGTGTCTCATATTCGAAGGACATGATTGTATTTCCGAGGCAATAAGCGAGGTTACCCTAGAGGTGCACGTGTGAGAAGTGTGTTGATTTCAAGTTATTTATTCTTAGATTAGGTCATCTAGCGATTGATTTTTGAATCTTTTCATACATGCCTAATTACTACACAGTATATAGAAAGCAATAAATTGCGGGAATTAAAATTCTAAGCTATTACAAAAGTATCCGGGAATGGGGGTACAATTATTACAAATGGGGATGAGTCACATAAAAATAGCAATGTCCAAATATTACAACCAAATCGAATTGCTGCGCGATTTAATACAAAGCTATGACAATTTACGGAAATAAAATCAACAAAGTATGAAATGTATGTATTTACTTGAAAAGAGAGAAATAAAATCTATTCTACAAAAGAAAGGTTAAAATTTTATTATTATTCTTTTTTGTACTTTTATTAAATAATTAAAAAAAAGTTTAAAGAAAGCAAACTAATTAAATTAAATTTTTTGATGTTTTTATTATATGTAACAAATTAATAAAGATAAATTAAAAGAAGAAAAAGAAAATTAACTTCAAGATTAATTTAATTTGATAAAAAAAGTATTGAGTTTTATGAAATTGTTAACAAAAAAGAAGTAAATTAAAAAAAAACAGGTACAAATGGGCTTAGGGAAGTCCAAAGATGTTAGGCCCAAAGACATATTGTCATTGCTGAAAGAAACAAGGCCAGATGAGGGGGGTATGAGCCAAAAAACGCGTGGGCCTTGAGGGTTATGCCAAGACAGGCCCAATGCTTCCTAATTCAGTTTATTGTTTTGGATTAGGGGAAACGTGAATTAGGGTTTGTGATCTTCTCACAGCGGCGCCGCTCTGTTTCGTCTCTCTCACTTCTTTCCCTCATTCATCTTCCTCACTCAATCATCCCTATTCGTTCATCTATCCATCCTTGATTTAACCCGGTTTTCACTTTTTCTGGGAATCCCTAAGTTTGCAATGAAATCGACTAAGGGAGTTGCAATTTGTTTTGATCTGATCCTCCCTCTTCCCTCAAGTTTCCGGAGCGCCTCACACTCCTCACTTCCCAAACAGATGCTAATGGTTCTGTTCTTGAAAGGTAAAGGTTTGCTTTTATGTTAACAATTCATTGGTTTTGAATGTTGTTGTTCATGTTTCTTTTATGTTAATCAAGCTTAATGTTCATTGAGATGTAGAAAAATGATGTTATGGCGAAAACGTACCTGTTTGGGATTTTTTATGGATGAGGATAGTGAGGGGGAAGTGACGATGCTCCTTGGCGGCCGGAAATGGGGAGGGAGGAAATGATGATGGATGCGTGAGCTCTGGTAATCTTTTCTTTCCCTTGAACTTTGACTGAATGATGATGATGATGCTATTGTACTTCTGACTATGATGATGTTATTGTGCCTTTGTTGGTTTGAATACTGATTTTTGCTTCTGACTTTGTTGGATATTGATTAATGAACTGTTGAAGATTGTTGGACAATTTTGGTACTCTTCTGTTTCTTTGACTTGAACTTGTTGGAATTTGGTTTTGAACTGGGTTTGATTTTGTTGGAATGTTGGGACTTTGGAAATTGTTGTTTTGAACTGTTGAAGGTTGTTGGTGTTTTTTACAGTTTGTTACAGATTTTGTTATGTTCTAACTGAGTTATGCAGGTTTGGGCTTTTTGAATGTTTGAAACTTGGTTTTTGATAGTTTGATGGAAGATGGTAATTTTTAGTTTGAGAACTGGTTGTTGTTGAGTATTTAATTTTGTTGGAAAATGGTTTGTTGAGTTTGACAAAATGTTGAGTTTGCAGGCTTTGGTTGTTTGGTCTTGTTAACAGGTTTGGAGTTGAAATGTTACAGTTTGTTAGGCTTTTGGTTCAACAGGTCTGGAAACTGGTTGTTGTGTTTTTGTTTTGCTATGCAGTTTTTCTCAGTTTTGGGATTTTGCCGTTTGTTTGACAGTTTGGCAGGTTTTTGTATGTTTTGAGTGTTGGAAGTGAGTTACAAGTTTTGAGTTTTATTTTTGACATTTTTTGTGTGTAGTTTGCAAGCCTTGGTTGTGTTTGGTTTTATGACTTTGAAAACTGTTTTTTACAGTTGGGAGGATGGTTACAGGATTTTTGAAATGGGTTATATATTTTTGTTGGTGTTGAACTGAAATACGGGTTTTGTTATTGTTGCTGTTGGTTTTGGCCCTGTTTCTGAGTTTTGTTGTTGTTACAGTTGTGGGCTTTGTGAGTTTTGGGTATTATGCAGGTTTGGAGAGTTTTAGGCAGGTTTGGGAGTTTTTGAGAATTGGTTGTGCAGTTTTTGTTTTTGTTTTCTTTGACAAAGTGTTCTCCTCCTTCTCCTTGCAGTTTTTCCTACTGTTATATCCTAGTTGCTTTTGCTGTTATATTTTCTTTTCCCTTTGACAGCCTATGGACAGGATGGTCAATCTGTACCTTTCCAACAATTTAGGTGATATCTCTCCTCTCTCTCCTCTCTCAATGATAAAAGCAAAATGCTTTTTTTCACCTTTTTCTGAAAAGTTTGCCCAAATTTTGGAAAGTGATGAAAAGGTTTTGAAACAAGCCCCCTTGCTTGTTGTTTTGGTTTGCCATGCTGCTGTACTTATTGCCTGCTGTTTGTATGCTACTTTGTTTTGCTTGCTATGCTTGTTCTAGCTGTTGCTACTGTCTAGTTTGCTTGTACTGCTGCATCCAGTTTGGCGCCTTGTTTGCTTGTTTATGCTATTTGGACAGCATGCTGCAGCTTGGAATATGTGTTGCATTTGGACCATTTGCTTTGCATTATTTTTTATTTGGACAACTTGCATTTTTATTTTTCTTTTTGTGAACCAAGAAGAGTAATCTTCTTGTGATTTGCAAAGAGAAAAATAAAAACATGATGAATTGAAAATAGCCCTCTGATTCCAACTGACAAACTTTAATGATGAACACATTTTCTATTTTTTTTTGAAAATTCTTGACCATATACAATTAACTGTGCTAATTAATTTTCTGTCATTTGTTTTTCATGTGAGCGCAAACTGGATGGTGACAAAGCAGAGGAAGCAGGAGACTTTGTGGCAAACATGGAAGCAATAGAAGCTTAGTCATCCTTAGGCTTAGACTTTTCTTTGTAACTTAGAGAGAAATACTCAAACAATTGTACTAATTCATTTTTTCAAATACAATAAGTTGTAAAACTTACAGCATTTAAATAATAAATTGTATTGTAACAATTTTTTGAAATAAATGAAAAAGCCTTTATGAGATAATCTGATGTTTAATAAAATCCATTACTGTTAGTAATTTGTAATTCTCTCTTTGCATCTTCACTAATTCTTTAAGATTCCTGATTAAGATAATTGAAAATGTATTCCAATAATTTCAACCAAGATAACTTAAACTCCAATGATCATGTAATCTCGCCACTGCATTCCAAATGAACACACACTGTGTATTCCTCAAACAAATGTTTATTCCATAAACAAACAAATACTTATTCCATTAATAAGCAAATGTCTTAACAGACGCAAATTATCTGGTTAACTTGGATCAAACAAAACATGAATATTCCAAATGAACAATCTTAGATCCCATCCTTTATCCCAAATGAATATGCCTTGAGAACAAACAGTAATCTTTCAGTAAACTTGAAAAAGCATGAAAACGTGTGAAAGCCAATTGGATCTTTATGAATTCATTTTTTTTTTTGAGAAATGCGAGAAAAACCCTAATTCTTGATTTACTGCCAAAGGAGAAAATATGTCTGATCGATTCCTGAGCCAATCTTGAATATTTGAGAAACCTTAGGGTTGCGCTTTTCTTATGAAAAATAGGAGGGCAAATTTTGGGGTACAACAACTGCCCCTGTTCAGTCTTCTTGAACCTGAAGAGTTAGATCAGCGAGTTTGCCGTTCGCGACTCGAAGGTAAAAGATGATTGGACACTAGAGTGCCCGTAAATTTTCACTCGTCAAAGTATAGTTGAGGGAATGGGCTTAAAGATGCCATTTGGAGATGTGACAGAATCTTGTCGGAGATGGGCTTAAAGATGCCATCCAAGAATGTTTGTTTGAACTGTAAGTTATAGGTCAAAAGAATGAGCGCCAGAATGGTATCCGTGTTTGGAGCATCTCTGAGCTGGGGATCTGAATAAGCAATAGAATAGCATCCATGTCTGGAGCATCTCTAAGCTGTTTTCTGAACTTTGAATATGAATAAGCAATAGAATTGCATCCATTTCTGGAGCGTCTCTAAGCTGTTTTTTGAACTTTGAATCTGTATAAGCAAAAGAATTTCATCCGTGTCTGGAGCGTCTCTAAGCTGTTTTCTGAGCTTTGAATCTAAATAAGCAAAAGAATTGCATCCGTGTCTGGAGCATCTCTAAGCTGTTTTTTGAGCTTTATATCTGAATAAGCGATAAAATTGCATCCGTGTCTGGAGCGTCTCTAAGTTGTTTTCTGAACTTTGAATCTGTATAAGCAAAAGAATTGCATCCGTGCCTGGAGCGTCTCTAAGCTGTTTTCTGAGCTTTGAATATGAATAAGAAAAAGAATTGCATCCGTGTCTGGAGCATCTCTAAGCTGTTTTCTGAGCTTTATATCTGAATAAGCGATAGAATTGCATCAGTGTCTGAAGCGTCTCTAAGCTGTTTTCTGAACTTTGAATTTGAATAAGAAATAGAATAACATCCGTGTTTGGAGCATCTATAAACTGTTTTCATGATTGTATAATGGTAGCTTGTTAATCTTATCCTGAAAAGGGTAAAATGTTAGCTGAAACACAAAGTTATGTTGCATGAAATGTATGATGCAATATGTGTTTTATCAATGTTTATGATATATGGATGTAATGTATGTGCATGTAAGCTGATTAGCTGTCTTGTTGAGGAAAATAAATCCTTGATAGCTGGAGATAATAAAATCTTTGACTACTTCTGTTGGGATGTGAGAATCCTTCATGACTTTCCTGGGGATATAAGGATCCTTCAAGTCTTGAAATTGGAGGATGACAAACATTCTGTTGTGAGAGTAATGTCAAACTGCTTGAGAAATCTGCTTGGGAAATCCAGAGAACTTTTGAAGACTTCTACTGGGGTTAAATAATGAGAATCCTTACTCGGCTGGGAAATAGGGAAAACTCTGGCGATCTCTACCGGGGATCAATCAATGGAAAACCTTGATCTATTGGAGAATAAGGAAGGCTCTGATGGCTCCTGCGGGGAACTGAGAATGAGAATCTTCATTTTGCTAGGGGAATTTGAATTCTTGGGGGCTTCATGCTGGAAAGTCAAGAATAAGAATCTTCGATCTTCAGGGGATTAATTTTTTTGACAAATTCATGCTGAGAGTGAAGAATGCTTTGGCAACTTCACGGGAGAATCAAGAATTAGAATCTTCATTCTGTTGGGGAGTAAAAATTCTGTGGGGAGTAGCTATACTGCTGGAGAGTAAGCTATCCTGCTGGAGAGTAAGCTCAGGACTCTGGGGAAAAGCTTATTCCTGTTTGAGAGAAGTTCAAGAGTTTAGGTTATATGCCACTCTTCTGGGGTTTCAAGAATGAGAATCTTCATTCTGTTAAGGGTATCAGGAGTTTAGGTGTATGCCAATCTTCTGGGGTTTCAATAATGAGAATCTTAATTCTGTTAAGGGTATCAGGAGTTTGGGTGTATGCCAATCTTCTGGGGTTTCAAGAATGAGAATCTTCATTCTGTTAAGGGTATCATGAGTTTTAGTTTATGCCAATCTTCTGGGGAATTATCCTCGGTTGGGGATAAAAGTTAAATGTTATCTGGTTGATTCTCAGGTTTTAAGATAACTTGCTGGGGGAATCTGGAGAAACTGAATGATTTCTGCTGTGGTTGATAGTTTCATCTCCGCTGGGAATTGGTAGTTGGTAGTCTAATCTCCGCTGAGGATCTTAATGACGTGCTGTAGAGATTGTGTATGGAAATGGGTTTAAAGATTCCATTCAAAGGTGATTGTTGACGGAAAGTTTGAACTGGATCTGAAACAACAAAATCTGGAAGTGAATCCGAATAAATCGTTGAGAGATTTATCTGAAACAGCAAAATCTAGAAGTGAATCAGAATAAACCGTTGAGAGGTTTATATGAAACAGTAAAATCTGGAATATCTTCAACTGGGATAAGAATCAGGGAGATCTTAGTGTCGATCTGACTAAGCCAGAGAAGGTCTTGAATTACTTTGACTGGATAAGAATCAGAAAAATCTTAGAATTGATTTAACTGAGCCAGACGAAAGTCTTGGAATATCTTCAACAGATGCCGGGGAAAATTAAATCTTGGACTGCTGTTGAAGGGGAAAGTTGAATGAACTACCATCTGGTCATGGTCCAGGCTTCATAGCTTGAATTTTGTGATAATTTGATTGCATCTTTCCTGAAAGGTAAAGGTTAGTTGCATGACATATATCAAACAAATATTTTCTCAAAATAAATGAGATTGCGTTGTATGATGTCTTGATGTACGAATGTGTAATGTTTTCAAGACGACCTCTTGCTGGGGAAAATAAATCCCGAATTGGTGATGAAGAAAAGAGTCGAACTCTTCGTTTCTGATAGTGAAAAATCTGGCGACTTCAATGGGAAAAATTCTCAGGAATTCTTGAGGTCGACTTAGCTGGGAAAAGGTTATTGAAACTCTGACTGGGAGTCCTCTTACGAGAAGGATTTTGGAGAGATTTGTCACTGCCCCAAGTAGCGAGTGTTTATGGCTTTGCCAGGAAATGTTTGACTGTATGTAACCCTTTGTTGGGATTGACGGTCAATGCCCCAAGTGACGGTGACGGAGACTTGCCCCTGGCTACTCTGCACTTTGAGAGATTTCTTGAAATCTTGACTGGACTTCCCCAGGTATACTGGACAATGACATGTCATGTCCCCTTGTTGATAGGAAATTTTTGCAACGGAAGTGTCATCCCACTTGAAGTGATTTTGTTCACTGAGAGAGCTTTCGTTCATTGGATATTCACTGTGTGAATTTCTTTGCTGTCAAACAAATAACCATATGCAAACATCGATATTCAAATAATGCAAAGTCTATGCTTGTCTTGAAATTTTGAAAAATGCGTTTTTTAGCAGAAAGCTTTTGTAAGAAAAATTCAACTCAGGATTTAGAGCAAAGCCTTACAGGAGTCAGGATACCTTTTGTAATAGTATGCTTTCGAACTAACCCATGCTTCAATTAGGACTTTTGAAAGTTTGTAACGTGGCTTGGTTCACGGTTTTAAGAAACAAAGGATAAAGGCTCAAAGTATATTTGTACCCACCCGCTCTTCGTGATGTTCTTTAGTCCTAAACTCAGTTAATTATGCGTCTGAACTCCAAATGAGTCTGGAACAACATTTTTGTGATGGTTCAAACAAGTTGATCTTGTTGGAAGGCAATCATTTTTGCAACATTATGTTTGTTGAGGATTTATAGTGACCTCCTTCTTTTTTATTTGTTATCCCTAATTTTTGCCTGACTGTTCCTGTTTTTGAGATTACAGTCAGCGGGATGCCCCATTTTTCTTAAGCCTCCTTCATAGGTTTCGACTTAGTGGGCTTTTATTTTTGAGAGATAATGACTGCCTATGTGATAAAGAACCATCACCGTCTTTTTATTCCAAAGGAATGTTTTTGATGTCATTCATTGTATTACAAGATGAGAGTTTGCGACTTTAACATGAGTTTGAATTAACTGAGAGACTACCGTGCCCCAGGTTTTGATTAAAGGTTTCAATTTGTGTTAAAACAGAAAAACTTCTACTTCTTTGGCTCGAAGGGGTGGACTAGGGATTATCTTCCTTATAGCTCCAGTGTTTAGGATTTGAAAGAATCGCCTGTATATCGTCAGCAAGGTCTGTCCAAAAGCATACTGTATGAGATTATGACATTGTTTTCGTCATCCTCCCTCTAAAGGTTTATGTCATAAGAAGAATTAAAAAGCATAATTTAAATATAGTGAAAACGAAAAGATGAGTTCAAGACAAACATATGCAATGCATTAATGAAACAGAGTTTGACATTAATAGATAATTGTCTGAATAACAAAATAAATTACAATTGGAAATTCAAAAATGAACAGAAGCCTCTTAGTTTGAACTTGTCATTTCAGGTGGAGAACCCTTAGCGGAAGATTTTCATCTGACCATCTTGTGTGAACTCCAACGTTGTTTCTTTAACCAGGTCTTGAATTTTGTTCCTCAATGCCCAATAGCTATCAGTGTCATGTCCAGGACTGTTGGAATGAAATGCACATCTTGCATTTGAATTGTACTCTGGAGCGGCTGTGTTAGGATGCCAAGGAGGGTCCTTTAATACAATCAGCTTGACTTCCAACAAGCGTTGCAACACTTGGGATAATGACATGTTAATCTCAGTGAAGCGCTTTTCAGATGCATTTTGCTTACGTTGATTACCCTGTTGACGTTGGTGAGGTTTTTGTTGGGCTTGTGACCCTGAAGCAAACTGGGGAAGCTTTCCCTCGACTTCTTGTTTCAAGGGAGGCTGAATGATGACTTGATCTTCAACCTTAGTTGTTTGCCCCGTTTGGTTACGTTCGCCTAGATGAAGCTTGTTGATGAGGACCTTTAGCTCCTCTTGTCCTTGTGCCAGGTTTTGAATAAGAGCCATCTGGCCCACCAATTGTCCCATGATTTGAATTTTCATTGTTGCCATCTCAATCTGTAGTCCTTCCAACTGATCATTCCCGATGCCCCCTGGATTCCCTATGACCATGCCCCTTGTGAGGAGAGCTTTCACCTCTTCTTGTCCCTTGGACAGGTTCAAGAACATCTCTTGAAGTTGAGCGTTTTGAGCCTGGATGTCTTTGATAGTCTTCTCTAGAGCCATCTCTACTGAAATAAACAGTAGGAAGATAAGGAGAATTGAAAGGGAGAAACCTGCCATGATAAGATGCATGATATGTGGATGCATGTTTTCAAGGATCTCGCGGGGTAAACACAAGAAAATGTTAGAAATTGAACATATTTGATTGGAGAGCTTCGTATCGGTGGATGTCTTTCCACGAGAATCAAGCTCACCATGTCAAGTGGGTCATAGCCTTTGACTCAAGTTGTTGTACTCGATCTTTGACGGTGTTTGTTTAGAGGAAAAATGAATCCTCTTGCCTTCTGGTAGACGTCTGGTTCAATGTGCCCCTGCATCAAAGACCCTCGAGATCCTTGAAATGGTTATTGAAAATGCTATGGTATGATGTTATGATGTTGTATAGAGATATGCGAAGTAAGAAAGTTTATATACAAATAATCATATTCACACAAAGCAGACAAATCCTTAGGTTTAGGCTTGCATGGAGCTTGTAGGTAAGTACCCTCTTGAAGTCTAGTTGGCTCAACCTGTCCTAGAAATAGTAACCGAGTTCTAAGGAGCTCAATATCACTGGATGGTTTCCTTGTTCATTGTTTCAATTTAGCCTCTTACAGGCGACCGAAATATTCCAAGGAAACAAACCTCAATGAGTGGAGTATCGAGTATCAACCAATTTTCAGCTCTACACCGAAACCGGTCATCTCACTACGTCCTAATAGCGAAGTTGGTCAAGTAAGGTTCTAAGGTCAGTTGATGCTTCACGAAACCACGCGGCGGCCCCGTACTCTCCTTGATTCAACTCAAGGGTTACCGGTACCAACCAAAGTGCCACATCAACGTAGCTACTGCTTCAACCATGTCGGTATACCCCGCACAGTTCCCTCACAGTTTATTTCCACTTACCTAAAAGGTGCCCCCCAAATCCGGGTGTAGGATTTAAAACAAACCCAAACAAGGAACCAAAAAAGTAAAGCATACAAATCAAACAAGATAAGCATGTAAAGGTGATCTAAAACCCTAAGGTAACCCCACTTTTATAATACTCCCCAGCAGAGTCGCCAGTTCTATGATACGGTGGGAGAACTGACTTGAGGTTTTGTGTTTGTGTTCGCACTTGTGCGGTTAGCAAGAGTCGCCACCGACTTTTTATTTTATCCAAAGGAAAGGTCAAAAAGCACAGGAAAGACCTTTGAGATGTTTTCTTGGGTTCGGTGGGTAGATTATGAAAAGGGAAGGTTCTAGCACCCTTTTCATCCATGGTTTTCCATGGGCTCTTAGTTACTTGTTTAGATCACTTGCTTTGCTTATCCAATTGTTTGAAATGGTGCTTTGTGTGTGGTTTTGAAAATATTTTGAAAAGAGGCCTTGTCTAGGAAACCTTTGTAACAATTCTTGTTTGAATGTTTTACAAAGGTGTTTGTCTTTTGAAAAATGTTTCAATGTTTGAAAGTTTGTTTTGGGAAATTGTTTTGAAATGTGTTGAGTGTTTTTGAAAATATCAAGGATGTTTGCAATAGATCAAGTAACTAGGAGTTGTCTACCCTACTCAAAGATCTTTCCTACACATTTTTAACCCTTTTACATTGTTGTTTTACCATTGTATTTGGTAAACAACCTTGTATTTAGATGTTAAACGGGACAAGCGTGGGTCAATTTTACAATCATTGAAAGCAACTTGCGGGACGCTCTAGCAATTTTGTAAGGGACGAGATCGTTTTATCAAAGGCAACATCGAGGGTCATCAAGGGACTACGATCTTTCTTTATCGAAGGGTCATTTGCTAGAGTGTCTCATATTCGAGGGACATGATTGTATTTCCGAAGCAACAAGCGAGGTTACCCTAGAGGTGCACGTGTGAGAAGTGTGTTGATTTCAAGTTATTTATTCTTGGATTAGGTCATCTAGCGATTGATTTTTGAATCTTGCCATACATGCCTAATTACTACACAGTATATAGAAAGCAATAAATTGCGGGAATTAAAATTCTAAGCTATTACAAAATTATCCGGGAATGGGGGTACAATTATTACAAATGGGGATGAGTCACATAAAAAATAGCAAGGTCCAAATATTACAACCAAATCGAATTGCTGCGCGATTTAATACAAAGCTATGACAATTTACGAAAATAAAATCAACAAAGTATGAAATGTATGTATTTACTTGAAAAGAGAGAAATAAAATCTATTCTACAAAAGAAAGGTTAAAATTTTATTATTATTCTTTTTTGTACTTTTATTAAATAATTAAAAAAAAGTTTAAAGAAAGCAAACTAATTAAATTAAATTTTTTTGATGTTTTTATTATATGTAACAAATTAATAAAGATAAATTAAAAGAAGAAAAAGAAAATTAACTTCAAGATTAATTTAATTTGATAAAAAAAGTATTGAGTTTTATGAAATTGTTAACAAAAAAGAAGTAAATTAAAAAAAAAACAGGTACAAATGGGCTTAGGGAAGTCCAAAGATGTTAGGCCCAAAGACATATTGTCATTGCTGAAAGAAACAAGGCCAGATGAGAGGGGTATGAGCCAAAAAACGCGTGGGCCTTGAGGGTTATGCCAAGACAGGCCCAATGCTTCCTAATTCAGTTTATTTTTTTTGGATTAGGGGAAACATGATTTAGGGTTTTTGATCTTCTCACAGCGGTGCCGCTCTGTTTCGTCTCTCTCACTTCTTTCCCTCATTCATGTTCATCACTCAATCATCCCTATTCATTCATCTCTCCATCCTTGATTTATTCCGGTTTTCACTTTTTCTGGGAATCCCTAAGTTTGCAATGAAATCGACTAAGGGAGTTGCAATTTGTTTTGATCTGATCCTCCCTCTTCCCTCAAGTTGCCGGAGCGCCTCACACTCCTCACTTCCTAAACAGATGCTAATGGTTCTGTTCTTGAAAGGTAAAGGTTTTCTTTTATCTTAACAGTTCATTGGTTTTGAATGTTGTTGTTCATGTTTCTTTTATGTTAATCAAGCTTAATGTTTATTGAGATGCAGAAAAATGATGTTATGGCCAAAACGTACCTGTTTGGGATTTTTTATGGACGAGGATAGTGAGGGGGAAGTGACGATGCTCCTTGGCGGCCGGAAATGGGGAGGGAGGAAATGATGATGGATGCGTGAGCTCTGGTAATCTTTTCTTTCCCTTGAGCTTTGACTGAATGATGATGATAATGCTACTATACTTCTGACTGTGATGATGTTATTGTGCCTTTGTTGGTTTGAATACTGATTTTTGCTTCTGACTTTGTTGGATATTGATTAATAAACTGTTGGAGATTGTTGGACAGTTTTGGTACTCTTCTGTTTCTTTGACTTGAACTTTTTGGAATTTGGTTTTGAACTGGGTTTGATTTTGTTGGAATGTTGGGACTTTGGAAATTGTTGTTTTGAACTGTTGAAGGTTGTTGGTGTTTTTTACAGTTTGCTACAGATTTTGTTATGTTCTAACTTAGTTATGCAGGTTTGGGCTTTTTGAATGTTTGAAACTTGGTTTTTGATAGTTTGATGCAAGATGGCAATTTTTGGTTTGAGAACTGGTTGTTGTTGAGGATTTGATTTTGTTGGAAAATGGTTTGTTGAGTTTGACAAAATGTTGAGTTTGCAGGCTTTGGTTGTTTGGTCTTGTTAACAGGTTTGGAGTTGAAATGTTACAGTTTGTTAGGCTTTTGGTTCAACAGGTCTGGAAACTGGTTGTTGTGTTTTTGTTTTGCTATGCAGTTTTTCTCAGTTTTGGGATTTTGCCGTTTGTTTGACAGTTTGGCAGGTTTTTGTATGTTTTGAGTGTTGGAAATGAGTTACAAGTTTTGAGCTTTTTTTGACAGTTTTTGTGTGTAGTTTGCAAGCCTTGGTTGTGTTTGGTTTTATGACTTTGAAAACTGTTTTTTACAGTTGGGAGGATGGTAACAAGATTTTTGAAATGAGTTATATGTTTTTGTTGGTGTTGAACTGAGATACAGGTTTTGTTATTGTTGCTGTTGGTTTTGGCCCTGTTTTTGAGTTTTGTTGTTGTTACAGTTGTGGGCTTTGTGAGTTTGGGGTATTATGCAGGTTTGGAGAGTTTTAGGCAGGTTTGGGAGTTTTTGAGAATTGGTTATGCAGTTTTTGTTTTTTTTTCTTTGACAAAGTGTTCTCCTCCTTCTCCTTGCAGTTTTTCCCACGGTTATATCCTAGTTGCTTTTGCTGTTATATTTGCTTTTCCCTTTGACAGCCTGTGGGCAGGATGGCCAATCTGTACCTTTCCAACAATTTAGGTGATATCTCTCCTCTCTTTCCTCTCTCAATGATAAAAGCAAAATGCTTTTTTTAACCTTTTTCTGAAAAGTTTGCCCAAATTTTGGAAAGTGATGAAAAGGTTTTGAAACAAGCCCCCTTGCTTGTTGTTTTGGTTTACCATGCTGCTGTACTTATTACATGATGTTTGTATGCTACTTTGTTTTGCTTGCCATGCTTGTTCTAGCTGTTGCTACTGTCTAGTTTGCTTGTACTGCTGCATCCAGTTTGGCGTCTTGTTTGCTTGTTTATGCTGTTTGGACAGCATGATGCAGCTTGGAATATGTGTTGCATTTGGACCATTTTCTTTGCATTCTTTTTTATTTGGACAACTTACATTTTTCTTTTTCTATTTGTGAACCAATAAGAGTAATCTTCTTGTGATTTGCAAAGAGAAAAATAAAAACGTGATGAATTGAAAATAGCCCTCTGATTCCAACTGGCAAACTTTAATGATGAACACATTTTCTTTATTTTTTGAAAATTCTTGACCATATCCAATTAACTGTGCTAATTAATTTTCTGTCTTTTGTTTTTCATGTGAGCGCAAACTGGATGGTGACAAAGCAGAGGAAGCAGGAGACTTTGTGGCAAACATGGAAGCAATAGAAGCTTAATCATCCTTAGGCTTAGACTCTTCTTTGTAACTTAGAGAGAAATACTCAAACAATTGTACTAATTCATTTTTTCAAATACAATAAGTTGTAAAACTTAAGGCATTTAAATAATAAATTGTATTGTAACAATTTTTTGAAATAAATGAAAAAGCCTGTATGAGATAATCTGATGTTTAATAAAATCCATTACTGTTAGTAATTTGTAATTCTCTCTTTGCATCTTCACTAATTCTTTAAGATTCCTGATTAAGATAATTGAAACTGTATTCCAATAATTTCAACCAAGATAACTTAAATTCTAATGATCATGTAATCTCGCCATCTCATTCCAAATGAACACGCACTGTGTATTCCTTAAACAAATGTTTATTCCATAAACAAACAAATACTTATTCCATTAACAAGCAAATGTCTTAACAGACGCAAATTATCTGGTTAACTTGGATAAAAAAACATGAATATTCCAAATGAACAGTCTTAGATCCCATCTCTTGTCCCAAATGAATATGCCTTGAGAACAAACAGTAATCTTTCAGTAAACTTGAAAAAGCATGAAAACGTGTGAAAGCCAATTGGATCTTTGTGAATTCATTTTTTTCTGAGAAATGCGAGAAAAACCCTAATTCTTGATTTACTGCCAAAGGAGAAAATCTGTCTGATCGATTCCTGAGCCAATCTTGAATATTTGAGAAACCTTAGGGTTGCGCTTTTCTTATGAAAAATAGGAGGGCAAATTTTGGGGTACAACACCATCTGAAAACATTTTTGCCATGAACCAACCACAACATCAAAAGCCCACTCCCACTCCTGAAAATACTATAATCTTTTCACCTAACATCACTCCACCTACTTCACCACAACATCCCACACCAAACTCACCGATACTCTC
Organism: Vicia faba; assembly: GCA_948472305.1. Classification (NCBI taxonomy): domain Eukaryota; kingdom Viridiplantae; phylum Streptophyta; class Magnoliopsida; order Fabales; family Fabaceae; genus Vicia; species Vicia faba. The sequence continues at coordinate 1,647,274,345 of OX451737.1, read as the reverse complement.
ACCTCCTCATATTCTAGAACAACAATATGTTGAACTACCTGAAATTTTTGAATCATCCGAACCTCATGAACAATCAGCACCACCTAACTTTGTTGACCAACCTGATCTTTCACCCACTCCTGAACCAACCAAAAATCCTGAACCTGCTAGTTTTTTAAGAACTGTAGTGGATTATGAATCTCTACAATTTTTGAAAAATAAAACTTTCAAGAAGGCTATCCCAAAACCTGTTCAGCCAGATGTGAATACTTTGTTTCAGAATTTTATAACAGATGTTCAAGCATGGTTGAATCTGCTGAAAGAAGATTGTGCCAGAAGCGTGAACCCAACTGCAACGAATTTTCCATGGGAGACTTTCAGAAGAACTTTGGATGCTGAGTCACTGAAGTTACATGACTTATGCCACTTTCAGGTGCTGGACAACTTTTCCAAACATCTGCATGCTTTCAAGTCAGACGCTGCTGACATTTGGAATAAGAAGTCATCTTTAATGATTGCTGATACACCAGCTGATACAATGGACATATCAGAAGATGAATCTGAAGACGCCTCTGATGATTCAAACCCTCTGGCTATTGTTCTATTGAATCAACCTTCTGTTAAGGAAGCTCCTGAACCTGTGCCAACCCTTGTAATGGATTTGGGCACTCTGCTTTCCACCTTTGTGCATTCTGACTCCACGGTTGCTCCTCCCAAGCCTGTTTCTGCTGAAGCTTCGCATCCTCTGCTCCTACCTCACTTATCATGGACACTCTAAATGAGCTCAAGAGGGAGAATGAAGTCATACATGAGCGCTTGGACAAGCAAGACCAAACAAATCAAGAAATCAGAAGCTGCATGATGAAACAAGAAGAATCTGCCTCTGAGATCAAGAATCTTCTGATGGCTCTTGTTACTAAGAAATCCTAGTTTCTTTCTGTTTCTTGTCTTTTGTTTGATTGTTTTGTACTTCTGGATATTTCTTTTACCTTTTTATGAAAACTTTTAAGTTCTTTAACTATTTTATTTATACACTTTTTGATTATGCCAAAAAGGGGGAGAAAATGAGTATTTTGAACTAATTATTGTTTAACAAGTATGGGACTAAGTCTTAGACATTCTAATAAAATACAAGATTTCTTTCTGTGCAAAAGAATTTATTTTGCAGGTATCACTTAAAATCAAAAAGTTTAAGGGGGAGAAAATCTTCTTAAAGAAGTTCTGAAGAAATCCAAGAAGATATTTTTCATACTCTGATAAATAATCTCAGGAAGTTTTATGTATAGAAATATTCATTTCAAGGGGAGATTCTTATCTCTTATCTTATTTTATTTCTATATCTGAATAATTTTTGTCATCATCAAAAAGGGGGAGATTGTTAGAACAAGATTAGTTCTGATCTATCTCAGAGTTTTGATGATAACAATAAATTATATTTTAGATGATTTATACTCTGATGAACATATTTGAATGTTTCAGATAATGTTCTGACAGAAGCATTCTGAAGTGCTAAGCTATAAATTACATGAAGTTCTTTAATGAAAGAACCATTTCTGTTTTAAGCGCATCTGCTGACTCTGGTAAGACAATTTATTTTAAATGTATCTTCTAACATTTAGCAGGATTCCTTGCTCAGAAGATTATTTGAAAGCAAGTGCTGATCAAGTTCTTAGCAAGCAAAGCACTGCCTAGAAGATAAGTAAAGCATGTTCTGATTTCAAGATGTTGAAGCAAGTTCTAAAAGAACGTTAAAGCCAACTTGTCTTGTCAAGCGTAGGAAACATGTTCTTAAAAGTTGTCATTTGCTCATTAATGCAAAGACGACTGCAAGCACTCAAGTGTCTAAGCTAGTTTCTTGGAAAATGGAATATTGCAAGGTAACACGCAAGCATTTAATGCTCTCCATTTTTTCTGAAGGCAGCAACGGTCTTATTGTTCCTACTATAAATAGAAGGACATTTATTGCAAGCCAACCAACGAATTAACAATTTTTCAAAAAGAGAAGCAAGAAACTACGTGAAAAATTCTGGGCTCACAAACTCTTTGTTCATACACTTTGTGCAATTTATTCTAAGTGAAAAATCACAGTTGTGATATAGCTTGATTAGAAGCAAATTTCTATTTCACTATTTGTAAGATTAAACTCTTGTAATTGTTCCTTGAGAGACCAAGTTTGGTCAGATTTCTCAAGTAGACTAGGACTAGATTTAAGTCTTAGTGGTGTTAGTCACTTGTAAGTTTACTTGTGCATTGTTAGTCCCAACAGTTGTTGTGTGTTTGTAATCATTTGATTATAGTGGATTAAGTCCTTGTTTAGAAAGGCGAAATCACCTTGACGGGGGGACTGGAGTAGTTTGAGTTCAAACGAACCAGGATAAAAATAACCTTGTCTTTCCATTATTGTTGAGCTTTGTTTTGAAAACAGAAAAGAGTCACTTATTCAACCCCCCCTCTTCTAAGTGTTTTCTTACCCCTTCAAATTGGTGAGTTTCCAATCTTCCATTTTTGTTTGCTTTCAGTAGTTCGCATTATCCCTTTTTATTTTTTAGAGATGCATGCAATTAGGATTTATGGCTCTGTTTGCGAGGATGCCGTTGGAGAGCTCTGGTGGTAGATGGCATTTATGTAGTTTAGAATCGCTGGAGCCGCCGTGGATTCTCTTCAGGGATCTCGTGGTGTGTCGTAGACGGTCCATTAGGGCTTAAGGAATTTTCTGCAATTCCTGCCCGTTGATACTACTCAGTTAGGGTTTTGGACGAGGATACGATCCTCGTTTCCCAGCGTCTGTTCGCTTGTTTAGGGGTGGAAGGGTGGTTCTGACATTGACGTCGAGCTCATCTTTTTCCTCTGCTTTTCAGGTGTTATAGCTGACAGTGCCCGAGTTGATATTGCGAGCGAATCCATATAGTCCTCGAGAAGTTCTTCAAATGAGACGAGTAGTTCGTAGAGCATCCTAGAAATCTTTGGGGATACGCAGAATCAAATGGAATATCAAATAGGATGGGGAGACGTGGAGATGACTTCCTCCTACCAGGGTAGTCTGTTTCCTCCTGGGAACGAGGAAGAACCTAGGGATTGGGTCGCGAGCGACCCCTGCGACTGGTCGTCGTATTTTTATGAGCATCGAGAAGATGTCTTTACGGACGTGTACACTCACGAGGAGGGAGCCTAGGAGGAATGGTCGTTATACATCCTCGGGAAGGAGAGAAGAATCTTCTCGAAATACGACAAGAGGCGAATCCCAATGTACGACATCATATTTCGAGAGATGGGTATTCACCTCCCCTTTTCCGACTTCGAGGTGACCGTATTCAGGCACTTGCGTGTGGCTCCCTCCCAACTACATCCAAACGGAATCATGTTCATGCGAGCATTCGAGATAGTTTGCGATCATTTGAAGATAGGGATCACTGTTCCCTTGTTCTTCTACGGCTTCCACCTTCAGAGGAGCAAGGTCGACGAAAAATGGGGATGGGTTTCCCGGAAGCAAGGCAATGAGGAGCTATTTAAAGCCTATTTGGAGTCTGTCCGCCACTTCAAAGATAAATATATTTGGTGCAGCCTAATTCGAGCAAGGCGATGTTAAACGTCTTCAGGATCGTTCCAACACTAACCGAGGATGGTACTCCCCGTCGGAACGAGCTAGGAGAGCCTGTCGCAAAGCTGGTTTATAAGTTCCCGTTCCAATGGACGAGGAAGCATTTTGATAACGAACTGGGCTCCTATGTTTGGAGAGAGGGGGATCTCAGAGACGAGGATCCGGAGAGCTTCGCTATCCTGACTGCGTTTGTGGCTCAGATCCCTCGGGTCCAGCGGGTTGGTCGGAGAGGTATGCCCGTGTTGGATAAAAATGGGGAGCCCATATACGAGCCAGGCCTCATAATCATCAAGGAGCTCCTCGGAAGCGAGGACCCCGTTATATGATTGGGTATATACATATATGTTTCTAATATAAGTAAGTGGTCGTGGTTTGTTTAACTCTTCGTTTACTGACTATGTTTCTTTTTGTTTGTTTCGCAGAGAGAATGAATCCTGCTCAGGAGCGCTTGGCTAAAACTCTTGCTGCCAGAGGGAGGAGGACCCTGAAGGATGAAGACTGGTTCGAGACAAGCTCTTGCCTCAGGGTCGGGCGACTCATCTTCGGCCCAGGCTACAATTGCTCTTTCCCCCGCTGCTGTTTCCTCGAAGGCGAAGAGGCCGCGAGCTGAGGGGAGTGTTGACCTGACCGGTGAAAAAGGGAAAGGAACGTACAACCTGCCTCCCTACTGGCTGAAGAAGTATTTTTTCGAGGGTACGACTCTTCGTCTTCCTCGGACCGAATCTCTCCATTTCGATGGAATGGGTCACCCGGAGAAGAGGTCGATGCTGGCGCAAGATGCTGGCGGTCTGATGCGGATCTTGGAGATGGCGGCCGCTTACAGCAAGGGGAGTTTCTCTCAGGATACAGAGATGAAGAACCTTCGGCCAAAGCTGGCTATGAGCGAGAAGGTCTCGGTCGAGAAAGATAAAGTCTTGAAGCAACTTGAGGAGGAGTCGAGGAGGCTCTCCGAAGAACGCAGGGTTCTTTTGCTCGAGAAAAAGGATCTTTAGGGAAAGGTGACGACCCTGATTGTCGAGGTTACGTTCACTGAAGACGAGCTAGAGGATAGTAAGGATCTAAAGACTCAGGCCGAGTTGGTTGTTCGTTTTCAGTTGGCTGTGGATGATGCTCAGGCTACTTCCGAGGGGAGCTTTGAAAATACTGTAAAGCAGCTGCGCGTGTTGAACCTCGGTGTTGAGCTCAACAACTCAGGAATGGGGGTTCGTTATTATGTAGCTGCCAGTCAGACTCTGGTCCCTAATTACCTCAAGGATATTGTCGCCCAGCCGATCGGAGGTCCCGCCCAACTGTCGCCTGTTGCTGAGGGGGAAGCGAAAGGATGATTGTTTTATGTTTATTTCGGCCTGTGTGCCGCATCTGTTGTATTTGTTTTTCTAGGCCATTGCCCATTTATGTAATATTCACACATTATCTACCCCAGTGGTTGTTTTTATTTAAATTCCGGCCAATGGTCGTTTGCTAGGAATGTTTTAACTTGTGTTTTTTACATGTTTGTTAACAAACTAGCCCATTTAGGACGCTTATTATTTTGCTAAGATTTTTAAGCAGGGTTTTGCTCGTTTGGTATGTTTGTCAATGCAGGAAAACTAATCAAATGACCAGGGTGGATAGCGGGCGAGGGCCGGAACCCAGGTCTCGTTTCGAGGGACCCGGGTTCGGAAGCGTGAACTTCCCGTCGCGAGTCGGGCATTCTATCGTCGTGACACAAGGATTATGGAGCTCAGTTGAGTTATCCATGTCGGGTTGAAGGTGCGCTCGTCAATAGAGCGTAGCCTTGCCGCTTCTGAATACTTTGGGTGCTATGTTTGTGCCTAGGCATGCATGCGTGGTCGGGCCTAGGTGAGTTTGTTTTTATCTACCAAACTCGCCGATTGATCAGTGTTTTTAACTGTAATATTGTTTTAGCTTTCCAGCATTCCATGATCGCATGAGCTGTTCCCCTTGTAATTTTTCCAAGTAATACACTCCAATCCCAGTTTTCGTGTAGACGGGATAAGGGCCTTCCCAGTTTGCTGCGAGCTAGCCTTTGCGAGATTCTTTATGATTTCTCTTTAAGACAAGGCTACCGACCTCGAACTCTCGTCGTATGTCCTTGGCGTCGTAGCGCATGGCTATTTTTTATTTGAGCGAGGCCTCTCGCAGGGCCGCTCATGTTTTGATTTCTTCCACCAGATCCAGTTCTTCATGGAGGGCGGCGTCGTTCATATCCTCGTCGGGAGGTGCCTCAGTTCGCCTAGAAGGTTCTTCGATCTCTAAGGGGATGACAACCTCCACCCCGTAAGCTAGTCGAAAAGGAGTCTCCCTGGTGGATGAATGTGCAGTTGTTCAGTATCTCCATAGTACATTGTGTAACTCCTCGATCCATCGCTTCTTGGTTTCGTCCAACCTTCGCTTGAGGCACCTGAGTATTACTCTTCGCAGATTCGGCTTCACCGTTCGTCTAGGGATGCTCGACAGAGGCGAAGTGTTGGGTGGTACACATTTTGGTGATGAATTCTTAAAAGGTGTGGTCCGTGAACTGGGTCCTGTTGTCGGTGACTATCGCCTGTGGGATGCCAAAGCGAGCGAGGATATTTCTTTTATAGAAGCGAAGGACGTTTTGGAAGATGATTTTGGCCAAAGCTTCGGCTTCTATCCACTTGGTGAAGTAGTCGACAGCCACAATTAGGTATTTGTTTTGATTGGTTCCAACCACGAATGGACTGAGGAGATCCAGTCCCCACCAGGCGAAGGGTCAAAGAGAGAAGATGGATTTAAGCTCGTTAGGAGGAGCTAAATGCATGTCTCTGTGCCGCTGGAAATTATCGCATTTCCTCACGTGCTCTTTCGCATCATGCTGCATGGTAGGCCAGTAATATCTTGCCCACGAGACTTTTCCCCCGAGGGATCTTCCACCTAGATATTGGTCGTCGATGCCTTCGTGGATTTCGAGCAAGATGCGCTCTGCCCCGCTTTGGTCGACGCATTTGAGAAGTGGAATGGAAAATCCCCTTCTGTAAAGTTTGCCTTCGACCAAAACGTACGGGCAAGCTCTCCGCCTGACAACAACCGCTTCTTTCGGGTCGTCGGGGGAGTTTTCCCTTAGTGAGGTAGTCGTGTATGGGGGTCATCCAGTAATCGTTGTCCCCGATGGTGAACACTTTTAAGGTAGAACACAACTTTTGGGTGCTCGGTCGAGGGAGTATTTCCTATATCACCGATTTATTCCCTCCTTTTCTCTCTGTGCTCGTCAACTTAGATAAGATATCTGCGCGAGCATTATGCTTGCGGGGAATGTGCTGTACGTCCACAAATTTAAATTTCTTTTTTCCTTTCCTGGACTAGGGCCCAATATTCGGCGAGTTGGTTGTTTTTCACCTGATATTCGCCTCGGACTTGAGAGGCAACCAACTGAGAGTCAGTGAAGATTTTCACTTCCTCGGCTCCCAGGTCTTCGGCCATTCGTAAACCTGTGAGGAATGCCTCGTATTCGGCCTGATTGTTGGAGGTTGGAAAGGAAAGGGTGAGGGAGACCTCGATTAGGGTCCCTTCCTTGTTCTCCAGTATAATGTCTACGCCGCTTCCGGTCGAACTGGAGGCGCCGTCGACGAAGATCGTCCAACGACGCGATCTGTCAGGATCTATGGGCAAGGTCATTTCAACTACGAAGTCGCCTAAGGCCAGAGCCTTAAGGGCTTTCTTGCTCTCGTTTTGGATGTCTAATTCAGAGAGTTCCAGGGACCATTTCAACATTCTATCGGCCATGTGTGGTCTTCCGAGAAATTGTTTTATTGGTTGATCTGTCCAGAACACTATGGCGTGGGTCAGGAAGTAGTGTCCGAGTCTCCTTGTTGCGTTAACAAGGGCTAGAGCTATTTTTTTGATTTGTTGATATCTTTCCTCTGGGTCCTGCAGGGCCTTGCTCGTGAAGTAAATTGCCTTTGTCCTTCTGGAGTTTCTCTTATTAGTGCCGCGTTTATTGCTATTGTACCCAATTTCCCCCCCTAAGATCCCTTCATCATACCATATTGATTCAATCACAACAAGATCACATTAGGGTTCTTGTCTCTCCTCCCTACCTTTAGCTTTGCTCTTTGAGTAATCACCAAGCACCTTGACTTGTTTTCTTTTGTGATCATGAATATCTTGTCTTGATTTTTCTTTTTAATTAATAAAATGCAATTTTGGTTTGGCTTGGTTGTTACTAATGTAGGTAAAGGAAATGAGATTTAGCAAGATGCTCCATGGGTTCATGAGTTTATTTCCATGCCCTAGGCAATAAATCTTGAGAAGTCCAAACCTCACCATTGAAGTTGTTTTGGAAGGGATGACATGGCAAGATTTATTTTGGTTCACTACATTCCCAAGATATCAAGATTGATTCAAAAGTGCAAGGGATTGATTGAGGAAGTTGTCATGGTTTGACAAATTCTTGTTCCCATTGATCACAAGTGCACATTTCTCTCAATTCTCAAGATATGGAAGTGGTTTTGGTGGCTATTAGTTCTCATTTTCATCCTCAACAACTTCTATTTACAAAGCAATTGTGTTGGTACAAGAAATTTGTTCAAAATTGTCAAAGTTCCTCAAAGCATTTTCTTGATCTAGGAACTAGGGTTTTGAACTTCAAAGAAGCATATCTTGATCATCTTTTGGTATTTTTGAGTGATTTCAAAGACATCCTTATTTTCAAAGGGCTATCAACAAATCGCTTCAAAAGTTTCAAGGAGTTTTCATGTGGAAGAAACTTGATGATGAAGAAAGAGTACAAGTCCTTCAGATGAACCCCTTTTTCCCATGTGTGACTTCAAATGATCACAACTTGGTCAATTTTTATCACATTGAGCCCAATTATTTTCCATAATGATCTTGAGGTTGTGAACTTTATGCCTTCTTTTATGTGCAAAGTGAGAAAATGGATGGAAGATGCCCTAAGGATACAAAAGATTATAGGTCATTTCATGATTTTTTTCCAACTTCAACAATTCATAACTCTCTTAATTTTTGGAGATTTTGAATGGTTCAAGTTTCAAAATGTCATTAAAGAGGTCTATTTCATTCCATCTTTTTTGGTCAAGATCAAATTCCAAGTGAAAGGCCATGTTTGGATGTAAAACATTATAGGTCACTTTTGAAGAAAAATTTGAAATATTTCTAAGTATGGAAAGTCAACCTTTTCCCCCCAACTTTGACTTAATGCAACTTTCCGTGAAAGCATCCATTTGATTCCATTATTTTTCCATTGTAAAGCTTGTAACCTCATCTTTCTAAAGCATTAAGAATCATGCCTTAAGACCCCTTGAGCTGAGAATGCCATTGGATTGAACTTGGTAACTTGGAACCGAAGTTTCTTCATAAGTCATAATTTGAAATTCATGTTTTGGCCTCTAAACATCAAATTAGCACGTGTTTGTGATCTAAATATGTTTAACCAAGTTTCTAAAGTGGATTAGATCCTTAAAACGCAAGGATGCAATGAGTTTTGATGGAAATCAGATCACACTTTGCTCGTGCATCAGGTTCACACGATTTCCCTCCAAACTTCATCATTTCACACGCTTGAACATTCCATTTGATTCCTTATAAATAGAGGGTCACTCCCCATTCATTTCCTCAAGCTTTGAGAGCCAAAAACACTCTGTCAATACCTCACACGAACTTCAAATTTTTGAAATCAGTTTCTGAGATTCCAGCCTTTTCTTCCAAAATTCTTTGCATATTCATCTTCCTTAAGCATCATCCAAACTCTCCAGCACTTAAACCAAGCAAAACGAGCTATAATTCAAGCTACAGACGTCCAGTTTCAAAGCTTCTTTCTTGAACTTCGAAAAGGTAGAATTCTCCACCATTTGGATCCAAATAAAGCACTAACCTATTCTACTCCTTCTCCTGATTCTAATGCTTCTTACAATTTTTAAATCCATTGAGAATTGAGAGAGAAATCTCAAATTGAAGGTGCTCGTTATTTTTTGGGTTTTTGATTCATATCTCTTTGTATACTTTATATAAATTTGGCGCAATGGTGGTGTTAGGATCGTCTTGAAGAGACGAATCCAATGATACTGGTCTGGGATCCTAATTTTTCCGTTTGAAAGATCTCATAAAATCTCCATTGCAGGGTGGCTGGAGGTTGAAGACGATGACATGTCTCGTCTCAGCCAATGATAGCGTGCCAAACGTTTTAATTTCATTGGTTGCCTTTTTTCTGATTCCCTACGCATCTTACTAAGGTCCATATCAAGCACATCGTGTCTGGTCCATTAGATTAGTTTACTAACGCGTTTTGACTATGATCTGATGACCCATATCTTTTTGGTTTTATTTTATTTTCTGATTATATATTTTAATTGATTTAATTTTCAAAAATTCATAACTTTTTTTATTTTTTATCCAAAAATTATGAAAAAAATTCACTAAAATACTTTGAATTATTTTTGATCTCATGAATATTTTTCATATTTTTATTTTGACAATTGATATATTTTATATTTTTTGCATTGTTTGCTTTGTTTTAATTACCTAAAAAAATACTTTCTGACATTTCTTAATTCTAAAATTTTTTTCATAAATATCATTTTGCATATTTCTGACTTTTTAAAATTTTTATGGAATTTTATATTGATGTTTACTATTTTTGATCTATTTTCTATTTGTTTGAACAATTTTAATTAGTTTTAAAATAGTTTCTGACTTTTAAAAATTTCCAAAAATTTTATAAAAATATTTGAGTCATTTTCTGATTTTTCTATGTTCTTACTTAAGTTTTCTTGATTAATTTGAGTATAGTTGATATTTTTATTTCTTATTTCCATTTTAAAATATTTTTAAAACCTTTTTAATGTATATAATAAATGCAATATTATTTTGTGATTATTTTCTGGCTGAGCTTGGGTTGAATTTTGATCATGAACTTTATTAACATCATTGGATCCATGGTGTTGAGTCTAAATCCATAAATATGGATGAATGATTTTAATAATAGTTTGATTTAAATTTAATTCAAATATGATTTGTATATTCTTTCCCACCCCTCTTCATCTTGTCCCTTTCTTATTGTACTAAGTGTTGTTGGAGCATGATCTCTATATCATGTCTCAAAACAAATGGTGCATAGATTTCTATTTACCGGCCTCAAAATAGGTGCGACTTCTATATAAGTCCACTTACGATTGCTTAACATAGCGCTAAATTTTGTCCCGATTCGAATAAATGATCATTCGTGGCCCAAACCTATGTTTGCAAGCCCAAGTATGTTAATTTGATCCCTTTGATCCAATAACCTTGAGATTCATTATGTGGAGGCTTTGGTTCTACCAATCCTCTAATGGATCTACAACACTTTTGGTCAACGCATATCACTTAATATCGTTAATCATTAAATGGTACTTTTAAGGATTCCCGAATGAATGATATACTTGACAAAAAGCAAATGCAACTTGTTGTGTGGAGGATTTCGTTCTACCAATCCTCTAATGAGTTCCAAATGCAAGTTTCAAGATGTTCATCCAACTAACCATTAATTATTAAATTGTTTTTACTTTATGCCCTTTTATTTTTTATGCTTTATGTACCATTTACTTTAAGCATTACATTTCATGCCATTTTTATTTTGCTCACTTGAGCCTTTTCTTTCCTCTTCTAAGACACCTAATAATAAACATGAACCTTAAAAACCTTTAAAATACTTGGATTATTTGGTTACTATCCTTGGCATTATGGAGTATTAGACTTCTTGGACTTAGGATTAGAAACCTTGGCCTATATTAGAGACCTTGTGATCTTAATTGATATTTTGTCTGGAGTTCTCGAGGTTTACCTCAAGACATTGGGTTATTTGTTTATTTATTTTGTGTGCAGGTTTTGGTGATTACATTCTCTGTTTGTAATCTGGAATTCACCCGTATACAGTCGTTACTCTGTCCAATTTTTGTGAAGACTTAATACACTTGAAGTCTGGTTCTCTCAAGAGGTCTAAGTATCTTTGCTTGTATTCAATCCAAAGAATGAGAATTCTATCTTGACTCATAATGTCAAGTATTGGCTTCTTGTTGGTTATATGGTTCTTAACCCTAGCTTTTACCTTATGCTTTAGGATAGTCTCTTCTTCTCCTCCCATCTTCTTTAATTTCAAAAATCTTCTCCCTCCTTTTTGAAAACCCTTCTTCTTTTTAAACTTGAACCACTTTCATAATAAACTTGGACTTAGGTCCATGCATTTTCAAAACATTTTCATAAATAAACTTCAATCAACTTAATAATACCTTGACATTTTTTTGTGAGAAGACTAAAAGTCAATCAATCTCATTTCAAACCATTTTTCCACTTTGGCTTTTTACTTTAAACTTTTTTTCTCAAAAGATTGGACTCTTGTCGATCCTTGTAGTGATGCAAGCAACTATACTTCTACAATATGTAGTGAAGTGTGATATTTTCCACTTGGGTGTTGAGTGAGGCATTTTTGATTTTAAAATCCAAGTCATATCCTCCACTTTGAGATGATGCAAATTCTCCTTTTTCATGATTGTGGGTAGTAAGTATGTTTTCCACACGGACAATGACGATGATGTCTCATCTCATAAAATTAACCAACACATTTGTGTTTTAAACTTTTTAAAAGATGAACTACGTGTACCCTGATCCCCTTTGGCACGAAAGGTGGTACGTAGGCACTAAAGGTTCGCAACCGCGGCGGGTGCAAAAACCATAAAAATACATTTCTTTTTCTCACCTCCACCATTCATTTTCATACAACATTTTATAGCCAAAATATACAGATTTTACAAAGAGGTTTCTGCGGAGTACCGTATATGTTTAGGATGCTAATACCTTCCCTTTGCATAACCAACCCCCTTACCTTGAATCTTTCCCCCTCTTTTTTTGGGTTACTCGCTCTTTTCCAATTCCTTTGGAAACAATAAAGCGCAATGACGATTTTTATTTTGATCTGTATAAGTCTAGTCAATCCAATGGCTTAGTCTTAAACATTTCTACTGCTACAATTCCCTCGGAGGCAACAACCAAATAGAGGTAGAGGACCTCGTCTTTCTCGGGCCGAGAAAGGACAGGAGGCTGCGACAACGCTTGTTTCAAATGAATGAGGGATTATTCACATTCGTACGTCCACTCGAAGGTGGCTTCCTTGTGCACGAGTTTGAAAAAGGGAAGCGCGTGCTGGGCGGACTTTGCCACGAATTGAGAGAGGGAAGTGAGCATGCCTTTCAAGATCTGGATGGACTTTTTCGAGGTGGGCGTCCAAAATTCGGAAAATTCCCGACATTTGTCGAGGCTTACTTCAATGCCTCGTTTCGTCAGATAGAATCCGAGGAACTTTCCTTCCTGTACGCCAAAGGTATATTTTTCTGTGTTGAATCGCATCTGACACTTTCGAGCTTGATCGAATACTTTCTTTAAGTGGGAGGAATGATCGAGCACTTCGGTGGACTTGACGATCATGTCGTGCATATAGACTTCGAGCATGTCGCCTATCTCGTTGCGAAAGGCTTTGTTCATCATGCACTGATATGTAGCACCCGCGTTTTTCAGGCCGAAGGGCATTACATTGTAGTAATAGTTGCCCGACTCGGTCATGAAAATGGTGTATTTTTTCTTCTGTTTTTGCCTTGGGGATCTGGTTATAACCAGAGTATGCATCCATGAATGATAGCAGTTTAAGATCGACCGAGTTGTCGACCAGTTTGTCAATATTGGGGAGGGGATAAGCATCTTTTGGGCAAACCCGATTGAGATCAATATAATCAATAAACATGCGCCATTTTCCATTAGATTTTTGTACAAGAACTACATTTGAGAGCCAGGTTGTGTACTGGGCTTCAAAAATAAAATGTACCTCTAGGAGGTCTTTTACAGCTAGTTCTGCAACCTTTGCTTTCTCGAACGACTTTTCTTCTACGCTGCACGACTGCCTTGATGGCAGGATCTATAGTCAAGTGATGGCATACGACCTCTGGATATAAACCGAGCATCTCAATCGCACTCCAGGTGAACATATCAGCATTCTCCCTTAGGCAAGCTTTGAGTTGCCTTTTTTCCAGGTCAGGGAGGTCTGTTCCGATCTTTACTCCCCTGTTGGGGTCTTCTCCAAGGGGAACTAGCTCGAAGTCGCCGTCTGGGATGATCCGTGTGTGACTCGAGAGTTCATTGCAATCAGTGGAGGTCGACCCGTCGTCTTTGACCATAGGTTCCTTCCCTTTCCTTCTTTTCTTGACACTATCTTCCTTGGAGATGCGACTGTTGAGGTCAATGATATCAACCATCGGAAGGGGCTTGACTTCCTCGGAGCTGGAGGGCAGTGGGGGTCCAGTGCTCGTTCGAGGTTAAACGTTGATGGAACTGAGGCCCTTGGATGAAGCTTCGAAATACCTTATGGCTTCTTGGATGTCCCTGTAGAGGGTGACGACCAAGCCTTCGACGGTGTAGTACTTCATCTTGAGATGCACGGTAGAAGGGACCGCGATGAGTTCGGCGAGAGTGGGTCTCCTGAAGATGCACTGGTAGAGAGACGAGAAATCTACCACCAAGAATTGGGTCTTGATGACTCTCTCCGTTACCCCTCTCCCGAATGTGACGATCAACTCGACATATCCCCAGGGTTTCGTGCTGGCTCCATTGAAGCCCTGGAGATCAGATCCCACGTAAGGGGTTAGGTGGCTCTCGTTCAGCTGCAAGGTGGTAAACAGCTTGGTGTACATGATGTCCACCGAACGGACATGGAGAATGTCCCCCTGTACTTCTCCTCCCATAGTCCTTGGGAATCCTTCCCCGCAACCATGGTCATCTCCGGTGGAGGATTCAACAGACACACTGTTGGGTCAATGAAGAGGAGATTCGACCAACTCATCGAAACCAACTCAGATATGGACGACACGCTCGATAAATTCTAAGGAGGATCACATACCCTCGCCTTCTACATGGAGGAATTGTTGGGCGGGGCCCCAAATTCAAGCATCCCACTACTCGTGAGAGATCGTATGGCTAATTTTTACGTGCGCTGCGTTCAGGTCGACCAAGGAAGATAATAGAAATCTTCTGGCCGTGAGATGCTCATGTCGACCGGAATGGCGTCGAGGTCAGGGGAATTCTTCCCTTCCTCGATGTTTTTTTGGTTTCTGGTGCTTCGTCACGGGAACCCTCCCTCTATTTATACTACTTTAGGTGCCTGTCTCTAATAAGTATTTTGATTGCATCCTTGAGATGAATGCAATCCCCCATGTTGTACCGGTGACTCTTATGGAACCTGTAATCTCAAGCCTCAACTCAACTTTAGTTTTGATGAAAGACAAACAAGCTAGTTTGATGAAAGATAAATAAGCATTATGGCAAGAAGGAAAAGAAGTGGAAATTAACTTAAAGCATCATTCACTCAAAGCTTCAAGGATCATGGCAAGCAATCAAGTATATCAATTCTCAATTGAACTACATTGATTAGAAATGCTCAAAAATGATATACACACTTGCCACAACTCTTCACTTATATTTCAAAACAAATTTTAAGTTTTTCTCTGCTGTAAATCGATTAACATCTTGTGTAAATCGATTTACACATGCTTTTTCAAAAAAACTGATTGTCTCTGCCAGCAATCGATTTACATGTTGTGTAAATCGATTGATCACAGAACAAACTGATTTTTTAACTCTTGTAAATCGATTTACACAACATGCTAATCGATTTACACTTCAAATTTTTTGAAATTCTGAACGTTACAAACCCGTGCAATCTATTTGCATCTTATGCTAATCGATTTACACATTGAAAAATTTGAAAAATCTGAACTGGTTTCAAGATATCCTTCACACCTTTTCTCCAATAGTTGCATGATCAAACATTGCATCTTGTCAAGTTTTTCAAACAGAAGAGTGTCCATTTGGAAAGGTATCTTGATTACTATATATTAAAAAATCTTTCAAATCATAAACAACTCTTCTCTTATGCAATAAAATCTGAACTTTGTAAAATATTCAAACGTCATATTTCTTAACTTTTAAGAACAAAGATTTTCTGCACTTTCACACATATAAAGAACAGAAATGTTTGAGCATTATCTAACCATTATGTTACAGTTTGAATTGCTTACAAGAGAAGAAAGAAGAAACTTCAAAGAAGTCACTCTATGTGATCAACATCTTTCAAGAAATCATACTTCATAAAATTATACAAAGTGTAACTTATTTCCAGGATTGTTGGAATTAAGTATAATATTACTTTGGTTCCTTGTTGTCCATTGTTGGAAACAAGAGGTATCTTTTGAGAGGATTGTTCTCATTAGACTTATTGGAAATCCAAGAGGGTGTTCTTGGTATTTGTTAGGTTCTTTAGTTGATAAGACTAGGAAGAGTCTTGTAAAAGTTCTAACAAAATAGTAAAATCTCTTGCGTGTTTGCAAGGGGACTGGACGTACTTCCGGGGTGTGGAAGGAACCAGGATAAATCTCCGTGTCTCTTTACTTTCTGCACTTTACAGTTTTCAAAGCACTAAATCAAACCAGAAAGTATAAAATAAGTCAAAAATCGACCACCACCTAATTCACCCCCCCTCTTAGGCGCAATCTTAAACTTACAATTAGTATCAGAGAAGGTTATAGGTAACCTGCTCCTAGAGATTCAGAATGGCTTTCGCAAATCATCAACCCATTTTCAGAGATGGTGGTAGTAACAACAAGCCTCCTCTATTCTGTGGTGAATATTTTGACTTTTGGAAAATACGCATGAAGGCGCACTTAGAAGCACAAGGAGAGGAAGTATGGGATGCTGTTGAAAATGGTCCATTTATCCCGATAACGGTAATCAATGGCGTTGGCTCTTCAAAGCCTAAAACTGCATGGGACGATGATGATAAAAAGAAAGTTCTCTATGACAAAAAGGCAATAAACCTTCTTCAAGGTGCACTCAGTATGGACGAATTTTTCCGTATCTCGAACTGCAGAACAACAAAGGAAATATGGGATACCTTGGTTCAAACTCATGAAGGAACGACTGAAGTAAAAAGATCAAGGCTAAATACCTTGAGTCAAGAATATGAACTATTTCGAATGCAGCCCGAAGAATCCATTCTTGACTTACAAAAGAGATTTGTACATTTGACAAATCACTTAAGTGCTCTTGGTAAAACCTTGACAAATTATGAACTCAACTTGAAAGTCCTTAGATCATTGACTAGGGAATGGCAACCAAAGGTAACTGTAATCTCGGAAAAGAAGAGTCTCTCTGCAATGACTTCCACTACATTATTTGGCGAACTTCAAGAATACGAAACGGAACTCGGTAGACTTGAAAAACATGAGAATCTAGAAAAGAAGTCCAAAAACATTGCTTTAAGAATTGACTCAAAGGAAGTTGTAAAAGAAGACAATCCGGAAGAAGATGAAAATTTCATGCTTCTTGTTAAAAGGCTAGGGAAGTTTTTTGGCTGAAATGACAAAGGCGGATCTCATGCACATAAGAGAAAGCACTTCAAGAAAAGAGAAGCCTCCACATCAACACAAGATGTCTCATGTTATGAATGTGGAAAGCAAGGACACATCAAGCCAAACTGTCCAAATCTCCAAAAGAAAAACGGATTCAAAGGAAAGGACTCAAAACAAAAGAAAGCCTACATAGCATGGGAAGATAATGATATGAGCAGTACATCGGAATCGGAAAGCGACGAATGTGTAAACTTAGCCTTAATGGCATCGCATCACTCCGACGATGAAGAAGAGGTTAGTAATGAATTTAATCTTTTTGATGATGATGTTCAAGGTGCAATTGATGAACTCTTGAAAGAATGCAAAAGTTTATACAAAAAGGTGTCAAACCAAGAAAAAGAACTTCTAATTTGTCTAGAAAAAATTGACACCATGACTAAAGATTTTGATCTTCAAAAACAGAATTTTATAAAAGAAAAGGAAAACTTTGCATGCTCCAAGTGTGAATCAAATGTCTTTCAAATTGTTCAATTGAAGAGAGTCATTGAACGATATGAAAAAGGACAAATAGGATTGGAAGGATTACTAAGCCAACAATGTTATCCAAATGATAAAAGAGGTCTTGGTTATGTGAATTCTAATAAACCAAGTAACAATCCCACTGTTTTTGTAAAGGCTAGTAATAGTTCCAATCCCAAGAAAGTAGAAAAGAAGCAAGTTGTTCATAATCATCAAAAGAAAAAGGCTAATGTATCTAAAAGAAAACAAATGCCTAGATACAAGAGCAAATTTGTTCCAAACTGTTTTTACTGTGGTATTATTGGACACACACCCAATGCATGCTATATTAGAAATTTCAGTATGGCTAGTGGACATTATGCATGGGTGAAAAAGGGAACTAACTATGAAGGACCCAAGGCAACTTGGGTACCCAACAAGAAATAATTTGTTTTTGTAGGTATGCTTGAAATCCACATCAAATCTTTGGTATCTTGACAGTGGATGTTCAAAGCATATGACATGAGATGTACACCAATTTTCATATCTAGTACATAAAGCCAAAGGGTATGTCACCTATGAAGACAACACCAAAGGAAAGATTCTTGGCGTTGGTATAGTTGGCACACCTCCATCCATTCAAATTGAGGATGTTCTCTATGTTGAAGGATTAAAGCATAACCTTCTTAGCATAAGTCAACTTTGCGATAGAGGGTTCAAGATCAAATTCAACAAAGAAGAATGCCTTATTATGGATGAGGCAACCAATGAGGTAAAACTCAAAGGTATAAGATCTAACAATATTTTTATGATTACTTTAGATGATTTGTCTATGAAGGTACAATGTCTTATGGTAAACAACAATGACGCTTGGTTATGGCACAAGAGGATTGCTCACATTCACATGGAGCACTTGAACAAATTGGTTAAGCATGACTTAGTTATTGGTCTACCAAAGATGAAGTTCATCAAAGACAAATTGTGTAGTGCATGCCAAAAGGGCAAACAGACCAAATCAACTTTCAAACCAAAGAATGTGGTTTCAACAACAAGACCACTTCAATTGTTGCACATGGATCTTTTTAGTCCATCTAGAACAAGAAGCTTCGGAGGTAACATTTATGCTTTAGTTATTGTAGATGATTTTTCCCGTTTCACTTGGACTTTGTTTTTAGTGCACAAAAATGAAGCATTCAAGGCATTCAAGAGATATGCAAAACAAGTTCAAAATGAGAAGTCATTAAAGATAACATCAATCCGAAGTGATCATGGTGGAGAGTTCCAAAACAGTCTATTTGAAGAATTTTGTGAAGAAAATGGGATCTTCCACAATTTTTCAGCACCGAGAACTCCACAACAAAATGGAGTAGTTGAAAGGAAAAATAGGTCTTTGGTGGAGCTTGCTAGAACCATGCTAAGTGACTCAAGTTTGCCTAAATATTTTTGGGAGGATGCGGTAAGCACGGCATGTTATGTAAGCAATCGCGTGATCATAAGACCTATACTAAAGAAAACTCCATATGAGATTTACAAAGGAAGAAAACCAAATATCTCTCACTTTCATATTTTCGGGTGCAAATGTTTTGTCCTTAACAACGACAAAGACAATCTCGGTAAGTTCGATGAAAAACCGGATGAAGGTATTTTTCTTGGTTACTCCCTTTCTAGCAAAGCTTTTAGAATTTACAATAAAAGAACTTTAACTATAGAAGAATCAATGCATGTTTCTTTTGATGAATCTAACACCTCCAAGGAGGAAGTTGTTATTTGTGATGATGATGATTCTATAGATCTATCTCATGAGAATTCTTGCGGAGATGGCAAAATTGTCAATCCGGAACAAACACATGAACTTTCACATCAAAATGAAAATGATGATGATCTTCCTCAAGAATGTAGAACTCATCGTGATCATCCAATTGACAACATAATTGGAGATATTAGCAAAGGAGTATCTACACGGCTAAATCCAAAGGATGCATTTTTTAAAATTCGTCGTGAACTTGGAATCCTCGATGAACAAGATATATAAGGTGCACTCAATCCTTAATTATACTTTACTGTACATATATATGTGTTTAAACATTGTTTCAAATGTTAAAAATAATGGTTTTTAAATTTTTTCTTTAAGTAAATCGATTTACACAATATGTGAATCGATTTACCACTGAAGCAAATCATTTTTTTTAATTAAATCTTTTGTGTCAATCGATTTACACCATATGTAAATCGATTTACCACTGAGCGAAAATTATTTTTCATAAAAATTCTCTGTGTAAATCGATTTAACCAAGGGGCAAATCGATTTACCACAGAATCTGAAGCATTTTCTGTGTATTTTTTCTATGAAAATTAATTTTTTAACATGTGATACTTGTATGAGCTTTTAATATATTGGTCAAACTTTCATTGTCTCTTAACCTCCTACCTTATTATTGACCAATCATGAAACCTTGACCAAATCACCAAATTAAAACCTCATAAAAACCTCACTTACTCTCTCTATTATTTAAACTCACCAAAACTATCTCATAACACCAACACACTCTCTCTCATAACAACACAAAGAACTCTATATCTCTCTTCTCAAAACCCTAACAAGATCCATGGCTCCCAAGAGAAAAGCATCTGCCTCAGAGAAAGGAAAGAAGAAAGCTGCTTCAACATCTGAAAACTCTGTGCTCGAATACCTCTCGGATCCACAGCGGGACAGATTTATCAAGCATTTTCAAAAGAAAATCATCTCAGCTCCAAAATTTGGTATGTTATCTACTTTTCCAGATGAATGCTTCTCGTTTCAAAGGGATTTAATTGCTTATGGTTTAGAACCATTAATATCATCACATGGTTTCTATTACCCGGATCTAGTTAGAATCTTCTACAGCAATATGTGCTATGACAACAACAAATGTTATACCTATGTCCTTGGAAAAAGAATTCCTCTGCATTCCAAAACTATTGGCATAATTTTGAACATTCCATATTCTGGAAGTACCCTCTATGATCCAGAAGATGCTGCTTGGGAAAATTATCAGAAGCGAGAATTTTTCTATAGCATTGGAAGGTTATCAGAATCTGAATACTGTGCAAAGCGAATTCGAAGTCTTGGCGGGGTTATTCCAGCTCGGGACACATGGAGTGCTGGAAATTTTCATATTGATGATAGGTTGTTTCACTATTTTATGGTGTATATTATGTTTCCTAGAGCAGGGAATCATTGTACGGTGACCGACCTAGAACTGCAAATTATCTATGCGAGGAAAAATGGAATTCCTGTAAACTGGGCAAAATTGATTGTGGTGCATATGCTAAAAGTTGCCGCAAGGGCCACGTTTCTACCATATGCATATTTCATTACAAGGATTATGGCAGCATTTGATATAGATTTCACTGGATTTGAGCGGATTGAAATGGATCCAATCCCCACTAGGATCTCCATAAAAAATGTTGATTCAAGGATGGGTGTTCATTTCAATGCTGAAGCAAAGACCATCACATACATTGGAGAGGATGTTGTCGGTGATGAAGGTAATAATGCAGATGAAGAAGACCATGAAGTTCCTCCTCCCGCTGCTTCTTCTGGTCCAACAAATCAAGATTTTATGGATTTCATGACGCAAAAGTTTGCTTCTCTCAATTCTAACATCAATGCTCGATGGACTGAGATAAATGACTCTACCTCCTCTCGAATCAATGCTTTTCAGAATGATGTGAACCAACAATTTTCATACCTCTATTCACATCTTCATATCCCTCCATTCGACCCAAACAATCCAGCACCTCCGCCTCCTCAATACACCGAACCACCTCTACAACAATAATTTCCATATCAAGGACCTTTCTAATGTGTTCCTGATCAATATTATTAAATTCTTGTTATAAGTATCATTATGTTCTTGTCTTGTTGTATTTCAAGTGTTCGTTTTATGTATTGTGTTCTTAAACTTTGTTCGATAATTTTAGAAGTTTTTGATTTTCATTCATGTTCATATATATTTCTTTCTGTTATCATTTCTGGTTGCATCTTTCCCTTATTTTTGATAATGTCAAAGGGGGAGAAGGATGTAATAGCACTTTATGGTTGTTTGTTTTCATTGTCTTTACAGAGCAAGCTTTCAAATCTTTTTCTCCATAGGGGGAGAAATCTTCTCAGGGGGAGAAAACTCATTCTGCTCAAATTCTGAACAACTCATAAAGGAAAATGGTTTGTCATCATCAAAAAGGGGGAGAATGTAATCTCAAGCCTCAACTCAACTTTAGTTTTGATGAAAGACAAACAAGCTAGTTTGATGAAAGACAAACAAGCATTATGGCAAGAAGGAAAAGAAGTGGAAATTAACTTAAAGCATCATTCACTCAAAGCTTCAAGGATCATGGCAAGCAATCAAGTATATCAATTCTCAAATGAACTACATTGATTAGAAATGCTCAAAAATGATATACACACTTGCCACAACTCTTAACTTATATTTCAAAACAAATTTTAAGTTTTTCTCTGCTGTAAATCGATTAACATCTTGTGTAAATCGATTTACACATGCTTTTTCAAAAAAACTGATTGTCTCTGCCAGCAATCGATTTACATGTTGTGTAAATCGATTGATCACAGAACAAACTGATTTTTTTAACTCTTGTAAATCGATTTACACAACATGCTAATCTATTTACACTTCAAATTTTTTGAAATTCTAAACGGTACAAACCCGTGCAATCGATTTGCATCTTATGCTAATCGATTTACACATTAAAAATTTTGAAAAATTTGAACTGGTTTCAAGATATCCTTCACACCTTTTCTCCAATAGTTGCATGATCAAACATTGCATCTTGTCAAGTTTTTCAAACAGAAAAGTGTCCATTTGGAAAGGTATCTTGATTACTATATATTACAAAATCTTTCAAATCATAAACAACTCTTCTCTTATGCAATAAAATCTGAACTTTGTAAAATATTCAAACTTCATATTTCTTAACTTTTAAGAACAAAGATTTTCTGCACTTTCACACATATAAAGAACAGAAATATTTGAGCATTATCTAACCATTGTGTTACAGTTTGAATTGCTTACAAGAGAAGAAAGAAGAAACTTCAAAGAAGTCACTCTATGTGATCAACATCTTTCAAGAAATCATACTTCATAAAATTATACAAAGTGTAACTTATTTCCAGGATTGTTGGAATTAAGTATTAGATTACTTTGGTTCCTTGTTGTCCATTGTTGGAAACAAGAGGTATCTTTTGAGAGGATTGTTCTCATTAGACTTATTGGAAATCCAAGAGGGTGTTCTTGGTATTTGTTAGGTTCTTTAGTTGATAAGACTAGGAAGAGTCTTGTAAAAGTTCTAACAAAATAGTAAAATCTCTTTCGTGTTTGCAAGGGGACTGGACGTACTTCCGGGGTGTGGAAGGAACCACGATAAATCTCCGTGTCTCTTTACTTTCTGCACTTTACAGTTTTCAAAGCACTAAATCAAACCAGAAAGTATAAAATAAGTCAAAAATCGACCACCACCTAATTCACCCCCCCTCTTAGGCGCAATCTTAAACTTACAGAACCTGCAATATTTTCTCTTATCGGTTCCCGGCTTGGACGATGTTTTTCAAGGGAAGAGCACCCCAGCTTTCTTCAATTCAGAATTGACGCATTCAGAAAGAATACGCTCCCTTGAGGTTGTTAGAGGGGTGTAGTCGTGAAAACAATCGACTGACCCCTTGTAGTCTTTAGAATCACGAGACTTTTCCTCCCGTTTCTTCTCTCTCCGACGGGATTCCGAGAGCTCGTCATTCTTCGAGGACTTTGCACTTTCTCCGTGCCTTGATTCCCCGATGCTATTGGCCGCTTCCTTCTCATCGTATTGTATGTACGCCTAGGCCTTGAGGAGGAGGGAGTCGAGCGTGGCTGGTGTCTCTATGCCTACAGCTTTGGCAAAGTCACTGCGGGGACATAGCCTACGCTCGAGGAGGTACTTCTTCATGTTGTCCTTCGTTGAAACTTGGACTGCTTCCTTGTTGAAGTGTTCAATATATTCCTGCAATGACTCGTCCCTGCATTGTATGGTTTCTTTGATCGAAGCCTCCGATTTCGGGTGTCGACGAAAGGCGGTGAAATGCCTCGAAAATATCCTCCTGAGCTGCTTCTATGAGGTGATGGATTTGTCGGGGAGGCTCTTGTACCACGACATCGCCCCTTCCTGAGAGTGGTTGGGAAAAGTTTGCACTTGATGGCTCCCCTGACTCCTCGGTAGTCGAGGAGAGCATCGATGTTCTCGATGTGCTCGTCAAGGTCTGTTGTTCCGTCATATGTTCCCAATGGAGGTGGCTTCTCCAGGCCGAAAGGGAGTGGAGCCTCAGTAATCTCCCTCGATAGCGGGCCACGGGGCTCGTCATCCTCACTATCTGCGGGAGATGGAGAAGGAGAGTTATAGTTTCTTCCCCGTTGATCATCGCGGTCTCGTCGGGGAGACAGGCTCCTCCATTTATGCTTTGGCTCGGGTGAAGGTAATCGAGCACGGTCGATCTGCCGATTGTCTTTCCTCTTCTTGAATGAAAGAGAGTCTTGGTCTCTTGCAGGAGGTGTGCTGTTGCGTTTCTTGAAGAAAAAAATGTCGCGCCTTTCTTTTTTGGGTGGTGGGCCACGCCTGAGTGGTGATATACTGGGGGAGTTTCATTGTCAGGTTCTCTGAGGAGGAGATCTTGATCACTTGTTCTCCCAGACCCCTATCCTTTGGTTCTGTTGTAGGATGATGGGGGTTGATCTCATTAATAGCAGCGAGCAGTGCTGCCATGGTCGGGTCGGTGTTAAGAGGGATGAGAACTGGTTGCATGACTTCTTGCAGTTCCTCAGTGGAATTCTTGGGTCGCCCCTTGTCCAAGAACTGGTCGTCATCGCGTCGGGCGTTTGTTGAATCTGGAGACGCATTCTTTCAGTCCCGGAAGCCTAGGTTATCCTCGAGGTGAGGATGTTCCTAACTCCCGTCGGTTTTGCGAGTAGGGGAAAGAATAGTCTTTTTGGGAAGATGAATATCATTATGGTCAACCATGAATAGTGAGAGAAATATAGAAAAGTTTATTTGATCTTTAGGTTTCGAGGAAAGAAAAGACGGGGAGAGCAGATTCCCATAGACGGGGCCACTGATCTTACCAGTTGATCACAACTTGATAAGTGGTCGGAAGATGATCTGTTTTCGGGCTGTGATGTCGAGGAGGAAAAATGGGGCTATACCTGTAAGGCACTCCAACGATTAAGTAAGAGTGAGAACAAGGAGATACAAGCAAAGTATTAGGTGTGAATAATGAATATTTGATACCTGGCCCTCACAAGTGTGAGGGTATATATAATGCCGCTGGCGCATGGCCATTGGTTCTTGATTTCACGCTTGGATATGCGGGTCCGTGAAATCAGGTAATTTCCAAGACTTGGTCAAACTGGGCAGATGTGCTCGTAACTAGCCGTTGGTCCCGAGGAGGGGGTCAATTACTGGCATCTCTCTGGTCGGTTCCTTGTGGCCTGCACGATGTTGATGTCGGGAAGGCTAAGAGGATGCTCGTCGATCATCCTGGGCTATTGCTGGTTTGAGAGGGAAAATGGATGACATTTCCTGATGGGTATCAGGCAATCCGGGTCATGGTCGTGCGGGCCACACCAAAGGAAATGTCTTAGACTGGGCCCAGTCAAGCTGTCGAGCCAGTCCAGAACAAGTTGTAATTCGATACTTGTTGTTGCATTATTATTTGCTAACCAGTTTTGTGAATTGTGCAAGGTACATTGTAAAAGTTTTTCAATCATGTAACGAAGCGTTATTTATGTGATTGAAAAACATTTGACTTATGGACTCTCTTCCGATGCGATTTACCTTGTTTCTCATTTTATGAGAAATTCATACTATTTGCGATTGTCTGGATATCATTTTGTTTGTATAGTGTTATCTTGTGGAGGAACTCTAATTATACGCGACGCATTCGTGGCCCGCAATGTGTTTTCACTTTTGATCATTGACGAATATCATTTCCGACTCTTGTGCTTTCTTGGTGAAGCTTACTCAATGTATTCCAGTTTCTCTATGCTTTCATATGCTAATTGACGAACTTGTGTTCGATTGGTATTTTCCGATGTTCTTTTATCTCTCGCATTTTACCGCTTTTCTAGATATAATGAGAAGTAGGAAATAAAGAGTGTGCGCTCGAAGTCGCTGTTTAAGTCCTTTAGGAGGCATTCCGCACTTATTTGCTACTTGTGTTTGTGCTTGTGGCTTTATTCTTTTGACGATGGATGATGTCACTCAATTAGAATTGAGACAATGACTTCGATCTATGCATGCTCCCCATAGGATTTTATTGCTTTCTTTGTTGACAATCAATGATATCACTCAATTAGAATTGAGATAACGACTTCGATCTTTCCATGCTCCCCTTAGGATTTTATTGCTTTCTTTGTTGATGATCGATGAGTCACTCAAATAGAATTGAGATAACGACTTTGATCTCTTTGCATGTTCTCTATAAGAGAGTTATCCCCGCTTTTAGGTTTTTCGTATGCTAACATAGTTAGGATTTCCCTTTCATCCTCAACCTTAGGATCAATATAGCATGTTAACATTAGGATTAGAAATTAGGTTAGTCACCCTTAGCCTTTTTCTTTCTCTTTTTGCATATGCATTGAAACTAAAACCTTCTTTTTCTTTCAAAATTAAAAAACACTATAATAATACAAAACCCCTTTTTCAAGGTTAAAAATATCAACCAATCCAAACTCTGTTCGCCTTCGGGTTTTTCATCTAAACTTTCAAAAGGATGTGCTAGTTCTACTCTAGGCGGTACGACACGTAAATCCCCAAAGGCCGGGGTTGCACCATGTCTATTTACCAAAGAGTTGTGAGTGAAGCATTATCCTCCTTCAGGCATTTTTCTTTTTAAGATGCCTTTTCAGGTATGAACATGTTAGTTCCTTTCTACTACAGACGCGTGAGTCTCCAAGGGTCGAGCTGTGGTAGAATGCGAAGCTTAACATTGTTCCATTAAAAAACACAAAACAAACCAAAATATGTGAGCCGAACTACGATTTTGATACGGTGGGAGAACTGACTTGAGGTTTTGCGTTTGTGTTCGCAAATGTTTCGGTTTAGCAAGAGTCGCCACCGACTTTTTATTTTATCCAAAGGAAAGGTCAAAAAGCACAGGAAGGACCTTTGAGATGTTTTCTTGGGTTCGGGGGGTAGATTATTAAAAGGGAAGGTGCAAGCTCCCTTTTCATCCATGTTTATCCACGGGCTCTTAGTTACTTGTTTAGATCACTTGCTTTTGTTTTTCAATTGTTTGAAATGGTGCTTTGTGTGTGGTTTTGAAAATGTTTTGAAAAGAGGCCTTGTCTAGGCAACCTTTTGTAATGATTCTTGTTTGAATATATACAAAGGTGTTTGTCTTTTCAAAAGATGTTTCAATGTTTGAAAGTTTGTTTTGGGAAATGTTTTAAAATTGTGTGTTTTGAAATTAGCAAGGATGTTTTGCAAGTTTAATCAAGTAACTAGGAGTTGTCTACCCTACTCAAAGATATTTCCTACACATTTTTAACCCTTTGACATTGTTGTTTTACCATTGTATTTGGTAAACAAACTTGTGTTTGTATGTTAAACGGGACAGGCGCGGGTCATTGTATTGACCATGATAGCAATTGTGCTAAGTATCTTAGCAAATATTGAGGGACTAGATCATTTTTGTTAGCCAACCAAGATAGCGTCATCGAGGGACTATGATCTTTTTGTTTTGATTTTGTTTTGCCAAGATACTCAACATGCATACCATGGCCATTTTAAAGGCAACAAGTGGATGAAACCCTAGGGGTGCTTGTGTGCATTGTGTTGTCAATTTACATGCTTTTATGTCTTGTATTAGGTCTAGCTATTTGTTTTAGTTTTGGATATTGCATACAAACCCTAATCTCTATCATGGCATATTTGAAAGAAATAAATGCGTAAAAGTAATCTAAGCTATTACAACATTTATATGGGGAGGGGGATACAATTTTGAATAGGGGATTATTTGCAAGGAATTAAAACCCTAAGATTATTACAACCAAATTGAATTCTTTGTTCAAATAATAAATAAGCAGATATTTAAATGGATAATCAAATAGATATGCAATATATTATAAATATGCAAAAAATGTTTTTGTATTATTTTTATGTATGTAAAAATAAAATATTTAATGTGTTGAAAAAATAAGGAAATAAAAAATTATTTTCATTAAAGGGGTAAACCCTAATTTGTTTTAAGAAAACATTTTGCCCTTTTGGTGATCTAATCAAATTTCTTGAGGAGTTGTGGTCCAAACTTGATAAAATGGTTCATATGAGTCTATAATGTTTATGTGGATCAAAATTTATGAGGCTTGACTATAAATTGGCCACAATTGACTTTTTTCTCAATACAACTGATTTTTAGGTCAACTGTCCAATTGACTGGGCAAAAATTTGACTCAAGGCTTGAAACTTGGTATGAGAAATCTTATAAGTCCAACATGAAGTATGAAAGTCACATGGGGCATTAAAATTCCAAAATTTCTTGTGCAAACTCAAACCCTAATTTAGGTCATCAGTGCAAGGAGATGTCTTGAGCAGAGCAAACCCTAATTCTGTCTGGAATTCAAAGAGTCTTGTAAGGGGAAATCTTGATAAAATGAGAGGGAAAATTTTGGGGTACAACAGCTGCCCCTGTTCAATCTTCTTGAACCTGAAGAGTTAGATTGGCGAGTTCGCATTTCGTGACTCGAAGGTAAAAGAGGATTGGACACTAAAGTGCCCGTAAATTTGCACTCGTCAGAGTATAGTTGAGGGAATGGGCTTAAAGATGCCATTTGGAAGATGTGACAGAATCTTGTTGGAGATGGGCTTAAAGACTCCATCCAAGAAAATTGATCGCATAAGAGATTCCTTTGCGAGAGCCCGTATACCTGTTGTTGAGGAGGACTACGCCGGGGAATGGTGGTCTCTGTCGTGGTAGAAATAGAACTTTAGTTGCCTTTATTCTACTAGGGAGTCATCTCTTGGTTGAAGAGGTGAAAATGAACTGCTATCTGGTCGTGCTCCAGGCTTTAGAAGGAATTAAATTGTTATTCGGTCACCTTCGGGCTTCAACTTGAATTCAAAGCACACTAATATCCGATCGATTCTGGGCTTCTTAGTAATTAGCCAAGTAAACTGCTATTTGGTCAAAATCCAAGCTTCATAGTGTACCTTACTGTTATCTGGTCAAAATCCAGGCTTCACAGTCTTATATTGTTATCTGGTCAAAATCCAGGCTTCATGATACCTTACTTCCTATCTGGTCAACATTCAGGCTTCAGAAGGAAATCAAATGGTTATCCGGTCGCCTCCGGGCTTCCCTTTGATTTTGGGGCCTACTAATATCCGGTTGGATCCGGGCTTTAAAGTAATTGGCAGAGTAAACTGTTATTTGGTCAAAATCCAAGCTTCACAGTGTACCTTACTGTTATCTGGTCAAAATCCAGGCTTCACAGTCTTGTATTTCTATCTGGTCAAAATCCAGGCTTCATGATACCTTACTTACTATCTGGTCAACATCCAGGCTTCAGAAGGAAATTAAATGGTTATCCGGTCGCCTCCGGGTTTCCCTTTGATTTTGGGGCCTACTAATATCCGGTTGGATCTGGGTTTCAAAGTAATTGGCCAAGTAAACTGTTATTTGATCAAAATCCAAGCTTTACAGTGTACCTTACTGTTATCTGGTCAAAATCCAGGCTTCACAATCTTGTATTGCTATCTGGTCAAAATCCAGGCTTCACAAAAACTCGCAGGGGATTCAACTATTTTCCGACCGATCTCCGGGCTTCAGTATAATCAAGATATTATCTGGTCGAATCTAGGCTTCATAACTGGAATAGGAATCTGCACATTGATTTGAATAAGCAAATAGGAAAGCATCCGTGTCTGGAGCATCTCTAAGCCGTTTTCTGAGCTTCGAATATCTCTTTCAGATAGCTGTTAATTTTATCCTGAAAAGGGTAAAAAGATAGCTGAAACACAAAGTTATATTGCATGAAATGTATGATGAAATAAGATGTGTTTTATCAATGTTTATGATATGTGAATGTAACGTATGCACATATAAGCTGATTCACTGTCTTACTGAGGAAAATAGTTCCTTGACCGCTGGAGACAAAAAAATCTTTGACTGCTGCTGGGGAAAATAAATCCATGACCGCTGTTGGAGATTCAAGATCTTTGATTGTTGAGGATGAGACATCCTTGGACCCCTGCTGGGGAATAAGGGAAACTTTGGAGATCTCTACCGGGAATCAAACAAAGGAAAACCTTGATCTGCTGGAGAATAAGGAAGACTCTCTGCGAAGAAATGAGAATCTTCAATCTGCTAGGGGAATTAAAAATTCTGATGAAATTATGTTGGGTAGCAATGAAGACTCTGGAAATTTCACTGGGGAATTAAGAATGAGAATCTTCATTCTACTAGGGAGTAAAAGCTCTGTGGGGAGTAGCTATACTGCTGGAGATAACAAGAGTTTGGGTTGTGTGCCAATCTACTGGGGAATTATCCTATCTTGGGGATAAGACAAAAGTTAACCGTTATCTGGTTGATTTTCAGACTTCAAGACAACTTGCTGGAGAAATTGGATGGTTTACGCTGTAGATTGATAATCT
This sequence comes from Vicia faba, assembly GCA_948472305.1. NCBI lineage: Eukaryota > Viridiplantae > Streptophyta > Magnoliopsida > Fabales > Fabaceae > Vicia > Vicia faba. The sequence continues at coordinate 1,647,244,195 of OX451737.1, read as the reverse complement.
CAGCTCCGCTGGGGATCTTAATGACATGCTGATTTGATCGTGTATGGAAATTTGACTCCGTTGAGGAAGAAGGTTTTAAAATAACTCATTGGGGAATTATCTGGTTTTAAAGCGATTCTCCGGGGAAATTGGAGGAAACTGGATGGTCTCCACTGGTGTTTAAAGGTTGAAGGTTTGACTCCGTTTGGGGAAGAAAGTTTCATCTTCACTGAGGGTTTGTAGTTCAAAGTTTTGCTCCGCTGGGGATTGGGAGTTTGAAAACTCAACTCTGATGGGGATTTTGAAACTTAACTCCGCTGGGGATATGTACTTCAAGGTTTTAGCTCTGTTGAGGATCTGGATGATGTACTGCAGGGGATTCCTCTTGGAATAGCCTAAAGACGTCTTCCTATGCTTTCAACCTGTCAGTAATTATTCTTTCGTATTTTGTTTAGTTGTAAGCAGTGATTATATTCAAATGCATATGCTCGTTTAATAAATCATTGGACGTTTTCAAATAAAACACAAGTGTAAAAAGAAAGAAAAGGCAAATGGTTTTCTGCACTCTGAAGTATCTTTGTATTAACTTTGTGTAAGTATTTTGTACAAAGGAGACAGACATCCTAGTAAGAGAATGTTGTCATAAAAATGAGAAAAATTTATACAAAGAAAGATAGCTATGGCGAAAATTCCATGGGGTTCCTATTCTACTATAGTCTTTGTAACTCTGAATATCTTGTCCATTCGTTGCTTCGTCCAACGATGATTGAGTTGATCAGAAGCCTGGAGTATGTCTGTGAAGAGGTTGTTCTTAAAGTGATCCGACGAGACATAGTCATACGCTTTAATTCCCTAACTTTTTCCTGGATCACCCTTTCTGGTTTTCAATCCACCGGAAACCCTTTTTTGCCCAAGTCGCCCTTTCGGGTTTTCAACTTGCCGGGTGTACAAATTTTTTTTTGTTTATCCCTAATTTTTGCCTGAACCGCCCTTTCGGGTTTTCGATTCACCGGGATGCCCATTTTTGCCCAAGTTGCCCTTTCGGGTTTTCAACTTGTCGGGTCGTTTATACGTAGTATCTTTTGACTATGTCTGTGTTCGCAGGGTGCGGTAGGTCGTCGCCGTCCATGGTGGTTAGAATCATAGCCCCACCAGAAAAGATGTTTTTGATCACAAATGGTCCTTCGTAAGTAGGAGTCTATTTGCCCCTGGGATCACTTTGTGGCAAGATGATCCGCTTGATTACAAGATCTCCGACTTGATATACCTGGCGTCTGAATTTTTTGTTGAATGCCTTAATCATCCGTTTTTGATACGTCTGACCATGGCAAACAACAGTAAGTCGCTTTTCATCAATCAAGTTAAGTTGATCAAGCCGGGTCTGAATCCAATCCTCTTCATTCAAACCAGCATCCTTCATGATTCTCAAGGAGGGAATTTGAACCTCGATAGGTAAAACAACTTCCATGCCGTATACCAAAGAATAGGGTGTTGCCCCAGTTGATGTACGCGCCGTGGTACGGTACCCGTGCATAGAAAATGGTAACATATCATGCCAGTCTTTGTAGGTGACTGTCATCTTTTGAATGATCTTCTTGATATTTTTGTTCGCAGCTTCGACAACACCGTTCATCTTCGGCCAATAGGGAGATGAATTGTGATGTTGAATCTGGAACTGCTCGCACAAAGAGGTGATCATAGTATTGTTCAGGTTTTTACTGTTGTCCGTGATGATCCGGTCGGGGATACCATACCGGCATATGAGGTTCTGCTTGATGAAGCGGGCAACCACATTCTTTGTAACGGAGGCGAAGGAAGCTGCTTCGATCCACTTGGTAAAGTAATCAATGGCCACCAGGATGAAGCGGTGTCCATTGGGTGTTGTATGCTTAATCTCTCCAATCATGTCGATTCCCCACATTGTGAATGGCCAGGGAGGTGTTAGGACATTGAGAGGAACTGGAGGAATATGTACCTTGTCCGCTTAGATTTGGCATTTGTGACACGTACGGGAATATTGATGACAGTCAGCTTCCATGGTAGACCAGTAGTAGCCTGCCCGTAGAATCTTCTTAGCCATCGTATGTCCGCTCAAGTGGGTGCCAAATGTACCATTATGTAGTTCAGCCATGATCTACTCAGCTTCAACCTTGTCTATACAACGAAGCAGAACGCAATCATGATTGCGCTTGTATAGGATACCATTGCTCAGGAAGAACTTGGCAGAAAATCTCCTCAAGAACTTTTTGTCGTATATTGAAGCTCCTTCAGGGCATTCTCGAGTCTCGAGATACCTTTTGACTTTGTGAAATTAGGGTCGGTCCACTACTTCTTCGGTATTAATCTCGTGACAATGTGCAGGTTCATCCATCCGCTCAATGGTAATTTGGGGAGCCTCATTATCCCAGTTAAGTTTAAACATGAAAGACATTGTAGCTAGAGCATCCGCTAGCTGATTTTCTTCTCGCGGGAAGTGCTCGAAGGTAATCTGCTCGAAATGAGGTAACAATGTCAGGACATGTTCTTTGTATGGGATGAGATTAGGATGTTTAGTGTCCCACTCTCCTTTGATTTGACTGATAACCAAAGCTGAGTCCCAAAACATAACCAAAGATTTGATTCCCAAGTCGATTGCAGCCTTGAGACCAAATATGCAAGCTTCATACTCGGCCATGTTGTTGGTGCAACTGAAGTAGAGTCTAGCAGTGAAAGGTGTATGGAAACCTACTGGATAGATAAGTACCGCGCCGATACCGTTGCCAAGTGCATTTGAAGCACCATCAAAGTACAGGGTCCATCGGGATCCTTGTTCAGGTCCGTCGTACGGTCCGTTACCTTCAATGTTGTCCAATGTCATAATGTCCTCGTCGGGGAAGTCAAACTTCATGGATTGGTAATCTTCGACAACTTTATGGGCCAGATGATCGGCTAGTACACTGCCCTTTATAGCTTTTTGGGTTGTGTACTGTATATCATACTCAGTCAGGATCATTTGCCATCTAGCGATTCTTCCGGATAAAGCGGGCTTCTCGAAGATGTACTTGATTTGATCCATTTTAGAAATCAGTAGAGTGATATGAGTCAACATATACTGCCTTAGCCGGCGAGCATCCCATACCAAAGCGCAACAAGTTTTCTCGAGCAGTGAGTAGCGAGTCTCACAGTCGGTAAACTTTTTGCTAAGGTAATAAATGGCATGCTCTTTTCGGCAAGACTCGTCATGTTGGCCCAATACGCACCCCATTGAATTATCCAAAATAGTCAGATACATGATTAGCGGTCTTCCTTCGACGGGAGGCATAAAGATAGGAGGTTCTAGCAAATACTCCTTGATTTTATCGAAAGCAACCTGACAGTCATCGTTCCATTTAACCACCTGATCTTTCTTCAACAGCTTGAAGATTGACTCACAGGTAGATGTTAGGTGAGAAATGAACCTTGCAATGTAGTTTAGGCATCCCAAGAAACCTCTGACCTCCTTCTCAGTGCGAGGGGCAAGCATTTCTTGTATAGCTTTGACTTTGGCAGGATCAACCTCGATGCCTTTGTTACTGGCGATGAATCCCAAGAGTTTACCGGACCTGACTCTGAAAGTGCACTTGTTAGGGTTCAGTCTGAGCTTGTACTCTTTCAACCTGACAAACAGCTTTTGCAGATGGTCGAGGTGTTCTTCTTCTGTTTGTAAACGGGCTATCATGTCGTCTACGTAGACTTCTATCTCATGATGTATCATGTCATGAAACAAAGCTACCATGGCGCGCTGATAGGTTGCCCCGACATTCTTCAGTCTGAATGGAATCACTTTATAGCAAAAGGTACCCCACTGCGTAACAAAAGTAGTCTTCTCCATATCTTCGGGGGCCATTTTAATCTGGTTGTACCCTGAAAATCCATCCATGAAAGAAAATACCTTGTGCTGAGATTTATTGTCAACCAAGATGTCAATGTGCGGCAGTGGAAAGTCATCTTTAGGGCTAGCCCTGTTTAAGTCTCTATAATCCACGCACATTCTCACTTTGCCGTCCTTCTTAGGCACGGGCACAATGTTAGAAACCCATTATGGATAAGAAGTAACTGCAAGAAAGCCAGCATTGAACTGCTTCATTACTCCAGCTTTGATCTTTTCAGACATATCGGGCCTCATTCGGAGGACTTTCTATTTAATTGGTGGACAGTCTTCTCTTGTAGGGAGACGGTGTACCACAATATCTGTATGGAGTCCCGACATGTTTTCGTAGGACCAGGCGAAGATCTCAACATATTCATTCAACAACTGAACTAAGCACTCTTTGACACTTGACTCAAGGTTGGCACCCACTCTAACTTCTTTTCGTTCTTCCTCTGTGAAATTCTGGCAGCAGATACTCAATCTCACAGTTAATGTTATGACACCGTATCTGACTTTCTATAAGACAGTAAATACAAAAATAGTAAAGAACACAGTCAATTGTTTACCCAGTTCAGTGTGAAACAACACCTACTCTGGGGGATACCAAGTCAGGGAGGAAATCTACTAGAGATAATCCTTTGCATTCTTCTTAGATGAAGATGGCCAAGTTTTTGGTGCCACAGTTTCATCTCTTTTTCTTCATTGGCAATGGAACACATAGTGGAGAAATTAGTGTTCTCAGGCTCCCACAAGTAACATTTGTCTTTAGATCTGACTCCTTTCATTACAACTTCTTGTTTTTCATTAATTACAAGACATTCAGATTTTGAGAAGTTAACCTTGAATCCATGATCACACAATTGTCTGATACTAATGAGATTAGCAGTCATGCCTTTTACCAATAGTACTTCATTCAGATTTGGAACTCCAGGGCAGTCCAAATTACCAACTCCTTTGATTTCACCTCTAGCACCATCTCCAAAGGTCACAAAACTAGTGGTGTGAGGTTTAACATTATTGAGAAGGTTCTTGATTCCAGTCATGTGCTTAGAACACCCACTGTCAAAGTACCAGTCTTCCTTTGCAGATACTCTCAGGGAAGTGTGGGCTATCAGGGCAGTAGCCTTTTTCTTCTATTGAGGAGTATGTGGTACCCTGTTAGACTTAGGTTTGACACATGGGTTCTGATTAGGGTATCCATACAATCTGAAGCAGAAAGGTTTTATGTGACCAAACCTCCCACAATGATGACATCCCCATCTTTGGTACCTTTTCTTCATATTTCTCTGTTCCTGATGTTGAGAGTTATGTTGAGACATATGCTTTGACATTTGTTTATCAGGCCTGATCTTCTTGTCTGCACCAGATTTCTTTGCTGCCACAAATCCTAGACCAGACTTGTTTCCCACATTTTGTCCAACCTGAAGGATTTCTTCCAATTTGTCAGTTCCATTTGTCAGCATCTTGACAGATTTGGTCATCTGGTTCAGTTTTGAGTTTAGCATTTGAACTTCCCCTTCTAGATGACTTATAGTTTCAAGGTCTGCCCTTTTTTCAGCCTCCAACTTTATGATGAGTTTTGTTTGTTTCTCATTCTGCACACAGACTTCAGCACTTCTGATACACAATTTCTTGTAAGTATCAGCCAGTTCTTCAAATGTCACTTCCTCATCACTAGTGTCAATTTCAGAGGTACAAACACCAGTTAGTTCAGTAACTAGTTTGGCAGATTCTTCTTCAGAATTACTTTCTGAATCACAGTCAGACCAGGTAACAATCATTCCTTTCTTTTGTTTCTTAAGAAAGGTAGGACATTCAGCTCGAATATGCCCATATCCTTCACAACCATGGCATTGAATTCCTCTGCCTTGATTTCCCTTCTCTTCAGACCTTGGTCTTCTGTTGGAGTCATAAGATCTGTTAATGTAAGAGGGGATGTTATTAACATTAGACCTTGACTTTGGATCTATTCTTTTGATGAGTTTGTTGAATTGTCTTCCAAGCATGGCTACAGCTTCTGAAATATTTTCTTCTTCATCCTCCTTGTTTTCATCTTCAGTGTTGGATACAAGTGCTATGCTCTTGTTCTTCTTGTCAACATTTTCAGTGATCCCCATCTCAAAAGTCTGAAGAGACCCAATGAGTTCATCCACTTTCAACTTGCCGATGTCCTGGGCTTCCTCTATGGCAGTTACCTTCATTGTAAATCTTTTAGGCAAGGATCTGAGAATCTTTCTCACCAGTTTTTCTTCTGACATCTTTTCTCCCAATGCTCCTGAGGTGTTGGCAATCTCCAAGATGTTCATGTGAAACTCATGAATGGTTTCATCTTCCATCATCTTTAGGTTCTCAAACTTGGTAGTCAGCATCTGAAGCCTTGACATTTTTACTTTGGATGTGCCCTCATGAGTAGTTTTGAGAGTGTCCCAAACTTCCTTGGCCAGTTCATATTGATGTACTAGTCTGAATATGTTTCTATCAATTCCATTGAACAAGGCATTTAAAGCTTTGGAATTACCCAGGGCTAACTCATCTTCTTCTTTGCTCCAATCTTCCTCAGGCTTCAGACTGATTGTCCCATCTTTCTCAGTTATGGTGGGATGGTTCCATCCTTTGTCAGCAGCTCTCCAGGCCTTTTTGTCCAGTGATTTTAAGAAGGCAATCATACAAGGTTTCCAGTAGTCATAATTTGATCCATCCAGAATGGGTGGTCTGTTTCCAAAAACTCCTTCTTTGTCCATAGTGCCAGAAAGTACCACAATATCTGTATGGAGTCCCGACATGTCTTCGTAGGACCAGGCGAAGATCTCAACATATTCATTCAACAACTGAAATAAGCACTCTTTGACACTTGACTCAAGGTTGGCACCCACTCTAACTTCTTTTCGTTCTTCCTCTGTGAAATTCTGGCAGCAGATACTCAATGTCACAGTTAATGTTATGACACCATATCTGACTTTCTATAAGACAGTAAATACAAAACAGTAAAGAACACAGTCAATTGTTTACCCAGTTCAGTGTGAAACAACACCTACTCTGGGGGCTACCAAGCCAGGGAGGAAATCCACTATAAGAGATATTAATTCAGGAATAAACCAACCAGTTTATCTCCTTCACTTAAGACCTACCCAATGCAACTTCAATCTAAGTTCAACTTAAACCTGAGTTCCTACTCACTCCCCCTCAATCACAGCAGTGATATTTAAAACAATTGACTAATGAATTAATGAAGACACTCTTCAGAACATACACTTGATTATGCTTCACAGCTTTTTAATCAAGCAACACAAACACTCGTGCTTCACAGCTTTGAGTGATACATAAACCTAACTTGACTTTGCTTCAAAGCTTCAGTCAAGAGACACAAACACTCTTACTTCAAAGCTTTGAGTGATACAAAACCCTTACAATCAAAACTTATTCCAAGTCACTTATCACAATGATACTTGCTTGGATTACAACAGTTAAAACTATACAGCTCCTAATTGATCTTCTGTCAAAAGGGATCGGATTCAAAACAGCAATCCTGTTGAATATATATGCAGCTGTTTCTTCAGTTAGGGTTTCCACAAAAAGCTAGGGTTAATTAGGGTTAGCCTCAAGACTAGGTCATAAGACTTTATCAACCAGATTAGGGTTGAGCTAGGTTAACCCAAAGTCCACGTGAGATTCTGATCTGGAAAGAATGAGTCATCTTCTTGAAAAATCTCAGAATTAACCAAACTGCATAACTGTTAGATCAGTACAGGATGTCTTAACATTCGTTATGACATCAGAATTCCTGTTTACTGATTTTGGTAGAAGGCAATAAATGTGATCATTTTGCAAAATGCTCAGATACACACTCATAAACAGCAGCAACTGTATGCCATTATTTTTCTGCAAAGGTACCTAATAAACCAGAATGTTATGACATCAGTCATGACATTCACACACTTGGCTTTACCAAAAATACATGCCAATAACTAAACACTTACACTCTGTTCCCAAGTTGATAGTCTCTAACAGCTCTTCATGGGGCAGAATAACCCTTTCTTCCTGTCGTAGAATTCTAGCCAACTCTCCCGGCACTTCACAGTCTTCATCACCTTCGTATTCGGCATGATTGACAAGATCTTCAGAGTCACTGAAGGCTATAGCAGAATTGTTGCCCATGGAATCGAGAATGGAAGGGTACCTGCATTTTGTGAATGTGGGTGTGTGTAAGGGATAGCCACCATTAAACAAATAAAATGTAAAAGAAATAAAATGAACACAAAAGTTTATATATGAAAATGTCTATGATTCATTAAAAATGGCATATGAAGATGAAAAATCAAACCCTTACAAATGGACCTATGTACCTCGGGTAAGGCACAAGGCAAAAGTGTACGAATTGTTTAAGAATTATTACAGACCAAAAGAAATGTTCGAAAGATAAATTACTCATTTATGAAATTGATGGGAACAGAGTCTTTTGCCTCCCAGTTGTTCATCCCTCCTTCAACAGTTGGAATGATCCAGTATTCAAAATTGCTCTCCTCTTCACCATCCTCTAAAGAATGAACTCCATGATGGGTGATCTTTAATGGCGGCCCTCCATCCCGGGAGTGGCGCACAACCTTTTGAGAAGAAACAGTGAAACCCAAGCCGAATTTTTCTCCCTTGTAAGGAAAACCTGGAAGCTGACCCCATACTGTGCTTCCTCCTTCTTCAATCACAGCCTTCGCATCTTTAAGGGATGACATTCGAGACACAGGTTTGGTAATGATGGGCACATAATTCATTGTCTTGGCTACCACAACTTCAGGAGAAACCTCTTTAAAGTGCTGAAAGGGGGTCTCGATGAATTCACCATCTAATTCAACATAGCGGAATGAATTTAGATGGCTTATCATATACTCCTCCTCGCCATGAACCGTTATAATTTTCCCCTGGACTGGGTACTTGAGCATTTGGTGCAAAGAAGAAGTGACTTCCCCAGCGTTATGGATCCAGGGTCTTCCCAACAAGCAAGAGTATGAGGGACGGATGTCCATCACGTAAAATGTGGAGTTGAAGGTTTCCATTCCCACTTTAATCGGGATGTCCACCTCCCCGTGGACCATCCGTTTAGAACCATCAAAGGCTCTGACAATGATATTGTTGGGCTTCAGAGTTAAACCTTCACAGTCCAATCTGTCCAATGCTTTCTTAGGCAAGACATTTAAAGACGACCCAATATCAACCAGAACGTGAGCAAGAGTAGTCCCTCTGCATTCCACCGAGACATGCAGCGCGTCATTATGCTTTATCCCCTTAGATGTTATATCGACATCGAAGAAGCCAAGACCATTGTCGGCTGTTAGGCTGGCTACACACTCCTGGAACTGGTCCGCAGAGGTTTCCTGAGGCACGTGGGCCGTCTTTAAGAATCTGATCAAAGCTTTGGCATGAGCTTCGGAACAGAGCAACAGGGCCAGCATAGAGATTTTTGAGGGGGTTTGCCCCAATTGTTCTACGATATCATAGTCACTTTTCTTAATTATTTTTAAAATCTCTTCCATTTCCTTTTGAGTGGTCTCAGGGATAACCAAAGGCTGAGCCCTCGTCCTGACAGGCGCTTCTTGGATCCCCTTACATTTATCAGCAGCAACAACAGAGGGTACAACTACGGGAGTAACAATTTCTTCAATAACTGGAGTCTGCACAGATATGTTGACTGGCACAGGAGTAACCTTAGGAGCAATTGAGGGTCCGAAGATTGCCCTTGGAGGAGCAATCTTCGGAGAGAAAATTCTTCCGCTGCGGGTGATTTTACTCGTCCTAGCAATATTTCCTATGCCAGGAGTCTCTTCATCGGAACTTTTTTCAACTGATTCAATCTGCTTAACACCGTGGTAGAAGATCTCTCCTCCATAATTCCACGGTATTGATTTGTTGGACTTGTATGGGATAGGCCCCGACATAGTTATCTTTAGAGGTACAATCTTTGGATCGGATGTAATCTTAACAGGTCTTTTGGAGACCTTGGAAATATTGGCGGAAATGGTAACTATAGCAACATCTTTGACAGGAGTCAGAGTAACATGAGTTTTCTCAAAAAGGATTTCTTGATTATCCATTAGGCGTTGGATGCCTAACCTCAACAAAGGACAGTTGGATGGTAAGGATGAACAGAGGTAACAATCTTTTTCACAGCCTGGGAAAATCCCGGCTTTTAACAAATTCATCTTAATTATTGGTAAAGGAGTCATCAAATCATCAACAGTAACAACATAAAGATCTTCTTCAACAACATGGACATTATGACCATGTTTTGGCATTGGAGCAGAGATCATGTTAGGATTTTCAGGGGAGTCGAATTCCACCTCCTTGGCATCTATCAAGTCCTGGATCTTATTTTTGAGGGACCAACAATTGTTGGTGTCGTGCCCCATGCTGTCTGAATGATAAGAACATTTAGCTTTGGCATGGTAAAAAGGAGAAGTTGTATTCAGATTTTGTGGTGCCTCTCTCAAGGTTGTAAGGTTTAACTTCAAGAGATGGGGGAGAACCTGGGCAGGCGTCATGCTTATTTTGGTGAATTGCCTAGCAGGCCTTCCCACCCTTTGTTGGTTGGTTCTGGGTTGATCGTTTCAGGGCTGATCAGTTGCATACTTCTGAATCATTACGGCTCCCACCGCTGTCCGACGCTCAACTCTTCCTCGACCTCTTTGGGAGTAAACAGCTGACACTTATTTCTTTGCCGGAAAAGTCTTTTTGATGGCAGCGGAAGCAGATGCATCTTTCTGAATTTTACCACTCTTGATGCCAGCTTCAACTCTTTCATCAGTCATAATCAACTCAGTGAACCCCGCAGACGAACTTCCTATCAGGTGATTAAAGAATGGACCTGACAGCGTCCCCAAAAACATATCAACAAGCTCTCTTTCAGACAATGGTGGTTGCACCCTTCCAGCCAAGTCCCTCCACTTCTGGGCATACTCCTTAAAGCCATTATTGGAGACCATACCCATATTCTGTAATTGAGTACGAGTAGGTGCTAAGTCCATATTATATTGATATTATCTGTAGAAGGAAGCAGCCAAATCCTCCCAATTGTGCACATCAGACCTCTCAAGCTAGTAGAACCAATCTAATTGCGTCCCCGAAAGATTATCCAGGAAGAAATGAACCCACAGATCCTTATCAGAAGAATGAGGTTGAATTTTTCTGACGTAAGACCACAAATGCATATTTGGACAAGACCATCGTATTTAGCAAAAAGAGGCACCTTAAACTTAGGGGGAATGACAATCCCAGAAACCAAACCTAACTCTTCAAAATCCAGCCCAGGCACCCTCTGTACCTCCATGGCTGCCAGACGCTCTTCCAGATTCTTGTACTTGTCATCTGCAGGAGGGTACTGCTGTTCGGAATAGTCTTCATCCTCTTCTTCTTCTTCTTCAGCCTCAGACTCGAATGGTACTGCAACTCCTTTACCCTTTCCTACCCCTTCATTAGATGTTGAGGGGAAATCCAGGACCCTTCTAGCTTGGTTCTCAAATCTTCTACCCACAGTAGCCACACCAACTCTTTTCTTTTTCTTTTTCTCCTTTCCTTCTCTAACAGTGTTTTAAGATCCTCCTGACCCTTTGCCAAGGTCATGAGGAGTTATTGGAACTTTGAATTCTGCGCTTGTAAATCTTTGACCGCCTGCTCTATATCCATCTTGCTGAAATAAACAACAGAGAGATAAGGAAACTTGGTGTGAAGACCTGTTTATCCATATGATGAATGATATGTATTCATGTAATGCATTCAAGGATTAATAAATTCAAATTTGTTGTAAACAAAAAGAACACACGTCATATTAATAAGATATAATTTGTTAGTACATAAGTTCCCCATGGGAAAAATAAATACAAAATTCTAATGTAAAAAGAAGTTGCGCATCCTCTTCGGTGCGATGTAGGTGTTGAGAGTCTGCTCTTCGTGGAGTCGACGAGTAAGTTCCAAAACCTTCTTCTCACTGGCGTAGAAGCTGGCTTCAAAAGTGTTCTGTTCTTTCTTGAGCTGTATCCAACTCTTTTGCAAATCTTCCAATGTTGTTGGCATGTCAGGATGTAGGAGGGTGTATGGAACCTCTCCTTCCATAACAGGCTCTTTAATCATAGGGAGAATGTAGGGGTAAGGCATCATAAGACTCTGGGCGCGAGTTCGTACCCACTTGAGGTAAGGCTCAAGGGGGATGGAATTCTTGTGTCCCAATGTCTTACTGTCCACTTTGTTGGGCATCCTCCAAGCTCGGATAAACCTTTGTCGAAGTCCTTGAGCGTCATTGTCGAAGTTAAAAACCAAGTCCAGAATCAGCATGGCATGAGGGCCATCCCTCCGGGCATTCCCAAACTGTATCAGAGCCAAGCAAGGGTTGTAGGTAATACCTCCCCTAATGCCGAGTAGTGGGACATTAGGGAATTCCCCACAACGATTAATGATGATGACATTTTCTCTGGACTGAGAACACCAATGAACATCAGAATGTGTAAGAGTCATCAATCATTGTGACCACCTTAAGCCTTGCTCATTCTTCAAGATTGATTGGGGAAGGTGAGAAATAAACCACCTTGCTAGAAGAGGAGTACATCACATGAGAACACCTCTTTTCCTCATTGTTCGTGTGTGAAATGAGTGTAGGATGTCCCCAAGCAATGTAGGCACATGATTCCGAGATGAAAATCTTGACAGCATTCACATCTATAAGTTGATCAGGGTTTGGGAACAAGACCAACCCATAGATGAGAAGAGCCACAATCTCCTCAAAATCTTGCAGATCTAGATAATTCCAGCAATCTTGTGCCTTCTCAAACAGAAACTTTACCAAGAAACCCTTGACACCACTTCTGGTTTCCTAATGACCTTTGATATCAGATGGTTGCAAGTGTAAGGCTTGAGCAACATCTTCAGGCTTTGGCTCTCTTTCCATACCGTTGTAGGGTAGTTGATGGAGAATAGGAATCCTCAGGAGTTGAGAAAATTCTTCCAAAGTAGGTACTAGTTGGTAATCAGGAAATGCAAAGCAATGGTGTAGGGGGTCAAAGAACTGGAAAAGAACTTTCACCATGTCTTCTTCAATGTTGGAGTTGACCAAGTTGAGAAGTCTACCGTGTCTTTCAGTGAAGGGAGAATTCTCTGGAATCTTGGAAGCAAGCTCCTTGAGTAGAGGAGGAATTCTCACAAGGTTGACCTGAATTGTTTTTCTGCGGAGTGATTCCATTACCTATAAAACAGAAATAAATATGAAGATCCAAACCCTTGAAATGGTTAGTGGATGCATATGATACTTCATGATGTTCATGATGTATGCACAAGTATATGTACAAACAAATCACACAAGATCCTAGTTTCAGGCTTGCATGGGGTTTCATAGGTAAGTACCCTCTTGAAGTTAGTTGGCTCAACCTGTCCTATAAATAGTAACCGGGTTCTAAGGAGCTCAATATCACTGCATTATTTTATGTGTACATTGTTTCAGTTTAGCCACTTTACTGGCGACCGAAATATTCCAAGAAAATAACCCTCAATGAGTGTAGTATCGAGTATCTACCAACTTCGGACTGCACCAAAGTCGGTCATCTCACTACCCCTAAAAAGGCCAAGATGGTCAAGTAAAGGTTCTAAAAGTCCATTTGTGCTTCATGACATCACTCTGCAGCCCCGTATTCTCTTTGATTGACTCAAAGGCTACCGGTAGCCACAAATATGTCGCACTAACATAGCTATTGCTTCAACCATGTCGGTATACCCCACACAGTTTCCACAATGTATTGCTATATACCTATGAATGTTTCCCAACTCTGAGTAGAGGATTTCAAACCCAAACAATAGAACCAAATGTAAAGCAATCAAAGCAAACAAAGTAAGCATGTAAAGGTGATCTAAACCCTAAGGTAACCCCACTTTTAGAAATGTCCCCAGCAGAGTCGCCAGTTCTGTGATACGGTGGGAGAACTGACTTGAGGTTTTGCGTTTGTGTTCGCAAATGTTTTGGTTTAGCAAGAGTCGCCACCGAATTTTTATTTTATCCAAAGGAAAGGTCGAAAAGCACAGGAAAGACCTTTGAGATGTTTTCTTGGGTTCAGGGGGTAGATTATGAAAATGGAAGGTGCAAGCACCCTTTTCATCCATGGTTATCCATGGGCTCTTAGTTACTTGTTTAGATAACTTGCTTTTGCTTTTCAATTGTTTGAAATGGTTCTTTGTGTGTGGTTTTGAAAAAGTTTTGAAAAGAGGCCTTGTCTAGGGCAACCTTTTATAATGATTCTTGTTTGAATATATACAAAGGTGTTTGTCTTTTCAAAAGATGTTTCAATGTTTGAAAGTTTGTTTTGGGAATGTTTTGAAATTGTGTGTTTTGAAATTAGCAAGGATGTTTTGCAAGTTTGATCAAGTAACTAGGAGTTGTCTACCCTACTCAAAGATCTTTACTACACATTTTTAAACCTTTGACATTGTTGTTTTACCATTGTATTTGGTAAACAAACTTGTGTTTGGATGTTAAACGGGACAGGCGCGGGTCATCGTATTGACCATGATAGTAATTGTGCTAAGTATCTTAGCAAATTTTGAGGGACTAGGTCATTTTTGTTAGGCAACCAAGATAGCGTCATCGAGGGACTATGATCTTTTTATTTTGATTTTGTTTTTCCAAGATACTCAACATGTATACCATGACCATTTTAAAGGCAACAAGTGGATGAAACCCTAGGGGTGCTTGTGTGCATTGTGTTGTCAATTTACATGCTTTTATGTCTTGTATTAGGTCTAGCTATTTGTTTTGGTTTTGGATATTGCATACAACCCTAATCTCTATCATGGCATATTTGAAAGCAATAAATGCATAAAAGTAATCTAAGCTATTACAACATTGATATGGGGAGGGGGATACAATTTTGAATAGGGGATTATTTGCAAGGAATTAAAACCCTAAGATTATTATAACCAAATGGAATTCTTTGTTCAAATAATAAATAAGCATATATTTAAATGGACAATTAAATAGATATGCAATATATTATAAATATGCAAAAAATGTTTTTGTATTATTTTTATGTATGTAAAAATAAAATATTTAATGTGTTGAAAAAATAAGGAAATAAAAAATTATTTTCATTAAAGGGGTAAACCCTAATTTGTTTTAAGAAAACATATATATCAATAATTATTTATTCATGTACAATAAAATAAAGATATATACAAATGTCAAAAAATAAAAATATATTGGAAAAAATATTATTTAAGTATATAAATAATAAAAATAAAAATATAATATTTTTTGTAGTATTTACAAGTTTTTTTTAAAGAAAATAATGTATATATTATTTAATAATTATTTCTATGTCTAAAAAAATAATAAAAAATAATAAAATAAAATGTGAAAATTTATGGAAATGTTTTTGGTATTTTTAATGTTTAGAAAAAATAAAATAAGGTCAGAAATAAAAAACAAATAGAAAAATATGCAAAAAATAAACAAATGGGCTGAGGGGTGTAAATAGCAAGTCAGGGGGTGTAAAAAGCATGGAACAACACAGGCCCAACCAACTTGCTTCATCTTCAACCTTGTGACAAACAAAAACGCGCGCTTGATGTTCAAATCTGGCAATCCTGCATACGTGCTACAAAGCAAAAACTCACAACACAAAAGGTGTAGCATTTTCCAACACGATTCCAACCATGTAAAGAACTTAATCTAACTCTCAAAGACCTGAGAGAATTTCTATGGCCCTAATTTCTAACCTATCTTTTCCATAAAGTTCATCAATCAAATTCTCCCAACTCAGTTAACTTAAATAAAATCTATGCATATATACAGCTTAAGGGCAATGAGTACTATATTTTTTATTCACAAACCTAAGCTTAATGGTTCCTAAATAGAGAGATAGAAAGTTGGAAAAATACCTGCTTCAGTTGAACTCGAGTATGGCAATGTAGGGTTTTTCAATGAGACCTGAGATGCTTGTGAGCTTCTCTGAACTTCCTCTGACCTTCCCCGATCTTTAGTTGGCTTTGTACTTACTTGAATAAGCTTGTAGAAGTCAACCTGCACAAACAGAATTCAGAAATGGTGAAGTGTGCAAATGGAGTTACAGTCACTGGCCAATGGTTGGGAGAGCTTAGGTGGGTTGTATGGAGTGTGTTGGAAGAGGTTTGGGGAAAAACGCACGAGTGGTTTGTGAGATGGAGGTGAAACTGAAGAAGCTGCCCTGTTTTGCAAGAAGATGGTGTTTTGGTGTTTTAGGAGGCTTGAGAAATGGTTAGCTCGTGCTTCTGACTTAAGGCAATATGCAAAACTTGTTTGGAATGGTTACAAGAGTTGGTTTTTTATCAGATACCCAAGTTCTCTCCTTTTTGCAAGTTGACTTGGCTTTTAAGAAAAGTGTGAAGTGATCTAACAAAGAGCCTGTAAAGGCCCCCTTCCTAGCTGCACAAAGTTGTTGTACTTTGCCCTGAGTTTGTGGAGTTGGTATGCTGCAAAAAGCTTGGTGCAATGCTTAAGAGAAACAAATTGATATAAAGCCAACTTTACCAAAGTGGAAATGCTACCGTTTTTCCATTTTTAGATTAATTCAATGTGTAATCTTCCATTGATCAGAATAATGCCTTAAACCATTGAGTTTGCATTCAATTTTTGAGTGTGGAAGGGTTTAGATACCTGTAAACAAGTACAAGCAAGGCTGGATAGAAATTGCAACTTGTAGCATAATGAAAAATGCCATGGATCAAAGTGACATTTTGCCAAATTCAAACCTTCGATTCTCCCTAACCATAAATGATTTTAGAGAGTTCTTGGACATTTTGAAAAGCTTGTAACATGATCTACAATCCATATTTGAAATGAATTTTGAAATTCCAATTGGAACTAGGTGAAATATTTCCATGAAGATAGGCCAAAATCCTGCCTAAACTAGGGCAAAATTTCACTAAGTTAAAAGTTTCATGGACCCTTATTCCAAAAATCATAACTTGAGATCCAAGAATCTTTTGAGAAAACTTTGTGAATAAAGTTTGTAGATTTTGTAGGGGACTACAACTTTCATTTTGGAAGTTTTGTTTGAATCCAATTGCATCATGGTGAAAAAGTTGGGCATAATTGAGTTTCTTGATGAAAACGTTTCATGTTTTGACACATATTGATGAAAAATGACCGTTGGCACTTGATTTTGACCAAAAAGTCCAAGTTTGACTTTTCAGTGTACAGTTGATTTTTGATTAGTTGACTGGAAAATTCATCTATCAATCCAATGCATTTGAGATCTTTTGAACCTTGTGAATAGTTCAAGATGATTCCATTGAGTCCTTGAATCCATGCTTGAACCCAATTTGCCATTGGCTAGGTGAAAAATCAGAAATTACCCTTCTGCAGTCAAAACCCTTAAAATGACCATTTTGCCCTTTTGGTGATCTGATCAAATTTCTTGAGGAGTTGTGGTCCAAACATGATCAAATATTTCACATGAGTCTATAATGTTGATGTGGATCAAAATTTATGAGGTTTGACTGTAAATTGGCCACATTTGACTTTTTCCCCAATACAACTGATTTTTAAGTCAACTGTCCAATTGACTGGGCAAAAATTTGATTCAAGGCTTGTAACTTGGTATGAGCAATCTTATAAGTCCAACATGAAGTATGAAAGTCGCATGGGGCATTAGAAGTCCAAAATTTCTTGTGCAAACTCAAACCCTAATTTAGGTCATAAGTGCAAGGAGATGTCTTGAGCAGAGCAAACCCTAATTCTGTCTGGAATTCAAAGAGTCTTGTGAGGGGAAATCTTGATAAAATGAGAGGGAAAATTTTGGGGTACAACAATGATGCTATGACTTTTCCATTGCACGAGGGAGTACGTAGGCACTAGGTTGCAGGGCCTACGTGAGCGAAACTTTGTTAATATTTCTTCTTTTCCCCGTATTTTCTTTCACATGCATTCCCTTTTAGCGGTAAGCTTTAGACATAGTTTTTTTACACACCCATAGATGAGAACAAATGAAAGTGGATCCCGTGGAGTACCACAGACGTGTGGGGTGCTAATACCTTTCCCTCGCGTAACCGACTTCCTTACCCATTCTTTTGGTTGCAAGACCATCTTATCCGTTTCTTTGGGGTTCTCTCGATATCTTCCCTTCCTTCGGGATAAATAGAGTTTGGTGGTGACTCTATGTATTTTTTCACAGCGCGACACTACTCATTCTTTTATTTTCCGTGAATGTGATAACATGTTGGGATTAAAGTTATCTGATATGAATGGTAGTATGGTAATAGATACTCCCGCTAGTGGTTCTGTTACTACTACTTTTTTTTGTCAAGATGTCCTTTGACCATTTATGGCAAGAGTTTTTTATGTTTTTGGTGTGTCTACCCTTACACATAATTAATGTTATTCTTGGAATGAACTGGTTGGAGCTCAACTATGTTCATATCAATTATTATAATAAGACTTTGACGTTCCCTAACTTTGGTGATAATGGAGAACTAGTGTTGTTCTGCTAAGCAAGTGTATGAACATTTAGAAGATGAAGCCTTGATATTTGCAATGTTTGCATCGTTTCAAGTTGATCGTGAAGCTGCAAGTGTTGAACTACCTATTGTCTGTGAATTTCTAGAGGTATTTCCAGGCGTTATAAGTGATCTCCCTCTAGAACTTGAAGTGGAGTTTTCTATAGTGTTGGTGTGAGGTATAAGTCTGGTGTCAATGGCTCCTTACAAAATGTCATATTCAGAGCTGAATGAGTTGAAGAAACAACTAGAAGAAATGCTTGAGAAGAAGTTCGTTCAACAATGTGTGTCACCGTGGGGTGCTACCGTGTTGTTAGTTAAGAAGAAAGATGGACGTATAAGATTGTGTGTAGACTACAGACAATTGAATAAAGTGACTATTAAGAATAAGTATCCACTCCCTAGGATTGATGATTTGATTGATCAGTTAGTGGGTGCTTGTGTTCTCAGCAAGATAGATTTGAGGTCAAGTTATCATCATATTCGTGTTAAACCCGATGATATTTCGAAAACGGATTTTTGAACAAGGTATGATCATTAGGATTACACTGTAATTCCGTTAGGTGTATCTAATGCGCCACGTGTTTTCATGGAGTATATGAATCGAACATTCCATTCGTATTTGGATAAGTTTGTCGTGGCCTTCATTGATGATATTCTGATATATTCGAAATCAGAAGAAGAATATGTTAAACATTTGCAAATTGTGTTGCAAGTGTTAAAAGAGAAGAAGTTGTCTGCAAAGTTATCGAAGTGTGAGTTTTGGTTGAAAGAAGTGAGTTTCCTTGGCCATGTGATTTCTAGTGGTGGAATTTTTGTGGATCTTTCTATAGTTGATGCAATGTTGTAGTGGGAGACTCCGAAGTCTGTGAGTAAGATTTGAAGTTTCCTTGGGTTAGCGAGTTATTATCGAAGGTTTATTGAAGGATTTTATAAGTTAGCATTATCATTAACTCAATGGACTCGAAAGGGTCAAGATTATGTATGGGACGTTCCGTGCGAAGAAAGTTTTGTGGAATTGAAGAAGAAATTGACGACCGCTCTGGTATTGATTTTGCCTAATTTGAGTGAGTCTTTTGTGGTGTATTATGATGCGTTGAAGATGGGTCTTGGTGGTGTGTGTCATTTCTATGTTATTGTAATTGACATTAATTTTTGTAAAACTAACTTGGTTAAAATATGCTTAACAAGATGTTTCAACTTGCTGTTTCAACATGTAGAATGCGATGTCCTAACCAGAAGAGTAAGACATCTAGTTTGTTACAATTGTTTTACATTTTGGATATAGTTGTTTTAAATTACTTAATGTTATGGGAATATTAAGTAATCCTACATGGCATCCAAGACTGAAGAATCAGAGATCTCTTCCGCATTTATAAGATTAATTTGTTTCGTTAAATGTTGAGACATTTTAGGAAACAAATCTTTGAAGCCCTATTTTCTTTGAGAAGTTTCTGCTGATTTTCTGCAAAAGATCAAATGCATTTTTGAAGCCCAAATCAGTCCTTTCAAGGTTATAAAAAGAAGTCTTCAACCCTAATACAATGGTGGAAAAGATAGTGCATTGTGTAACGTTGTAAAACATGATTTTAAGGGTTCTTGTGTGTTGATTGAACACTGAGCCTTAGTGAATGTATTAGGATTGTTTTGTTTATTGTGAGCCTCTCTATTATCACTTTTATAGAAGAGTAGGACTGTTATTTTGAATTTTAATTGTTGTCAAGCATTCATAAGCTTTTAAGCATCAAATGGTTATGTGTCTTTGAAGTGTGTCTTCTAAGTAATTCTTTTGAATTATATTCTTGTCACTGTTTATGACTGGAAGGGATTTGAGAAGGGTCTCATACCTAGATGAGTCTTAGGTAGAAGGGAAGAACAAGTAGTGATTACGTGAGTAGATTGTAAACTAGGTAAAAGTTTGCAGTGGGTCTACAGATTAATACTATCTAATTGACTTCATCCTTGGCTTGGTAGCCCCTATAGTAGGTGTTGTTGTGCACTGAACTGAGTTAACAATTTTGAGTGCTCTTTACTTTTCTATACTGTTTTATTGTGTTATATTGTTCATTATGTTGAAGTCAGATTACAATGTCTCGACATCTCTTAGGACATCTGTGATCTGAATACCAGAAATTTAGTTGGTATCAGAGCAGGCATCATGCTCTGACTCTGGGTAAGATTCAAGGAAGTTACTTTCTGGTACAATAGACAAAGAAGGAGGATTTAGGTACAGACCACCCATTCTTGATGGGACCAATTATGATTATTGGAAATATCGTATGGTGGATTTCATCAAGTCTTTGGAAAACAAGGATTGCAAATCTGTGGTAAAAGGATGGGATCCACTGAAGGTTGTAGGCGAGGATGGAAAGGTCACTGATGTTGTGAAGGCTGAGGAAGACTAGAATGATGAAGATTAAAAGTTATCTCAAGGAAACTCCAAAGCTTTGAATGCTTTGTTTAATGGAGTGAATAAAAATGTCTTCATACTGATAAGTAATTGTGTTATTACTAAAGAAGCCTGGGAGATATTGAAGACTGTTCATGAAGGAACTTCTAAAGTGAAGATGTCAAGGCTTCAAATCTTACCACCAAGTCCGAGAACTTAAGAATGAATGAGGATGATAGTATTCATGTCTTTCACATGAATATTATTGAGATAGCCAATGCCTTAAGTGCCCTAGGGGAGAAGATGTCAGAAGCCAAGTTGGTGAGGAAGATTCTCAGATCTCTTTCAAAGAGATTTGACATGAAAGTGACTGCTATTGAGGAAGCTCAAGATATGAACAACATGAAGGTTGATGAACTTATGGGATCTCTACAAACCTATGAGCTAGGAATAAGTGAAAGATCTAACAAGAAGAAGAACACTGCCTTTGTATCTAATACTGATGACCTAGAAAATGAATGTGACTTGGATACAGAATAAGGGATGTCCAATGCTATTGTGTTACTTAGAAGACAGTTCAACAAAGTATTGAAGAAGGTGGACTGGAAGTCGAAGTCAAATGTCAAGAACAAGTCATTTGACATCAACAAAAACCAAGACTTTGGTAGAAGGAACAAAAGTGATGACAATTCTAGCCAAGGAAGAGGAGTTCAATGTCATGAGTGTGAAGGGTTTGGACACATAAGAGCTAAGTGTCCCAATTATCTCAAGAAGCAGAAGAAAAGCTTGTCTGTGTCATGGTTAGAGGAAGAATATGAAAGTGATCCTGAAGAAGAAGTTGTCAAATAGATCATTGATTTCACATGAACTTGTGACTCTGGTGACGAATTAGATAGTGGAAAACATACTTTTGAGGAACTTGCTGCCTCTTACAAGGAGTTGTGTCTCAAAAGTGAAGAAACGTGTCAATTGGGAGAAGACCAAAAGAGAGTTATTGCTTAACTAGAGGCTAAAAAAGTGGAGCCCCTGTCCATCATCTCTGTTCTGGAGGCAGGAAAAGTAGAGCACCTCTCCACCATCTCCGATCTGAAGGGCGAAGTTCTTTTTCTCAATTCATAACTTGATAATATGACCAAGTCTGTAAGAATGCTTAACAGCAGTTCTGATGAACTTGATGAGATTATTAAGTCTGAAAATAAAGCTAGAAATGCTCAAGGGGTTGGCTATGTCAATCAATCTATGAAGAACAAAGGAAAAAAGGCCGAAGTGAAGTTTGTTCTTCCAAAGGAAGAACTGGAACAGAAGATGTCAAATAAAATGTTCCAATATCAGCATGGACAATATAAAAATCACTCAGCAAATATGACACAATGAAGGAGATGTTATTATTGTGGTAGGTTTGGTTACATAAAATCCTTTTGCTACAAGTTGTATGGCAATCCCAAACCTGTTACACAACATAAAAGAAAAAAGGATGATGTTAAATCCAATTCTAAGAGGCTTTTCAAGAATTACACTTGTGAACTCATAGTTCACATCTCTCTCAGAGCTTCTACAAGAGAGAATTGGTATTTTGATAGTGGATGTTCTAGACACATGACTGGCGTCAAGAAAATTCTTTTGAACATTGAACCATATTCCTCTAGATATGTCACCTTTGGAGATGAGTGTTGTACCCCAAAATTTTCCCTCTAATTTTCAAGACAAATTAATTCAAGATATCTCTTCATGCTCATGAAGGTCTCAAACACTCAAGACTACTCAAGGGTTGACCAGACAAACTCTCCTCCTAAGCAATTGACCTACAACTAGGGTTTTGCTTCTATCAAAGGAAATTGAGTTTCTAATGTCTCAAATGGACTTCATGGTTTCTCATATGTCTCAAGGTACCCTCATACCAAGTTTCAAGCCTCACATCACAAATCTGCTCAGTCAATTAACCAGATGATTGAAAGTCAACTGTATTGGACAAAAATTCAACTTTGACCAATTTACAATCAAACTTCAAGATTTTTGGTAAACATCAACATTTGAAGTCACATTAATCAATTGATCAAGGGTTGCTCATTATTTTTCAAGAAAACTCAAGATTCATCAAAAGTCAAAAGTTAATAAATTAGGGTTTTCTTAAGGAGAAGTCAACTGAACTTTGACCAAGCATAACTTTCACATACTTCATCAGAAATTCTTCAATCAAAGCCTATCTAGAAGGAAATTTAATTCTCTACAACTTTATCTTTATAAGCTCAAAGCCAAAAATGCTTCATTTGAGAGATATGGGCCAAAACATTACAGGTCATTTTAAATGTCAACAAAAAGACATTTTTAGTCAAATCAATTTACGTCAAGTTAAAAACTTCAAATGACAAAATGACCAACATGAAAGTTGTGGGAGACATCTTGAGGTTTCCAAAAAGTCCAAGATCACCTTCATATGACCAAAACTGAGAGAGTTATGATTTGTGCAAGTTGAACAATTTTAAGAAAATACATGAAGTTCAAATTGAGCAAACTTGAAAATTTGGACTAATGGGCCTAAGTTTTTAGGTTTAAACGTGTTCATGACCTCATATTATACCTCTAAATACGTTCTTATATTTTTGTGATTTTTATTTCTTTTATTTAAATTTTATTCATTTAAATGTGAATTAAATCAAATAAAATATAAAAACATTGGATCAAGGCGCATGGTTAATGTTTTTAATCCTATTGGAGGCCCAAAAATCTACCTTGAAGCTGAAGAAATCGTGTGTTTTTATTTGAAACAAGTTTCATTAGTTTTGGAAGATTTCAACTTATTTTTAAACAAAATCAAAGATATGATTTCATGAGATGTCCAAGCCCACCACTTGACCTAATCTTCTCTCCTATAAATACATAACACCTTCAGACATCAAAGGACATGTAGGTTGTCTCAAGAAGAACCCTAAAAATCCAATTTTTTTCAAGAACTAGGGAAAACTCAAACCCTCATTTGCAGCCTTTATTAATCAATTCCAAGCATCCCATCACACTCATGAGGTTCCCTGGAAGTCATTCCAGCCCTTACTAAAGCTTGAAGCACGCCAGAACTCTCTCCCTCGTTTGCACCAGTTTGGTAAACTTCTTGAATTTCAAACTCATAATTCATGCATTGTTGATTGATTCTATGCATATGTACCTATTTATAATAATGTTTGGACTTGTTTAGAATTATCGTTTGCAAGATTTGACGCAGGAATAAAGATCTGCCATTGTTAGGGAAACTTGAGATATTTTCTTTGAAACTCACTCTACAAGCATTTTCAGGTCAAACCAATGCCACCAATGGATTAACAAGGGCCAAATTAGGGGGATAGGGTCCCTGTTATGATTTAACTGACGTGTTTTCCAGGTTATAAAAAAACCTTCATCGGAGAAGATGACCAGAGCTAGGGTTCAGACGCTTCTCTGATCCAGTGTTTTATTATATAATGTTTGATTTGTGTTTGAATAACACAAAACCAGCGTAGCTCATATGGTTGGAGACGTTGACCTCTGACATGAGAGGCGTGGGTTCGATCCCTACGTTTTGCAAATTATTTTGTTTTTTTAGGATTTACAAATCAGGCTTATTATATGTTGATTCATTCCTATTCCATAACACAAACAACATCATGACATAGTGGATAGAAGGACAGACCTGTGACCTCAAGGGCGTGGATTCAACTCCCACCCCATGCATATCTGTTTTCCTTATTTTCTAACCCTATTTTCATTCCATTTTCTTAATTAATTAACCTATTTTCTAAATTAACCATTAACAAACCTTAAACCTTTTTTAAAACCATAACAAATTAGGATTAAGTTTTTTTTAGTTAGTAATTAAAATTTTGACATTTTTTTATTAATTAAGTTAATTAGCCTTTTCTTAATATTAAAATTAATTAGAATAGTTAGGTTTTTATTAATTATTAACTTAAATTATTTTCTATAAAAACACAAAAACACAAAACATTTTTTCTAACATCTTTTTCTTATTTCTTTTTTTGCTATTTAAATTCATAGAAAAACTGTATAGGTCACACTCCCCGATTTAAAAGCGTAGATTTACTTTCTCGTATATTTTTCTATTATGTAACTGCTCACAAGATGTAATAGCTTAGGTTTAATTTTTTGCACTTTACATTCCACACTTTACTTTCCTGTACATATTTGACTGTTAGTAATTAGGGTTTGTATGGCAAGATTAAAAGCAAACATAGAAAACCTAATTTTTAAGATAATATAACTGAATTAACACAATCTTCACACTTGCACCTCTAAGGTAACCTTTCTTGTTGCCTTATGAACATTGGCATGTCCCTCGAAAGTGGGGATACTTTAGCAAAAGACCCTCGATTCAACAATATCATCATGGTCCCTTTCGAATAAAGATCATAGTCCCTCGATGACCCTCCGAGTTACCTACAAAATGATCTAGTACCTTCGATGACCCCACGAGTAAAATAATGATTGTCCCTTTGATACAATTTCTAAAGTATCCTTACATGTTGCCTTCTATGACCATACGATGACCCTACGTCTGTCCATTCACATCCAATAGATATGATTACCTACCAACTAATGGTATGGATAATACTATCTCCAAAGGAGAAGGAAAATAACAAGAAAGACCTTAGTGGGTAGGACTCTTGAATGCTTGCTCACAATCTTTTTTACAAACAAATACATTTTCACACTACACTTTTAAACAAATATTTTCATAAACACTTTGTATACATTCTTGAGGACTGATACAAGAATTATTACAAAGTCTGCCTTACATTGGCATTTCAAAATATTTTCAAACAAATCACACACACACAAAGCAAATTTTTTTAAAAGTGAGCTAAGAAATTAAGAACCCGTAGATAACTACGGATGAAAAGGGTGCTAACACCTTCCCTTTTCATAACTTACCCCCCGAACTCAAAATCTATCAAAGGTCTTTCCTGTTCTTTTTACTTTTCCTAAATATTGGATAAAAGAAATATCGGTGACGACTCTTGCTAACCGCAACATTTACGATAAACCAAAAAAGTCAGTTCTCCCATCGTATTACAGAACTGACGACTCTGCTGGGGACTTAATTAAAAAAGAGGGGTTACCTTAGAGTTTAGATCACTTTTACTTGCTTTAATTGTTTGAATTTTTTAATTTAAATTTAAGGGCTTGTTTGGGTGTTGCTTGTGTGAACGATCCTACACCTGGATCTAGTGATTCCTTAGGTAAGTAGCAATAGATCATAAAGACTGTACCACGTATACCAATATCGTTAACATGAAAGCTACAATTAGTGTGACACTTTGATTTGTACTGATGTTCCTTGAGTCAGTCGAGGATATCATTAGGCTTCCGCATGGTGTCGTTAACACTAACTTACTCTTAGGACCATAATTTACCCATCTTGGCCATTAGAAAGTAGCAAGGCAACCGAATTTGGTGCAGTATGAAGTTGGTTGATACTTGAGGCTACGCTCATTGAGATTCGACTTTCGGGATGTTTTGGTGGCAAGCTGGTTTCCGTGCTAAAATAAAGCATGCGAGAAGATCTGTGATATGAGATTCTTAGAACAAAGTTACTATTTTAGGACATGTTGAGCAAACCTAACTTTAGAGGGGAAAGGGTATTTACCTATGAACTTCATGCAAGCCTTTAAACCTAAGGCTCTTGTATGACTTGTTTGTGTTTACTACTTATTTAACATGAACATAATATCATATCATCATAACATAACATTTACACTAACCATTTCAAGACCTAAGGATTTATCGTTGTTCCTTGTTGCAGGTTATGGCCTCCACTCGTAGAAATACTATCTGAATCAACTTTGTAAGGGTACCTTCCAAGCTTAAGGAGTTAGTCTCAAAGGTTCCTGAAAACACTCAATTCACCAAGAGGCATGGTTATCTACTAAATTTGGTCACCTCAGGTTTTGAAGAAGATATGATGAGTGTTTTGTTCCAGTTCTTTGACCCTAAGCATCACTATTTTACATTCCCAGATTATCAATTAGTACCCACAATGGAAGAATTTTATAAGCTACTTTGAGTACCTATTCTTGATCAGACACCCTTCACCGGTTTAGAGAAAGTTCCAAAGCCTGAAGTTATTGCAGCAGTCTTACATCTAAAATGGTCAGACATTGTGTCTAATTGGGAAACAAGAAGTGGAGTTAAAGGTCTTCTTGCTAAATTTCTGATAGGGAAGGCTCCGTTGTTCCTAGATGCTATGAGTTTTCATGATTTTGAGGAGATCTTGGCTCTGTTGGTCTATGGTTTGGTAATATTCCCTAATCCAGACCAACTTGTAGATGTGGGCGCCATCAAAATATTTCTTACTCATAACCCTGTGCCTACTTTGCTTGGAGATATTTTTCACTCTCTTCACACTCGTACTATGAGAGAGCAAAGGACTCTCATGTGTTGCACACCTTTACTATCCAGGTTGTTTATTTCTTCCCTTCCTCGATCAGTGATGAAGAGTGAACAAGGTTGGAAGTGTTCTTGAAGGATGATGTCACTCTATCATTCAGATATCTATTGGTGTTCCCGATCTCAAGAGGACATCACTATTATTGACCTCTGTGAGGAATTCCATAATGTTCCACTCCTTGGTATAAGGGTAGGTATTACTTACAACCCTTCTCTAGCTCTACGTCAATTTGGTTATGCTCGAAGAAATGATCCTCATGATTTGCTTATCCCGGGTATGGTATTCGATTAGGAGAATGATCCTAAAGATTACCATCAAAGGTTTATACGTGCATGGGGCATTATGAATAAGATTGACAGCAAGACTTTGGAACATAAAAACTTCATCCCTTTGGAACCCTACCTCAAATGGGTGCGACCTCGTGCTCAAAATCTTATAATGCCATTTCCTGCTGTCTTGCTAGTAATTGTGGAGCCTGTTGTTGAAGGAGATATTCCTCATACCATTTTCATCCAGATATGCCTACTGAACTTGAAGAGCTACAGAAGTCTTGGATTCAACTGATAGAAGAAAGTGACATCTTTGAGACTCTGTTTGATACTAGTGAGAAGAAAGTGTTGGAGCTAACAAAATGACTTCACGAAGAGCAGAGCCTTAATGCATATGTCAACATAAAGAGGAAGCGTCCATTGGAGGCTTGAGTCTTAGGAGTTCAAATTTGTTTCCTTGTAACCCTTTTTATTTTTATCTGAAATTACTAATAAGAATATTTGTTTCTGTTCCCTTTTGATAAACAAATTTAAATCTCCCAAGGTCCTTGAAAATATTACATATGCATCTACATGCCATACATATCATTGCATAACAGGTTTCCAAGACAAGTTTCTCATCTTCTTGTTGTTTATTTCAGCAAAAATGGCTCTCGAACAGACAA
This sequence comes from Vicia faba, assembly GCA_948472305.1. NCBI lineage: Eukaryota > Viridiplantae > Streptophyta > Magnoliopsida > Fabales > Fabaceae > Vicia > Vicia faba. The sequence continues at coordinate 1,647,216,072 of OX451737.1, read as the reverse complement.
TCAAAGAACTCCAGGATCAGAACGCTCATTTCCAAGAGATATTCCTAAATTTAGCCAAGGGGCAAGAAGAACTGAAGGCGCTCATCAATGAGAAAAAGAAGAAGACAAATAAACCAATCGACATCCTTAACACAAGGAGAAAGTTCAGAGGCCCAGTCAAGCGAGCTCAAGATCTTGATATCCCATTGGATGAAGACAACGAACATGATGAAGATGGTAAAAGTGTTAAAACTAAAAAAAAGCAATCATGGTTCTGACAAATATTCTAATGAAGAGGAAGAGGATTATTTGGATGAAGAATATCCCCTGCTGGTGAGAAGTATAACCTGTTAGAAAAGCATATGTAAGCTATGGAGATCCAGAAGGTGCCTGGATTGAACTTTGAAGAATTGGGTTTAGTCTCAGGAGTCGTCATTCCTCCTAAGTTCAAATTTCCTACCTTTTCTAAGTATGATGGTGTTTCTTGCCTGAAGCTGCATTTGAGATCATATGTTCAGAAAATTCAACCACACACTGCTGAAAAGAAATTGTGGTTGAATTTCTTTCAAGAAAGCCTGTCTGGAACACATTTGGAATGGTATTATCCACTCGAAGGTACCAATATCCATACCTGAGAAGATTTGGCTGCAACTTTCTATAGACAATATCAGTATAATTCTGATATGCCACCAATTCACATGCAACTATAGAGTATGTCCATGGGTTCTGAGGAAGGCTTTAAAGGGTATGCACATAAATGGAGAGATCTTGCAGTAAGAGTAAAACCTCCTGTGGCCGATAGGGATTTGGTTGACATGTTCATGAGTACGCTAACAAGTCCTTTCTATAATCACCTACTTAGAAGTTCTTCAGCCAGTTTCACTGAATTGGTATTGATAGGGGAACATGTTGAGAATGGAATCAGAAGTGGTAAAATTTAGGTGGCTACATCTTCGAATACTGCGAAGAAGTCATACAATAGTAAAAGAGAATCCAATACTGTGTACGACCAGAAGGGGGGTAATAAGAGTGACCGCAACCAATCTGTGCGGGCAATTCTGATCTCTAATCCCACACCAACACAATATCAACAACAAGGCAATCAGTGTAGGCAGGAGGCACCTAGGAGACAGTTCACCAAAATCAACATGCCGTTGTCTCAAGCATTGCAACACATGTTGAAGGCGGAGCTAATTACATTGAAGGATCCTCCTCAGAATACCAATATTTCCACTCCCCGTTACAGTCCCAATGCAAGGTGTGCGTATCACTCCAACAGTCGTGGACATGACACTAACAACTGTTGGGAATTGAAAAATAAGATTCAAGATATGATTGGATCTAAGGAGATTAAATTTGATCCTCCTGAGACTCCTAATGTGATTATTGCACCTATGGCTAATCATGAAAAAGGCGTTAATGATATCGATGATGTTTCTTATGTTTCTGCTGTGAGTGATTTGACTACTCCTCTGATGATTGTTAAGAAGAAACTTTTGGCAGCCAATTTATTTTCGGGTTGCATTGAAAACTTATAATATTGTGCATCGCAATCCAATGGTTCTGTAATGCTGAAAGAAGGTATTCAATGTTTGATGGATGACCTTGTAATTCTATTTGAGAAGAATCCTTCTGTGGAGAGCTTATGTAAAAGTATGTCTCAAGGCCTGAAGCTTGAGGACGTGTCAGTGATTACAATTTCCAGTACTCCTGTAAGGATCACTTCTAAGGGTCTTGTGAAGATTATTGGCGAGCCTATGGTTTCTCCTCTCATCATTATCGCACCTGGGCCAATTCAATATTCCTCTGACAAATCTATCCTTGGAATTATAGAGCTGATGTCTAGTACCATGGCGTCAAGCAAGAACCATTGGCTGGCGAAGATGAAAATACTGAAGTTATTGATCCCAATATTGACAATATTGTTGGGACTAGTAAGGTTACCAGAAGTGGAAGGGTATTTTTCTCCAGAGATATCTCTAAAGGATGATACTACACCAATTCGTATCACTACTACTGAATCAACTACAGAGACTCGAGGCAAAGAATAGGTGACTGAGCCTGCCCAGACTGAGGTACCGAAAAAGGTTACTGTTGAAGATACCTTAAAGCAAGAGATGGAGGAGGTAATGAAAATTATCCGAAAGAGTGACTATAAGATTGTTGAACAGTTGGGGCAGACCCCCTCCAAAATATCTATGCTATCTTTGTTGTTGTACTCTAAAGCCCATGCTCAGGCTTTGGTAAAATTTCTGAAATATGCTCATGTACCGGAGGAAATCTCTGTTGATCAGTTCAAAAATTGTGTTGCTAGCCTGACAACTGATAATGGGTTAGGTTTTTATGACGCTGATTTAACTCCCACAGGAAGGAACCATAATAAGGACCTGCATGTCTCTATTGAATGTAGGGGCACATGTTCCTCATTGAATGTATTGCCAAAAGCTGTTTTAGACAAACTTGACTATGAAGGGGTTATGCTAAAACCCAATGAAGTTATGGTAAGAGCTTTTGATGGTTAAAAGAGAATGGTGCATGGAGAGGTTGATCTTATAATCAAAGTGGGTTCCCAGGTCTTTGGATCTACTTTCTAGTCAGGAATAAATTCTATTTTCTGTTTTCTTGCTTTCATGTTTTTGGTTATGTAATTTGAACAATAACTTTAAGCCTTGTGCCTTACCCGGGGCACAATGGTCCATTTATTACGGTTGTCATTTTTCATCCACATATTTTCATTTAATAAATCATTGGACGTTTGCATTCAAATTTTGCGTTCTTTGTCTTTCTTTTACTTTATTGCTTTCAAAATAACTATGTATTCTTACACACACCCACATAACAAATTGCAGATCCACATCCACCTTGGGTCCCATTGATAACAATTCTGCTATTTCCAATTATGACTTCAAAAATCCGATTTACCAAGCCGAGGATGAAGGTGAGGAATATTTTGAAGTACCTGGAGAGCTTGCTAGACTGTTAGAGCAGGAGGAAAGAGCCGTACAACCGCATGAAGAGTCAGTCGAGGTTGTGAACTTGGGTACTGAAGAGAAAAAGAAAGAAATCAAGATAGGTGCTGACCTAGAAGGCAGTGTCAAAAAGAGATTAATCCAGATGTTACGTGACTATGTTGAGATCTTTGCTTGGTCTTTTGAAGACATGCCAGGGATTGATACTAACATTGTAGTTCATCGTCTACTGATGAAGGAAGGTTGCCCTCCTATAAAGCAGAAGGTTTTCCATATGCATTCCGAGATGTCTGAAAAGATCAAAGCTGATGTCATGAAGCAGTTCAATGCAAGTTTCTTAGATATTACGTCCTATCCTTAATGGGTTGCAAATGTGGTGCCGGTAGCTTAGAAGGACGATAAGGTGCGTTTGTGTGTAGACTATAGGGATTTGAATAGGGCAAGCCCCAAAGATTACTTTCTGCTTCCACATATTGATGCTCTGGTTGACAACACTGCTCAACACAAAGTATTTTCCTTCATGGATGGTTTCTCTGGTTATAATCAAATCAAGATGGCACCTGAAGACATGGAGAAGACTACTTTTGTCACACAATGGGGCACTTTCTTTTACAAAGTTATGCCTTTTGGTTTGAAGAACTCCGGTACAACATATCAACGTGCTATGATAGCCAGGTCTCAGACTGAAGAAGAAAATCTCAACCACCTGCGCAAGCTGTTTGAGAGATTGAAGAAATACAAGTTGAGGTTGAATCCAAACAAGTGTACCTTTGGGGTAAGATCCGGTAAACTCCTAAGTTTCATCGCTAGTGGTAAAGGTATTGAAGTTGATCCTTCCAAGGTTAAAGCCATTCAAGAAATGCCAACTCCCCGTACTGAGAAGGAAGTCAGAGGTTTCTTAGGATGATTGAACTACATTTCCAGATTTATTTCCCATTTGACGGCTACTTGTGAGCCAATCTTCAAGTTACTAAAGAAAGATCAAGTAGCAAAGTGGAATGATGATTTTCAGATAGTCTTAGACAAAATCAAGGAGTACCTCCAAGAACCTCCAATTCTGATGCCACCAGTTGAAGGAAAACCTCTGATCACGTACTTGATAGTATTAGAGAATTCAATGGGGGGTGTATATTGGGGAAACATGACGAGTCTGGTCGAAAAGAGCATGCAATATACTACCTTAGCAAAAAGTTTACCGGCTGTGGAACAAGATACTCATTGCTCGAGAAAACTTGTTGCGCTTTGGCATAGGCTGCTCGCCTACTAAGACAATACATGTTGACTCATACTACTTTGTTGATCTCTAATATGGATCCAATAAAATACATATTCGAGAAACCCACTCTCTCCAGAAGAATAGCAAGATGGAAAATGGTCTTGACAGAATACGATATTCAATACACTACTCAGAAGGTAATCAAAGGAAGTGTACTGGTAGATCATTTGGCTCATCAAGCTGTAGATGACTATCAATATATGAATTTTGAGTTTCCAGATGAGATTATCATGTTAGTTACTGATTATGAAGAACCTTGACTATGAAGGATCTGAACCGGGATCCCAATGAACTATGGTTTTTGTAGGAGCTTCCAACGTGCTTGGTAATGGAATGGGTGTTGTGATTGTGTCTCCCAAGGGTTTCCATACGCCCTTCATCGCCAGATTGTGTTTTGACTGTACCAACAATATGGCCGAGTACGAAGCATGCATCATGGGTATCAAAGCTGCCATCGATATGAGAATTAAATTCTTAAATGTATATGGGGACCCATCCCTAGTGATCAGTCAGATTAAGGTAGAATGGTACATGAATCATCCAAATCTCATTCCTTATCAAGAGCATGTATTTACATTAATTTCGTACTTTAAAGAAATCACTTTTGAACACATTCCACGAGAAGAGAATCAATTGGAAGACGCGCTAGCTACCATGTCATCTATGTTCAAAGTCAGATGGGATAATGAAGCTCCTCGAATTACTATTGAGAGACTAGACAAACTGACACATTGCTATGAAGTTGGTACTGATGGAGTAGAGGAAAAACCTTGGTATCACGAAGTAAAAGATACCTCAAAACTCAAGAGTATCCTGAAGGAGCATCTATCAATGCTAAGAATTTCTAAGGAGGTTCTTTACCAAGTTCTTTATGAGTAAAGGAATCTTGTACAAGCACAACCACAATCCGACTTTGCTTCATTGTGTAGACAAGAAGAAAGATGAGAAAATTATGGAAGATATGCATGAAGGTGTCTTTGGTACTCACTCCAGTGGATATACAATGGATAAGAAGATTCTGAGAGCAGGTTATTATTGGTCTACCATGGAAACCGATTGCCATCATCATTATAGAACTTGCCACAAATGCCAAATTTATGCTGACAAAGTACACGTGCCTCCGGTTCCTTTGAATGTCTTGACTCCTCCTTGGCCGTTTGCATTGTGGGGGCACTGATATGATTGGAGAGATTAAGCCTACTACTTCCAATGGGCATCGTTTCATCCTTGTCGCTATTGATCACTTCACGAAGTAGGTAGAAGTAGTCTCGTTTGCTTTCGTTGCCAAGAATGTTGTGGCTCGATTCATTAAGTATAACCTTATCCGTCGGTATGGCGTCCCTAAAAGGATCATCACAGACAATGGTATCAATCTTAACAATACTATAATCACAGAACTCTACATGCAGTTCAATATTAAGCATTACAATTCTTCTCCGTACCTAACAAAGATGAATGACACAGTGGAAGCCACCAACAAGAATATCAAGAAGATCTTGTATTCGATGACAATAGCATGCAAAGATTGATATGAGATTCTACCATTTTCTCTTCATGGTTACCATACTTCAGTACATACATCAACTGGGGTGACCCAGTTCTCTCTCGTCTATGGTATGGAGACTGTCTTACCTGTTGAAGTCCAGATTCCTCCCCTAAGGATTATGAAAGACGCAGATTTGGATGAAGACCAATGGATTCAGGCTCGAATTGACCAAATAAATTTGATTGATGAAAAAAGGCTTGCAGCTGTTTGTCATTGTCAGATATATCAGAAACACATGATCAAGGCTTTTAACAAGAAAGTCAAACATCAGGTGTACCAAGCTGGTGATTTGGTAATAAAGCGTGTAATACGGTGGGAGAACTGATTTGGGTGTTTTGCGTTTGATCACAATTGTTTCAAATAGAAAGAGTCGCCACCGACTTTTCTTTTATCCAATAAGGTAATGGTGAAAAGAACAGGAAATACCTTTGTGATTATTTTCTTGAGTTCGAGGGCTAGGTTATGAAAAGGGATCTTAGTTATCTATGTGCTTGTGGTGTGGGTTTTGAAAGTATTTTGAAAAGTGTCTTTGTAATGGTTCTCGTTTCTATAAGAACGCGTACAAAAAGATTTGTCTTTTTAAAAATGTTTCAAATGAAAGTGTTGGTGTATAAAATGTGTTTGTTGTGAGCAAGCGAGCAACTAAGAGAATCCTACCTACTCAAAAGTCTATATTCTTTTCCTCCTCCTTTAGATGTTACTATCTTACCATTGATTTGGTAAGAAGCCCCATCATTGGATGTGAAGGGACGGGCGTGGGATGTTTGTATAGTCATAGAAGGCAACCTATGGGACGTGTGATACGGTAGGAGAACTGACTTGGGTGTTTTGTGTTTGATCGCAAATGTTGCAGTTAGCAAGAGTCGCCGCCGACTTTTCTTTTATCCAAAAGGAAAGGTGAAAAAGCACAGGAAAGACCTTTGGGATTATTTCTTGAGTTCGGGGGGTAGATTATGAAAAGGGAAGGTATTAGCACCCTTTTCATCCATGGTTTTCCATTGGCTCTTAGTTACTTGCTAGATCACTTGATTTTTGTTTGAAATTGTGCTTTGTGGGGTTTTTGAAAGTATTTTGTAAAGAGGCCATTGTTTAGGCAAACTTTGTAATAATTCTCGTTCGTAAGAATGTATACAAAGATGTTGATCTTTTGAAAATGTTTTCAAGTTTTGAAAGATGTTTTGAAAGTGTAGGTGTTTGTTTTGAAAAGTATCAAGGATGTTTTGTTTTGAAATTGAGAAAGTAATTATGAGCATTCTACCCACTCAAAAGTCTTTTATATTCATTTCCTTTTTCCTTTGACATTGTTATCTTACCACTGATTTGGTAAGTAACCCTATCTTTGGATGTAAACGGGACGGGCGTAGGTCATTGTATAACCGTGATTAACAATGTTGCAAGGTATCTTAGCATTCTCTTTTAGGGACTAAGATCATTTGAGAGGCAACATAGATAGCGTCATCGAGGGACTATGATCTTATACTTTGCTTGTGTTTGCTAAGATACCTCACATGTGTAACATGTCCATTTTGTAAGGCAACCAAGTGGATTTTACCCTAAGGGTGATTGTGTGCAAGTGTATTGTTTTTCATGCTTGATTTTGTCTTTGATTAGGGTTTTCTAATTGATTGGTTTTAGTCTTTCCATACAAACCCTAATTACTAGCATTTGGATATAAAGCGATAAATTGCGGAATTTAAAATTACTACGCTATTACAATACTTGTGGGAGGGGGGGGGGGGGGGGGGGGATGTACAAATTACAAATGGGGATTGCAAGAAAATAAAGCCTAATCATCTATTACAACCATATTGAATTTATACAAGGATTGAATAAGTAATGTACAAAAATGAATAAATATACAAAAAATGTAAAATGTAAAGTAAATGGAGGTTTTTTGATTTTTTAGGAAAAAGGGATTTTGTTTTAACCTAATTAATTAAAATTAAAATAATTAATTAAATTAGTAAAAAGTAAAACCTAAATTTACTAGGAAAATAATTCAAATAAAATCCTAATCTATTAATTGATTAAAAAATAAATTAAGTTCATGAGAAGAATATTTTTGGTATTTTTATCTTAAAAATATTTATAGTATTATAAAATATTTTTGGTATTTTTATATTTAAAAATAATATATCTATATGGTGTAAAAGAAAATAACTAAAACCCTAGTTTTTCTTAAATTTACAAAACAATTAGTAAAGTAAATAAAGTATGATTAAATAAAATAAATTTTTTGTGTAAAAAAATAAATAAACTAAGTCAAAATATAAATCCAATGTTTTTGTATTTTTTTGATTTTTTTTAATATTAGATAAAATAATTTAAGAAAAATAAATAAATTAAAATGAGAAAAGAAAATAAAATGGGCCAGGGGTTGTGTAAGTGAAACAGGGGGTGAGAAGTAAGAAAAAAACACAAGGCCCAAGGGAGGCCCAACGCTGCCAAAAAGAAAAGTCAGAAAATGTGAAAAAATATGAAAAATCCAAAAGGGTACCACTGGGGCTCGAACCCAGGTCCCTCTAGTCACAGGTGCACGCTTCTACTACCGGGGTGGCTATACATCCGTTTATATAATCAAAACAATAAATATATAATAGTAAACAAGTCCATGGCGTGAACTTCATCTTCAACCTCACGCCCAGCCAGAGCCTCTATAATTTGTTCAAATCTCAACAAAAATGAAAACTGTAAACAGGAAACTTGTAGCAAATTTCCACACGATTTCAGAAATGCAAAGCAATAAAATTATAGATCAAAGATAAGCATGAATTTTAATTGCCCTAATCTGAACCCTAAAAATCTGAGAAACTTCAATCTTAAAATTATCTAAGCTCAAACAAAATTAGTGAAAACTATGGACATGGTTAGCTTTAGGGCAATGATATCTACATTTTTCATTCACAAAAAAACCATTAATGATGCCTGTATGAAAAGTTCCAAAGTCAGAAAACTTACCTTGCAAGAGGGTATCAGGTTTTGAGTTTGAGTAACTTTCAGGGAGTTCCAATGATTGGATTAGCTTCCTCAAGTTCCCAGGAAGCTAATGGGATTCTTAGCTTGAGCTGAAAGTGCCTGAGGATTTCTGGAGAAGTCAAGGTGCAAGGTGCTGTTTATGAAAATGGTGGATGATGATGGAGGTGTAACAGTGGTGCTGCAGGTGTCGGGATTGTTTGTATATGTTTCTTAGAAGCTTTTGAAAGTAAAAGGCCAAGAAACGCACGAGTAAATTTGGAGATTGGATTCAAAACTCAGAAATGACAAGTTTTGAAGTGTTTTTGGTGATTCTGTGTTCTTGGTGTTTTCAGGGCTTAAGCATGCGTGGGATTTGTGGAAAATGGCTTGTGTATGTATAAGCAAAGAGGTTTGAGTGCTTTTGAAAGTCAGAAGTACAAGTTACAAGCTATTTTCTATGTTACTTGATTTTCAAGAAAAGTGGGAAAACAAGTTTCAAGGGGAAGTACAAGCATGGGCTGAGTGATTGTAAGTGTCTAACAAGTTTCTCTTGTGTTATAAGACATGTATGATCAGAAAAGAACAAGTGCAAAGCTCAAGAACAAGTTTTGTGCAAAAAGTCACTTTATCAAAATGGCATTGTGCACTTTCTTCCCAAAATGGATATAAAGCATGACCTTGCATTGAATGCTTGAAATGAGACCTCTAACAACTGTGCAAGCAATTAACTATGGAGTTCCTAACAACTTTGAGGCCTGTAAAGTAGAGGTTATGCAGCATAAGTTTGAATTTTGAATTTGTTCATCACAAAATGACTTGTAATTTAAGTGATAAAACCCTAACTTCATCTCTTCGATTCTCCCTATTCAAAAATGATCTCATAGAGTTCATGGGCATTTTGGAAAGCTTGTAATGAGATCTGCAACCCATCTTTGAATCACTATTGAAGATTCCCCTTGGAAATATATGAAAAAGTGCCATGAAGTTGGTTCAAAATCCTGACCAAGTTTGGGCAAAAATTTCACTAAGTGTTTTGTTTCATGACCATGTGTTCTTAAAATTGTAACTTGAGATCCAAGAACTTTTGGAATGAGTTGTGTAAAGCAAAGTTTTAGATTTCATGGAAATATACAACTTTCATGTTGGAAGTTTCTTTTGAATCATCTTGCATCATGGTGAAAATTTTGTTCAAAATTGTGAAAAAATAAGAAATTTCCAACACTTAGAAAAATTTCTAAGTTTAGAAATTTTAACTTTTCATAAATGAAATCTTGAATTTTTTATTTCTTTATGAATATGTTTCATATTTTGACATGCTTTGATGAATTGTGATCTTTGACATTTAATTTTGACCAAAAAGTCAAAGTTTGACTTTTCAGTATACAGTTGACTGAAAATTCATCTGTCAATCCATTGGACTTGAGAAATGTTTTGAGCCATGTCAATAGGTAAAAATGATGAAATTGGACCCTTGAGATCATGTTTTAAACCAATTTATCTTTTGCTAGGTCAAAAATCAGAAATTGCCCTTTCCCAGTCAAAACCCTAATTTTGACCATTTTGCCTTTTTGGAGATTTGATCAAATTTCTTGAGGAATTATGGTCCAAACTTGATCAAATGATACATATGAGTTTAAAATTTTGACGGGAATAAATAATTATGAATTTTGACTGTAAATTGGCCATAGTTAACTTTTCCCCCAATATAACCGATTTTTAGGTCAACTGCCCAATTGACTGAGCAAAAGTGTGATTCAAAGCTTGAAACTTGACATGAGTAATATTGAGGGTCCATAATGATCCATGAAAGTCATATGGGGCATTGGAAGTTCAAATATCCTTGTGCAATCTCAAACCCTAATTTTGGTCCTTAGTGCTTAAGGAGGTGTCTTAAGCTGATCAACCCTAGTGTAGTCTTGAACCAAAGGAGATCTTGTGAGCAAATTCTTGATAAGTGAGAGGGAAAATTTTGGGGTACAATAGAAAGGTTTAGGAATTTTTGTTTGGGGACTAGATCGTTTACCGAAGACAACATTGAGGGTCATCGAGGGACTGCGAATTTTTATCGAGGGTCTTTGCTAAAACGCCCATATTCGAGGGACATGACTATTTTTCTGAGGCAACAAGTGAGATTACCCTAGGGGTGCATGTGTGTGAACAATGTGTTTAATTTGCATACATTTAGTGTTTGATTAAGGTGATCTACTTGTTGATTTTTATCTTGCATATATCCTAGTTACTAACATTTATACAAAAGTAATAAAAAATACATAAAATAAATCCTACACTATTACAACCATATTGAGGAGAAAGAAAATGTAAATACAAAAACAAAAATAAAATAAAGAAAATGAGCTTTTCGATCTAGGCAGAGACACCCTTCGATTCTGCCCTTCTCGGCCTCCTTCGATTTGGGCCTAGAATCAGTAAGGTCATGTCTTTCGATTTCACCCCTTTCTTGTTTCTTTCAAATGGAACCAGGAAGACAGTGTGGCCATCTTTCTGGCTGCTTCTTTCGTTTGAGGCCTGGAGTCAACGTGAGGTACACTCTTCGCCTTAAGCTTCTTGCTGCCTTGTTTGACTGCAGGAATGTTAGGCCCTCAGATTGAGATTCGAAAGGCTTGAGTATTTAGCCAAACGAAGCATATAGGGAACCTGCTTTGAACTTTTAAACATGTAACATTCAAGTGTGGTGATACGGTGGGATAACTGACTTGGGTGTTTTGTGTTTGATCGCAAATGTTGCAGTTAGCAAGAGTCGCCGCCGACTTTTCTTTTATCCAAAAGGAAAGGTGGAAAAGCACAGGAAAGACCTTTGAGATTATTTCTTAAGTTTGGGGGGTAGATTATGAAAAGGGAAGCTATTAGCACCCTTTTCATCCATGGTTTTCCATGGGTTCTTAGTTACTTGTTAGATCACTTGCTTTTGTTTGAAATTGTGCTTTTTGTGGTTTTTGAAAGTATTTTGTAAAAAGGACATTGTTTAGGCAAACTTTGTAATGTTTCTCGTTCGTAAGAATGTATACAAAGTGTTTGATCTTTTGAAAATGTTTTCAAGTTTGTAAGATGTTTGAAAGTGTAGGTGTTTGTTTTAAAAATACCAAGGATGTTTTGTTTGAAATTGAGCAAGTAATTAGGAGCATTCTACCTACTCAAAAGTCTTTCATGTTCATTTCCTTTTTCCTTTGACATTGTTATCTTACCATTGATTTGGTAAGTAACCCTATCTTTGGATGTAAACGGGACGGGCATGGGTCATCGTATAACCATGATTAGCAATGTTGCAAGGTATCTTAGCATTCTATTTTAGGGACTAAGATTATTTGAAAGGCAACTTAGATAGCGTCATCGTGGGACTATGATCTTGTATTTTTGTTTGTTTTTGCTAAGATACCTCACATGCGTAATATGGCCATTTTGTAAGGCAACAAAGTGGATTTATCCTAGGGGTGCTTGTGTGCAAGTGTATTGTTTTCATGCTTGGTTTTGTCTTTGATTAGGGTTTTCTAGTTTGATTGGTTTTAGTCTTTCCATACAAACCCTAATTACTAGCATTTGTATATAAAGCGATAAATTGCGGAATTTAAAGTTACTATGCTATTACAATACTTTTGGGAGGGGTGTACAAATTATAAATGGGGATTGCAAGAAAATAAACCTAATTAATCTATTACAACCATATTGAATTGGTACAAGAAATTAAATGAATATAATGTACAAAATGAATAAATGTACAAAAATCTAAATGTGAAGGAAATGGATATTTGTTTGATTTTTTTAGAGAAAAGGGGTTTTGATTTTAACCTAATTAACTAAAGGGAAAATAATTAATTAAAAGTAAAACCTTAATTTACTAGGAAAAGAAATTAAATAAAACCCTAATATATTAATTGATTAAAAAAAGAATATTAAATTTATAGGAAAAGTATTTTTTTGGTATTTTTGTCTTAAAAATAATTTATAGTAATATAAAATATTTTTAGTCTTTTTATATTTTTAAATAATATATTTAAATGGTGTAAAAGAAAATAACTAAAACCCTAGTTTTTATTAAATTTACAAAACAATTAGTGAAAGAAATAAAGTATGATTAAATGAAAATAATTTTTTTATGAGAAAAATAAATAAACTAAGTCAAAATATAAATCTAATATTTTTATGTGTTTTTTATGATTTTTTTAATATTAGATAAAATATTTAATAAAATAAAAAAATAAAAAAAAAGAAATAAAAATGGGCCAGGGGCTGCGTAAGTGAAACATGGGTTTAGCGGTAAGAAAAAAAGTAAAAAGCCCAAAGGAGGCACAAGCGCCTTGTCCAAAAAGTCATAATGCAAAGAAAATGTAAAAAAAAAATCCAAAAGGGTACCACTGGGGCTAGAACCCAGGTCCCTCATGTCACAAGCGCGCGCTTCTACCACTGGGGTGGCTATACATCCGTTTATATAATCAAAAAAATAAATACATGATAGTAAACAAGTCCATGGCGTGAACTTCATCTTCAACCTCACGGCCAGCCTGAACCTCTGTAACTTGTTAAAATCTCAACAAAAATGAAAACTGTAAACATGAAACTTGTAGCAAATTTCCTCACGATTTCAGAAATGCAAAGCAAGAACATTATAGATTAAAGACAAGCATGGATTTTAATGGCCCTAATCTAAACCCTAAAAATCTCAGAAACTTCAATCTTAAAATTCTCTAAGCTCAAGCAAAATTAATGGAAACTATGGACATGGTTAGCTTTAGGGCAATGATATCTACATGTTTCATTCACAAATAAATCATTGATGATGTTTGTATGAAAAGTTCCAAAGTTAGAAAACTTACCTTGCAAGAGGGTATCGGGTTTGGAGTTTGAGTAGCTTTCAGTGAGTTCCAATGATTGGATTAGCTTCCTCAAGTTCCCAAGAAGCTAATGGGATGCTTAGCTTGAGCTGAAAGTACCCGAGGAGTTATGGAGAAGTCCAAGTGCAAAGCTCTATTTTTGAAAATAGAGGATGGTGTTAATGGTGTTACAGGGTGTGTGATGAGTTTTAAATGATGTTTAGAAACTTTAGGAACCAAAAGGCTTAAAAACACACGAGGGAGATGTGAGTTCCAAACTTTTGGTCAGGTTAGGCAACAATGGAGGTATGTGATGCAGTTCTAAGCTCTTGGTGTTTTTAGGGGTCAAGCATTCATGGGATTTGTGGCAAATGGTTAATGTATCTGTAAGCAAAAGGTCTTGAGTGGATTTCAAAGTCAAAAGTACCAGTTTCAAGCTAATTGTTAGGTTACTTGATTTTCAAGAAAAATGGGAAAACAAGTTTCAATGTGAAGTACAAGCATGGGCTGGGTGATTGTAAGTGTCTAAACCATTTCTCTCGTGTTATGAGACATATATGATCAGAAGAGAACAAGTGCAAGGCTCAAGAACAGGTTTTGTGCAAAAAGTCATTTTATCAAAATGGCATTGTGCACTTTCTTCCCAAAATGGATATAAAGCATGGCCTTCCATTGAATGTGTGAAATGAGACCTCTAACAGCTGTGAAAGAAATTAATTATGGAGTTCCTAACAAGTTTGAGGCCTGCAAAGTAGAGGTTATGCAGCATAACTTTGAATTTTGAATTTGTTCATCACAAAATGACTTGTAATTCAAGTGATAAAACCCTAACTTCATCTCTTCGATTCTCCCTACTCAAAAATGATCTCAAGGAGTTCTTGGAAATTTTGGAAAGCTTGAAATGTGCTCTACAACCCATATTTGAACTACTTTTGATGATTCCACTATGACCTATATGAAAAAGTGCCATGAAGTCGGGTCAAAATCCTGACCAAATTAGGGCAAAATTTCACTAAGTGTTTTGTTTCATGACCACGTGTTCTTAAAATTATAACTTGAGATCCAAGCACTTTTAGACGGAGTTGTGTAAAGAAAAGTTTTAGATTTCATGGATATCTACAACTTTCATGTTGGAAGTTTCTTTTGAATCAGCTTGCATCATGGTGAAAATTTTATTCAAAGTTGTGAAAAAATAAGAAATTTCCAACACTTAGAAAAATTTCTAAGTTTAGAAATTTTGACTTTTCAAAATGAAATCTTGAATTTTTGATTTCTTGATTAATAAGTTTAATATTTTGACATGCTTTGATGAATTGTGATCTTTGACATTTGAATTTGACCAAAAAGTCAAAGTTTTACTTTTCAGTATATAGTTGACTTTTGATTAGTTGACTGAAAATTCATCTGTCAATCCATTGGACTTGAACAATCTTTTGAGTCATGTTATTAGGTAAAAATGATGCAATTGGACTCTTGAGGTCATGCCTTAAACCAATTGACCATTTTCTAGGTCAAAAATCAGAAATTCCCCTTCTCAGTCAAAACCCTAATTTTGACCATTTTGCCCTTTTAAAGATTTGATCAAATTTCTTGAGGAATTGTGATCCTAACTTGATAAAATGATACATATGAGTTTAAAATGTTGATTTGGATAAAAAATTATGAAGTTTGATTGTAAATTGGCCATAGTTGACTTTTCCCCCAATACAACTGATTTTTAGGTCAACTGCTTAATTGACTGAGCAAAAGTGTGATCCAAAGCTTGAAACTTAACATGAGTGATATTGAGGGTCCATAATGATCCACGAAAGTCATATGGGACATTGGAAGTTCAAATATCCTTGTGCAATCTCAAACCCTAATTTTGGTCATCAGTGCTTAAGGAGGTGTCTTGAGCTGATCAACCCTAGTGCAGTCTTGAGCCAAAGGAGAACTTGTGAGAAAATTCTTGATAAATGAGAGGGAAAATTTTGGGGTACAACAGCTGCCCCTGTTCAATCTTCTTAAGCCTGAAGAGTTAGATTGGCTAGTTTTACCATTCGTGACTCGAAGGTGGAAGATGATTGGACATTAGAGTGCCCAGAAATTTGCACTCGGTGATGTGATGATTGATAGTGTAGGGAATGGGCTTAAATATTCCATTTGGAGGGATGATGTAAAGTTGTTAGAGATGGGGTTGTTAATGCCACCCAGAAATGATTGCTGAACCGTATCTGTAAGCTGAAATTGAATGAGTATTAGAATAGCGCCCGTGTCTAGAGCGTATCTGAACTGTATCTGAAAACTGAATAAGTATCAGAATGGCGTCCGTGTATGGAGCGTATCTGAACTGTATCTAGCGAGTTGAATCTGAATGAGTATCAGGATGGCATCCGCGTCTAGCGCGTATCTAAACTGTATCTGGCGAGTTGAATCTGAATGAGTATCAGGATGGCATCCGTGTCTGAAGCGTATCCGAACTGTATCTGAAGATTGGATCTGAATGAGTATCAGGAAGGAATTCGTGTCTGGAGCGTATTTGAACTATATCTGGCTAGTTGAATGTGAATGAGTATCAGGATGGCATCCGTGTCTAGAGCGTATCTGAAGATTGAATCTGAATAAGTATCAGGATTGCATCCGTGTCTGGAGCGTATCTGAACTGTATCTGAGAGTTGAATGAGTTTCAGGATGGCATCCGTGTCTGGAGCGTATTTGAACTGTATCTGAGAGTTGAATGAGTTTCAGGATGGCATCCGTGTTTGAAGCGTATCTGAACTATATCTGAGAGTTGAATGAACATTGTTAAAGGTAGCTATTGATTAACCTTATCCTGAAAAGGGTAAAATGTTAGTTAATATGCAATGTCAGGTTGTATGAAATGCATGGTGTAATATATTCGTGTTATCAATGTTTATTATATATGGATGCGATGTATGCGTATGTGAGCTAATCTGCTGCACTGCTTATTGGATTAGGGGAAAATAAATCCTCGACTACTGTTGAAGATACAAAGTGTAAGTGTTCATGTTGTGAAGTTGAAGTGTTGATGAATTTCTTCTTAGATAAATAAACTCTGTTATAAGGGGAATGTCGTGTACTGCTTGTAAAATCCTGTTGGGGAATCCTGAGAAATTCAGTGACTTCTACCGAGGAGTGATAACTAGAAGTTTTATTCCGCTGGGGATTAAACTGCACATTGCGGGGGATTTTATGGAAACAACTTGGAGAGATTTCCCTATCTCTTAAAGCCATCAGTGATTGTCTTTTTATTTTGTTCATTTGTAAACAGTAATTATATTCAAATTCATATGTTCAAAAATAAATCATTGGACGTTTTTGTAAACAAAACAACAAGAGTAAAGAAAAACAAATAGTTTTGCACTTTCAAAGGGATATCTTTGTATTGACTTTGAGTAAGTTTTTTTTTGTACAATGAGACAAACATTCTAGTAAGAGAATGTTGTCGTAAAAAGTGAAAATTTGATACAAAGAAAAGATAGCTATGTGAAATAATCCCATGGGGCTCCCATTCTGCTATAACCTTCGTGTCTCTGAGCATCTTATATATTTGTTGCCTCATCCGAAGCTGATTGAATTGATCAGAACCACTGAGTTTGTCAGTTGAAGCGAAAGGTTGTCCGTAAGGTGATCCAACAAGATATAGTCATACGCTTTAAATCCCTAACTTTTTCCTAGACCGCCCTTTCGGGTTTTCAGTCCACTGGGATACCCTTTTTTTCCCCAAGTCGCCCTTTCGGGTTTTCAACTTGTCGGGTGTACAAATTTTTTTGTTTTATCCCTAATTTTTGCCCGAATCTTTTTGGTTCGCCGGGATGCCCTTATTTTGCCTAGGTGTGTCAACCTAGCGGGTCTCTTATGCGTAGTATCTTTTGACTATTTCCGCGTTCACAGGGTGTGGAAGGTCGTTGCCATCCATGGTGGTCAAGATAATTGCTCCACTAGAGAATATGCTTTTGATTACAAATGGTCCTTCGTATGTAGGAGTCCATTTGCCCCTGGGATCACCTTGCGGCAGTATGATACGTTTGATCACCAGATCCCTGACTTGATATACTTGGCGTCTGACCTTTTTGTTGAAAGCCTTGATCATATGTTTTTGATACATTTGACCATGACAGACAGTTTGGATCTAAGTCGAGTTTGGATCTAATCGTCTTCGTTCAGCCCTGCATCCTTCATAATTCTCAAAGAGGGGATCTGGACCTCAATAGGCAAGACAACTTCCATGCCATATACCAGAGAGTAGGGTGTTGCCCCGGTTGATGTGCGTGCCGTGGTACGATAACCGTTTAGAGCGAATGGTAGCATATCATGCAACTCTTTGTACGTGACTGTCATTTTATGTATAATCTTTTTAATGTTCTTATTTGCGGCTTCAACAACACCATTCATCTTCGGACGGTAAGGGGAAGAATTATGACGCTGGATCTTGATTTGCTCGCACAGGGCGGTGATCATAGTATTGTTAAGATTCGTACCATTGTCTGTGATGATCCTCTCCAGGATACCATACCGATAGATGAGATTCTGCTTGATGAACCGGGTGATAACATTCTTGGTGACGGAAGCGAAAGAGGCTGCCTCAACGCACTTTGTAAAATAGTCAATGGCCACTAAGATGAAGCAGTATCCATTAGAGGCCGTTGGTTTGATTTCCCCAATCTTATTGATGCCCCACATAGCAAAGGGCCAAGGAGCCGTCAAGACATTCAGAGGAACAAGAGGTACGTGCACTTTGTCAGCATAGATCTGACACTTGTGGCAGGTTCGAGAGTGTTGATAGCAACCTGCTTTCATGGTAGACCAGTAATAGCCTGCCCGTAGGATCTTCTTTGCCATCGTATGCCCACTGTAATGGGTGCCGAAAGTTCCCTCATGCAGATCAGCCATGATCTTTTCTGCCTCAATATTGTCTACGCAACGGAGCAAAATAGAGTCATGGTTGCATTTGTAGAGAATGCCATTACTAAGGAAGAACGTAGCGGAGAATCTTCTTAAGAACTTCTTATCATTGACTGAAGTTCCTTCCGGATATTCTTGAGCCTCGAGATACCTCTTGACTTCGTGAAACCAAGGATGGTCCACTACTTCTTCAGTATTAATCTCGTGACAGTGAGCTGGTTCATCCATTCGTTCAATGGTGATCTGGGGAGCCTCGTTATCCCATTTAAGTTTAAACATGGATGACATTATGGCTAGTGCGTCTGCTAGCTGATTTTCTTCTCGCGGGAAATGCTCGAAGGTAATCTTCTCAAAATGTGGGATCAATGTCAACACATGTTCTTTGTAGGGGATAAGGTTAGGGTGTTTGGTGTCCCATTCCCCTTTGATCTGGCTGATGACCAAAGCTGAATCTCTGAATACATTTAAGGATTTGATCCCCAAGTCTATGGCAGCTTTGAGACCAAAAAATGCACGCTTCGTATTCTGCCATGTTATTTGTACAATTGAAGCTGAGTCTTGCAGTAAAGGGAGTATGACACCCTTCAGGAGATATGAGTACAACACCTATACCATTGCCGAGTGCGTTGGATGCCCCATCAAAAACCAGGGTCCATCGGGATCCTTGTTCAGGTCCGTCATATGGTCTGAATTCTTCACAGTTGTTTACCATCATGATGTCTTCATCTGGGAATTCGAACTTCATGGAATGGTAGTCATCCACAGCTTGATGAGCAAGGTGATTAGCTAGTATACTGCCCTTTATTGCTTTCTGGGTAGTATACTGTATGTCATATTCTGTCAGGATAATCTTCTATCTCACTATTCTCCTAGAGAGGGCAGGTTTCTCGAAGATGTATTTTATTGGATCCATCTTGGATATTAATAAGGTAGTACGGGTCAGCATATACTGTCTTAGCCGGCGAGCAGCCCATGCCAGAGCGCAACAAGTTTTCTCGAGCAGTGAATATCTTGTTTCACAGTCGGTAAACTTTTTTCTCAGGTAATAAATAGCGTTCTCTTTTTGTCCAGACTCGTCATACTGCCCCAACACACACCCTATCAAATTTTCCAAAACAGTCAGATACATGATTAATGGTCTTCCCTCAATTGGTGGCATCAAAACAGGAGGCTCTTGTAAGTTCTCTTTGATCTTGTCGAAAGCAGTTTGGCACTCATCATTCCATTTGACTACTTGATCTTTCTTTAGTAATTTTAAGATTGGTTCACAAGTAGCTGTCAGGTGAGAAATGAATCTGGAAATGTAGTTTAAACGTCCCAAGAATCCTCTGACTTCCTTCTCAGTCCGAGGAGAAGGCATCTCTTGTATCGCTTTCAGCTTGGCAGGATCTACTTCAATACCTTTACCATTGACGACAAAGCCTAGGAGTTTACCAGAACTCACTCTAAACGTGCATTTATTTGGGTTCAACCTCAACTTGTATTTCTTTAGCCTCTCAAACAGTTTCTATAAATGATCAAGATGCTCTTCTTCTGTTTTGTGATGTATCATGTCATGAAATAGAGCTACCATGGCACGGTGATAGGTTTCCCCAGCATTCTTCAGCCCGAATGGCATAACCTTGTAGCAGAATGTGCCCCACTGTGTGACAAAGGTTGTTTTCTCCATGTCCTTAGGCGCCATTTTGATTTGGTTGTAGCCTGAGAAATCGTCCATGAAGGAAAACACTTTGTGCTGTGCCGTATTGTCAACTAGAATGTCAATGTGGGGAAGTGGGAAATCATCCTTAGTGCTTGCCCTATTCAAATCCATGTAGTCCACGCACATTCTTACCTTGTTGTCCTTTTTGGGCACAGGAACAACATTGGCAACCCATTACGGATAAGAAGTGACGGCCAAGAATCTGGCATTGAATTGTTTCATGACTTCTGATTTGATCTTCTCTGATATGTCTGGTCACATGCGACGAACCTTTTGTTTTACCGGTGGGCAGTCTTATCTTGTATGTAGACGATGTACTATGATATCTGCATCAAGTCCTGGCATGTATTCATACGATAAGATAAATACCTCAACATAATCGTGTAACAACTGAATCAGACGCTCTTTGATACTGGGTTCCAGATTGGAACCCACCCTGACTTCTCTTTTGTCTTCTTCGGTACCTAGGTTAATTGTGTCCACTGGTTCTTCGTGGGGTTGAATGGTCCTCTCTTCTTGTTGTAGTAACCTGGTGAGTTCCCCTGGTACTCCACAATCTTCCTCACCTTCATCTCCGGCTTGGTAGATTATATTTTTAGAGTCACAAAAGGCCATAGCAGAGCCGTTACCCATGGGATCCCGAATGGATGTAGACCTGCATTGTGAGTGTGAGTGTGTGTAAGAGTATAGCTATCTTTGAAAGAAATGAAAATGTAAAAAGAAAAACAATGAGCACAAAGTTTATATGCAAAAACATCCATAATTCATTGATGTCATATGGAAATGAGATAATAACCCTTACAAATGGACCATTGTGCCTCGGGTAAGACACAAGGTTTTAAGAGTCTGAATTGTTTTAATATTACAGATTCGACAAAATTTAAAGACAAATTACTGTTGGATAAATGTGATCGGGACAAAATCTCTAGCCTCCCAGTTGCTGATCCCTCCATTGACAGTTGGGAAAATCCAATCCTCCAGGTTATAACTGTCTTCATCATCCTCCATGACGCTGACTTGGTGGTTGCTGATCTTCAAGGGTGGTCCTCCAGCACGAGCGCGGCGTACAGCTTTCTGGGCTCCTGAAGTGAAACCCAAACCAAATTTTTCAGATTTGTATGGGATATGTGGGAGTTGGCCCCAAATAGTGCACCCACCTTCTTCTATCACTGCCTTGGCATCCTTCAAAGATGACATCTTGAGTGGAGGCCTTGTGATCTTGGGAACTTGAGACACAACCTTGGTTACTTCCACAGTCTGCGGGACTTCTTCAAAGTGATGGAATGGAGTTTCAATAAACTCTCCATCTAATTCCACACATCTGAAGGAATTTAGATGGATGACCATATACTCTTCTTCTCCATGAACAGTGATGATCTTCCCCTGAATTGGATATTTCAGCATTTGATGCAACGTCGAGGTAACGACACCAACATTGTGAATCAACGGCCGGCCTAACAAGCAGGAATACGAAGGGCGAATATCCATTACATAAAAATTTGAATCAAAATTTTGGGTTCCAACCTTTATGGGGATGTCCACTTCCCCATGCACCATCCTTTTTGAGCCGTCGAAGGCCTGCACTACTATGTTGCTAGGTTTCAGGGTTAATCCTTCACAGTCAAGACTATCAAGAGATTTTTTAGGCAACACATTTAGAGACGAAACGATATCCACTAAGACATGAGCCAAGGTCGTGCCCCTGCACTCGACTGAGACATATAATGCCTCATTATGCTTCCTCCCTCTTGGCGTTAAATCAACATCCGAAAAACCTAAACCATTATTTGCGGTCAAGCTGGCTACGCAGTCTTGGAACTGATCGGCAGATGTTTCTTTGGGTACATGGGAAGTTTTCAAGAATTTTACCAAGGCCTTTGCATGAGCCTCGAAACATAACAACAAAGCCAGCATGGAAATTTTTGATGGAGTTTTCCCCAGTTGTTCAACTACATTGTAGTCGCTTCTTTTTATGATCTTTAGAATTTCCTCCATCTCTTTTCGGGAGGTCTCAAGGATAGCTACGGATTGTGCCTTCGTTCAGACAGGCTTAACCAGAATACCTTTACCTCGAGTTTCGTTTGACTCGGCAGCAGGAATGTCATTAGGGGTGATAGCAGGGATTGTAACAGTTTTGTCAACATTAGTATTAGCGGAGATGATTGCAGGACTGGGAATAGCCTTTGGAGGAGCAACAACAACGGGAATGATTACAGGTCCAGAAGTAGCTTTTGGAGGAGCAATTTCTGGAGAGAAAACCCTTCCATTTCGGGTTATCTTACTAGTCCCTGCGATATTACTGATATCGGAATCAACTTTCTTAGAACTTGAATCTTCAGCAGTTGGCCAATCTTACTTGATACCATGGTAGTAGACATCACCTCCATAATTCCATGGGACGATTTTGTCTGACGAATACGGGATTGGTCCAGGCATTGTAATAATCAATGGAGCTACTTTAGGAACTGATGTAATTCTAACGGGTCTTTTGGTAGAGACCCTGGAAGAATTGGCGGAAATGGTCACGATGGAAACATCATTATAAGAAATGGTTGGAATAGAAGTTTTATCGAACAAAATCTCCTTGTTATCTATTAGGCATTGAACGCCTGCTTTTAACAAATGACAGTTGGTTGGTGAAGATAAACATAAATGACAACTTTCATCACAGCCTGGGAAAACACCGACATTCAACAAGTTCTTTTTGATAGTCAGGAGTGGGGTCACAAGTTCATTAACTGAAGTAACAAACATATCTTCCTCAACGACGTTGACATCCCGTTCGTGCTTGGGCATAGAGGCAGTAATAACATTGGGAATTTCTGGCGCATCAAATTCAATCTCTTTGGCTTCAAGAAGGTCTTGCACCTTGTTTCTTAGAGCCCAATAGTTGTTAGTGTCATGGCCGGGACTCTCAGAATGGTATGCACAACTGGAATTAGGATGATAATGAGGAGAGGTTGTGTTAGGATTCTTTGAAGCTTCTTTCAAAGTCAATAGATTGGATCTTAACAAATGTGGCAATACTTGAGATAGTGTCATATTAATTCGGGTGAACTGTCTAACTGGTCTTTCCATTCTTGGATGATTGCTACTTTGCTGAGCAGGTGCGGGTTTAGGAATCATGACATCCCCCACCATTGGAGGGTGTTCAGCCCTATCTTGATTTCTTTGAGGATATACAACAACAACTTCTTTATTTCTGATGAATGGTTTTCTTACAGCAGCAAAGGATGCATCTTTTTGAATTTTCCCATTCTTTATCCCAACTTCCACCTTTTCTCCGGTCAATATCAACTCAGCAAAGCCTGCCAATGAACTCCCAATTAAATGATTAAAGAAGGGACCAGACAAGGTGCCCAAAAACATGTCTACCAACTCTCTTTCAGATAGAGGAGGCTGGACTCTTCCTACTAAGTCCCTCCATTTTTGCGCATAATCTTTAAAGGCTTCACTTGAAACCATGGCCATACTCTGGAGTTGAGTACAGGTGGGCGCAAGATCAACATTGTATTGGAATTGTTTGTAAAAGGAGGTGGCCAGATCTTCCCAGTTATGAACATTGGCTCTTTCTAACTGATAAAACCAATCAAGTTGAGTTCCAGACAGACTATCTTGGAAGAAGTGTACCTATAAATCCTTGTCGGCTGTGTGAGGCTGTATTTTCCTCACATAGGACCGGAGATGCATTTTGGGACATGAAATTCTGTCATATTTGGTGAACACCGGTGCTTTTAATTTTGGAGGAATGACAATCCCAGATACTAACCCCAACTCCTCAAAGTCCATTCCAAGCACTTTTTGGATTTCCATTTCACTTAACCGTTCTTATAGATGCTTATACTTGTCGCCGAATGGAGGATATTGTTCTTCAAAATAATCTTCTTCTTCCTCTTCTGAATCTGGCAGGACAACTGTTTCCTTGCCTTTCCCATCTTGATTGTCTTTGTCACCAGATGACGTTGCATAGTCTAGGGTCCTTCTTGCTTGACCTTGAAATCTTTTTCCCATGTTTAGAACTCCGGTTATTTTCTTTGTATTCTTCTTTTTCTCTTCAACCAACAAGATCTTCAACTCTTATTGTCCTTTTGTGTTGTACCCCAAAATTTTCCCTCCCATATTTCTCAATACATGTCAAGTAAGGTCCTCAAATTGCTCAAGGAAGTCCAAGAGTTGACCAGACAAACTCTCTCCTAAGGCAGTCTACCTCAAATTAGGGTTTCATTTTTCATCAGGATATATGAACCACAAAGGACTCAAATTCTCACCATTGTCCTAATATGTTCTCAAGATCATCCATGTCAAGTTTCAAGCCTTGCAGAGGAAGTTTGCTCAGTCAATTGCTCAAAGGCCTGAAAATCGATTATGCTAGGTCAAAAGTCAACTGTGGCCCACAAATAGTCAAACTTCAAGATTTTTGGTCTACATCCTAATTTTGAAGTATCATTCATCATTTTATCAATGGTTGATCATGATTCATCAAGGATTGCTCACAATTCATCAAAACCCAAAAGTTGCTAAATTAGGGTTTTGTAGGAAAAGTCAACTCAACTTTGACCAAGCATAACTTTCTCATACTTTATCATAAATGACCCATCCAAAGCTCATTTTTAATAGGATTCAATTAACTATAATTAATCTTCATCTCCAAAGTTCATAATATTCACTCACAAAAAGATATGTATTTTGACATTATAGGTCATTTTGAAAAGTCAACAAAAACACCTTTTGGGTCAAAGCTTCATACATGAACATGGAAGACTCAATTGAGATGAGACAAAAAGGGTTGCTTAGGGGACAACCTAAGCTTTCTATAAAGTCAAAAAACACCCTCCTAGGGTCAAAATTGAGAGAGATATGCATTGACAAAGTTGGCAATTTTTGGAAAATTGTCAAAAGTCAACATTGATCAAATTTGCATTTTTTCCAAAGGGGCCCCTATTTTCTTGTTTGAAACATGTTTCTAATAGGACCCACGACCCCTGAGCTTTTCCACCTATTATTTACTATATTTATAATTTATTTTTATTTTTTATTCATTTAAATGAAAATAAATCAAATTAAATGGTAAAATAATAAAATCAAATCAAATCTTGGATTTTTTGTGCTTCTTTTGAGTCTATGTACAACTAGTAGGATGACCAATTCGTGCAAGATTGATTTGGGTTGAAAAATATTGGATTGAAGCAAATTTGGAAGGATATCATATGCCATGAAAGACCAAATCAAATCTTCACAATGGGCAAGATTCAATTCGTTTTTGTTGACCTAATGTGTTGCATTACATATACAGAAGGGATCCAAGGCAAGAAAAGGGGTTGAGCTTTCGTGAAAGAGGCAGAACAAACTTCAATATTTCAAAGAAAAAGTGGAGATTGAATTCCAAGCTACAGGCCATCTCAAGCCACCCTAACCTTACCAATCGATTGCTGGACATCTCAGGAACGTGTTCCAATCTCTAGCAAGCCTCCCCACATCCTGAAACACCTTGTAAGAGCATCACAGTTTTCCCTGTTTCTTGGAATTCAATTATCATGATTTATGCATTATAAACATATTTTGATTATGTATTTCTGTTTGTTATCATGTTTACAATATATTGGCATGCTTTGATTGAAGTTTGAGTACAGATATGGGCATATGCCATTCCTAGGGTTTCAAGCTCCATTTTAGGGTTTCCTAATTCAAGCGAAATTAGGCCAAGAACAGGGTATTGGGATGATCGTGGCATCAAGACCAATTGATCCCTGGTCTTTAAATCCATTTATCATGTGTATTTTTTGATGTTTGATGCACGCAGGTTTTAGTTACAGACATGGTCTGTAGGTATAGGTCGCATATCTAATACAACGGAGGAAGGTAGAAGAAGATAACGTGGCAACCATCTATTTGTACGTTTAATACTCGCGAGCTTTCCTGATATAATCATCTTGTTTGGTTTATTATATTTTGTTTTCATTGTCTTTAAAACTAATCCCAGTAGCGCAGCTGGCAAGGGCAATTGGTGGTAAGCGTGAGGACCTAGGTTCGATCCCAGGTCCAAACGTTTTCATATTTTCTGATTTATCTTACACAGATTCCATGCATCTCCTGCCCAGGCCTATACCATACGCTCACAAGATCCAGCCAGTGAATTGTCCCTGATTCAGATCCAACGGTCCAACAAAGGCAGTGTATGGTGGACTCTCAAAAGCCAGTTGCGCTGGATCCCACGTAGGGTACATGGGCCACCAACCTTGGGCCAAGAAAATTCATATTCCAACCCTCCATGATTGCTAAGCTACAGGCCCATCTTATCTTCCTTTATTTATTTATTTTAATTAATTCTTTTAATACTTTCTTTAATTATTTTTAATTCACTACTTAATCTTTTTTTCATAAAATCACAAAATCATAAAATCAATAATTCACAAAAAAAATTAGGATTAGTTTTTTTTACTATTATCAAAATTAATTTAATTTAGTTTAACTTAGGAAAATTGTAATTTATTTTCATAAATAAAATCAAATAGAAATTAGGTTAGAACTCTTGATTTAGTTTTTTTTTTAAATAATAAAAATACAAAAATAGATTTTTTAGAAGAAATTAATTCATTTTTCTCAATATTAAAATCAATTAGAACTTAGGATTTTCTTTTTAATTTAATGATTTCTTTATTTTCTTAAATAACAAAACATGACAAAAACATTTTTTTCCATCAATCGCGCGCATATTAATTATTTTTGCTAATATTTCTGTAACTGTTCATGGTTTGTAATAGTCTAATTTAGGGCTTTTTACTTATCGCTTTTTCTCGGGTTTTTGGATATGTAATTAATCCCCCTCCCCGAAGCCTTGTAATAGCGTAGATTTACTTTCTCGCATTTTAAATTCTCGCAAATATTTAACTGTCTAGATGTATGCTAATAGGATTGTATGACAAGAATGCATGACAAATTATCACAGTTAGTAAACCCTAATGTGCAAAGATAAATAACTGAAAACAAGTCACTCGCACATATCACTCTTAGGGTATACTCTCACTTCGGTTGCCTTCGGTAAATGATCATTAAGTATATGATGCTTTAGTGGTTGTCCTCCTGTCTAAAAAGATCTAATGTCCCGTTCGAATGTTGCCTCAGAAATGTTGCCTCGAATATGATCTTAAGACTCTAGGGTTATTACAAAGGTGTCCTAACATTGCTTTAGTGATCGTACGTCCCTTTCGAATTGACCCTTACAACTCCAACGACGGTGCTACCTATTTCTCAATAGTAGGATAGCGTTGTCTAAAGGAAACAAGAATAGAAACAATCTTTTTTCGAGTAGGTAGATGCTAGTAGGTACTTGCTAAAATCAAAGATTTTCACACTTACACATTTCAAAACAATTTTCAAAATAACTTCGTCACACCTTTGAGGACTGATACAAGGGTTATCACGAAGTCAAACTTTTCAAAACAAAGCACATACACAAGAAATTTTAAAAAGATGAGCAAGTACCTTAGAGCCCATGGAAAACCATGGATAGAAAGGGTGCTAACACCTTCCATTTCTATAATCTACCCCCCGTACTCAGAATATCTCGAAAAAGGATTTTTTCTGTACCTTTTTCCTTTCCGATTGGATGAAATAAAAGTCGGTGGCGACTCTTGCTTACCGCGACATTTTGCAAACACAAAACGCAAAACGCAAACCAGTAAAAGCAGTCGATTATGCCACCGTATCACAGAACTGGTGACTCTGCTGGGGATTCAATAAATGGGGTATACCTTAGGATCTAGTTCATCATAAATGCTTCTCTTGATTGCTTTGTTTGCTTTATTTTTAAGGGTTTGTTTGGAGTTACTATATATCCTAACTCGGAGCTGGGGATATCTTTTAGGTAAGTAGCAATAGACTGTGAGGGAACTGTACGGCGTAGACCGATACTGTTGAAGGAGTGGCTACATTGGTGTGGCACTTTGGTTGGTACATGTATCCCTTATGGAGAAACGAGGAGAATACGGGGCTGCCTCGTGGTGTCGTTAACCATCAACTTACCTTAGAACCTTTAATCGCCCAACTTGGCCATTAGAAAGTAGTGAGATATCCGGCCTCGGTGTAGAGCTGAGAACTAGTTGATACTGGATGCTACACTCATTGAGACCATACTCTCGGAATAATTTCGGCCGCAAGAAAAGATTGCGTGAGCTGAAACCATGACCGATGGAGGATGGTCAGTGATATTGAGATCCTCTAGAACCCGATTATTTTTCTAGGACAGGTTGAAACCAACTTAACTTCAAGAGGGTATTACTTTGACCTCATGCAAGCCTTAAACCTAAGGGCTTTGTGTGATTTGGCTGTGTTTGCAATACCTGTGTTTTATCATGACATCATGCATCATAATATGGCATTCATGCTTCATTACACTAACCGTTTCAAATACCAAGGGAATTTATCTTTGTTATGTTTTGCAGATTATGGCTTCCGTGCGTAGAAAAACTATATGAATTAGCTTTATGGAGATACCATCCCAACTCAAAGAGCTAGTGTCAAGAACTTATGAAACTTCTATGTTCATTAAAAGACACGGTCAACTTCTCAGCCTGGTTACTTCAAACCCTGATGAACAGATGATGAGCATACTTTTTTAGTTCTTCGATCCCAAGCACCACTACTTCACCTTTCTAGATTATCAGTTGGTACCCACCTTGAAAGAATTCTCTAATCTATTGGGCATATCCATTCTTGAACAGGTACCCTTCACAGGTATAGAAGAAGTTCCTAAGCCAGAAGTCATTGCCTCATCTTTACATTTGAAACGGGACGATGTGGTATCCAACTGGGAAACTCGAAGCGGAGTCGAGGGTTTTCTAGCCAAATTTCTGATAGACCAGGCTCAACTATTTTGGGATGATATGGAGTTTCAGGATTTTGAGGATGTCTTGGATCTTCTTATTTATGGTTTAGTTCTCTTCCCTAATCCAGACTCTTTCGTAGATGTGAATGCTATCAAGATTTTCCTTTCTCGCAACCCTGTGCCTGCCTTACTTGGAGATATTTTGCACGCTCTCTATACTCATACCACGAGGAGAAGAGGGACTCTTATGTGCTGCATGCCGTTGTTGTCAAGGTGGTTTATTTCTCACCTCCCTAGGATCGTACTGAAGAACGAAGAAGGTTTGGGTTGGTCGCATAGAATAATGTCACTTGCTCATACAAATATTATTTAGTGTTCCCGAGCTATAAAAGACATTGTTGTTATTGACCGCTGTGGGGGGTACCCTAATGTCCCATTACTTGGCATCAGAGGGGGTATAACTTACAATCCTTGTCTAGCTTTGTGACAATTTGGTCGTGCTCGAAGGGATGGTCCCCATGAGTTACTTCTCGAGGATATTGTATTCGACTATGAGGATGACGTTAAGGGGCATCACCGGAGGTTCATACGAGCTTAGGGCATGGTAAATAGATCTGACCCCGATGAGTTGGGACCGAAGACTTCCCTCCCTATGCAGCCTTACCTCCAATGGGTCCGAGCTCGTGCCCAGAAGCTTATGATGCCTTATGCAACCGTATTACCAGTAATTGTGGAGCCCACTACTGAAGAAGGAATTCCTTACACGATTCTCTATCCTTACATGCCCACTGATCTTGGGGAGTTACAGAGGTCTTGGATTCAGTTGAAGAATGAGCGAGATACTTACAAGGAACAGTTCCATGAGCAAGAGAGGAAGGTTTTGAAGCTCACCAGGAAGCTCGAGGAAGAAAGAGTGCTCAATGATTACATCAGCACAAAGAGAAAGCGTCCATGTGACTTTTGATTTTTATTTTCTAGTTTTAGATTTGTTTGATTTATATCTTTGTAATGCCTTAAGGGCATTGTTGAACCTTTCAAATTTAAGCTAATAAAGTTTTGTTTATTTCTTTGGTTTGCAAACTTAAATATCCCAAAGCCTTTGAAATCATTACATGCGCATCCCATTATCATACACATCATTACAGGTACCATTACAGGTTTCTCATATTCTTCGCTGTTTATTTCAGCAGAAATGTCTTCCGATCAAGCCATCAAAGATCTTCAGGCACAGAACACCCAGTTCCAACAGATGTTCATAAGGATGGCTAAGGGGCAAGAGGATCTGAAAAACCTCATTCTGAAAGAGAAGAAGAAGAAGAAAAAGGTCAGTATTCTGAATATGGGAAGAAGGTTTGGAGAAAGGTTGAAGCATCAAACTAATCTAACCTCTTCATCCAAGGAAGGGGAGAACCAAGAAGAGGAAAAGGACCTTAGTCCTGCAGTCTCCGACAATGATACCGATTATGATGATGAGAAATATCCTCCTGCAGAGGATAGATACAAGCAGCTAGAAGACCGTCTGAGTGATATGGAAGTTTAGAAGATATCTGGTTTGGATTTCAGAGAACTGGGACTGGTATCGGGGGTGGTCATCCCTCAGAAGTTCAAGGCTCCATATTTTGCTAAATATGATGGAGTGTCTTGCCCAAAGCTCCATCTCCGCTCTTACGTCAGGAAAATTCAACCCCACACTGCTGATAGAAATTTGTGGGTGCACTTCTTTCAAGATAGTCTGTCAAGGACTCGGCTTGAATGGTTCTACCAGTTAGAGGGAGCCAATGTCCGAAACTGGGAAGATCTTGCTGCTGCTTTCTACAAGCAGTACCAGTATAATGCCGAACTTTCTCCCACTCGTACTCAACTCTAGAGTATGTCCATGGGTGCAGGTGGAGGTTTCAAAGATTATGCTAAAAAATGGAGAGATTTGGATGGAAGAGTTCAACCCCCTTTGTCTGATAGGGAGTCGGTTGATATTTTTCTGGGGATGCTGTCTGGTCCATTTTTTAATCATTTAATCGGAAGGTCATCATCTGGGTTCACCGAGTTGATTTTAACTGGATAAAGAGTGGAGGCTGGAATTCAAAGTGGTAAAATACAGAAGGATGCCTCTTCGAGTTCGGTAAAGAAACCTTTTACTGGTAAGAAGGAAGCCAGTGCAGTTTATAGCCCGAGGGGCCAGAACAGATATGAATACCGTCCAACAGTAAATGCTGTAGTGATACCAAGACCCTCAGTTGCTCCACAACACAACAATCAACAGAGGGTGGAAAGACCACAGCGGCAGTTTACCCGCATTAGCATGACATTGGATGAAGTGTTACCTCACCTGCTGAGATCCAACTTGACCATATTGAGGGAGGCTCCCAAAAATCCAAACACTACCTCTCCTAGATACAATCCCAACGCGCGGTGCGCCTACCATTCTGAGAGTCCTGGCCACGATACCAATGACAGTTGGACTTTGAGAAACAAAGTACAAGATTTGCTGGAAGCTAAGGAGGTAGAGTTCGATGCTCCAGAAAAGCCTAATGTAATAACTGCTCCTATGCCCAAACATGGTCGTGGGGTTAATGCTGTTGACACTGATTTGTTTGTGACCTCTGTTGACGAAATTTCTACTGCTCTTACTATTGTCAAGAGGAATTTGCTATTGGCTGGTTTATTTCCGGGTTGTGATGAAGGTTGTCACATGTGCTCGACTCTACCTTCTGGTTGCTGCTCGTTGAAGTCAGGTGTTCAGCGCCTGATGGATAATAAAGAGATTCTATTCGAAAAGACTATGATTCCTATTGTTCCAAATGAAGATGTTGCCATCATAACCATTTCCTCCAATTCTTCCAAGGTTTCCTCGAGAAGACCTGTTAGGATTACACCTGTTCAAAGAATTGCTCCGCTAATAATCACTGTCCCTGGTCCCATCCCGTACACTCAGACAAGGTTGTCCCATGGCACTATGGTACTGATGTGTATTATCATGGTATTAAGCAAGACTCGAAGAATGAAGAAGCTGATACTGATGTCAGTAATATTGTTGGGGCTAGTAAGGTTACCATAAGTGGAAGGTTGTTATCTCTTAAGATTTCACCACGAGATTGAGGTTTATGTTGATGACATGATAGCCAGGTCCCAGACTGAGGAGGAGCACCTTGATCATCTCCAGAAACTGTTTGACAGGTTGAAGACGTACAAGTTGAGGTTAAATCCGGACAAGTGTACCTTCGGGGTAAGGTCTGGAAAGCTTTTGGGTTTTATTATTAGTGATAAAGGTATTCAGGTGGACTCTGTAAAGGTAAAAGCCATACAAGAGATGCCGGCTCCCCGTATTAAAAAGGAGGTCAGAGGTTTCTTGGGACGTCTGAATTACATCGCCAGGTTCATTTCACATCTGACTGCTACTTGTGAGCCATTATTCAAGCTGCTGAAGAAAGATCAAGTGGTAAAGTGGAATGATGAATGCCAAACTGCTTTCGAGAGAATCAAGGAATACCTTCAAGAACCACCAATTCTGATGCCTCCAATTGAAGGAAGACCTTTGATATTATACTTGACAGTGCTAGATAACTCAATGGGGTGTGTGCCGGGGAACCATGACGAGTCTGGTCGAAAAGAGCACGCCATTTATTACCTTAGCAAAAAGTTTACCGACTGTGATATCCGATACTCATTGCTTGAGAAAACATGTTGCACTTTGGCATGGGCTGCTCGCCGACTGAGACAATATATGCTGACTCACACCACTTTGTTGATATCAAAGATGGATCCTGTTGTACCCCAAAATTTGCCCTCTCATTTATCAAGATTTTCCTCACAAGACTTCTTGGACTCAAGACAGGATTAAGGTTTGGTCAACTCAAGACACCTCATCTTGCACTGGTAACCCAAAATTAGGGTTTGAGTTTGCACAAGGATTTTTGGACCATCAATGCTTCATGTGACTTTAATACACCATTTTGGA
The DNA here is from genome assembly GCA_948472305.1 of Vicia faba. Lineage (NCBI taxonomy): Eukaryota > Viridiplantae > Streptophyta > Magnoliopsida > Fabales > Fabaceae > Vicia > Vicia faba. The sequence continues at coordinate 1,647,183,135 of OX451737.1, read as the reverse complement.
CCCCTAAGATTTCTCATGTTAAGTTTCAACCCTTGAATCACATTTTTGATCAGTCAATTGGACAGTTGACCTAAAAGTCAGCTGTATTGGGGAAAAAGTCAACCATGGACAATTTACAGTCAAACTTCATAATTTTTGATCCACAACAACATTTTAGACTCATATCTACCATATGATCAAGTGTGGATCACAACCCCTCAAGAAATTTGATCAAATCATCAAAAGGGCAATATGGTCAAAATTAGGGTTTTGACTGAGAAAGGGCAATTTCTGATTTTTAACATAGACAATGACCAATTGGGTTCAAACACTTTCAAGAGCTCAATGGCATCATCTTGACCTAATTGCATGGTTCAAAATATCTCAAGTTCATTGGATTGACAGATGAATTTTGCAGTCAACTGATCAAAAGTCAACTGTACACTGAAGAGTCAAACTTTGACTTTTTGGTCAAAATCAAGTGCCAAGGGTCATAATTCATCAGGATATGTCAAAATGTGAAACTTGTTGGCCAAGAAAACCAATTTTGAAAATTAGGGTTTTGAATTTGAAAAATTTCATAACTTAGAATTTTTCTAAGTATGGAAATTTTCTTATTTTTTCCCAACTTTTCACCACTTTTTCACCATGATGAAATTTGATTCAAAGAAAACTTCCAACATGAAAGTTGCAGTCCTCCATGAAATATACAACTTTTCTTCACAAACTTTTCCCAAAAGATGCTTAGATATCAAGTTATGAATTTGTGAATATAGGTCCATGAACTAAATAACTTAGTGAATTTTTGCCCTAATTTAGACAGGTTTTTGACCCAACTTCATGGACATTGTTCACCTAGTTCCAAGAGGTATCTCAAAATTAATTTCAAAGATGTATTATAGATCATATTGCAAGATTTCCAAAATGTCCAAGAACTCTCCAAGATCATTTGTGGTTAGGGAGAATCGAAGAGGAGAAGTTGGCATTTTATCACTTTTGTTCATGCCATTTTCACAAAGTATCAAGTTGCAAATCAGATCCATGATGCTTGTACCTTGCTTTACAGGTCCTAAACTCATTCTTCACTCCATAATTAAACGCAAACTCAGAGGTTAAAGGATTTATTTTCACTTTGAAGCATTGTACAAGTTGTAATTCCATTTTAGGCATAAAGTTCACATTGCCATTTTCATAAAGGTGAGCTTTTGCAATTTTGTCCATCTTGAGCCTTGGACCTGTCCCTTTGGTGCAAACAAGTTCTACAGGTCACAAGCAATGTATACCAACTCTCTACAGCTCACAAGCCAGCCAGTACAAATATGTTTGCATTGGTCACTTCACTTTTCTTCAAATGCAAGAAAAGTTGCAAAAGAGGTCAGAACTTGTACAACTGATAAGGAGTGGACTTTGTATCATTCTATACAAATATACAAACTCATTGCAAGGCTGAACAAGAAGGCATTGCATCAAAAACTCTCCAAAACACAAAACTCCATTTTCTGTCCAAACATACAGCAGTTCTGCAAAATCATAGCCATTTCATTTTTGGCTCGTGCGTTTTGCATCTTGGCACTTCAAACACCTTCTACATATCACACCAAAGCTATCTAAGCCTTTACATTGTTGCTGTAACCCCTGTTTCAGCCATTGTCATTTTCAAACTTGGAGCTTTCAACTTGACTTGTGCAAGGAGTTTCAGCCTTCCACAAAGCAAACTAGGCATTGGAATAGCTTGAAGGAAGTTCAAGGAAGCTCACACGATCCTCAGGCCTCCCTCAAAGTCCCCACATTTTTATATCCAAATCCAGCTGAAGGAGGTATTTTTCAAAACTCTATCTCTCTATTTAGGCATCCTCAAGCCACGATTTGTGAAGAAAAGATGTAGTCCTTATCATGGTGAAGCTGTACATATGCATACTTTTCATTTATATTAAATGAGCTAAGAGAATTTGAAGCTTGAAGTTGCTGAAATTTTTAGGTCACGAATTAGGGCCATTAAAATTCTCCTTGATATTTTAGAGTTAGGTCACATAATTTATATGGTTGGAATCGTGAGCTCAAATGCCACAAGTTTCATGTTGTAAGTTTTTGTTTTTTGTGCAAGCATATGAGAGTTACAGGTTTGAAGGCAAATGCGCGCGAAGGAGAAGAAGCTGGAGGACAGGGATGAAGTCTAGGCCTTTGGTGCCTTGGGCTTGTTGTTTTTGATTTTCACACCCCCCTGACCACTATTTGCACCCCCTGACTATTTTCTTATATTTTTTTGCATTTTCTTGCATATTTTTATATTTATTACTTGCATTTATTTGTTCTAATGATAAAAAATACCCAAAAATAATTTATTTATTTCCACACTTTTATTTTATTATTTTATTATTTTTTGGCATAAATAATAGTTTATTAGGATAATATACTTTATTTTCTTAAATAAATTGTAAATACATTTTAAAAATACTATACATTTTTATTATATTATTTATATACATAAAATATTTATTTTCATACATATTTTAATTTTTAATATTTGTACATAATATTATTTATTATTTTCTTGTATAAAAAATGGACAAAATAATAATATAGAACATATATTTTATTTTAATTAAAAATAGGGTTTCACCCTTTCAAAAATAATAATATTTTTTTCTCTTATTTTTAGGGCTTAAATAAATCATTTTTCTCATACAAAAATCAAATACAAAACATTTTTTTACATAAATACATTTGCATTGCATTTTAATATTTGTATTATTTATTTAATGCGCACAATATTCGATTGGGTTGTAATAGTATTTTTAGGTTTATATTTTTGCAATATCCCTATTCAAAAACTTGTATCCCCCCTCCCATAATAATTGTTGTAATAGTTTAGTTTACATTTACGCAATTTATCGCTTTATACCATGTTTAGTAAACTAGGGTTTGCATGACAAGACCAAAAACAAAACAAATAGAAAAGACCTAATGCAAGACAAAAGCATGAAAAATGACACACTTTGCACACAAGCATCCTTAGGGTTTCACCCACTTGGTTTCCTAAATTAAAATGGCCATGTTACGCATGCGAAGTATCTTGGCAAAACAAAACAAAAATAAGATCATAGTCCCTCGATGACGCTATCAAAAGGTTGCCTAAAACAAATGATCTTGGTCCCTCAAAAATGATAAGATACTTGGCAACATTACTATCATGGTCATACGATGACCCACGTCTGTCCCGTTAACATCCAAAGATAGGGTTGCTTACCAAATCAATGGTAAGTCAACAATGTCAAAGGAATAAAAATGCACAAGAAAGACATTTGAGTAGGTGGATAGCTTTTAAGTTACTTGCTCCATTTCAAGCAATCTTTGCTATTTTCAAAACAAACACACACACATTTCAAAAACATTTTCAAAACATCTTACAAAAACATTGAAACATTTTTTTCAAAAGACGAATATCTTTTTATACATTCTTACGAACGAGAATCATTACAAAGATCTCCTAAACGAATGGCCTCTTTTCAAAATACTTTCAAAACCAAACACGAAGCACCATTTCAAACAATTTCAAAGCAAAGCAAGTGATCTAAGCAAGTAACTAAGAGACCATGGAAAACCATGGATGAAAAGGGTGCTAGCACCTTCCCTTTTCATAATCTACCCCCCGAACTCGAGAAAACATCCCAAAGGTCTTTCCTGTGCTTTTTTACCTTTCCTTTTGGATAAAATAAAAGTCAGTGGCGACTCTTGCTAAACCGCGACATTTGCAACGAAACGCAAAACCTCAAGTCAGTTCTCCCACCATATCACAGATACAATCAAGTATATTTTCGAGAAGCCCGCCTTATCCGGAAGAATAGCAAGATGGAAGATGATCTTAACCGAGTATGACATCCAATACACAACCCAGAAAGCAATCAAAGGGAGTGTATTGGCGGATCACTTGGCGCATCATGCCGTGGATGACTACCAGTCCATGAATTTCGAGTTCCCGGATGAGAACATCATGTTGGTAACCGATTGCGAAGAACCTGGACCAGATGAAGGACCTGAGGAAGGATCCCGATGGTCTATGTATTTTTATGGAGCCTCGAACGCATTGGGTAATAGAATTGGCGCTGTAATTATATCTCCTGAGGGCTGTCATACTCTGTTCACCGCCCGATTATGTTTTAACTGCGCCAACAATATGGCGGAGTATGAAGCGTGTATCATGGGGCTCCGAGCTGCTATTGACATAAGGATTAAGTTATTGAGTGTATTCGGAGATTCCGCCCTTGTGATAAGTCAGATCAAAGGCGAATGGGATACGAAACACCCGAATCTTATTCCTTACAAAGAATATGTACTGACATTGCTCCCACACTTTGAGGAGGTAACCTTTGAACATTTCCCAAGAGAGGAAAATCAGCTAGCGGACGCGCTAGCTACCATGTCTTCTATGTTCAAAGTTAGGTGGGACAATGAAGCTCCCCAGATTACCATTGAGAGGTTGGACGAACCCGCACATTGTTGTGACATTGAGACTGAAGAGGTAGCAGATAAACCCTGGTTTCACAAGGTAAAGAGGTATCTTGAGGCTCAAGAATACCCCTAGGGGGCATCTGTTAATGATAAGAATTTTATGAGAAGATTCACTGCTAATTTCTTCATCAATAATGGTATCCTCTATAAGTGTAACCATGATTCAACCTTAATGCGGTGCATGGACAAAAGCGAGGCAGAAAGGATCATGGCAGAATTGCATGAAGGCACTTTCAGAACCCATTATAGTGGACATACCATGGCAAAGAAAATCATATGAGCAGGATATTACTGGTCTACTATGGAAGCCGATTTTTATCAGCACTCTCGAACTTGTCATAAGTGCTAAGTCTATGCTGATAAGGTGCATGTACCTCCGGTTCCCCTGAATGTTTTGACGGCTCCCTGTCCCTTTGCAATGTGGGGCATCCACATGATCGGCGAGATCATACCTATTGCGTCTAACGGGCATTGCTTCATTCTGGTAGCAATTGATTACTTCACAAAGTGAGTTGAGGCAGCGTCATTTGCTACAGTAACCAAGAACGTCGTGGCGCGGTTTATCTGACATAATCTGATCTGTCGATATGGTATACCAGAGATGGTTATTACTGACAATGGTACAAATATCAATAACACAATAATCACCGAGCTCTACAAACAATTCAAAATACAACATCATAACTCTTCTCCCTACCGGCCGAAGATGAATGGTGCTGTTGAAGCAGCTAACAAGAACATCAAGAAGATTGTGTAGAAGATGACAGTGACATACAAAGACTGGCACGAGATGTTACCATTCGCTCTTCATGGATATCGTACCTCAACACGGACGTCGACAAGGGAAACACCCTACTCTTTGGTGTATGGCATGGAGGCAGTCCTACCCATCGAAGTCCAGATACCCTCTCTCAGGATTATGAAGGATGCGGGTTTGAACGAAGACGACTGGATCCAAACCCGACTTGATCAGCTAAACCTAATCGACGAGAAGAGACTTATTGCTATCTGTCGTGGTCAGACGTATCAAAAGCGAATGATCAAGGCTTTTAACAAGAAAGTCAGACGTTAGAAATATCAAGTCGGGGATCTAGTGATCAAGCGCATCATACTACAGCAAGGTGATCCCAGAGGGAAAATGGACCCCCACATACGAAGGGACATTTGTGGTTAAGAATATTTTCTCAGGAGGAGCTATGATTCTAACAACCACGGATGGTGACGACCTTCCTCACCCCATCAATGCAGACATAATGAAAAGATACTATGCATAATCAAAGACCTGCTAGGTTGACCGGCCTAGGAAAACATAAGGGCTTCTCGACGAACCAAAAGGGTTCGGGCAAAAGTAAGGGAGGAAAATAAAATAGGACTGTACACCCGGCAAGTCGAAAACCTGAAAAGGCGACTTAGGCAAAAAAGGGTATCCCGGTGGACCGAATACCCGAAAGGGTGGTCCAGGCAAAAATTAGGGATCAAAGAGTAACACTATGTCTCATTGGATCAAAGAGTAACACTATGTCTAATCGGTATCGACTATCAAGCTCAAACGGCGCCAATCAATCTGATCCACCTTCTACCAATCAACAAAGTGATGAGACGCTTGAAGATATAAAGGCAATAGCAGAGTTGGAACCCAACGGGGTCGTTTCACATAGTTGTTTTTCTTTTACACAAATTGTATAATTTCTTTCTTTCGGCGGCGTTCTCTTACTAGGACGTTAGCCTCCTTGTACAAAACGCCTATTACAGGCCAACTTCAAAATCAATACAAGTCATTTTCATAAAGCGTTGATTTATTTTCTTTTTCCTGTTTTGTTTTGCAAGAACGTCCAATGATTCATTTTTGATATATGCATTTGAAAATAATTGCTGCTCATAGATGTTTACATGAAAAACAAAATTCGATTACTCGTAATTCCAGGAACAGGGAAAACAAGAAGTGCCCAAGCCTTACAGTTATTCTACCCATCAGGTACCAAGATAGAGCTAGCTTGAGAACATGAGCAATGGTGCATACACTCCCCACAAATTAAAAAATATTCAAAGACGGTGATGTCAGCTTCCCCGAGCAGGACATGACTCCCCCCAGCTAAGGTTCACAATCGCGAGCGAGTCAGTAAATTTTTCCCCCAAGCAGAGTTTATTTCTCTCACAAGCATAAATTCAATCTCCAACAAGATTCATTATCACCAATAACAGAAATCCATCCCCAGCTGAGTTATTTCTCCAAGTCAGCAGATCTATCAATAGAGTATCTCCTCTCCAACAGAGTTTGTTCCCCGCAGATTTATCCGTAAACAAGGAGCAAATCTCCACCATAGCCGTCTCCGTTCACCATCCCCAACGGAAGTAGAGGAACTATGATTTTTACAGCAGCCATGGATTTAGTTTCCCAAACTCAGATTATGATGTCAGCATTTCATGTCCATACATCATGACATGTGCATACATTACATATACCATAGTCTCATCTATTGTGAGAACGTCATTATACAATGCATCTCATGCATCACACATAACTAACCTTGTATTTCTTTCAGGAAAGACAGTTATTATCAACAATTTCCAGCAGGTACATGATCAACACTCGAAGTTAAACAGAGTAATCATCAGCGACAAATGCAACCTTATGCAGGTTCCTTATCACATCCCTACTATCCAGGCTTTCATATCGAAGTAACCCTACTATCCAGGTTCCTTCTCATATCTCTACTATCCAGGCTTTTCATATCGAGGTAACCCTACTATCCAGGTTCTTTCTCATAGCCCTACTATCCAGGCTTTTCATATCGAGGAAACCCTACTATCCAGGTTCCTTCTCATAGCCCTACTATCCAGGCTTTCATATCAAGGTAACCCTACTATCCAGGTTCCTTCTCATAGCCCTACTATCCAGGATTTCATATCGAAGTAACCCTACTATCCAGGTTCCTTCTCGCATCCCTACTATCCAGGCTTTCATATCGAAGTAACCCTACTATCCAGGTTTCTTCTCATAACCTCACTATCCAGGTTCTTCCTCTCTTATCCCCAGGCAGCAGTCCACAACACTGTAAGACCGGGACCCGATCAAACACAATTGATTTCACATTTCCCCAAAAAGTCGCGGTGCAGCATATACCCCGACCAGACACGCAGTTCACTTTCGCTTCCCCAAACCAGATTTATTCCCCAATAGAGTAATGGACAGCTGAAGCTCCTAAAACTCTATCTCTCCCAAGACATAGACCATCATTCCCCATCGAAATTCTCCACAACAACATGTATACGGGTTCTCGCAAAGGAATCTCTTATGCGATCGACATCTCTTTTGATGGCATCTTTAAGCCCATCTCCGACAGTTCTCTAGCAGCTACCAAATGGCATCTATAAGTCCTTTCCCGATATCACAAATCACTTCATGCGAGTGCAAATTTCTGGGCACTCAAGTGTTCAATCATCTTCCACCTTTAGATCACGAAAGACAGACTAGCCAATCTACATCCCCAGGTTTAAGAAGATTGAATAGGGGCAGCTGTTGTACCCCAAAATTTTCCTTCCCATATTTCTCAATACATGTCAAGTAAGGTCCTCAAATTGCTTAAGGAAGTCCAAGAGTTGACCAGACAAACTCTCTCCTAAGGTAGTCTACCTCAAATTAGGGTTTCATTTTTCATCAGGATATATGAACCAAAAAGGACTCAAATGCTCACCATTGTCATAATATGTTCTCAAGATCATCCATGTCAAGTTTCAAGCCTTGCAGAGGAAGTTTGCTCAGTCAATTGCTCGAAGGCCTGAAAATCGATTGTGCTAGGTCAAAAGTCAACTGTGGCCCACATACAGTCAAACTTTGAGATTTTTGGTCTACATCCTAATTTTGAAGTATCATTCATCATTTGATAAAGGGTTGATCATGATTCATCAAAGATTTCTCACAATTCATCAAAACCCAAAAGTTGCTAAATTAGGGTTTTGTAGGAAAAGTCAACTTAACTTAGACCAAGCATAAGTTTCTCATACTTTATCAGAAATGACCCATCCAAAGCTCATTTTGAAGAGGATGCAATTCCCTACAATTAATATTCATCTCCCAAGTTCAGAATATGCACTCACAAAAAGATATGAATTTTGACATTATAGGCCATTTTGAAAAGTCAACAAAAACACCTTTTGGGTCAAAGCTTCATACATGAACATGGAAGACTCAATTGAGATGATAAAAAAAGGGTTGCTTAGGGAACATACTAAGATTTATAAAAAGTCCAAAAACACCCTCCTAGGGTCAAAATTGAGAGATATATGCATTGTTAAAGTTGGCAATTTTTGGAAAATTGTCAAAAGTCAACATTGATCAAATTTGCATTTTTTCCAAAGGGGCCCATATTTTATTGTTTGAAACATGTTTCTAATAGGACCCACGACCCTTGAGATTTTACACCTATTATTTTATTATTTGTATCATTTATTTTGATTTTTTATTCATTTAAATCAAAATAAATCAAATTAAATGGTAAAATAATAAAATCAAATCAAATCTTGGATTTTTTGTGCTTATTTTGAGTCTATGTACAGCTAGCAGGATGACCAATTCGTGCAAGATTGATTTGGGTTGAAAAATATTGGATTGAAGCAAATTGGGAAGAATATCATATGCCGTGAAAGACCAAATCAAATCTTTATAATGGGCAAGATTCAATTCGTTTTTGTTTACCTAATGTGTTGCATTACATATACAGAAGGGATCCAAGGCAAGAAAAGGGGTTGAGCAGTCGTGAAAGAGGCAAAACAAACTTCAAAATTTCAAAGAAAAAGTGCAGATCGAATTCCAAGCTACATGCCATCTCAAGCCATCCTAACCTTACCAATCGATTGTTGGATGTCTCAGGAACGTGTTCCAATCACTAGCAAGCCTCCCCACGTCCTGAAACACCCCGTAAGAGCATCACGGTTTGCCATGTTTCTTGGAATTCGATAATCATGATTTATGCATTATAAACACATTTTGATTATGTATTTCTTTTTTTATCATGTTTACAATATATTGGCATGCTATGATTGAAGTTTGAGTACAGATATGGGCATATGCCATTCCTAGGGTTTCAAGCTCCATTTTAAGGTTTCCTAATTCAAGCGAAATTAGGCCAAGAACAGGGTATTGGGATGATCGTGGCATCAAGACCAATTGATCCCTGGTCTTTAAATCCATTTATCATGTGTATTTTTTGATGTTTGATGCACACAAGTTTTAGTTACAGACATGGTCTGTTAGTATAGGTCCCATATTTAATACGACGGAGGAAGGTAGAAGAAGATAACATGGCAACCATCTATTTGTCCATTTAACACTCGCGCGCTTTCCTGATCCAATCATCTTGTTTGGTTTATTATATTTTGTTTTCATTGTATTAACAACTAATCCCAGTAGCGCAGCTGGCAAGGGCAATTGGTGGTAAGCGCGATGACCTGGGTTCGATCCCAGGTCCAAACGTTTTCATATTTTCTGATTTATCTTACACAGATTCCATGCATCTCCTGCCCAGGCCTACACCATACGCTGACAAGATCCAGCCAGTGAATTGTCCCTAATTCAGATCCAATGGTCCAACAAAGGCAGTGTATGGTGGACTCTCAAAAGCCAGTTGCGCTGGATCCCACGTAGGGTACGTGGGCCACCAACCTTGGGCCCAGAAAATTCATATTCCAACCCCCCATGATTGCTAAGCTACAGGCCCATCTCATCTTCTATTATTTATTTATTTTTAATTAATTCTTTTAATACTTTCTTTAATTATTTTTAATTCACTAATTAATCTTTTTTTCATAAAATCACAAAATCAAAAAATCAATAATTCACAAAAAAAATTAGGATTAGTTTTTTTTTACTATTATCAAAATTAATTTAATTTAGTTTAACTTAGGAAAATTGTAATTTATTTTCATAAATAAAGCCAAATAGAAATTAGGTTAGAACTTTTGATTTAGTTTTATTTCTTTATTTTTTTAAATAAATAAAAATACAAAAATAGGTTTTTTAGAATAAATTAATTTATTTTTCTCAATATTAAAATCAATTAGAACTTAGGATTTTCTTTTTAATTTAATGATTTCTTTATTGTCTTAAATAACAAAACATGACAAAAACATTTTTTTTTCATCAATCACAATTAGGTTTAAGTCAAGGGTCAAAAACCTAGTTGTCTCGTATTTGATTCATCGCGCGTGTATTAATTATTTTTGCCAATATTTCTGTAACTGTTCGTGGTTTGTAATAGTCTAATTTAGGGCTTTTTACTTATCTATTTTTCCCTGGTTTTTGGCTATGTAATTAATCCCCCTCCCCGAAGCCTTGTAATAGCGTAGATTTACTTTCTCGCATTTTAAATTCCCGCAAATATTTAACTGACTAGATGTATGCTAATAGGATTGTATGACAAGAATGCATGAGAAATTAACACAGTTAGAAAACCCTAATGTGCACAGATAAATAACTGAAAACAAATCACTCGCACATATCACTCTTAGTGTATACTCTCACTTCGGTTGCCTTCGGTAAACAATCATTGAGTATAGGATGCTTTAGTGGTTGTCCTCCTGTCTAAAAAGATCTAATGCCCCGTTCGAATGTTGCCTCGAATACGATCTTAAGACTCTAGGGTTATTACTAAGGTGTCCTAACATTGCTTTAGTGATCGTACGTCCCTTTCGAATTGACCCTTACAACTCCAACGACGGTGCTACCTATTTCTCAATAGTAGGATAACGCTGTCTAAAGGAAACAAGAATAGAAACGATCTTTTTTCGAGTAGGTAGATACTATAGGTACTTGCTCAAATCAAAGCTTTTCACACTTACACATTTCAAAACAATTTTCAAAATAACTTCGTCACACCATTGAGGACTGATACAAAGGTTATCACGAAGTCAAACTTTTCAAAATAAAGCACATACACAAGCAATTTTAAAAAGATGAGCAAGTACCTAAGAGCCCATGGAAAACCATGGATATAAAGGGTGCTAACACCTTCCCTTTCTATAATATACCCCCCGTACTCAGACTATCTCGAAAAAGGATTTTTTTCTGTACTTTTTTCTTTTCCGATTGGATGAAATAAAAGTCGGTGGCGACTCTTGCTTACCGCGACATTTTGCGAACACAAAACGCAAAATGCAAACTAGTAAAAATAGTCGGTTCTGCCACCGTATCACATTTGGCTAGAGTTAAGAACATCTGTTGAAAATGAGTATTTTGGGCTTAGAGGTCCTTCACCGTCTATTTGAGATCCATCTTACTGAAATAAATAGTAGAAAGATGAGGAGACTTGTTGCAATAAACCTGCTTATGTTATGATGAATGGTAAATGCATATGCAATGATTTCAAGGATTTAAAGATTAAAATTTGTTTTAGACAAAAAGGAAACACACGTTACATTAATAAATTAAAGCTTGAGTACATCAATTCCTCTTTGGGAAAAACAAATACAAAAACTCTAAGATAAAAAGGTTGTACGCATCCTCTTTGGTGCGATGTAGGCATTCAGGTTCCGCTCCACATGGAGTTGCTTAGTGAGTTCCAAAACCTTCTTCTCGCTAGCGTAGAATTGGGCTTCGAAAGTGTCTCGCTCCCCCTTGAGTTGTATCCAATCTCATTGTAAGTCTTCAAGAGAGGTGGGCATGTCAGGATGTAGGATAGTGTATGGAACTTCTCCTTCCATAACAGGCTCAATGATTACCGGGATAATGGAAGGATAAGGCATCATAAGACTCTGAGCACGAGTTCGTACCCATTTAAGGTAAGGCTCAAGAGGGATGGAATTCTTATGCCCCAATGTCTTGCTATCTACCTTGTTCAACATCCTCCAAGGTCAGATAAATCTCCGGCGGTGACCTTGATCGTTGTTCTCGTAGTCAAATACCAAACCTTGGATGAGCATCTCACGTGGGCCATCTGTTTGGGCGTAAACAAACTGTCTTAAGGATAAGAAGGGGTTGTAGGTGATACCTCCCCTCATTCCAATTAAAGGGACATTACGGAATTCTCCATAACGGTCGACAATAGTAACATTCTCTATAGATCGGGAACACCAATGGATGTATGAATGTTTGAGCGTCATCAACCTTTGTGACCACCTTGAACCTTGCTTGTTCTTCAATATAGATTGGGGAAGATGCGAAATAAACCATCTTGCCAAGAGAGGAGTGAAACACATAAGGACACCTCTTATCCTCATAGTGCGAGTTTGAAAAGAATGTAGGATGTCCCCTAGAAAAGTAGGCACCGGGTTACGGGATATGAAGATTTTGACGGTGTTCACATCTATGAGTTGTCAAGATTTGGAAACAAAACCATCCTATAGATGAGGAGAGCCAGAATTTCCTCAAAGGCTTGCAAATCCAAAGAGTTCCAACAGTTTTGGGCTTTCTCGAACAATAACTTTGCTAGAAAACCTTTGACACCACTCCTTGTTTCCCAATTAGTTGTGATATCAGACGATTGCAAGTGTAGAGCTTGAGCAATATCTTATGGCTTTGGATATCTTTTCGTACCGTTGAAAGGTAGTTGATTGAGAATGGGAATCCTCAAGAGTTGGGAGAATTCTTCTAAAGTTTGTACAAGTTGATAATCGGGAAATGTGAAGCAATGATGTAAAGGATCAAAGAATTGAAAGAGCACCTTCATCATGTCTTCATCAGTGTTGGAAGTGACCAAGTTGAGTAGGAGACCATGTATCTCGGTGAATGGAGAATTTTATGTAATCCTTTAAGCTAGCTCCTTAAGTTGTGGAAGGATCCTTACAAGATTGACTTGAATAGTTTTCCTGCAAATGGAGTCCATATCCTACAAAACAGAACAAAGATAAATCCCAAGATCCTTGAAATGGTTAGTGAATGAGTATGATATTATGATGTTCATGATGTTATGTACAAGTATGTATATACAAAAAAATAAAACAAGTCCTTAGGTTTAGGCTTGCATGGAGTCTTATAGGTAAGTACCCTCTTGAAGTTTAGTTGGCTCAAACCTGTCCTAATAATAGTAACCGGATTCTAAGGAGCTCAATATCACTGGTTTATTTCCTTGGTCATTGTTTCAGCACAAGCCTCTTTAATGGCGACCGAAATATCCCAAAAAACCAAACCTCAATGAGTGTAGTATCGAGTATCTACCAACTTCGGACTGCACCAAAGCTGGTCATCTCACTACGTCCTAAAGGCCAAGTTGGTCAAGTAAAGGTTCTAAAAGTTCATTAGTTCTTCATGACATCACTCAGCGGCCCCGTATTCTCCTTGATTAACTCAAGGGCTACCGGTACCAACAAATATGTCGCACTAACGTAGCTATTGTTTATACCATGTCGGTATACCCCGCACAGTTTCCACAACGTATTGCTACTTACCTATGAGGTATCCCAAATCCGGGTAGAGGATTCAAACCCAAAAAAAGAACCATAATGTAAAACATACAAATCAAACAATGAAAGCAAGTAAATGTGATCTAACCCTAAGGTAACCCCACTTTTAGAATTGTCCCCAGCATAGTCGCCAGTTCCGGTGATACGGTGGGAGAACTGACTTAGGTGTTTTGCGTTTGATTACAAATGTTGCGGTTAGCAAGAGTCTCCACCGACTTTTCTTTTACCCAAAAGGAAAGGTGAAAAAGCACAGGAAAGACCTTTGAGATTATTTCTTGAGTTCGGGGGGTAAATTATGAAAAGGGAAGGTATTAACACCCTTTTCATCCATGGTTTTCCATGGGCTCTTAGTTACTTGCTAGATCACTTGCTTTTGTTTGAAATTGTGCTTTGTGTGGTTTTTGAAAGTATTTTGTAAAGAGGTCATTGTTTAGGCAAACTTTGTAATGATTCTCGTTCGTAAGAATGTATACAAAGTGTTTGATCTTTTGAAAATTTTTTCAAGTTTGCAAGATGTTTGAAAGTGTAGGTGTTTGTTTTAAAAATAGCAAGGATGTTTTTTTTGAAATTGAGAAAGTAATTAGGAGCATTCTACCTACTGAAAAGTCTTTCATGTTCATTTTCGTTTTCCTTTGACATTGCTATCTTACCATTGATTTGGTAAGTAACCCTATCTTTAGATGTAAACAGGACGGGCGTGGGTCATCGTATAACCATGATTAGCAATGTTGCAAGGTATCTTAGCATTCTCTTTTAGGGACTAAGATCATTTGAAAGGCAACTTAGATAGCGTCATCGAGGGACTATGATCTTGTATTTTTGTTTGTTTTTGCTAAGATACCTCACATGCGTAATATGGCCATTTTATAAGGCAACAAAGTGGATTTACCCTAGGGGTACTTGTGCGCAAGTGTATTGTTTTCATGCTTGGTTTTGTCTTTGATTAGGGTTTTCTAGTTGGATTAGTTTTAGGCTTTCCATACAAACCCTTATTACTAGCATTTGAATATAAAGTGATAAATTGCAGAATTTAAAGTTACTACGCTATTACAATTCTTGTAGGAGGGGGTGTACAAATTATAAATGGGGATTGCAAGAAAATAAACCTAATTAATCTATTACAACCATATTGAATTGGTACAAGAAATTAAACGAATATAATGTACAAAATGAATAAATGTACAAAAATGTAAATGTGAAGGAAATGGATATTTGTTTGATTTTTTAGAGAAAAGGGGTTTTGATTTTAACCTAATTAACTAAAGGGAAAATAATTAATTAAAAGTAAAACCTAAATTTACTAGGAAAATAAATTAAATAAAACCCTAATCTATTAATTGATTAAAAAAGAAAATTAAATTTATAGGAAAAGTATTTTTTGGTATTTTTGTCTTAAAAATAATTTATAGTAATATAAAATATTTTTGGTCTTTTTATATTTTCAAATAATATATTTAAATGGTGTAAAAGAAAATAACTAAAACCCTAGTTTTTATTAAATTTACAAAACAATTAGTGAAAGAAATAAAGTATGATTACATAAAAATAATTTTTTTGTGAGAAAAGTAAATAAACTAAGTTAAAATATAAATCTAATATTTTTTGTATTTTTTATGATTTTTTTAATATTAGATAAAATATTTAAGAAAATAAATAAATAAAAATAAGAAAAAGAAATAAAAATGGGCCAGGGGCTGTGTAAGTGAAACGGGGGTTTAGCGGTAAGAAAAAAAAGTAAAATGCCCAAAGGAGGCCCAGGCGCCTTGTCCAAATAGTCAGAATGCAAAGAAAATGTAAAAAAAAAAATCCAAAAGGGTACCACTAGGACTCGAACCCAGGTCCCTCAAGTCACAGGCGCGCGCTTCTACCACTGGGGTGGCTATACATTCGTTTATATTATCAAAACAATAAATACATGATAGTAAACAAGTCCATGGCCTGAACTTCATCTTCAACCTCACGCCCATCCAGAGCCTCTGTAACTTGTTCAAATCTCAACAAAAATGAAAGCTGTAAACATGAAACTTATAGAAAAATTTCCTCACGATTTCAGAAATGCAAAGCAATAACATTATAGATTAAAGACAAGCATGAATTTTAATGGCCCTAATCTGTACCCTAAAAATCTCAGAAACTTCAATCTTAAAATTCTCTAAGCTCAAGCAAAATTAATGGAAACTATGGACATGGTTAGCTTTAGGGCAATGATATCTACATGTTTCATTCACAAATAAATCATTGATGATGCCTATATGAAAAGTTCCAAAGTTAGAAAACTTACCTTGCAAGAGGGTATCGGGTTTGGAGTTTGAGTAGATTTCAGTGAGTTCCAATGATTGGATTAACTTCCTCAAGTTCCCAGGAAGCTAATGGGATGCTTAGCTTGAGCTGAAAGTACCTGAGGAGTTCTGGAGAAGTCCAAGTGCAAAGCTCTGTTTTTGAAAATAGAGGATGGTGTTAATGGTGTTATAGTCTTGTAACAGGGTGTGTGATGAGTTCTAAATGATGTTTAGAAACTTTAGGAACCAAATGGCTTGAAAACGCACGAGGCAGATGTGAGTTTCAAACTTTTGGTCAGGTTAGGCAACAATGGAGGTATGTGATGCAGTTCTTAGCTCTTGGTGTTTTTAGGGGTCAAGCATGCGTAGGATTTATGGAAAATGGTTTGTGTATCTATAAGCAAAAGGTCTTGAGTGGTTTTCAAAGTCAGAAGTACCAGTTTTAAGCTAATTGTTAGGTTACTTGATTTTCAAGAAAAATGGGAAAACAAGTTTCAATGTGAAGTACAAGCATGGGCTGGGTGATTGTAAGTGTCTAAACCATTTCTCTTGTGTTATGAGACATGTATGATCAGAAGAGAACAAGTGCAAGGCTCAAGAACAAGTTTTGTGAAAAAAGTCACTTTATCAAAATGGCATTGTGCACTTTCTTCCCAAAATGGATATAAAGCATGGTGTTGCATTGAATGCTTGAAATGAGACCTCTAACAGCTGTGAAAGCAATTAATTATGGAGTTCCTAACAAGTTTGAGGCCTGAAAAGTAGAGGTTATGCAACATAACTTTGAATTTTGAATTTGTTCATCACAAAATGACTTGTAATTCAAGTGATAAAACCCTAACTTCATCTCTTCGATTCTCCCTACTCAAAAATTATCTCAAGGAGTTCTTGGACATTTTGGAAAGCTTGCAATGTGATATACAACCCATATTTTAATTACTTTTGAATATTCCACTTGGAACTATATGAAAAAGTGCCATGAATTTGGGTCAAAATCCTGACCAAATTAGGGCAAAATTTCACTAAGTGTTTTGTTTCATGACCACATGTTCTTAAAATTATAACTTGATATACAAGCACTTTTGGAAGGAGTTGTGTAAATAAAAGTTTTAGATTTCATGGAGATCTACAACTTTCATGTTGGAAGTTTCTTTTGAATCAACTTGCATCATGGTGAAAAGTTTGTTCAAAGTTGTGAAAAAATAAGAAATTTCCAACACTTAGAAAAATTTCTAAGTTTAGAAATTTTGACTTTTCAAAATGAAATCTTAAATTTTTGATTTCTTGATGAATAATTTTAATATTTTGACATGATTTGATGAATTTTGATCTTTGACATTTGAATTTGACCAAAAAGTCAAAGTTTGACTTTTCAGTATATAGTTGACTTTTGATCAGTTGACTAAAAATTCATCTGTCAATCCATTGGACTTGAACAATGTTTTGAGTCATGTTATTAGGTCAGAAATTTCCCCTTCTCAATCAAAACCCTAATTTTGACCATTTTGCCCTTTTGAAGATTTGATCAAATTTCTTGAGGAATTATGATCCAAACTTGATCAAATGATACATATGAGTTTAAAATGTTTATGTGGATAAAAAATTATGAAGTTTGACTGTAAATTGGCCATAGTTGACTTTCCCCCCAATATATCTGATTTTTAGGTCAATTGCTCAATTGACTGAGCAAAAGTGTGATCCAAAGCTTGAAACTTAACATGAGTGATCTTGAGAGTCCATAATGATCCATGAAAGTAATATGGGACATTGGAAGTTCAAATATCCTTGTTCAATCTCAAACCCTAATTTTAGTCATCAGTGCTTAAGGAGGTCTCTTGAGCTGATCAACCCTAGTGCAGTCTTGAGCCAAAGGAGATCTTGTGAGCAAATTCTTGATAAATGAGAGGGCAAATTTTGGGGTACAACAAAGTGTAACTTTCTAAAGCTACATGCCAGGGGTTAGCATAAGATCATTGGGTCTCACGATCCAAAGTCTAAATAGTTAGGGTTGAAAATTTCAACATATAGGCAGTCAGGATCGAAGGTTGAAACACGGTCAAACTCCCTAGATGAAATATCTACATTTCTTTTTTATTGGTATGTGAAAATGATATTTAAATGAAATATTTCCAAGTTTAGAGAGAACTTACCTCTTGAAGCGCTTAAATCAAAAGAAATGCAAGTGACTTCCTTGGTGATGAACGGAAGTTCGTTGGAGTCTCCCTGAGGCTAGTCCAGTTACTACTTTGTTTGAGTAGTAATTGAATCAAAGGAGGGTATTTGAGTGAATAGAAGGTTACTCTATAACAGGTAAGGGAGTGAATCAAAATATTATTATTGTGGTTGGGGGAATGGGTCGAAGGTTAGTTATCTGGCCACTACAGGAGTGAATCGAAGGGTTCACTTAGTGTATGAAGGGGTCTGAGTTTTTTAGGAGTGTTAGGAATATTTGAAAAAAAACGTTGGATGGTGTTTCAGAGTTTTGAGGAATTTCTCACAACAAGAGTTTTCTTGCAACTATCTAGGGGCCCCTAAGATGTGTGGTGGAGGCTCATATTTATAGATGATTTTGGCTGATGTTTTAGGAGGGAAAACAAAAGAAATTTAAACAAAAAAGGCATGCTGTTCTTGTAGCTTTTGATGGGAAGTATTCATATGCCAAATTGGTGCAAGAATAAGGGCAGTGTGGCAGGACTGCTGTGCAGCAGTTTTGGAGTGTTATGGCCAGTGTATCAGGCCTGAACTTGGCAGCACATGGGACTTTGGCCAGTAAGTATCTTTGGATATCTCAACCTTTTGTTTTGACCCCCTAGCCTTATCCTTCAAACAGACTTATTTTCAGAAAAAAACATTTATTTTCAAATCAAAGTGCTCTTCGTATGGCTCATATGGGTATCCTTTGAAGGGGCCCAAATAGGTGTCTTTCGACTAGGCCTTTTGTATGTTCCTTCGAATGGACCAAAGGAATGCCCCTGGAATGGATCACCAAAATATGTAATTCGATTGGGACATCCAGGTATGTCTGGCAAGTCCTTCGAATGTGCCACCATGGTACGTCTTTCGAACGAGACATGGATATGTGTCATAGTATGTTGAAGTAAACTATTTCTAAGGGGGATACTTTTCATTCGAAACTAGCGTGAAAGTAGCCAATGCTTTGTGGGCGCTGTTGCCTTGTGAATTCCAGCCATGGGGGAGCTTTTTGCCTTGTACATTCTGGCTTAAAGGGAGTCTTGGTCTTTGTGAATCGAAGGGATCATGCAAAGGGAAAGTGGCCTCTAAATCGAAGAAAAGCTTTATGAGGCTATTGCTTTATGACTCCAAGCAAACATGCAAGGAGCCTTTGCTCAAATGAAGGGTGTAACAAAAACTGGCATTGAAGGGGGCCACACGCCCCAAACGAAAGATGCATGCAGAAGGTCTAAATGCCCAAACGAAGCTTGCAACAAAGGAAGGCCACATGCCCCGAACGAAAGAGGCATGCAGGAGATCTAAATGCCCAAATGAAGCTTGCAACAAAGGAAGGCCACATGCCCCAAACGAAAGAGGCATGTAGGAAGTCAAATGTGCAATCTAAGGAGACCAGAAAAGAGGCCTTTGCCTCCTGAATCGAAGGACATCTATAGGAGGTTTTTTTGCCTTGTGAATTGAAACTAGTTGAAGATAAGTGTTGCCCTGTCGAAGCTTGCAATAAGTTGTTTCAAAGGGATACTCTAGCCTTATGCATGCTAGCATGGTGGAAAATTATGCCTTGTGAATTTGGAAAACATGCAGGAAAGAGGCTATATGGCCAAACGAAAGATGTATACAAATTTTGCATAAAGATGTTCAAACGAGCAGGAATCGAACTTGTCCTAAAGAAGTCTAGTGCTAAAACGAAGCATGAAATGAACTTGCCTAAAAGAAGTCCAATGCCCAAAAAAAGGGTGTAACCAAAGCTTGCATCGAAGGAGCCAAAGTGCCCAATCGAAAGATGTAAAATCGAAGAAAACTTGTTTTTTTCTTCAATTTTGTCAAAAATAATATTTTCATCTACTTTGCTCTTTTAAACAATTTCCTCTTTAACTTGATGCTGAAAAATCCAATTGTACTTGTGTAAGCTTGAATTTTTGAGAATCCTTGTGGGAAATGTCTTGAGAAATGAGAGGGAAAAATTTGGGGTACGACAGCTGCCCCTGTTCAATTTTCTTAAACCTGAATAGTTAGATTGGCGAGTCTTCCATTCGTGACTTGAAGGTTGAAGATGATTGAACACTAGAGTGCCCATAAATTTTTACTTTGATGATGTGGTGGTTGATTGTGTAGGGAATGGGCTTACAAATGCCATTTGGAGAAATGATGGATAGTTGTCGGAGAAGGGCTTACAGATTCCATCCAAAGGTGATTGTTAACAAAAATTAGACTAAGTCTAAGCTTGACTTTAACTGGAAAAGAATCAGAATAAATCTTTGGAGTGATTTGTCTGAACGAGAGAAAGTGTCTAACGAAAATGAATCAGGATAAACCATTGATCGATTTAAACTGAACTAGCAGAGGTCTTGAATATTCTTTAACTGGGAAGAATCAAGATAAATCTTTGGAGCGATTTATCTGAACCAGAGAAAGTGTCAGCCGGAAAGGAATCAGGATAAACCATTGACCGATTTAAACTGAACCAACAGAGGTCTTGAATATTCTTTAACTGGAAATAATCAGGATAAATCTTTGGAGCGATTTATCTGAACCAGAGAAAGTGTCTACTAGAAAGGAATCGGGATAAACCATTGATCAATTTAAACTGAACCAACATAAGTCTTGAATAATCTTTAATTGGAAAGAATCAGGATAAATCTTTGGAGCGATTTATCTGAACGAGAGAAAGTGTCTACCGGAAAGGAATCAGGATAAACCATTGATCAATTTAAACTGAACCAGCATAAGTCTGGAAAAGAATCAGAATAAATCTTTGGAGTGATTTGTCTGAACGAGAGAAAGTGTCTAACGGAAATGAATCAGGATAAACCATTGATCGATTTAAACTGAACTAGCAGAGGTCTTGAATATTCTTTAACTGGGAAGAATCAAGATAAATCTTTGGAGCGATTTATCTGAACTAGAAAAAGTGTCTACCGGAAAGGAATCAGGATAAACCATTGATCAATTTAAACTGAACCAGCAGAAGTCTTGAATAATCTTTAACTGGAAAGAATCAGGATAAATCTTTGGAGCAGTTTATCTGAACCAGAGAAGGTGTCTACCAGAAAGGAATCAGGATAAACCATTTATCGATTTAAACTGAACCAGCAGAGGTCTGGAAAAGAATCAGAATAAATTTTGGAGCAATTTATCTGAACCAGAGAAAGTGTCTACCGGAAAGGAATCAGGACGAACCATTGATCAATTTAAACTGAACCAGCAGAGGTCTAGAAAAGAATCAGAATAAATCTTTGGAGCGATTTATCTGAACTAGAGAAAGTGTCTACTAGAAAGGAATCAGGATAAACCATTGATTGATTTAAACTGAACCAACAGAAGTCGTGAATGATCTTTAACTGGAAAGAATCAGGATAAATCTTTGGTTAATTTATCTGAACCAGAGAAAGTGTCTACCGAAAAGGAATCATGATAAACAGTTGATCAATTTAAAACTGAACTAGCAGAGATCTGAAGGAAGTATTCGTCATGTAGATAGTCACCTAGTCCTGTTTCAGGAATTGATCTATAATTGATTTGTTCGCAGATAGTTGTCTTGTCTTGTCGAAAATTTGTTGATGATAATTTTCTATTGATTGATCTTTCCTTAAAAGGTAAAGAGTTAGTTGTATGCAATGATATGATGTATGAAATTCATGGCGTAATGATGTTTCTAAAAATAAATGAGATTGTGATATATATGCATTTGTGTTGTCGATGCTATGATGTATGAATGAAATGTATGAACATATTAGTTGTTCTGCTGCAGTGTTGCTGGAATTAGGGAAAATAAATCCCTGAGTTCTGCTAGGAATGATGAGTGTAAGTCTTCATATTTTGTTGAAGTGGAAGTGTTGATAGATGGATTTACATTATTAGAGAAATAAACTCTGTTGGGGAAGGGAAACGCCGCACATTGTTTGTGGACTTTGTGAAATCCTGCTGGGGAATCCTGAGAAACTGGGCGACTTTCACCGGGGAATCTTTGGAGCGGAAATTGGAAAATTTTCTCCGTCGGGGATATGAGAGGACATGATACCATTAGGCTGCATACTGGAGATACGACAGTGATCCTGTAGTAGGATGTCTCTGCCTCTGCTCCTGCTGGAGAAAGTACCTGTGGGGATTTTATGGAATGGCCTATAGATATTATCCTGTTTCTTAAAGCCATTAGCAATTGTCTTTCTATTTTATTTTCCTTTTTTATGCGTTCATTTGTAAATAGTAATTACGTTCAAATGCATATGTTCAAACATAATCACTGGATGTTTTTGCAAACAAAACCGGAAAGTAAAAGAAAAACAGATAGTTTTGCACTTTTAAAGGAATAACTTTGTATTAACTTGAATAAGCATTTTTGTACAAAGAGACGGACATCCTAGTAAGAGAATGTCGTCGTAAGAATGAAAACTAATACAAAGAAAGACAGATATGTGAAATAATCCCATGGGGTTCCCATTCTGCTATAGCCTTTTATGTCTTTGAGCGTCTCATCCACTTGCTGCTTTGTCTGAACCTGATTGGATTGATTAGTACCGTTTGAGTTTGACAATTGACATTGAAGATTGTCTGTAAGGTAATCCAACAGGACATAGTCATACGCTTTAAATCCCTAACTTTTACCTGGACCGCCCTTTCGGGTTTTCAGTCTACCGGGATACCCTTTTTTGCCCAATTTCTTAATTGTTTGCCTTGTGAATTGAAACAAGTTGAAGATAAGTGTTTCCCTGTCGAAGCTTGCAACAAGTTGTTTCAAAGGGAGACTTTGGCCATGCATGCTATCATGGTGGGAAATTCTACCTTGTGAATTTTGCAAACATGTAGGAAATAGGCTATATGGCTAAACGAAAGATGTATACCAATTTTTCACAAAGATGTTCAAAAGAAGCAGGAATCGAACTTGTCCAAAAGAAGTCTAGTGCCCAAACAAAGCAGGAAATGAACTTTCCCAAAAGAAGTCCAGTGCCCAAACGAAGGGTGTAACCAAAGCTTGCATCGAAGGAGTCAAAGTGCCCAATCGAAAGATGTAAAATCGAAGAAAACTTATTTTTTTCTTCAATTTTGTCAAAAAGAATATTTTCATCTGCTTTGTCCTTTTTAACAATTTCCTCTTTAAATTGATGCTGAAAAATCCAATTGTACTTGTGTAAGCTTGAATTTTTGAGACTCCTTGTGGGAAATGCCTTGAGAAATGAGAGGGTAAATTTTGGGGTACAACAAAGCGCATCATCCCACCACAAGATGATCCCATGGGAAAATGGATTCCCACTTACGAGAGGTCATTTGTGATCAAAAATATATTTTCTGGTGGTGCTATGATAGTTACCACCATGGAAGGTGAAGATTTTCCGCACCCTGTGAACGCAAACATAGTCAAAAAATACTACGCATAAAAGAGACCCGCTAGGTTGACAGGCCTAGGAAAAAATAAGGGCATCCCGAAGAACTAAAAGGGTTCGGGCAAAATTTATATATATATATATATATATATATATATATATATATATATATATATATATATATATATATAAATTGTACATCCTAAAATTTGAAAACCTGAAAAGGCGGCTTGGGCAAAAAAGGATATCCCGATGGACTGAAAACCCGAAAGGGCGGTCAATGCAAAAGTTAGGGATTAAAGCGCACAACTATGTCCCGTTTGATCACCCATCTACTTACAACCAGCTTTATCACTAGTGTTG
Organism: Vicia faba; assembly: GCA_948472305.1. Taxonomy (NCBI): domain Eukaryota; kingdom Viridiplantae; phylum Streptophyta; class Magnoliopsida; order Fabales; family Fabaceae; genus Vicia; species Vicia faba. The sequence continues at coordinate 1,647,159,098 of OX451737.1, read as the reverse complement.
AGCTCAAACGGTACATATTAATTTAATCATCTTCGTCCAATAGCAAGTGATGAGATACTTGAAGACATAGGGGAAATAACAGAGTTGAAACTCGTTGGATCATTTCCACATACCTTTTTTTCTTTGTACCCCTTTTCCAATTTTTATGACGAATTCCTCTTATTAGGATTTTTGTCTTCTTGTATAAAACTGCCTGCTTATAGGAAAAATTTCAGAATCAATGCAATTTGTAGCAACTGGTTTTTAAATCAAGAGTCGCCACTATTAGTTTTTATCCTAGGGAAGGGAACCTAACAGAAAACCCTAATTCACGGTAAGAGATTCTAGGTTTCAGACTCAATTAGACGAAAGGAAGGTGTTAGGCACCTTTCATCCACCTTGCTCACAAGGATATTAAGCTCTAGGTTTAGGTTTGGGATAAACAGGGTTTTAAGTTTTAATTAGCAAGAGTTTTAATTTTTTATAGGAGAAAGGGTTTAAATATTTTATAGGGGAAAGAGTTTTATTTTTTAATAGGAGAAATCGCTACGATTTTTGATCGTATGCCTACGTATCCTTTTATGAGGAATCAGAGTCCTAATTCGTAGTTTGTATGAGTTGGTATCTTTTAGGGGTTTACAAACATATTTTGGGCCCAACGTGTTCAGGAAGAAGTCCAGGTGGTTGTATGTGACGCGTGAGTGAGGGTACACGATGGACTTGGCCTTACGGACATCTACTGAGGATCAAACGACTGAGCTCTTAAGGCGCATAAGAATTGTGGTAGTCGCGCGCGTACATGATTTGGAATGAATAATACAATTTGTTTTTTCACATTTTCATTTTCACTCCAACACTTACACTAACGCTTTCACTCTCTCTCACCTCACCTTCCTCCTCTCTCGCTAACTATACAAAATCATTCACTGCCCCTTCTGTTAACCCTAAATCCGTGACTACGGAAGCGCAACCCAATCGTACCCGTTTACCCCAACCCAAAACCAACGGCCATGAAAGAAATAAAAGCTAAGCGATTTTTTTACCGACTCTCGCGATCTTCTGACTTTCGCACTTCCAATCGCTAATCTCTTCCTCCTCCCTTGTATTTGCGGATTGTCAATGGTGATTGAAGATTGGAGGGTAATGGTGTAAGTTAACGACAGTTAGGAGGAACAAGGTCACGCGATTAGGGTTTCGGGCTTCGAAACTCTAATCGCTTCTTCAAGCTCGGTTTGGTAACATTCTTTTTCAGAGCTTCTATTTCTCTATTTTCCGTCCAAAAAAAAAACCTCCCTTCACTATTCCTCTCCTTCTCTATTTATAGATTGATTTAGATCTAGGGTTTAGCATTTTAGTCGTTACAGATTGATTAGGGATTGAGTTGTAATTGACAGTAATTGATTGAGATTGTAATCTTAGAGATCTTAGTAATTTCTGCAGATTTGTTCTTGTATAAACTTAGATTTGTTTCTTTTTAATTTAGTAATTTTGGATTTTGATTGTATATATCGCAAGATTTGGTTTCTGTTTGATAAAAAAGATTTTTTTTCAGATTCATTTTATGTAATATATTATGTGAGATAGAATCTTGAAGATCAGAATGCGTTAAATATTTTGGATTTCACCTATTGAAATTCTGAGATTGAGTGCTGGCAATGTGGAAGTTTGTAGTAGATTTAGTGTTAATTTTTTAGATTTAGCTTGTATGAACAACTTCTGAGTAATTGAATTTTTGATTTGTGTACTTTTAGATTTTAGTTATGTTAAAAAGATTTGATTTTTAAAAAAAATATTTTTACAGTAAATGTTTTTTAGGCAATTTTGTTCCAAACATTACTCTGCTGCAAGGTTATGGTCTTTTTGTGGGCCAGAACTATTATTGTTAGTTCAAGCATGTTTCACAAAAATGTTTATTCAATTGGGCCTATATGGCCTTTCCTGTAACTATCCAGTTAATAAAACAATAAAACAGAACTTAAAAAAATATTCTTTTCCTTTTCTAAACAGCCACACCCTATTCTTAGCATAATGGGCCTTGCACTATTTATCCATCCTGCAACAATATTCCACATTCTATTGGGCTTGCGCCCTATCCCATAACAATATATTTTCTTTTTTTTTAACTAACCATTATTGTAAAAGCAAAAGAACATTACCAAATATTATTTTAAAACAACAAACAGTTTCCTTCTCTAATAACTAGATGGGCCTTATATTGATAAACACACCCTTGTTTGGATAACAAAATGGAAATGGGCCAACTACAGAAGTTTAATGTGCTCAGTTAATTTGAAGTTTCTTCCCCTTTTTACTAACAATAATAATCCCTAACCGGGTTCAACTATAAGAAGTTAATTATTATTCTCTTGAATTAATCTTCCATTTTCGAATCGCATGGGCCATTGGCCAACATGCTTCACGAATATGTTTATGAGTCTTTATGATTTAGAAAGCCCCACTCTCCTGAATTAAAATAACCCCTTAGTTGGATAAAGACGGGCCATCAGATAATGTTGTACCGTCTTCAATTAAATATTTCTTCTATTTTCGAAAAATAAAATCTTCGTTGCAAGACAAATTTGGGGTACGACAACTTCCCTTATTCAATTATCTTTTAGTCGGATAGCGCGAGAAAACTCGGGTCTTGCGCCTTCTGATTGGAAGTTTATTGAATACTTGAAATATCCCAAAATTTGCCCGACAAGCACAAGGTTACAATGATACAGTATACCCTTACGAGTCTCAAGGAAGTAGGCAAAGCTGACGATATGTCTCTTACCCGGGTTTTTAATGAGGCCGATAATGCAATTCTGTATGTCTTGGTTTACTCACCTTTCTGGAGGGTGAGTATAGCAATGATTGATGATGCATGGCTGCTTGAAGACTAATGTCATGGATTACGTTTGCGAATTGCTGCCTGATGTCCGAGACGATGGTTCGGAATTCGGGTAATGCATTGCGGCTTAGAGGAAATGCCGATTCGGATGATATATTGCGGCTTAGAGGCAATATGTCGATCTGGAAAGATACATGGCGGATTAGAGGAAATGTATTTGAATTGGATGGTGTATTGCCGCTTAGAAACAATATACTCAGCTTTTGACAATGCGTTGCGGCTTAGAGGCAATGCAATGGGTTTTGAGGATATGTTGCGGCTTAGAGGCAACATGTTGAATTAGAAGATACATTGCGGCTTAGAAGCAATATACTGTTCTGGAGAGGTACATTGCGGTTTAGAGGCAACGTGTTTGGGTTGAATGGATTTATTACGGTTTAGAAGCAATATATCGAGTTTTAAAGAATGTGTTTTGGCTTAGGGGAAATGCAATGGGTTTTGAGAAATATGTTGAGGCTTAGAGGAAACATGTTGAATTGGAAGATACGTTGCGGCTTAGAAGCAATATACTATTCTGGAGAGGTACATTGCGGCTTAGAGGCAATGCAATGGGTTTTCGAACATGCGTCGCGGCTTAGCGGTAACGTAATGGATCTTTGAGAATACGTTGCGACTTAGAGGCAACATAATGGATCTTTGAGAATATGTTGTGGCTTAGAGGCAACATGCTGAGTTGGGAATTCATTATGGCTTAGAGGCAATGGGTTTGAGTCGGGTGATAGTTTACGGCTTAGAGGTGATATACTGATATGGAGAGATACACTATGGCTTAGAGGCAATGTAGTGGGACTTGTAAGGACCTCACCACTGCGGGAAGACCTAGGTGATGGGCTGAATGCGCATGAAGACTGAGGTGACAGGTTGAATCATTGGGGAAGTATTGCATGGGTCGATCCATAGATAGTTGAATCGAGGATGAAGTCGTTTGTCCGTTTGCTACGTGATACATGTGTATGCATGCGTATTGAATGTTGTATGTGTGCGAAATGAATTGGTGTTTTGACATCGATATGGAACCCTGGATGTATGCAAGGATGTTGTATGTATGTTTTAGATATGCAAAATGTACGTGTGAAATGTTTGTAAGAGGCGTGTATGCCTCGAAATGTTATAAAGACTATTTCCGGAATTCTCTCCTTTTAACCATTGGTTTAGAGTTACCAATTCCTGGCGTTGTATGTTGTGTCGTCGTAGCATTATTGAACTTAAATGCGGTGTACAGAATTTAGCGAAAGTTGAGCATTGATTTTGTATTACGAGCGTAGACGTAGGTGATGGCCTATGCGTAACTTTGTATGTAGGCGTAGACATGGACGTGGACGTATGCGGAATTGGCAGGAATACATATGTGCGTTGACGCATGCAAACGTCGACCTCGTGTTGCAAGTTATGCATAGGGCTGACATGGACGCAGCCATCGCGTAGGGACGCATAGTTATATGCATAGACTTTGTTTTATTAAATGTAATCATAGGCGCAGACATGTGTATGGACGTGGGTGTAGATATGCGTAGATATAGGTGTAGATAGATTTTTGTGTTGCAAGACGTAAGAGTAGCTATGTGTGTGGACGTACACGTGGATCTTCCTTCGTTATTTCTCTAACCCAAGTATTTTTTAAATTTGTCAGATGCTTTTATTCTGTTAATTCTCCGAAATTATTTCAAGACAATATTCATGAGTAATAGTCGTAGTATTCTGTAAGCAAGTCTGAGAAAGTAAGAACATGATTTGACAGATATAATGAAAACCAATATTTTATTGATATGTCCCATAGTGGGTGAGAATACAAGGTGCAATTCCTAGAAAGAGGTAATTACCGAAAGTCTTAAAACAGTAAATGGCAATGAAAATGATAATTGCTACTTTCGTCCCCCCATATTCTTTGATGTTCTTATCCCCTTGGCTTCTGAGTTGTATGATTTCAATCTATCCTTCCCTTCGTGGTTTGTAGTCGTAGCTCCCAGATCACAGTCTTTTTGTCCTTTATTTCTTTATATGAAATCCCTGACTTTTGCCTGGATTGCCCTTTCGGGTTTTCAATCCACCGGGAAATTTTTTTTTTGTGTGCCCCTAATTTTGTCCTGGATCGCCCTTTAGGGTTTTCGATCCACCGGGATGCTTCTTTTTTTGCTTAAGTCGTACCTTTTGGAGGTTCGATATTAGCGAGCTTTTTATACATAGTATTGTTTGACTACATCCATTGTTGTGAGGATGCGACCACCTCCAGAGAATACTATTTTGACTACAAATGGACCTTCGTAGTTAGGTTTCCATTTACCACGTGAATCGAGTCGGGGTAGTAAAATATTTTTGAGCACAAGATCCCCTTCTTTGAATATTCGAGGGCGTACCTTCTTGTCGAAGGTCCTCTTCATTCTCTTCTGATGTAATTGATTATGACACAAAGCCGTTAATCATTTTTCTTCAATGAGGTTGAGCTGATCGAGTCGAACCTATACCCATTCTGCCTCTTCCAGTTTTGTTTCCCTTAGGACTCGGAGTGATGGTATCTCAATTTCCACCAGGAGTACTTCCTCCATGCCGTATACAAGTGAAAAAGGAGTTGCGCCTGTTGATGTGCGTACAGAAGTGCGATAGCCATGCAGAGCGAAGGGAAGCATTTCGTGCCAATCTCTGTATGTCTTCACCATTTTCTGGATGACTTTCTTAATATTTTTGTTGGCAGATTCAACGGCTCCGTTCATCTTTGGCCTGTATGGTGAAGAATTTTGATGCTCGATTTTGATGTCGTCGCATAATTCCTTCATCATCTTGTTGTTTAAATTAGACCCATTATCTGTAATTATCTAGCTTGGGACGCCATATCTGCATATGATATTCTGTTTGATAAAGCGCACAACCACTTGGCTTGTTACGTTGGCGTAGCATGCTGCCTCCACCCACTTGGTGAAGTAGTCAATGGCTACCAATATAAAGCTGTGTCCGTTTGATGCTTTCGGCTCGATCATACCAATCATATCAATTCCCCACATCGAAAATGGCCAAGGGGAGCTCATGACGTTCAAAGGAGTCGGTGGTACATTTATCCTGTCGACGTAGATCTGACACTTATGGCATGTCTTCGTGTAGTGATAACAATCAACTTCCATTGTTAACCAGTAATAACCCGCTCGCAGAATCTTTCTAGCCATGGCATGCCAGTTTGTATGAGTCCCGAAGGTTCCTTCGTGGATTTCTCTCATGAGTGTATCTGCTTCTTGATTTTCCACACATCTGAGTAATACCATATCGTAATTTCTTTTGTATACCACTCCATTACTTAGAAAGAAGTTGGAAGCTAACTTGCACATGGTTTGCTTGTCAATGATAGAGGCATTTTCCGGGTATTCCTGCCTTTCTAAGTACTTCTTGATGTCATAAAACCAATGTTTAGTGTCAGGTCCTTCCTCAATAGTTAGGCAATGTACAGGTTCTTCGAAATGTCTAATGGTAATACGTGGTTCGTGATTCGGCCAAGTCACTATGAACATAGCTGATAGGGTTGCCAGGGAATCTGCCATTTGATTTTATTCTTGTGGGATATGACTGAAAGTGATTTCTGTAAATTCCGTAGCTAACTTTAAAACATGATCCCGATATGGAATCAGTTTAGGGTGTTTAGTATCCCGTTCACCATTAACCTGGTATATGACTAACGCAGAACATCTGCCATCGTGAGATTCTTCCGGTGAGGGTTGGCTTTTCAAACACGTATTTTAGAGGATCCATTCTTGTTATCAACCATGTAGTATGGGTTAACATATACCGTCTCAACCTCTTGGTAGCCCAAGCCAATTCATAACAAGTCTTCTCTAGGAGTGAGTATCTGGTCTCGCAATCGGTGAATTTCTTACTGAGGTAATACATTGCGTGCTCTTTTCTACCAGTTTCATCCTGTTGTCCCAAAACATAACCCATCGACCCTTCAAGCACTGTCAAGTACATGATGAGTGGCCTTCCGGGAATTGGTGGTACTAAGACTGATGGCTCTTGCAAGTGTTTTATTTCTTCGAATGCGGTCTGACAATCGTCATTCCATACTACCGTATGATCTTTCCGCAACAACATGAATATTGGTTTGCACGTAGCTGTTAGATGCGATATGAACCTTGAGATGTAGTTCAATCGCCCTAATAAACCATGCACTTCTTTTTCTGTCCTGGGAGTGGGCATCTCTTGTATGGCTTTTACCATGTCTGGATCCACCTCGATGCCTCGTTAGCTTATGATAAAACCTATAAATTTTCCTGATCTGACGCTGAAGGTGCATTTATTCGGGTTCAACCTTAGTTTGAACTTATGTAGCCGCTCAAATAAATTTTGCAGATGTGTGATATGTTCCTCCTCGGTATGGGATTTGGAAATCATATCGTCGACGTATATTTCAACTTCCTTGTGGATCATATCGTGGAATAACGTGACCATTACCCTCTGATAAGTTACCCCTGCGTTCTTGAGACCGAATGGCCTTACTTTGTAACAGAAAGTTCCCCAAGGTGTCATGAAGGTAGTCTTTTCCATGTCCTCAGGTGCCATTTTGATTTGGTTATAGCCCGAGAAACCGTCCATAAATGAGAATACTGAGGCTTGAGCTGTATTTTCCACTAAGACATCTATGTGAGGCAACAGAAAATCATCTTTGGGACTTTCCTTGTTTAAGTCCCGGTAATCTACGCACATGCGTACTTTTCCGTCCTTCTTGGGTACCGGTACAATGTTAGCTATCCAAGGTGGATAGTCTACCACCGCTAGGAACCCTGTGTCAAACTATTTGAGAACCGCTTCCCTGATTTTGCTGGACATATCTGGACGGGTTCTTCTAAGCTTTTTCCTGACTGGAGAACAACCTTCCTTGAGAGGTAATCTATGCACCACGATGTCTATGTCCAACCCTGGCATGTTCCTGTAGGACCAAGCGAATATATCCACATACTCATGCAATAACTTGATTAGCCTGTCTTTGACGCTCTGCTCCAACATTGCCCCTATCTTGATTTCTTTTGGATCCCCTTCCGTGCCCAAGTTAATAGTCTCAATAGGCTCTTGATACGGTTGTGTGCTATTAGCCTTTTGCTCTATTTCCCTCTCCATTTTCTCGGAGAGTTCAAGATCTTCATCATCTTCCTCTTCGGCTTGGTGGAAAGGAACATCAAAATCATATCGGGTCATAGCAGTAGTGTTATCGGTAATTTTGGGCATGGATCTGCACATTTATCATGTTTTGGTGCATATTTTAGTGCTTGGAATTTGCAAAATGTATATGCAAAGAAAGTATTGCCATTTTTATATTTAATAGAGAAATGCAAAAGAAAGACAAGGATCTTAATTGAAAACAAAATATAACTTTATTAATTATAAATATTTTCTGAAATAAGAAATAAAGAAAACCCTTACAAGCAACCCCTAAGCCTCGGATTTGAAATAGGTTCTTTCAAAACAAGAAAAATTACTTAGAAAAGAAAGATATCTAGGGAATCTCCATAGCAGTCCATCCTTTAAGCTCTTCTCCTGGGGCGCCCTCTCTGATAAATTCAATTTCCCTTTTATTATTGGTCTTGCTTGATATCATTGCCACATGTCTGCCATGCTCCATTCCTTTACTGATGAACGTCTCCCAGATCGGAGGAAAACATGTTTTTCCTCTTGGAGTAGCTTTTGACGATTCGTAACCCAAACCAAAGCGATTCTTTTTCTCAGGAATTTATGGGAGTTTTCCCTAGTGTTTTGAGGCATCACCCACCATAGTCATTTAGAAATCTCTCCATGATGTCACTTTAGTCTTGTTACACTTCTCAACCGGTAATGTTATCATCGAAGCAATTTCCAAAGCTTGGAACGGGGTAGCTATGCAATCTTCGTCAACACTGATATATCTGTACGATTCAATATGGCTTACAAAAATGTCTTCTTAGCCGTCAATTATGATCAACTTCCCTTCTACTAGGAACTTCAACTTTTGGTGTAGGGTCGAGGTTACTGCCCCTGCCGCATGGATCCAAGGTCTCCTCAGTAGACAAGTGTATCCTGGTTCGATGCCTATGACCTGAAAAGTGATGTTGAATATATGTGGCCCAATCTTGACTGGAAGGTCCACCTCCCCTAGTATCGAGCTTCGAGAACCGTCAAATGCCTTTACTATCGTAGAACTTGGTCTCATTGTCATGTCTCTATTGTTAACTTTATAAGACTTGATTTTGGAAATACATTAAGAGCGGAACCAATGTCAATAAGAACCCTGGACATATGGGTAGTGCCTATCTGCATAGTAATGTGGAGTGCTTTGTTATGGGCCCGACCCTGTGGCGGTAGCTCATTGTTGATGAAACCTAAGTAGGACCCGGACGTGAGATTTGCTACGACATTATCAAATTGATTTACTGAAATTTCTTTTGCGACATGAGCTAAACTTAACACCTTCATCAAAGAATCTCAGTGTGCTTCAGAGTTGATTAGTAACGAGAGTGTGGAGATTTTTGCCGGAGTAGGATGGATCTGATCCACCACTCTATAGTCACTCTTTTTGATTATTTTTAGAAACTCTTCTGCCTCTTGATCAGTAAAGTCTTTATTCGGAGATTCTGTTTCCTGATTTGTATCAATCACTGTTTTTCCTTTATCCTTAGTTGGGACCAAATTTGTCTTTTTTGATGGTTAAGCTCTATAGATTCGCCCACTTCGGGTCATACCTCCCGTTTCTTCTATGTTCAAAATTTTAGGTCCTTGACTTGCGGATGGCCCACACCCTACTTCACTCCCTTGATGTATGCAACTGAGTCATAACTCCAAGGTACCGCTTTATCATTCTCGTAAGGGATAAGTGACGGTCCCTTAATTACCATCGTAGCTATTGGAGTAGTGGGTATTAAGAGGGTCTTCTTAGGTACCCCTCTGGTGACCTCTGCTGATTCTCCCCATGGAATGACTAGAGTCTTCTTGGTAAGGCTTGAAGCTTGGCAAGGGATTACCAGTGGATTTTTCCCTCCGATCGTGGCTACATACTTTTCTTCAGGGTATAGTCCGAATTGGACTATCCCCTGATCTACCAGATGTTCCAAAGTTGTTTCAAAAGCTTTATTGTGCTCTAATAGGAATCCATATTCAAACAGATACACCTTCAATAACTTGATAGGGGTTTTTGCCTTTATGGTTTCCCCAAAGTTGGCGACCACCTCGATTACATTTATTGTCAGTCCACCATGCGGAGGCATGGGTTTGACTTGATATTAGGCTTGTCGAAGGTGATGTCTTGAGACTCTAGCAAATCCTGAACCTTATGCTTGAAGGCCCAACATTGGTCTATGGTATTCCCGGGAGAATTTGCATGATATTCACACCTAGTGCCGACATTGTATCTTTGCTGAGTGGCCCAACCGGAGGAGCTAAAGGCTTGATTTCCACCAGGGATGCCTTAACCAAGTGTTGTAATAATTGGCTTGGTGGCATGGGCAGTGGATCAAAATTCCTAGGTGGCCTTTTAAACCTGTCTTGCCTTTGTCCTTGCGGGATCACCAATGGTTGTGATGTTCTTTGTTGTGGGGACACAACATCTACTTCTCCCTCCTTCCTTCTTGGGAATTTCGAAGTCGGTCTTTTTGAATTGTAAGGGGTGCTTGACGATCCCCCTGATATCTTTCCACTCTTCAAACCAGTTTCGATTCTTTCGCCAATAATTACTAAGTCTGAGAATCCTGACGTGACACTTCCCACCATTTTATCATAATAAAGCCCTTGTAGGGTTCCCATGAAAATGTCTACGAGTTCTTTTTCCAGCAGTGGGGGTTTCACATGTGATGCCATTTCCTTCACCTTTGAGCGTACTCTTTGAAGGACTCTTCCTTCTCTTGGGACAGGTTTGGAGTTGCAGGCGAGTAGGCGCCATGTCCAAGTTATACTTATAATGCTTCAAGCAGGCATTAGAGAGATCCACCCATGTTCAGATATGTGTTCGTTCCAACTTCATGTACCAGTCCAAAGATGCCCCACTTAGACTATCTTGGAAAGAGTGAATCATCAATTCCTGATCATGGGCATGGGAATGCATCTTTCTGCAGGACATACGAAGGTGATTCCTCAGACAAGTGAGCCCTTTATACTTTCCAAAGTAGGGTACTTTGAATTTTGGCGGTATCACCACATCAGGGACTAAACCCATTTCCAGAGCGTCTACTTCGAAAGAGTTGAAGCCCTCCACATCCTTCAGTCTTTCTTCCAAGGCTTTATACTGATTCATTACCAGTGGTTGTCCACAGCCTGGGCACTGGTTGTCTTCAAGGGTGCCTGGGAAGCATCCTCTAGGCCATGATTGCTGTATTGTAAGTCTAGGTAATTATCTGTGTTATTGGTTGGAATTTGTAGGGTATGTGATGCCCCTACTTTTAATAGTGGTGGGATAAATCCTTGAATTTCAACCTCTTGCTGGGCCATGGTAGACTTTTGGGGTTCTACTTCCGGCTTCTTCCTCAGTTGGTGACCGCTCGATGCACCAACGGTTTGGGCTATCTCTTCAAACGCTACCCTGGGGATTTCATCCTGCCTGTCGATAATGTTCTTCAAAGCTAGAAGAACCTGGCTCAAATCTCCTTTCATTGAGCTTACATCACCCTTCACTTGATCAAGATCCTCTTTGAACACTGCTTGAGTCTCCTCGATCTGTTCCATTGTTTTCTGCTGATGGGCCCTTGTTTGATATGGGGGCCAAGGAGGTGGAGGTCTTCTTTTACCAATGACTTAACTGAATATATTTTTAAAGCAACTGAGTTTTTTTTCTTTAAAGTGACATGCAAGTGTTTTATAAATGCATGCGCGTAGATGGAGATGCATGATTATGAAATGATTTCTTATTTTAACTGTCTTATTCATTTGGATACATTTTTGTATTTTCACTTATTATTTTATTTAGTGACTAGCTTTAAAATAGACACGCCTTCGAGATAGGGAAACACAATGCCTTTATTAAGAGTAACATAATCCAGATGTTGAAAAATATTACAAATTGAAATCAAAACTTGTTTGCATAAACATAATTAAAAAGGAACTAAATTTCCTAAGTGCGCCTGCGGATGTGTGCTCTGAAGCCATCAACCATTACTCGACAAAGCTGTATAAATTCTTAAATGTCCTTCAGAAGGGGAACCATTACATTCTCTGCATCTTTTAAACTTCTAGGGATGTCCTCGATGAGATTGTTGGCTAAGAAGACTAGATTTTCATGTTTGTCTTTGTAGTACCTGTATTCCTGATAAAGATGTTAGATTATCTTGTGATTATCCCTCCCAGCTTGGGAGATCTTGGTATACTTCTCTTCCCAATACATCTTTTCACCCCTCATTTCTGTGTAAAGCCTTCGTTGGATGAGAAAATCCTTTTGAAGACCCTGCAACTCTAAACATACATGCTTATATTCTCGAGTCCTCTGAGTCAAGAGTTTCTCTGCTTCTATCCTTTCAAGGCGTTCTTTGAGCTCTGATTCGTGGCTATCTTGGAGTTCGGTGGCGAGGTACTTTACTTTCTCTTCTTGATCTAAGGAAGCTTGTGCCAAACTTTGGATTTGGGCTCTCAATCTTTCCTCTAGCACCTTCTTATCATGTGTGGCCTTTTCATACCATCTAGTTAACCTCCTGATTTCAGCAGCGGCTTCTTCTAACCTTTGGTTGTGGGAATCTAGGTTGAATGTTTCACTTAACAGCCCTTCAGTTGTACGATTTCGTTTGAGACTTTCTTTCTCCAGGTCCTTTTGACTTTTATCAATTTGCTCGTCCTTTGACTCAAGTATAAGCTGCATCTGTTTCTTTTCTTTGGTCAGATTGAGGAGGTCGACTTCCAGTGCTTCTTTCTCTCTTTGAGCTTGCTTTAAGGCGTTTTTCAGATTGTCGACTTCTTCCAAAGATATAGGTGTTATCTATGGTACCTCTGACTCGTACTTTGGATCTTTCTCGAATGGTAGCTTGATAATTCGTACCCTATCTTAGACCCATTTGGTGTAGGGTTCTCTTGCTATGGCATTCTTTCTTCCAGCCTTCCTTTTGTTAACCTTATTCCAGGCCTGAATAACCTTGTTGAGCAACCCCTGGTCTTCTATACCCATATTGTGGATGATGAATGGTCAGAGTTGTTCGTCCTAAGTTTTGTCTTCCAAAGGATACCCTAGCTGTTGTAGGGATAGAGTAGGGTTGTAGTTAATACAGCCTCGCGATCCAATCAAAGGGACGTTAGGAAAATCCCCACAGCTAATAGTGATGTCACCAATATCCAACTTTCTTGCATACCATAATATTGAGTTTGCAGTGAGAGACCTTAATTTCTGCGGCCACTCACACCTGGTCAGTTCTGGGATCATATAGTGTTCCTTGTAGAGGTGAGTCATGAACGAAGTATATAGGAGAGGGATACAACAATTCAGCGTACCTCTTCTTTTTTCATACATCATATGCAAAGTGTAATAAATGTCGGCAAGCAAGGAGGGAGTAGGATCCGTATTAAATACTTTCGCTCCCCAAAATATGCTAATGGATGAAGGTTCAACATAGTCCACTGTCCGAGGAAATAAGATTACACCAAATACCAACACCGCTAAACAGTCAACACAAGATTCCCACTCCTTATAATTAGCAAAATCTAGTGCCTTAGCTTCCAGGTATATTCTTTTGATTCCTTGTATCGGACCTTCCTTTCGATAATTCTGCATCAACTCAAGATAGGGGATCCCTAGGCCTTTTTCCAAAGCTTTGACTTTAATAGTTTGTCCAATACCTACATAGGCCTTTTCTTTGGAGAAATTCAGGATTCTGTCAAATTCTTCCAGAGCCGGTGATAGCTGGAAGTCTTGGAAAGTGAAACATCTCAATGGAGGGTCATAAAACTGAATTAAGGCAGAGACTGCATCCATCTGTACTTATAGTTTATTCAAATTAAGAGTATCCCCATAACGGCGAGTGTACATCTTTAGAGCTCTTTCGGACAATTTACCTTTTATCGTTTTGATTTCAGCAAGGCCAGGCTTGCAAGCATTGACCCTGACAAGTTGTTTCCCTTGGTATCCATTTTTAAGCCAGTCACCAAAAATATTGATTTTGTTATCTTTTATTTTGTACCCTGTGAATAAGACAGATAAAAGGAACAAATGATGAACATGAGATATACATGAATGCAATGAATGTATAAGTGTTGGACTGAGTAACGGGATTTTGTGATAAGTACCCTTAAAAGGTAGGTTCCTTAGTTTTGACTTGTGGTAAGTCTACCCTCCCAAAAGGTGGCTTCCTTAAGGGTGTCATGAATAACACCAGAGGGGCAAGGCACAAGGGCCTCCCTTAGGTGGAGCCTCTTTATAGACTGAAACTTTCGTTTCAAATTCGCGAAAGGTCTCGTCATGAGATTTTGGGTTAAGGACGTTACAAAGAGTCATGGGTGACCTTCCAAAGTCCTACTCGTCAAGAGGATATCTCTCGATAAGTATTCCTTTTTTGGAAGTTCACCGACTCTAGGCGAAGTCGTCACATACACTCGCAGGGATGATATACCCCCTAAGCTAATAGACGAACCTTCTTTTAAGGTTTATTGGAAATATATTTTTTTGAGATAAAAACCCGTCACACAGTAAATATATAGTAATAAATAACAAAATAGACAAAAATAAAATAAAATGCAATAAATAAATTAATGCAAATAAATAAATAAAAACCCAAAAGAGACTTAAAACCTAGGGTTTAAGGAGAGTCCCCAGCAGAGTCGCCAGCTGTAGCAACTGGTTTTTAAATTAAGAGTCGACACTATTATTTTTTATCCTAGGGAAGGAAACCTAACAGAAAACCCTAATTCGCGGTTATAGATTCTAGGTTTCGGACTCAATTAGACGAAAGGAAGGTGTTAGGAACCTTTCATCCACCTTGTCCACAAGGATATTAAGCTCTAGGTTTAGGTTTGGGATAAATAGGTTTTTAAGTTTTAATTAGCAAGAGTTTTAATTTTTTATAGGAGAAAGGGTTTAAATATTTTTATAAGGGAAAGAGTTTTAATATTTAATATGAGAACTCGCTACGATTTTTGATCGTATGCCTACATATCCTCTTATGAGGAATCAAAGTCCCAATTCGTAGTTCGTATGGGTTGGTGTCTTTTAGGGGTTTACGAACATATTTTGAATTACTTCGCACTCGGTCGAGAGTAGTGATTGCGAAAATTTTGACTGAGTACGCAGTAAGCCAAAATTAGTTTGAAACCCATTTGCAAAAAGAATTATTAATTAGCTTAATTTGTTCGCAAAAATAGTTTGATATTTGTTTGTGTTTTTTACTGTATTAATTGCAAAACGTCTTTGTTAATGCATGATTAAAAACTTAATGCAATATATATAAAGTAAAATATGCAATTTTAATATAAAAATAAATTTATTTGATAATATAGTAATATTCATATATAATAAATAATAATACTATAAATAAAAATTAATAATGATAATAATAATTATAGCTAATAATGATAAAAATAATAAATAAATAAAAAGATAATAATATAATATAATAATAATAATAAGAAAATACTAATTATATAAAAAATGTAAAAATGATTAATTAGGCAGGGGATGCAAATCTAGTTTCTAAGTAAAAATAAGGGGGTGTGAAAAGTTAACTGGCTAAGCCCAAAACAAAGTCTGGACATGGGGGTGTACATTGTCGTTATGTTTAGTAAATAGAGGCGAGGGGGTGTGCATAGCATCTGGGCCTGGGCCCAACGTGTTTAGGAAGAAGTCCAGGTGGTTGTATGTCAGCGGGAGTGAGGGTATACGGTGGAATTGGCTTTACGGCCGTCCATTGAGGATCAAACGGCTGAGCTCTTAAGGCACATAAGAATTATGGCAGTCGCGCGTGTACATGATCTGGACTGAATAATACAATTTGTTTTTTCACATTTTCGTTTTCACTCCAACGCTTACAGTAACTCTTTCACTCTGTCTCACCTCACATTCTTCCTCTCTCGCTAACTTTACAAACTCCTTCGCCGCCCCTTATGTTAACTCTCAAGCCGTGACTATGGCGGCGCAACCCAATCCTACCCGTTTACCCCAACCCAGAACCAACGGTCATGAAAGAAATAAAAGCTAAGGGATTTTTTTACCTACTCTCGCGATCTTCTGACTTTCGCGCTTCCAGTCGCTAATCTCTTCCTCCTCCCTTATTTTTGCAAATTCTTAGAGGTGATTGAAGATTGGAGGGTGATGGTGTAATTCAATGGCAATTAGGAGGCACACGGTCACGCGATTAGGGTTTCGGGCTTCGGAACTCTAATCGCTTCTTCAAGGTCGGTTTGGTAACGTTCTTTTTCAGAGCTTCTTATTCTCCGTTTGCCGTCTCCCTTCACTGTTCTTCTCCTTCTCTATTTATAGATTGATTTAGATATAGGGTTTAGCATTTTAGTCGTTACAGATTGATTAGGGATTAAGTTGTAATTGACAGTAATTGATTGAGATTGTAATCTTGGAGATCTTAGTAATTTCTACAGATTTGTTCTTGTATAAACTTAGATTTGTTTCTTTTTAATTTAGTAATTTTGGATTTTGATTGTATATATCGCAAGATTTGGTTTCAGTTTGATAAAAAATATTTTTTTCAGATTCAGTTTATGTAATATATTATGTGAGATAGAATCTTGAAGATCATAATGTGTTAAATATTTTGGATTTCACCTATTGAAATTCTGAGATTGAGTGATGGCAATGTGGAAGTTTGTATGAACAACTTCTGAGTAATTGAATTTCTGATTTTGGTACTTTTAGATTTTAGTTATGTAAAAAAGATTTTATTTTTAAAAAAAAGATTTCTACAGTAAATGTTTTTTAGGAAATTTTGTTCCAAATGTTACTCTGCTGCAAGGTTACAGTCTTTTTGTGGGCCATCACTATTATTGTTAGTTCAAGCATGTTTCTCAAAAATGTTGATTCAATTGGGCCTAAATGGCCTTTCCTATAACCATCCAGTTAATAAAACAATAAAACAGAACTTAAAAAAAAATTCTTTTCCTTTTCTAAACAGCCACGCCCTAATCTTAACATAACGAGCCTTGCACTATTTATCCAGCCTGCAACAATTTTTCACATTCTATTGGGCTTGCGCCCTATCTCTTAACAATATATATTTTTTAACTAAACATTATTGTAAAAGCAAAATAACATTACCAAATATTATTTTAAAACAACAAACAGTTTCCTTCTCTAATAATTAGATGGGCCTTATATTGATAAACACACCCTTGTTTGGATAACAAAATGGAAATGGGCCAACTACAGAAGCTTAATGTGCTCAGTTAATTTGAAGTCACACCCACTTTTTACTAACAATAATAATCCCTAACCGGGTTCTACTATAAGAACTTAATTATTATTCTCTTGAATTAATCTTCCATTTTCGAATCGCATGGGCCATTGGCCAACATGCTTCGCAAATGGGTTTATGAGTCTTTCTTATTTAGAAAGCTCCACTCTCCTGAATTAAAATAACCCCCTAGTTGGATAAATACGGGCCATCAGATACTGTTGTACCGTCTTCAATTAAATATTTCTTCTATTTTTGAAAAATAAAATCGTCGTGGTAGTACAAATTTGGGGTACGACACAATTAAATATATTTCAAAATTCAAAATTGTTTTTACTTTCTCTGTTTTGTTTGCAAAAACGTCCAATGATTACGTTGAATGGACATATGCATTTTAGTATGATTACTGTTTACAAAATATATGCATGAAACATGATTAACATTTACTAAAGACTCTAGGAGTTGGGATAATGTTCAAGTTATCCACAAATCTCCGAAGTGCAATCTCCATGGAACTATCTCTACAGAGCTATCTTCACAAGCTCATCCCCAACAGAGATATATTCCCCAACAAGTCTAATGTGACATCGGACATAAATTGAGTCATCTTCCAGAAATTCACCTCTACATCCATGATGGATAGCTTGACATGATCATCTTCACCAATAGGTCCCCTAGCAGATAAGGAAGTTTGACCATTTCCCTAGCATACAGTGGGAACTTCCTCAATGCAGCCTATGAATGTCCAATCCCCATCAGAGATTATTTCCTCAACGCAGTCTACATGATTTAATTCCCCAACATATTTTATTTCTCCAATATTGAAAATTCCCCGACATAATTCTATTCTCCAACCAGATGTCATTCAATGTTGTACTCCGTAGAAGAGTTGATACCCATATCTGAAGCCTGGTCAGATATCACATCAAAAGAATATCCATCTATTTTATCCCCAGTCAGGGTACATAAGAATCAAATCCTTCAATAATAAAATCGACGGATGACCAACTCTCCTTGAATGCTTCTATCCCCAAGAAAGAGCCGAAGATCCCCAGTGGAGTATCGTTAAACAGAAAGTGGGAATCCCCAGTAAAGTCACTCTAAACAGACATTTAATAATTACCTTCTTCATCCCAAGCAACGGTAAGGGATTTATTTTCCCAACTAGACGTTGTTACAAGACGCTACCGACACGCTTCAAGGACATATTGCATACATACATCATTTACAAAATATCATAACATATGCATACGAAATGCATATACTATTCTCATTTATTTTGAGAGCATCATTACAAAATACATTTCATGCATCATGACATTGCATGAAGCTAACTTTGTTTTCAGGTTAAGTTCGCAAACAAACGAATATTATCTGCGATTTATAGGCAAGCTGTAGATCAATTCCCGAAATATGACGAGGCGACTATCTACATGACCAAATGATTTCCCTCAGAGACTAATTCTGACGAGAATTTCCTTCAGAGACTCTTTCTAAAAAGCATTTCCCTCAGATAAAATCAGATAGATTCATTCTGAAAAGCATCAGTCAAATAAAACCATACGAAAGTTCATTCTGACACTCTTTTGGATAAAGTCGGGCATAGAATCATTCCAATACACCTTATAGATATGGTCGGACGTAGACTCATTCTAGTACATTTTCCAGATACAGTCGGGCGAAGACTCATTCTGATCCACTTTTGGATATAGTCGGGTGTAGACTCATTCCAATACATTGTTCAGACACAGTCGAGTGAAGACTCATTTTGATCCTCTTATAGATACAACCAAGACATAGACTCATTCTAGAACATCATTCGCATATAATCGAGACATAATATTCATTCTGACACTCCCTAACATGTCTGCTAGATACAGTCGAACACAGACTCATTCTAGTATACTTTTTCAGATACAGTCGGACATAGACTCATTCTGATACTCCTATCAACATTTACTTCAGATGGAACCTATAAGCCCATCTCTAACGGCATCCCGTCACCTTCTCCAAACGACATATTTAAGCTCGTTCCTTATACCATCAACCAATAGTGTTATTTCGTGCATCCGTGAATGCAAATTTACGGGCACTTATAAGTATTCAATCCCCTTCCACCTTTAGATCACGAAAGGCAGGCATGCCAATCTAACTCTTTAGGTTTAAGAATATTGAACATGGGAAGTTGTTGTACCCCAAATTTTTCCCTCCCATTTTCAAGACAAATTAATTCAAGATACCTCCTCATGCTCATGAAGGTCTCAAACACTCAAGACTACTCAAGGGTTGACCAAACAAACTCTCCTCCTAAGCAATTGACCTATAACTAGGGTTTTGCTTATACCAAAGGAAATTGAGTTTCTAATGCCTCAAATGGACTTCATGGTTTCTCATATGTCTCAACGTACCCTCATACCAAGTTTCGATCCTTACATCACAAATCTGCTCAGTCAATTAGCTAGATGATTGAAAGTTAACTGTATTGGACAAAAAGTCTACTTTGACCAATTTACTGTCAAACTTCAAGATTTTTGGTCAACATCAACATTTTTAAGTCATATTAATCATTTGATCAAGGGTTGATCATTATTCATCAAGAAAACTCAAGATTCAACAAAAAGACATTTTTAGTCAAAGCAATTTACATCAAGTTAAAGACTTGAAATGAAAAAATGACCAACTTGAAAGTATTGGGAGACATCTTGAGGTTTCCAAAAAGTTCAAGATCACCTTAATATGACCAAAATTGAGAGAGTTATGATTGGTGCAAGTTGAACAATTTCGAGAAAATGCATGAAGTTCAAATTGAGCAAACTTGAAATTTTGGGCTAATGTGCCTAAGTTTTTAGGTTCAAACGTGTTCATGACCTCATATTAGACCTCTAAATACATTCATATTTTTTTGTGATTTTTATTTCTTTTATTTGGATTTTATTCATTTAAATACAAATTAAATCAAATAAAATATAAAAACATTGGATTAAGGCGCATGGTTAATGTTTTTAATCATGTTGGAGGCCCAAAAATCTACCTTGAATCTGAAGAAATCGTGCGGCCTTATTTGAAACAAGTCTTCATTATTTTTGGAAGATTTAAATTTATTTTCAAACAAAATCAAAGATATGATTTCATGAGATTTCCACCCACCACTTGATCTAATCTTCTCTCCTATAAATACATAACACCTTTAGACATCAAAGAATATGTAGGCTGTCTCAAGAAGAACCCAAAAAATCTCAAATTTTTCAAGAACTAGGGAAAAATAAAACCCTTGTGTGCAGCCTTTATCAATCAATTCCAAGCACCCCATCACACTCATGGGGTTCCCAAGAAGCCATTTCATCCCTTACTCAAGCTTGAAGCACGCCAGAACTCTCTCCCTCGACTACATCGATTTGGTAAACTTCTTGAATTTAAAACTCATAATTCATGCATTTTTTATTGATTCTATGCACATGTACCTATTTATAATGATGTTTGGACTTTTTTAGAATCATCGTTTGCAAGTTTTGACGCAGGAATAAAGATCTTCCATTGTTAGGGCAGCTTGAAACATTTTCTTCAATACTCACTCTACAGACATTTTCAGGTCAAACCAATGCCACCATTGGATTCACAAGGGCCAAATTAGGGGGATAGGGTCCCTGTTACAATCTCACTCACTTGTTTTTCAGGTTTAAAAAAAAACCTTCATCGGAGAAGATAACCGGAGCTAGGGTTCTGACGCTTCTCTGATTCAGTATTTTATTATATAATATTTGATTTATGTTTGAATAACACAAAACTAGTGTAGCTCAGATGGTTGGAGACGGAGACCTGTGACATGAGAGGCATGGGTTCGATCCATACATTTTGCAAATTATTTTGTTTTTTTAGGATTTACAAAGCAGGCTTATGATATGTTGATTCATTCCTATTCCATAACACAAACAACATCCTGGTGCAATGGATAGAAAGGTAGACCTGTGACCTCAAGGGTGTGGGTTCAACTCCCACCCCGTACATATTTGTTTTTCTTATTTTCTAACCCTATTTTCATTCCATTTTCTTAATTAATTAACCTATTTTCTAAATTAACCATCAACAAACCTTAAACCTTTTTTAAAACCATAACAAATTAGGATTAGGTTTTTTGTAGTCAGTAATTAAAATTTTGACATTTTTTTATTAATTAAGTTAATTATCCTTTTCTTAATATTAAAATTAATTAGAATAATTAGGTTTTCATTAATTATTAACTTAAATTATTTTCTATAAAAACACAAAAACATAAAACATTTTTTCTAACATTCTTTGTCTTATTTCTTTTTTTTTTCTATTTAAATTCATAGAAAAACTGTATAGGTCGCACTCCCCAATGTAATAGCATAGATTTACTTTCTCGCATCTTTTCCTATTATGTAACTGCTCACAGGATGTAATAGCTTAGGTTTAATTTTCCATACTTTACATTCCACACTTTAATTTCTTGTACATATTTGACTGTTAGTAATTAGGGTTTGTATGGGAAGACCAAAAGCAAACATAAAAAACCTAATTTTCAAGATAAGATAATTGAATTAACACGCTCTTCACACTTGCACCTCTAGGGTAACCAATCTTGTTGTCTTACGAACATTAGTCATATCCCTTGAAAGTGGAGATACTTTAGCAAAAGACCCTCGATTGAAAAGCTCATCATGGTCCCTTTCGAATAAAGATCATAGTCCCTCGATGACCCTCCGAGTTGCCTACAAAATGATCTTGTCCCTTCGATGACCCTACGAGCAAAATGATGATAGTCCCTTCGATACAATTGCTAAAGTATCCTTTCATGTTGCCTTCTATGACCATACGATGACCATACGTCAGTCCCTTCACATACAATATATAGGATTACCTACCAACTAATGGTATGGATAATACTATCTCCAAAGGAGAAGGAAAATAAAAAGAAAGATCTTAGTGGGTAGAACTCTTGAATGCTTGCGCACAATCTTTTTCCTAAAAAAAAAATACATTTTCACACTATAATCTTAAAAAAATATTTTTATAAACACTTTGTATACATTCTTGAGGACTGATACAATAATTATTACAAAGTCTGCCTTACATTGGCATTTAAAAATATTTTCAAACAAATCACACACACACAAAGCAAGTTTTTTTAAAAGTGAGCTAAGAAATTAAGAGCCCGTAGATAACTACAGATGAAAAGGGTGCTAACACCTTCCATTTTCATAACTTACCCCCCGAACTCAAAATTTATCAAAGGTATTTCCTGTTCTTTTCACCTTTCCTAAATATTGGATAAAAGAAAAGTCAGTGGCGACTCTTGCTAACCATAATATTTGCGATAAACCAAAAAAGTCAGTTCTCCCACCATATTACAATGGGTCAAAAGGTGAAATAAAGGGTGTTAGAAAGATGAATTGAATTGGTCTGCCAGATCTTGATATGGTATTGTTTGTTAAAGGATTGACTATGAATTTTATTAGTATTAGTCAATTGTGTGACCAAGGTCTCAAAGTTAACTTCACCAAATCTGAATGTTTAGTAACAAAAGGGAACAATGAGGTTATCATGAGAGACATTAGGTCTAAATACAACTGTTATCTATGGACTCCTCAAGAAATATATTATCTCTCCACAAGCTTGATTACAAAAGAAGTTAAAGTCAAGTTATGTCATAAAAAACTTGGCCATTTACACTTCAAAGGTATGAAGAAAGTTTTGTCAAAGAAAGCAGTCAGAGGTATTGCCAAGCTGAAAATTAAAGAGGGAAAAATATATGGTGAGTTCCAAATACGAAAGCTTACAAAGATGTCACATCCAAAGTTACATCATCAAATTACTTCCAAGTGTTTAGAAACTCTTCATATGGCACTAATGGAACCTAAGCAAGTTGACAATTTTGGTAGAAAGATGTATATTGGTATGGTTGCTGGTGATTTTTCAAAATCTGTTTGGATGAACTTTAACAAATAAAAAGCAAATGGAATTGAAGTTTTTAAGGATTTATAGAAATTACAAATGGGAAGGAATGCAACAAATTCTCTATCTTTCCTCCATGTTTTTATGGTTAAAACTGTCAAAGGATGGAACAAAAGATCTCTGCAAATGGCTGATTTGAAGAAGACATTTTCTGAGGTGATGACAAGGGAGGTCAGTGGTACAACTCCAAAATCTTGTAACAGACTCAAGGAGAACATAAGGTTATTTTAAAGGGGAAAGAGGTGGAATAACACCTGAAGATGATCAAGGTTGTCTTATTCCCAAGATTATATTATGCTTCTACTACTACTGTTGATGGTAGCATATGTGTGTGATTGATGTCCTACCAAATGTTATGACATATTTCCTTATGTGTGAACTTGTGAAACTCATATTGACTTGTTGTTTTCGAGTCTCTTGGGTTTCCTTCTTTAGGGGGAGAAATAATTTCCTAAAATAAGGGAGAATGGTTGATCATTATAGTGGAGAAGACAATTGTTATATGAACTGTCTTGGTCATCCATGAGTGTTGGGTGCTTGAATTTTTTTAAGGATCTAGTGTATATGGATACAGTGTGTGAATGTGTTCAAGAAGTGGGTTGAACCAGGAGTGTGAAGGTGTTTCCCTTCACAGTGAGAGTGTGAAATCCTCCATGTGACTCCATCTAGAGCTTAACTGAAGTATTGTTTATTCTTGACATGATATGAATGGCTCTAATCATGTGCATATGATTGGTTGAGTCATGTGTTCAATTCATCTTCCTCTGCAAAGTTATACTCAATGGATGGTTTGGTTGATCAATTGGAAATGTCCCACATGATGTCTTGATGTCTTGGTATGTTTCACTACTTCTGGATGAAAGGAGTATGCTTAGAGTCCAAGGGAAGGCATTTTGATTATGCTTCACATCATGTGTGAAATTCTGGCTGCAGATACTCAATGTCACAGTCAATGTTATGACACCGTATCTGACTTTCTATAAGACAGTAAATACAAAAACAGTAAAGAACACAGTCAATTGTTTACCCAGTTCAGTGTGAAACAACACCTACTCTAGGGGCTACCAAGCCAGGGAGGAAATCCACTATAAGAGATATTAATTCAGGAAAAAACCAACCAGTTTATCTCCTTCACTTAAGACCTACCCAATGCAACTTCAATCTAAGTTCAACTTAAACCTGAGTTCCTACTCACTCCCCCTCAATCACAGCAGTGATACTTAAAACAATTAACTAATGAATTAATGAAGACACTCTTCAGAACATACACTTGATTATGCTTCACAGCTTTTTAATCAAGCAACACAAACACTCTTGCTTCACATCTTTGAGTGATACATAAACCTAACTTGACTTTGCTTCAAAGCTTTAGTCAAGAGACACAAAACACTCTTGCTTCAAAGCTTTGAGTGATACAAAACCCTTACAATTAAAACCTATTCCAAGTCACTTATCACAGTGATACTTGCTTGGATTACAACAATTAAAACTATACAACTCCTAATTGATCTTCTGTCAAAGGGATGATTTCCAAACAGCAGTCCTGTTGAATATATATGCAGCTGTTTCTTCAGTTAGGGTTTCCACAAAAAGCTAGGGTTAATTAGGTTTAACCTTGAGACTTGGTCACAAGACTTTATCAACCAGATTAGGGTTGAGCTAGGTTAACCCAAAGTCCACGTGAGATTCTGTCCTGGAAAGAATGAGTCATCTTCCTGAAAAATCTCAGAATTAACCAAACTGCATAACTGTTAGATCAGAACAGGATGTCTTAACATTTGTTATGACATCAGAATTCATGTTTACTGATTTTGGTAGAAATAATAAATGTGATCATTTTGCAAAATGCTCAGATACACACTCATAAACAGCAGCACCTGTATGCCATTATTTTTCTGCAAAGGTACCTAATAAACCAGTACCTCATAAACCAGTACCTAATAAACCAGAATGTTATGACATCAGTCATGACATTCACACACCTGGTTTTACCAAAAATACATGCCAATAACTAAACACCTACAAACTCCCCCTTTGGCAGATTTTTGGCTAAAGCCCCTAAGCAATCAGAGAATTGATAGCAGCAGAAAGAATATGACTGCAGAAAAATTATAATGTCTACCACGTAATTAACACAAAATATCTCCCCCTCTTTAGCCACAAATGGGCCAAAGATACATGTACTTATGTTATACAGTTATCCAGAATAAGTAATAAAAACAACAAGTAAAATCTGAAAAACACTTGCAAACTCCACCAGGAACCAGCATCAGGCTTGTCAACTCCACCAGGATATCAGGGTACTGTGCAAGGATAATTCCACAAAGGAGGGAGGGAAAGGCAATAGGGCCTTTAACAGCATAACTACCAGCATGTTTTAAAGTTTGTTCAAAAATATACCTGCCATAGTCAAATTCAGTCTTGGTTCCCACATCATAAATGAATCTCCCCAATCCTGTGGAGATAGTTGATTTATGGTTTGTAGGGACCCAGTTGGCTGCACCAATCTTGTGCAGGATGGAAAATTTCATGCTTAGTTTGCTGGCATTCAGCTTGCCTTTCAAGGGCCAGCACTTAACTTGTCTTGCTGTGATGGTTTGGCATACTTCATTGTCAGTGACTTCTAGTTCAGGGCAAGCCTCATTTGATCTTCCAAGAAATTTTTTAATTTCTGATGGAGAGAAATTAAACCTTCTTCCTCTAACATAGACACATTCAAAGTCAGCTGACCTTCCATCAGCACATTCATCAGACAAGTTAACTATGAATTCCTTGACCAGATTTTCATAGCACTTGGTAAATTTTACCACAGTCTTCATTAGTCCAGCAGCTTTTATCAGGTCCATGATTTCCTTGCACTCCATGGCACCATTGTTTAGTTCTCTTTCCAAAGCTATTCTCTTCAAGCAAACATACTTCCATCTGGTGGCATTTTCAGGGTGGTGAAAAGAGATGTTGTCTGTTGGGACTTCAGGAACTCTAGCCATTTTGCTGGAATGGAGTTTCCTTCTGAGAGAAATGTCTTCAGTATCAATTTCAAATTCTGATTCTTCATCAGAATCAGAAGACTCAGGTTCTTTTCTCTTCTTTGTTATTGGTTGTCTAGCAGGTTTTGAGAGACTCCCAGTATGCACTTGGGCTTTCACCTTCCCTTTGGACAGACCAGTCTTCACAGATTCTACACTAGTCTTACCTTCAGACCTGGTTTTCTTATCAACAGGTTTCTCTTTGGTCATACATTTTGCAGCATTCTGATTACCCTTTCTGTTTGTCATTCTCCTAGCTATGCTAGGGTTGATATTGGCAATTAGTTCATTGTCTGAGTATTCCTCATCCACATCAATAACAGGTGGTTCATCATTCTTCTCTGAAGGGTTCTGAATATCATCAAGGTTTTCAGATGATTTTTGAATGTTGTCATTTGGTGTCTCAACATTCTCAGAGACATCTGGATTTGCTTCAACATTTGGGCTTGTTGATTCTTGATTTAATGGAACAGAAATCCCCGGTACACAGTGGTTCTCACTCAGTATTCTTGTAACAAGCCTAGCAATTGCTTGATGAACCTGAGCTAATCCTTCCCTATTTGGTACAGAAGAAGAAGGATGAGAGGGATTACCGGAAGCAGTAGCTTGAGACCTTCCTGCTTGCCTTGTTCTCAGCTTTTTGACCTTGGAGGGGTTAGTTGCCATTTCTCTAAGAGGAGTAATCTCCAGGACTTCAGAATCTATGCATGTGGTGATTGCCCGAGAATCTTGATCAGATGATGAAGATGAAACGGTCGTCTTGGCTGAAGATGATGTTTGAGACATTTTGATTGACTTAGAGCACCAGTAGCAATTTGAGAGAAAACTTTGATTGAGAGAAGGGAATTTGTTGCAAAGTCGAGAGATGAAGGAGGCAAATGAGAGTCTATTCAACTTCTTAATAATTTTGAAAGAATTGGGAAAACATATGATTAACCCACTTAAAATAGACTTAACAAAAATAACTCCTTCAACCCTTGTTTTAAGCAAAATTAATTGCTACAATTTCTCATGTTGGTAAATACCCAACTTGTCCCTCAAGTTTTCAAATTGATTTGCATCAAGTGCCTTGGTCAAAATGTCATCCAGTTGTAGCTCAGTGGCAACATGTTCCAGATTAATTGTTTTCTCTTCTACAAGATCTCTGATTAAGTGATGACTAATGCCAATGGGCTTGGTCCTGCTATGCTGAATAGGGTTCTTGAAAATGATGATTATACTCAGATTGTCACAGTGCAATGTCATAACATCTTGTGTGACATTATACTTGGTGAGCATCTGTGTCATCCTGATAATTTGAGAACAGCTACTACTAGCTGCAATGTATTCAGCTTCAGCACAAAAATGAAAAAGAAATCTTTTGGCATGTATCATAGCTTTGGCAGATTCCTGTATGGTCCTATTTTTCTTCTTTTCAACTCCATTTTGTTGAGGAGTTATAGGAGAAGAGAATTCATGATTAATTCCTTATGAGGAACAGAACTCATTAAACTTGCTGTTTTCAAATTCCTTGTCATGATCACTTTTGATTCTGACAAAACACCCTTCTTTTTCTCTTTGAATTCTTTTGCACAGTTCTTTAAAAACTTCAAACACATCAGATTTTTCCCTAATGAAGTTAATCCAGGTGAATCTGGAAAAATCATCCACAACAACATAGGCATATCTTTTTCCACCAAGACTTTCCACCTGCATTGGTCCTATCAGATCCATATGAAGAAGTTCTAGAACTTTAGAGGTGATCAGATGTCTCGACATTGGATGTGACATCCTAGTCTGCTTACCAACCTAACATTCACCACAAACTCTCCCTTCATCAATTTGCAGTCTTGGAATCCCTCTGACTGCCTCCATGGAGATAATCCTTTTCATTCCTCTTAGATGAAGATGGCCAAGTTTTTGGTGCCACAGTTTCACCTCTTTTTCTTCTTTGGCAATAGAACACACAGTGGAGAAATTAGTGTTCTCAGGCTCCCACAAGTAACAGTTGTCTTTAGATCTGACTCCTTTCATTACAACTTCTTGTTTTTCATTAATTACAAGACATTCAGATTTTGAGAAATTGACCTTGAATCCATGATCACACAATTGACTGATACTAATGAGATTAGCAGTCAGGCCTTTTACCAATAGCACTTCATTCAGATTTGGAACTCCAGGGCAGTCCAAATTACCAACTCCTTTGATTTCACCTCTAGCACCATCTCCAAAGGTCACATAACTAGTGGTGTGAGGTTTAACATTATTGAGCAGGTTCTTGATTCCAGTCATGTGCTTAGAACACCCACTGTCAAAGTACCAGTCTTCCTTTGCAGAGACTCTCAGGGAAGTCTGGGCTATCAGGGCAGTAGCCTTTTTCTTCCATTGAGGAGTATGTGGTACCCTTTTAGACTTAGGTTTGACACCTGGGTTCTGATTAGGGTATCCATACAATCTGAAGCAGAAAGGCTTTATGTGACCATACCTCCCACAATGATGACATCTCCATCTTTGGTACCTTTTCTTCATATATTTCTGTTCCTGATGTTGAGAGTTATGTTGAGACATCTGCTTTGACATTCGTTTATACAACCTGATCTTCTTGTCTGCACCAGATTTTTTTGCTGCCACAAATCCTAGACCAGACTTGTTTCCCACATTTTGTCCAACCTGAAGGATTTCTTCCAATCTGTCAGTTCCATTTGTCAGCATCTTGACAGATTTGGTCATCTGGTTCAGTTTTGAGTTCAGCATTTGAACTTCCCCTTCTAGATGACTTATAGTTTCAAGGTCTGCCCTTTTTTCAGCCTCCAACTTTATGATGAGTTTTGATTGTTTCTCCTTTTGCACACATACTTCAGCACTTCTGATACACAATTTCTTGTAAGTATCAGCCAGTTCTTCAAATGTCACTTCCTCATCACTAGTGTCACTTTCAGAGGTACAAACACTAGTTAGTGCAGTAACTAGTTTGGCAAATTCTTCTTCAGAATTACTTTCTGAATCATAGTCAGACGAGGTAACAGTCATTCCTTTCTTTTGTTTCTTAAGAAAGGTAGGACATTCAGCTCGAATATGTCCATATCCTTCACAACCATGGCATTGAATTCCTATGCCTTGATTTCCCTTCTCTTCTGACCTTGTTCTTCTGCTGGAACTGTCAATGTCAGAGGGGATGTTATTAACATTAGACCTTGACTTTGGATCTATTCTTTTGATGAGTTTGTTGAATTGTCTTCCAAGCATGGCTATAGCTTCTGAAATATTTTCTTCTTCAGTGTTGGATACAAGTGCTATGCTCTTGTTCTTCTTGTCAACATTTTCAGTGATCCCCATCTCAAAAGTCTGAAGAGACCCAATGAGTTCATCCACTTTCAACTTGCTGATATCCTGGGCTTCCTCTATAGCAGTTACCTTCATTGCAAATCTTTTAGGCAAGGATCTGAGAATCTTTCTCACCAGTTTTTCTTCTGACATCTTTTCTCCCAATGCTCCTGAGGTGTTGGCAATCTCCAAGATGTTCATGTGAAACTCATGAATGGTTTCATCTTCCATCATCTTTAGGTTCTCAAACTTGGTAGTCAGCATCTGAAGCCTTGACATTTTTACTTTGGATGTGCCCTCATGAGTAGTTTTGAGAGTGTCCCAAACTTCCTTGGCCAGTTCATATTGATGTACTAGTCTGAATATGTTTCTATCAATTCCATTGAACAAGGTATTTAAAGCTTTGGAATTACCCAGGTCTAACTCATCTTCTTCTTTGCTCCAATCTTCCTCAGGCTTCAGACTGATTGTCCCATCTTTCTCAGTTATGGTGGGATGGTTCCATCCTTTGTCAGCAGCTCTCCAGGCCTTTTTGTCCAGTGATTTTAAGAAGGAAACCATACGAGGTTTCCAGTAGTCATAATTTGATCCATCCAAAATGGGTGGTCTGTTTCCAAAAACTCCTTCTTTGTCCATAGTGCCAGAAAGTGATATCCCTAGATCTCACCCAGTAATACAGGCAGGGTGCCTGCTCTGATGCCAATTGAAATTCTGGCTGCAGATACTCAATGTCACAGTCAATGTTATGACACCGTATCTGACTTTCTATAAGACAGTAAATACAAAAATAGTAAAGAACACAGTCAATTGTTTACCCAATTCAGTGTGAAACAACACCTACTCTGGGGGCTACCAAGCCAGGGAGGAAATCCACTATAAGAGATATTAATTCAGGAAAAAACCAACCAGTTTATCTCCTTCACTTAAGACCTACCCAATGCAACTTCAATCTAAGTTCAACTTAAACCTGAGTTCCTACTCACTCCCCCTCAATCACAGCAGTGATACTTAAAACAATTAACTAATGAATTAATGAAGACACTCTTCAGAACATACACTTGATTATGCTTCACAGCTTTTTAATCAAGCAACACAAACACTCTTGCTTCACAGCTTTGAGTGATACATAAACCTAACTTGACTTTGCTTCAAAGCTTTAGTCAAGAGACACAAAACACTCTTGCTTCAAAGATTTGAGTGATACAAAACCCTTACAATTAAAACCTATTCCAAGTCACTTATCACAGTGATACTTGCTTGGATTACAGCAATTAAAACTATACAGCTCCTAATTGATCTTCTATCAAAGGGATGATTTCCAAACAGCAGTCCTGTTGAATATATATGCAGCTGTTTCTTCAGTTAGGGTTTCCACAAAAAGCTAGGGTTAATTAGGTTTAACCTTGAGACTTGGTCACAAGACTTTATCAACCAGATTAGGGTTGAGCTAGGTTAACCCAAAGTCCACGTGAGATTCTGTCCTGGAAATAATGAGTCATCTTCCTGAAAAATCTCAGAATTAACCAAACTGCATAACTGTTAGATCAGAACAGGATGTCTTAACATTTGTTATGACATCAGAATTCCTGTTTACTGATTTTGGTAGAAATAATAAATGTGATCATTTTGCAAAATGCTCAGATACACACTCATAAACAGCAGCACCTGTATGCCATTATTTTTCTGCAAAGGTACCTAATAAACCAGTACCTCATAAACCAGTACCTAATAAACCAGAATGTTATGACATCAGTCATGACATTCACACACCTGGTTTTACCAAAAATACATGCCAATAACTAAACACCTACAATGTGCGTCTATAGCTGATTACTGGACAACTCTATGAAACAACATTTACTGTTGGCAGAAGAAGTTTTTATTCTTTTCAAGGGAAAAATAGATAATGTATGACTGGATGTCAGGACATTATTCAGGACTTGTTCCTTTTGAGACTAACAAGTGAGTATTTTAGACGGTGTAATCAAGAACAAGTCAGGAGGAAGTGTGACACGTGTTTTTTTTACTTTGCATGCGCATTTATTGAGACTATCTTGTTCAGGAGAATCAGTCAAAAGTCAATAAAGGTATTCAAAACTGACTTGGATGGTGCACACTAAATGTTTGGTGCATTTATCTTCCTAAAATAAAGTTCTCATTAACCAAGACCATTGTTACAGTCGAGGGTCATTAATTCCTAAGTAACAACTCAGGTATTTAAAGAAATCACTTGTTTCCTTATGTCATCTTGTGTTTTGTTTCTTGTGGCTCTTGTTCGATTTTAGGTGAGTACAATTTGGGTATTGTTTTCTGGTGGATATGTTTATGAATTTTTGGCTAAAAAGGGGGAGAAATGTTCTGTTTTTTTTTCTTCTTTTTAGTCCATATTCTGTTCGCAGTTGTTTTGAAAATATGTTGGATAGGGGATCTGAGTTTGCTCCTTGTTCTAAGTTTTTTTGTGTCTTGTGATCTGAGTTATAAACACAATTGTGTCCTGTGTTCTGAGTTACCTGAAATTGGAATCTTCTCCCCTGAGTCATCATTTGGATAGTTCAGGTTGGTGTTTGGTTGCTTCTTAAGGGTTCTCTTATGTCACCCAAGAGGAAGATTTGTCCCTCTGTTGCAAGTAAAGCATTATGGGTTGAGGGGGAGTGTCAGCTATATTTTTCCTCATGTACACCAAATGACTCCATGCCTTTCTTCTTCTTTCATCCTGAGTTTGTTGTACCGTGGTGTTGAGTTTAATATGCTGTAATGGAGGTGTTTGGACTGCTGTGTAGAGATGTCGAACATAATATCCTGACACGTTGAAGAGTTAACCTTCTCTTAGCTGATGTGTTGAGTAGCTTCCAATAGCTGATAATCTGATCATTATTCTACTGATATCTCTGATGTATTGACTTTTGTTGTTGTAGCTCTGATATTTGTGTGTTTGAGTTATTCTCAAACCTATGATTGTAGTGTGCAATGTGCAAGTATTATTTAGTAGTTTTAGCCAAAATTTACCAAAGGAGGAGATTGTTATTTCTATGTTATTGTAACTGACATTAATTTTGGTAAAACTAACTTGGTAGAAATATGCTTAACAAGATATTTCAACTTGTTATTTCAACATGTCGAATGTGATGTCCTAACCAGAAGAGTAGGACATCTTGTCTGTTACAATTCTTTTACAGTTTGGATACAACTATTTTAAATTACTGAATATTATGGGAATTTTAAGTAATCCTACATGGAGTCCAAGACTGAAGAATCATAGATCTCTTATGCATTTAGAAGATTAATTTATTTCATTAAATGTTGAGACATTTTAGGAAATAAATCTTTGAAGCCCTATTTTCATGGAGAAGTTTCTGCTAATTTTCTGCAACAGATCAACTGCGTTTTTGAAGCCCAAATCCAGTCCTTTCCAGGTTATAAAAAGAAGGCTCAAACCTAATAGAAGGGTGGAAGAGATAATCCATTGTGTAGCGTTGTAAAATGTGATTTTAAGGGTTCTTCTGTGTTGATTGAACATTGAGTCTTAATGAATATATAAGGATTGTTTTGTTTATTATGAGCCTCTCTAATATCACTTTGATATAAGAGTAGGACTATTATTTTGAGTTGTAATTGTTGTCAATCATTTATAAGATTTTAAGCATCAAATGGTTGTGTGTCTTTGAAGTGTGTCTTATAAGTAATTCTTTTGAATTATGTTCTTGTCACTGTTTGTGACTGGAAGGGATTTGAGAAGGGTCTCATACCTAAGTGAGTCTTTTATAGAAGTTAAGCATGGGTAGTGACTAAGTGAGTAGATTGTAAACTAGGTGAAATTTGTTTTAGGTCTACAAATTGATATTATCTAGTTGACTTCATCCCTGGCTTGATAGCCCTCAGAGTAGGTGTTGTTGTACACCGAACCGGGTTAACAATTATGTTTGTTCTTTACTTTTCTGTATTGTTTTATTGTGTTACATTGTTCATTCTGTTGAAGTCAGATTACCGTGTCTCGACATCTCTTAGGACATTTGAGATATGAATACAAGAACTTAAGTTGTCTAATGCAAAATGGGTAGGTTATTGCTTATTGTTGTACCCCAAAATTTGCCCTCCCATATTTCTCAATACATTTCAAGTGAGGTCCTCAAATTGCTCAAGGAAGTCCAAGGGTTGACCAGACAAACTCTCTCCTAAGGCAGTCTACCTCAAATTAGGGTTTCAGTTTGCATCAAGATGTTTGAGTCCAAAGGATCCCAAATTCTCACCATTGTACTAATATGTTCACAAGATCATTCATGTCAAGTTTCAAGCCTTGCAGAGGAAATTTGCTCAGTCAATTGCTCAAAGACCTGGAAATCGACTGTGCTAGGGCAAAAGTCAACTGTGGCCTACATATAGTCAAAATTCAAGATTTTTGGTCAAAATTCTCATTTTGAAGTATTATTCATCATTTGATCAAGGGTTGATCATGATTCCTCAAGAATTGCTCATAATTCATCAAAACCCAAAAGTTGCTAAATTAGGGTTTTGTAGGAAAAGTCAACTCAACTTTGACCAAGCATATCTTTCTCATACTTTATCAAAAATTACCCATCCAAAGCTAATTTTTAAGAGGATGCAATTCCCTACAATTCATCTTCAGCTCCCAAGTTCAGAATATGCACTCACAAGAAGATATGAATTTAGACATTATAGGTCATTTTGGAAAGCCAACAAAAACACCTTTTTGGTCAAAGCTTCATACATGAACATGGAATATTAAATTGAGATGAAACCAAAACGGTTGCTTAGAGGACATCTTAAGCTTTCTACAAAGTCCAAGAACACATCTCTAGGATCAAAATTGAAGGAGTTATGAATTGGACAAGTTGACCTTTTTTTGCAAAATTTCCAAAAGACAAATGTGGCCAAAATTGCATTTTTTGCCAAATGGGCCTAACTTTTTATGCTTGAATTGAGTTTGTAACATGACCCACTACCCACGATCCTTCCCATTTGTCATTATTTTATTTTTGTCATTTATTTTGATTTTATTTCAATTAAATCAAATAAAATCAAAATAAAATCATGAAAATGTAAAAAACTAATCAACGCTTGAGATTTTATGCATGTTTAGGTCTATTATACAACTGGAAGTGAGATCAAAACGTGCAAGCTTCAAATGGACACAAAAAGATTGGATTTTCTCAATTTGGAAAGATTTGCACAAAGGATCAAATCTTGAATCAATGATCATAATTGGAGAAGATTAGAAACCAAATTGCAACCCTAATTCATTCTTGGGTACATAAGGAACGTGTGCAGACCATAAACAAGGGATTGGAGGCATGCAAAGGTGAAAGTACCTTTCAAAAAAATCAAGAAAAGTTATAAACTGATTTCCCAGTTCCAGGCTTCCTCAAGCCATTCTAGTCACACAAATCGTCTGCTGGACATTCAAGGATCATGTTGCAACCACCAGCAAGCTTCTATACACTCAGAATCACGCTGTAAGAGTCATATGATTCTTATCTTTTCTTGAAATCGAATACGTTAATCCTAGAACATTTAGCATTTTTAATTGATATATTCATAATCCTTGAGTTGTTTGCAAGCTAATGGTTACATTTAATTGCGTTTTTACTGACTGAACAAGAAAGTGCCATGGCTAGGGTTCATGCTTTGTTTTTAGGGGTTTTTCATACAGGAATAATTGGCCCTAATGGAGGAGACCATTGTGATCAGCGAGTCAAACCCAGTTCATCCATGGTCTTGAATTTTATTTATATTGCTTGTATGCAATTTGTGAAATGCACAGGGTTATAGCTACAACGCCATGCCTGTAGGTAAAGATTCAGAGTTTTAAACGACAGATCTAGGGAAGAAGACGATGGTGTGTCACGACTTTACTGGCCGGTTTAAATTCTGGCGCGTTTATTCTGGCCAGAAGCCTGTAGTTCTGATCTATTTGTTTGTTTCTGTTGTATTGATAAACTAACACCTAGCGCAGTTGGTCAGAAGAAGGAAGTCAGAAGCTCATGATTCTGGATTCGATCCCAGGCGTGAGCTTTTGGCATTTTCCCCCTTTGTTTTCACCAGATCTAGCGCCTACACTTTCTGAGGGTCATCTTATGGACCCATCAACCAGGACCGAATCAAGCATCCTCTGGGCATTATCCTCTGGATCCATCAGTCAGAGTCAGATCCAGCGCATCCCATCTTCTGAGGGCCATGACCTGCTAGAACCACCATCCTCTGGACCACCATCCTATGGACCACCATCCTCTGATCAGAGCCGCTGACAGCAGGCCCTTCGGTTACTTCTTATTTTTCTTTAATTCTCCTTTCTTTAGTTATTCTTCTTTTTTTTTATTAACACCAAAATTACTTTTTTTAATAACCAACAAAAAATCATAAAAAAAGAAGACTTATTTTCTTAATAAACATTTTTTAATGAATTAGTTTAAACTAATTTAAGACAATTCTAATTTCTTTCACAATTAAAATTAATTAAAATTTAGTATTTTTAATTTTATCAATTACAATTAAGTTCAGTCAAGGGTAAAAACCCTAGTCGCTTCGTATTTAACTTGTCGTGCGTTGATTATATATTTTTACAATACTGTTGTAACTGTTCCTGGTTTGTAATAGTTTAATTCAGATTTCCTTTTATTTATCGTTTTACAGATTTTTTGGCTATGTAATTAATCCCCCTCCCCGTAGCCTTGTAATAGCGTAGCTTTATTTCTCGCAAATATTAACTGTTAGATGTATGTTAATAGGATTGTATGACAAGATAGCATGACAATTTAAAATGACTAGCAAACCCTAATGTGCAAACATAATAACTTGAAATTTAATCACTCGCACATGGGCACTCTTAGGGTATACTCTCACTTCGGTTACCTTCGGTAAACGGTCATTAAGTATAGGGTGTTTTAGTTGTGGCCCTCTTGTCTAAACAAAGATCACATGTCCCGTTCGGAAATGTTTCCTCGGAAATGTTGCCTCGAATATGATCTTAAGACACTAGGGTTATTACTAAGACGTCATAACATTGCTTTAGTGATCGTATGTCCCTTTCGAATTTACCCTTACAACTCCAACGACGGTGCTTCCTATTTCTCAAATAAGTAGGATAGCATTGTCTAAAGGAAACGAGAACATAAACAATCTTTTTTTCGAGTAGGTAGATGCTAGTAGGTACTTGCTCAAGTTAAACTTTTTCACACCAACACTTTTCAAACAACGTTTTCAAAAACAACTTCGTAACACTCTTGAAGAAAGAAGCAAGGGTTAAAACGAAGTAAAACCAAAACTTTTCAAAACACAAACACGGAAGCAATTTTCAAAATGATGAGCAAGTACCTAAGAGCCCATGGAAAACCACGGATAGAAAGGTTGCTAACACCTTCCCTTTCTATAATCTACCCACTGTACTCAGAATATCTCGAAAAAGGAATTTTCTGTGCTTTTTTCCTTTCCAGTTGGATAAAATAAAAGTCATGGGCAACTCTTGCTTACCGTGACACTTTGCAAAAACAAACGCAAAATGCAAACCAGCATTTTCAAAAACAGTCCGGTTCTGCCACCGTATCATAAAACTGGTGACTCTGCTGGGGAAAATAATAAGTGGGGTATACCTTAGGATCTAGTTCATAATAATTGCTTCTCTTGTTTGTTTTGGTTGCTTTACTTTTAAGGGTTTTTTGTTTGGGAGTTACTATAGATCCTAACCCGGATCTGGGGACACCTTTTAGGTAAGTAGCAATAAACTATGAGGGAACTGTACGACGTAGACCGATATGGTTAAAGCAGTAGCTATGTTGATGTGGCACATTGGTTGGTACCGGTATCCCTTGTGGAGAAACGAGGAGAATACGGGGCTGCTACGTGTGTCGTTAAGCATCAACTGACCTTAGAACCCTTAATCGACTAACTTGGCCATTAAAAAGTATTGAGATAGCCGACCTCGATGTAAAGCTGAGAACTGGTTGATACTCGATGCTACATTCATTGAGACCATACTCTCGAGATAGTTCCGGCCGCAAGAAAAGATTGCGTGAGCTAAAACCATGACTGATGGAGGATGGTCGGTGATATTGAGATCCTCTAGAACCCGATTACTTTTCTAGGACAGGTTGAACCAACTAAACTTCAAGAGGGTACTACCTTAAAACCAATGCAAGCCTAAACCTAGGGATGTTTGTGTGACTTGTGTGCTTTCAACTTGAACTACTTGCACATTTTTATTATCTGACAACATGAGTTTCTTGCAGGTTTTGTTTACAGTCCTTATCCAATAACTTGGATTTCTTGCCGAGTTTACTTGCTTACATCACCTTACACTTTTGCTTAAACGCATAGCATACACATCATAACATCATACCATAGCATTTCCTTAACCATTTCAAGGATCTCAAGGGCCTGTGGTGCAGGTTATGATGAAACAAACGTATAGCAAGGGGAAAGGGGATTTATTTTCCTCTAGCCAATGCCGTCTAGAGATCAAAACATGATAACTTGAGTCAGAGGCTATGACCCACTCGATATGGTGAGCTTGACTCTTGAAGAAGGACTCTCAATGAAACGAAGTTTCTTCAATCAAGCTGTAATCAAATTCTAACAGTTTCTTGTTTACCCCGCGAGATCCTTGAAAAACTTGCATACATATCATACATATAATTGCATAAGCAGGTTTCAAAGCAGGTCTCTCATGTTCTCGCTGTTTATTTCAGCAATGGCTCTCCAACAAGACAACAGAGATCTCCAAGCTCAAGATGCCCAGTTCAAGGAATTTCTCTTGAATCTATCCAAGGGGCAAGAAGACCTGAAAACACTCTTCGCCAGGAATCTGACCAAGTAACGTCCTGACAACAACAAGGATGAACAATTGGAACAACTGCAAGTTGAGGTAGAAGAAATTAGAATCCTGATGCTGGGGCAGATGGATCTTATCCAAAACTTAGGTCGAGGACAAGAAGGGCTAAGAGCCTTCCTCAACAAGCTTCACCAAGATGGATGCAGATTCATGGAACAAACAGTTAAAAATGTGGATCAAGGCATTAATCAGCCCCCATTGAGAGAAGAGGTTGGGAACAGACCTTTCCAGATTACTACTACTATCACAAGCCCAACCACAACCTCTCCAACGACAATAGGGAAATCGGAATAAGAAGAATACATCTGAAAGACGCTTCACCGAAATCAACATGTCATTGGCTCAAGCATTGCAACGCATGTTGAAGGCAAAGTTGGTTATGTTAAGGGACCCTTCTCAGAATCCCAACATAGCCTCCCCAAGGTACAATCCAAATGCAAGATGTGCGTACCACTCCAACAGTCCTGGATATGACACCAACAGTTGTTGGGCGTTGAGAAATAAAATTAAAGACCTGATTGATGAAGGAGCGCTAGAATTTGCACAAGACGGTCAGGCTGAGTTCTTCTGCCATACCTCCAAGGCATACCATCTGAAGTGACAAGTTCTCACAAGAAGGCTTTTCATTCATTAGAATTTTCAATGTGTAATTTTCTTTTGATTTGTTTGAACATTTATTCATATCAAACCTCGTTATTTCATCAATGCATTACACATGTTTGTCTTGAATCAATTCATTCATATTCACTATTTCAAAAATGCGTTCTTATTTCCTTTTGTAATATTCAACTCTCGAACAAAAGCTCTGAGCCTTTAGAGGGAGGATAACGAAAATGATATCAAAATCTCTATAGTATGCTTTTGA
Organism: Vicia faba; assembly: GCA_948472305.1. NCBI lineage: Eukaryota > Viridiplantae > Streptophyta > Magnoliopsida > Fabales > Fabaceae > Vicia > Vicia faba. The sequence goes on along the minus strand of OX451737.1, from coordinate 1,647,119,905 downwards.
ACAGACCCCACTGACAATGTACAAGCGTTGTTTCAAATCCTAAATAGTGGAGTTATAAGGAAGATAATCCCTCGTCAGCCCCTTCGAGCCAAAGTAGTAGGAGTTTTTCTTTTCACAAAAATTAAAACCCTTAATCATAACCTGGAGCAGGATAGTTTTCCCAGTTAATTCAGAGACGTATTCAGTCATAATATGCCGCTTCGTACACAATGAATGGCATCGAAGACGTTCTTCCAAAACAAAAGACGGTGATGGTTCCGTATAATCGTCAAGACAGGAAATCATTATCTCTCAAAATAAAAGTCCGTTAAGTCAAAACCTATGAAGGAGACTTAAGAGAAAAATTGGGGCATCCCGCTGACTGTAATCACAAAAGAAACAGTTCAGGCAAAAGAAGGGATAACGAAAACCAAAAAGAGGTTAATACAAATCCTCGACAAAAAGAAGATTACAAAAATGACTTCCTTTTCAAAACAAATGTTCAATTTCTGAATCATCACCAAGTATCAGAGTAAAGATTCCAGACTCAATCGGGATCGAAACGTGCAATTAACTGAGCATAGGACTGAAGAACATCATGAAGAGCGGGTTTGGTACAAATAAAATTTGAGCCTTTATTCTTTGTTTCTTGAACCGTGAACTAGGTCATGTTATAACCCTTAAAAGTCCTAGCTGAAGCATGGGTTAGTTTAAGAGCATAATGTTACAAAGGTATCCTGACTCCTGTAGGCTTTGTTATGAATCCTGAGTTGATATCACATTCTTGCAAATTTCATTTTACTACACAAAACACATTTTCAAAAAAATTTCAAGACAAACATGAGTTTTGCATTCTTTAAATGACATTGTTTGCATATGACTAATTGTTTGACAGCAGAGAAATCCACACAATGGATATTCAATGAACAAACATCCTCTCAATGGACAGAATCACCTCAGCGAGAAAGGCACTTCCAATAACAGGTCTTCCATAAGCAAGGGGCATGACATGATGTCTAAATACACCTGGGGCAGTCTCTCCAAAAGTGCCAAATAATTAGGGGAAGATCTCCATCTGAATCGCTTGGGAAATTACGCATGCATTCCAGCAACGAATCATGTGCCATCAAGAAAACATTTTTGGCAGTACTACAACACAACAGATAGTGACAACTCTCTACATCCTGAAGGTGTGGACATAGTCGGAAAATACTACGCATAACAAAGACCCGCTTGGTTGACATACCTAGGCAAAAATAAGGGCATCCCGGCGAACCAAAAGGGTTCGGGAAAAAATTAGGGATAAAAAATGAAAAAAATATGTACACCCGGCAAGTCGAAAACTCGAAAGGGAGGCTTGGGAAAAAAGGGTATCCCGGTGGACTGAAAACCCGAAAGGGCGGTCTAGGAAAAAGTTAGGGATTTAAAACGTACGACTATGTCCCGTCACCTGTCTATCAATGGAAGACTTATACCTTGATCAGAATTCACCAAGAGCACCAGAATTCAGATACAGTTCAGATACGCTCCAGATACGGATTCCATTCTGATACTCATTCAGATTCATCTTTCAGATACATTTCAGATACGCTCCAGATACGGATGCCATTCTGATACTCATTCAGACTCAGCTTTCAGATACAGTTCAGATACGCTCCAGATACGAATTCCATTCTGATACTCATTCAGACCCAACTTTCAGATACAGTTCAGATACGCTCCAAATACGGATGCCATTATGATACTCATTCAGATTCAGCTTTCAGATATAGTTCAGATACGCTCCATATACGGATGCCATTCTGATACTCATTCAGACTCAGCTTTCAAATACAGTTCAGATACGCTCCAGATACGGATGCCATTCTGATACTCATTCAAACTCAGCTTTCAGATACAGTTCAGATACACTCCAGATACAGATCTCATTCTGATACTCATTCAGATTCAACTTTCCGATACAGTTTAGATACACTCTAGATACGGATGCCATTCTGATACTCATTCAGATTCAGCTTTCAGATACAGTTCAGATACGCTCCATATACGGATGCCATTCTGATACTCATTAAGACTCAACTTTCAGATACAGTTCAGATACGCTCCAGATACGGATGCCATTCTGAAACTTATTCAAACTCAGCTTTCAAATACAGTTCAGATACACTCCAGATACAGATCTCATTCTGATACTCATTCAGATTCAACTTTCCGATACAGTTTAGATACACTCCAGATACGAATGCCATTCTGATACTCATTCAGATTCAACTTTCAGATACAGTTTAGATACGCTCTAGATATGGATGCCATTCTGATACTCATTCAGACTCAACTTTCAGATACAGTTCAGATATGCTCCAGATACGGATGCCATTCTGACTCTCATTCGACACATGTTTCAAAGTACAATTCAGATACGATCCAAAGACGGATGTCATTCTGACACTCATTCAACACATGTTTCAAGTACAGTTCAGATATGACCCAAATACGGATTTCATACTGACATTCATTAAATACATGTTCAAGTACAATCACGACATAGATCCATCCACAAAATCTCCGCATGTACTTTTTCTGACATGGTACAAGGGGCTGAGACAGTTGGAATCGAAGTCACTATCACATACAAGCCAGTGATACCTATATTCCCCACAGAGTAAGGACAACCAAGGTCCGACCTCCGTATCCCCAAGCAGGAATTCCTTCCCCAGCAGGTTCCTTCAAAAAGCTGATATTTGCACTCCCCAGCCGAGTTTTACAACCATGAGCAGTTTATAAAGTCATCTCCCAAGCAGAGTTTATTTCTCTGACAACGGAAGCTCAATCTCCAACAGAGCTCTTCTCTCAAGCAATGGAAGTTCATCCCCAGCTGAGTTTATTTCTCCAAATCAGCATATCTTCCAACAAAGTATCTCTCTTCCCCACAGAGTCATTCCCCCGCAGGATTATTCTCAGACAGAGTCTCCCACGGCAGAATATTCTCAAGAAGAATGGATGTAAATCTCCATCTAATCATCTTTGGTCACTATCCCCAGCAGAAACAAAGAGCTCAACTCATTATACTCTCCAGCAGTAGTCCAGGATTTATTTTCCCCAGCTAGAGAATATCACAATAGCATTGCATATCCATACATCATGGCATGTGCATACATATTATAAAGCAAAATCTCATTTATTTTGAGAACATCATTACTCAATACATTTCATACATCATGACATTACATATGACTAACTCTTTACCTTTTAGGGAAAGATGCAATCAAGTTCTCACGAGTTCTCTCTGGTTCAGTCAAACCGATACCAAGGTTTCTATTCCAGTTGAAGATATTCCAACACTTTTCAAGATTTTCTCTGGTTCAGTCAAACCGACACTAAGGTTTCTATTCTAGTTGAATATGTTTTAAGACTTTCATCTGGGTCAGCCGAATCGCCGCTAAGATTCCCCTGATTTCTATGCCAGTCAAAGTTAATCCGAGACCTCCCTTGGGATCAGTCAAATCGACACTAAGATTTTTCTCCCAGTTGAAGTTCTCACAAGTTTTCCTTGGTTCAGTCAAATCGATACTAAGATTTCTATTCCAGTTCAAGCTATGAAGCCCGAAAATCGACCGGATAATATCTTGATTTCACCAAAATACTACGAAGCCAAGAATCGACCAAATAATGGTATATCTCAAGTTCAAGCTATGAAGCCCGGAGATCGACCGGAAAATAGCTTAATCCCCAACAAGTTACTGTGAAGTATGGAAATCAACCGGATAGCAGTACAAGATACCAGGAAGCCTGGAATCGACCAGACAGTAGTATAAGACACCGTGAAGCCTAGCGCACGACCAGATAAGGGTATAAGACGTTGTGAAGACTGGAGCACGACCAGATAGCGGCAAAAGATACTGAAGCCTGGGAATACGACCATATAATAGTATAAGGTACTGTGAAGCTTGGAATTCGACCAAATAGCAGTTTACCTGGCCAATTACTAAGACCGGAATCGACCGGATATTAGTATGCCTTAAATTCAAGTTAAAGCCCGGATGCGACCAGATAACAACTTAATTCCTTCTGAAGCCTGGATAACGACCAGATAGCAAGTTTAATCTCATCCCCCCAGTAAGTCACTGTGAAGCCTGGAGCACGACCAGATAGCAGTCGGTCTTATTTTTCTCAGCAAATCACTGTGAAGCCTGGAACACGACCAGATAGCAGTTCATTTTCACCTCTTCGACTAAGAGATGATTCCCCAGTAGAATAACGGACGACTGAACTCCTAAAATTCTACTTTTACCAAGAATGAGACTAGCACTCCCCAGCGTAGTCCTCCTCGACATGTATACGGGCTCTCGCAAAGGAATCTCTTATGCGATCGACATTTCTTATGATGGCATATTTAAGCCCATCTATCGACATCAACCTCAAAATGGAATCTATAAGCCCATTCCCGATATCACAAGACAAATACCACTTCACGCGAGTGCAAATTTCTGGGCAATCTAGTGTTCAATAATCTTCCACCTTCGGATCACGAAAGGCAGACAAGCCAATCCACATCCTCAGGTTTAAGAAGATTGAACAGGGGCAGTTGTTGTACCCCAAAATTTGCCCTCCCATATTTCTTAATACATTTCCAGTGAGGTCCTCAAATTGCTCAAGGAAGTCCAAGGGTTGACCAGACAAACTCTCTCCTAAGGCAGTCTACTTCAAATTAGGGTTTCAGTTTGCATCAAGATGTTTGAGTCCAAAGGATCCAAAATGCTCACCATTGTCCTAATATGTTCACAAGATCATTCATGTCAAGTTTCAAGCCATGCAGAGGAAATTTGCTCAGTCAATTGCTCAAAGACCTGGAAATCGACTGTGCTAGGGCAAAAGTCAACTTTGGCCTACATACAATCAAATTTCAAGATTTTTGGTCAACATTCTCATTTTGAAGTATTATTCATCATTTGATCAAGGGTTGATCATCATTCCTCAAGAATTGCTCACAATTCATCAAAACCCAAAAGTTGCTAAATTAGGGTTTTGTAGGAAAAGTCAATTCAACTTTGACCAAGCATAACTTTCTCATACTTTATAAAAAATGACCCATCCAAATCTCATTTTGAATAGGATGCAATTACCTACAATTCATCTTCATATCCCAAGTTCAAAATATGCACTCACAAGAAGATATGAATTTGGACATTATAGGTGATTTTGGAAAGCAAACAAAAACACCTTTTTTGTCAAAGCTTCATACATGAACATGGAAGATTCAATTGAGATGAGACCAAAAATGTTTCTTAGAGGACATTTTAATCTTTCTAAAAAGTTAAAGAACAAATCTCTAGGATCATAATTGAAGGAGTTGTGCATTGGCAAAGTTGACCTTTTTTGCAAAATTGCCAAAAGTCAAATGTGGCCAAAATTGCATTTGTTTCCAAATGGGACCAACCTTTTATGCTTTCATTGAGTTTGTAACATGACCCACGACCCGTGATACTTCCCATTTGTTATTCTTTTATTTTTGTCATTTATTTTGATTTTATTTCAATTAAATCAAATAAAATCATGAAAATATCAAAAACTAATCAAAGCTTGAGATTTTGTGCATGTTTAGGTCTATTATATAGCTGAAAGTGAGATCAAAACGTGCAAGCTTCAAATGGACACAAAAATATTGGATTTTCTCAATTTGGAAAGATTTTCACAAAGGATCAAATCTTGAATCAATGATCATAATTAGAGAAGATTTGAAACCAAATAACAACCCTAGTTCATTCTTGGGTACATAAGGAACGTGTGCAGACCATAAAAAAGGGATTGGAGGCGTGCAAAGGTGAAAGCAACTTTCAAAAAAATCAAGAAAAGTTGTAAACTGATTTCCCAGTTCCAGGCTTCCTCAAGCCATTCCAGTCACACAAATCGTCGGCTGGACATTCAAGGATTGTGTTGCAACCACTAGCAAGCTTCTATACACTCAGAATCACGATGTAAGAGTCATATGGTTCTTATATTTTCTTGAAATCGAATACGTTAATCCTGGAACATTTAGCATGTTTAATTGATATATTCATAATACTTGAGTTATTTGCAAGCTAATGGTTACATTTAATTACGTTTTTACTGACTGAACGTGAAAGTGCCATGGCTAGGGTTCATGCTTTTTTTAGGAGTTTTTCATACATGAATAATTGCCCCTAATGGAGGAGACCATTGTGATCAGCGGGTCAAACCCAGTTGATCCATGGTCTTGAATTTTATTTATATTGCTTGTATGCAATTTCTGAAATGCACAGGGTTATAGCTACAGCGCCATGCCTGTAGGTAAAGGTTCAGAGTTTTAAACGACAGATCCAGGGAAGAAGACGATGGCGTGTCACGACTTTACTGGCCGGTTTAAATTCTGGCACGTTTATTCTGGCCAGAAGCCTGTAGTTCTGATCTATTTGTTTGTTTATGTTGTATTGATAAACTAACACCCAGCGCAGTTGGTCAGAAGAAGGAAGTCAGAAGCTCATGATTCTGGATTCGATCCCAGGCGTGAGCTTTTGGCATTTTCCCCTTTGTTTTCACCAGATCCAGCGCCTACACTTTTTGAGGGTCATCTTCTGGACCCATCAATCAGGACCGAATCAAGCATCCTCTCGGCATTATCCTCTGGATCCATCAGTCACAGGCAGATCCAGCGCATCCCATCTTCTGAGGGTCATGACCTGCTAGATCCACCATCCTCTGGACCACCATCCTATGGACCACCATCCTCTGGACCACCATCCTCTGATCAGAGCCGCTGACAGTAGGCCCATGGGTTACTTCTTATTTTTCTTTAATTCTCCTTTCTTTAGTTATTCTGCTTTTTTTTTTATTAACACCAAAATTACTTTTTTTAATAACCAACAAAAAATCACAAAATAAGAAGACTTGTTTTCTTAATAAACGTTTTTTTAATGAATTAGTTTAAATTAATTTAAGGCAATTCTAATTTCTTTCACAATTAAAATTAATTAAAATTTAGGATTTTTAATTTAATTCAATTATCTCATTATTTCCTTAAATAATAAAAAAATGAAAAAAAATATGTTTACTTTAATCAATTACAATTAAGTTCAGTCAAGGGTCAAAACCCTAGTCGCTTCGTATTTATTCGCTGCGCGCTGATTATATATTAGGATTTCCTTTTATTTATCGTTTTACGGGTTTTTTGGCTATGTAATTAATCCCCCTCCCCGAATCCTTGTAATAGCGTAGCTTTATTTCTCGTATTTTAATTCTCGCAAATATTAACTGTTAGATGTATGTTAATTGGATTGTATGATAAGACAGCATGACAATTTAAAATGACTAACAAACCCTAATGTGCAAATATAATAACTTGAAATGAAATCACTCGCACATGCGCACTCTTAAGGTATACTCTCACTTCGGTTGCCTTCGATAAACGATCATTAAGTATAGGGTGTTTTAGTGGTGGCCCTCTTGTCAAAACAAAGATCAAATGTCCCGTTCGGAAATGTTGCCTCAGAAAGGTTGCCTCGGAAATATTGCCTCGAATATGATCTTAAGACACTAGGGTTATTACTAAGACGTCCTAACATTGCTTTAGTGATCGTATGTCCCTTTCGAATTGACCCTTACAACTCCAACGACGGTGCTTCCTATTTCTCAAATAATTAGGATAGCATTGTCTAAAGGAAATGAGAACATAAACAATCTTTTTTCGAGTAGGTAGATGCTAGTAGGTACTTGCTCAAGATAAACTTTTTCACACCATCACTTTTCAAACAAAGTTTTCAAAAATAACTTCGTAACACTCATGAAGATAGAAGCAAGGGTTAAAACGAAGTAAAAAAAAACTTTTCAAAACACAAACACGGAAGCAATTTTCAAAATAATGAGCAAGTACCTAAGAGCCCGTGGAAAACCATGGATAGAAAGGGTGCTAACACCTTCCCTTTCTATAATCTACCCCCTGACTCAGAATATCTCGAAAAAGGAATTTTTCTGTGCTTTTTTCCTTTCCAGTTGGATAAAATAAAAGTCGGTGGCGACTCTTGCTTACCGTGACATTTTGCGAACACAAACGCAAAACGCAAACCATCATTTTCAAAACAGTCTGGTTCTGCCACCGTATTACAGCCTCTATCATATCCAGATGCATATGTGAAGCCCAAATCCATTTCATTGAAGATTATAAATAGAAGGCTTCAACCCTAGTGCTTGTGTCGAACTTACTTTGTATTGTGTTAGGGTTTGTGTGTTTATTGTGAGCCTCTCAGTTATCATATTGATGACCGAGTAGGATTTTTTTTTAGTTGTAAGATCTGTCAGTCACTCCAAAACTTTTAAGCAATGAATGGTTGTGTTTCTTTGAAGTGTAACTTCTGTGTTGTTTTTATAAGTGTTTAGAATTGTTTAATCATTCTGTTGTGATTGAAAGGGATTTGAGAAGGGTCTCATACCTAGGTGAGTCTTAAGTAGAAGTTAAGCAAGGGTAATGATTAAGTGAGAAGTTGTAAACAAGGGAGTTTAGCTTCGAATTGATACTATTATTAGTTAACTTAATCCCTAGCTTGGTAGCCCCCATAGTAGGTGTAGGTTTACACCGGATTGGGTTAATAATCCTTTGTGTTCTTTACTTTTCTGCACTTTGTTTATCATATACCCCTTCATTGTGTGTTTGTTCAGAGAAAGGTATCTCAATATCTTTTAGGACATCTGCGATCTGAATGCCAGAATTTCAATTGATATCAGAGCAGGCATCCTACTCTGACTTTGGTTAACATTCAGGGAAGATACTTTTTGGTACAATGGACAAGGAAGGAGAATTTATGAATAGACCACCCATCCTTGATGGCACTAACTATGCCTACTAGAAATTTCATATGGTGGCCTTTATCAAATTTGTGGACAGGAAGGCTTGGAAAGTTATGGTCAAAGGTTGGGATCCACCAAAGAATGTAGGTTCTGATGGGAAGGCTACTAATTTGTTAAATACTGAAGAAGAATGGGATGATAAAGATGAAAAAGCATCAGACAGAAACTCCAAAGCTTTGTATGCCCTATTCAATGGAGTGGACAACAATATCTTCAAGATAATAAGCAATTGTACTATTGTTAAAGAAGCTTGGGAGATCCTGAAGACTGCTCATGAAGGTACCTCCAAGGTGAATATGTCAAGACTCCAACTTCTTACCACTCAGTTTGAGAATTTAATAATGAAGAAGGATGGGAGTATTCATTATTTTCACATGAATATCATTGAAATATCCAATGCTTTAGGTGCTCTAGGGAAGAATATGTCAAAAGCCAAGCAGGTAAGAAAGATTCTCAGATCTCTTCCAAAGAGGTTTGACATGAAGGTGACTGATATTGAAGAAGCTCAAGACATAAACAACATGAAAGTTGATGAGCTCATGGGATCCCTTCAAACCATTGAGTTTGGGATCAGTGAAAAATCTGAAAAGAAGAAAAGCATAGCCTTTGTCTCCAACACTGATGATCCAGAAGATGAGTGTGACTTGGATATTGAAGAAGGGATGTCAATTCTATTGTGTTACTTGGAAAATAATTCAGCAAAGTGTTGAAGAAAGTTGTCTGGAAAGCAAGATCAAATATCAAGAACAAGTCTTTTGACAAGTCATTCGACATCAACAAGAATCATGATTCTGATGGAAAATATGGAGCTAGTGACAAGTCCAACCAAGGAATAGGAGTTCAGTGTTTTGAATGTGAAGGGTTCAGTCACATAAGATCTGAGTGGCCCACTTATCTCAAGAAGCGGAAGAAATGTTTGTCTGTGTCTTGGTCGAAAGAAAATTCTAACAATGATAGTATAAAGGAATCAGCCAAACAAGTGATTGCCCTGTTCGGATGTTGTGATTCGGATAATGGAACAATTGTTGGAGACCTGACTTTGGAAGATCTTAATACCTTTTACAGGGAGTTGTGCCTCGAAAGTCAAGAAAGGAGTCACTTGATAAAAAGGAAAAAGATCATTATTGCTCAACTGGAGGCTGAAAAAGAAGAACAATTGTCATTTTTCCCTGGTCTTGAAGCTAAAAAGGTAGAGCACCTATGTGCCATTGCTGAATTGAAGGATGAAGCTCTTTTTCTCTAGTCACAACTTGATAATATGACCAAGTCTGTGAGAATGCTCAACAACAGCTCTGACATACTTGATAATATTATTAAGTCTGGAAAGAATTCTGGAAATGTTCAAGGGATTGGATATGTCAACTAATTTATTAACAAAAGCAAAAGGGATGAAGTGAAGTTTTTTCGTCCAAAGAAAGAGATGGAACAAAAAGTGCCAAATACAATGTTCCAACATCAGCATGGACATGAGAAGAATCACTCATGAAATAATGGCTCTACTGCTCTAGATAAAACATTTATTCTAATTGTGAAGAATGCTATAAAGATTAAGGATCTTGGTATGTTAATCAAGGAGAAAGGTCTAATGTGAAGAGTGTACCTCAAAAGAAGAAACAAAAGCAGAAGATGTTGAACCACATGTCTCAACATCAGTAGAGACATTAGAAGAAGTACAATGAAGGCAGGAATCAACAATGAAGATGTGATGATTATGGAAGGTTTGGGCATTTAAAATCCTTCTGCTACAAATTGTATGTGTATCCCAATTCTATTACACAACATAGTAGAACACTGGATATTGTTAAAGGAAAGTCTAAAAGACTTCCCAAGAGTGAAACTATTGGACTTGTAGTTCACACTGCACTCAGAGATTCTACAAGAGAGGATTGGTTTTTTTTATAGTGGCTACTCTAGACACTGAATGGTGTCAAGAAATTCCTTGTAGACATTAAACCTCTTTCCTCTAGTTATGTCACCTTTGGAGATGGGTCAAAAGTTGAAAAAAGGGTGCTGGAAAGATGAGTTGCTCTGGTCTTCCAGATCTCAACAACGTCTTGTTTATTAAGGTACTAACTGCTAACTTGATAAGCATTAGTCAACTGTGAGATCAAGGTCTCAAAGTCAACTTTACTGCATCAGAATGTTTGGTAACTAATGAGAAGAATGAAGTTATCATGCAGGGAGTTAGATCAAAAGAAAATTCTTACTTGTGGATTCCTCAATAAACAAACTACTCCTCTACATGTTAAAAGCCAAAAGAGGTTGAGATGAAGTTACTTAAGAAGAAACTTGACCAACTACTCCTAAAAGGCACTGAGAAAGTCCAACCAAAGGAGAAATTTTGGTATCAGATATGTGATGTCGGAGGAGATGTCATGACACAAATATCTGTTTACAAGTAAAGAGAAGTAATAACAAAAGCAGTAAAACCATAAGAGATTGTTCACCTAGTTCAGTGTACAACAACACCTATTCTGGGGGCTACCAAGCCAGGGACATGTTCACTAAATAATATTAATTCATAGACCCTAAGTAAACAACCAGTTTACGATCTAATCACTTAATCACTACCCTTGCTATACTTCTACCTAAGACTCACCTAGGTATGATGTCCTTCTCAAATCCCTTAAATCACTTACAATGAAGAAACAACAAAAATAATAAGTTTAAAACTTCAATCATTCAATGCTTAAAAGCTTATGAATGATATATAATTAACAATCCAAATAACAACACAAGTATTAAATTAATACTATAGTGTTTGACAATTAAAAGACTTAGACTTCTAAGATAGAAAGAAAGTATTCTTCTTCGAAAGTTACAGTTGTTTGAATAAGTAGGCAAGTCCTTATATATGCATAGCTATGGGCTTGGGCTTAAAACCAAATATTCAATTCTTTTGAATATTTCCATAAAAACAGGCCAAGATAAAATCCATGCAATTTGAAAAATATTCATCCATATGAGTCAAAAGTCCTGAATTATGGCGCGCATGAAAACAAGAAACAGAAAACATAAACTGATGTTGGCTGAGTTCAGTTCAGGAGGCAGATGTCAAGACTTCTACTTTGACATCATTCAAAACAGTTTGCTACAAATGTCAAGACATTTAGCAAAGCATTAACAACACATTGTTTTACCAAAATTGCTGCCAACAAACACTTACAAACTCCCCCTTTGGTAAATTTTGGCTAAAACATTATCAGAGCATATTCTCAGAGCAATATATTATCACAACAATATCTGAGTAGCAGCATAAGAAAACAAGAAAAGCACAAACTCAGTTAGCAGTTAGCTATTAGCAAGGAAGATGTCAGAACATCTTCAGAGACATGAGTCTCCCCCTCAAGTATTAAGCTCCCCCTTAATCAGTGGTAAGTCAGTCAATTTCTCTCCCCCTTTTTAGTCATAATATTCCAAATAAAAGGATGCATTCAAGAGTGTATCAGTAATTTAGGTAAAGACCATAGAAATCAAATGTCAAGCACATGCAAGTTCCAAAATGAAACAAAAGGGTAAAATAAAGAAACATCAATTAGTCTAACTGTCATCAGGACCAGTTGACTTGGCTGAGCGAAATCTTCCTTCCTCACTAGAGTCTTCACCTTTAGAGCTTACTGTATCGTCAAGGTTGTTGTCCTTTTGCAGGTCCTTGATCATCTTTTCAAAAGTTAGCTTCCTTGCTGAGCTAACTCTAATCACACCATCCAATTCCTTGCAGGCTTCTCTTAATTCATTGATCATGTCATCCTTGGTGGAGGTCTTGTTTTTAGCAGGTGCAGATGTCAAAAAAATGTCTGGGACATGTTTTCCTGAAAAAAGTTTAAAATGAAGGGTCAACGCATACTCCCTCTTGCACACTACATCATTACCACTTAGAATTCTAGGTCACTGATTAAGAATAATTCCACATATGAGGGAAGGAAAAGCCATTGTCATCTTAATGGCACAAGTTCCTACATGCTTAATAGTCTGATGAAAGATGTAAGTACCATAATCAAAAAGTTTATGTTCATTGAGGGACTATGATCTTTTGATTTACGGGTCTTTGCTAAAGCGTCCCCGTTTAGAGGGACATGAATGTTTTTCCGAAGGCAACCAAATTGGGAGTACCCTAGAGGTGTATATGTGCAATGTATGTTATGTTCAGTTATTTTAGTCTTTTTTTGTTAGGTTTGCTAGCGTTTGATTTTATTCTTTTCCATACAATCTTATTAGTCATACATCTATCAGTTAATATGAAAAGCGGTAAAAAATGCAGAAAGTAAGGGTCCTATGCTATTACAACCAAATCGAAAGACAAGAAAAATTAAAAAAAAACAAAGAACAAAATAAAGAAGAGAAATGAATTCTTCGATCGAGGCAATGGACTCCTTCGATTCACCCTTCTTTTGCCTTCTTTCAATTGAGCTTGAGAGTTGACGTGAGTAACCTTCGATTGCACCTTTTCCTTCCTCTTTCGATTGAGTTTGGGAGTTGGTATGGGAAACCTTCGATTGCACCCTTTCCGGCTTCTTTCTAATGAGCTTGGAAGTGGGTATGAGCCACCTTTGATTGCAACCTTCTCTACTTCTTTTGATTTAAACTATGAAGTAATATGGACCTGTAGAGCAGCATGATTGTATATCCTTCGTCTACACTCTCTTTGTCTTTCGTTTAAATTTTTACAGGTTATTTCCAACATATATACGGACAATAAAAGCAAACAAACCAAGAGGGCAGAAACGAAGAACATAACTAAGAGGCTATCTACATATTATTCTAAAACGAAAAGTAAGTAAAAGTCTATTTACATGTTATGCTGAAACGAAATGATGCTAGGTCAAGAGGACTTACCTTTCCTGGAACTGGAACTTGTGTATGGACTGGAGTTTATTGGATACTCCTGGATTCGAAAGGAGAGAGGAAAGTGTGGTGTGATCTTGTTGAGTTTTGAGAGTTTTTGGGGTGCTTCTCTTAGGTTGCGTATGCGTGTAAGGCAATATATGTGTATGGTTCCTAGGCTTATGTCTCCAGTATGTGTGTGTATGTATGTGGTCTCCTCTTTTTTTCGTCTCCTTTGCAATGTGTCCTAGGCCTTGTATTTATAGGAGTGTGATGCGCATGGGAATGGAAAGAGATAGTCATTAACCAGATTTGAAAGCAATGAGACCAAAATCAGACATATTAAAAGATTTCCTTTTTGAAATATTCACGCCTCTTTTGAAATCTTAGATGAACCTGGACACCTTTGACAATCATTAACCAACTTTGAAAGCAATGAGACCAAAATCAAACATATTAAAAGATTTCCTTTTTGTAATATTCATGCCTCTTTTGAAATATTGGATGAACCTGGACACCTTTGACTTTCTAATGCCTTCAGGCATGCCCTTCTGTTGGCCTTAAGTTTCCTCCTTCGAATGGACTTCTTGTGTACCCTTCAAATGGACCTCTTGAATGCTTTTTCGAATGAACCTTTTGTGTACCCTTCGAACAGACCTTTTGTATACTTCTTCGAATGGACCTTTTGTTACTTCCTTCGAATGGAACACCTATACATCCTTCAAATGGAACACCCATACATCCTTCGAATGGAACACCTTTACATCCTCCGAATGGAACACAAGTACATTCTTCGAATGGAACACTTGTACATCCTTCGAATGAACCTTTTGTTTGTCTTTCGAATAGCGCGAATGTATGCCTCGTGCATTCTTCGAATGGTTCACGAATGTGGGCTCATAATGTGGCAATCATATGCTGAAAGATTCAGAGATAGAGTTGACGCAAGCAATTTCGAATGGAACTATAGCCCAGTCGAAGCTAGCCCAAAGGAAGCCAGTGCCTTGTGGATGTTAGCATGAGGAGGTCATTGCTCTATGAATCGAAGGCCAGTTGAAAGGGTCTTGGCTTTATGCATTGAAAGAAAGCATATGGGAAATCTTTTCCCTTGTGAATCGAAAAAACTTGTAGGGGGTTCTTGCCTTGTGCAGTCGAAGCCTTGTGAACTTAAGTTGATCGAAGGAAGCCCAACACCTAATCGAATACCTTGTGAACTTATCTTGATCGAAGGAGGCCCAGTGCCCAATCAAAGACTTGCAGACCAAAGCCTAATCGAAGGGTTTTAGATGCCCAATCGAATCTCCTTGTCCAGATGCCAATTGAAAAGACAAACTACTCAGGGGCTAATCGAAAACACCTTATCTCAAAGCCAATCGAATACACCTTGTTTATATTCAAAAAATTTATTTTTCTTTAACCAAGTGTTTGTGACCACCCATATAAGAGAAAACCTTGGAAAACATGAGAGGGAAAATTTTGGGGTACAACAGCTACCCCTGTTCAATCTTCTTAAACCTGAGGATTTAGATTGGCTTGTCTGCCTTTCGTGATCTAAAGGTGGAAGAGGATTGAACACTAGAGTGCCCAGAAATTTGCACTCGATGATGCGTGGTTGATTGTGTAGGGAATAGGCTTAAAGATTCCATTTGGAGAAGATGACAGAGAGTCGTCAGAGATGGGCTTAAAGATGCCATCCAAAGTAGATGTTGACTTCCTAAGAGGTCTCTTTGTGGGGAATTCCTGTTCCTGCTGTCTGAGGAGGACTCCGCTGGGGAATGTGGGTTTCTATTGTTCTTTTTCTTGAGGAAACTCTGTGGGGAATAGAGTCTAGGAACTTCAGTTGTCCAAGCTCTGCTGAAGAGTTATCTCTGGAGAGATGAAAGTTTGTTGTTTTCTAGTTGAAATCCAGGCTTTACAGTAGCTTGCTGGGGATAATGGAATTAACCGTTACCTGAAAATGTATTAAAAAGAGCCTGTGTAGGTCTGTTCTAGGATGAGTCTGTGTTAGTCTGCACCCAAAGATATATGAGAATGAACCCGTGTAAAATTGCTTCGTCTAGTCGTGTAGATAGTTTTCCTGTCTGGTTTCAGGTATTAATCTACAAATCAGTTGTTTGCAAATAGTTGTCTTGTCTGGTTTCATGTATTAATCTGGAACTTGAAAATTGTCGGTCACTGAGATAGTTGTCTTGGCTTGTTACAGGTATTAATCTCTGACCTGAGAAAGAAAGATAGTTTTCCTGGCTTGTTACATGTATTAATCTTCAATCTCTTCATATGGATAGTTCTCCTGGCTTATTACAGGTATTAATTCGCAGTCGGTCGTCCACAGATAGTTCTCCTGGCTTGTTACAGGTATTAATCTGGGATTTGTTTTTATTTGTTATTGAGATAGTTGTCCTGGCTGGTTTCAAGTATTAATCTCTGACCTGAGAAAGAAAGATAGTTTTCCTGGCTCGTTACAGGTATTAATATTTAATCTCCTCATGTAGATAGTTCTCCTAGCTTGTTACAGGTATTAATCTACAGTCGATCATCAACAGATAGTTCTCCTGGCTTATTATAGGTATTAATCTGGAACTTGAAAATTTCCGGTCGTTGAGATAGTTTTCCTGACTTGTTACAAGTATTAATCTCTGACCTAATAAAGAAAGATAGTTTTCCTAGCTTGTTACAGGTATTAATCTTCAATCTCCTCATGTAGATAGTTTTCCCGTTTGGTTTCGGGCATTAATCCATGGGCTGTTGTATTTGTTGGTACACCTGTCTTTCTTCGGGAGTCCATACCACTTGGTCGTGTAGATAGTTTCCCTGTCTGGTTTCGAGCATTAATCTTTGACCTACTGTATATGTTGATAGTGTTTGTTTGTATGCTGATTTAACATGAAAGGTAAAGTCAGTTTCATGCGATGTCATGATGTATGAATTGCATGATGCTCTCAAAATAAATGAGATTGTAATATATGCATTTGTGTTGCATATGCTATGATGTTTGTAGAATGATGTATGAATGCAATGTATGAATGTATCAACTATTCTATTGTAGTATTGTTGAACCATGGGAAATAAATCCCCGATTGTTGCTAGGGGTGAAGAATGTAGGTCTTCAAATATGTTGAAGTTAAAACGTTGGGAGATAAACTTCCGTTGTTAGAGAAATAAACTCTGTTGGGGAAGGTAAACTCCATGAACTGAACTATTGCTATAAGATAGTCTGGAATAATTATCAGGATAACATCCGTCTCTGGATGGTACCTGAACCGTTTCTAGAAGATGATCTGAATAAGTATCAGGATGACATCCGTCTTTAGATCATACTTGAACTGTTGCTAGAAGATAGTCTAGAATAAGTATCAGGATGACATATGTCTCTGGATCGTACCCGAACCGTTTCTAGATGAGAATCTGGAATAAGTGTCAGGAGGACATCCGTCTCTGGACCGTACCTAAACCGTTTCTAGATAAGAATATGGAGTAAGTGTCAGGATGACATCCGTCTTTGAATCGTACCTAAACCGTTTCTAGATAAGAATTTTGAGTAAGTGTCAGGATGACATCCGTATTTGGATCGTACCTGAACTGTTTCTAGATGAGAATCTGGAGTATTTAGAATGTTTCTGACGGGAATTCTTATTTTATTGTTTTGAGAAGAAATCCGTTGGGGAAGGAAAACTTCGTAATACGCTTGGATATTTTGTGAGATCCTATTAGGGAATCTTGAGAAGCTTGTAACTTCATTGGGGGATCTTCTAGATGTCGAAGTAGTAGTTGGAGACTTTTGCTCCACCAGGGATGTGACAACACCTGGCATTATTAGACTGCATATTAAGAATATGGCAGTGACCTTGTAGTAGGATGTCTCTGCCTCTGTACATGTTGGAGAATGTATCTGCTGGGATTTTGTGGATGGCTTGAATGTTATCCCAACTCTTGGAGTCTCGAGTAGATGTTGATCAGTGTGATAAGTGTTCTACTGATAGACCAGTGACAAGATGACGGGACGTAGTCGTACGCTTTAATCCCTAACTTTTGCATGGACTGTACTTTCAAGTTTCTAGTCCATCGGGATACCCTTTTTTTCCCAAGCTGCCTTTTCAGGTTTTTGACTTGCCGGGTGTATAATTTTTTTCATATGTATATCCCTAATTTTTTCTCGAACCCTTTAGGTTCGCCGGGATGCCCTTATTTTTGCCTAGGCCAGTCAACCTAGCAGGTCTTTGTTCATGCATATTATTTTCTGACTATGTCCATGTTCACTGGGTACAGAGAATTGTCACTGTCCATAGTAGTAAGTGTTGCCACACTGCTAGAAGATGTTGGTTTGATTGTATAAGATTCATTGCTGGAATTCATGTCCAATTCCCCAAGTGATTCAGATGGAGATTTGCCCCTGGCTATTTGGCATTTTAGAGAGATTCCTTGAACCTTGACTGCCCCAAATCAACTGGACACCATGCTATTCCCCTTAATTTTGAAAGGCCTATCACTGGAATGTCTTTCCATCTGAGGCGATTCTGTCCACTGAGAGGATTTTTGTTTATCGAATATCTGTCGTGCAAATTTCTATGCTGTTGAACAAATAGTCATATGAAAGCAATGGTATTTTAAGAATGAAAAGCTTATGTATGTCTTGAAGTTTGAAAATTTATTTTTTAGTAAAACAAACAAATTTTATAAGAGTGTGATACCAGCTCAGGATTTATTACGAACCCTGCAGGAGTCAGGATACCTCTTGTAACAGTATGCTTTCGAACTAACCCATGCATCAGCTAGTACTTTTAAGGGTTATAACGTGGCCTGGTTCATGGTTTAAGAAACAAAAGATAAAGGCTCAAATTTTATTTGTACCCAACCCGTTCTTCGTGATGTTCTTCGATCCTCTACTCAGCTAATTCTGCGTTTAGTTCCTAATTGAGTCTGGAATCTTTGTTCTGATACTTGGTGATGGTTGAGAAATTGAACGTTTGTTGAGGATTTATATGACCTCTTTTTTTTTGTTATCCCTACCTTTTCCTGAACTGTTTCTTTTGTGATTACAGTCAGCAGGATGCCCTAGTTTTTTTCTTAAGTCCCCTTCATAGGTTTTGGCTTAGCGGGCTTTTCTTTTGAAAAATAATAACTGCCTGCTTTAATGATTATGCAGAACCATCACCATCTTTTGGAAGGCATATTTTACACTATTTTTCTTGTATGAAGGATGAGGTTGCTGAAGATGTGAAAAACACAAGAAGGGGGGGTTGAATTGAGAACTTGAATCTAAAAAGCTTAATGACACATTATTTTTATCCTGGTTCGTTTGATCTCAAACTACTCCAGTCCACCCGTCAAGGTGATTTCGCCTCTCTCCAACGAGGTCTTAATCCACTAATCTCAACAAGATTACAAAAGCTACTTTAACAACTGTTAAAGTCTTCTTGAGTACAACCACAATCCGGTTAATCTCAAGGAACACTTTTTCAATATAAATATACAATATATGTGTTGTTGTTTTTCTAACAAAAAAAAACTGCTTATCACAACTGTGATAAATTACACAGATTTATAGCTTAGAAAAGTAAAATGAAATTGCTTGCAGCTTGGAATTTGCGTGAGTGGTTATCTAGAAAAATCGTTATTTGATATTGAAAGCTGACTTTGTTTATATAGGTAGTGTAATGAAGTTGATCATAAAGCATGTTTAATGTCATTAACACACTTTCCTTTTGGAGAAGATCCTGTCTGAAAGAAGCCGTTGGAATTGATGTTGTCTTGAATGATCAGTAATGCTTTAGAATTATCTCCTTTCTGCTGATGACGCTTCATAATATTGATGGCTTGGATTGATATGTTCTTGTTCAGAGTCAGAGTTTACTTTGATTAAGAGCAGGTTCTGGTCATCAATCTTCAGCGTATGTTCTGATTGCTTCAACGTGTAGCGCTTATGGCTTATCTTCCGATGCTGATATGATCAGAACTTCTGCATACATAAAACATAATTTTTAAGGTGCATATTTGTTCTTTGTATTTATTTATTCTTTGTATTTGTTATCATCAAAACTCTAAACAAGGGTTGTAGGATCAAACTATGTTCTAACAATCTCCCCCTTTTTGATGATGACAAAAACTAGATTTTTAAATTAAAAAATAAAGAATAAAAGGTTTAGAAGAAACTCCTCCCGAGTTAATTACTTCCCTTAAGTTCCTTTAAGTCCCTTGAGAATCAGAGTTTAACTTTATCTTTCATCAGAGTTTGTACTTGTTCAAGCTTTTCAGAAGATAGAGGTTAAGTAGTCCGAAATGTTTGAGACTTCTGTCTCAGTAAATCGTTATTGAAAATATCTTACTTTCTCCCCTTTTTTGTCAGTTATCAAAAAGGCAATATAATCATAGGCAAAATAGTTGAATTATATTAAAAACAAGAAGCAATGATAAGTTCCAGAACAGAAGTGGTAAAAAAATGTTACAAATAAACAGATTTAAAACAGAAAAGAATCTAAGAGGGAGGAGGAAGACGTGTGAACAAAGCTTCCAGCAAGCCCTTGATTTGGGTATTAGTTTCTTCTTGTTTTCCCAAGATGCTCTTGATCTCTTTGTTTGTGTCCTCCTGCTTATCCAACCTTTCCTGGATAATAGCATTTTCTCTCTTCAACTCTTCCGGAGTTTGCATGACTGAGGAAGGTGCTGGAGATTCTTCAGTATTTGGACGCTTCTCAGAGCATTCTGCAGCTTGATCACAGTGAACCATTTCCTCTGCTGTGATCATCTCTTCTAGAGCAGCAGTCAGGGAGAGACCTTCTGATTCTGGTTGAACTTCATCTGAGGGATGATGCTCTGACAAGGGAGCTTTATCCAGAGGGAGAATATCCTTCTTGAGAAGATGGCTCAGAACTTGGTCTTCAAAAACCTTTAGCTTAGCACTGAAATTTCGTTGAACCTATTCATAGCTTTGTATCTTTAGCTTTAGTGTTTCAAAGCTCAGCCATTTTCTGAATCTTGTCCATATATAATCAGAAGCAGCAGGATTAGTCATCTCTAGACTAACATGCCTCAAGGAATTTATCCATTCCTGTACCCCTGTTTCAAAAATCAACAAATTTGTACCAACATCTGATGTGGTTTCAGTTTGTTTTGGTTTGGGAATGGCAGTTTTGTAAGAAATAGCAGCTAGTCTTTCCAGCGCAATTGGATCCATGACAAGTCTTACGTTGTCCGCTGGATTGCTATTGTGTGAAGGAGTTGGAGAGTCAGGTATGATGATTGGACGGGTAGGGGAGTTTGGTGGTATGGATTCCAGAGAAGAATGAATTTATGGAATATCGTGGATTGTTAGAGGCATACGAATGGCAAGTGGTTCAGTGATTCCAGGTATTGGGATTGTATCAGAATCTAAATGAGGTTCTTCAGATTGGTTTATTGAAACATGGTGATGTTATGGTTCATGGATATCAGAGGATTGATTCTTAGAAGGTTGAGCTTCTGGTTGTTGTTGTTCAGGTTGGGGTGATGGTGGATGAGGAATATCTTGTTGTGGAGAGAGAGGTTGTGGAATATATGATGTAGTTTCAGAGTTTGGATTATCAGGGAGTTGAGGATTTGGATTTTGTGGAATGGGAGCTGAAAATTCTTGGTCAAATGAATCAATATCAGACAGAACTTTGGCAAGTTCTGGTTGAGTTTGTTCAGGGTTTGGATTATGAGAAGGGGAGAGAGTTTCATTCAGACCTAGAGTTTCTGATGGATCAAACCCTATGTCAAAGTCTTCAATGTTTGTGGGGTTGGGTGTTCTTGTTAAGTAGTTATGGTTTCAGATGTTGATACATTAATTGATTCTAAAACAGAAACATATGAAGGATTACCTTTCTTTTTGGCAGCTTTTGAAGTCCTTTGGGATGATCCTTCCGCTGCAGCTTTCCTTTTCTTGGTCTTCTTTAGAACAACTTCTGGAGAAGACTGATGCAAGTCCTGGATATTTATTTCTGGTGCAGTGCCATCTGCCTTACATGCATCCATATATCTGACAATTATCTCTGGCTTAGAGTAAATCTCAGAGAAAAGAGGAAAATCATCCAGAGGAATTCTTCTTGAAGTGATGGTTGCAAAAGAAGTAACGTCGGGTTCCTTCTTGATATTATCAATGATTTTCATATTCTTCAGATTTTTTGTGTTCAGAGGCTTCCCAGTAGTTGCTTCCAGTGAATTGATTTCCTGAGCTTCAGTCAAATGCTCTATCAGCCTATTCTCTGTCAGAATATCTGATATGAGTCTTCCTAGGGTTATCCAGTCCCTTTTGGTACGTTCATCTTCTCTTGTTTCCTTTACACTAGTTCTAAGATGATTAAACAACAAGTGTGGGCGGTTTACCTTAGTCGTCTTTGAAATAAAATAGATCAGAAACTACTGATCAATGTGTATGTAATCAGGAGAGCTAGTTGGCTTCCTGTGGTTGATACACCCCAGAATTATTTTAGCCCAAATTCTGTGATGATCCTTCAGATCTCTGATCTTGCTGGAGGGAAGTCCAAGAGTAAATATTTCCCTTGCAATAGAAGCTACATCAGAGCATCTTTCAGCCATGTCAATACATCTGACACCTCCACCATTGTAACCAATAAGCCTTCAAATTAGGTCTTCTGTAATGACAATTTTCTTCCCCATGACATAAGAGTTAACTTGATGATTTGAATAAGAAGCATGTATCCAAAATTCTTTGAAAAGAATAGGAAATGTTGGCCCTAGAAGACGGTCAAAGTATCTGTTCCAACCTTTAGCATTGACGTCTTCATACAGATTGAAGCCATTTTCTTGCAAGCTTTCAAAGTCAATAATCAGTTCTGAAAGAACTTCTAGATTATCAATGGGAGTGAGTAGCATTCTGTAAGGTTCTTTGTACTATTCCATAGAAGCAGATTCCTGAGTACTGATGTTTTGGACGCTTGAAGAAGCCATTGTTCACACAAGTTTTGAGAAAGATGAAAGGGTTTTTGAAAGTACGAACTAGAAATGATAGAAAGTATTGAGAGAGTAAAAGTGAAGGAATGTAAAGAGTGAAATTTGAGTTTAAATAGTTTTTCTTGAAAGCATAAACAGTAATAAAGAGAAATAATTAGTCATGATTATAAGCATTAATGACAGCTAAAATTAGGGGAATCAGAAAGATACTGTAACAGTTACCCATGACATGTGTCTCAATGCACCCAATCGGCGCTTTTGACCTTTCAGATACGTGAACACGTTTTCAGCCTCAGAAGGTAGCTGATGAATGGATGACAACTGTTTGCTTATGTGAACATCACACTTCTATCCTTGAAATGAAACGTTCAGATCTTCATGGATAGATTCTGATGCAATCTATACTTCTAAAAATCTGAAGGCAGGTTGATCAGTAGTTCACAGAAAATAACAAATTTCTGAAGGTTAAGATATGTAAATAAAACAATTTATTCTAAGCATAGCTTCATGCTGAGATGTTTCAGAATGAAGTTAAACCTATCTTCAGAAAGGGGTTTTGTAAAGACATCATCCCATTGATGGTCTGTCAATGAATTTTAAGTTAAGAATCCCTTTCTGAATATAGTCCCTAATAAAATGATGTTTTATTTCTATATGCTTAGCCCTAGAATGCAAAATAGGATTTTTACTGAGACAAATAGCAGAAGTATTGTCACAGAGGATATGAATGTTACTCTCAAATATATTGAAGTCTTCAAGTTGACTTTTTATCCAGAGCATTTGCGTACTACATCCAGCAGCTGCTATGTATTCATCTTCTGCTGTTGATAGTGCTATTGTGGACCGTCTCTTGCTGGACCATGAGATTAGATTTTCTCCCAGTAACTGGCAGCTTCCAGAAGTGCTTTTACGTTCTACTCTGTCTCCAGCAAAGTGAGCATCACAATATCCTACTAAGCTGTAATCATTTGATTTTCTATAAAACAAACCCAGATTAGCAGTACCTTTCAGATACTTGAAAATTCTCTTAACTGTTGTTAAGTGAGATTCTCTAGGATCTGATTAGAATCTAGCACAAATGCAAACAATGAAAAGAATGCCAGGCCTTGAAACCGTCAGATAGAGAAGAGAACCAATCATACCTCTGTAAACCTTCTATTCTACCTTTTTACTTACCTCTTCCTTTTCCATAATGCACGTGGGATGCATTGGAATCTTTGAGGGCTTACATTCTGAGAGATCAAATTTCTTCAGAAGTTCTCTGACATATTTGCTATGATGAATGTAAGTTCCTTCTGGAGTTTCATTTATCTGAATGCTTAGAAAGAATTTGAGTTCCCCCATTAGGCTCATCTCAAACTCTGCCTGCATACATTTAGCAAACTCTCTTCCCAGAGAGGGTTTAGTAGATCCAAATATAATGTCATCAACATAAATCCGACATACTAACATGTCATTCTTAATTGTTTTACAGAATAAGGTTGTGTCTAATTTCACTCTGGTGAATTCCTTTTCTAACAGAAAGTTACTTAGTCTTTCATACCAAGCTTTGGGAGCTTGTTTCAGACCATAAAGTGACTTCTTTAGTTTGAAAACATATTCTGGATTTTTGGAATTCTCAAAACTAGGAGGTTGGTGCACATATACCTCTTCATCTATATAGCCATTTTAGAATGCACTTTTGACATCCATCTGATACAAAGTGATGCCTTTATTAACAACAAATGATATTAAAAGTCTGATAGATTCTAACCTGGCGACTGGAGCAAAGGTTTATGTATAGTCTATCCCCTATTGATGACTATAACCTTGTGCTACCAGTCGTTCTTTGTTTCTGATGACTTCACCTTGCTCGTTCAGTTTGTTTCTGAACAGCCATTTTGTACCAATGACGTTGAATCCTTTTGGTTTGGGAACCACATCCCATACGTTATTTCTGGTGAATTGATTTAGTTCCTCTTGCATTGCCAGAATCCAATCATTGTCCAGAAGTGCTTCATCAATTGTTGTTGGTTCAATAAGAGAGACCAGTCCCATGAGGGATTCTTCAGAGTTTCTGAATGTTGATCTTGTTCTGATTGGATCTTCCTTCTTTCCCAGTATTGTATCTTCTGGGTGATCAATGCTGCTTCTGGATAGTCTTTTCTGGAGTTGATCAACAGACGGTGCTGGATTGCTTGCAGTGACTCTTTCCGATGTTGAGGGAGAGTCTATGTTGAGAACTTCTGATGAATTGTCTTCAGTACCTGTGAGTTCAACTTCCATGTTTGCAAGGAGTTCATTCTGCTTTGACTTTTGAGGGTCAAGCTTATCATCAAACCTAACACTGATTGACTCTTCAACAATCTGTGTTTCTGTATTGTATACTCTGTACCCTCTTGAGCGTTCAGAGTATCCTAACATAATACACTTTTGTGCTTTAGAGTCAAACTTGTTCAAATAAATTTTTGTATTCAGAATAAAACATGTACATCCAAATGGATGAAAATAAGAAATGTTGGGCTTTCTGTTCTTCCATAATTCATATGGAGTCTTTTCCAGAATAGGTCTTATGGAGATTCTATTCTGAATGTAACACGCTGTGTTAATTGCCTCTGCCCAGAAGATCTTAGCAACGTTGGTCTCGTTGATCATGGTTCTGGCCATTTCTTACAATGTTCTGTTATTTCGTTCTACAACTCCATTTTGCTGGGGAGTTCTAGGACAAGAGAAGTCATGCAAAATGCCTTTTTCATTAAATAATAATTCAAAATTTTTATTTTGAAATTCTCCACCATGATCACTTCTGACTTTTACAATTCTAAGATCCTTTTCATTCTGAACTTGGTTGCAGAAGGTAACAAACACAGAGTGTGACTCATCCTTATGTATTAAGAACTTTACCCATGTCCATCTGCTATAGTCATCTACCATTACTAACCCATACTTCTTGCCACTGACTGGAGCAGTTTTTACTGGTCCAAATAAGTCAATGTGCAGAAGTTATAATGGCTTAGAGGTGGAAACAACATTTTTGGATTTGAAAGCAGGTTTTGCAAATTTGCCTTTCTAACATGCTTCACACAGAGCATCTGAGTTGAACTTCAAATTAGGAAGTCCTCTGACCAGATTGAGTTTGTTGATTTGAGATATTGTTCTCATACTAACATGCCCCAATCTTCTGTGCCAGACCCATTGCTCGTTGTTAACAGAAAGTAGACATTTTACATTCTGACTCTTTAGTTCATAAAGTTTTATTTTATAAATGTTGTTTTTCCTCTTTCCATTAAATAGGAGAGTCCCATCTTTCTGACTAACAGCTTTGCATGAATTTTGATTGAAGATTATATCATAACCATTATCACTTAATTGACTTATGGATAACAAGTTATGAATTAATCCATCAACTAATAAAACATTACTTATAGAGGGAAAATTTCCATTACCTACTATTCCAGAGCCAATGATCTTTCCTCTCTGATTGCCTCCAAAGCCCACGTGGGCTCCAGGCTTAAGTTCCAGGCTTTGGAACATATGCCTTCTTCCCGTCATGTGTCACGAGCAGCCAAAGTCCAGATACCATGGTTGGTGTCTTAGCCTTGCTGCTAAAGATATCTGCCACATGTATGATTTTATCCTTAGGTACCCACATTTTCTCTGGTCCTGATTTATTAGTTTTACCAAAATTCTGATTGAATTTTGGTTTGACAGAATAATCACTACTTGTGTATTTTATGCCATGTGTGTGCCCTTATATAAAATGTGAATTGAGTGGTGTGCGTTTTATTACTAAGTCCATGGCATTTTTTGGTGTAGATACCTTACCTTGATATCCTATCCATTTTCTGCCATTTCTGCTAACTCCATAGATCATTGAAGCCATCTTGCTTCTGTCTATGTTTTTAGCTAGAAACTTCTGAAAGCTGTGATCATACTCTTTGATGATCTCATCAGCATTGCTGGGAGTTTCAGAGATTGTTTCCTTCTGAGAGTTTTGCAAATCATTTTATAATTTTGAAATTTTTTCTCTTAACTTAGAATTATCCAATCTGAGACTCTCATTCTTTTCAGAGTTAGAGGCAAGATTCCTTTTAAGGTTCCTGAATTTGACTCTGATTTGCTGATACCTTTCCAGAATTTCATTTAGACTTTCTGCAAGTTCAGCCTTAGTAAAGTTTATGGTAAAGTCAAGGAATACCTCTTCAGTGTCTGATTCTGAGTCTGAACCAGAAGCTTCACTGTCTTCTGATACGTTTTCCATGAGAGCTATGTTTGCTCTTTCATCATATGATTCTGAGTCAGCTCCAGATGTGTCAGAATCATCCCATATAGCCATGAGGCTTTTCTTCTTTTCCTTGAGAAACTTTTTTTTGGGCTTTTCCTTCTGAAGCTTTGGGCGGTCACTTTTGTAGTGCCCTTGCTCGTTACATTCATAGTAGATGATGTCCTTGTTGTTTGGATTTTTGTATCCTGAAGAACCTTCAGATCTTCTATGTCCAGAGGAGGACTCAGACTTTCTGTATCTGGAGGAGGATTCGTTTTGATTCTCTGATCTTCTGGGATTTCTGAACTTCCTTTGTCTCTGTTTCCACAGTTGGTTCACCCTTCTGGAGAGGAGAGACAGTTCATCTTCTTCTGATGAGGATCCATCAGAAGTTTCTTCCACAGCCTGCAAAACCTTGGAGTCAGATTTTCTGTTAGATTTTAAAGCTAATGGCTTACCTTGCTTTTGAGGCTCATCTTCTTCTAGATCTATCTTGTGATTTCGAAGGGAGCTAACAAGTTCCTCCAGAGAAATTTTGTTGAGATCTTTGGCTAGCTTAAGTGTTGTGACCATTGGCCTCCATTGTTTGGGAAAGCTTCTGATGATCTTCTAAACGTGATCAACAGTAGAATACCCTTTGTCAAGAACCTTAGTCCAGCAACAAGAATTTGAAATCTTGAAAACATAGTTTCTATTGATTCACTATCTTCCATCTTGAATGCCTCATACTTCTGAATGAGCGCAAGGGCCTTGGTTTCTTTGACTTGAATGTTGCCTTAGTGCGTCATTCTCAGAGAGTCAAACATATTCTTGGCAGTTTTTCTGTTTGATATTTTCTCATATTCTGAATATGAGATGGCGCTGAGGAGAATTGTTCTGGCCTTGTGGTGGTTTCTGAATTCACGCTTTTGCTGATCAGACATCATTTTCCTGTCTATTTTCTGACCACGTCCATCCACAGGATGCGTGTACCCATTAGTCACGGTGTCCCACAGATCAACATCATGGGCTAGAAAGAAACTCTCAATTCTGTCTTTCCAGTAGTCAAAGTTTTCTCCATCAAAGACTGGAGGTTTGCCACTGAATCTGTCCTTGTCTTCATGGTTGTCATTGCTAATGTGTTGGCTTGGTCCTACCATAGTGTTTTTCTGATGCTTGCATCTTGTACTGACACAGTTAAGTGTTTAAGCTCAGAACCAGGCGCTCTGATGACAATTGAAGATGTGAAAAACACAAGAAGGGGGGGGGGGTTGAATTGAGAACTTGAATCTAAAAAGCTTAATGACACAGTATTTTTATCCTGGTTCGTTTGATCTCAAACTACTTCAGTCCACCCGTCAAGGTGATTTCACCTCTCTCCAACGAGGTCTTAATCGACTAATCTCAACAAGATTACAAAAGCCAGTTTAACAACTGTTAAAGTCTTCTTGAGTACAACCACAGTCTAGTTAATCTCAAGGAACACTTTTTCAATATAAATATACAATATGTTTGTTGTTGTTTTTCTAACAAAAAAAAACTTTTTATCATAACTGTGATAAATTACACAGGTTTATAGCTTATAAAAGTAAAATGAAATTGCTTGCAGCTTTGAATATGCGTGAGTGGTTATCTAGCAAAATCGTTGTTTGATTTTGAAAGCTGACTTTGTTTATATAGCTAGCAGAATGACGTTGATCATAAAGCATGTTTAATGTCATTAACACACTTTCCTTTTGGAGAAGATTCTGTCTGAAAGAAGCCGTTGGAATTGATGTTGTCTTGAATGATCAGTAACGCTTCAGAATCTTATCTCCTTTCAGCTGATGACGCTTCAGAATATTGATGACTTGGATTGATATGTTCTTGTTCAAAGTCAGAGTTTACTTTGATTAAGCGCAGGTTCTGGTCATCAATCTTCAACGTATGTTCTGATTGCTTCAGCGTGTAGCGCTTATGGCTTATCTTCTGATGCTGATATGATCAGAACTTCTGCATACATAAAACATAATTTTTAAGGTGCATATTTGTTCTTTGTATTTATTTATTCTTTGTACTTGTTATCATCAAGACTCTAACCAAGGGATGTAGGATCAAACTATGTTCTAACACTTGCGATTGACTGATAGGGAGCACATCGACATGTTCATGGGCACTTTATCTGGTCCTTTCTTTAATTTTTTGTTTGGCTGCTCTTCTTCTGGTTTCATCGAGTTGATCTGAACCGGTGAAAGATTTGAAAGTGGAATCAAACGTGGGAAGATCTCTGTGGCATCTACCTCAACCACCAATCCTATCCAGAAACCTTTTGCTGCAAAGAAGGAAGTAAATGTTGTGTATGGGGCAAGGGCTCATACCAAGAAGAATGATCGTCCATTTGTCAAGGGTTTTATTTATATTCATCTAATCATATGATCATTCAGTACATTGGAATCTTTTGCATTCAAATATTTGTGTTCATTGTCTTTCCTTTCTTTCAAATACATTTTCAAAAATAACCATGTATCTTACATGCACACACAAACACTTTTGCAGGTCCATATCCACTTTGGATCCTATTACCAATGACTCTACTATTGCCGACAATGACTTTGAATGTCCTATCAACCAAGCCGAAGACGAAAGCAAGGAAGATTGTGACATACCGAGAGAACTAGATAGACTTCTATTACAAGAGGAAAAAGCTATTCAACCGCATGAAGAGTCAGTTGAAGTTATCAACTTGGGTACTGAGTCAGATAAGAAGGAAATCAGGATCAGCGCTAATTTGAAAAGCAGTGTTAAGAGCATGTTGATTTAGATGTTGCGTGATTATGTGGAAGTATTTTCTTGGTCTTATGAAGATATGCCTAGGTTGGATACCGACGTCGTAGTTCATCGTCTGCCGACAAGAGAGGATTGTCCTCCTGTTAAACAAAAGGTTCGTCGCATGAGACCTGATATGTCTAAAAAGATCAAAGTTGAAGTAATGAAACCGTTTGATGCAGCGTTCCTAGCTGTGACATCCTATCCTCAATGGGTTGCCAATGTGGTACCAGTGCCCGAAAAAGACGGGAAAGTTCTCATGTGTGTAGACTATAGGGATCTGAATAGGGAAAGCCCCAAGGATGACTTCTCTCTACGACACATTGACGTCTTAGTTGATAATACTGCTCAGCATAAAGTCTTCTCATTCATGGATGGATTCTCAGGCTATAATCAAATAAGGATAGCTCCTGAAGACATGGATAAGACTACCTTCATTACGCAATGGGGCACCTTCTCCTACAAGGTCATGCCGTTCGGATTAAAGAATGAAGGGGCAACATATCAAAGGGCTATGGTCTCTTTATTTCATGTCATGATTAATCATGAGATAGAAGTATATGTGGATGATATGATTTCCAGATCACAAATTGAAGAAGAACATCTCGATCACCTGCATAAACTATTAGAAAGGATGAAGAAGTACAAGCTGAGGTTAAACCCTAACAAGTGCACTTTTGGAGTACAATCTGGAAAGCTTCTAGGTTTTGTTGTCAGCAATAAAGGAATTGAAGTTGATCCTGCCAAGGTAAAGGCCATCCTATAATGCCAATCCCTTATTCTGAAAAGGAAGTTATAGGATTCTTGGTTCGTCTCAATTACATTGCCTATTTCATATCACACTTGACTGCTACTTGTGAGCCACTCTTCAAACTCTTAAAGAAAGATCAGGTAGTCAGATGGAACGATGAGTGCCAGATTGCCTTTGACAAAATCAAAGAATACCTACAAGTACCTCCTATTCTCATGCCTCCAGTTGAAGGAAGACCCTTGATCATGTACTTGACGGTATTAGAGAACTCTATGGGGTGTGTTTTTGGCCAACATGACGAGTCTGGCCGAAAAGAGCATGCTATTTATTACCTGAGAAAAAAGTTTACCGACTGTGAAACCAGATATTCACTGCTCAAGAAAACTTGTTGCGCTCTGGCATGGGCTGCTCGCCGGCTAAGACAGTATATGTTGACTCATACCACTTTGTTGATTTCTAAGATGGACCCAATCAAGTAAATCTTCAAGAAATCTGCCCTTTCCGGACAGATATCCAGATGGCAAATGATCTTGACTGAGTACTATATTCAGTATACGACTCAAAAAGCCATCAAAGGGAGTGTACTAGCAGATCATTTGGCCCATCAAGCTGTAGATGATTATCAGTCAATGAACTTCGACTTCCCTGATGATAACATCATACTGGTAAACGACTGGGCGAAACCTAGACTGTATGACGGACCTAAACCAGGATGCCGATGGACTATGGTATTTGATGGGGCTTCCAATGATTTAGGTAACGGAATTGGTGTTGTGGTCATCTCTCCCGAAGGATGCCACACTCCTTTCATTTCCAGAGTATGCTTCGTCTGCACAAACAATATGGTCGAGTATGAAGCATGCATCTTAGGTCTGAAAGTTGCTATTATCTTAAGGATCAAGCTTTTAGATGTGTTTGGAGATTCCGCTTTGGTGGTCAGCCAAGCAAAAGGAGATTGGGACACTAAACACCCTAATCTTATTCCTTACAAGGAACTTGTGCTATCCCTAATTCCTTACTTCGAAGAGATCACTTTTGAGCACATCCCTAGGGAAGAAAACCAGTTGGCTGACGCTTTGGCAACCATGTCTTCAATGTTCAAAGTCAGATGGGACAACGAAGACCCTATGATAACAATTGAAAGATTCGATGAACATGCACATTGCTATGAGCTTGACACTAATGCGGAAAAGCCATGGTACCATGAGGTGATGAGATACCTTGAAGCACAAGAGTATCCAGAGGGGGCATCTATCAATGACATAAATTTCTTGCGAAGATTTGCAGCCAAGTTCTTCCTAAGTAACGGGATATTGTACAAGCGCAACCATGATTCAACTCTACTCCGATGTGTGGACAAGAAGGAGGCACAAGAAATCATGGAAGACATGGACGATGGTATCTTCGGTACTCACTTAAGTGGACATACGATGGCTAAGAAAATCTTAAGAGCCTATTACTATTGGTCAATGATGGAGACCGATTACCATCAACATTCAAGAACTTGTCACAAATGCCAAATTTATGCTGACAAGGTCCATGTGCCTCCTATCCCTCTGAATGTCATGACCGCTCCGTGGCCATTTTCAATGTGGGGTATTGACATGATTGGAGAGATCAAGCCCACAACTTCCAATGGATATCGCTTCATTCTTGTTGCTATCGACTATTTTACCAAATGGGTCGAAGCCGCCTCATTTGCCTCCGTCACCAAAAATGTGGTAGCCAGATTCATCAGACACAACCTCATATGTCGTTATGGTATCCCCGAAAGGATCATCACCGACAAAAGGACTAACCACAACAATTATATGATCACTGAGCTTTGCACTCAATTTAAGATCAAGCATCACAATTCTTCTCTGTTAAACCAAAAATGAATGGCGCAGTCGAAGTGGACAACAAAAATATCAAGAAGATTGTGTAAAAAATGGTAGTAACCTATAAAGATTGGCATGAGACCATCAACTGGGGCAACTCCCTTTTCTCTAGTCTATGGCATGGAAGCTGTTTTGCCGGTGGAAGTTCAAATTCCCTCACTGAGAATTATGAATGAGGTAGGCCTAGGCGAAGACGAGTGGATTCAAACGAGATTGGATCAGCTGAACTTGATTGACGAAAAACGATTAGCTGCTATTTTCCATGGTCAGACGTACTAAAAACGGATGATCATGGCTTTCAACAAAAGGGTCAAATCTCGAGTATATCAAGTTGGTGACTTGGTGATAAAACACGTCATTCTACCACAAGGCGACCCCACAGGAAAATGGACCACTTGACGCAGTTAAGCCATTGTCGGACCCACGACCTTACCTTAAGGTTGTGTACTCCGCGAACTCACGACTACCATCTGTGACGATAACCTCGTCAGGATAGAGGCACAGGTCCTTTGGAGCCATTTCCCTGCGGAAAAAATTTACAAAGATTCCTGACTCTAACAAGTAAGCAAGTAAACTACCTTTAGGAATTTTCATTCCATTCTTCGAAATCCCCTCCTCTTCTCTTCTCTTAAGGCAGTCGAGGGAAGCGGTTTATGGGGTGGGCTGCTAAGGCCCGGGGAGGGGGAGCAAAATCGGGTCAAACATCGATAGGGAGAAGGAGGTAAATGACTCTTCCTTCCTCCCGATTGGCAATGATATATCTTTCTTCTGCCATTGCGAGACAAGACAGCTTCCTTCATTCGGGCGATCTAACCAACTTAGGGAAGGTATGCCCTCTCAGCTTCTCCACTCGAACCATAACCTGAACTAGAAATGGAACTGGAACTTCAGCTGCCAAAGGAATGAAACAAATGCTCAACACATGCCTCCTATTGGAGAAGCTTCTTTCATTCATTTCCCTTACCAGTCGGGACATCTGTTCCTAAAATGGTAACTTAACTCTGCCCGCTCCGTTTGGTTCATCATGTGGACAATTCCTCCACAAAAAATATTATTGTCTGGAAATGCATGCTTTTATGGAGGGGTTATTTCCCTCGTCGTTTACCCGCATTTATCTTGGTATACCTACCAGTGTGCCTCCTAATTCCGTGAAGTCCTTGGAGCATGTGCTATTTTTTCAGGATCCTTGTCAAGAAAGAAGTCAGTCCCTTCTTATTTCTTTTATGTTAAATTACTCGAAGAGGGAGTCGATTCACGTACTTCACCATTTCCTGGGTCGTTATCGCCCTGGTTCGGTTCTTTCTCTATTAATAAAGTCCCGGTGTGTCATTGGTCTTTCGTTCGTAGTGGGCCTAAGTAACCTAAATAGTCAAGTTAAAGGGGCCCGCATACATGTTAAAAAATCTAAGCGCGAGCGAGCCCTCGTATCCTTCTTATCTCTGTTCTCTGTGAGTAGCGGGCGGTTTTTGCTGTAAAAGTGCGGGTTTGTCAAGGGAAAGCTTTCTGAGCTGTTGATTTTCGACTTCCTTCCCTCGACAACTATTTTAATAATAGATCTTGACTACTGACCATGGGCGGGGTCGGTTAATTTTGTGATGTTTTCTCTCTGGCAATGAGTTAAATTTTTCCAAAGATGGAACTCGGCATACGCGTAGGAGCGAACAAGAAGAGTTGTCACAAGGAGCTTTTAGCGTCAACCACAAGAAGCTGTAAAGAGTAGCTTGAACCTTTCTGAGTTACATAGCTGACTGCGAGAAGGAAGGTAGGAGGCATCCCCCGGGCCTTACCGAGGAAAGAAATGCTGCTTGCTTTTTGGGGGATCTTCTGCCAAGATACAAGACGCCTGGCAATGATTTCATCGATTCCTTCCTCAGTCGCAGCAGTCACATATTCATCTGTTGAGGCAGACCCTTTCATTCATCATCTCTCACCTTCCCTACCGGACCCGTTCCCGTACTCTCGGGCCTTCAAACTCGATTTCTGATCTATTTCTTTCTTCTAAGCTTAACTGGCTAAATGGATTTCATTGGCAGTTCGGTCCGATCAGTCGGATTCATATGTATTATGGGCTATTTGCCTTGGTTTAGGATCATTCCTTCATTTCACCGTAAGGTGATAATGAGGAAGGATGATAAGGCGGACACATTAGTTCAGTTATATCTATCCTTCTTTTATTCACTTTGTCACGGGTCATACCGTTGGCAAAGCGATTAAGTGTGAGAATACTTGATTCTATTGTGACCCCTCCCAGGTTTCTGTAGACTGAAAGAGCATTTGATATGATGAAAATCTGACAATTGTTCAATCTGATCTCAGACTCTTGGCGAGTTCTGCTTCTTCTTCTTCCCTCGGATTCGGCATAGCCTTCTTCAGATTATTCATCCTTGTCTTCGTCTCTGTCTACCAGATCGGATCCAATCAAGGTTGTTCGTCCCCCTTCTCGACGTTCCCGGAGGGTGGCTCTTCACTTGGTGTTCACTATTCTGCATTTTTTTAGGTTATCGAGATTATAAATAGCTCTTTTTAGTGGGGAGGAATAGTGCGTGAATGGCGGTTCTCAAACGAGGGAATCGTTCCTCTCTAAAAAAAAAAGATAGGCTAGAATGAATGCTTCTATCGATAGAGCTTTCACGTCTGCATATAGAATCGTTTTTTGCCTTTCCATTCCGTTCTTACTATATCATGGGCTGTTGGGTTGGAATCCGTGTGATGGTTCGAGAGTAAAATATTCTTCGCATCCATCTTCGGCCTTGTGTTAGAAATGTCCTGCGGGACTGAGTTAGTGGTCGAGTCATTTTTGGTAATTGACACCCGTCGCATTAGTTTCAATTCATATGTTACCATTCATAGTGAAGTAGCCCTCTTTTTGATGTCTTAGTGCCTTATTCTATCTATCAAAGTCCTTCTTTGTCTATAGCTCGGGTCAGTCCCCCATGGTCTGCTTTGATTTTATCGAACAGTGTCGGCCCGCATCAGGGACTCTCGTGCGAGCCATATAACGTTCCCAGGCAGGAACTGCTCCTTTCCTTGAGCTCCCTATTTAGTTCCTCCCATCCCAGCCAGGCGTTGATCTCACAACGGCCCTCCAGCATGTCCTCATATCGCGTCCGTCACCACAGCAGCGCATCCCCAGATAGATACTAGCCATTGTGACTTGGTCGTAAAAAGGGGCACAAACAGAAAGTCTTATTCCATATCCAAAAAGTTAGTCTTCGATCCTTAGCATCTCGGGTGCCAACGAATGCCTTTGGTTTCGCTTGATTCGAACCATCTCCGTCGAGCCACTGCTTACGGCCTTATGTAGTATGGGGACCTCGCCCCTATTCTCTAAAGCTTGCCACCCCGTGAAAGGTCACACAAGAAGGCTATTCGACCGACAAAACTTAGGAATTAGTGCGTGCTGAAAAATTTACTTTTCTTTCTAAGTGAAGGGCAGGAGAAAGAATCTTGCATCTATCTCGAGTTGCTCCCTTGAGCGATCTATCCCTGGTTTTGTGACGTCGAGTTTGCTCTATTCTCTTAGCTCGGGCTCCTATCAAGCTTAGCTTCGCGCATGATAATGATAGCGGCATTCTTTTTTTTGTTTTGGGGAAGGAAGTCGCTCGCTAGTGCACTGCACCTCACCCAAGGTTAACGTCGCTAGGTCAATTCATGCTTCGACGCACTCCCGCCTCGTGTTTTCGACAGAGTGTTGTGCCATACTTCGAGAATGACACGGTTCGGAGGAACTCTAACTCATTTGGGTGAAAACTCCTTCTTCCAATCCCGTAGAGAGGCCCGGAAGAATAACAAGACGATTGACCAATTGAATCATCTTAAATTAAAGACATCATGCCCTAGACGCGAAGGTGAGTCAGAGAGCCGGGTGAATTCTACGAAGATAGAAGAGCGGACTTATGAGGAGACTGGAAGCCTATAAATAATAGGAATGGCAAACTGGAATCTCATCCTTAAAAGGTTTGGTGTATATGTGTCCTATTCGTAACGACCCCGACCTTGCGTCATGGAAAGTGGCAAAAAGCCTAAGACTCTACGGGCTAGCCGGGCCTAAAGGAGCTTATAAAATTCCACCTATGTAGTGGCTCGCATTCAACAACTAAGAGTCTTCCTTCTCATCTCCTTATTTTGAATTCCATGATTCTTCATTTCCCACCCTAGCCGCCCTTCCTTAACAGGATGGCTCGGAGCAAGCCAAGCAAAGTCTTACGTTATCTACTATCTTTTTTTTAGCGCAGAAGGGGGGTAAGCACACAATGAAATAGGTGGAGAGTCACATTTCTTTATAAAGCCCAAAATCCCGTTTAGCCCTTCGGACTAAGGCGTGACCATAGGATCTCACAGTGTCGGAATGAGTTGAAGACGAGATGTGGTGTCCAGTCGGATAGGGCGAGGCGAGAAGGGGAACAAGGATGAAAACATGCATGGTGCTTAGGGCGGCCTCTTTAATTTCCTGACGTTGGGTTCATTCGCGACCGAGACAAGTTTAGCTAGGAGCCTCCTTATTGCCCAGCCCCCTTCTTAGTTGCCGAAGTATAGGCCCGCGTGAGATCAAAGTAACCTGCCGTCCGTTCGCTTTGTTTTGGTCTTGACGTGCTTTGAAAAACATAGATATATTATTTGCACTAGAACACTGACGATAGACCCACCGGGAACACATTAACTACTAGGCATTGACATCTTAATGCCTTGCAATCAGGACATTGATCGATCTTGATGCTTCCCAGCAGCTATACAATACGAATCGGCTACCAGTACCTATTAAGTTAAGACCTCTCGAGTTCTTGAGACCGGGGAGGGGCACCCCCAATGCAGGGCCAATTTCAGTGCCGGTTGGAGACCTGGTTCGAGATGCATATCTTGAAAGAGAGCCATCACCTCGCCCAACATCCCTTCCTTTTCAATAGTAAATTCGAGAGCCAAATCCAAAAGCTTAATTA
Source organism: Vicia faba (assembly GCA_948472305.1). Taxonomy (NCBI): domain Eukaryota; kingdom Viridiplantae; phylum Streptophyta; class Magnoliopsida; order Fabales; family Fabaceae; genus Vicia; species Vicia faba. The sequence continues at coordinate 1,647,082,720 of OX451737.1, read as the reverse complement.
AAAAGCAGTTAATCTTGATCCAATTCCCGATGCATAGGGTGAAATCTGGTTGAAGCCCCCGGTCATTTTTAGTAGTGCTGCTCGCTATAAATATCTTTTTGAGGACACCTGACGTCAAAAATTGTAGTTAATTATGAATCTTCTTCTCAGAAAGACCATCGAAGAAGAGCATATCCACCTTGAAGACCTTCTGGAAAGTCGCCTATGGAAAGAGCATACCCAACCAATATGAGCCTGTCCGAGACTTTCCATTCCCATGGAAGAAAGTTTCCCTGCGTATTGATTCATTACCGACTGAACGGAATATGCTTGCTTCTATTCCCTCCCTCCGAGTTTGCGGTGAGCCCCGCCCAGCGGAGACGACCAAGGTCTGGTAGCGCCGGTTCTTTGACATGCCGAGGTGATCCCTTCTGACTAAGTGACGAAAGCTTGAACTCGAGTGAAATCTTGTCTGAGTTCAGAAAGAAGTGGAACGATAAAGCTTACTTTTCATTCCGGGAGCGAAGATACTTTACTGAATGACTTGATCGATCATACTGTACTAGAAAGACCATAATCCTTTAATACGCTATTTTTGATCCAATCTCGCACTTGGTCTGATCCTCTTTCTTGATGTTCCCTCACACACCCTTTATGTAACCTGATCTTATTACGACGTATCTTTCTTGTCTTGATTGAATACATCATTGATCGAAACAATCATGCAAGAGGTCTGCTACGTCAATTGCGTGCGTAACGAGTTAGAACGACACCATGTGAGATTATCATCCCGACTCGTTCGATTAATGGTGTTGCTTTCAGCCCTGTTCCTAGAGATCCGGGATGGAGGGACGCAAGATAGAGCAATAGGTTTTCGCCCTTTTTCTTTGAATAGGCAACTTTTACACACGGGAACTTACGAATAATGATTCCCTTTGAGAGGAACTTGCTTATAAGAGACTCTCTTCGATGCAACTCAAAGGAAGTAGCTCCAGGAGTCCAGAGAGCAAGCAGCCAACGGTCGGAAGATGTTCTAGACTAGCGTGACCGGAACCTCTGAGGATAGAAAGCCCGCTGCTTACCATATTATGCTAGCAACTTCACACTGACAAAGAGCAAAGATAAGGCGGAATGGAGACCATAGGTCTCCGCGCCGGCTCAAAAAGAAAGGTTCTTACTCCGAGAAGACTTACCAAAAAGAGCCAAAGAGTTCAGGTCAGCAACTCGACCTTCGCCTACTTCGGAAGGATCCAATGAAAGTTGGCCCAATTGCTTGAACATAGAACCTTTGTATCCGAGAGTAGACCTGTCATTCAAGAGAAAATTACTTGACTATCAGCCCAAGGATCAGGGCAACCTCTTGGATATCTCGCTTCTTGGCCGCTCTTTACACTGTCCCACCATTTGGTGGTGTGCAGAGAAGATATATCCGGGGAAGCGCTTTGATAAGTATGCTATCCTTGGCGATGATATTTGTATCGCCGACTCAAAGGTCGCAAAAGTCTACCTATCTACACTTAAGGATTTAGGTGTGACTATATAACTTCCTAAGTCTTTAGTCTCAGATGTGGGTGGCGCTGAGTTTGCTAAGAAGTTTAGGTGTAAGAATTTAACAGTGGATTTATCCCCTCTCTTCGAAACCTGGCTAATTCCCATACAATACATGCATGGACTGTATTCCCTTTGTCATCTCTATAAGATACAGAGGTTTTCCACTCTATGTCGATTGTATGGTATTGGTTATAGGCTTCTTGGTAAACTTAACCACACTAAGTCGTCTACAGTCTTACGGCTGAAGGAGATTTGGTTAAAGGCTAAGCTATCTTTCGAGTTGTGGCTTGGCCAGTGCTGTCCTGTCGACCCTTATTTAAAAGGTCGATTGATCTGGAAGCTTCAACAAGCTTTCAGACCTAAGGATCTTGTGGTGCCTCCAACGAGTACTTATAAGTCTGAGACTTTTTAGTACTTAGAGGATATGACACTTCTCAGATCTTGGACTGAAGCCTGGCTCAAGTACGTCAGGTGATATTACGCTACTGCTTTATCCCCATATGTTTCCATCGAGGATTTTTTCCAAGCTCCTGTTGTTACTACTCGCTCTTTCCAGCGAGTAAAGAGTTTCCACTTCTGACCCGTTTCGGTCTGGTCAGTCCCAAGGTGATCTTGTTGGGTCTGTTTCTGATCAAGCTGAACTTTCTTTGTTGGAAGGGAGTGAGAACCTCTTTGATGCTGAGGTTGCGGCTCATCAAGAACTGTTGCGGGGAGACCATAGCTGAGGCTGGGCTTGATCCTAAACCTCTAACTATCCTAGGTTCTAGGTTAGGTGGAAGTGAAAAGACTAAGGGAGATGCAGATTACAGCATTGCAGATTCAGAGGAGATAAAAGTATAAGCCTTATTTTTAGTCGTTGATGATTATGTATGCAGGGAGAATCCAAGACCTGTAGAAGTAGACCCTGCCGTCGTGGTTGATCCGGTTCACTGAGGAGCAGGAAACCCTGAATAGGGAATTTATTAAGAGAATCAAGATGTGGCAAAGAAGGAAATCCCCTTTTGAATGCCATCGATATAGATGATACTACGGTGCCCAAAACCTTAGGCTTAGGACATGACTTATTCCCATAGCTATAGCTTGCTTTCTATAGATGAGCCCTTCGTTCAATGTTCCTTTGGAAGGAAGGATAAAGCGGCACATACCAACCTGCGATACAATCGAGCTTCCATTGATGGATCAAATCCAGCTATAAGTGATCGAGTACTTCCTTCCATAAAATTATAGTTGAGTCAGCCCTAGGAGAACAGCGCTTTGAGTCCCTTCTCTCGAGTACTGGTTTGAATAGACAGACCAACTAAGATTTTTATTCCAAGTGTTACAGTAACACGCTTGCCCCCCTGTTACCATAAGCTCAATCCGAACTTTGCCCTTACTGACAAGATTAACCATATGACTCTTGTACCAATCGGGGACCACAAAGTCACTACTCCACTTTTCCACACCTCGGAATTCTACTCAAAACTTCCATTAAGTTATCACAACCGCGCCAACCGTGTACAGTGCATGCAAGAGTGTCTTTCTACTCTGCAACGAGACCTCAAAGGTGCCAGCTGCATCGTAACACAAGTCCTCCCACCAGGCCTCAATTCATTCGACGGTCTGAACTCTTGACTTGACAGCACTACTACCATCCATTGCTTGATGAGGAATGAGGAGGGCGGTGTGAAGGGATTGCTAACGAAAAGGCTTTGAAGCCTGAAGAAGAAAGCATTTATTGGGGCTGAGCAGGCTGAACTGTGAATTATATGACTGAATAAGGGCATATGGGATGGCTTTGCCTATAGTACAATCAAGTCGCTATCTTCTACGACTGTAGATGTAGGTAGATATCGGGCCTTCTTCGTTCCCCGAATCTATTAGTCAGTGAATAGTCCCACCAGTATGTAGAAGAGTTTGTCCCAGTAGTAGTCCACAAGCTTTGTTGGTCACCGGACACAGTGAGAACTGCTCAGCTTGCCCTAGCACACACACTAAGTAGATAGTAGGCACAGGTCCGCTAGGAGCTCATCGAACTGAACTTGTAGAGTGAGACCTGTGCTCGATATGGTTTATTTAACTGCTCTTTCTCTCGGTATGCTTCACCACATGCCTGTGATCTCTTTCTCTTTCAAGCTAGGCGGTATCTATAGGAAGTGATCGAAGCACCGGTGAAATGCCATACTTAACACATGCGATTTGCGGATTGCACCTTTGATATCCACTAAGAACTTCCCAATCAAATAGATCTCCCCTGGCTGGCAATCTCACCTATGAAGGGCCATTTGTTGTAAAGAGAGTTTTCTCTGGCGGTGCCATGATGCTGACTACCATGGATGGTGAAGATTTCCCACATCCTATAAACGCGGACATAGTTAAAAAACACTACACATAAGAAACCCGTTAGGTTGACACACCTAAGCAAAAATAAGGGCATCCCGACAAACCAAAATGTTTGGGAAAAAATTAGGGATATATGCAAAAGATTGTACACCCGGAAAGTTGAAAACCCGAAAGGGAGACTTGGGAAAAAAAGGGTATTCTGGTGGGCTTAAATCCCGAAAGGACGGTCCATGAAAAAATTAAGGATTAAAAGCGTATGACTATGTCCCGTGGAATCAAAACTGTCAATTTTATCACCAACTTCAATCAACGGCAAGGGATATTCGAAGACATTGGGGGTAATAGTAGAGTTGGAAGGAAATCATATGATTTCACATGGCTATTTGTTTTCATTCTCAATTTTGTTTTCCTTTCGACGATTTCCTCTTACTAGGATTTCCGTCTCTCTGTACAAAAAACGCATATTCATGGGCAAAGTATCAACACAAATATACTTCGATGTGAAATTTTTTTGTCTTTGTTTTGAATGCAAATTTGGGTAATGACTAAAATTGAATGAACATAATTAAAACTATTTGGCACATGTGTCCTGCTAAGTAGCAGAAAGCATTTCTTTAATGTATATGAAATATTCCCACAGAGTTACCTCATTATTATTATCCCCACAAAGATGGCTACAATAAACCTTTTCCCAGTAGGTTTTATATCCCCAACAATAATCAAGGAACCACAAAACTCCCCAGCCGAGTACAAATTTCCTCAACATACAACAATCAAGACACCGTAAAATTCCCCAGCTTAACCTGTCTTCCACTAGCTAAGTATATCTTCCCCAGCCAAGGCTATTATCCCCAAGCGGAGTCTATTCTTCCCAGTTGAGTGTATCCTCCCCAAGATGAGTTTGTCCTACCCAACTGAGTCTACACTCTCCAGTTTGAATTTTCCTTTCAGATTGTTGCGAATCATAGGGCCACAACTCCTGATCCCCAGTAAAGCCATCAGCAAAGCCTTTAGTATTTCCAAAAAGATACTGTGAAGCCTGGACCCGACCAGATATTAGCACAATTTTCAAGTAATTATTGAAACCTGGACCTGACCAGATAAAAATTTGAATACCTGAAACCTGGATCCGACTAGATAAAAGTTGATCTCAACTTCAAGATGCTATCAAACCTGGACCCGACCAGATAGTAGTCTACCCCTCAAAGATATAGAAGAACCTGGAATCAACCCGACCAAGGTTTAACTTCGTTTCCCCAGTAGAGTTGTCCTCTACCCCGACAAATTACTGAGAAACTTGGACCCGACGGGATATCAGTTTTCAATTCTATCTTTTCAAGCAAGTCGTTGTAAAGCCTGGATCCGACCAGATAGCAATTACCCTCAGAGGTTCATTGTGAAACCTGGAAACCGACCAGATAACAACTATGTCCCCAAATAGTTTATTGTGAAACCTGGACCCGACCAGATAACAATGGACCTCATCAATCTCAGAAATCTGCAAAGACTGGACCCGACGAGATTACAATTTTTCATATAGTTTATTGTAAAACCTGGAGCCCGACCAGATAACAACTAACTATGATCCCCAGAGAGACACTATGAAGCCTGGACTCGACAAGATAATAGTACAACTTTCCAAAAACCATGAAACCTGGACCTGACCAAATAGTAGTTATCACTTCAAGTTACTGTGAATCCTGGATCTGACTAGATAACAGTTAACTTCTGTATCCCCAACAAGTTGTTGTGAAGCCTGGATCCGACCAGATAACTATTCAATTTCAAGAAAATTTTCTGCAAAACCTGGAATCCGACCAGATAACAGTTAATTCGTCTCTTCCCCCAGTAAGTTGCCGTGAAGCCTGGATCCGACCAGATAGAAGTTGACTACTTCATCCTCAGCAAATTGTGAAGCCTGGATCCGACCAGATAACAACTGACATTGAAGAGATAATCTCCAGTGAGAGCATCTTTTCAACAAAGTTTGACGATATGCATATTCTTCATCACTAACGGCAATCAGGGATTCAACCCCCCAGAATTTCTTCAGCAGCAATCAGTGATTTATTTTCCCGAACAAAAACATACATCTCACATTCATACATCATAGCATGAACATACCATACACATTTAACATAATACCACATCTAGTGAACATCATGCAGGCATCTGCATTTTACTAACTCTTTTCCTCACAGGTAAAACATCAATTTTTAGTATAAATCAACAAGAGATTCGTGCTGATACTTCTTTAAATGTTTACAAACATTCCTCCAAATGGCATCTATAAGCCCATTCACCATCCATCTTCGAGAACAAATTTCTGGGCACTCTAGTGTTCAATCATCTTTCACCTTCAAGTCACGAATGGCAGATCCGCCAATCTAACTCTTCAGGTTTAAGAAGATTGAACAGGGGCAGCTGTTGTACTCCAAAATTTTCCCTCTCATTTATCAAATATTTTCTCACAAGAATCTCTCTTGGTTAAAGACTACACTAGGATTGATCAACTCAAGACACCTCCTTAAGCACTCATGACCAAAATTAGGGTTTGAGATTGCACAAGGATAATTGAACTTTCAATGCTTCAAATGACTTTCATGGATCATTATGGACCCCCAAGATTACTCATGTCAAGTTTCAAGCCTTGGATCACACTTTTGCTCAGTCAATTGAGTAGTTGACCTAAAAATCAGCTGTATCGGGGAAAAGTCAACTATGGCCAATTTACAGTCAAACTTCATAATTTTTATCCACATCAACATTATAAAATCATATGTATCATTTGATAAATTTTGGACCACAATTCCTCAAGAAATTTGATCAAATCATCAAAAGGGCAAAATGGTCAAAATTAGGGTTTTGACTAAGGGCAATTCCTGATTTTTGACCTAGCAAATGGTCAATTGGTTTGAAGCATGATTTCAAGAGTTCAATTGCATCATTTTGACCTAATGGCATGACCTAAAACATTTCTCAAGATCAATTGGATTGATAGTGAATTTCCAGTCAACTAATCAAAAAGTCAACTATACACTGAAAAGTCAAACTTTGACTTTTTGGTCAAAATTCAATGTCAAAGATCACAATTCATCAAAACATGTCAAAATATGAAACATATTCATCAAGAAATCAAAAATCCAAGATTTCATTTTGAAAAGTCAAAGTTTTCTAACTTAGAAATTTTTCTAAGTGTTTAAACTTCATGTTTTTTCATAACTTTAAGCCAATTTTTCACCATGATGCAAGAGGATTCAGAAGAAACTTTCAACATAAAAGTTGTAGATCTCCATGATATATACAACATTTATTTACACAATTTCTCTTAAAAATTCTTGGATGTTAAGTTATTAATTCATAAAGTCATGGTCTTGAAATTGGACACTTAGTGAAGTTTTGCCCTAGTTTTGACCTAAATTCATGACACTTTTTCATGTAGTTCCAAGGGGAATTTTCAAAAGTGATTCAAATAGGGATTGTATAGCACATTACAAGCTTTCCAAAATGTCCAAGAACTCATTTATATCATTCTTGAGTATGGAGAATCGAAGAGATGAAGTTAGGATTTTCACACTTGAATTACAAGTCATTTTGTGATGAACAAGATTCAAATTTCAAACCTATGCTGCATAATCTCTACTTTACAGGCCTCAAACTTGTTAGGAACTCCATAATTAATTGCTTTCACATCTGTTAGATGTCTCAATTCAAGCATTCAATGCATGGCCATGCTTTATATCCATTTTGGAGAGTAAGTGCACAATGCCATTTTGATAAAGTAGCTTTTTGCACAAAACTTGTTCTTGAGCCTTGCAATTGCTTTCTTATGATCATAAAAGTCCCATAACTCAAGAGAAGCTTGTCTAAACACTTACAATCACCCAGCCCATGCTTGTACTTCTTCTTGAAACTTGTTTTCCCATTTTTCTTGAAAATCAGATAACATAGCAATTAGCTTGTAACTTGTACTTCTGACTCTCCAAAGCACTCAATATTTTTGCTTATACATACACAAGTATTTTGTCAAAAATCCCACGCATGCTTAACCCCTAAAAACAAAAAGAACACGGATTTGCATCTCACACTTCCATTGTTGCAGATTCTGGCCAAAAATCCCAAAACCAAAAACAACTCGTGCGTTTCTTGGCTTCTTGCTTCCAAAAGCTTCTAAACATCATTTATAAGTCATCCCTTTCCCTGTTACAGTTTTGTAAAACCATCTTCCTCCATTTCTAAGTTCAAAAACAGAGCACTGTAAGTGGACTTCTCCAGACCATTGCAACCACTCTCCAACCAAGCTAATCATTGCATTAGCTTCTTGGGACCTCAGTGGAGCTTTTCTGATCATTGCAACACCTCGAGGAGTGGTCATTTGCAGAACGCGATTTCCAGTTTTGAGGTAAGTTATATCAACTTTGAACTTTTCATACAAGCATCATCAATGGTTTATTTGTGAATGAAAAATGTAGATATCATTGCTCTAAAGCTAACCATGTCCATAGTTTTCATTTATGTTGCTTAAGCTTAGAGAATTTTAAGATTGAAGTTTTTGAAATTTTTAGGGTTCAGATTAGGGCCATTAAAATTCATGATTGTATTTAATCTATAATTTTATTGCTTTGCTTTTCTGAAATCGTGAGGAAATTTGCCACAAGTTTCCTTTTTACATTTTTCATTTTGGTTGAGAATTGAATAAGATACAGAGGTGCAGGCTGGGCGTGAGGTTGAAGATGAAGTTGTCTTCATGAACGTGTTTACCATATATATTTATGGTTTGATATTAATAAACAGATGTATAGCCACCCCAGTGGTACCCTTTTGCATTTTTTTCAACATTTTCCTTCTTTTTTGTCATAAACAGGTGCCTAGGCCTAATAGCTTTGGGTCTGGCTTTTTGTTCCTTCTAACTCCGTGCCTTGCTTCAGCACCCCCTGGCCCATTATTTCTTTATTTCATTTTTTTAGTTTATTTTTACTTTTATATTTTATTTTTATTATTATTATTAATATTTTTTTATTTTTTTATTAATAAAAAAAATCCAAAAATATTTACTTTATTACTTTTGATACTCATGTTTTATTTCTCTTTATAAAAACTAAAAAGAACAAAAAAACAATTTTCTTAATAAATTAATTTCCTTTTCTTAATTAATATTTAGATAGTTATTATATTATATTATTTTCTTGTAAATTAAAATTTATTTAGAACTTAGGTTTATTTTAGTTAATTAATTTTTATACTATTTTTTTAGAAACCTTTTCATAAAAAACCCTAAAAAATGTTTTTTAGTTAATTTCTTTTCTTAATTAGTTGAAGTTAATTTTATTTAATTTTCACTAATAATTTTTTTAATTAGGTTAAGACCCTTTCTTAAAAATCCAAACAAAGATCTATTTCCTTTCCATTTACATGATTGTATATTTATTCATTTTGTACATTATTTATTCAATTCCGGTACAAATTCAATATGGTTGTAATAGATAATTAGGTTTATTTTCTAGCAATCCCCATTTGTAATTTGTGCACCCCCATCCCACAAGTATTGTAATAGCATAGTAATTTTAAATTCCACAATTTATCGCTTTATACAAATGCTAGTAATTAGGGTTTGTACCGAAAGACTAAAATAAATCAAGTAGCAAGCCCTAATCAAAGACTAAACAAAGCATGAAAATCAACACACTTGCACACAAGCACCCCTAGGGTAAAATCCACTTGGTTTCTTTACAAAATGGCCATGTTACGCATGTGAGGTATCTTAGCAAAAATAAGCCAAAATACAAGATCGTAGTCCCTCGATGACGCTATCAAAATTTGCCTTTCAAAATGATCTTAGTCCCTAGAAAAAGATGTTAAGATACCTTGCAACATTTCTAACCATGGTTATACGATGACCCACGCCCGTCCCGTTCACATCCAAAGATAGGGTTGCTTACCAAATCAATGGTAAGATAACAATATCGAAGGAAAAAGGAAATAAACATGAAAGACTTTTGAGTAGGTAGAATGTTCCTAGTTACTTGCTCAATTTCAAAACAAAACATCCTTGCTATTTTCAAAACCAACACTAACACTTTCAAAAATATCTTTCAAACTTGAAACATTTTCAAAAGATCAACACTTTGTATACATTCTTACGAATGAGAATCATTACAAAGTTTGCCTAAACGATGGCGCCTTTTCAAAATACTTTCAAAAACCACACAAAGCACATTTTTCAAACAAAATCAAGTGATCTAGCAAGTAACTAAGTTCCCATGGAAAACCATGGATGAAAAGGATGCTAATACCTTCCCTTTTCATAATCTACCTCCCGAACTCAAGAAAGAATCTCAAAGGTCTTTCCTGTGCTTTTTCACCTTTCCTTTTGGATAAAAGAAAAGTCGGCGGCGACTATAGCTAACTGCAACATTTGCGATAAAACTCAAAAACAACCAAGTCAGTTCTCCCACCGTACCACAACCATCTTGTGCGAATTCCAACACTCCTTCATCGACCAGGTCTTGAATTTTATATTTCAACGTCTAACAGTTATCAGTATCATGCCCCGGAATGTCGGAGTGATATGCACACCTTTCATTGGGATGGTAAGTAGGAGCAGAAGTATTAGGAATCCGAGGAGGATCCTTCAATGTGACCAAATTAAACTTCAACATGTGTTGCAAGACTTGTGACATTGGTATGTTGAGTTTGGTATATTGCCTAGTGAATGCATCCCGCTTATGCCGATTAACTTGTCATTGTTGGCGAGGTGGCGATTGGGTTCGTGACGTAGAAGCAATTTGGAAAGGTCTACTCTTCACCCAGCCAACTTCTTGTCTCATCAGAGGCTGATTAATGACCTGATCCCCAGTCTCGACTGTTTGCTTCATATGGTTGCATCCGTCTTGATGAATCTTGCTGATGAGAAACCTCAACTCTTCTTGTTCCCGAGCTAAAATTTGGATAAGAGCCATTTGATTACTCATCTGGATTCTCATCATTTCCATTTCAGATTACAGTTGTTCCAATTGGTCATCCTTATTGTTGTCAGGATGTTTCTTGGTCAGATTCCCGTTGAGGAGTGCTTTCAACTCTTCTTGCCCCTTGGATAGGTTGAGGAAGATTTCCATGAACTGAGACTCTTGAGTTTGGATATCTCTATGGTTCCATTTGATATCCATTTCTCTTGCTGAAATAAACAGCGAGAACATGAGAAACTCGTATTGGAAGACCTGTTCGGTAATGGCATGCATGATGTCAGAAGTTGAATTTTGACTACAGCTTTGACGGAAGAACTTTGTATTGTTGAATGTCATTCTACGAGAATAAATCCCGCCATATCGAGTGGGTCATATCCTCTGACTCAAATTATCGTGTTTTGATCTTTTGACAGTATTGGCTAAGCGAAAATAAATTCCCTTGCCCCTTGCTAGACATCTGGTTCATCATAACCTACATCACAGGCCCTTGAGATCCTTGAAATGGTTCAGGAAATGCTATGCCATGATGTTATGGTGTGTATGCTATGCACCAAACAAAAGTGTAAGGTGATGAAGACAAGTATGTCTTGCAGGAAATCCAAGTTATTGGATAATGAATACAAACAAGTCCTGCACGGAGTACAAACAAAACCCTGCAATGAGTTCAATTTGTTAGATAGTGAAAGCAAGCAAGTCACACAAAGCCTTAGGTTCAGGCTTGCATGAGTTCCATAGGTAAGTACCCTCTTGAAGTTTAGTGGGATCAACCTGTCCTATTAATAGTAACCAGGTTATAGGGAATCTCAATATCACTGATTTTTCCCACAAGTTTCGTTCCGATCGACAACTGACTTGCCACCAAACAAAACTCGAGATTCAAATCTCAATGAGTGTAGTATCGAGTATCAACCGGCTTAGGACTACACCAAAGACATCTATCTCACTACTTCCTAATGGCCAAGTCGTTCAATTAAAGGTTCTAAGGTCAGTTGATGCTTCATGACACCACGCAGCGGCCCCGTATTCTCCTTGACTACTCAAGGGCTACTAGTACCAACCAAAGTGTCACATCAATATAGCTATCACTTCAACCATGTCAGTATACCCCGCATAACCCCCACGATCTATTGCTACTTACCTAAAAGATTCCCCAGATTCGGGTTTAGGATCTATAGTAACAACCCAAACAACCCTCCAAGGATAAAGCATACAAAACAAGCAATTAAAACAGTTTTAAAATAAACTAACTCTAAGGTAACCCCACTTTTGATATTTTCCCCAGTAGAGTCGCCAATTCTGTGATACGATGGCATAACCAACTATTTATAATGGTTTTACGTTTGTGTTTGAAAATGTTGCAGTAAGCAAGAGTCGCCACCGACTTTTCTTTTATCCAACAAAGGAAAGGGTGAAAAGAACATAAAAAGACCTTTTCGAGAATTTTCTGAGTAAGGGGGGTAGATTATTGAAGGGGAAGGTGTTAAAACCCTTTCCATCTGTAGTTCTCTACGGGCTCTTACATGCTTAGCTCATTTTAAAAGTACCTTGTGCTTTCTGTGTTTGGAAATAAATGTTTTGAAATGCCTTTGTGTGGCGATTCACTTTGCGTTAACTCTTGTATCAGTCCTTAATAGTGTTGGCAAAGCAAATGTTTTTGAAAATTGTTTTTGAAATATGTAAGTGTAAAAAGAGTTTGTTTTGAGCAAGCATCTAAAAACTATCTACTTGTACTCGAAAAGGTTAGTTCTTTTCCTCTTTTCCTTTAGACAATGCTATCCTACTATTAGTGAGTAGGTAGCCCTATCGTTGGATGTTTGAGGGACATTCGAAGGGACATACAGTCATAAAGGAAACAAATGGAGACGCTTAAGAAATTTTGTTCAAGGGACTAGATCATTTACCTAAAGGAAACTATAAGGTCATCGAGGGACTATGATGTTTTAATTTACGGGTATTTTCTAAAGCGTCCCCGTTTCGAGGGACATGACTATTTTTCTGAAGGCAACCAAAGTGGGAGTACCCTAGAGGTGTATATGTGCAATGTGTGTTATGTTCAATTATTTTAGTCTTTTTTGTTAGGTTTGCTAGCGTTTGATTTTAGTCTTTGCCATACAATCCTATTAGTCATACATCTAGCAGTAAATATGAAAAGTAGTAAAAAAATTAAGAAAGTAAGGGTCCTACGCTATTACAACCAAATCGAAAGACAAGAAAAATGTAAAAAAAACAAAAAACAAAATAAAGAAGAGAAATGAATTCTTCGATCCAGGCAATGGACTCCTTCAATTCACCCTTCTTTTTCCTTCTTTCGATTGAGCTTGAGAGTTGACGTGAGTAACCTTCAATTGCACCTTTTCCTTCCTCTTTCGATTGAGTTTGGGAGTTGGTATGAGAAACCTTCGATTGCACCCTTTTCCGCTTCTTTCGAATGAGCTTGGAAGTGGGTATAAGCCACCTTCGATTTCAACCTTCTCTTCTTCTTTCGATTTATACTATGGAGTAATATGGACCTGTAGAGCATCATGATTGTATATCCTTCGTCTACACTCTTTTTGTCTTTCGTTTGAATTTGTACAAGTTAGTTCCAACATATTCACGGAAAAGAAAAGTAAACAAACCAAGAGGGCAGAAACGAAGAACATAACTAAGAGGCTATCTACATATTATTCTGAAACAAAAAGTAAGTAAAAGGCTATTTACATGTTATGCTTAAACGAAAAGATGCTAGGTCAAGAGGACTTACCTTGCCTGGAACTGGAACTTCTGTGTAGACTGGAGTTTATTGTATACTCTTGGATTCGAAAGGATAGAGGAAAGTATGGTGTGATCTTGTTGAGTTTTGAGAGTTTTGGGTGTGCTTCTCTTAGGATGCGTATGCGTGTAAGGCAATATATGTGTATGGTTCCTAGGCTTATGTCTCTAGTATGTGTGTGTATGTATGTGGTCTCCTCTTTTTTTCGTCTCCTTTGCAATGTGTCCTAGGCCTTGTATTTATAGGAGTGTGATGCGCATGGGAATGGAAAGAGACAGTCATTAACCAGATTTGAAAGCAATGAGACCAAAATTAGACATATTAAAAGATTTCCTTTTTGAAATATTCACGCCTCTTTTGAAATCTTAGATGAACCTGGACACCTTTGACAGTCATTAACCAGCTTTGAAAGCAATGAGACCAAAATTAAACATATTAAAAGATTTCCTTTTTGAAATATTCATGCCTCTTTTGAAATCTTGGATGAACCTGGACACCTTTTACTTTCTAATGCCTTCAGGCATGCCCTTCTGTTGGCCTTAAGTTTCCTCCTTCGAATGAACTTCTTGTGTACCCTTCAAATGGACCTTTTGAATGATTTTTCGAATGAACCTTTTGTGTACCCTTCGAACGAACCTTTTGTATACTTCTTCGAGGGGTTAGTTTCATCAAATGAAACATGCATAGATTCTTCAATAGTCAAAGTTCTTTTGTTGTAATTCTACATGCTTTACTAGAAAGTGAGTAAGCAAGGAATATACCTTCATCGGATTTCTCATCAAACTTACCCAAATTATCTTTGTCATTGTTAAGGACAAAGCATTTACACCCAAAGATATGAAAGAAAGCAATATTTGGTTTTCTCCCTTTGAAAATTTCATATGGAGTTTTCTTTAAGATTGGTCTAATGTTAACTCTATTGCTAACAAAACATGCCGTGCTCACCACATCCGCCCAAAAGTATTTTGGAAGATTTGAGTCGCTAAGCATGGTTCTAGTAAGTTCCACAAGAGACCTATTCTTTCTTTCAACCACTCCATTTTGTTGTGGGGTCCTTGGTGCCGAGAAGTTGTGAGATATTCCATGTTCTCCACAGAATTCTTCAAATAGAGCATTTTGGAATTCTCCGCCATGGTCACTTCTTATTGAGGAAATTGTTAAAGACTTCTCATTCTGAATTTGATTAGCATACTTCTTGAATGCCTTGAATGCATCACTTTTCTGCACTAAAAATAATGTCCAAGTATATCTAGAGAAATCGTCAACAATAACCAAAGCATATACATTACCTCCGAAACTTCTTGTTCTCGATGGACCAAATAGATCCATATGTAACAATTGTAGTCGCCTTGTAGTGGACACCACATTCTTAGATTTGAAATTTGATCTGGTTTGTTTCCCCTTTTGACAAGCATCGCATAGTCTATCTTTGACGAAATTTCTCTTAGGCAATCCAATGACAAGATCATGCTTGATTAATTTATTCAAGTGTTCCATATGAATATGAGCAATTCTTTTGTGCCAAAGCCATGGATCATCAAGGGAAATCATAAATATATTATTGATTCTTTTACCTTTAAGTATAACCTCATGAGTGACTTCGTCTTCTATCAAACATTCATCCTTGGTGAACTTGATTTTGAAGCCTTTGTCATAAAGTTGGCTAATACTTAGAAGATTGTGCTTTAGTCCTTCAACATAAAGAACATATTCAATGGATGTGAAAGGTGGAGCACCAACTTTGCCTTTGCCTAGGATTCTTCTCTTATTATTGTCTCCATAAGTGACAAAACCCTTCGCCTTTAGCGCTAGATGTGAAAATTGGTTTATGTCTCCTGTCATATGCTTTGAACAACCACTATCAAGATACCAAAGATTGCATGTGGTCTTCAAGCATACCTGCAAAACAAATTAGGTTTTGTTAGGTACCCAAGTTGCTTTGGGTCCTTCATAATTAGTGCCTTTCTTTACCCATACATAATGCCCACTTGCCACACTGAAGTTTCTAACATAGAAAGCATTAGGTGTATGGCCTTTAATACCACAATAAAAACAAGTAGGTTCAAATTTACTTCTATATCTAGAAGGATAAGATTTCTTCTTAGGAAATGTTTTCTGTTTCGGATAGTGACGAACTATTTTAGGTTTGTTCACTTTCTCTTTGGAAGATTGATCACTTGCCTTAACAAAGATAGTTTTGTTAGAACTTGGTTTTGAGAACTTTGAATATCCAAGTCCACTTTTATTATTGGAGTATCTTTGTTGGCTAAGAAAACCTTCCAATCCAATTTGCCCTTTTTCATATCTTTCAATGACTCTTTTTAATTGGACAATTTGGAAAGAGAGTGAATCACAATTTTTGCATACAAAATTCTGTTTTTGTTCATCACTTGATTTTTGTTTTTCTTCTTTGAAATCTTTTTCCATTGAAACATATTTTTCTTCTAGAGATGAAATTTGTTTATTTTGTGATGAAATGGTTTTATACAGAATTTTGCATTCATTCAATAGTTCATCTATAGCACCTTGTGCATCACTATCAAAAAGAGAAAATTCATTACTAACCTCATTGTCTTCATCATCGGAATGGTGTGAGGCCATCAATGCTAGATTTGCACTTTCATCACTATCGAAATCAGATGAGGAACTTATTTCATTGTCCTCCCATGCTACATAAGCCTTTTTGTTCTTGAATCCCTTCTTGCTTTTGAAGCCACCTTTCTTGGAGAGTTTTGGACAATCTGGCTTGATATGACCTTACTTACCACATTCATAACATGTGATTTCTTGTGTTGATGTGGAGCCTTCCTTTTTCTGAAAATGTTTCTTTCCTTTTGAATGAGAAAAAGGTTTTTCATTTCTACCGAAGAACTTACCAAGCCTTTTAACAAGAAGCATGAAGTTTTCATCTTCTTCTGGATTGTTTTCCTTTTCAACTTCCTTGGAGTCTATCTTCAAAGCAATATTCTTGGATTTCTTCTCTTGATTTTCATGCTTTTCGAGTATTCCGAGTTCTGTTTCGTATTCTTGAAGTTTTCCAAATAGATTTGCGGATGCCATGTTGGAGAGACTTTTCTTTTCTGAAATTGCTGTTACCTTTGGTTGCCATTCCCTTGTTAAGGATCGAAGTACTTCCAGATTCAATTCATCATTTGTCAAAGTTTTACCAAGAGCACTTAGATGATTTGTCAAGTGCAGAAATATCTTTTGTAAGTCAAGAATGGATTCTCTGGGCTGCATTCGAAATAGTTCGTATTCTTGACTTAGGGTATTTAGCCTTGATCTTTTTACTTCAGCCGTTCCTTCATGAGTTTGTACCAAGGTATCCCATATTTCCTTTGCTATTTTGCATGTCGAGACACGGAAGAATTCGTCCATACTAAGTGCACCTTGAAGAAGGTTTATTGCCTTTTTGTCATAGAGAACTTTCTTTTTATCATCATCGTCCCATGCAGTTTTAGGATTTGAAGAGCCAACACCATTCATTACCGTGCATTCTTAGAATGGTTCAGAGATAGAGTTGACGCAAGCAGTTTTGAAGGGAACTATTACCCAGTCGAAGCTAGCACAAAGGAAGCCAATGCCTTGTGGATGTTAGCATGAGGAGGTCATTTCTCTATGAATCGAAGGACAGTTGAAAGGGTATTGGCCTTGTGCATTGAAAGCAAGCATAGGGGAAGCCTTTGCCCTTGTGAATCGAAACAAACTTGTAGGGGCTTATTGCCTTGCGTAGTCAAAGCCTTGTGCACTTAACTTGATTGAAGGAAGCCCATCACCCAATCGAAGACCTTGTGTACTTATCTTGATCGAAGGAGGCCCAGTGCCCAATCGTCGACTTGCAGACCAAAGCCTGATCGAAGGGTTTTAGATGCCCAATTGAATCTCCTTGTCAAGATGCCAATCGAAAAGACAAACTGCTCAGGGGCTAATCGAAAACACCCTGTCTCAAAGCCAATCGAAGACACCTTGTTTATCTTCAAAAAATTTATTTTTCTTTAACCAAGTGTTTGTGACCACCCATATAAGAGATAACCTTGGAAAACATGAGAGGTAAAATTTTGGGTTACAACAGATTGCTTTCGAAATTTTATTTGTTGGAAACACAAATAATATAATATCACTTTATTGATATTCCCACACGCCCTTAATTGCTACAAACCCTCATATAGGCAAATCCCTAATTTTCCTATTAAGTTCTCCAACTGATTAGCACCCAAAGCCTTAGTGAAAAAGTCATCCAGTTGCATTTTAGTGGCTACTTGTTTTAAGGAAACAATCTTTTCTTCAACAAGCTCTCTTATGAAGTGATAAAGGATATCAATATGTTTGGTCCTGCTGTGTTGAATGGGATTATTTGACATGTTAATGGCACTTAAATTGTCACAGAATAATGTCATGACATCTTGTTTGACATTGTATTCTGTTAACATTTGTTTTATCCAAACCAATTGAGAACAACTGCTTCGTGTAACAATATACTCAGCCTCTGCAGTGGACAAAGACACACAATTTTTCTCCTGATGTAATTTTTCTATCATCAACATATCCTGCCCAATCAGCATCACAATAACCAATTAAGGAAGAACTAGATCCATGAGAGTATAGCATACCATAGTGACTTGTCCCATTCACATATTTAAGAATTATCTTCACATGGTTGACATGACTAACTTTAGGATCAACTTGATATATTGCACACACCCCTACAACAAAGGCAATGTCAGGTCTGCTAGCTATGAGATATAGAAGGCTGCCTATCATACTTCTATAAAGACTTTGATCTACATGTAAGTACGAAGTGCGCCTAAGAGGGGGGGGGGGTGAATTAGGTACTTTTAAAAATTCTGGTTTTTAGTGATGATGGTTCTTATTTTTCTGGTTATAAGAGATTTTAGGAAAGCTTAAAAAATGCAGAAAAATAAAGAGACACGGGCAATATATCCTGGTTCCCCTCACAGTCCGAGAGTACTCCAGTCCCCTTTCAACATGAAAGAGATTTCCTTATTGTGGCAAACTTACATAAGAACTACCAACCAAACCAAGAACAATCCTCTTGGACCAAGAACAATCCTCTTGGATTTTCACTAAGTTACTTATGAGAACAATCCTCTCAATGTAACTACACTTGTATCCAACAACTTGGAAAGACAAGATTTCAACAAAAACACTTAAACTTAATTCCAACAATCCTGGAAATTAAGTAAGTAAATATCAATTTGTGAGTTTGAGTGAGTAGAGTATATTGATCACTTAAGAGTGATTTTGACAATGTATAATCTTCTTCTTTCAATAATAATATTGTACAAAGACTCAAGATATATTTGCTCAAAGTTTTCTGTTTTAAAGTATGAAAATAAATGTAGAAAACTTATGCATGAAAATGAAGAATGCTTGAGTTTGTATTTTTAAAGTTCAGAAAAATATTATTTAAGAAGGTGTTAGATATGAATTTGAAATTGAATATTTATATGTTCATAACACCCTTTTGAAACATCATGAAGATCTGTAAATGTATCATGAACAAATGCCAAGTTTGAGTGAAAAGATGTAATGAAAAGGCATGATCAAAAGGCATGAACAAAGCTGTAATTTTTCAAATTCGTGCAGTGTGTAATCGATTGCACCTTTAGTGTAATCGATTGCACAAGGTTTTCAACAGCTATATTTTCAAAATTTTAAGAGTGCAATCGATTGCATCAACAATGTAGTCGATTGCAGGCTAAGTCAGTAGCAAAATTTAACTGAGTGGAATCGATTGCACCAACTATGTAATCGATTGCATGCTAAGAAATAATCAATTGTTTTGAAAATTTTAAGTGTGCAATCGATTGCACAAACTATGTAATCGATTGCATCAAGAAACAGAAGCAAAAGATTTTGAATTTTTGAAGAGTGCAATCGATTGCACTTAGATGTAAATCGATTGCATGCATATGAAAAATGAAAATTAATCTTTGCAAACTTGAGAATGATTCTTAAACTATTTCTTTTTCATTTTTGAGCATCTATATCTTAAGATCAAAGTAGATAATATTATTGTACCTTCAAAAGATGTTTAGAGCTTTGATTGAAGATATCATCCTTAGATGCTTAGATGCTTAGATTCTTGACCAAAGTCTTTGCCTTCTTTGTTTAGCCATGGTTTGTCTTCATCAAAATAAAAGCTTATTTGAGAAGCTTGATTTCACATTCTCCCCCTTTTTGATGATGACAAACAATCTTTGTTTATGAGAAGTACTTTTCGGAAGAGCTTCTCCCCCTAAGATGCAAAACTCCCCCTAGGTAGGAGAGGGTTGGAATCATTGCAATTCTTCATCTTGAATGGAGAGTACCTTGAAAAATAAGACATGGAAGATACAAGCATAAAGTACCATACATCTTTCCCCCCCTTTGACATTATCAAAAAGAAGGGAAAGATGCTTCAAGCAAATAATAATCGAGCAATATTTTAAACAAATGATAGAATTAAAGCATTAACAAACATTGTTTAAGAGTTACACACATTGAACAATGAAACATTGAAATATCAAGATAATAAGATAACAGAAAAGAAATATTCAGCCAGAACATTTTAGGGGTGATGAACGTCTGGATGATTGTAGGACCAGCCTTGGTTTGGGAATTGTTGTTGGAATGGTGGTTCTGAGTAATGAGGAGGAGGAGGAGCTGGGTTGTTTGGGTCGTAAGGTGGGATATGCAGGTGAGAGTAAAGGTATGATAATTGTTGGTTCACATCCGAGCGGAAATCATTTATCCGGGTTGTAGTGGAGTCATTTATTGCACTCCATTGACTGTTGATGTTGGTGTTCATAGAAGCAAATTGTTGAGCCATGTAGTCCATGAGTTCTTGGTTGCTTGGACTAGAGGGAGCAGTAGGAGGAGGAGGCATAGCTTCACCGCCTTCGACTTCTTGGTCATTATCTTCATTCCAACAACATCTTCACCAATATAGGTGATCGTCTTTGTTTCCAGATTAAAGTGTACGCCCATCCTTGAATCATCATTCTTAATTGAAATTCTGTTTAAGATCGGATCCATATCCACCTTTTCAAAACCGTTAAAATCTATACCAAATTCCTCCATAATTAAGGTGACAAAATAAGCATAAGTAAGGAATTTTGATTTTTCATCCACTCTTAGTATATGCATCATCATCATTCTTGTCCAGTTTACATTAATCCCTTTCTTCCTTGCATAAATAAGCTGCATCTCGAAGTCGGTAACCGTGCAATGGTTTCCAGCCCTTGGGAAAAGTATATAGACCAAGAAATAATGAAATAAATGATCGTCTATATAGAGGTTACCTGCACTCCAAGAATCTCTGGAAGGAATTACTCCTCCAAGACCACGTATCCGTTTGGCGCGAAATTCAGCTTCACTTAACCGCCCAATGCTGTAAAAGAATCCCTTTTTCGTATAGCCATCCCATATCTCGTCTTCAGGATCATATAGGAAGCTTCCGGTGAAAGGAATATGCAAGATCTCAACAACAACCTAAGGAGTTAGAGAGATACGAGTGCCCAGCACATATGTGACAATCTTTTCCTTGTAGGGGGTTAGATTACTGAAAAACGTTCTTACCAGATCCGGGTAGTTCCAGACCATAAGCAGCTAGATCGTTCTGAAATGAAAAAAATTCTTCAGGGAAGGAGTAGAGAATACCATACTTAGGGTTGGAAACAATTTTCCTTTGGAAGTCTTTGACAAATCTGACTTCTTGTTGCTCAGTGAGAGTTGACAACAGTGGATTGGATGATGAGTCAATCTTGTTTTTCCCTTTATCTGAAGCTGATGCCTTTCTCTTGGTTCTTGAAGCCATGAAAATGGTGTTTTAGATTTTGTGTTTTTTAGGGTTTATGTGAAAGAGAGAAGGTTTTGGGAAAGAGAAAGCTTTTGTGATTTTGGTAGGTATGATATGAGTTATTAGAATTGAAGTGTATTTGTCTTGGGAAGATGAGAGATAAATTCTGACCAATATTAATTTTCTGTCATAAAAGCAACTTTCAGTGCATGCAATCGATTGCATTACCTTGTGCAATCGATTTACACACAAACAAAACCAAAAATTAAAGCAAAAATCACATAGTGCAATCGATTGCAGTAAAGGTGCAATCGATTTGCACATGAAACAGAATGGACATAACTGAAAAATTTCTTTGTGCAATCGATTTTCACTCACAAAAATTGTCCAAAACCAAATTTTTCTTGAAAATATAAGTATCACATAGCATAAAAACATATATGGCAAATATAAAAGCATATATAAGAGAAATATCAAGGGTAGAATGCATGTTATACGTCGCATTCGTCAAGAATGCCGAGCTCTCGCCGAATTTTATAGAATGGTTATTTTGCCAAAGGTTTGGTGAAGATATCAGCAAGTTGATTATGAGTATCTACAAAGGTTACCTCGACAACTCCTTGAAGAACATGGTCACGGAGAAAATGATGTCGAATGTCTATATGTTTGGTCCTTGAATGCATGACGGGATTCTTTGTGATGTTGATTGCACTTGTGTTGTCGCATCTTAGAGGAATGCACCCTAGATCGAGTCCGTAGTCACGAAGTTGTTGTTTTAGCCACAAAATTTGAGCGCAACTACTACCCGCTACAATATATTCAGCTTCAGCCGTGCTTAGAGAAACACATGCTTGTTTCTTGTAGGCCCAAGATACTAATGCATTACCAAGAACGTGACAAGTTCCACTTGTGCTCTTTCTATCTGTTTTACATCCTGCATAATTCGCGTAAGAATAACCAATTAAGTTGCAGATACTACCTTTTGGATACCATAATCCGACATTTGTTGTCCCTTTGAGATACTTCATGATCCTCTTTACCTCCGTGAGATGAGATTCCTTTGGGTTATCTTGAAAGCGAGCACAAAGACAAACACTGAACATTATGTCAGGACGGCTTGCCGTCAAATATAATAAGGAGCCAATCATACCTCAATATTTAGTGATGTCGATGGAAACGCCTGATTCATCTTGATCAACATAAGAACCAGAACCCATAGGTGTAGACATTTCTTTGCAACTATCCATGTCAAACCTTTTCAAGAGTTCTTTGCAATATTTGGATTGGTTGATGAAGATGCCATCTTTAAGTTGTTTGATTTGAAGTCCAAGAAAATAGTTCATTTTTCCCATCATGGACATTTCAAATTCTCCTTGCATCATTGATTAGAACTCTTCACATATTTCTTGATTTGAAGAACCGAAGATGATGTCATCAACGTAGACTTGTGCTAGCAAAGTGTCGCCTTTGATTTTCTTGATAAATAGAGTCTTGTCAACTTTGCCTTTTTCGAAACCCTTTTCGCATAAGAAGTTGCTTAAATGATCGTACCATGCCCTTGGTGCTTGTTTCACTCCATAGAGAGATTTTCTTAATTTAAATACATGAGATGGATTCTTGAAGTCTTCGAAACCCGGGGGTTGCTTGACGAATACTTCTTCAGTGATATATCCATTCAAGAATGCGCTTTTGACGTCCATTTGGAAAAGCTGAAAATTTAATGAACAAGCATAGGCAAGTAAGAGACGAATAGCTTCTAACCTTGCAACTGGAGAGAAATTTTCTTCAAAGTATATTCCTTCTTCTTGATTATAGCCTTGTGCTACCAATCTTTCTTTGTTGCGAACAATCATTCCATTCTCGTCAAGTTTGTTTTTGAACACCCATCTTGTTCCTATAATGTGTTTGTTGCTTGGCCTAGGAACGAGTTCCCAAACTTGATTCCTTTCAAATTGATTCAATTCTTCTTGCATATCTATGATCCATTGGTAATCGCCTAAAGCTTCATCAACTTTGGAGGGTTCAATTTGAGAGACAAACGCCATGTTTAGGCAAGCATCCTTGAGATTTAATCTTGTAGACACGCCTTAACTTATATCACCAATTACTTTATCAATAGGATGATCTCTATGAGTTCTCCATTCTTTTGGTAGATCATTGAGATTCAATTCTTGTTGAGGTGATTTTTCTAGTTGAATGGATTGATCCTTGGAAGAATTTTCTTGAGGACCTTCTAAAATTTCATCATCATTATCACAAACAATATTATCCTCCTTGGAGGGGTTAGTTTCATCAAACGAAACATGCATAGATTCTTCAATAGTCAAAGTTCTTTTGTTGTAATTCTATATGCTTTACTAGAAAGTGAGTAACCAAGGAATATACCTTCATCGGATTTCTCATCAAACTTACCCAAATTATCTTTGTCATTGTTAAGGACAAATCATTTACACCCAAAGATATGAAAGAAAGCAATATTTGGTTTTCTCCCTTTGAAAAGTTCACATGGAGTTTTCTTTAAGATTGTTCTAATGTTAACTCTATTGCTAGCAAAACATGTCGTGCTCACCGCATCCGCCCAAAAGTATTTTGGAAGATTTGAGTCGCTAAGC
This sequence comes from Vicia faba, assembly GCA_948472305.1. Lineage (NCBI taxonomy): Eukaryota > Viridiplantae > Streptophyta > Magnoliopsida > Fabales > Fabaceae > Vicia > Vicia faba. The sequence continues at coordinate 1,647,058,738 of OX451737.1, read as the reverse complement.
ATGGTTCTAGCAAGTTCCACAAGAGACCTATTCTTTCTTTCAACCACTCCATTTTGTTGTGGGGTCCTTGGTGCCGAGAAGTTGTGAGATATTCCATGTTCTCCATAGAATTCTTCAAATAGATCATTTTGGAATTCTCCGCCATGGTCACTTCTTATTGAGGCAATTGTTAAAGACTTCTCATTCTGAATTTGTTTAGCATACTTCTTGAATGTCTTGTATGCATCACTTTTCTGCACTAAAAAGAATGTCCAAGTATATCTAGAGAAATCGTCAACAATAACCAAAGCATATACATTACCTCTGAAACTTCTTGTTCTCGATGGACCAAATAGATCCATATGTAACAATTGTAGTGGCTTTGTAGTGCACACCACATTCTTAGATTTGAAAGTTGATCTAGTTTGTTTCCCCTTTTGACAAGCATCGCATAGTCTATCTTTGACGAAATTTCTCTTAGGCAATCCAATGACAAGATCATGCTTGATTAATTTATTCTAGTGTTCCATATGAATATGAGCAATTCTTTTGTGCCAAAGCCATGAATCATTGTTGTTCACCATGAGACATTTAACCTTCAAAGATGGATCATCAAGGGAAATCATAAATATATTATTGATTCTTTTACCTTTAAGTATAACCTCATGAGTCACTTCATCTTCTATCAAACATTCATCCTTGGTGAACTTGATTTTGAAGCCTTTGTCACAAAGTTGGCTAATACTTAGAAGATTGTGCTTTAGTCCTTCAACATAAAGAACATATTCATTGGATGTGAAAGGTGGAGCACCAACTTTGCCTTTGCCTAGGATTCTTCCCTTATTTTGTCTCCATAAGTGACAAAACCCTTCGCCTTTAGCGCTAGATGTGAAAATTGGTTTATGTCTCCTGTCATATGCTTTGAACAACCACTATCAAGATACCAAAGATTGCATGTGGTCTTCAAGCATACCTGCAAAACAAATTAGGTTTTGTTAGGTACCCAAGTTGCTTTGGGTCCTTCATAATTAGTGCCTTTCTTTACCCATACATAATGCCCACTTGCCACACTGAAGTTTCTAACATAGAAAGCATTAGGTGTATGGCCTTTAATACCACAATAAAAACAAGTAGGTTCAAATTTACTTCTATATCTAGAAGGATAAGATTTCTTCGTAGGAAATGTTTTCTTTTTCGGATAGTGACGAACTATTTTAGGTTTGTTCACTTTCTCTTTGGAAGATTGATCACTTGCCTTAACAAAGATAGTTTTGTTAGAACTTGGTTTTTAGAACTTTGAATATCCAAGTCCACTTTTATTATTGGAGTATCTTTGTTGGCTAAGAACACCTTCCAATCCAATTTGCCCTTTTTCATATCTTTCAATGACTCTTTTTAATTGGACAATTTGGAAAGAGAGTGAATCACAATTTTTGCATACAAAATTCTGTTTTTGTTCATCACTTGATTTTTGTTTTTCTTCTTTGAAATATTTTTCCATTAAAACATATTTTTCTTCTAGAGATGAAATTTGTTTCTTTTGTGATGAAATGGTTTTATACAGAATTTTGCATTCATTCAATAGTTCATCTATAGCACCTTGTGCATCACTATCAAAAAGAGAAAATTCATTACTAACCTTATTGTCTTCATCATCGGAATGGTGTGAGGCCATCAATGCTAGATTTGCACTTTCATCACTATCGAAATCGGATGAGGAACTTATTTCATTGTCCTCCCATGCTACATAAGCCTTTTTGTTCTTAAATCCCTTCTTGCTTTTGAAGCCACCTTTCTTGGAGAGTTTTGGACAATCTGGCTTGATATGACCTTGCTTACCACATTCATAACATGTGATTTCTTGTGTTGATGTGGAGCCTTCCTTTTTCTGAAAATGTTTCTTTCCTTTTGAATGAGAAAAAGGTTTGTCATTTCTACCGAAGAACTTACCAAGCCTTTTAACAAGAAGCATGAAGTTTTCATCTTCTTCTGGATTGTTTTCCTTTTCAACTTCCTTGGAGTCTATCTTCAAAGCAATATTCTTGGATTTCTTCTCTTGATTTTCATGCTTTTCAAGTATTCCGAGTTCTGTTTCGTATTCTTGAAGTTTTCCAAATAGATTTGCGGATGCCATGTTGGAGAGACTTTTCTTTTCTGGAATTGCCGTTACCTTTGGTTGCCATTCCCTTGTTAAGGACCGAAGTACTTCCAGATTCAATTAATCATTTGTCAAAGTTTTACCAAGAGCACTTAGATGATTTGTCAAGTGCAGAAATCTCTTTTGTAAGTCAAGAATGGATTCTCTGGGCTGCATTCGAAATAGTTCGTATTCTTGACTTAGGGTATTTAGCCTTGATCTTTTTACTTCAGTCGTTCCTTCATGAGTTTGTACCAAGGTATCCCATATTTCCTTTGCTGTTTTGCATGTAGAGACACGGAAGAATTCGTCCATACTAAGTGCACCTTGAAGAAGGTTTATTGCCTTTTTGTCATAGAGAACTTTCTTTTTATCATCATCGTCCCATGCAGTTTTAGGCTTTGAAGAGCCAACACCATTCATTACCGTGCATTCTTAGAATGGTTCAGAGATAGAGTTGACGCAAGCAGTTTTGAAGGGAACTATTACCCAGTCGAAGCTAGCACAAAGGAAGCCAATGCCTTGTGGATGTTAGCATGAGGAGGTCATTTCTCTGTGAATCAAAGGACAGTTGAAAGGGTATTGGCCTTGTGCATTGAAAGCAAGCATAGGGGAAGCCTTTGCCCTTGTGAATCGAAACAAACTTGTAGGGGCTTCTTGCCTTGCGTAGTCAAAGCCTTATGAACTTAACTTGATTGAAGGAAGCCCATCACCCAATCGAAGACCTTGTGTATTTATCTTGATCGAAGGAGGCCCAGTGCCCAATCGTCGACTTGCAGACCAAAGCCTGATCGAAGGGTTTTAGATGCCCAATTGAATCTCCTTGTCAAGATGCCAATCGAAAAGACAAACTGCTCAGGGGCTAATCGAAAACACCCTGTCTCAAAGCCAATCGAAGACACCTTGTTTATCTTCAAAAATTTTTTTTTCTTTAACCAATTGTTTGTGACCACCCATATAGGAGATAACCTTGGAAAACATGAGAGGGCAAATTTTGGGTTACAACAGATTGCTTTCGAAATTTTATTTGTTGGAAACACAAATAATATAATATCACTTTATTGATATTCCCACACGCCCTTAATTGCTACAAACCCTCATATAGGCAAATCCCTAATTTTCCTATTAAGTTCTCCAACTGATTAGCACCCAAAGCCTTAGTGAAAAAGTCATCCAGTTGCATTTTAGTGGCTACTTGTTTTAAGGAAACAATCTTTTCTTCAACAAGCTCTCTTATGAAGTGATAAAGGATATCAATATGTTTGGTCCTGCTGGGTTGAATGGGATTATTTGATATGTTAATGGCACTTAAATTGTCACAGAATAATGTCATGACATCTTGTTTGACATTGTATTCTGTTAACATTTGTTTCATCCAAACCAATTGAGAACAACTGCTTCGTGTAACAATATACTCAGCCTCTGCAGTGGACAAAGACACACAAATTTGCTTCTTTCTAAACCAAGATATGATATTGTTTCCCAGAAATAAGCATCCTCCTGATGTAATTTTTCTATCATCAACATATCCTGCCCAATCAGCATCACAATAACCAATTAAGGAAGAACTAGATCCATGAGAGTATAGCATACCATAGTGACTTGTCCCATTCACATATTTAAGAATTCTCTTCACATGGTTGACATGACTAACTTTAGGATCAACTTGATATATTGAACACACCCCTACAACAAAGGCAATTTCAGGCCTGCTAGCTATGAGATATAGAAGGCTGCCTATCATACTTCTGTAAAGACTTTGATCTACATGTAAGTACGAAGTGCGCCTAAGAGGGGGGTGAATTAGGTACTTTTAAAAATTCTAGTTTTTAGTGATGATGGTTCTTATTTTTCTGGTTATAAGAGATTTTAGGAAAGCTTAAAAAATGCAGAAAAATAAAGAGACACGGGCAATATATCCTGGTTCCCCTCACAGTCCGAGAGTACTCCAGTCCCCTTTCAACATGAAAGAGATTTCCTTATTGTGGCAAACTTACATAAGAACTACCAACCAAACCAAGAACAATCCTCTTGGACCAAGAACAATCCTCTTGGATTTTCACTAAGTTACTTATGAGAACAATCCTCTCAATGTAACTACACTTGTATCCAACAACTTGGAAAGACAATATTTCAACAAAAACACTTAAACTTAATTCCAACAATCCTGGAAATTAAGTAAGTAAATATCAATTTGTGAGTTTGAGTGAGTAGAGTATATTGATCACTTAAGAGTGATTTTGACAATGTATAATCTTCTTCTTTCAATAATAATATTGTACAAAGACTCAAGATATATTTGCTCAAAGTTTTCTGTTTTAAAGTATGAAAATAAATGCAGAAAACTTATGCATGAAAATGAAGAATGCTTGAGTTTGTATTTTTAAAGTTCAGAAAAATATTATGAAAGAAGGTGTTAGATATGAATTTGAAATTGAATATTTATATGTTCATAACACCCTTTTGAAACATCATGAAGATCTGGAAATGTATCATGAACAAATGCCAAGTTTGAGTGAAAAGATGTAATGAAAAGGCATGATCAAAAGGCATGAACAAAGCTGTAATTTTTCAAATTCGTGCAATGTGTAATCGATTGCACAAGGTTTTCAACAGCTATATTTTCAAAATTTTAAGGGTGCAATCGATTGCATCAACAATGTAGTCGATTGCAGGCTAAGTCAGTAGTAAAATTTACCTGAGTGCAATCGATTGCACCAACTATGTTATCGATTGCATGCTAAGACAAAATCAATTGTTTTGAAAATTTAAAGTGTGCAATCGATTGCACAAACTATGTAATCGATTGCATCAAGAAACAGAAGCAAAAGATTTGGAATTTTTGAAGAGTGCAATCGATTGCACTTAGATGTAAATCGATTGCATGCATATGAAAAATGAAAATTAATCTTTGCAAAGCTTGAGAATGATTCTTAAACTATTTCTTTTTCATTTTTGAGCATCTATATCTTAAGATCAAAGTAGATAATATTATTGTACCTTCAAAAGATGTTGAGAGCTTTGATTGAAGATATCATCCTTAGATGATTAGATGCTTGACCAAAGTCTTTGCCTTCTTTGTTTAGCCATGGTTTGTCTTCATCAAAATAAAAGCTTATTTGAGAAGCTTGATTTCACACTACACTTACTCCTTTTTCATCTTTAGTCAACTTCAGATGTGTGGGAGCAGGGGGATCTTTTGTGACTGGCATTTTCCATCCTAAATTTCTTCACTATATTCTTGGCATACTTGCTCTGAGATAAAAATATGGAATCTTCCATTTGTTTAACTTGCAGACCAAGAAAATATGTTAATTCACCAACAAGACTCATCTCAAATTCTGACTGCATTTGCTTGAAAAAATGTTGAACCATCTTATTTGACATCCCACCAAAGACAATATCATCAATATAAATCTGTGCAATCATGATCTTCACTTCTTCTTTGACAAAGAGAGTTTTGTCTATGCCACCTTTCCTATATCCATTCTCCCCAAGGAATTCTGTCAGTCTATCATATCAAGCTCTTGGAGCTTGATTCAATCCATACAGAGTTTTCTTCAGTTTATTGACATGTTTAGGAAAACTTGGATAAATAAATCCCTTTGGTTGTTCCATAAAAAATTCTTCATTCAGATAGCCATTTAAGAAGGAACTCTTTACATCCATTTGAAACAATTTAAATTTTAGAATGCATGCAACTCTCAACAATAGTCTGATTGATTCAAGTATGGCCATAGGAGAAAATGTTTCATCAAAGTCAACTCCTTCAATTTGAGTGTATCCTTATGCAACTAACCTTGCCTTATTTCTAATGACCACCCGTTTTTCATCAGATTTATTCTTGTATACCCATTTAGTGCCAATCACATTTTTCCCTTCAGGTCTTGGAACCAGATCCCGAACTTCATTCCTACTGAATTGCTCTAGCTCCTCTTGCATAGCATTAATATAGAACTCATAAATTATGGCCTCTTTGACATTGTTAGGCTCAATTTTTGATACAAATCAAGAGTTTGAAATCCCTTCTCTTGATCTGGTAGTAACTCCTTTGTTTGGATCTCCTATGATAAGCTCCTTAGGATGATCTTTCTGAGTTATAATTGAAGGTCCTTTATTGAGATGCCTAAGCTGGGGATCTTCTTGAGGAGGATTAGAATCAATACTTTTTCATTTGATTATGTTGGAATATCAGGCAAAGATGTTCCAGCATCTTCTGCGACATATTCTTCAACATTCCATCCTCTATCATCAATAATAAAATTTTTGACTCCATCATAACTTTAGTTATGGAGTTAAACACTCTGTAAGCTATGCTATTTGTAGAGTAACCCAGGAATATTCCTTCATCACTCTTTGGATCCATCTTCCTCATTTGACCAAGATCAACTAAGATGTAGCATTTACTTCCAAATACATGAAAGTATTTGATAGTAGGTTTTCTTCCCCTCCATATTTCATACAAGGTAGCTGAAGTGCCATTACTTAGAGTGACTCTTTTATGGATATAACACGTAGTATTCATAGCTTCAGCCCAAAAATGGTGGGGTAACTTCTTAGCATGAATCATGGCTCGGGAAGATTCTTGGAGAGTTCTATTCTTGCATTCCACAATCCCGTTCCGTTGAGGAGTAATGGGAGAAGAGAATTCATGGATGATTCCTTTAGAGGAGAAAAAATCAGAAAATTTATTGTTCTCAAATTCCTTTCCATGATCACTTCTGATTCTTATTACATAACTTTCCTTTTGCCTTTGAAGTTTTTGACAAAGATCTTTAAATACTTCAAAAGTTTCAGATTTTTCTCTAATAAAGCTTATCCATGTGTATCTAGAAAAATCGTCTACAACAACATATGCATACTTCTTACCACCAAGACTTTCAACCTGCATAGGTCCCATCAAGTCCATGTGAAGAAGTTCCAAAACTTTTGATGTAGTGAGATGTTGGATCTTCTTATGTGACATCTTATTTTTCTTTCCAATCTAGCAATAACGACATATTCTACCTTCTTTCTTGAGCTTAGGAATACCTCTCACTACTTCTTCAGATATAATTCTTTTCATACCTTTCAGATGCAAGTGTCCCAATTTTTGATGCCATAATTTAACTTCATTTTCTTTGGCTAAAACACATGTTGAGGATAAGTTCAACTCTTGAGGAACCCATAAATAGTAGTTGTCTTTAGATCTGATTCTTTTCATAATAACTTCATTATTTTCATTGCAAACAAGACATTCTTCCTTGGTGAAGTTAACTTTGAATCCTTGATCACACAATTGGCTTATACTTATCAGGTTAGCTGTTAATCATTTAACAAGTAACACATCATCAAGCTTAGGGACCCTTGGACATTCCAGCTTGCGAACACCTTTGATTTCCCCTTTTGCTCCATCACCAAAGGTCATATAACTGGTGGAATGAGACCTGATATCTACCAACAAATTCTTGACACCATTCATGTGTCTAGAACAACCACTGTCAAAGTACCAATCATCTTTGGTTGATACTCCGAGGGAGGTGTGAGCTATTAAACTAGCAACATTAGAGTTGGGAATCCACTGTTTCTTATTTTTGCTATTTTGTGGAATCTTATCAGTCTTGGGAGGATGAGTAGTCTTAGGATACCCATAAAACTTGAAACAGAAGGGCCTTATATGACCAAGCCTTCCACAGTGATGACATCTCCAGGGCTGGGGACTCTCCTTGGTGTGATTACACTTTTTCTTACCATGATGTCCTTTCTTTCCATGATGTTTAGACATTTTATTAGACATCCTTGGTTTAGGCTTGGCATGAGTGGAATCTACTGAAGGTTCTTTAGAATTTGGTTCCTTTTTCTCATTAAACCATAGACCACTCTTATCTCCTGTCACTCTTCCTGCTTGAAGAATTTCATCTAAAGTGTCAGACCCATTATTCAACATTTTGAGAGATTTGACCATTCTATCACGGTTTGAATTCAAGGAGGTCACTTAACTTTCCAGTTTAGAATTAGTTTTTAATTGCTCTTCCCTTTCTGCCTTTACCTGAATTATGAGGACTTTCTGTTTCTCCCCTTCAAGGCTCACTTCTGAACTTCTGAGACATAATTCTTTATACGAAGCAGCTAAATCATCAAAGGTTAGTTCCCCATCACTAGACTCTTCATCAGATACATATTTCCCTGTCAATGCTTTAATATACTTGGCAAATTCTTTAAGATCACTCTAAGTCATCTTCAGACCAAGTAACAAACAAATTCTTCTTTTGTTTCTTAAGATATGTAGGACATTCAACTCTAATGAGACGAAATCCTTCATATTCATGACGTTGTACTCCCTTCCCTTGAGTGGATTTTTCTTCAGCCCTTTTTCTTCCAAACGCATTTGACTTATGGATGTCAGATGAGATGTTCTTGACATTTTATCTTTGGTTCCTATCCATTCTTTTTATCACTTTGTTAAACGGTATTCCAAGCATAGCTAAGGCATTTTATATTCTTCTATCTGTATCTAGATCACAATCTTCCTCTTCCTCTTCAGTATTTGATACAAAGTTTGATATGGTGGAAGAACCGACTTTTATACTGGCTTTGCGTTTGTATTCGCAAATGTTGCGGTAAGTAAGAGTCGCCGCAGACTTTTTCTTTTATCCAACAAAGGAAAGGGTGAAAAGAATAGAAAAATACTTTTTCGAGAATTTTCTGAGTAAGGGTGTAGATTATGGAAAGGGAATGTGTTAGAACCCTTTCCATTTGTAGTTTTCAACAAGCTCTTAGATGCTTAGCTCATTTTGAAATACCTTGTGCTTTGTGTGTTTTGAAAACTATTTTGAAAATGTCAATAGTAAGGCGATTTTCTTTATGATAACTCTTGTATCAGTCCTCAAGAATGTTGATAAAGCGTTTTTGAAAGTTGTTTTATGTAAGTGCAAAAATTTGTTTGAGCAAGCATCTAACAGCTATCTACTTTACTCGAAAGGATTATTCTTTTCCTCTTTTCCTTTAGACAATGCTATCCTACTATTAGTGAGTAGGTATCACTAGTCATCAGATGTTTGAGGGACATTCGAAGGGACGTTTATAGTCACAAAGGCAACTGGGCAAGAAACCTTAGTAACTACCCTAGGGTTTTAAGATCATTTTTACTGAGGCAACGTCGAGAAGGTCATTGAGGGACTTATGATCTTTAAACAAGAGGGTAGCCACTAAAATCTCTCACGTTTTGAGAGTTGTGATTGTTTTCTGAAGGCAACCGAAGTGGGGTACCCTAGAGGTGTACATGTGCAATTGTGTTGTATTCAGTTATTTTTGTCTTTTCCTTAGGTTTGCTAGCGTTTTGTTTGTTATTCTTACCATATAATCCAAATTAATATACATCTAAACAGTTAATAATTTGCGGTAATTAAAAGTGCGGAAATGTAAATCTAACTATTGCAAGGCTTCCGGGAGGGGAATTATTATATGTTCAAACTGGGGAATAAAGCAGAAAAAAGTAAAGTCCTAATTATGCTATTTCATCCAGTAGGCAGTTACAATAGTATGGAAAATAGAATGCGAAAGATAATGACACGCACGAATTGAAAGGTCGTCTAAAAAATCCGAAGAGAAAATATGTTGTTCGTTTTTTGTTTTAATTTATGAAAATGGTTTAAATTAAAAAAATAATTAATCTAGATCTATATTTAAAGAAAAAAAGGTAAATCATTAAAGAAACATGAAATTTAAAGAAAAATAATTAATTCTATGTTTTTTTTGGTATTTTTGTTATGAAAAGGAAAATAAATTAAAATGAAATTAAACCTAAGTTCTATTAATTTTAATTTAAAAAATGTTAAAGTGATTAGTTAATTCATTTACCAAAATTAAAATTTAATTAAGAAAAATCCTAAATATATTTTTATGTGATTTTTATATTTGTTTATTGATTAAAATAAAAAAAAAGAATTAAAAGAATTAAATAAAATGAACAAAACAAGAAAATAAAGATGGGCCTAGTAGCAAAAGTAAATTGGGGGTGCAATCATCAGAAATCCCTATGCCCGAATCTTTGAAAGCTTCATGCCCTAACCATGGTGTTTTCAGATTCTTGTGTGGAACCTCTGATTCAACCATCCATAATTTTTCTATCTAAACTTAAACAAACGTTAGTATGCTATGAAATGTGATTAAAATTAGAGATTCGAAGCTTAAAATTTTACCAAACTGGTGTTGTCAAATGGGGGCGTGCTAGGCATGTGATGGACTGCTCTTGGGCCTTGTAAGACTCCTATGGACTTCAGGAGGATGGTTTGAGGCTTAGCGTCAATCAAGAGAGAGACCGGAACCTTGATATATGACTTGCACCAATTCTTTGATTTTTGGAGAGCTTTTTGAACAGCTTTTGGAGAGCTTTTTGGGGAGGAATTTCTTGCTCCCTTTGGCTTGTAATGTTATTGTTGTACCCCAAAATTTGCCCTCCCATATTCTTCAAAATTTGCCAAGTCAAAGCTTCAAAATCACCCCAAAGGTTGCACAGTTCAAGGGCCTCCTAACAGTCAAAAACTAGGGTTTTGGTTCTGACAAAGAAACTGAAGTTTCCAAGGGTCCAATCAAGTCCCACATGCCTATAAACATGGTCAAGCATCCTCATACCAAGTTTCAAGACTTACAGTACAAAATTGCACAGTCAAAAACCCTAATTGCACTACAGTCAACTGCAGGGGCAAAATGGTCATTTGACAGTCAAAAGTCCAAATTTTTGGTCAACATCTTATTTTGAAGCCACAAACATCATTTGATCAATTCTTGATCATGATTCTCAAATCTTGGCTCAAAAAGTCTCAAAATGCAAAAGTTTCCATATTTGGACAATTGAAAAAGTCAACTGTAACTTGACCAAGGCATAACTTCCACATGGATTATCAGAAAAATTCCATCCAAAGCTCATTTTGAATAGAATCACATTTCCTACAACTCCTCTTCACACTTCAAGTCCAACAAATGCTCTCACAAAAAGTTATCAATTTCAACATTATAGGTCATTTTCAAAAGTCAACAAAAAGGGACTTTAAGTCAAAGGCCATAACTTGAGATTGGTAAATCAAAATGACATGGGACCAAAGGCATTGGTTAGAGGACTTCAAGACCTTTCCAAAATGTCCAATAACATGATCAAAGCTTAGAAATTGAGCAAGATATGCCTTGTGGAAGTTGGGAAATGTTTGGGTATTTTGAAAAGTCAACTTTGCTTCAAATGCCTTAAAATTGCTAATGGGCCACATTTTCTTCCAAGATTGATCATCCAAAGCATATGCACGACCATTTGGCCCAAAAGGGATTTTTTGCATCATTTTTATTATTTATTTGAATTTTTAATTACAATGAATTCATTTAATTAATTAAAATATGGAAAAAAATACTAAACCAATGTAATCAAATCTTTTTGTGCAGAATAAACTCTCATTGGACACTCAAGATTCGTGCATGACCTAAATTGGGAAGATTGGACATGATTGGTATCAAATATGCATGGAAAAGATTGAAAAATATATGCATAAAAATCAAATATCTTGTACATCAATGCAAAGGGTTTTGGATCCAATTTTCAACCCTAATACATTCCATACATAAGCAAGATGTAAACCTAATGCCAAAGAACCTGAATGTTGCGCCACACATCAAGAACAAAGTTTGAGTTTTTGTCAAAAAATTGAAAACTGAAAACCATATTCTAGCACGATTCAGAGAAAAATAATAATCCCAATAGCTTGCCAAGGCTTCAAGGAAGCTTCCTGAATCGTTTTCCAGTCCCCACGACTCCAGAACTGGTATATGGGTGTCAAACTTTCTCAAAACTTTTCCATAATCGTATTCTAATATGCATGCATTTTTGATACATTTTGACTGCTGATTTAGACTAATATGAAGGTTCTGAGACTAATGGTGACCTTTAATTTGACTAACAATGCTTGTAACGAAAATTGCCATGGGAATGTTTTAGGGTTCCTCAAGTTTTAAATTGGGCGTTTACGTATACTGCAAAATTAAGATATCCCAGTGCCATGGCCAGAATCACGATGTTCACACGAACCTAACCATCCTATCGCGCCCAATTTCTGATCCAAGACGGCCTAATCGCTATTTTTGAAAAGCTTGCACTTTGGGGGGGTTCAAAACCCCCGCTAACTCTTTTTTATTTCTGGAACAACGAAGAAGAAGATTAGGTGGCAAGCCATGAGTGGGCAGTTCAAACTTCAGCGCGCGTTTTTGTGTTTCTAACCACTTACCATTTGTTTTGCATTATATGATTTATTATTTGTTTTACATACAACGCGTTTGAGTAGCACAGATGGTGGAAAGCAACGCTGGTAAGCCTTGGGACCTGGGTTCGATTCCCAGGTCCCCTCCCTTTCCCATATTATTTTCTTTTCTGTATTCCCATGCAGCGTATGTTCCGGGGGCTTATCCTGTGACCACCATCCCTGCTTGCCACGCGCTCAATAATCTCAGTCCAAGGGTCCAGATCTAAAGCCTACGGAATGGATCAGTCAATGCCTACACATGTGATTATCAGAAGTCAACGAAGACCTTAAACATTGGGCCAGAATTGCTGGATCACACCTCTAGTTTGGGGACAGAACCCCCATGGGTTTGCTCTTTTCATTCTTCTTTTCATATTTTTCTATTTTATTTGTTTTGTTTAATTTTTATTTAAATATTTAAATTAATTTATTTTCATAAAATATAAAAATAATAATAAAAACCAGAAAAGACAAAAACAAAAATATATTTTATTTTAATATCTTTGTAAATAAATTGTATCAATTAACTTAGTTTTAAATTCTAGGATTAATTTCAATATTTTTCAATAAACTTAAAAATTGGTAGAATTAGGGTTTTAAACATTTTTATCTTTTTTTCCTTTTTTCACCATGTTAATTATTAATTATTAATTATTTATTTTTGTAAATAAAATTGTATTAATTGATTAGGTTAATTTTAGATTAAATATTAATGCTTTTTCTTAATAAATTAAAAATAGCTAGAACTAGGTTTCAATATCCATTTAATTCTCATAAAAATCCATAAATACAAAATTCTCAAAAATAATTTCTTTTCATTTTAATTTAATTAGTTTCTTAATTATAATTTAATTTCCTTAAAAGGGTCCAACGCCCTCGCATTCCCGATTTTATTCTCTTCGCGCATTTTATTCTTATTTCCTTTTAAATATTAATGTAATTCTCCCAAAGCCGTGTAAATTGGACATTTATATTTCTCGCATTTTACTTTATTTTATGTCAAATCGGGTCCTGGATTTAATTTGGCGATGTGGACCCGCGCCTTTGTAATAGTTTAGGAACTTTATATTTCTCGCGACTTTTTAACTGCTAACTATTGCATGAAAGAATGAATGACAAATAATAAAATCAACGCGTAGAACACTCAATGCATGAACAAGATAAACATAAATGAAAATGACACACAATTCACACACCACCCCTAGGGTACGCCTCACTGTTGCCTTGCCTCTCGAAAGGTGATCGTCGAGTAGAGGGTGTTTTAGTAAGTCCTCATGATCCGGGAACCTGGCATGAGGGTAGCTTCTAAGGTGTCTTCCTATTGCTCTGGTGATCACCATGTCCCGAACCCTCGAATTGACCCGAATAACTCCAATAGTGGTGCTACCTACCTCTCAATGGTGGGATGGCACTACTTTTAAGGACATTTACACAGACGAATTCCTTAGGGTAGGTAGACGACTCTAGATACTTGCTCTAATTTCAAAACAAAATTCAAAGAATACTTTTCACACCGACACCTTTTCAAAAGCTTTCGAAAGCAATTTTTCAAACACTCTTGAGGACTGATACAAGAGTCGAACTGGAATTTTCAAAGAAACTTTTTAAAACCCACAGTTGAAAAGCAAACAAACCATTTTTGAAAACACAAATGAGCAAGTATCTAAGAGCCCATGGATAACCATGGATAGAAAGGGTGCTAACACCTTCCCTTTCTATAATCTACCTCCCGAACCGAGAGCAATCTCTATAAGGAATTTTTCTGTGCTTTTGTCCTTTCCATTTGGAGAAAATAAAAGACGGTGGCGACTCTTGCTTCCACGAAATTTCGCGAACCAGCGTTAAACAGTCAGTTCCAGATCCACCGATCACAGAACTGGCGACTCTGCTGGGGACTATCTTTATAAAGTGAGGTGTACCTTAGGGTTAGTTCATAACTGTGTTTTCTATTGTATTGATTTGCTTGCTTTAAATTGTGGGACTGTCTTGGGAGTTCTATAGATCCTAACCCGGATCTGGGGATACCTTCTTAGAAAGTAGCAACAAGGCTGTGAGGGAACTGTGCGGGGTATACCGACATGGTTGAAACAGTCTGCTACGTTGATGTGGCACTTTGGTGTGTACCGGTAACCCTTGAGTTCAGTCAAGGAGAGTACGGGGCCTCCGCGTGGTGTCGTGAAGCATCAACAGACCTTAGGAACCTTAATTGAACTATCTTGGCCTCTTTAGGGTAGTGAGATAACTGACTTTGGTGTAGTCCGAGGTTGGTTGATACTCGATACTACACTCAATTGAGGGTTGCTTTCCTGGAATATTTCGGTCGCCACTTCAGTGGCTAAATCGAAACGATGAACAATGAAAGCAATCCCGTGATATTGGGACCCTTAGAACCCGGTTACTTCTAATAGGACAGGTTGAGCCCACCAACTTCAAGAGGGTAATACCCAGACCCCATGCTGGCCTAAACCCTAAGGGCTTGTCTTGTGTGACTTGTGTGCCTTACATGTTTGTCTTTGTAAATATATGTGGTGTGTTTAATCATAACATCATGACATCATCCAGCATCATCTGCATTGACTAACCATTTCAGGGGTTCGAATCTTCATCTTTGTTCTTGTTTTGTAGGACATAGAAACCGTTCGCAGAAAGACAATTCAAATCAGCCTGGTAAGGGTCCCTCCTCAGCTTAAGGAACTTATATCCAGGATTCCCGAGAGCTCTTCATTCAGTGAAAGACATGGAAGACTCATCAGCTTGGTCAACACCAACATTGAGGAAGACATGATAAAGGTCCTGTTCCAGTTCTTTGACCCTCTGCATCATTGTTTCACCTTCTTGGATTATCAGCTGGTACCCACATTGGAGGAGTTCTCCCGGCTCCTGAAGATCCCTATCCTTGATCAACTACCCTACAACGGTACGGAAAAGGAACCCAACCTTGAAGAGATTGCTAAAGCCTTGCACCTACACTCATCTGACCTCAAGGGACATTGGGAAGTTAGAAGTGGTATCAAAGGGTTCTTAGCCAGGTTTCTGTTTGAAAAGGCCCATGAATGTTGGAACTCCCTTGACTTACAAGCTTTTGAAGAGGTTGTGGCCCTCCTTGTCTATGGTTTGGTGTTGTTCCCTAACCCAGATCAGCTTATAGATATCAGTGTTGTCCAGATCTTCATGTCCAGGAATCCTATACCTACGTTGCTGGGGGACATCCTTCACTCATGTTACACTCGAACCATGAGAAAAAGAGGTGTCCTTATGTGTTGCACTCCTCTCCTGGGAAGGTGGTTTATTTCGCACCTTCCACAATCAGTTTTGAACAACGAGCGGGGTTTGAGGTGGTCACAACGGTTGATGACTCTTACACATGCAGATATACATTGGTGCCCTCGGTCTAGAGAGGATGTCACTATCATTGATCGTTGCGGGGAGTACCCTAATGTTCCCTTACTTGGAATCAGAGGGGGTATTACTTACAACCCATGCCTGGCTTGGAGACAGTTTGGTTATGCTCGGAGGGATGGCCCTCATGACATGTTAATTCCTGACATAGTTTTTGACTTCGACAACGATGCACAAGGACTTCGCCAGAGATTTATCAGAGCCTGGAGGATGCCCAGTAGGATAGACAGTAAGACACTGGGGCACAGGAATTCCATCCCATTGGAACCTTATCTCAAGTGGGTACGAGCCCGCTCCCAGAAATTAGTAATGCCTTATCCTCATATGCTCCTTGTGATCAAAGAGCCAGTCTTGGAAGGAGAAGTGTCCTACATCATTCAGCATCCTGACATGCCCACGTCCTGGGAAGAGATACAGAAGAGCTGGATCTAGCTTAAGGAAGAACGAAATTCTCTTAAGACCAGTCTACATGCTAGTGAAAAGAAGGTCCTAGAGCTCACCCGCCTATTGCATGAGGAGAGAAATCTCAACACCTACATAGCTCCAAAGAGGATGCGTAGTGTCTTTTGGGACTGATTTGCTCTTGTATTATTTTGCCCATGAGGCTTTGATATACCAAACAATTGTTTCCTTAATAATAACGTGTGTTCCTTTTTGGCTACAACAAATTTGAACTTTCGAACCCTTGAATGCATTGCATAAACACATATCATTCATCATGTGCATAGCAGGTCTTCTTCTTTTCAGGTTGCTTACTGTTCTTCGCTGTTTATTTCAGCATCATGAATCCTGACTCATCATCAACTGAGATGTCCATCAAGGCTCTTCAGGCGCAGAATGCGCAATTTCAGGAACTAATCATGGGTTTGGCTCAGGGCCAAGAAGAGCTGAAGGCTCTGCTCCTGAAGAATGAGAAGAAGAAGAAGAGAACTGTTCTTTTCAATTCGGGCCGAAGGTTTGGCAACACTCTGCAGAATGAAGAGGCTGGTTCTTCTATAGGCAAGAGTAGTCCCCAAGAGGGAAAAGGTCCTAGTCCGGTAGTCTCTGACAACGAGACTGATTTTGATGAGGAATAGTATCCTCCTGCAGAAGACCGGTACAAGCAGTTGGAGGACAGACTGAATGCTATGGAGATACAACAAGGGCCTGGGCTGGATTTTGGAGATTTGGGTTTGTCCACTGGTGTGATTATTCCTCATAAGTTCAAAGCACCATCTTTTACCAAGTATGACGGGGCATCTTGTCCCAAGCTGCACCTCAGGTCTTATGTGCGGAAGATTCAACCGTACTCAGTGGACAAGAATTTGTGGATCCACTTCTTCCAGGAGAGTCTTTCAGGGACTCATCTCGAATGGTTCTATCAGCTAGATGGGACCAAAGTTCGTAACTGGGAGGAGTTGGCTACTGCTTTCTATAAGCAGTATCAATATAATGCCGACCTTGCCCCTACACGTACTCAACTCCAGGGTATGTCGCTAGGTTCAAGCGAAGGTTTTAAAGAGTATGCGCAGAAGTGGAGGGATCTGGCTGGCATGGTGCAGCCTCCGTTGACTGACCGGGAGTTAGTAGACATGTTCTTGGGGACCCTATCTGGGCCGTTTTTCAATCATCTTATCGGTAACTCATCTGCAGGGTTCACTGATCTTATTCTGACTGGAGAGAGAATAGAGGCTGGGATGAAGTCTGGTAAAATTCAGAAGGGTGCATCGTCAAGTTCTGAGAAGAAACCCTTCAAAAAGGAGGCCAGTGCTGTATATGGGTCCAGAAGACAAGAGAAACCTGAGCGCCGCCAATCTGTCAACGCGGTGATGATTGCCAAGCCTGCTGCCGCTCCTCGGCAAACCAATCCTCAAAGGGCTGAAAGACCCAGGAGAGAGTTTACCCGTTTGAGCATGACTTTATCTCAAATCTTGCCGCAGTTGCTATCCACCAACCTAGTGACTGTTAGAGAGGCCCCAAAGGTTGTAAACACTGCTTCTCCCAAATACAATCCAAATGCCCGTTGCGCTTATCACTCCGATAGCCCAGGGCATTCCACTGATGACTGTTGGGCCTTAAGGAACAAGCTGCAGGACCTTATCAACGCCAAGGAGGCACAATTCGAGGCGTCTGAGAAGCCTAACGTAGTGACAGCCCCCCTGCCTGCTCATGGAGTGAATGCTATTGGGGACGAAGATGAGGTGGATGAAGCTGAGTTTGATAGTTGGATTTACCCGGCAACCGACAGTGGACCTAGCAGTTGGAGTGCGAAGGACAATCTACCTGTTTCTCTTGTTACTGAGTAATAAATTCCTATGTTTTGTTATTTGTAATAAACAACCAAAACTCTATGGCCCGGTGTCTTACCCGGGGCACCGTGGCTTCATTTGTGAGGGCATATAAATTGTCATTTCATATATCATGAATAAATATCTTGGACGTTTTCTCGCATTTCAAATCTTATGCTCCTTTTCTTTCTTTCCTTCCTTTATATATTACAAAAACAGCTGTATTTACACACACTCACTCATACAGGTTTCAATCCACTCTGGATCTCACTGGTAACGACTCTGCTACTGCCAGTTATGACTTCGAAAATCCGATCAACTTAGCCGAAGACGAAGGTGAAGATGATTGTGAAGTGCCTGGCGAGCTTGCAAGACTGTTGCTCCAGGAAGAGAGAGCAATTCAACCACATGAAGAGCCAGTGGAGACAATAAATCTGGGTACTGAGACAGACAGGAAAGAGGTAAAGATTGGTGCCAACCTAGAGCTCAGCGTGAAGCAACGGTTGACTCAAATGTTACATGATTATATGGAGATCTTTGCCTGGTCCTACGAAGACATGCCCGGGTTGGATACCGACATTGTGGTCCATCACTTGCCTACCAAGGAAGACTGCCCTCCGGTTAAGCAAAAGGTCCGCCGTATGCGTCCAGAGATGTCTGAGAAGATTAAAGCCGAGGTTATGAAACAGTTTGATGCTGGGTTCCTTGCAGTGACTTCTTACCCTCAGTGGGTTGCTAATGTGGTGCCGGTACCAAAGAAAGATGGAAAGGTCAGAATGTGTGTCGATTACAGGGATCTGAACAGGGCTAGCCCCAAGGATGACTTCCCCCTACCTCACATTGATGTCCTTGTTGACAATACTGCTCAGCACAAGGTGTTCTCATTCATGGATGGTTTTTCAGGTTACAATCAGATCAAGATGGCACCTGAAGACATGGAAAAGACTACCTTCGTCACTCAGTGGGGCACCTTCTGCTACAAGGTCATGCCTTTTGGACTGAAAAATGCTGGGGCAACCTACCAACGTGCCATGGTTGCTTTATTTCACGACATGATCCATCATGAGATAGAAGTGTATGTTGACGACATGATCGCAAGGTCCCAGACTGAGGAAGAACACCTTGATCATCTGCAGAAGTTGTTTGACCGGTTGAAACTGTACAAGCTAAGGTTGAACCCGAACAAGTGCACCTTCGGGGTAAGATCTTGAAAGTTGCTAGGCTTCGTTGTAAGTGATAAGGGTATTCAAGCGGACCCTGCCAAGGTCAAAGTTATTCAAGAGATGCCAGTTCCTAAGACAGAGAAGGAAGTCAGAGGCTTTTTAGGACGCCTGAATTATATTGCTCGGTTCATCTCGCACCTAACTGCTACCTGTGAGCCAATCTTCAAGCTGCTGAAGAAAGATCAGATAGTACGTTGGAATGATGAATGTCAGGCTGCTTTTGACAGAATCAAAGAGTATCTCCAAGAACCACCCATCCTTATGCCACCGGTTGAAGGGAGACCTCTGATACTATACCTGACAGTACTTGACAACTCAACGGGGTGTGTGCTGGGGCAGCATGACGAGTCTGGCCGAAAAGAGCATGCCATTTATTACCTTAGCAAAAAGTTTACCGACTGTGAGACCCGATACTCACTGCTTGAGAAAACTTGCTGCGCTTTGGTATGGGCTGCTCGCCGGCTGAGACAGTATATGCTGACTCACACTACCTTGTTGATCTCAAAGATGGATCCTATAAAGTACATATTCGAAAATCCTGCTCTGTCTGGGAGAATAGCAAGATGGCAAATGATCTTGACAGAATACGACATTCAATACACGACTCAGAAAGCCATCAAAGGAAGTGTATTGGCAGACCACTTGGCACATCAGGCAGTAGACGACTATCAGTCAATGAACTTCGAGTTTCCAGACGAGAGTATCATGATAGTGACTGATTGTGAAGTACCTGGACCGGATGAATGACCTGAGGAAGGATCCCGATGGTCTATGCACTTTGACGGAGCCTCTAATGCTTTGGGTAACGGTATCGGCGCTGTAATCATATCCCCTCAAGGCACTCATACTCCACTCACTGCCCGGCTATGTTTCAACTGTACCAACAACATGGCAGAGTATGAGGCATGCATCATGGGTCTCCAAGCGGCGATCGACTTAAGGATCAAGTTTCTGAGTGTCTTCGGAGATTCCGCTCTCGTGATCAATCAGATCAAAGGAGAGTGGGATACGAAACATCTGAATCTTATTCCTTATAGAGAATGTGTGTTGACATTGATCCCCCACTTCACAAAGATAACCTTTGAACATTTCCCAAGAGAGGAGAATCAGCTGGCGGACGCGTTAGCTACAATGTCTTCTACGTTCAAGGTCAAATGGGACAATGAGGCTCCTCGGATCATCATCTGGAAACTGGACGAACCGGCATACTGTTGTGATCTTGAAACTGAATCGGTGACTGAGAAGCCTTGGTACCATGAAGTGAAAAGATATTTGGAAGCTCAGGAATACCCTGAAGGTGCATCTGTCAATGATAAGAAGTTCCTGAGAAGGTTGTCAGCAAAGTTCTTCCTCAGCAACGGCATCTTGTACAAGCGAAACCATGATTCAACCTTACTGCGCTGTGTGGATAAGACTGAAGCAGAAAGGATCATGGAAGAGCTACATGAAGGGACCTTCGGAACACATTCCAGTGGACACACTATGGCGAAGAAAATCCTTCGGGCAGGGTATTTTTGGTCCACAATGGAAGCTGACTGCTACCAGCATTCTCGGACATGCCATAAATGCCAGATTTATGCAGACAAGGTGCACGTTCCTCCTGTTCCTCTGAATGTTCTGACTGCGCCTTGGCCTTTTGCAATGTGGGGCATAGATATGATCGGTGAGATTAAACCTACGGCATCCAACGGGCATCGCTTCATTCTGGTGGCGATTGACTATTTCACGAAGTGGGTCGAAGCAGCTTCCTACGCTACGGTAACCAAGACTGTTGTGGCACGTTTCATTCGGCACAACCTGATCTGTCGATATGGCGTCCCAGAAAGGATCATTACACACAACGGTACCAATCTCAATAACAAGATGATCACTGAGCTCTGCGAGCAATTCAAGATACAGCACCACAATTCTTCTCCTTACAGACCGAAGATGAATGGGGCTGTAGAAGCAGCAAATAAGAACATTAAGAAAATCGTGCAGAAGATGACAGTGACTTATAAAGATTGGCACGAGATGTTACCGTTCGCTCTACATGGGTACCGTACCTCAGCCAGGACGTCAACCGGGGCAACTCCTTTCTCCTTGGTCTATGGTATGGAGGCAGTCTTACCGATCGAAGTGCAGATACCTTCCCTCCGGATAATGAAGGATGCAGATCTGAGTGAAGATGATTGGATCCAGACACGACTTGATCAGCTAAACCTTATTGATGAAAAGAGACTTGCTGCTATTTGTCATGGTCAGACGTACCAAAAACGGATGATCAGGGCATTCAACAAAAAGGTCAGACCACAAGAATATCAAGTTGGGGATCTGGTAATCAAGCGTATCATCCTTCCTCAGAGTGATCCAAGGGGCAAATGGACCCCTACGTACGAAGGGCCATTTGTGGTTAAGCATGTGTTCTCAGGAGGAGCTATGATTTTAACCAACATGGATGGTGACGACCTTCCTCACCCCGCCAATGCAGACATAGTAAAAAGATACTACGCATGAAAAAGACCCGCTAGGCTGACATGCCTAGGCAAAAATTAGGGCTTCCCGGCGAACCAAAAGGATTCGGGCAAAATGAAGGGATGAAATGAAAAAATCTGTACACCCGGCAAGTCGAAAACCTGAAAAGGCGGCTTGGGCAAAAATGGGTATCCCGGTGGACTGAAAACCCGAAAGGGCGGTCCAGGCAAAAGTTAGGGATAAAGCGTAATACTATGTCTCATTGGATCACTTTACATCCAGAATCCGGTATCTACATCAAGTTCAGACGGCATCGATCAGTCAGCTTCATCTTCAACCAAGGTCATCAAGTGATGAGACGCTCGGAGATATAAAGGCGATAGCACAGTTGAAACCCAGTGGGATCATTCATTTCACACAGCTGTTTTATTTTCCTTTGTACAAATTTGTATAAACTCTTTTGTTCAGCGGCGTCCTCTTACTAGGACGTCAGCCTCCTGTATATAAACGCCTATTTACAGGCAAACTCAAAAATCAATACAAATATACCTTTCAGTTAAAATTGCCAATTATTTTTCCTTTTTCTGTTTTGTTTTGCGAAGAACGTCCAAGGTTCAATTTGTGATATATGCATTGACAATAATTTGCTAACTCATGAATATTTGCATACGAAACAAAGGATTAATTACAGGTAACATTAGAAACAGGGGCAATAAAAGAGTTGTCTAAGCAATCCAATTGTTCTGTCCTCCAAGGTATCAAGGTAGGTTCGGCTGAAGAACATAACCAGATATCTTGATTCCCCAGAGAGTGTGTCAGCAAGTCAGTACACTCTCCCCGAGCAAAGTTACAGTCCAGCTTAAGGAAGTTGGGTATACCCCAGCAGATCTCAACATTCCCCAGCAATGTACATGCATTCTTAACAAGCATCCCCGGCAGTCTTGATCTAAGATTGTTCCCCGGTGGTATATCAAACATTCAGTGGAGTCACTTCCCCGATACATTTCAAGACTTCCCCAAGAGAGTCCAATCCAGTTTCCCCAAGAAAGTTGGGATCCACTTCCCCAAGCAGTAAGCTTATCCCTAGTAGATTCTGGAAGCTTATCCTCGCAGAGCACGAACGCATCTCCCGGCTTTATTCAAGAGTTATTCCCCTACCGGGGTATAACTGGGTTATCCTCAGCCAAAAGCCACGGAAAGATCGTCCTCGTCAAAGCCCTCTTACCCCCAGCGAAGTATATTAACACTTCCAACATAATAACGGTATCCCCAACGAAGTTACCATCAACCTTCCAACAGTACCTCTCTCCCTACAGAGTATTGCTTCCCAGCAAGATCGTTAGGGTACTTTTCTCCCTGCAGAATATTCCATTCGCCAAGTTCATTCCCCAACGGAGTTATCTTCTCCTACCGGTATTCTTGCAACTATCATCCCCAGCGGAGGCAAAAAAACCTTCTCCAACATCAGCCCAGGATATGACTTCCCGGCATCCGTCAAGGATTTACTTTCCTAGACGAAAACATACATTCATAAACATCACATACATCATTATAGCCTGCATATACGCATCGTACCTTACAAATCTCATTTATGTTGAGAACATCATCGCTTGATCCATATCATGCATTGCATATGACTGACCGTTACCTTTCAGGAAAGATCCAGTTAGAATTCTCAACTATATCTCAAAGACCTTGACCGGTTCAGTTAAATCGACCCTAAGATTTTCCTGTTTCTTATCCAGTCAAAGGCCTTCTCTGGTTCAGTCAGATCGACCCTAAGATCTCCCTGTTTCTTATCCAGTTGAAGACATTTCAAGACCTCGACCGGTTCAGTTAAATCGACCCTAAGATTTTCCTGTTTCTTATCCAGTCAAAGGCCTTCTCTGGTTCAGTCAGATCGACCCTAAGATCTCCCTGTTTCTTATCCAGTTGAAGATTCCAAGACCTAGACCGGTTCAGTTAAATCGATCCTAAGATTTTTCTGTTTCTTATCCAGTCAAAGGCCTTCTCTAGTCCAGCTAAATCGACCCCTAACAGATTTTCCTGATGAAGACTCAGTAGAAGATATCCAAGATTCTCTCAATGATACTGTTGAGGTTGAACTCGCCTATGGTTCTCTCCCCATTACTGCGGAGGTAGTAATCGTCCCCAGATTCTCTCAGCGTTACTGTTGAGGTAGAAGTCGCTCAAGATTCTCTCAGTGTTCCTGTTGAGGTAGAAGTCGCCCAAGATTCTCTCAGCGTTACTGTTGAGGTTGAAGTCGCCCAAGATTCTCTCAGCGTTCCTGTTGAGGTAGTAATCGCCCTAGGTTCTCTCATCGTCCCGTTGAGGTAGTAACCACCCCTGGTTCATTCATCACCTTTTGAAGCTCCAGATTCAACTCCTGTAACCAGTCAGGATACATCTACACAAAGAATTTGAAGACCAGCTCCCGTAACAGGTCAGGTAATCATTTTTCTTTTGCAGGTACGCAAGTTCTCGCTAAGAAATCTCTTACGCGATCGACATCCAGATGGCATCTATAAGTCCATCCACCTTCCATCATCTCTTAGCATGGCATCTACAAGCCCATCATCCTATCCATCAATCTCCAAATGGCATATATAAGCCCATTCCACCATCACACTGCTACTATGTGAGCGCAAATTTCTGGGCACTCTAGTGTTCAATCATCTTCCACCTTCGGATTACGAAAGGCACGTCAGCCAATCTGCATCCTCAGGTCTAAGAAGATTGAACAGGGGCAACTGTTGTACCCCAAAATTTGCCCTCCCATATTCTTCAAAATTTGCCAAGTCAAAGCTTCAAAATCACCCCAAAGGTTGCACAGTTCAAGGGCCTCCTAACAGTCAAAAACTAGGGTTTTGGTTCTGACAAAGAAACTGAAGTTTCCAAGGGTCCAATCAAGTCCCACATGCCTATAAACATGGTCAAGCATCCTCATACCAAGTTTCAAGACTTACAGTACAAAATTGCACAGTCAAAAACCCTAATTGCACTACAGTCAACTGCAGGGGCAAAATGGTCATTTGACAGTCAAAAGTCCAAATTTTTGGTCAACATCTTATTTTGAAGCCACAAACATCATTTGATCAATTCTTGATCATGATTCTCAAATCTTGGCTCAAAAAGTCTCAAAATGCAAAAGTTTCCATATTTGGACAGTTGAAAAAGTCAACTGTAACTTGACCAAGGCATAACTTCCACATGGATTATCAGAAAAATTCCATCCAAAGCTCATTTTGAATAGAATCACATTTCCTACAACTCCTCTTCACACTTCAAGTCCAAGAAATGCTCTCACAAAAAGTTATCAATTTCAACATTATAGGTCATTTTCAAAAGTCAACAAAAAGGGACTTTAAGTCAAAGGCCATAACTTGAGATTGGTAAATCAAAATTACATGGGACCAAAGGCATTGGTTAGAGGACTTCAAGACCTTTCCAAAATGTCCAAGAACATGATCAAAGCTTAGAAATTGAGCAAGATATGCCTTGTGGAAGTTGGGAAATTTTTGGGTATTTTGAAAAGTCAACTTTGCTTCAAATGCCTTAAAATTGCTAATGGGCCACATTTTCTTCCAAGATTGATCATCCAAAGCATATGCAAGACCATTTGGCCCAAAAGGGATTTTTTTCATCATTTTTATTATTTATTTGAATTTTTAATTACAATGAATTCATTTAATTAATTAAAATATGGAAAAAATACTAAACCAATGTAATCAAATCTTTTTGTGCAGAATAAACTCTCATTGGACACTCAAGATTCGTGCATGACCTAAATTGGGAAGATTGGACATGATTGGTATCAAATATGCATGGAAAAGATTGAAAAATATATGCATAAAAATCAAATATCTTGTACATCAATGCAAAGGGTTTTGGATCCAATTTTCAACCCTAATACATTCCATACATAAGCAAGATGTAAACCTAATGCCAAAGAACCTGAATGCTGCGCCACACATCAAGAACAAAGGTTGAGTTTTTGTCAAAAAATTGAAAACTGAAAACCATATTCTAGCACGATTCAGAGAAAAATAATAATCCCAATAGCTTGCCAAGGCTTCAAGGAAGCTTCCTGAATCGTTTTCCAGTCCCCACGACTCCAGAACTGGTATATGGGTGTCAAACTTTCTCAAAACTTTTCCATAATCGTATTCTAATATGCATGCATTTTTGATACATTTTGACTGCTGATTTAGACTAATATGAAGGTTCTGAGACTAATGGTGACCTTTAATTTGACTAACAATGCTTGTAACGAAAATTGCCATGGGAATGTTTTAGGGTTCCTCAAGTTTTAAATTGGGCGTTTACGTATACTGCAAAATTAAGATATCCCAGTGCCATGGCCAGAATCAGGATGTTCACACGAACCTAACCATCCTATCGCGCCCAATTTCTGATCCAAGACGGCCTAATCGCTATTTTTGAAAAGCTTGCATTTTGGGGGGGTTCAAAACCCCCGCTAACTCTTTTTTATTTCTGGAACAACGAAGAAGAAGATTAGGTGGCAAGCCATGAGTGGGCAGTTCAAACTTCAGCGCGCGTTTTTGTGTTTCTAACCACTTACCATTTGTTTTGCATTATATGATTTATTATTTGTTTTACATACAACGCGTTTGAGTAGCACAGATGGTGGAAAGCAACGCTGGTAAGCCTTGGGACCTGGGTTCGATTCCCAGGTCCCCTCCCTTTCCCATATTATTTTCTTTTCTGTATTCCCATGCAGCGTATGTTCCAGGGGCTTATCATGTGACCACCATCCCTGCTTGCCACGCGCTCAATAATCTCAGTCCAAGGGTCCAGATCTAAAGCCTACGGAATGGATCAGTCAATGCCTACACATGTGATTATCAGAAGTCAACGAAGACCTTAAACATTGGGCCAGAATTGCTGGATCACACCTCCAGTTTGGGGACAGAACCCCCATGGGTTTGCTCTTTTCATTCTTCTTTTCATATTTTTCTATTTTATTTGTTTTGTTTAATTTTTATTTAAATCTTTAAATTAATTTATTTTCATAAAATATAAAAATAATAATAAAAACCAGAAAAGACAAAAACAAAAATATATTTTATTTTAATATCTTTGTAAATAAATTGTATCAATTAACTTAGTTTTAAATTCTAGGATTAATTTCAATATTTTTCAATAAACTTAAAAATTGGTAGAATTAGGGTTTTAAACATTTTTATCTTTTTTTCCTTTTTTCACCATGTTAATTATTAATTATTAATTATTTATTTTTGTAAATAAAATTGTATTAATTGATTAGGTTAATTTTAGATTAAATATTAATGCTTTTTCTTAATAAATTAAAAATAGCTAGAACTAGGTTTCAATATCCATTTAATTCTCATAAAAATCCATAAATACAAAATTCTCAAAAATAATTTCTTTTCATTTTAATTTAATTAGTTTCTTAATTATAATTTAATTTCCTTAAAAGGGTCCAACGCCCTCGCATTCCCGATTTTATTCTCTTCGCGCATTTTATTCTTATTTCCTTTTAAATATTAATGTAATTCTCCCAAAGCCGTGTAAATTGGACATTTATATTTCTCGCATTTTACTTTATTTTATGTCAAATCGGGTCCTGGATTTAATTTGGCGATGTGGACCCGCGCCTTTGTAATAGTTTAGGAACTTTATATTTCTCGCGACTTTTTAACTGCTAACTATTGCATGAAAGAATGAATGACAAATAATAAAATCAACGCGTAGAACACTCAATGCATGAACAAGATAAACATAAATGAAAATGACACACAATTCACACACCACCCCTAGGGTACGCCTCACTGTTGCCTTGCCTCTCGAAAGGTGATCGTCGAGTAGAGGGTGTTTTAGTAAGTCCTCATGATCCGGGAACCTGGCATGAGGGTAGCTTCTAAGGTGTCTTCCTATTGCTCTGGTGATCACCATGTCCCGAACCCTCGAATTGACCCGAACAACTCCAATAGTGGTGCTACCTACCTCTCAATGGTGGGATGGCACTACTTTTAAGGACATTTACACAGACGAATTCCTTAGGGTAGGTAGACGACTCTAGATACTTGCTCTAATTTCAAAACAAAATTCAAAGAATACTTTTCACACCGACACCTTTTCAAAAGCTTTCGAAAGCAATTTTTCAAACACTCTTGAGGACCGATACAAGAGTCGAACTGGAATTTTCAAAGAAACTTTTTAAAACCCACAGTTGAAAAGCAAACAAACCATTTTTGAAAACACAAATGAGCAAGTATCTAAGAGCCCATGGATAACCATGGATAGAAAGGGTGCTAACACCTTCCCTTTCTATAATCTACCTCCCGAACCGAGAGCAATCTCTATAAGGAATTTTTATGTGCTTTTGTCCTTTCCATTTGGAGAAAATAAAAGACGGTGGCGACTCTTGCTTTCGCGACATTTCGCGAACCAGCATTAAACAGTCAGTTCCAGATCCACCGATCACAGTTATGTATTTATAAAGGGAAGATAGGAGTGAACAAACATGGTAAAGAATCAAAGCATTCATGGCCTTGGAGACAAGGGTAAAACACATTGAAAAATTTCCATATTTGTGATATATTTGCCTCTTTGGTACTTGCATGAATCTGGTCCCTTTGGATGTATCTTGCACGAAAATATGGGTCTTCTTATAGATCAAATCAAACCCAAATGTCATGGCCCATTATTCTTTGTATTTTATTTGATTTAATTCATCTTTAAATGAATAAAAGTTCAAATAAAATAATTCATGGATAGATTTAGAGGTCCTTGGACACATTATGAACATATTTGAACTCTAAAAAGTTAGGCCCAATAATTTAAATAACAAATTTGCTCAATTGAGATTTCATGCATTTCCTTTGAAAATTCCCCAACTTGTGCAATCCATAAGTTGCTCAATTTTTATCCAATGAAGATGATCTTCGACTTTTTGGAAAGCCCAAGGAGTATACTTCAATCCCTATTTTGATCAATTTTGCATTTGGAGATATTATCTTGATTTAAGTTGCCTTGACAAAAAGTGTTTTTTTTTTACTTTTTGAAAATGACTTGTAATGTATGAGCTCATATCTTCAAAATGATGCATTTCTTGAGATTAAGGATAAAAGAGAAGTTGAAGGGAATTGGATTCTCTTCAAAATGAGCTTTGGTTGGGGGAAAATTGATGAAGTATGTGAAAGTTATGCCTGGTCAAAGTTCAATTTACTTTTCTTATAGAAACCCTAATTTAGCAATTCTTGACTTTTGATAAATTAAGAGCATTCCCTGAGGAATCATGACCAAACTTTGATAAAACGATGGATATCACTTCAAAATGTTGATGTTGACCAAAAATCTTAAAGTTTGACTGTATATTAGCCACAATTGACTTTTGACCTAGTATAGTTGATTTTCAAACACTTGAGCAGTTGATTGAGCAAACTTGTAGTGTAAGGAATAAAATTTGGCATGGATAATCTTGAAGACATATTAGGATCATGGAAAACACTTGAGACCTTTGGAGCTCACACATCTTGGTGAAAAGTGAAACCCTAGTTGAAAGGCCATTGCTTAGAAGGAGAATTTGTCTGGTCAATTTTGGGTCAACCTTGAGTAATTGAGGACCTCAATGAGTATGCCTTGAATAAAAATGGGAGGGAAAATTTTGGGGTACAACAGCTGCCCCTGTTCAATCTTCTTAGAGCTGAAGATGTAGTTTGGCTTGTCTGCCTTTCATGATCTGAAGGTGGAAGATAATTGAATATTAGAGTGCCTAGAATTTGCACTCGCATGAAGTAACACCGTTGGTTGATGATGTCAGGAATGGGCTTACATTTGCCATTTGGAGAATATGACTGAGAGTTTTCGGAGATGGGCTTAAAGATGCCATCCAGAGTAGATGCTGACTTCATAAAAGGTCTCTTTATGGGGATTCCTGTTCATGTTGTCTGAGGAGGACTCCACTGGGGAATGTTGATTTCTGTTGTTCTCCAGCTTGAGGAAAACTCTGTGGGGAATAAAGTCTAGGAGATTTAGCTGTCCATGCTCTACTGAGGAGTTATCTCCGGACTGGAGAGTTGAGCGTTAGCTATTTTCTGGATGAGATCCAGGTTTCACAGTAACTTGCTAGAGAGAATGAAATTAACTATTATCTGGAAGTATATTAGAAGGAGCCTGTGTGGGGATACTTCAGGATGAGTCAATGTTAGGTTGCATCTGGAAAATGAGAAGGAATCCGTGTAAAATTTATTCAATCTGCTTGTATCGACAGTTTTCCTGTCTGATTCCAAGTATTAATCTACAATCAGTCGTCCACAGATAGTTGTCCTGTCTGGTTTTTCAGGTATTAGTCTGGAACTTGCTTTTGTCGGCCGTTGAGATAGTTTTCATGTATGGTTCCAAGTATTAATCTACAACCAGTCATCCACAGATAGTTCTCTTGTCTTGTTTCAGCTATTAATCTAGAACTTGCTTTTGTCGGTCGTTGAGATAGTTGTCCTGTCTGGTTTCAGGTATTAATCTCTGACCTTAGAGAAAGAAAGATAGTTTTCCCGTTTGGTTTCGGGTATTAATATTTAATTTGCTCATGTAGATAGTTTTCCTGTCTGGTTCCAGGTATTAATCTATAATCAGTCGTCCACAGATAGTTTTCTGTCTGGTTTCAGGTATTAATCTGGAACTTGCTTTTGTCGGTCGTTGAGATAGTTGTCCTGTCTGGTTTCAGGTATTAATCTCTGACCTTAGAAAGAAAGATAATTTTCATGGCTTGTTATAGGTATTAATATTCAATCTGCTCATGTAGATAGTTTTCCTGGCTGGTTACAGGTATTAATCTATAATCGGTCATCTACAGATAGTTGTCCTGGCTAGTTACATGTATTAACCTGGAACTTGTTTTTGTTGGTCGTTGAGATAGTTGTCCTATCTGGTTTCAGGTATTAATCTCTGACCTGAGAAAGAAAGATAGTTTTCCTGGCTTGTTACAGGCATTAATCTTCAATCTCCTTATGTAGATAGTTTTCCTGGCTTGTTACAGGTATTAATCTACAGTCGATCGTTCACAGATAGTTGTCCTGTCTTGTTTCAAGTATTAATATGGGAGTTGGCAACATTTGTCATATAGATAGTTCCCTGTCTAGTTTCGGGCATTAATCTTTGACCTGTTTTATTTGTTAGTAAACCCATCTTGCTTAGGGAGTTCATACCACTTAGTTGTGTAGATAGTTTCCCCGTCTGGTTTCGGGCATTAATCTTTGACCTGTTATATATGTTGATAGTTTTGTCTATCTGCTAATTTAACCTGAAAAGGTAAAACAAGTTTCATGTGATGTCATGATGTATGAATTGCATGATTCTCTCACAATAAATGAGATTGTGATATATGCATTTGTACTACATATGCTATGATGTTTGTAAAATGATGTATGAATGCAATGTGTGAAACTATCAATCGTTGCATTGCAGTGTTGTTGAACTAGGGAAAATAAATCCCTAATTGTTGCTGGGGATGAAGAAATGTAGGTCTTCAAATATTGTTGAAATTGAATACTGGGAGATATATTTCCATTGTTTGAGAAATAAACTCTATTGGGGAAAGGAAGATCCATAAACCACTTGGGGATTGTCAGAGTGAATATTTGTCATGATTGTATCTAGAGATGTATTGAATAAGTGTTAAAATGATATCCGTCTCTGGATCATATCTGAACTATACTTGGAAGAATCTGGAATAAGTATTAGAATGACATTCATATATGGGTCGTATCTGAACCATTTCTAGAGGAGAATCTGATATAAGTGTCAGGATGACATCCGTCTTGGGATCGTACCTAAACCGTTTTTAGAGGAGAATTTGGAATAATTGTCAGGATGACATCCGTCTCTGGATCGTACCTGAACCATTTCTAAAGGAGAATCTGGAATAAATGTCATGATGACATCCGTCTCTGGATCGTACCTGAACCGTTTCTAGAGGAGAATCTGAAATAAGTTTCAGGATGACATCTGTCTTTGGATTGTACCTGAACTATTTCTAGAGGAGTGCCTGCTTTATTTAGAATGTTTCTGCCGGGGATTCCTATTTTATTATTTTGAGAAGAAATCTGTTGGGGAAGGGAAACTCCGTAATCTGCTTAGGGATTTTGCGAGATCCTGCTGGGGAATCCTGAGAAGCTTGGCTACTTCACTGGGGAATGTCTGGAGCAGTAATTGGATATTTTTGTTCTGCCGGGGATATAAGAACACCTGACCTCATTAGGCTGTATGCGGAGAATATGGTAGTGATCTTATAGTAGGGTTCCCCTGTCTCTGTACATGTTGAGGAAATATATGTCGGGGATTTTGTGGATGGTTTGACTGTTATCCCAACTCTCATAGTCCTTGGTGAATGCTGATCAGGGTAATGAACCTTCTACGGATAGACAAGTGACGAGATGACGAGACATAGTCGTACGCTTTAATCCCTAACTTTTTCCTGGACCGTCCTTTCATATTTTCAGTCCACCGGGATACCTTTTTCTCCCCAAGTCGCCTTTTCAGGTTTTCGACTTGTCGGGTGTACATATATTTTTCATATGTATATCCCTAATTTTTGCCTGAACTCTTTTGGTTCGCCGGGATGCCCTTATTTTTTCCTAGGCCAGTCAACCTAGCGGATCTTTGTTCATACGTAGTATTTTCCGACTTTGTCCATGTTCACTGGGTACAGAGAATTATCATTGTCCATAGTAGTAAGTGTCATCACACTGCCAGAAGGTGTTTGTTTAATCGTACATGATTTTTTGCTGGAATTCATGTCCATGCCCCAAGTGATTCAGATGGAGATCTGCCCCTGGCTATTTGGCATTTTTAAGAGATTCCTTGAACCTTGCCTTGACTGCCCCAGATCAGCGGGACACCATGCTATACCCCTTTATTATGAAAGGCCTGTTACTAGAATGTCTTTCCATCTGAGGTTATTATGTCCATTGAGAGGATTTTTGTTCATCGAATATCCGTCGTGCGAATTTCTCTATTGTTGAACAAATAGTCATATGCAAACAATGGTATTTTTAAAAATGCAAAGCTTATGTCTGTCTTGAAGTTTGAAAATTCATTTTTTTAGTAAAATAAACAAATTTTGTAAGAGTGTGATGCCAACTCAAGATTTGTAGCAATTCCTACAGGAGTCAGGATACCTTTTTGTAACAATATGCTTTTGAACTAACCCGTGCATCAGTTAGAAATTTTAAGGGTTGTAGCGTGCCATGGTTCACGGTTTAAGAAACAAAGGATAAAGGCTCAAATTTTATTTGTACCCAACTCGTTCTTCGTGATGTTCTTCAATCCTATGCTCAACTAATTGTGCGTTTAGATCCCAATTGAGTCTAGAACCTTTGCTCTGATACTGGGTGATGTTTCATAAATTAAATGTTTGTTTGAGAAGGCAGTCATTTTATAACCCTTTTTTTGTTGAGGATTTATAGGAACTCTCTCTTTATTTATTTATTTATTTATGTTATCCCTACTTTTTCCTGAACCGTTTCTTTTGGGATTACAGTCAGTAGGATGCCCCAATTTTTCTTAAGTCTCTTTCATAGGTTTTTGACTTAACGGGCTTTTATTTTGAGAGATAATGAATTCCTATTTTAATGGTTAAGCGGAACCATCACCATCTTTTGGAGAACTTCTTCTACACTATTTGTCGTGTATGAAGGTAGAGCTTGCGACTGAATGCACATCTGAATTAACTGAGAAAACTACCCTGCCCCAGGTTATGATTAAGGGTTTTAATTTGTGTGAAAAGAAAAACTCCTACTTCTTAGGCTCAAAGGGGTTGACTAGGGATTATCTTATTTATAACTCCAATATTTAGGATTTGAAAAAACACATGTACCTCGTCAGCAGGGTCTGTTCAAAAGCATACTGTAGAGATCATGGTATTATTTCGTCATCCTCCCTCTAAAGGCTTACGACTTCTAATCGAGTGTTGAATATCACAAAAAGGAAGTAAGAAAGCAGTTTAAATATAATGAAAATGACATAATTCAAGACAAACATATGTAATGCATTAATGGGAAAACCAAAGTTTGACATGACAATAATTGTTTGAACAAGCAAAGGAAATTACAATTGAAAAAACACAAATGAACTAGATGCTCTCAATGATTTGGCCTAGGAGCAGTGATCACGTGGTGATTCTCTAGAGGGTCGAATTCAATCTCCTTGGCGTCAATCATATCCTGAATTTTGTTCTTCAGAGCCCAGCCGCCATTCGTATCATGTTCAGGACTATCAAAATGGTATGCACACCTTTCGTTGGGGTCGTAGCTAGGAGAAGAGGTATTAGGATTCTGTAGAGGAGCCTTTAACGTAATCAATCATGTTTTCAACATGTGTTGTAATGCTTGAGTTAGTGACATGTTGATTTTGGTGAATTGTCTCTTAGGCGCGACCTCCTTACATTGATTCCCTTGTTGATGTCGTTGCACAGGCGTAGGATTAGAGACTAGTACTGTCGCCACAGATGGGTTGTGGTTACCTCTAGTACGTCCTTCCTGGCCATATACCACATTATCTTTCTTCTTGCCACCGAATGGCTTCTTCTCAGCATTAGAAGGTGCAACCATTGGAATCTTTCCACTCTTAATACCACTTTTGACTCTTTCACCTATGAATATCAACTCGGTGAACCCAGCCGAATAACTTCCAATCAAGTGGTTGAAGAATGGAAAAGATAAAGTGCCCAAGAACATGTCTACCAGCTCCCTATCAGACAGAGAAGGCCGGACTATCCTTGCAAGATCCCTCCATTTGTAGGCGTAATCTTCGAAACCCTTGCCGGAACCCATAAACATACTTTGCAATTGTGTACAGGTTGGAGCGAGGTCAACATTATATTGGTACTGCCTATAGAAAGCAGCAACCAAGTCTTCCCAGGTATAAATGTCGGTTCCTTCTAACTGATAGAACCACTCCAGTTGAGTGCCATCCATACTTTCTTGGAAGAAATGGACCCATAACTTCCGGTTAGCAGTGTGAGGCTGGATCTTTCTGACGTATGATCTCAAATGAAGTTTAGGATAAGAGACCCCATCATATTTAGAAAATGTGGGAACCTTGAACTTTGGTGGAATGACCACTTTAGAAACCAGCCCTAACTCTTCAAAGTCTAAGTCAGGTATTTGTTGAATCTCCATACCATTTAGGCGATCCTCCAGCTGTTTGTATTTATCATCAGCAGGAGGATATTGTTCCTTAGAGTAATCAGCTTCATCTTCATCAGTCCCTGGGTTGTTATCATTTTCACGATTATCCCCCTCATTTGATGGAGTTGAGAGATCTAAAGCTCTCTTGGCTGGTCCTCTAAGTCTTCTTCCCAAATTCAAGACACCAACCGGTTTCTTTGCCTTCTTCTTCTTCTTCTTTTTGATGATGAGAGCTTTCAGTTCTTCCCGCCCCGTAGCCAGAGCCAGGAACATTTGTTGGAACTGGGCGTTTTGAGCATGAAGGTCTTTTACTATTTATTCAAGATCCATTTCTTTTGGTGAAGTAAATAGCGAAAAGATAAGAAACATGTCTTAAGAATACCTGCTATGCAATGACATGTATGATATGCCTATGCGATGTTTTCAAGGATCTCGCAGGGTAAACACAATAAGATATTAGGAGTTGACTGCTTCTTTGATTGAAGAACCGTGTAACGTTGCATGTCCTCCTACGAGAATCAAGCTCACCATATCAAGTGGGTCATAGCCCTTGACTCATGTTGTCGTGTTTTGGTCTTTGGGCAGCATTGGCTAGAGGAAAATAAATCCCCTTGCCCCTTGCTAGGTGTCTGGTTCATCATAACCTGCATCACAGGCCCTTGAGATCCTTAAAATGATTAAGGAAATGTTATGGTATGATGCTATAATGTGTATGTTATGCATCAAGTAAATATGTAGGGTGATGAAGACAAGTGAGTCTTGCAAGAAGTCCAGGTTACTGGATAATAACTATAAACAAATCCTGCAAGGAATTCAAGTTGTTAGATAAATGAAGGCAAACAAGTCACACAAGCAGCCTTAAGTTCAGGCTTGCATGGGGTTTGTAGGTAAGTACCCTCTTGAAGTTTTAGTTGGTTCAACCTGTCTTAGAAAAGTAATCGGGTTCTAAAGAGTCTCAATATCACTGATCCTTCTTTATCGGGCATTATTTCAGCTTATCAATCTTTTCTGGCGGCGGAAACATCTCGAAAGTCCGATCTCAATGAGTGTAGCATCGACTATCAACCGGTCCCTAGCTTTACACTGAGGTCGGCTATCTCACTACTTTCTAATGGTAAAGTTTGTTCAACTAAGGTTGTAAGGTCCGTTAGTGCTTCAGGACACCACACAGCGGCCCCGTATTTTCCTCGATTCCACACAAGGGATACCAGTACCAACCGAAGTGTCACACCAACGCAGATATCGCTTTAACCATATTAGTCTACGTCGTACATTCTCTAAGATCTATTGTTGTTTACCTAAAAGATGCCCCCAGATTCGGGTGTAGGATCTATAGTAACAACCCAAACAACCCTCCAAGGATAAAGCATACAAAGGAAGCAATTAAAACAGTTTTAAAATGAACTAACTCTTAAGGTAACCCCACTTTTTATTCATAGTTCCCAACAGAGTCGCCAGTTCTGTGATACAGTGGCAAAACCGACTGTTATACTGGTTTTGCATTTGTATTCGCAAATGTTGCGGTAAGCAAGAGTCGCCACCGACTTTTCTTTTATCCAACAAAGGAAAGGGTGAAAAGAACAGAAAAGGCCTTTTCGAGAATTTTCTGAGTAAGGGGGGGGGGGGGGTAAATTATGGAAAGGGAAGGTGTTAGCACCCTTTCCATCTGTAGTTTTCTACGGACTC
Organism: Vicia faba; assembly: GCA_948472305.1. Taxonomy (NCBI): domain Eukaryota; kingdom Viridiplantae; phylum Streptophyta; class Magnoliopsida; order Fabales; family Fabaceae; genus Vicia; species Vicia faba. The sequence goes on along the minus strand of OX451737.1, from coordinate 1,647,022,159 downwards.
TTAGATGCTTAGCTCATTTTGAAATACCTTGTGCTTTGTGTGTTTTGAAAAGTATTTTGAAAATTCCAATAGTAAGGCGATTTGCTTTATGATAACTCTTGTATCAGTCCTCAAGAGTGTTGATAAAGCGTTTTGAAAATGTTTTTGAAAGTTATTTTGTGTAAGTGCAAAAATTTGTTTGAGCAAGCATCTAACAGCTATCTACTTTACTCGAAAGGATTGTTCTTTTCCTCTTTTCCTTTAGACAGTGCTATCCTACTATTAGTGAGTAGGTAGCCCAAATCATCGGATGTTTGAGGGACATTCAAAGGGACGTTTATAGTCACAGAGATAACTAGGCATGAAACCTTAGTAACTAACCTAGGGTTTTAAGATCATTTTTACTGAGGCAACGTCGAGAGGGTCATCGAGGGACTTGTGATATTTAAACCAAAGGGTAGCCACTAAAATCTCTCATGTTTCGAGCGTTGCGACTGTTTTCCGAAGGAAACCGAAGTGGGGTACCCTAGAGGTGTACATGTGCAATTGTGTTGTATTCAGTTATTTTTGTCTTTGCCTTAGGTTTGCTAGCGTTTTATTTGTTACTCTTGCCATACAATCCTAATTAACATACATCTAAACAGTTAATAATTTTTGGTAATTAAAAGTGCGGAAATGTAAATCTAACTATTACAAGGCTTCGGGGAGGAGAATTATTACATGTTCAAACTGGGGAATAAAGCAGTAAAAAGTAAGGTCCTAATTATTCTATTACATCCAGTAGGCAGTTACAATAGTATGGAAAATAGAATGCGAAAGATAATGATACGCGTGAATTGAAAGGACGTCTAAAAAATCCTAAGAGAAAATATTTTGTTCGTTTTTTGTTTTATTTTATGAAAATGGTTTAAGTTAAAAAAATAATTGATCTAGATATATATTTAAAGAAAAAAAGGTTAATTATTAAAGAAACATGAAATTTAAAGAAAAGAAATTAATTCTATATTTTTTTTGGTATTTTTGTTATGAAAAGGAAAATAAATTAAAATGAAATTAAACCTAAGTTCTATTAATTTTAATTTTAATAAAATTGTTAAAGTGATTACTTAATTAATTTACCAAAATTAAATTTTAATTAAGAAAAATCCTAAATCTATTTTTATGTGATTTTTATATTTGTTTATTGATTAAAATAAAAAAAAAATTAAAATAAATAAATAAAATTAAAAAAACAAGAAAATAAAGATGGGCCTAGTAGCAAAAGTAAACAGGGGGTGCAATTATAAGAAATCCCTAGGCCCGAATCTTTGAAAGCTGCATGCCCTAACCATGGTGTTTTCAAATTCTTGTATGGAACCTCTGATTCAACCATCCATAACTGTTCTATATAAACTCAAACAAACGTTAGCATGCCATGAAATGTGATTAAAATTAGGGATTCGAAGTTTAAGAATTTACCAAATCGGTGTTGTCAAATGGGGGCGTGCTAGGCGTGTGATGGACTGCTCTTGGGCCTTGTAAGACTCCTGTGGACTTCAGGAGGATGGTTTGAGGCTTGGTGTCAATCGAGAGAGACCGGAACCTTGATATGTGAATTGCACTATGTTGTACCCAAAATTTTCCCTCTCACTCATCAAATATTTTCTCATAAGGATCTCTTGGTTCAAGACTGCACCAGGGTTGATCAGCTCAAGACACCTCCTTAAGCACTGATGACCAAAATTGGGGTTTGAGATTGCACAAGGATAATTGAACTTTCAATGCTTCATATGACTTTTATGGATCATTATGGACCCCCAAGATTACTCATGTCAAGTTTCAAGCCATGGATCACACTTTTGCTCAGTCAATTGAGCAGTTGACCTAAAAATCAATTGTATTGAGGATAAAGTCAACTATGGCCAATTTACAGTCAAACTTCATAATTTTTTATCCAAATAAACATTATAAAATCATATGTATCATTTGATCAATTTTGGACCACAATTCCTTGAGAAATTTGATCAAATCATCAAAAGGGCAAAATGGTCAAAATTAGGGTTTTGATTGAGAAAAGGGCAATTTCTGATTTTTGACCTAGCAAATGGTCAATTGGTTTGAAGCATGATTTAAAGAGTTCAATTGCATCATTTTGACCTAATGTCATGACCTAAAAAATTGCTCAAGATCAATTGGATTGATAGTGAATTTTCAGTCAACTGGTCAAAAGTCAATTGTACACTAAAAAGTCAAACTTTGACTTTTTGGTGAAAATTCAATGTCAAAGATCACAATTCATCAAAACATGTCAAAATATGAAACTTATTCATCAAGAAATCAAAAAGTGAAGATTTCATTTTGAAAAGTCAAAGTTTTCTAACTTAGAAATTTTTCTAAGTGTTTAAAACTTCATGTTTTTTCATAACTTTGAGTCAATTTTTCACCATGATGCAAGAGCATTCAAAAGAAACTTTCAACATGAAAGTTGTATATATCTATGATATCTACAACATTTCTTAACACAACTTCTTCCAAAAATTGCTTGGATCTCAAGTTATTAATTCACAAAGTTATAGTCTTGAAATTGAACACTTAGTGAAATTTTGCCCTAGTTTTGGTCAGGATTTTGACCTAACTTTATGGCACTCTTTCACATAGTTCCAAGGGGAATTTTCAAAAGTGATTTAAAGAGGGGTTGTATATAACATTTCAAGCTTTCCAAAATGTCCAATAACTCCTTGAGATCATTCTTGAGTAGGGAGAATTGAAGAGATGAAGTTAGGGTTTTCACACTTAAATTACAAGTCATTTTGTGATGAACAAGAATTCAATTTCAAACCTATGTTGCACAATCTTGCTTTGCAGGCTTCTAAACCTCAATATCTCTCCATAATCAGAAGATTACACTTGCTTTTAAACTATTATCCACTTAATTCAAGCTTTGTCCAAGTAAATTTTCCATTTATGGCACAAAGTAACCATTCCATTCTTGTAAAGAAGCTTTAATCACAAAGTCAATGCATAGAGCTTTGAACTTGTTCCTTATTATCAAAAGCAATTTCAAAGGCAAAAGCAACATGTCTAGAGCCTCTCATAAACTCAGGCCATGCTTGTACTTCATCTTGGAACCATATTGTCACTTTTCTTCAAAATCAAGTAACATAGCCATAAGTCTATTTCTTGCTTTTCTGACCTCCTCAAGTCCTCTAATATTTTTCATATAACCATAAAAGTGTATTGCAACAGAGGACACGATTGAACAAGCTCCCAAACTTCCTGAAAACTAAGATTGCACAAAACCTCCATCTTTGTGTCATTTCTGATTTTGAACTTCAATCTTCAAAACCACTCGTGCATTTCTTGGCCTTTTTATTTCAAAAAATTCCTCATACCAAATACAAACCATTCGTGTCCCTGTTTGCAAACTGTAACTTCATCTTCATCAACTTCCATAGCCAAAAATAGAGCATTGCATTTGGACTTCTCCAGGCCATTTCATCCACCCTCAGCTCGAGCCAGCCATTGCATTAGCTTCCTAGAGGTCCAAGGAAGCTAACCTGATCATCACCACTGCCTGAAATAAGCTCAAATCCATTTCACAATTTCCAGTTTTGAGGTTTTTTTTTTTGAACTTCTATCTTCATATTTAGGTATTTTTAAGCTTTTATTTGTGAATATAAAATGTAGATAACATTGCCACGAAGCTGTACATATCCATAGTTTCCATTTATATGGCCTGAGCTTAGAGAATTTTAGAGTTGAAGTTTTCTGAAATTTTTAGGTTTTGAATTAGGGCCATATAAATTCTCATTCATCTATGATTGTTAGCTTAAGTTATTTACATGGTTGGATTCGTGGGAAGAAATGCCACAACTTTCATGTTTGAACTTTTCATTTTTGTTTAAAGATGAAGAAGATATAGATCCTTTGGCTGGAGGTTGAAGATGAAGTGTAATCAGGGCGCGTTTTATATCATATATTTATTGTTTTTCTTATATCAACGGATGTATAGCCACCTGTTGTACCCCAAAATTTTCCCTCAGTTTACTTAAATACATACTCCTAGAGATCCTCAATTTGCTCAAGTTTTCCCAAGAGTTAACCAGACAAACTCTCTCCTAAGGCAGTGTGTCTCAAATTAGGGTTTCCATTTTTATCAAGATAGGTGGATTCCAAAAGTCTCATTTTCTCTCCATGGTACTAATATGATCTCAAGACCCTCCATGTCAAGTTTTATGCCTTGCACAAGAAGTTTGCTCAGTGAACTCCTTAGATGCTTGAGAATCGACTATATTAGGTCAAAAGTCAACTGTGACCCCCATACAATTAAATTTCAAGATTTGGTCAAAATTAACATTTTTAAGTGACTTTCATCATTTGATTAATGGTTGATCATGATTCCCCAGGGAATGCTCCAAATTCATCAAAACCCAAAAGTTGCTAAATTAGGGTTTCTCAGTAAAAATCAACCAAACTTTGACCAAGCATAACTTCCACATGCTTTATCACAAATTTTTCATCCAAGGCTCATTTTGAAGAGGATGCAATTACCTACAACTCAAATTCATCCCATAAGTTCAAAATATGCACCCATAAAAAGATATGAATATCTACATTATGGGTCCTTTTGAAAAGTCAACAAAAACAGCTTTTGGGTCAAAGATTCTTACATGAACATGGAAGACTCAATTGAGATGAGACCAAAAGGGCTGCTTAGGGGACATCCTAAGATTTCTAAAAAGTATAAGAACACCTCTCTAGGGTTAAAATTGGAGGAGATATGCCTTGTCAAAGTTGACCTTTTTTGTAAAACTGCTAAAAGTCAAATATGCTCAAAAATGAATTTTTTGCTAAATGGGCCTAACCTTTTATGCTTGCACCTCACTTATAATATGGTCCACGACCCAAATATTCACCCACACATTATTTTCTTCATTTTTCAATTTATTTTGATTTTTTATTAATTAAAAATTAAATTAAATCATATAATTCGTGAATAATAGGAAAGATATGATTTGATTTGGTTTTTGGACAGGTTGGCAATCAAAATATGCTGAGATATCAAGACCAAAACGAATCAAGCATAATTGGTACAAGAAAGGGATGATTTGGCTCAAAATAGCAAGTTTACATGTAGCATGAAAATATAATCAAATATCTCATAATTGCAAAGATTCAATCCAATTTTACAACCCTAATTCATTCTTAGATATATATTGGACATGTACAAAGCATGAGACAAGGTTTTGCAGTCACAAAAGAGAAAGAACAAACTCAAAAAAAGTGGATAAAAAGTGTGACTCGGTTTTCACTCCACAAGGCCTTTTAGAGCAATTCAAAGCCAGCAATCGTATCCTGGAGTATCCCTGAAGCCAACTGGATCATATGCAAGTCTTATCTCGCCCAGAAACGCACGCAATCACTCCCACAGTTTGCTTATTTTTTCCAAATCGATTATTGGATTTCCTGCATCATTAGCATATTCAAGTGATATATTTGTGATCATGGATGTGTTTGCAACCTGACTGGATGATTTAACTGTGTTTTTGACGTATATCCGTGCCTTTGCCATTATTAGGGTTTTCGTGTGCGTTTTAGGGGTTTGTCACACAGGTTAAATTGGGCCAAAAGAAGAACACCATGATGTTCACGAGATCAAGACGAATTGATCCACATAATTGGAAGTAATTTATCATGTGTCTTGTGCATTTTGGAAATTCACAGGGTTATAGCTACAAACACATGACTGTAGGTAAACGGTATACAGCTAAGACGACGGAGAAAGGTATAAGAAGATTAGGTGGAAGCCAATCGGTGGACCATTTGAATCTCGCGCGTGTTTCCCATTAACTCAGTTATTTTGTTATATTATATTTTGTTTTTATTCTATATACAACAAAGCAGATCAACCCAGTGGAAGAGCGCGCTAGTCGTAAGTGTGAGGACCTGGGTTTGATCCCAGGTCTAAGCACTTTCTTATTTTCTTATTTTCTCAATTTCTGTTCACAAATCTAGTGCATCAACCTTGCATGCGCCTTCCATACTCCTCAAGTCATCACCAATGGATCACAGCCTCTCCAGATCTAACGCATAAGCAGTGAGGGACCATGATGCACCCCCAGGTCAACGCTACATGGAACCAGGCGCTGACTGGGCTTGGAGGACTATTGGGCCTGGAAATTTCAGGATCACACCCCCCATGTGCTAACAACATACAGGCCCAGTTTGCTTTTCTTTTTATTTCTTTTTAATTTCTGTAATTAATTTCTTTAATTGTTTTAATTTCTTAACACAAAAAATTATTATTTTTTATAAAACTAAAAAAATTACAAAAATACAGAATTAAATATTATTTATTCAAATTAATATTTTTGAAAATAAATTAGGTTTATTAATTTATTTGATTATTTGTTTTAATTAAAATTAAATAGAAATTAGGTTTTAAATTTTGTAATTAAATTGTTTCTTTTCTCAAATAAAAACCACAAAAATCCATAAAAAAATTTTTTTTACAAAATATTTTATTTTCTTGAAGTATTTTATTTCGTTTAAATTAGGTTAATTTCAATTTCTTTTTATAATTAAAAAATGATTAGAATTAGGGTTTTAATTGTACATAACCTAATTAAGTCTTTTCTTAAAAAAACAATTTAAATATTTTCTTCAATTAGATTTTTTAGGGTTCTCAATTTTTCTCGCATTTAATTTTCCACGCGCATTTTAATTTGTTTTATTATTATTGTAACTGTTCCGGGATTGTAATAGTAATTAGGGTTTTAAGCTTCCGCATTTTTATTTTCCTTCAAGATAATTATGTAACTGTCAAAGCCTTGTAATAGCTAGGTTTATTTTTCGCACTTTAAATTCCTGCAAATATTTAACAGTTAGATGCATGACTAATAGGATTGTATGACAAGAATATCTGAGACTTAAAACGGTAGATCACCTAATGTGTGAAGACTAAATTAACTGAAAAATTCATATGCACATATTCACTCCTAGGGTTTACCTTACTTAGGTTTCCTTTGGTAAACAGTCATTAAGCGTAGGAGATTTTAGTGGTTGCCCCCCTGTCTAAAAGATCAAAATGTCCCATTCGAATGTTGCCTCGGAAATGTTGCCTCAGAAAGATCTTAAGACTCTAGGGTTACTACTAAAGTTTTCTAACTGTTGCTTTAGTGATTGTACTTGTCCCTTTTGAATGTCCCTTACAACTCCAACGATGGTGCTACCTACTCCTTAATAGTGGGATATCGCTGTCTAAAGGAAATGAGAACGAACAATCTTTTTTCGAGTAGGTAGAATCTTAAGTATTTGCTCAATAAAAACTTCTCCCACAAACACCTTTCAAAACAAATTGTCAAAACAAACTTCGTCACATCCTTGAGGAATGATACAAGGGTTATCACGAAGTAAAACATTTTCAAAACAAACACTCACAAGCAATTTGAAAAATGAGCAAGTACCTAAGAGCCCATGGAAAACCATGGATAGAAAGGGTTCTAACACCTTCCCTTTCTATAATCTACCCCCGTACTCAGAAATCTCGAAAAAAGGTTTTTTTCTATTCTTTTTCCTTTTCCATGATTGGATGAAATAAAAGTCGGTGGCGACTCTTGCTTACCGTGACATTTTGCAAACAAAAAACGCAAACTGTAAACCAGTATTAACAGTCGGTTCTACCACCGTATCACAGAACTGGCGACTCTGCTGGGGAATTAAAATAAGTGGGGTAAACCTTAGGATCTAGGTCATGTTACAAAATTGCTTTCTTGTTTGTTTGCTTTATTTTTAAAGGGTCTTGTTTGGGTTATTATAGATCCTACACCCGGATCTGGGGGAACTCATTAGGTAAACAACAATAGATCATGGAGATTGTACGGTGTAGACCGATATGGTTTAAGCGATGGCTGTGTTGGTGTGGCACTTTGTTTGGTACCGGTATCCTTCGTAGGGAAACAAGGAGAATACGGGGCCGCCACGTGGTGTCGTGAAGCACTAACGGATCTTAGAACCTTAGTTGAACAAACTTGGCCATTAGAAAGTAGTGAGATAGCCGACCTCGGTGTAGAGCTGAGGATTGGTTGATACTCGATGCTACACTCATTGAGATCAGACTTTCGGCATATTTCGGCTGCAAGAAAAGATTGCTTGAGCTGAGACAATGCCTAATAAAGGATTGTCAGTGATATTGAGATCCTCTAGAACCCGGTTACTTTTTAAGATAGGTTTGAAACTGACTAAACTTCAAGAGGGTACTACCTTTAACCTCATGCAAGTCTTAAACCGAAGGACTTTGTGTTATTTGACTGTGTTTGCTATACCTGTGTTTGCCATACCCATGGTTTATCATGACATCATGCATCATAACATAGCATCCATTCTTATTACACTAACCATTTCAAAGACCAAGGGAATTTATCTTTGTTCTGTTTTGCAGATCATGACTTCTGTTTGCAGAAACACTATCCGAATCAGTTTTGTGAAGATACCTTCCCAACTCAAAGAGCTAGCATCCAAGGTTTCTGAAACTTCTGCGTTCACTAGGAGACATGGTCGACTTCTCAACCTGGTTACTTTAAAATTTGATGAAAAGATGGTGAGTGTACTCTTTCAGTTCTTTGATCCCAAGCACCACTGCTTCACCTTTCCAGATTATCAGTTGGTGCCTACCTTAGAGGAATTCTCTCAGCTGTTGGATATACCCATTCTTGAATAGTTACCCTTCACAGGTCTAGAAGAAGTTCCTAATACAGAAGTCATTGCCTTAGCTTTGCATCTAAAATGGGCCGATGTGGTATCCAATTGGGAAACAAGAAGCGGAGTCAAGGGTTTTCTAGCTATGTTTCTGATAGACAAGGCCTAGCTGTTTTGGGATGATATGGATTTTCAGGATTTTGAGGAGGTCTTGGCTCTTCTAATCTATGGGTTAGTCCTATTCCCTAATCTGGACTCATTCGTAGATGTGAATGCTATCAAGATCTTCCTTTCCCGCAACCCTGTGCCTACCTTGCTCAGAGATATTTTGCACACTCTCCATACTCGTACCATGAAGATAAGAGGGATTCTTATGTGTTGCATGTCGTTGCTGTCGAGGTGGTTTATTTCTCACCTCCCTAAGTCCGTACTGAAGAATGAAGAAGGTTTGGGTTGGTCGCAAAGGATAATTTCACTCGCTCATACGGATATTCTTTGGTGTTCTCAAGCTATGGAAAACACTGCTATAATTGACCGCTGCAGGGAGTACCCTAATGTCCCATTACTTGGTATCAGAGGGGGTATAACCTACAATCCTTGTTTAGCTCTGCGAAAATTTGGTTACGCTTGGAGTGATGGTCCCCATGAGTTACTTATGGAGGGTTTTGTATTCAACTACGAGGATGATGTTAAAGAGTATCGTCAGAGGTTCATACGAGCTTGGGGCATGGTAAACAGATCTGGCGCCAAGGCTTTGGGGCCAAAAACTTCCATTCCTATGGAACCTTACCTCCAATGGGTACGAGCTCGTGCCCAGAAGCTTATGATGCCATATGTGGCCGTTTTACCAGTGATTGTGGAACCCACTACTGAAGAGGGTATCCCTTACACGGTTATCTATCCTTACATGCCCACTGATCTTGGAGAATTATAGAGGTCTAGGATTCAGTTGATGAAGGAGCGAGATACTTACAGGGATCAGTTCCATGCTCAGGAGAGGAAGGTTTTAGAGCTCACAAAGCAAGTGTATGAAGAAATAGGGCTCAATGATTATCTCGGCACAAAGAGGAAGCATTCTTGGGAATTTTGATTTCTTTTCTAGTTTTAGATTTATTTTCAATTGTAACGCCTAAAAGGCATTTTGAACCTTCAAATTCAGCTAATAAAATCTTTGTTTATTTTGGTTTGCAAATTTAAATTTCCCGAAGTCTTTGAAATCATTGCCTACACATCACATTCATAACATTGCATGTACATGTACCATTATAGGTTTCTCATCTTCTTCGCTGTTTATTTCAGCATGAAATGTCTTCTGAGCAAACCATCAAGGACCTTCAGGCACATAATGCCCAGTTCCAACAAATGTTCATAAGTCTGGCAAAAGGGTAGAAGGATCTTAAAGCCCTCATCCTGAAAGAGAAGAATAAAAAGAAGAAGGTTCTCGGTATTCTAAATATGGGCAGAAGGTTTGGAGAGCGGTTGAAGCGACAAGCCGATCTGACCTCTTCATCCAAGGAAGGGGAGAATCAGGAAGAAGAGAAGGATCCCAGTCCTGCAGTTTTTGACAACGATACCGATTACAATGATGAGCAATATCCTCCTGTTGAGGATAGATACAAGCAATTGGAAGATCGTCTGAGTTCCATGGAAGTTCAGAGGATACCTGGACTGGATTTAGAAGAATTGGGATTGGTGTCGGGAGTGGTCATCCCACAAAAGTTTAAAGATTCAGTTTTTGCTAAGTATGATGGGGTGTCATGCCCAAAACTCCATCTTCGTTCTTATGTCAGAAAGATCCAGCCCCACACCGCTGATAGAAATCTGTGGGTTCATTTCTTTCAAGATAGTCTGTCAGGGACTCAGCTTGAATGGTTCTACCAGCTGGAGGGAGCCAATGTCCGAAATTGGGAAGATCTGGCTACTATTTTCTACAATCAGTATCAATACAACGCCGACCTTGCTCCTACTCGTACTTAGCTCCAAAGTATTTCCATGGGTGCAAGTGAAGGCTTTAAAGATTATGCACAAAAATGGAGAGACTTGGATGGGAGATTTCAACCCCCGTTGTCTGATAGGGAGTTGGTTGACTTGTTTCTGGGGACGCTATCTTGTCCATTTTTCAATCATTTGATCGGCAGCTCATCAGCTGGTTTCACCGAGCTGATTCTAATTGAAGAAAGAGTAGAAGCTGGGATTCGGAGCGGCAAGATACAAAAGGATGCCTCTTCAAGCTTAGTACAAAAGCCTTTTGCTGGTAAGAAGGAGGACAGTGCCATCTATAGCCCGAGGGGCCAAAATAGGGCTGAACATCGTCATACAGTAAGTGTTGTAATGATACCTAGGCCCGCAGTTGCTCCACAATGCAACAATCAACAAAGGGTGGAAAGACCACAACGACAGTTTACCCGAATCAACATGACATTGGCTGAAGTGCTACCTCATCTGCTGAGATCCAACTTGGCAACCTTGAAAGAGGCTCCCAAGAATCCAGATACTACATCTCCCCAATATAATCCAAATGACCGGTGTGCCTATCATTCTGAGAGTCCTGGCCACGTTACAAATGACTGCTGGGCTCTGAGGAAAAAAGTACAAGACTTGATTGAAGCCAAGGAAATAGAGTTTGATGCCCCTGAGAAGCCAAGTGTCATAACTGCTCCCATGCCTAAACACGGTTGTGGAATTAATGTTGTTGATACTGATTTGTTCGTTACCTCTGTTGATGAAGTTTCTACTCCTCTCATGACTGTCAAGAAGAATTTGATGTTGGCCGGTTTATTTTCGGGTTGTGGTGAAGGTTGCCACGTGTGTTTGTTTCTACCTTCTAGTTGTCGTCTGTTGAAGGTAGGTGTTCAACGCCTGATAGACAGCAGAGAAATTTTGTTCGAGAAAACTTTGATTCCCGTTGTACCATCTGAAGACGTTGCCATTATAACCATTTCCACAAATTCTTTCCGAGGTTTCCTCGAGAAGACCTGTTAGGATTACATCTGCTCAAAGAATTACTTCGCTGATAATCATTGTTCCTGGTCCTGTCCCATATGTCTCGGACAAAGCTGTCCCATGGAATTATGGTGCCGATGTGTACTATCATGGCATCAAACAAGATTTGAAAGATAAAGAAGTTGATCTTGATATTGGTAACATTGTCAGAACCGGAAAATTTACCCGAAGTGGAAGGGTCTTCTCTCCCGAGATTTGCCCTAAGACTGTCAACAAGCCTATTGTCATTCCATCTGCTGTTACTGCTAGTACATCAACTACTGCTCCTGTTCTTACTCCAGGTATTACCCCTGTCGGCGAATCGTATGATTCCCGCGGAAAGGAAATTATAGGTGAGTCTGCCCGGATGGAGGCGTCTAAGAAAATTGTTGTGGAAGCCTCTAAGCAAGAAATGGAGGAAATACTGAAAATCATCAAGAAGAGAGACTACAATATGGTCGAGTAGCTGGGGCAAACCCCATCAAAAATATCCATGTTATCCCTGCTGTGATGCTCTGAGGCCCATGTGAAGGCTTTGATTGCATTCCTCAAAACTGCGCATGTGCCGCAAGAGACTTCAGCTGATCAGTTCAAAGATTGTGTGGCCAGCCTAACTGATGATAATGGGATGGGTTTTTCAGATGCGGATTTGAAACCAAAAGGAAGGAAGCATAATGATGCTCTGCATGTCTCGATTCAGGGGCACCACTATGGCTCATGTGCTGGTAGATATTGGGTCTTCGCTGAATGTTCTGCCGAAGAAGGCATTGGACCAGCTGGATTTCAAGGGTTTGACTCTAAAGCCTAGTAGCATCGTGGTAAGGGCTTTTGACGGATCAAAGAGAATGGTGCACGGGGAAGTGGACATCCCTGTCAAAGTAGGTTCTCAGACTTTTGGTTCCACTTTCTATGTGATGGATATTATGCCGTCATATTCTTGTTTGTTGGGTCATCCTTGGATCCACGAGGCTGGGGAAGTTACTTCCACACTCCACCAAATGCTGAAGTATCTAGTGAAAGGAAAAATTGTCACAGTGCGGGGTGAAGAAGAATACATGGTGAACCATCTCAATTCCTTCCGCTACGTAGAGATGGACGGGGAATTCATAGAAACTCCTTGCCAGAATTTTGAAGAAGTCCCTCAGATCTCGGCATCGACTGAAACTACTACAAGCAACAAACCTCCTCTGAAGATGGCTTCCCTCAAGGACGCCAGGGTCGTGGTTGAAGAAGGTGGGTGTACCAATTGGGGTCAGCTCCCTGATTTCACTCACAAAACTGACAAATTTGGTTTGAGCTTTACTAAAGGGGCTTAAAGGGTTGTTCGACGCGCTCGGGATGGAAGACCACCCCTGCACATCAGTAATCGGGGAATTAATGCCATTTAAGACAACGAGGAGGACTCAGACATCGACAGCTGGATCTACCCAACTACCAACGGTGGACCGATTAACTGGAGGGCTAGGGACTTTATACTAGTTTCTTTTATTCCGCAGTAATTGACTTATTTGTTTTAAGATTTGTAATAAACAATTTAACACTTTACGGCCCTGTGCCTTGCCTGAGGCACATTGGTTTTTCTTGTGAGGGCTATTATTCGTCATTCCATATATCATTAATAAAGCATTGGACGTTTATTGCATACAAATTTTGCGCTCTCTATTTTTCTTTTCTGTTTTTCACTTTATCGAAACAGCTATTCTCTTGCACACACTCACGTATCATAATGAGGATCCATATCCACTCTGGATCCCATTGATAATAGCTCTGCTATTGCCATTTATGACTTCAAAAATCCGATCAACCAAGCCGAGGATGAAGGTGAGGATGATTTTGAGGTGCCTGGAGAACTTGCTAGACTTTTACAGCAGGAAGAAAGGGCCATACAACCTCATGAAGAGCCGGTTGAGACAGTGAACTTGGGTATTGAGGAAGACAGAAAAGAGGTTTAAATAGGTGCAAATCTGGAGCTTAGCATCAAACAACGGTTGATACAAATGGTACACGACTGTGTTGAGATCTTCGCCTGGTCCTATGAAGACATGCCTGTTTTGGACACTGATATTATGGTACATCGCCTGCCGACTAAATAAGACTGTCCTCCGGTCAAACAGAAGGTTTGTCATATGCGCCCTGAAAGGTCAGAGAAGATCAAGGCAGAGGTCATGAAACAGTTCGACGCAGGATTCTTAGTTGTCACTTCATATCCACAGTGGGTTGCCAACATCGTCCCGGTACCTAAGAAGGACGGTAAGGTACGGATGTCTGTTTATTACAGATATCTGAACAGGGCAAGCCCCAAGTATGACTTCCCACTTCCTCACATTGATGTTCTGGTCGACAACACCGCGCAACACAAAATCTTCTCCTTCATGGATGGTTTCTCTGGCTATAACCAGATCAAGATGGCTCCTGAAGACATGGATAAGACAACTTTCATCACAAAGTGGGGAACCTTCTGCTACAAGGTGATGCCTTTTGGGTTGAAGAATGCTGGGGCAACTTATCAGCGTGCCATGGTCGCTTTGTTCTATGATATGATTCACCTTGAGATCGAAGTCTATGTTGATGATATGATAGGCAGGTCTCAGACTGAGGAAGAGCACCTTGATCATCTCCAAAAGTTGTTCGATAGGTTGAAGACATACAAGTTGAGGTTGAATCCGAACAAGTTCACCTTCGGGGTAAGGTCTGGTAAGCTTCTGGGTTTCATTGTCAGCGACAAGGGCATCCAAATAGATCATGCGAAGGAAAAAGCCATACAAGAGATGCCAGCTCCCCGTACAGAGAAGGAAGTTATAGGTTTCTTGGGACGCCTGAATTATATCGCCAGGTTCATTTCACATCTGACTGCTAATTGTGAGCCAATCTTCAAGCTGCTGAAGAAAGATCAAGTGGTAAAGTGGAATGATGAATGCCAGACAGCTTTTGAAAGAATCAAGGAATACCTTTAAGAACCACCAATTTTGATGCTTCCACTTGAAGGAAGACCTTTGATATTATACTTGACAGTGCTAGACAATTCAATGGGGTGTGTGCTGGGGCAGCATGACGAGTCTGGTAGAAAAGAGAATGCAATATACTACCTTAGCAAAAAGTTTACCGACTGTGAGACACGATACTCATTGCTCGAGAAAACTTGTTGCGCTTTGGCATGGGCTGCTCGCCGACTGAGATAGTATATGCTGACTCACAATACCTTGTTGATATCAAATATGGATCCGATCAAGTATATTTTTGAGAAGCCCGCTCACTCCCGAAGGATAGCAAGGTGGCAAATGATCTTAACTGAATACGACATACAATATACAACCCAAAAAGCAATAAAGGGAAGTGTATTGGCTGATCATTTAGCTCATCAGGCCGTGGCTGACTACCAGTCTATGAATTTTGAGTTTCTGGATGAGAATATCATGTTGGAGACTGACTACGAAGAACCTGGATCGGATGAAGGACCTGAGGAGGGATCCCGATGGTTTATGTATTTTGATGGAGCCCTGAACGCACTGGGTAACGGCATTGGCGTTGTAATCATATCTACCGAGGGTTGTCATACTCCGTTCACCGCTCGATTAGGTTTCAACTGCACCAACAACATGGCAGAGTATGAAGCATGTATTTTGGGTCTTCGAGCCGCTATCGACTTAAGGATCAAGTTCTTAAGTGTATTCGGGGATTCCGCTCTGGTGATAAGTTAGATCAAAGGAGAGTGGAATACGAAGCACCCAAATCTCATTCATTACAAAGAATATGTACTGACATTGCTCCCACACTTTGAGGAGGTAACATTTGAACATTTCCCAAGAGAGGAGAACCGGTTAGCAGATACGCTAGCTACCATGTCTTCTATGTTCAAGGTTAGGTGGGACAATGAAGCTCCCCAAATCACCATTGAGAGGTTGGAAGAACCAGCACACTGCTGTGAGATCGATACCGAAGAAGTGAAAGACAAACCCTGGTTTCACGAAGTCAAAAGGTATCTTGAGGCTCAGGAGCATCCCGAAGGGGAATCTGCCAATAAATGCCAAATCTACGCTGATAAGGTGCATGTACCTCCGGTTCATCTGAATGTATTGACGGCTCCTTGGCCCTTTGTGATGTGGGGCATCGACATGATCGGCGAGATCGGACCTACTGCGTCTAACGGGCATCATTTCATTCTGGTGGATATTGATTACTTCACGATGTGGGTTGAGGCAGCCTCTTTTGCTACAGTAACCAAGAACGTCGTGGCGCGGTTTATCCGACACAACCTGATCTGTCGATATGGTGTGCTAGAGAGGATTATTACTGACAATGGTACGAATCTCCATAACACAATAATCACTGATCTCTGTAAACAGTTCAAGATACATCATCATAACTCTTCTCCTTACCGGCCGAAGATGAATGGCGCTATTGAAGCAGATAACAAGAACATCAAGAAGATTGTACAGAAGATGACGGTGACATATAAAGACTGGCATGAGATGTTACCATTCGCTCTTCATGGGTATCGTACCTCAGCACGGACGTCAACAGGGGCAACACCCTACTCTCTGGTATATGGCATGGAGGCAGTCCTACCCATCGAAGTCCAGATACCTTCTCTCAGGATTATGAAGGATGCGAGTTTGAACAAAGACAACTGGATCCGAACCCGACTTGATCAGCTAAATCTAATCGATGAAAAGAGACTTACTGCTATCTGCCATGGTCAAACGTACCAAAAGAGAACGATCAAGGCTTTTAACAAGAAAGTCAGATGCCAAGAATATCAAGTCAGGGATCTAGTAATCAAACGGATCATACTTCCGCAAGGTGATCCCAGGGGCAAATGGACCCCCAAGTACGAAGGGCCATTTGTGGTTAAGAACATTTTCTCGTGAGGAGCTATGATTCTAACCACCATGGATGGTGACGACCTTCCTCACCCTGTCAATGCAGACATAGTGAAAAGATACTACGCCTAATCAAAGACCCGCTAGGTTGACTGGCCTAGGAAAAAATAAGGGCTTCCCGGAGAACTAAAAGGGTTCGGGCAAACGTAAGGGATGAAAATGAAAAAATCTGTACACACGGCAAGTCGAAAACCCGAAAGGGCGGGTTGGGAAAAAAGGGTATCCCGGTGGACTGGAAACTCGAAAGGCTGGTCCAGGCAAAAGTTAGGGATATGAAGCGTATCATTATATCTCATTGGATCATCTTGTGACCAGACTTCGGTATCGACTATCAACCTCAGACGGCGCCAACTAATCTGATCAACCTTCAGCCAAGTAGCAAAGTGATGAGACGCTTGAAGATATAAAGGCAATAGCAGAGTTGGAACCCAATGGGGTAGTTCCACATAGCTTTTTTTTCTTTTACACAAATTGTATAATTTCTATCTTTCGGCAGTGTTCTCTTACTAGCGCGTCAGCCTCTTTGTACAAAAGCGCCTATTATAGGCCAACTTCAAAAAATCAATACAAATCATTTTCATAAGAAACTTTAATTCATTTTTCTTTTTCTGTTTTGTTTTGCAAGAACGTCCAATGATTTATTTTTTATATATGCATTTGAAAATGATTGTTGCTCATAAATACTTACATAAGAAACAAGAGACAATTACTCGTAATTCCAAAATCAAGGAAAAAACAAGAAGTGCCAAGCCCTACAGCTACTCTGCCCAGCAGGTACCAGGATAGAGCCAACTTGGGAACATAATTATTGGTACATAGAATCCCCACAGAGTAAAAGTATTCAAAGGCATTAATGTCAGCTTCCCCAAAACAGGACATAACTATCCCCAGCAGAGGTTCATAATTGCAGGTGAGTCAGTAAATTTCATCCCTCAAGCGGAGTTTATTTCTACAGATACAGAAGCTCAATCTCCAACAGAGCTCATCATCTCCAGCAATGAAATTTCATCCCCAACTGAGTTTATTCCTCTAGATCAACATACCTACTAACAGAGTATCTCTTCCCCCTAATTTTGGTCCCCGCAGAGTTATTCTCCAGCATCTCTTCCTGACAGAGTATTTACAAATCTCCAGCAACCGTCAGGGATTTATTTTCCCAGACGCGAGCATACCTCGACAACGTTTCATGAGCATATATCATGACATACACATACATATCATATACAACATAATCTCATTTATTTTGAGAACATCATCTCACCCTGCATTTCATGCATCACATATAACTAACCCTGATATCTTTCCAAGAAAAGAGAATTAGCTTCAACAAATCCAGCAGTTATACAGATCACATCTACAGACGACTAATGGAAACTCAGTTCCCGAAATCAAATGGGTCAACTAACCTACACTACCGCTCTGAAGTAACCCTAATATCCAGGTTCCTTCTCACAGCCCTACCATCCAGGATTTCATATCGAAGTAACCCTACTATCCTGGTTCCTTCCCATAAGCCCTACTATCAAGGCTTTCATCACGAAGTAACCCTACTATCCAGGTTCCTTACCATAACCCCTACTATCAAGGCTTTCATTTCGAAGTAACCCTACTATCCCGGTTCCTTCTCACAGCCCTACTATCCAGGCTTTCATTTCGAAGTAACCCTACTATCCAGGTTCCTTCCCATAAGCCCTACTATCAAGGCTTTCATCTCGAAGTAACCCTACTATCCAGGTTCCTTCCCATAAGCCCTACTATTAAGGCTTTCATCTCGAAGTAACCCTACTATCCAGGTTCCTTCCCATAAGCCCTACTATCAAGGCTTTCATCTCGAAGTAACCCTACTATCCAGGTTCCTTCTCATAGCCCCACTATCCAGGCTTTCATTTCGAAGTAAACCTACTATCCAGGTTCCTTCTCACAGCCCTACTATCTAGGCTTTCATATTGAAGTAACCCTATTATCCATGTTCCTTCTCACAACCCTAATATCCAGGCTTTCATATTGAAGTAACCCTACTATCCAGGTTCCTTCTCACAACCCTACTATCAAGGCTTTCATATCGAAGTAACCCTACTATCCAGGTTCCTTCTCACAGCCCTACTATCCAGGCTTTCATATCGAAGTAACCCTACTATCCAGGTTCCTTCTCACAGCCCTACTATCCAAGCTTTCATATCGAAGTAACCCTACTATCCAGGTTCCTTCTCACAGCCCTGCTATCCAGGCTTTCATATCAAAGTAACCCCACTATCCAGATTCCTTCTCACAACCCTACTATCCAGGCTTTCATATCAAAGTAACCCTACTATCGATGTCCCTTATCACAACCCTACTATCCAGGATTTCATATCGAAGTAACCCTACTATCTAGGTTCCTTCTCATAACCTTGCTATCTAGGATCCTTCTCTCTTATCTCCAAACAACAATTCACTACACTGTAAGACCGGGACCTGATCAAACACGATTAGTTTCGCACTTCCCCAGTAAATCACACTACAACCTATACCCTGACCAGATATGCAGTTCACTTCTGCTCCCTCAAGCAAGAGTTATTTCCCTGGTAGAGTAATGGACAACTGAAGCTCCTAAAATTCTATTTCTCCCAAGACAAATACCAACAATCTTCAGCAGATTCCTCCCTAACAACAGGAACATGAACTCTCAGCAAAGGAATATCTCAGGGAATCAACGTTCTCTAGATGGCATCTTTAAGCCCATCTCTGACGATTCTCCGTCACATCCAGGATGGAATCTTTAAGCCCATCTCTGACAATCTTCTATCATCAACCTCCAAATGGCATCTATAAGCCAATTCCCGATATCACAAATCAAGTATTATTTCATGCGAGTGCAAATTTCTGGGCACTCTAGTGTTCAATCATCTTCCACCTTCAGATCACGAAAGGCAGACGGGCCAATCTACATCCTCAGGTTTAAGAAGATTAAACAGGGGCAGCTGTTGTACCCCTAAATTTTCCCTCTCAGTTTACTCAAATACATACTCCTAGAGATCCTCAATTTGCTCAAGTTTGCCCAAGAGTTGACCAGACAAACTCTCTCCTAAGGCAGTGTGTCTCAAATTAGGGTTTCCATTTTTATCAAGATAGGTGGAATCCAAAAATATCATATTCTCTCAATGGTCCTAATATGATCTCAAGACCCTCCATGTCAAGTTTCATGCCCTGCACAAGAAGTTTGCTCAGTCAACTGCTCAGATGCTTGAGAATCGACTGTATTAGGTCAAAAGTCAACGGTGACCCCCATACATTCAAACTTCAAGCTTTTTGGTCAAAATTAACATTTTGATGTGACTTTCATCATTTGATCAAGGGTTGATCATGATTCCCTAGGGAATGCTCCAAATTCATCAAAACCCAAAAGTTACTAAATTAGGGTTTCTTAGTAAAAGTCAACCAAACTTTGACCAAGCATAACTTCCACATCCTTTATCAGAAAGTTTCCATCCAAGTATCATTTTGAAGAGGATGCAATTACCTAAAACTCATATTCAGCCCATAAGTTCAAAATATGCACCCATAAAAAGATATGAATTTCTACATTATGGGTACTTTTGAAAAGTCAACAAAAACACCATTTGGGTCAAAGCTTCTTACATAAACATGGAAGACTCAATTGAGATGAGACCAAAAGGGTTTCTTAGGGGACATACTAATATTTCTAAAAAGTCTAAGAACACCTCCCTAGGGTTAAAATTGGAGGAGATATGCCTTGTCAAAGTTGACCTTTTTTGCAAAATTGCCAAAAGTCAAATGTGCTCAAAAATGCATTTTTTGCTTAATGGGCCTAACTTTTTATGCTTGCACCTCACTTATAATATGGTCCACGACCCAAATATTCACCCACACATTATTTGCTTCATTTTTCATTTTATTTTGATTTTTTATTAATTAAAAATTGAATTAAATCAAATAATTGGTGAATAATAGCAAATATATGATTTGATTTTGTTTTTGGACAGGTTGGCAATCAAAATATTCTGAGATATCAAGACCAAAATGAATCAAGCATAATTGGTACAAGAAAGGGATGATTTGGATCAAAATAGCAATTTTACATGTAGCATAAAAATCAAATCAAATCTCTCATAATTGCAAAGATTCAATCCAATTTTACAACCCTAATTCATTCTTAGATATATATTGGACATGTACAATGCATGAGACAAGGTTTTGCAGTCGTAGAAGAGAAAGAACAAACTCAAAAAAGTGGACAAAAAGTGTGACTCGGTTTTCACTCCACAAGGCCTTTCAGAGCAAATCAAAGCCAACAATCGTATCCTGGAGCATCCCTGAAGCCAACTGGATCATTTGCAAGTCTTATCTCGCCCAGAAACGCACACAATCACTCCCACGATTTTCTTATTTTTTCCAAATCGATTATTGGATTTCCTGCATCATTAGCATGTTTAAGTGGTATATTTGTGATCATGGATGTGTTTGTAACCTGACTGGATGATTTAATTGTGTTTTTGACGCATATCCGTGCCTTTTCCATTATTAGGGTTTTCGTGTGCGTTTTAGGGGTGTGTCACACAGGTTAAATTGGGCCAAAATAAGAACACCATGATGTTCACGAGATCAAGACAAATTGATCCACATAATTAGAAGTAATTTATCATGTGTCTTGTGCATTTTGGAAATTCACAGGGTTATAGCTACAAACACATGACTGTAGGTAAAAGGTATGCAGCTAAGACGACGGAGAAAGGTAGAAAAAGATTAGGTGGTAGCCAATCAGTTGACCATTTGAATCTCGCGCGTGTTTCCCACTAACTCAGTTATTTTTTTATATTATATTTTGTTTTTATTCTATATACAACAAAGCAGATCAGCCCAGTGGAAGAGCGCACTAGTGGTAAGTGTGAGGACCTGGGTTCGATCCCAGGTCCAAGCATTTTCTTATTTTCTCAATTTCTGTTCACAGATCTAGTGCATCAACCTTGCATGCGCCTTCCATACTCCTCAAGTCATTACCAAGGAATCACAGCCTCTCCAGATCTAACGCATAAGCAGTGAGGGAGCATGATGCACCCCCAGGTCAACGCCACATGGAACCAGGCGCTGACTGGGCTTGGTGGACTATTGGACCTGGAAATTTTAAGATCACACCCCCAATGTGCTAACAACATACAGGCCTAGTTTTCTTTTCTTTTAATTTCTTTTTAATTTCTTTAATTAATTTCTTTAATTGTTTTAATTTATTAACATAAAAAATTATTATTTATTATAAAACTAAAAAAATCACAAAAATACATAATTAAATATTATTTATTCAAATTAATATTTTTGAAAATAAATTAGGTTAATTAATTTATTTGATTATTTGTTTTAATTAAAATTAAATAGTAATTAGTTTTAAATTTTGGAATTAAATTGTTTATTTTCTCAAATAAAAACCACAAAAGTCCATAAAATCTTTTTTTTTACAAAATATTTTATTTTCTTGAAGTATTTAATTTAGTTTAAATTAGGTTAATTTCAATTTATTTTTATAATTAAACAATGATTAGAATTAGGGTTTTAATTATACATAACCTAATTAAGTCTTTTCTCAAAAAAAAAATAATTTAAATATTTTCTTCAATTAGATTTTTTAGGGTTCTCAATTTTTCTCGCATTTAATTTGCCGCGCGCATTTTAATTTGTTTTATTATTATTGTAATTGTTCCGGGATTGTAATAGTAATTAGGGTTTTAAGCTTCCGCATTTTTATTTTCCGTCAAGATAATTATGTAACTCTCAAAGCCTTGTAATAGCTAGGTTTATTTTTCGCACTTTAAATTCCTGCAAATATTTAACTGTTAGATGCATGACTAATAGGATTGTATGGAAAGAATATCTGAGATTTAAAACGGTAGATCACCTAATGTGCGAAGACTAAATTATCTGAAGAATTCACATGCACATATTCACTCCTAGGGTTTACCTCACTTCGGTTTCCTTCGGTAAATAGTCATTAAACGTAAGAGATTTTAGTGGTTGCCCTCCTGTCTAAAAGATCAAAATGTCCCATTCGAATGTTGCCTCGGAAATGTTGCCTCAGAAATGTTGCCTCAGAAAGATCTTAAGATTCTAGGGTTACTACTAAAGTTTTCTAACTGTTGTTTTAGTGATTGTACTTGTCCCTTTCGAATGTCCCTTACATCTCCAACGACAGTGCTTCCTACTCCTTAATAGTGGGATAGTGATGTCTAAAGGAAACGAGAACGAACAATCTTTTTTCGAGTAGGTAGAATCTTAAGTACTTGCTCAATAAAAACTTCTCCCACAAACACCTTTCAAAACAAATTGTCAAAACAAACTTCGTCACATCCTTGAGGACTGATACAAGGGTTATCACGAAGTAAAACATTTTCAAAACAAACACTCACAAGCAATTTAAAAAATGAGCAAGTACCTAAGAGCCCATGGAAACCCATGGATAAAAAGAGTGGTAACACCTTCCCTTTCTATAATCTACCCCCCGTACTCAGAAATCTTGAAAAAAGGTTTTTTCTGTTCTTTTTCCTTTTCCATGATTGGATGAAATAAAAGTCGGTGGCGACTCTTGCTTACTGCGACATTTTGCAAACAAAAAACGTAAAACGCAAACCAGTATTAACAGTCGGTTCTGTCATTATCCCACCACCCCAGTGGTAAGGCAGCGCGCTGGTAACCTCAAGGTCACGGGTTCAAGACCCAGCGCTTCCTTTTTCTTTTCATATTTTCACATTTTTCACATTTTTTGTTTGCTTGCAGCGCCTGGGCTTTAGGATGGGCCTAGTATTTTTTTTTCTTCACAACACCATTTGTGTTACTGATCCACCCCCTCTGACTTTTCTTTATTTCTTTTTTATTTTATTTTAATTATTATTATTATTATTGATATTATTTTTATTATTATTACTATTATTATTTTCATAAATCATAAAATATCCAAAAAAATATTTTTTTAATTTATTAATCATACTTATATATTTATTTTCTCCATAAAACAAAAGAAAAAAAAACATTTTCTTAAAATAAATAAATTACTTTTCTTTTTCTTAAATAATTATTTTTAGGCTTAGGTTAAATTAATATATTATTTTATTTTCTTAGTTAAAATTAATTTAGAACTTAGGTTATTTTAATTAATTAATCTTCATTTTATTTTCATTCATTTAAATTCCTATTATAAAAAAACCTATAAATCCTTTTCAAATTAATTTCTTTTCTTAATTGATTTAGGTTAAGTTTATTTAATTTTTAATTAATCTTTTTTTAATTAGGCCAAGACAAAAAACCCTTTCATAAAAAACAACAAAAAATCATTTCTTTTCCATTTATATTCTTGCATTTTATTTTCAATTTTTGTACAATATTCAATATGGTTGTAATAGATAATTAGGTTTTATTTTCTTGCAATCCCTATTTGTAAATTTGTACACCCCCTCCCCTAATGATGTAATAGCGTAGTAATTTTACTTTTCACAATTTATCGCTTTATATAAATGCTAGTAATTAGGGTTTGTAAGATAAGATAAAATCAACAATTAGTAAACCCTAATCAAAGACAAATCAAGCATGAAAAATTAATACACTTGCACACAAGCACCCCTAGGGTAAATCTACTTTGTTGCCTTACAAAAATGGCCATATTATGCATGTGAGGTGTCTTAGCAAAACCAAGAAAAATACAAGATCATAGTCCCTCGATGACGCTATCAAAAGTTGCCTTTCAAAATGATCTTAGTCCCTAAAGAAAGATGTTAAGATACCTTGCAACATTTGTTAATCATGGTTGTACGATGACCCACGCCCGTCCCGTTTACATCCAAAGATAGGGTTGATTACCAAATCAATGGTAAGATAACAGTTGTACCCCAAAATTTGCCCTCCCATATTCCCCAAGAATTGCAAAGAGCATGCTTCAAAATCTCCCCCAAGGGTTGCACAGTTCAAGGGCCTCCTAACAGTCAAAAACTAGGGTTTTGGTTCTAACAAAGAAAATGAAGTTTCCAAGGGTCCAATCAAGTCCCACATACCTACAAATATGGTCAAGCATCCACATACCAAGTTTCAAGACTTACAGCACAAAATTGTACAGTCAAAAACCCTAATTGCACTACAGTCAACTGCAGGGGCAAAATGGTCATTTGACAGTCAAAAGTTCAAATTTTTGGTCAACATCTCATTTTGAAGCCCCAAACATCATTTGATCAATGCTTGATCATGATTCTCAAAGCTTGGCTCAAAAGGTCTCAAGATGCAAAAGTTTCCATATTTGGACAGTTGAAAAAGTCAACTGTAACTTGACCAAGGCATAACTTCCACATGGATTATCATAAAAGTTCCATCCAAAGCTCATTTTGAAGAGAAATACATTTCCTACAACTCCTCTTCATACTTCAAGTCCAAGAAATGCTCTCACAAAAAGTTATCAATTTCAACATTATAGGTCATTTTCAAAAGTCAAACAAAAAGGGACTTTAAGTCAAAGACCATAGCTTGAGATTGGTAAATCAAAATGACATGGGACCAAAGGAATTGGTTAGAGGACTCAAAGACCTTTCCAAAATGTCCAAGAACACGAGCAAAGCTTAAAAATTGAGCAAGTTATGCCTTGTGGAAGTTGGGAAATGTTTGGGTATTTTGAAAAGTCAACATTGCTTCAAAAGTCTTAAAAATGCTAATGGGCCTCTTTTTCTTCCAAGAATCATTATCCAAGGCATGTGCACGACCATTTGGCCCAAAGGGAAGTTTTTCATCATTTTTATTTATTTATTTGAATTTTTAAATGCTAATAATTCATTTAATTAATTAAAATACATGAAAAATACCAAACCTAAGTTTTTAAATCTTTTTATGCATAATATACATTCAATATTTCGTGCATGATCAGATTTGGAAAGAATCCATGTGATTGTACATGATTGGAACCAAAATATGCATGAAAAAGATTGGAAAATTATAGCATGGAAATCAAATATTCTCG
This sequence comes from Vicia faba, assembly GCA_948472305.1. NCBI lineage: Eukaryota > Viridiplantae > Streptophyta > Magnoliopsida > Fabales > Fabaceae > Vicia > Vicia faba. The sequence goes on along the minus strand of OX451737.1, from coordinate 1,646,996,662 downwards.
TCATCAATTCATTGATTTTTTGATCCAATTTCTAACCCTAATCATTCCAGTACATATATACATGAAAACCCTAGTGTCCATACCCTTCCAGCTGCGCCCCATCTCAAGAATCAAACTTGCAATTTTATCAAAAAAGTTCAAAACTGAAAGTGGCCTTAGAGGACGATTCAGAGGCAAAGATTAATCCCAATAGCTTGAAAAAGTGTTACTGAAGCTAACTGAATAGTTTTCCACGCGCATAGCACCCTGAATTGGTATACAGAACTCAGAATTTTTCATATAATATGCATATTCGTGTTTTGAGTTTCAAGCATTTTCATTGCATTTTTCTTATGGATTTATACTAATTGGACCTTTCTGAAACTAACTGCATACTTTAATTAAGTTTTCGTGCCAAATTAGAAGATTCACCATTGAAACAGGTTAGGGTTCTTCAAGCTTTAAATTGGGCGTTTATGCATATGGTAAAATTGAGACACCTCAATACCATGGTTGAATTCAGCATGCTTGGACGATCTGAACACATACCTCACGCCTAATTTATGTGACACCATAGCCTAATCGCTATTTTGAAAAGAGGCATATTTTGGGGGGGGTCTAAAACCCCCGCTAACCTTTTTTATGTTTTCAGGAAAAAGCAGAACGAGGAGGAAGACGATGCGTGGAAGAATACCATTGGAGGGTTCAAATAATTAGCGCGTTTTTTTTGTTCTGCCCACTAATCCATTTTTTTCATTATATTATTTAGTTTCCATTAGGTTAATGAATGAACGCGTTAGCTTGGATGGTGAAAAGTAACATTGGTAACCTTTGGGACCTGGGTTCGATTCCCAGGTCCCCCTCTTTGTCTCAATATTTTTTCTTCCAATATAATTCCATGCAGTTTCAGTACTAGGGTTCACCATACTCTCCACATCCAGGCCTTCCACGTGCTTACTGAGATCAATCAAAGGGCCATAATTTGTAGAACATCATGGACGTTAGTCAACGCATATGCATGCTTCCTGAAGAAGTCAAATAAGGCCTTGAAACCTTGGGCCAACAATGCTAATGACACCTCCAATTTGGGGACAGACCCCCCATGGTTTGCCTTTCTAATTCTTTTCTCATATTTTTCTATTTTTGTTTTAATTAGTTTTTTTTTAATTTAATTCTTTAAACCAATTTATAAAAACAATAGAAAAATCAGAAAAGACAAAATCAAAATATATTTATTTAATTAGTATTTTTGTAAATAAATCTCACTAATTGATTAATTTAAAATTAGGTTTAATTCAAACATTGTTCTTAATAAATTAAAATTTTGTAGAGTTAGGGTTTTAATCAATTTTCATCCTTTTTCTTTTCTTTTCACTAATAATTAATTATTTATTTTTATAAATCAAATTGCCATTAATTAATTAATTTAATTTTAGGTTTAATTTTAACATGTTTTTCTTAATAAATAAAAGTTGTAGAATTAGGGTTAATTAATATTTTAATTCCATTTAATTCTCATTAAAATCATAAATACCAAAAAACCTCAAAAATAATTTCTTTTCCTTTTAATTTAATTAATTTTGTTTATCTAATATAATTTCATTAAAAAGAGTCCAACGCCCTCGCCTTCAATTTTAATTCAATTCGCGCATTTTTATTCCTTCTTTTAAATATTGATGTAACTCTCCCAAAGCCGTGTAAATATTTATCTTTCGCACTTTACTCTATTTCTTTATTTTCTGTCAAATCGGGTCCCGGATTTATTTTGGCGATGTGGGCCCGCACCTTTGTAATAGTTTAGGAACTTTACATTTCTCGCAACTTTTTAACTGTTAATAAATGCATGCAAGAATGAATGACAAAATAAAAGCAATGCGTAGATCACCCATGACATGACAAGACAAAATAAATGAATCTGACACACAAATCACACACCACCCCTAGGGTACGCTTCACTGTTGCCTTGCCTCGAAAGGTGGTCGTCGAGTAGAGGATGTCTTAGTAAGTCCTCATGATCCGGGAACCTGGCAGGAGGGTAGCTTCTAAGGTGTCTTCCTATTGCTCTGGTGATCACCATGTCCCGAACCTCGAATTGACCCGAACACCTCCAATGGTGGTGCTACCTACCTCTCAATGGTGGGATGGAACTACTTTAAAGGACATTTACACAGACGAATTCCTTAGGGTAGGTAGACGACTCTAGATACTTGCTCTAATTTCAAAACAAATCAAAAATACTTTTCACACCGACACCTTTTCAAAAAGCTTTCGAAAGCAATTTTTTCAAACACTCTTGAGGACCGATACAAGAGTCGAACTGGAATTTTCAAAGAAACTTTTTAAAACCCACAGTTGAAAAGCAAACAAACAATTTTGAAAACACAAGTGAGCAAGTATCTAAGAGCCCATGGATAACCATGGATAGAAAGGGTGCTAACACCTTCCCTTTCTATAATCTACCTCCCGAACCGAGAGCAATCTCTTTAAGGAATTTTTCTGTGCTTTTGTCCTTTCCATTTGGAGAAAATAAAAGACGGTGGCGACTCTTGCTTCCGCGACATTCCGCGAACCAGCGTTAAACAGTCAGTTCCAGATCCACCGATCACAGAACTGGCGACTCTGCTGGGGAATACTTTAAAGTGAGGTGTACCTTAGGGTTAGTTCATAACTGTGTTTTCAATTGTATTGCTTTGCTTGCTTTATTATTGTGGGATTGTCTCGGGAGTTCTATAGATCCTAACCCGGATCTGGGGATACCTTCTTAGAAAGTAGCAACAAGGCTGTGAGGGAACTGTGCGGGGTATACCGACATGGTTGAAACAGTCTGCTACGTTGATGTGGCACTTTGGTGTGTACCGGTAACCCTTGAGTTCAGTCAAGGAGAGTACGGGGCCTCCGCGTGGTGTCGTGAAGCATCAACTGACCTTAGGAACCTTAATTGAACCATCTTGGCCTCTTTAGGGTAGTGAGATAACTGACTTTGGTGCAGTCCGAGGTTGGTTGATACTCGATACTACACTCAATTGAGGGTTGTTTTCTTGGAATATTTCGGTCGCCAGTTCAGTGGCCAAATCGAAACGATGAACAATGAAAGCAATCCCGTGATATTGGGACCCTTAGAACCCGGTTACTTCTAATAGGACAGGTTGAACCCACCAACTTCAAGAGGGTACTACCCAGACCCCATGCTGGCCTTAAACCCTAAGGGCTTGTCTTGTGTGCCTTGTGTGCCTTACATGTTTGTCTTTGTAAATATTTGTGGTGTGTTTAATCATAGCATCATGACATCATCCAGCATCATATGCATTGGCTAACCATTTCAGGGGTTCAAATCTTCATCTTTGTTCTTTGTTTTGTAGGACATGGAAACTGTTCGCAGAAAGACAATTCAAATCAACCTTGTAAGGGTCCCTCCTCAGCTTAAGGAGCTTATATCCAGGATTCCCGAGAGCTCTTCATTCAGTGAGAGACATGGAAGACTCATCAGCTTGGTAAATACCAACATTGAGGAAGATATGATAAAGGTCCTGTTCCAGTTCTTTGACCCTCTGCATCACTGTTTCACCTTCTTGGATTATCAGCTGGTACCTACATTGGAGGAGTTCTCCTGGCTCCTGAAGATCCCTATCCTTAATCAACTACCCTACAACGGTACGGAAAAGGAACCCAAGCTTGAAGAGATTGCTAAAGCCTTGCACCTACAATCATCTGACCTCAAGGGACATTGGGAAGTTAGAAGTGGTATCAAAGGGTTCTTAGCCAGGTTTCTGTTTGAGAAGGCCCATGAATGTTGGAACTCCCTTGACTCACAAGCTTTTGAAGAAGTGGTGGCCCTCCTTGTCTATGGTTTGGTGTTGTTCCCTAATCCAGATCAGCTTATAGATGTCAGTGCTGTCCAGATCTTCATGTCCAGGAATCCTATACCTACGTTGCTAGGGGACATCCTTCACTCATGTTACACTCGAACCATGAGAAAAAGAGGTGTCCTTATGTGTTGCACTCCTCTCCTGGGAAGGTGGTTTATTTCTCACCTTCCACAATCAGTTTTGAAGAACGAGCGGGGTTTGAGATGGTCACAACGGTTGATGACTCTTACACATGCAGATATACATTGGTGCCCTCGGTCCAGAGAGGATGTCACTATCATTGATCGTTGCGGGGAGTACCCTAATGTTCCTTTACTTGGAATCAGAGGAGGTATTACTTACAGCCCATGCCTGGCTTGGAGACAGTTTGGTTATGCTCGAAGGGATGGCCCTAATGACACGTTAATTCCTGACATAGTTTTTGACTTCGACAACGATGCACAAGGACTTCGCCAGAGATTTATCAGAGCCTGGAGGATGCCAAGTAGGATAGACAGTAAGACACTGGGGCACAGGAACTCCATCCCGTTGGAACCTTATCTCAAGTGGGTACGGGCCCGCTCCCAGAAGTTAGTAATGCCATATCCTCATATGCTCCCTGTGATCGGTGGATCTGGAACTGACTGTTTAACGCTGGTTCGCGAAATGTCGCGGAAGCAAGAGTCGCCACCGTCTTTTATTTTCTCCAAATGGAAAGGACAAAAGCACAGAAAAATTCCTTAAAGAGATTGCTCTCGGTTCGGGAGGTAGGTTATAGAAAGGGAAGGTGTTAGCACCCTTTCTATCCATGGTTATCCATGGGCTCTTAGATACTTGCTCATTTGTGTTTTCAAAAATGGTTTGTTTACTTTTCAACTGTGGGTTTTAAAAAGTTTCTTTGAAAATTCCAGTTCGACTCTTGTATCGGTCCTCAAGAGTGTTTGAAAAATTGCTTTCGAAAGCTTTTTGAAAAGGTGTCGGTGTGAAAAGTATTTTTGATTTGTTTTGAAATTAGAGCAAGTATCTAGAGTTCTCTACCTACCCTAAGGAATTCGTCTGTGTAAATGTCCTTTAAAGTAGTGCCATCCCACCATTGAGAGGTAGGTAGCACCACCGTTGGAGGTGTTCGGGTCAATTCGAGGTTCGGGACGTGGTGATCACCAGAGCAATGGGAAGACACCTTAGAAGCTACCCTCATGCCAGGTTCCTGGATCATGAGGACTTACTAAGACATCCTCTACTCGACGATCACCTTTCGAGGCAAGGCAACAGTGAGGCGTACCCTAGGGGTGGTGTGTGATTTGTGTGTCTTTTCAGATATTTTTGTCTTTTGTCAAAGTGATCTATGCGTTTGTTTTTATTTATTGTCATTCATTCTTGCATGCCATTATTAACAGTTAAAAAAAATGCGAGAAAGGTAAAGTTCTAAGCTATTACAAACGGCGCGGGTCCACATCGCCAAAATTTCCAGAACCCGATTTGACAGAAAATAAATAGAATGCGAGAAATTATAAAGTTACACGGCTTTGGGAGAAGTACATAAATATTAAAAGAAAAAAGAAATAAATGTGCGAATTGAATTAAAGTTGAAACGAGGGCGTTGGACCCCTTTTAATTAAATTAAATTAAACGATTATTAAATTAATAAAATTAAAATGAAAAAGAAGTTATTTTTTAGTTTTTTTGTATTTTTATGATTTTTAATGAAAAAGATTAATTGGAATTAAAATGCTAACCCTAATTCTACAATTTTTATTTGTTAAGAAAATATTAAAGTTAACCCTAAGTTAACCTAATTAATTACATGGTAATTTAATTACAACAATAAATAATATTTAATTATTAGTGAAGAAAAAGAAAAAAAGGATAAAAATTGTTACAAACCCTAATTTCTATCAAATTTTAAATTGATTATGGAAAATATTAAAATTTACTCCTAATTTGATAACTAAAATTATTGAATAATATTTACTTACAAAAATATATTAATTAAATAAATATACTTTAATTTTGTCCTTTTCTGATTTTTTATTGTTTTTTATATATTATGAAAATAATAATTATAAAGAATTAAAAGAAATTAATTAAAATAAAGAAAAGAAAAATATAAAAAAAAGTAAAAGAAACAAACTAGAGGGGGGTGCTGTCCCCAAGTAGGAGGTTTTGCTTGGCAATTTGGGCCCATTTGTTTAAGGCCTTGTCTGACTTCTCATGCCAGCGTGTGACACCTTTGACCGAGGCACACCATATGCTCTGAATCCTGGCCTTGGGTTTGATCTTGGTGGACATGTGGCGTTCTTGGACTATAGAGCGTACGCTGGGATTCTGGGAACGAGCTACACACAAGCAACGTTAGAAAAATAATAATATGGAAAGGGAGGGGACCTGGGATCGAACCCAGGTCCTGTGGTTCACCAATGTACACGCCTTGCCAACTGCTCTATTCACGTTTTCTGTATATTAAATAACAAACAATATTTATAAAATGAAACAACGCATTAGTGGAGAATTAGTGCGAAATTTCAAATAGACCAATCGCTGCTAGCCACATAGTCATCTTCTTCATGGCTTTATTTTTTCCTGAAACAAAAACATAATCAACAACGGTTTTGAACCATCCCTATAGACACCCTATTGGAAAATAGCGATTAGCCCCTGGGGCCTCATAAATTAGGCGCGAGGGTTCCGTTTTGATCGTCCAAGCACGCTTGTTTCGTTCATGGCATTATGGTGTGCTAATTTTACCATATCTGGAAACGCCCAATTCAAAGCTTGCAAAACCCTAAAATACAACAATGGCAGATTCTCCAATAGTGCATAAAAACGCAATTAAAATATAGGGTTAGCTTCAGAACACATCGCTTAGTATGAATATATAAACAAAATGCTATGAGAATGTCTCAAAATCAAAACACAAATATGCATTTTTATGAGAAAAAATCGACTTCTGTATACCGATTCAAGGCGTTAGAGTTGATGTTCTTGATTTGAAAACCTTCCTTGATATCCCAGGAAGGTGATGGAATGGTTCTTTTGGCTTAAATCAACCTAAAACCTAGTTATCAGTTTTCAAATTTTAGGCAAAAAATTCAAGTGTGGTTCTTGGTCTATGGCGCAGCTTTCAGGTCATGGGCACGAGGGTTAGCATTAGTATGTATAGGTGAATGATTTAGGTTAAGAACTTGATCAAAAATCCATGCATTGATGTGAAAAAAATTTGATTTGCAAACCATAATTTTCCAAATCTTTTTCATGCTTTTTGGCTTCAATCACATCCAATCACCTTTGATTCTTTCCTTATTTGATTTGCACGAAATATTGAGTATATATCATGCATAAAAAGATTGAAAAACCTAGGTTTAGCATTTTTTATATATTTTAATTAATTAAATGAATTTCTAGCATTTAAAAATTCAAATAAATAAAATAAAAATGATAAAAACTTCCCTTTGGGCCAAATGGTCGTGCACATGCCCTGGATGATGAATTGTGGAAGAAAAAGAGGCCCATTAGCAATTTTAGGTCATTTGAATCAATATTGACTTTTCAAAATACCCAAAAATTTCCCAACTTCTACAAGGCATAACTTGCTCAATTTTAAGCTTTGCTCATGTTCTTGGACATTTTGGAAAGGTCTTTGAGTCCTATAACCAATTCCTTTGGTCCCATGTCATTTTGATTTACCAATCTCAAGTTATGGCCTTTGACTTAAAGTCCCTTTTGGTTGACTTTTGAAAATGACCTATAATGTTGAAATTGATAACTTTTTGTGAGAGCATTTCTTGGACTTGAAATATGAAGAGGAGTTGTAGGAAATGTCTTTATCTTCAAAATGAGCTTTGGATGGAATTTTTCTGATAATCCATGTGAAAGTTATGCCTTGGTCAATTTACAGTTGACTTTTTCAACTGTCCAAATATGGAAACTTTTGCATCTTGATGATTTTTGAACCAAGCTTTGAGAATCATGATCAAGCATTGATCAAATGATGTTTGTGGCTTCAAAATGAGATGTTGACCAAAAATTTGAACTTTTGACTGTCAAATGACCATTTTGCCCCTACAGTTGACTGTAGTGCAATTAGGGTTTTTGACTGTGCAATTTTGTGCTGTAAGTCTTGAAACTTGACATGAAGATACTTGACCATGTTTATAGGCATGTGGGACTTGATTGGACCCTTGGAAACTTCATTTTCTTTGTCAGAACCAAAACCCTAGTTTTTACTGTTAGGAGGCCCTTGAACTGTTCAACCCTTGGGGAATTTTGAAGCTTGACTTGGCAATTTCTTGAAGAATATGGGAGGGCAAATTTTGGGGTACAACAGTTGCCCCTGTTCAATCTTCTTAGACCTGAGGATGCAGATTGGCTGACGCGCCTTTCGTAATCCGAAGGTGGAAGATGATTGAACACTAGAGTGCCCAGAAATTTGCGCTCACATAGTAGCACTGATGGTGGGAATGGGCTTATAGATGCCATTTAGAGATGATGGAAGGTGGATGGGCTTATAGATGACATCTGGATGTTGATCGCGTAAGAGATTCCTTAGCGAGAACTTGCGTACCTGCAAAAGAAAAAATATTACCTGACCTGTTACAGGAGCTGGTCTTCAAACTCTTCGTGTTAGATGTGTCCTGACTGGCTACAGGAGCTGAATCTGGAGCTTCAAAAGGGGATTAATGAACCAGGGATAGTTACTACCTCAACAGGAACGCTGAGAGAACCTTGGATAACTTCAATCTCAACAGTATCGCTGAGAGAATCTTGGACGACTTCAACCTCAACAGTAACGCTGAGAGAATCTGGGGATGATTACTACTTCCGCAGTATCGGGGAGAGAACCACAGGCGACTACAACCTCAACAGCAATCATTGAGAGAATCTTGGACGACTTCGACTTCAACAGTAACGCTGAGCGAATCTTGGGATGATTACTACCTCCGCAGTATCGGGGAGAGAACCATAGGCGACTACAACCTCAACAGCAATCATTGAGAGAATCTTGGATAACTTCAACCTCAACAGCAATCGTTGAGAGAATCTTGGGATGATTACTACCTCCGCAGTATCGGGGAGAGAACCATAGGCGACTACAACCTCAACAGCAATCATTGAGAGAATCTTGGATAACTTCTACTGAGTCTTTATCAGGGAAATCTGTTAGGGGTCGATTTAGCTGGACTAGAGAAGGCCTTGGACTGGATAAGAAACAGAAAATCTTAGGGTCGATTAACTGAACCGGTCTAGGTCTTGAAATCTTCAACTGGAATAAGTGTCAGAACGTTGCCATGCCTGGGTCACATCCGAGCTATATCTAGAAGGGAATCTGGAAGGAGTATCAGAACGTCGCCATATCTGGGTCACATCTGAACTATATCTAGAAGGGAATCTGGAAGGAGTATCAGAACGTCGCCATATCTGCGTCACATCTGAACTATATCTAGAAGGAAATCTGGAAGAAGTATCAGAACGTTGCCATATCTGGGTCACATCTGAACTATATCTAGAAGGAAATCTTGGAAGAAGTATCAGAACGTCGCCATATCTGGTTCACATCTGAACTATATCTAGAAAAGGTATTCTGGAAGTAGTATCAGAAAGTCACCATATCTGGTTCACATCTGAACTATATCTAGAGAAGGTATTCTGGAAGCAGTATCAGAAAGTCACCATATCTGGTTCACATCTGAACTATATCTAGAAAAGGTATTCTGGAAGCAGTATCAGAACGTCACCATATCTGGTTCACATCTGGACTATATCTAGAAGGAAATCTGGAAGAGGTATCAGAAAGTATCCATATCTGGGTCACATCTGAACCATATCTAGAAGGAAATCTGGAAGAGGTATCAGAAAGTAGCCATATCTGGGTCACATCTGAACCATATCTAGAAGGAAATCTAGAAGAGGTATCAGAAAGTAGCCATATATGGGTCACATCTGAACCATATCTAGAAGGAAATCTGGAAGAGGTATCAGAAAGTAGCCATATCTGGGTCACATCTGAACCATATCTAGAAGGAGTTCTGGAAGAGGTATCAGAAAGTAGCCATATTTGGGTCACATCTGAACCATATCTAGAAGGAGTTGCGATAGTTGATAGTAATCATCTTTGTATTGACTTTTCCTGAAAGGTAAAGCATTAGTTGTATGCAAGATCATGATGCATGAACTGCATGATTTCTACATGCCCTCAAAATTAATGAGATTCGTGTAGTATGATGCATATGCATGCTATAATGTATGAAGATGTGATGTTTATGAACATATGTTTTCGTCTTAGGAAAATAAATCCTTGACGAGTGCCGGGAAGTCACTCCTGGGCTGCTGTTGAAGAATAGATTTTCGCCTCCGCTGGGGATGATAGTTGCAAGAATACCGGTAGGAGAAGATAACTCCGTTGGGGAATGAACTTGGCGAATAGATTACTCTGCAGGGAGGAAAGTACTCTAGTAATCTTGCTGGGGAGCAATGCTCTGTGGGGATAGAGGTACTGTGCTGAAATGTTGATGGTAACTTCGCTGGGGATACCATCGTTATATTGGAAGTGTTAATGGACTTCGCTGGGGATAAGAAGACTCCGTCGAAGACGCTCTTTCCGTGGCTTTTGGCTGAGGATAACCCAGTTATATCCTGGTGAGGAAATAACTCTTTGAATAAAGCCGTAAGACGCGTTCGTGCTCTGCGAGGACAAGCTTCCAGAACCTACTGGGGATAAGCTTACTGCTTGGGGGATGAATTCCAACTTTCCTGGGGAACTAGATTGGACTCTCCTGGGGAAGTTTGAACTGTATTGGTTATGTTCTTCAACGGAACATACCTTGATACCCTGGAGGACAGAACAATCAGACTGCTTAGACCACCCATTATTGCCCCTGTTTCTATGGGGGAGGCACATGCGGGATGCTGATAATTGTTGAGGGTCGAACCTTCTTCAGGTAGGCAGGTGACAAGATGACAGGACATAGTCGTACGCTTTGATCCCTAACTTTTGCCTGGACCGCCCTTCCGGGTTTTCAGTCCACCGGGATACCCATTTTTGCCCAAGCCGCCTTTTCAGGTTTTCGACTTGCCGGGTGTACAGATTCTTTTCATTTTCATCCCTTATTTTTGCCCGAACCCTTTTGGTTCGTCGGGAAGCCCTAATTTTTGCCTAGGCATGTCAGCCTAGCGGGTCTTTGTTTTTGCATAGTATTTTTTCGACTATGTCCGTGCTTTCACAATGTAGGGAGTTTCCCCGGTTAGGAGTGTTTTGTTGTCATGCCACCCGAAGATCTTCGTTTGATCGTCCAATGTCCCAAGTGACTCAGGCGGAGATTTGCCCCAGGCTATTAGACCTTTGAGAGATTCTCCGAATCTTGATTGGACTGCCCCAGATGATGGACCATGGTCATGCCTTGCCACTTGATTGGAAGTGCTTTTGTTCACTAGGTATTCCTCGTGCGAATTTCCCTGCTGTTCAAACAAAAAGTCATATGCAAACAAAGTTATGTTGAAAATGCAAAGCTCATGTCTGTTTTGAAGATTTTTAAAAAATGCATTTTGTCGTAAAACAATGTGATGTCAACTCAAGATTTTACAGCGAGCCTTCAGAAGTCAGGATACCTTTCGTAACAAGTACGCTTTCGAACTAACCCATGCTTCAGCTAGGACTTTTAAGGGTTATAACGTGGCCTGGTTCATGGTTCAAGAAACAAAGGATAAAGGCTCAAATTATTTGTACCCACCCGCTCTTCGTGATGTTCTCCAAACCTAAACTCAGTTGATCACACGTTAGACCTTGTTTGAGTTTTTGCTCTGATTTTCCGGTGATGATTCGGATGTTGATAACTTATTTTGAATAGGCAATCATTCCTTTTTTCTTGTTGTTTGAGGGTTTGTATGACCTCTTTCTTTTTGATTTTGTTTATCCCTATTTTTTTTGCCTGAACTGTTTCCTTTTTTGGAATTACAGTCAGCGGGATGCCCCAGTTTTGTAAGTCTCCTTCATGGGTTTTGACTTAATGGGTTTTTTTTATTTTTTGAGATAATGACTGCCTTTCTTTATTGATTATTCGGAACCATCACGGTCTTTCTTCGTTTTGTAAGGACCTCTTTGGTGCCATTTATTATGCACTTGGATCAACTGAGAGACTACCCTGCCCCAGGTTATGATTAAGGGTTTTAAATTTCGAAAAGAAAAACTCCTACTTCTTTGGCTCAGAGGGGTTGACGAGGGATTATCATCCTTATAACTCCAGTGTTTAGGGATTGAAACAATGCCCGTACCTCATCAGCGGGGTCTGTTCAAAAGCATACTGTAGATTGTGGTATCGTTTTCCTCATCCTCCCTCAAGAGGCTTAGAATTATTAACCGAGAGTTTATCATCACAAAAAAAAAATGAAAAGAATTTTGAATATAATGAAAAAAATTGTATTAATTCCCAAAACAGACATATGCGATGCATTGATAGAATAAAAGAGTTTGCTATGACATTAATTGTTTGTATGAGCAAAGAAAAGTACAACTCGGAAATTCAAATAAACAAAAGGTCTTCAATGATTGGGCAACGGAGCAGTGATTATGTTCGGAGTCTCAGGCACTTCAAACTGAACCTCTCCAGCGTCGATCATGTCTTGAATCTTGTTCTTGAGAGGCCAGCAGTTGTCTGTAGTATGCCCCGGGCTATCAGAATGGTATGCGCACCTATCGTTGGGATGATAGTTAGGAGCAGAAGCGTTTGGGTTCCGGAGAGGAGCCCTTAAGGTGATCAGCCCCGCCTTCAACATTTGTTGTAGTGCTTGATCCAGCGACATGTTGATCTTGGTGTACTGTCGTTTGGGCGCGACCTCCTTGCGTTGCTGCCCCTGTCCTTGTTGAGCAGGTCTAGGATTGGAGATCTGGGTTGCCCCTACCTCATGACGGCTCTTTTTACCGTGCACAGCATTGGACTCTTTCTTTTCATGATGAGGCTTTTTATCAGAGGGTGCAGTCTCTTGAATCTTTCCAGACCTGATGCCAGCTTCTATTCTCTCCCCAGTCAAGATAAGATCTGTGAATCCAGCAGACGAATTCCCAATCAGATGGTTGTAGAATGGACCAGACAGGGTTCCCAGGAACATGTCCACAAGTTCACGGTCAGTCACTGGTGGTTGTACCCTACCAGCCAGGTCTCTCCATTTCTGCGCATATTCTTTAAAACCTTCTCCCGATCCTAACGTCATACCCTGGAGTTGAGTACGCGTAGGAGCGAGGTCGGCATTATACTGATACTGCTTGTAAAAAGCAGTAGCCAACTCCTCCCAGTTACGAACCTTGGTTCCATCCAGCTGATAGAACCATTCGAGATGAGTCCCTGAAAGACTCTCCTGGAAGAAGTGGATCCACAAGTTCTTGTCCACAATATACGGTTGAATCTTCCGCACATAAGACCTGAGATGCAGCCTGGGACAGGATGCTCCATCGTACTTAGCGAAAGTGGGTGCTTTGAATTTGTGTGGGATCACCACACCAGAAGTTAGACCCAAATCTCTGAAATCCAAACCGGGTACTTGTTGAATTTCCATGGCATTCAGACGGTCCTCTAGTTGTTTGTACCGGTCCTCAGCTGGAGGGTACTGCTCTTCGTTGAAATATGTCTCGTTGTCGGAGACCCCTGGACTGGGAACCCTTTCCTCCTGATGACTGCCTTCCCCAACAGATGGAGTGGTCCTCTCAGCTTCATTTTGGGTGCCATTCCCAGGTTTGCGTCTAGGGTTGAACCACACAGTCCTCTTCTTCTTCTTTTTCAAGAGCAGAGTCTTCAGGTCTTGTTGCCCCTGGGCCAAATTCATGATCAGCTCTTGGAACTGGGCATTTTGGGCCTGGAGGGCCTTGATAGTTTGCTCAGTAGACGATTCAGGGTTCATGACGATCGGCTGAAATAAACAGCGAAGAAGGTAAGCAACCTGCCAAAAGGGTACCTGCAATGATGTGTATGATATGCATACAATGTTTTCAAGGACCTCGCAGGGTAAACAAGAAAATTGTTAGCATTGGAAACTGGTGGCTTGATTGAAGGTACTTCATATTGTTGAGAGTCCTTCTTCAAGGGTCAAAAGCTCACCATATCAAGTGGGTCATAGCCCCTGACAACTTTGGCTAGAGGAAAATAAATCCCCTTTTTGCCCCTTGCTGGGATAGTTGATTCACCATGACCTGCATCACAAGCCCTTGAGATCCTTGAAATGGGTTAGGATGTATGCAATGGTATGATGTCATGATGCATGGGGTAATATGGATAAACCCTGTTGTGAGTCCCTAATTAAGGACTGCAAACCAAAACCTGCAAGAAACTTAGGATACCCTGTTATGAGTCCCAATTAAGGACTATAAACAAAACCTGCAAGGAATTCAGTAAACCCTGTTATAAGTCCCAGTTAAGGACTATAAACAAAACCTGCAAAACTCGGTAACCTTGTTATGAGTCCTAATTAAGGACTATAAACAAAACCTGCAAGAAACTTAGGATACCCTGTTATGAGTCCCAATTAAGGACTATAAACAAAACCTGCAAGGAATTCAGTAAACCCTGTTATAAGTCCCAGTTAAGGACTATAAACAAAACCTGCAAAACTCGGTAACCTTGTTATGAGTCCTAATTAAGGACTATAAACAAAACCTGCAAGAAATTCAGTAAACCCTGTTATGAGTCCTAATTAAGGACTATAAACAAAACCTGCAAGACATTCAAGGGTCAGATAACAAGCAGGCAAGTAGTCAAGTACGAAGGCACACAAGTCACACAAGAGAAACCCTTAGAGTTGAGGCCAGCATGAGGTCTAGGTATTACCCTCTTTCAGTTTGTTGGTTCATACCTGTCCTATCAAAGTAACCGGGTTCTTAGAGGATCCCAATATCATTGACTACCCTCAATTGGTCATAACTCCAGCATCTCAATCTTTTCTTGCAGCCAGAACCATCACGAGAGTTTAGCCTCAATGGGCGTAGCATACTGCTACTGTTCTAATGGCCAAGTTGGGTCAATTTAGGGTTCTAAGGTCGGTTGGTGCTTAATGACTCCTTGGAAGACCCATATTCTCCCCGTTTCAACACGAGGGATATCGATACAGACCAAGGCGCCACACCAACGTAGCCACTGCTTCACCCATGTCGGTATACGCCGGACAGGTCCCTCACAGCTTATGCTACCTAAACAGGGTATCCCCAGATCCGGGTTAGGATCTATGTAACTCCCATGCAACCCACAAATTTAAAGCAGGCAAGTCAATACAATTGAAAACACAGTTATGAACTAACCCTAAGGTACACCTCACTTTAAGTTTAAATCCCCAGCAGAGTCGCCAGTTCTGTGATCGGTGGATCTGGAACTGACTGTTTAACGCTGGTTCGCGAAATGTCGCGGAAGCAAGAGTCGCCACCGTCTTTTATTTTCTCCAAATGGAAAGGACAAAAGCACAGAAAAATTCCTTAAAGAGATTGCTCTCGGTTCGGGAGGTAGGTTATAGAAAGGGAAGGTGTTAGCACCCTTTCTATCCATGGTTATCCATGGGCTCTTAGATACTTGCTCATTTGTGTTTTCAAAAATGGTTTGTTTACTTTTCAACTGTGGGTTTTAAAAAGTTTCTTTGAAAATTCCAGTTCGACTCTTGTATCGGTCCTCAAGAGTGTTTGAAAAATTGCTTTCGAAAGCTTTTTGAAAAGGTGTCGGTGTGAAAAGTATTTTTGATTTGTTTTGAAATTAGAGCAAGTATCTAGAGTTCTCTACCTACCCTAAGGAATTCGTCTGTGTAAATGTCCTTTAAAGTAGTGCCATCCCATCATTGAGAGGTAGGTAGCACCACCGTTGGAGGTGTTCGGGTCAATTCGAGGTTCGGGACGTGGTGATCACCAGAGCAATGGGAAGACACCTTAGAAGCTACCCTCATGCCAGGTTCCTGGATCATGAGGACTTACTAAGACATCCTCTACTCGACGATCACCTTTCGAGGCAAGGCAACAGTGAGGCGTACCCTAGGGGTGGTGTGTGATTTGTGTGTCTTTTCAGATATTTTTGTCTTTTGTCAAAGTGATCTATGCGTTTGTTTTTATTTATTGTCATTCATTCTTGCATGCCATTATTAACAGTTAAAAAAATGCGAGAAAGGTAAAGTTCTAAGCTATTACAAACGGCGCGGGTCCACATCGCCAAAATTTCCAGAACCCGATTTGACAGAAAATAAATAGAATGCGAGAAATTATAAAGTTACACGGCTTTGGGAGAAGTACATAAATATTAAAAGAAAAAAGAAATAAATGTGCGAATTGAATTAAAGTTGAAACGAGGGCGTTGGACCCCTTTTAATTAAATTAAATTAAACGATTATTAAATTAATAAAATTAAAATGAAAAAGAAGTTATTTTTTAGTTTTTTTGTATTTTTATGATTTTTAATGAAAAAGATTAATTGGAATTAAAATGCTAGCCCTAATTCTACAATTTTTATTTGTTAAGAAAATATTAAAATTAACCCTAAGTTAACCTAATTAATTACATGGTAATTTAATTACAACAATAAATAATATTTAATTATTAGTGAAGAAAAAGAAAAAAAGGATAAAAATTGTTACAAACCCTAATTTCTATCAAATTTTAAATTGATTATGGAAAATATTAAAATTTACTCCTAATTTGATAACTAAAATTATTGAATAATATTTACTTACAAAAATATATTAATTAAATAAATATACTTTAATTTTGTCCTTTTCTGATTTTTTATTGTTTTTTATATATTATGAAAATAATAATTATAAAGAATTAAAAGAAATTAATTAAAATAAAGAAAAGAAAAATATAAAAAAAAAGTAAAAGAAACAAACTAGAGGGGGGTGCTGTCCCCAAGTAGGAGGTTTTGCTTGGCAATTTGGGCCCATTTGTTTAAGGCCTTGTCTGACTTCTCATGCCAGCGTGTGACACCTTTGACCGAGGCACACCATATGCTCTGAATCCTGGCCTTGGGTTTGATCTTGGTGGACATGTGGCGTTCTTGGACTATAGAGCGTACGCTGGGATTCTGGGAACGAGCTACACACAAGCAACGTTAGAAAAATAATAATATGGAAAGGGAGGGGACCTGGGATCGAACCCAGGTCCTGTGGTTCACCAATGTACACGCCTTGCCAACTGCTCTATTCACGTTTTCTGTATATTAAATAACAAACAATATTTATAAAATGAAACAACGCATTAGTGGAGAATTAGTGCGAAATTTCAAATAGACCAATCGCTGCTAGCCACATTGTCATCTTCTTCATGGCTTTATTTTTTCCTGAAACAAAAACATAATCAGCAACGGTTTTGAACCATCCCTATAGACACCCTATTGGAAAATAGCGATTAGCCCCTGGGGCCTCATAAATTAGGCGCGAGGGTTCCGTTTTGATCGTCCAAGCACGCTTGTTTCGTTCATGGCATTATGGTGTGCTAATTTTACCATATCTGGAAACGCCCAATTCAAAGCTTGCAAAACCCTAAAAGACAACAATGGCAGATTCTCCAATAGTGCATAAAAACGCAATTAAAATATAGGGTTAGCTTCAGAACACATCGCTTAGTATGAATATATAAACAAAATGCTATGAGAATGTCTCAAAATCAAAACACGAATATGCATTTTTATGAGAAAAAATCGACTTCTCTATACCGATTCAAGGCGTTAGAGTTGATGTTCTTGATTTGAAAACCTTCCTTGATATCCCAGGAAGGTGATGGAATGGTTCTTTTGGCTTAAATCAACCTAAAACCTAGTTATCAGTTTTCAAATTTTAGGCAAAAAATTCAAGTGTGGTTCTTGGTCTATGGCGCAGCTTTCAGGTCATGGGCACGAGGGTTAGCATTAGTATGTATAGGTGAATGATTTAGGTTAAGAACTTGATCAAAAATCCATGCATTGATGTGAAAAAAAATTTGATTTGCAAACCATAATTTTCCAAATCTTTTTCATGCTTTTTGGCTTCAATCACATCCAATCACCTTTGATTCTTTCCTTATTTGATTTGCACGAAATATTGAGTATATATCATGCATAAAAAGATTGAAAAACCTAGGTTTAGCATTTTTTATATATTTTAATTAATTAAATGAATTTCTAGCATTTAAAAATTCAAATAAATAAAATAAAAATGATAAAAACTTCCCTTTGGGCCAAATGGTCGTGCACATGCCTTGGATGATGAATTGTGGAAGAAAAAGAGGCCCATTAGCAATTTTAGGTCATTTGAATCAATATTGACTTTTCAAAATACCCAAAAATTTCCCAACTTCTACAAGGCATAACTTTCTCAATTTTAAGCTTTGCTCATGTTCTTGGACATTTTGGAAAGGTCTTTGAGTCCTCTAACCAATTCCTTTGGTCCCGTGTCATTTTGATTTACCAATCTCAAGTTATGGCCTTTGACTTAAAGTCCCTTTTTGTTGACTTTTGAAAATGACCTATAATGTTGAAATTGATAACTTTTTGTGAGAGCATTTCTTGGACTTGAAATATGAAGAGGAGTTGTAGGAAATGTCTTTATCTTCAAAATGAGCTTTGGATGGAATTTTTCTGATAATCCATGTGAAAGTTATGCCTTGGTCAATTTACAGTTGACTTTTTCAACTGTCCAAATATGGAAACTTTTGCATCTTGATGATTTTTGAACCAAGCTTTGAGAATCATGATCAAGCATTGATCAAATGATGTTTGTGGCTTCAAAATGAGATGTTGACCAAAAATTTGAACTTTTGACTGTCAAATGACCATTTTGCCCCTACAGTTGACTGTAGTGCAATTAGGGTTTTTGACTGTGCAATTTTGTGCTGTAAGTCTTGAAACTTGACATGAGGATACTTGACCATGTTTATAGGCATCTGGGACTTGATTGGACCCTTGGAAACTTCATTTTCTTTGTCAGAACCAAAACCCTAGTTTTTACTGTTAGGAGGCCCTTGAACTGTTCAACCCTTGGGGAATTTTGAAGCTTGACTTGGCAATTTCTTGAAGAATATGGGAGGGCAAATTTTGGGGTACAACACTCCCTGTGATCAAAGAGCCAGTCTTGGAAGGAGAAGTGTCCTACACCATTCAGCATCCTGACATGCCCACATCCTGGGAAGAGATACAGAAGAGCTGGATCCAGCTTAAGGAAGAACAGAATTCTCTTGAGACCAGTCTACATGCTAGTGAAAAGAAGGTCCTGGAGCTCACCCGCCTATTGCACGAGGAAAGGAATCTCAACACCTACATAGCTCCAAAGAGGATGCGTAGTGTCTTTTGGGATTGATTTGCTTTGTAATTTGTGCCCATGAGGCTTTGATGTACCGAACAATTATTTCCTTAATGATAACGTGTGTTCTTTTTTGTCTACAACAAATTTGAACTTTCGAACCCTTGAATGCATTGCATAAACACATATCATTCATCATGTGCATAGCAGGTTTTCTTCTTTTCAGGTTGCTTACAGTTCTTCGCTGTTTATTTCAGCATCATGAATCCTGACTCATCATCAACCGAGATGTCCATCAAGGCTCTTCAAGCGCAGAATGCGCAATTTCAGGAATTAATCATGGGTTTGGCTCAGGGCCAAGAAGAGCTGAAGGCTCTGCTCCTGAAGAAGGAAAAGAAGAAGAAGAGGAGAACTGTTCTTTTCAACTCGGGCCGAAGGTTTGGCAACACTCTGCAGAATGAAGAGGATGGTTCTTCTATAGGCAAGAGTAGTCCCCAAGAGGGAAAAGGTCCTAGTCCGGTAGTCTCTGACAACGAGACTGATTTTGATGAGGAACAGTATCCTCCTGCAGAAGACAGATACAAGCAGTTGGAGGACAGACTGAATGCTATGGAGATACAACAGGTACCTGGGCTGGATTTCGGAGACTTGGGTTTGTCCACTGGTGTGATCATTCCTCATAAGTTCAAAGCACCATCCTTTACCAAGTATGACGGGGCGTCTTGTCCCAAGCTACACCTCAGGTCTTACGTGCGGAAGATTCAGCCGTACTCAGTGGATAAGAATTTGTGGATCCACTTCTTCCAAGAGAGTCTTTCAGGGACTCATCTCGAATGGTTCTATCAGCTGGATGGGACCAAGGTTCGTAACTGGGAGGAGTTGGCTACTGCTTTCTATAAGCAGTATCAATATAATGCCGACCTTGCCCCTACACGTACCCAACTCCAGGGTATGTCGTTAGGTTCGAGTGAATGTTTTAAAGAGTACGCTCAGAAGTGGAGGGATCTGGCTGGCAGAGTGCAGCCTCCGTTGACTGATCGGGAGTTGGTAGACATGTTCCTAGGGACCCTATCTGGGCCATTTTTCAACCATCTTATTGGTAACTCGTCTGCAGGGTTTACTGATCTTATTCTGACTGGAGAGAGAATTGAGGCTGGGATGAAGTCTGGTGAGATTCAGAAGGGTGCGTCTGCAAGTTCTGAGAAGAAGCCCTTTAAGAAGGAGGCTAGTGCTGTATATGGCTCTAGAAGACAAGAGAAACCTAAGCGCCGCCAATCTGTCAACGCGGTGATGATTGCCAAGCCTGCTGCCGCTCCTCGGCAAAACAATCCTCAAAGGGTTGAAAGACCTAGAAGAGAGTTCACCCGTTTGAGCATGACTTTATCACAAATCTTGCCGCAGTTGCTGTCTACCAACCTAGTGACTGTCAGAGAGGCCCCAAAGGTTGTAAACACTGCCTCTCCCAAATACAATCCAAATGCCCGCTGTGCTTATCACTCCGATAGCTCGGGGCATTCCACTGATGACTGTTGGGCCTTAAGGAACAAGCTGCAGGACCTTATTGACGCCAAGGAGGTACAGTTTGAGGCATCTGAGAAGCCTAATGTAGTGACAGCTCCCCTGCCTGCTCATGGGGTGAATGCTATTGGGGACGAGGATGAAGTGGATGAAGCTGAGTTTGACAGCTGGATTTACCCGGCAACCGACAGTGGACCTAACAATTGGAGTGCAAAGGACAATCTACCTGTTTCTCTTGTTACTAAGTAATGAATTCCTATGTTTTGGTTATCTATAATAAACAATTAAAACTCTATGGCCCGGTGTCTTACCCGAGGCACCGTTGGCTTCATTTGTGAGGGCATATAAATTGTCATTTCATATATCAAAAATAAAAATCTTGGACGTTTTCTCGCATTTCAAATCTTATGCTCCTTTTCTGTCTTTCCTTCCTTCATATATATTTCAAAACAACTGTATTTACACACACTCACTCATACAGGTTTCAATCCACTCTGGATCTCACTGGTAACGACTCTGCTACTGCCAGTTATGACTTCGAAAATCCGATCAACTTAGCCGAAGACGAAGGTGAAGATGATTGCGAAGTGCCTGGCGAGCTTGCAAGACTGTTACTTCAGGAAGAGAGGGCAATTCAACCACATGAAGAGCCAGTGGAAACAATAAACTTGAGTACCGAGACAGACAGGAAAGAGGTAAAGATTGGTGCCAACCTAGGGCTCAGCGTGAAACAACGGTTGACTCAGATGCTACATGATTATATGGAGATCTTCGCCTGGTCCTACGAAGACATGCCCGGGTTGGATACCGATATTGTGGTCCATCATTTGCCTACTAAGGAAGACTGTCCTCCGGTTAAGCAAAAGGTCCGCCGTATGCGTCCAGAGATGTATGAGAAGATTAAAGCCGAGGTTATGAAACAGTTCGATGCTGGGTTCCTTGCAGTGACTTCTTACCCTCAATGGGTTGCTAATGTGGTGCCAGTACCAAAGAAGGACGGTAAGGTCAGAATGTGTGTCGACTACAGGGATCTGAACAGGGCCAGCCCCAAAGATGATTTCCCCCTACCTCACATTGATGTCCTTGTTGACAATACTGCTCAGCATAAGGTGTTCTCTTTCATGGATGGTTTTTCAGGTTACAATCAGATCAAGATGGCTCCTGAAGACATGGAAAAGACTACCTTTGTTACTCAGTGGGGCACCTTCTGCTACAAGGTCATGCCTTTTGGACTGAAAAATGCTGGGGCAACCTACCAACGTGCCATGGTTGCTTTATTTCATGACATGATCCATCATGAGATAGAAGTGTATGTTGACGACATGATCGCAAGGTCCCAGACTGAGGAAGAGCACTTAGATCATCTGCAAAAGTTGTTTGACCGTCTGAAGTTGTACAAGCTGAGGTTGAACCCGAACAAGTGCACCTTCGGGGTAAGATCTGGGAAGTTGCTAGGCTTCGTGGTAAGTGACAAGGGTATTCAAGTGGACCCTGCCAAGGTCAAAGCTATTCAAGAGATGCTAGTTCCAAAGACAGAGAAAGAGGTCAGAGGCTTTTTAGGACGCCTGAATTACATTGCTCGGTTCATCTCGCACCTAACTGCTACCTGTGAGCCAATCTTCAAGCTGCTAAAGAAAGATCAGGTAGTACGTTGGAATGATGAATGTCAGGCTGCTTTTGACAGAATTAAAGAGTATCTCCAAGAACCACCCATCCTTATGCCACCGGTTGAAGGGAGACCTCTGATACTATACCTGACGGTACTTGACAACTCAATGGGGTGTGTGCTGGGGCAGCATGACGAGTCTGGCCGAAAAGAGCATGCCATTTATTACCTTAGCAAAAAGTTTACCGACTGTGAGACCCGATACTCACTGCTTGAGAAAACTTGCTGCGCTTTGGTATGGGCTGCTCGCCGACTGAGACAGTATATGCTGACTCACACTACTTTGTTGATCTCAAAGATGGATCCTATAAAATACATATTTGAAAAGCCTGCTCTGTCTGGGAGAATAGCAAGATGGCAAATGATCTTGACGGAATACGACATTTAGTACACAACCCAGAAAGCCATCAAGGGAAGTGTATTGGCAGACCACTTGGCACATCAGGCAGTAGACGACTATCAGTCAATGAACTTCGAGTTTCCAGACGAGAGTATCATGATTGTGACTGATTGCGAAGTACCTGGACCGGATGAAGGACCTGAGGAAGGATCCCGATGGTCTATGCACTTTGACGGAGCCTCCAACGCTTTGGGTAACGATATCGGCGTTGTGATCATATCTCCTCAAGGCACTCATACTCCACTCACTGCCCGACTATGTTTCAACTGTACCAACAACATGGCGGAGTATGAGGCATGCATCATGGGTCTTCAAGCTGCGATCGACTTAAGGATCAAGTTTCTGAGTGTCTTCGGAGATTCCGCTCTCGTGATCAATCAGATTAAAGGAGAGTGGGATACGAAACATCCGAATCTTATTCCTTACAGAGAATGTGTGCTGACCTTGATCCCCCACTTCACAAAGATAACCTTTGAACACTTTCCAAGAGAGGAGAATCAGTTAGCGGACGCGTTAGCTACGATGTCTTCTATGTTCAAGGTCAAATGGGACAATGAGGCTCCCCATATCATCATCTGGAAACAGGACGAACCGGCATACTGTTGTGATCTCGAGACTGAATTGGTGACTGAGAAGCCTTGGTACCATGACGTGAAGAGATATTTGGAATCTCAGGAATACCCTGAAGGTGCGTCCGTCAACGACAAAAAGTTTCTAAGAAGATTCGCAGCCAAGTTTTTCCTTAGCAACGGCATCCTGTACAAGCGAAACCATGATTCGACCTTACTGCGTTGTGTGGACAAGACCGAAGCAGAAAGGATCATGGAAGAGCTACATGAGGGGACCTTTGGTACACATTCCAGTGGACACACTATGGCAAAGAAAATCCTTCGGGCAGGGTATTTCTGGTCCACAATGGAAGCTGACTGCTACCAACATTCTCGGACATGCCATAAGTGCCAGATTTATGCAGACAAGGTGCATGTTCCTCCAGTTCCTCTGAATGTTCTGACTGCGCCTTGGTCGTTTGCAATGTGGGGCATAGATATGATCGGTGAGATTAAACCTACGGCATCTAATGGGCATCGCTTCATCCTGGTAGCGATTGATTACTTCACGAAGTGGGTTGAAGCAGCTTCCTATGCTACAGTAACCAAGACTGTTGTGGCACGGTTCATTCGGCATAATCTGATCTGTCGATACGGCGTCCCAGAAAGAATTATTACAGACAACGGTACCAATCTGAATAACAAGATGATCGCTGAGCTCTGCGAGCAGTTTAAGATACAGCACCACAACTCTTCTCCTTATCGGCCGAAGATGAATGGGGCTGTAGAAGCAGCAAATAAGAACATCAAGAAAATCGTGCAGAAGATGACAGTGACTTATAAAGATTGGCCCGAGATGTTACCGTTCGCTCTACATGGGTACCGTACCTCAGCCAGGACGTCAACCGGGGCAACTCCTCTATCTTTGGTTTATGGCACGGAGGCAGTCTTACAGATTGAGGTGCAAATACCCTCTCTCCGGATAATGAAGGATGCAAATCTGAACGAAGATGATTGGATCCAGACACGACTTGATCAGTTAAATCTTATCGATGAAAAGAGACTCGCTGCTATCTGTCATGGTCAGACGTATCAAAAATGGATGATCAGGGCATTTAACAAAAAGGTCAGACCACAGGAATATCAAGTTGGGGATCTGGTAATCAAGCGAATCATCCTTCCTCAGAGTGATCCAAGGGGAAAATGGACCCCTACGTACGAAGGGCCATTTGTGGTTAAACATGTGTTCTCAGGAGGAGCCATGATTCTAACCAACATGGATGGTGACGACCTTCCTCACCCCGCCAATGCAGACATAGTAAAAAGATACTACGCATGAAAAAAGACCCGCTAGGCTGACATGCCTAGGCAAAAATTAGGGCTTCCCGGCGAACCAAAAGGGTTCGGGCAAAATGAAGGGATGAAATGAAAAAATCTGTACACCCGGCAAGTCGAAAACCTGAAAAGGCGGCTTGGGCAAAAATGAGTATCCCGGTGGACTGAAAACCCGAAAGGGCGGTCCAGGAAAAAGTTAGGGATAAAGCGTATTACTATGTCTCATTGGATCACTTTGCATCCAGAATCTGGTATCTGCATCAAGTTCAGACGGCATCGATCAGTCAACTTCATCTTCAACTAAGGTCATCAAGTGATGAGACGCTCGGAGTTATAAAGGCAATAGCAGAGTTGAAACCCAGTGGGATCATTCATTTCACACAGCTGTTTTATTTTCTCTTGTACAAAAGTTGTATAAACTCGTTTGTTCGGCGGCGTTCTCTTACTAGGACGTCAGTCTCTTGTACATAAAACGCCTATTTACAGGCAAATTCAAAATCAATACAAAAATCACTTTTCAGTTAAAATTGCCAATTGTTTTTATTTTTTCTTGTTTTGTTTTGCGAAGAACGTCCAAGGTTCAATTTGTGATATATGCATTGACAATAATTTGCTAACTCATGAATATTTGCATACGAAACAAAGGGTTAATTACAGGTAACATTAGAAACAGGGGCAATAAAGAGTTGTCTAAGCAATCTAATTGTCCTATCCTCCAAGGTACCAAGGTAGGTTCAGCTAAAGAACACAACCAGATATCTTAATTCCCCAGAGAGTGAGCCAGCAAGTCAGTACACTCTCCCCAGGCAAAGCTATCATCAAACCTTAAAGAAGTTGGGTATCCTCCCGCAGAGCTCAACATTCCCCAGCAGTGTATATGCATTCTTAACAAGCATCCCCGGCAGTCTTGATCTAAGATTGTTCCCCGGCGGTATATCCAACATTTAATGGAGTCACTTCCCCGATACAGCTCAAACTTCCCCAGGAGAGTCCAATCCAGTTTCGCCAGGAAAAGTTGGAATCCATCTCCCCAAGCAGTAAGCTTATCCCCAGTAGATTCTGGAAGCTTATCCCCGTAGGGCACGAACGCGTCTCCCGACTTTATTCAAAGAGTTATTTCCCTACCAGGATATAACTGGGTTATCCTCAGCCAAAAGCCACCGAAAGATCGTCCTCGACGAAGTCTTCTTATCCCCAGCGAAGTCTATTAACACTTCCAACACAACAAGGGTATCCTCAGCAAGTTATTAGCAACAACTCAACAAAGTATCTCTCTCCCCACAGAGCTTTTTCCCCAGCTAGAGTAATTTTCTCCCCGCAGAGTAATCTATTCGCCAAGTTTATTCCCCAACGGAGTTTTCTTCTCCTACCGGTATTCTTGCAACTATCATCCCCAGCGGAAACAACAAAGAATTATTCTTCAACATCAGCCCAGGAGTGACTTCCCGGCACCTGTCAAGGATTTACTTTCCTAGACAGCAAGATACATTCATAAACATCACATCTCCATACATTATAGCATGCATATACGCATCACATCTTACATATCTCATTTATGTTGAGAACATCATTGCTTGATCCATATCATGCATTGCATATGACTGACCTTTACCTTTCAGGAAAGATCCAGTTGAGTTCTCAGCTATATTTCAAGACCTAGACCGGTTCAGTTAAGTCGACCCTAAGACTTCTCTATTTCTTATCCCGTCCAAGGCCTTCTCTGGTTCAGTCAGATTGACCCTAAGATCTCCCTGTTTCTTATCCAGTTGAAGATCTCAAGACCTAGACCGGTTCAGTTAAATCGACCCTAAGATTTTCCTGTTTCTTATCCAGTCCAAGGCCTTCTCTAGTCCAGCTAAATCGACCCCAAACAGATTTTCCTGATAAAGACTCAGTAGAAGATATCCAAGATTCTCTCAATGATTACTGTTGAGGTTGAAGTCGTCCCCAGATTCTCTCAATGATTACTGTTGAGGTTGAAGTCGCCCAAGATTCTCTCAATGATTACTGTTGAGGTTGAAGTCGTCCAAGATTCTCTCAATGATTACTGTTAAGGTTGAAGTCGCCCAAGATTCTCTCAATGATTACTGTTGAGGTTGAAGTCGTCCAAGATTCTCTCAATGATTACTGTTGAGGTTGAAGTCGCCCAAGATTCTCTCAATGATTACAGTTGAGGTTGAAGTCGTCCCCAGATTCTCTCAATGATTACTGTTGAGGTTGAAGTCGCCCAAGATTCTCTCAATGGTTACTGTTGAGGTAGAAGTCGTCCAAGATTCTCTCAATGATTACTGTTGAGGTTGAAGTCGCCTAAGGTTCTCTCACCGTTCCTGTTGAGGTAGTAACCACCCCTGGTTCATTCATCACCGTTTGAAGCTCCAGATTCAGCTCCTGTAACCAGTCAGGACACATCTATACAAAGAGTTTGAAGACCAGCTCCTGTGACAGGTCAGGTAATCATTTTTCTCTCGCAGGTACGCAAATTCTCGCTAAGGAATCTCTTATGCGATTGACATCCAGATGGCATCTATAAGCCCATCCACCTATCCATCACCTCTTAGCATGGCATCTATAAGCCCATCATCCTATTCATCAATCTCCAAATGGCATCTATAAGCCCATTCCTATCATCACACTACTATGTGAGCGCAAATTTCTGGGCACTCTAGTGTTCAATCATCTTCCACCTTCGGATTACGAAAGGCACGTCAGCCAATCTGCATCCTCAGGTTTAAGAAGATTGAACAGTGGCAACTGTTGTACCCCAAAATTTGCCCTCCCATATTCCCCAAGAATTGCAAAGAGCATGCTTCAAAATCTCCCCCAAGGGTTGCACAGTTCAAGGGCCTCCTAACAGTCAAAAATTAGGGTTTTGGTTCTGACAAAGAAAATGAAGTTTCCAAGGGTCCAATCAAGTCCCACATACCTACAAATATGGTCAAGCATCCACATACCAAGTTTCAAGACTTACAGCACAAAATTTCACAGTCAAAAACCCTAATTGCACTACAGTCAACTGCAGGGGCAAAATGGTCATTTGATAGTCAAAAGTTCAAATTTTTGGTCAACATCTCATTTTGAAGCCCCAAACATCATTTGATCAATGCTTGATCATGATTCTCAAAGCTTGGCTCAAAAGGTCTCAAGATGCAAAAGTTTCCATATTTGGACAGTTGAAAAAGTCAACTATAACTTGACCAAGGCATAACTTCCACATGGATTATCAGAAAAGTTCCATCCAAAGCTCATTTTGAAGAGAAAGAAATTTCCTACAACTCCTCTTCATACTTCAAGTCCAAGAAATGCTCTCACAAAAAGTTATCAATTTCAACATTATAGGTCATTTTCAAAAGTCAAACAAAAAGGGACTTTAAGTCAAAGACCATAACTTGAGATTGGTAAATCAAAATGACATGGGACCAAAGGAATTGGTTAGAGGACTCAAAGACCTTTCCAAAATGTCCAAGAACACGAGCAAAGCTTAAAAATTGAGCAAGTTATGCCTTGTGGAAGTTGGGAAATTTTTGGGTATTTTGAAAAGTCAACATTGCTCCAAAAGTCTTAAAAATGCTAATGGGCCTCTTTTTCTTCCAAGAATCATTATCCAAGGCATGTGCACGACCATTTGGCCCAAAGGGAAGTTTTTCATCATTTTTATTTATTTATTTGAATTTTTAAATGCTAATAATTCATTTAATTAATTAAAATACATGAAAAATACCAAACCTAAGTTTTTAAATCTTTTTATGCATAAAATACATTCAATATTTCGTGCATGATCAGATTTGGAAAGAATCCATGTGATTGGACATGATTGGAACCAAAATATGCATGAAAAAGATTGGAAAATTATAGCATGGAAATCAAATATTCTCGTCATCAATTCATTGATTTTTTGATCCAATTTCTAACCCTAATCATTCCAGTACATATATACATGAAAACCCTAGTGTCCATACCCTCCCAGCTGCGCCCCATCTCAAGAATCAAACTTGCAATTTTATCAAAAAAGTTCAAAACTGAAAGTGGCCTTAGAGGACGATTTAGAGGCAAAGATTAATCCCAATAGCTTGCAAAAGTGTTACTGAAGCTAACTGAATAGTTTTCCACGCGCATAGCACCCTGAATTGGTATACAAAACTCAGAATTTTTCATATAATATGCATATTCGTGTTTTGATTTTCAAGCATTTTCATTGCATTTTTCTTATGGATTTATACTAATTGGACCTTTCTGAAACTAACTGCATACTTTAATTAAGTTTTCGTGCCAAATTAGAAGATTCACCATTGAAACAGGTTAGGGTTCTTCAAGATTTAAATTGGGCGTTTATGCATATGGTAAAATTGAGACACCTCAATACCATGGTTGAATTCAGCATGCTTGGACGATCTGAACACATACCTCGCGCCTAATTTATGTGACACCATAGCCTAATCGCTATTTTGAAAAGAGGCATATTTTGTGGGGGTCTAAAACCCCCGCTAACCTTTTTTATGTTTTCAGGAAAAAGCAGAACGGGGAGGAAGACGATGCGTGGAAGAATACCATTGGAGGGTTCAAATAATTAACGCGTTTTTTTGTTCTGCCCACTAATCCATTTTTTTCATTATATTATTTAGTTTCCATTAGGTTAATGAATGAACGCGTTAGCTTGGATGGTGAAAAGTAACATTGGTAACCTTTGGGACCTGGGTTCGATTCCCAGGTCCCCCTCTTTGTCTCAATATTTTTTCTTCCAATATAATTCCATGCAGTTTCAGTACTAGGGTTCACCATACTCTCCACATCCAGGCCTTCCACGTGCTTACTGAGATCAATCAAAGGGCCATAATTTGTTGAACATCATGGACGTTAGTCAACGCATATGCATGCTTCCTGAAGAAGTCAAATAAGGCCTTGAAACCTTGGGCCAACAATGCTAATGACACCTCCAATTTGGGGACAGACCCCCCATGGTTTGCCTTTCTAATTCTTTTCTCATATTTTTCTATTTTTGTTTTAATTAGTTTTTTTTAATTTAATTCTTTAAACCAATTTATAAAAACAATAGAAAAATCAGAAAAGACAAAATCAAAATATATTTATTTAATTAGTATTTTTGTAAATAAATCTCACTAATTGATTAATTTAAAATTAGGTTTAATTCAAACATTGTTCTTAATAAATTAAAAATTTGTAGAAATAGGGTTTTAATCAATTTTCATCCTTTTTCTTTTCTTTTCACTAATAATTAATTATTTATTTTTATAAATCAAATTGCCATTAATTAATTAATTTAATTTTAGGTTTAATTTTAACATGTTTTTCTTAATAAATAAAAGTTGTAGAATTAGGGTTAATTAATATTTTAATTCCATTTAATTCTCATTAAAATCATAAATACCAAAAAACCTCAAAAATAATTTCTTTTCCTTTTAATTTAATTAATTTTGTTTATCTAATATAATTTCATTAAAAAGAGTCCAACGCCCTCGCCTTCAATTTTAATTCAATTCGCGCATTTTTATTCCTTCTTTTAAATATTGATGTAACTCTCCCAAAGCCGTGTAAATATTTATCTTTCGCACTTTACTCTATTTCTTTATTTTCTGTCAAATCGGGTCCTGGATTTATTTTGGCGATGTGGGCCCGCGCCTTTGTAATAGTTTAGGAACTTTACATTTCTCGCAACTTTTTAACTGTTAATAAATGCATGCAAGAATGAATGACAAAATAAAAGCAATGCGTAGATCACCCATGACATGATAAGACAAAATAAATGAATCTGACACACAAATCACACACCACCCCTAGGGTACGCTTCACTGTTGCCTTGCCTCGAAAGGTGGTCGTCGAGTAGAGGATGTCTTAGTAAGTCCTCATGATCCGGGAACCTGGCATGAGGGTAGCTTCTAAGGTGTCTTCCTATTTCTCTGGTGATCACCATGTCCCGAACCTCGAATTGACCCGAACACCTCCAACGGTGGTGCTACCTACCTCTCAATGGTGGGATGGCACTACTTTAAAGGACATTTACAAAGACGAATTCCTTAGGGTAGGTAGACGACTCTAGATACTTGCTCTAATTTCAAAACAAATCAAAAATACTTTTCACACCGACACCTTTTCAAAAAGCTTTCGAAAGCAATTTTTTCAAACACTCTTGAGGACCGATACAAGAGTCGAACTGGAATTTTGAAAGAAACTTTTTAAAACCCACAGTTGAAAAGCAAACAAACAATTTTGAAAACACAAGTGAGCAAGTATCTAAGAGCCCATGGATAACCATGGATAGAAAGGGTGCTAACACCTTCCCTTTCTATAATCTACCTCCCGAACCGAGAGCGATCTCTTTAAGGAATTTTCCTGTGCTTTTGTCCTTTCCATTTGGAGAAAATAAAAGACGGTGGCGACTCTTGCTTCCGCGACATTCCGCGAATCAGCTTTAAACAGTCAGTTCCAGATCCACCGATCACAATAACAATGTCAAAGGAAAGGGGAAATAAACAAAAAAAACTTTTGAGTAGGTAGATTGTTCCTAATTACTTGCTCAATTTCAAAACAAAAACATCCTTGCTATTTTCAAAACAAACACCAACACTTTCAAAAACATCTTTCAAACTTGAAAACATCTGCAAAAGATCAACACTTTGTATACATTCTTACGAACGAGAATCATTATAAAGTTTTCCTAAACGATGACGCCTTTTCAAAATACGTTCAAAAAGCCACACAAAGCACAATTTCAAACAAAAGCAAGTGATCTAGAAAGTAACTAAGAGACCATGGAAAACCATGGATGAAAAGGATGCTAATGCCTTCCCTTTTCATAATCTACCCCCCAAACTCAAGAAACAATCTCAAAGGTCTTTCCTGTGCTTTTTCACCTTTCCTTTTGGATAAAAGAAAAGTCGGTGGTGACTCCTGCTAACCGCAACATTTGCGATAAAACGCAAAACAACCAAGTCAGTTCTCCCACCATATCACACACCAATTCTTTGATTTTTGGAGAGCTTTCTTAAGAGATTTTGGAGAGCTTTTTGGGGAGTAATTTCGTGCTCCCTTTGTCTTGTAACGTTATGTATTTATAGAGGGAAGATAGGAGTGAACAAACATGGTAAAGAATCAATGCATTCATGGCCTTGGAGACAAGGATAAAACACATTGAAAAATGTCCATATTTGTGATATCTTATCCTCTTTGGTCACTTGCATGAACCTGGTCCCTTTTGATGTATCTTGCATGAAAATATGGGCCTTATAATAGATCAAATCAAACCCAAATGTCATAACCCATTATTCTTTGTATTTTATTTGATTCAATTTGATTTAATTCATATTTAAATGAATAAAACTTCAAATAAAAAAATGCATGGATTGATTTATAGGTCCTTGGACACATTACGAACATATTTGAACTCCAAAAAGTTAGGCCCAATAAATTAAAATCACAAATTTTCTCAATTGAGATTTCATGCATTTCCTTTTAAAATTGCCCAAGTTTGTAATCCATAACTTGCTCAATTTTTATCCAATGAAGATGATCTTTGAATTTTTGGAAATCCCAATATGTCTAATTCAATCCCTCCTTTGATTAATTTTGCATTTGGAGACATTATCTTGATGTAAGTTGCCTTGACAAAAAGTATATTTTGTTGACTTTTTGAAAATAACCTGTAATGTATGAGCTCATATCTTCAAAATGATGCATTTCTTGAGCTTCGGGATAAAGGAGAAGTTGTAGGAAATTGTATTCTCTTCAAAATGAGCTTTGGTTGGGGGAAATGGATGAAGTATGTGAAAGTTATTCCTGGTCAAAGTTCAGTTGACTTTTCCTATAGAAACCCTAATTTAGCAATTCTTGACTTTTGATAAATTAAGAGCATTCCTTAATGAATCATGTCAACCCTTGATAAAATGATGGATATCACTTCAAAATATTGATGTTGACCAAAACTCTTGAAGTTTGACTGTATATTGGCCATAATTGACTTTTGACATAGTATAGTTGATTTTCAAACACTTGAGCAGTTGACTGAGCAAAATTGTAGTGTAAGGCATACAATTTGGCATGGAAAATATTGAAAATATATTAGGACCATGGAAGACACTTGAGACCTTTGGAGCTCACACATCTTGGTGAAAAGTGAAACCCTAGTTGAAAGGCCATTGCTTAGGAGGAGAATTTGTCTGATCAATTCTGGGTCAACCTTGAGCAATTGAGGACCTCAATGAGTATGCCTTAAATAAAAATGGGAGGACAAATTTTGTGATACAACACAAAGGCTATGCTTTTTTTCTTCTTTTCAGATCTTTCATTGATGCTTAATTCAAATGTCAGGAGGGATCCAACAAGTTCATCCACTTTCATTTTTTCAATGTCTTGAGCTTCTTCTATAGCAGTCACTTTCATATCAAATCTCTTGGGAAGATACCTGAGCATCTTTCTCACCAATTTGTCTTCAGATATTTTCTCTCCTAATGCACTGAATGCATTAGCAATTTTAAGAATGTTCATATGGAAGTCATTAATACTTTCATCATCCTTCATTCTCAAATTCTCAAATTTTGTGGTGAGCAACTGAAGTCTTGATATCTTAACTTTGGATGTGCCTTCATTAGTAGATTGAAGAATTCCCCATGCATCCTTAGCTACTTCACATGTGTTCACTAATCTGAAAATGTTCTTGTCAATTCCATTAAATATAGCATTCAAGGCTTTAGAATTTCCAAGAGAAATTTCATCTTCTTCTTTAGACCAATCTTCTTCTGGTTTTAACTCATAAGTAGGTTCTCCATTTTCTCCCAATTTGACAGGGTGCTTCCACCCTTTTAAAACAGATTTCCAAGCCCTGTTATCCAAAGACTTTAAAAAGGCAATCATATGTGGTTTCCAGTAGTCATAATTACTTCCATCTATAATGGGTGGTCTGCTCATAAATCCTCCTTCTTTGTCCATAGTACCAGAAATTATCTTCCATGGATCTCACCCATATAAAGAGAAGGATGCCTGCTCTGATACCAATTGAAATTATGGTATCAGATATGTGATGTCAAAGGATATGTCATGACACAAATATTTGTTTACAAGTAAAGAGCAATAATAACAAAAGCAGTAAAAACACAAGAGATTTTTCACCTAGTTCAGTGTACAACAACACCTACTATGGGGGCTACCAAGCCAGGGACAAGTTCACTAAATAGTATTAATTCATAGACCCACAGTAAACAACCAGTTTATGATCTAATCACTTAATCGCTACCTATGCTATACTTCTACCTAAGACTCACCTAGGTATGAGGCCCTCCTCAAATCCCTTCAATCACTTACAACAAGAAACAACATAAAAACTAAGTTTAAAAACTTCAATCATTCAATGCTTAAAAGCTTATGAATGATACACAACTAACAATCCAAATAACAACACAAGTATTAAATCAATACTAGAGTGTTTGACAATAAAAAGACTTAGACTTCTAAGACAGAAAGAAAGTATTCTTCTTCAAAAGTTGCAGTTGTTTGAATAAGGAAGAAAGTCCTTATATATGCGCAACTGTGGGCTTGGGCTTAAAACTAAATATTCAATTCTTTTGAATATTTCCATAAAAACAGGTCAAGATAAAATCCATGCAATTTGAAAAATATTCCTCCATATTTTTCGCAGCCTGTGAGTCACAAATCCTAAATTAGGGCGTGTATGAAAACAGGAAACAAAACACATAAACTGATGTTGGCTGAGTTCAGTTCAGGAGGGAGATGTCAAGACATATGCTTTGACATCATTCAAAATAATTTTCTACAAATCTCAAGACATTCAGTAAAACATTTACAACACATTGGTTTACCAAAATTGTTGCCAACAAACACTTACAAAAGGAATCAACCATAGGCACTTCTAAGTTAAACATGGAGAAAAGAAAAATTTACAGCGAATATGAAGTAAGGAAGAAAACCAAGTTGTCACTCATAAAGTTTCATCATCAATTTACTTCTAATAGGCCATAAATTATTCATATGGCGCTAATGGAATCTAAGAAGGTTAATAGTACAGGTAGAGAGAAATATGTTGGTTTAATTGATGATGAAATTTCAAAGCCTACCTAGATGAACACTATCAAAGGAAAACATAAAGATGTTGAGGAATTATAGCAATTACTGATGGGGAGGAATGCTACAGATTCTCTATCCTTCCTCCATGTTGATATGGTTACAACGGTCAAAGAGTGGGACAAAGACTCTTTTCAAAGGATTGACCTGAAGATGAATTTAATGGCAGGTAAGGTCAGTAATGACACTTCTAAAACTGGTGATAAAGTCAAGGAGTGCAGAAGGCTCTTTGGTAGAGGTAAAAGGGGTATAATCACCTGAAGATGATCAAAATTGTCTTATTCCCATAGCTAGATGCTCTTACTACTATTGCTGAAGGTGGTGCGTGTGAATGATGTCCTATCAAATGTTACGACATTTATCCTGATGTGTGATCATGAAAGGTTCCTATTAGTGTTTTTCTTTTGGGTTCTCTTTTGAGGGGGAGAAATTATAATCTATAAGAACATGGGAGAATGGTAGATTACTAGTGTGAAGAAGACATTTGTTAAATGTGCATTCATCATGAATCACTTTAGTCATCCATGGGTATAGGGTGGATCAAAGATGGAACTCTCTAAAGTGAGTACAATGGTGTGATCATACCATTGTTCAAGCTAGTGTTGGGACATAATCTCAAGATTAGTATGTCTTCAGGAATCAGGAGGATCTTTATCTAAAGACTATCTAGTTCTCTTATCTATGTTCAGACAAATATTGCCTTGGTGGTTGTTTCTTTAGTAAAATGCTAAGAGTAACACTCATGTCCAAGTCTGATGATGTCAGAGAGTTTGAGTAACTATTCAACATGGCTTCTAGTTCATGCTTAGTGGATAGTATGGCAATGGGTGTGAAGTACATGCATGTAGGATATTGTGAATAATGTGTCCATAATTGTTCCTTAATCTAGGGACATGTGAGATAATAATGTTGGAAATGTTCAATGGTCAAAGAAAGAGGTAGATCAGTCACGTGTTTCTCTCCTGTATTGAGTGGTGCATTGTTAACAAGAAGTATCTTATCTTTCTTGGAAATTGCTTGCACTTATCGGTTGTTGCTTTACATCAAGGCATCGATACAATCTCTAATAAATTCTTTGGTGTTTTTAATGCCTATTACTAGTTTTTTTATTATTGGTTGTGTAGTTCTTTTGTGGTTCTCCTCAGTTTTGTTCATCTATGTGTTCTTTCATACTCAAGCTTCGATGTGTCAATTTTGGATAAAAAGGGGGAGAGTAGTCTTGTTTTTATTGCTGAGTCTTGTTTTTATTACTGATGGTTGTTGCTTCTGGTGTGCAACAACTAAGGGGAAGTATGACTTTCTGGGATAATGGCTTGACTTTCTGGGATAAGGGCTTTATGTTCCTTCATCTGATGAGTCTCAAGTTTTGGATATATACAATATGTTATTAAAGATGTTCCAATATCTTGTCTGGTCTGGTGTTTTTATGTCACATGATCTTCTAATTTATGATTTTTTTCACATGGTCTTATAACTTGGGTCATTCATATTAGAATCCTTTTTGGTGTCTTGAGGATGCATGGGAATTATGTTGGGGTTTTTGTGACAAGAATTGGTTCAGAGTTTAAGGGGGAGTAAGTTGGTTGTTCTTGAAGATGTAGTTTATATTCTTTCTCGTATGCAGCAAATGTCTTCATCATGGGTGTACTGTGCAGAAATGAAAGTAGTGATGAATGTGTTATTCTCTGAACTGATACTTAGCAGATTTTGTGTTCTTAATTGGATTTCTTTGAAGAATTATCAAACATGATGTCTTGATATGTTGAGAATTTGGTATTATCTTGTTGTGTAGCTTCCACTAGTTAATGCTCTAATATTTGTTGTTCTGACTTCTGTTGCTGATGTGTCTCTGATCGTGTGTGTGTGTTTGAGGTGCATCTCAAACTTGAGCTATTGCTGTTTATGTGGAAGATGTGCTAAGTTATTTTAGACAAAATAAGCCAAAGGGGGAGATTTTTATTTCTCTGGTTGTTGTGATTGGCATTATGTTTGGTAAAACTAACTTATCTTAGACATGTTGAATGGAGATATTCTATCAACTAGAGCAACATGTCGAATGCGATGTCCTATGTTGGTTCTTTTGATATCATGATTTTGTACATCTGGATTGTTGGATTTTTCAGTTGGTTACAGGTGCAGAATATTCTGTAATATATTATCTATCTTATGTGGCACACTGCTTGAAGATTTAAAAATATTCAAGTTGATTTCAAGAAGATTTATTAGTTTCTACTTATGGAGATAATTTAGGAAACTAATGAAAGATGTCCTATATTTGAGGAGAAAATCCTACAATGCCTCTATCATATCCAACTGCATATGTGAAGCACAAATCCAGTTCATTAAAGATTATAAATAGAAGGCTTCAACCCTAGTGCATGTGTCGAACTTACTTTGTATTGTGTTAGGATTTATGTGTTTATTATGAGCCTCTCGGTTATCATGTTGATGAACGAGTAGGACTATTTTCGAGTTATAAGTTCTGTCAGCCATTCCAAAGCTTTTAAGCAGTGAATGATTGTGTGTATTTGATATGTGACTTCTGTGTTGTTTTTCTAAGTGTTTAGAAGTAGTCAATCACTGTGATGTGATTGAGAGAGATTTGAGAATGGTATCATACCTAGGTGAGTCCTAGGTACACGTTAAGCAAGGGTGGTGATTAAGTTAGAAGTTGTAAAAAAGGGAGGTTAGCTTCGAATTGATACTATTAGTAGTTAACTTGATCCTTGGCTTGGTAACCTATAGAGTAGGTATTGGTTTACACCGAATTGGATTAACAATCATGTGTGTTCTTTACTTTTTTACACTTTTTTATCATATACCTTATCATTGTGTGTTTGTTCAGAGAAATGTGTCTCAACATCTTTTAGGACATCTGAGATCTGAATACCAGAATTTCACGTTCAAAGCGTTAAGAAGTTATTGCGGCATTTTATGCTTTGGTGGAATAAAATGGGTAATATGACGTGTCTTTCCAGTACTTTTCTAGGATTAAACTAGATCTCGAATAATGAAATGTGGTAATACTATGATTAATTGATTTGATTATGTGATTGGTGCAACATGATGTATGTTCTTATGATAAACCAATGTTTGTTATGATAATGATTTATGTATTACAATGTATGTGATGAATTCATGAGTGATGATGCATTTTGACTAGTCGTGGTCGTGTTTATTATATTGTTACGCATCATGCATTCATGGAATATTTTAAGACTTCGATCCAGTGATGTTATTAAGATAATTGGTCCAGTGATGATGATAGGACGTTTGTCCAGTGATGGACTTAACCCCATAG
This sequence comes from Vicia faba, assembly GCA_948472305.1. Lineage (NCBI taxonomy): Eukaryota > Viridiplantae > Streptophyta > Magnoliopsida > Fabales > Fabaceae > Vicia > Vicia faba. The sequence goes on along the minus strand of OX451737.1, from coordinate 1,646,958,762 downwards.
TATGGATTGAGTGTATTATTATGTTTTGCTTTGGTTCAAAACAAAAATAGATCCTATTGGTGGGGATCTTTGGAGAAACGTTGACCGATTCATCAGTGAAGTTTGGGTATCATGTGCATGAGTCAATGATATTGCATTGTATTATATGTGACATTCCATAATGAGTGACTAAGTGATGTTGGTAACATTGTGATTTTGTTTATTTGATGATTGTTGTTAATATGATGATATGATGATATATTTGATTAATATTGTTGATACTAAGGTGTGAGAGCAATATATGATATATGATGATATGTGGAATCCATGATGAATTATTTTCGTACTACTATATCTATTCCATATATATTTAATAATAATTTGTGATTACTCACCCTTTATGCTTGGAAATGTTGCCTCTATATGTGGGTAACTTGCAGGTGGTCAGGAATGATCCGTTGAAGTTTAAAGGATAGCTTCGAAGTATGTTATTTATTTCTGTTGAATACAAGGGTCTTGCTCTGATATGTAACATCAGGGTTTCAGGAGATGTTAGAATTGAATCATGTGTTTCTTTGTTGACATGAGTTTATAAGATGTTATTTCGCTTTGAAATTGTTTTCCGCTGCGAAGTTCAAAGTTTTGTGTTGATTATTTGTAAAGAAATAGTTGTTTGAATTTTAGAACCCGTGTTACAGAGCATAATGTTTTATATGATGCTTTTATGAATATGTGACACCCTTGTTGGTGATTTTATTTGATTTAATTTTGTAAAATATATGCAAAATGTATGTGAGTTTAGAAGGGTGTTACATTAGTGGTATCAGAGCCTGATTGGTCCGCCCGACCAGGTTTTTCCTATGATGTGCATGTCATGTCGGTCTATTAGTGTGAGTACACTATTTATATGTTGTTTTCTTACGTTACTTTTCTGTGTGTAGAATGGCTGGAAGAAATAATGTTGCGATTGCTGGTGCTTTGCTAGATGTTGCTCAAGAGTTGGTAAGCATTTGTTTAGTCTGATTATCTAATGTGTAGATACTTGGGAAATTATCAAGTCCACTCATAAAGGCACATTTAAGTGCTTTTGGTAGAAAAGAGTTTAGAAGAAAGGTTGATCAAGATGAAGGTTCTCAGATCTCTACCCAAGTGATTTGACACGGAAGTGACTACTATTAATTAAAAGAGCATGGTTTTTGTTTCCAATTCTTTAGGAACTTATGTCTTGTTGTCTAACGTAGGGTTTCTCATTGTTATTATGTTCCTTGAAAGGCAATCCAACCAAGTCCCGAGGAGAGTAATCATAAGGTCAAGGCCAAATGTCAAGAACATTATTCCTATCATTAGAAATACTTTGCAGCTCAAAGGAAGGTTGGAACAAATGAGAAGGCAAATCCAATTAAAGGCATTTAGTGTCTTGATTTTGAATAATTTGGATTTATGCCTTATCTTCCTCAAGAAACTTCTGAAGGGGTTTTCTATTTCCTGGTTTGATGAGGGATGTGATTCTATTTTTGAATTTTCCAAGAAGGTTTCTGCCCTATCTGGAAGGTGGATTTTTTATCTAATTTCTTGCATTAACAGAATATCTTATGATAAGTTGGCTTCCTCTTTCAAATGACTTTGAATCAAGGTGAAGAAATCCTTCAACAGGGAGAAAAACAAAAGGTAACTTTTTCTCAACTATAGGCTGATAAGGAAGAATGTTGTCTATTACCTTTAACTTTTTGGATGAGGTTACTTTATTGACCTCCATATTAGAAGTCGTGATCAAGTTTGATTCCAATGTGTTGGTGAGATTCTTCAAGATGGAAAGGTAACTGAATACTTGCAAGGAAAATATTTAGTGATAAACCTTGGGCTTCTACAAAAGGCTGATTGAATCAGTGATGTCAATCAAAATGTCTCGACATTATTCTAGACAACAAATCTTGTCAAGATAAAGGCAGATTCTTGCATCGGTGATGTTCCTTCTATGGTTAAGTTGAACATATAAGGTCTCTTTGGTTCAATATGAATGGTTCTTCTACAATCCAACTCAACCTAAGGACGACTATGTAGTAGTCAAAACTAGGAAGATATGGTATCTTAAGGAAATTTTCTTTATTTCTTTTTCTCTCTTGGAACTTCAAAGTCTGGAAGTCTGTCAGTGGCTATTCCAGATACATGACTAAAGTAAAGATGTTTCTGATGTACTATGTGTCTCATCCTATCAGCTATGCTACTTTGGTGATAGTGCCAAAGGTGTATTTAGGGTGTTGGTGAACTGAATTGATGATGGTCTCATTGTTAAATGTCTAGCATCTAGCATGATTATTATAAGACGATTATGATCAAGGTCTGGCATCCACATGCTTAATGTCTAAAAAAGAAAAAGTCAAGATGTCACACTAGAAGCTGTAATATCTGATTGTTGACATAGTCCTAGAAAGTTTTGTTATGAATCTAATAAGGCCAATGCAAGGTGATAATCTTAGTGAATAGATGCATGCTTGTGTTGATTTTTTTAATGATCTGGGTGATCTATAGAAAAGAAAAATCATATATTTGTGAAATCTTCAAAGGTATTTATCAGCTTCTTCAAAGAAAGATGAGTTCTAAATGAGATGAATGGATATGTCTGAGTTTCTTTACCAAGAACAGGTCATATGGAGATGTTAACTTCAGAACCAAATTCAATGATTTATTCATTGAGAAAGGGGCTGATGTCCAAACATATGTTGAAACATCATCTCAGCAGACGAAATTCAGGAAATGAGGCAGCCTCTTAAAAGCTAGAAGGAACTGAGTCAAAGAGCTCTCAAGTTAAGAAAATTCCCTCTGGTGTTCATAGAGGTTATTCAAAGTAATTCATTAATTCTTTTTAAGATATCGCAATTAATTTTTGAGTTTTTGTTAAGATTGGTATTCAGATTAACTAAGATCTTGTCTATTGGAGTAAAGCTACTAGCACAAAATTGATTTACTAGAATAAGTCTGATGGAGTTTGTGTTAATGAAGGATGTGTCCTCTTAAGGAAAAATCTTGTCTCTTAGTTCATCAATAAGTCTTTTTTTGTCTTTCTTCAAGACTATATAGAATGTTGAAGAAAGTTTGTGCTCTCAATTGATTTGGCTGCTTAAAGAATACAATATCCTACAGTATGTCATGACATCGTACTGTGGATCGTTGGTATTTTCAAGGTTGTCGAGTTTCTTAGAAGGACAAAGCTCTTTGATCCCGGTTATCTCTTTGTTAGGAGTCATGCTACCGACAATAATGTTGGGACTTCAGAGAATCTGCTAGGAGATATACTTTTCTTGAGTGTTTTGAGGCAACTCTTTTGAGATTTTGAGAGGTGATTTGGGAATTTGTACTGCTGAAAAGTTGATGCAGGATGGGAAACGTGCTAACAATATTTTTATCTTCCTTTCGTTTAATGGTTCATGCAAATTCAAGATAAAATTTTGGTCTCTTGTGTTTTTGTAAGTCTCCGATATATCTTTTGATACAATAAGGTAAACTGATTTTATTTGATTGTTTATCAAGTTATTATTCTTACTCATGAGATTTTAAGTAAAGAGTTGAGTATTGTTCTTAGTTGAAGCTTTTAAGCAAAACTAAGTATTTTTGTATTTGAAGTGTAATATTCTGGTTTTTATTCTAGTCACAAGGTGTGTGACTATAGGTATCACTGTGGTGGTTGTAAGTGAGAAGGGGATCTCATATCTAGATGGTTATTTCTAGGTAGAAGTTGCACAAGGTAGTGATTAGGAGAGAAGTTCTAAACTGGGATTGTTTAAGCTTTGAAATAATATTATCAAAGTGAATTTCCTTTATGGCTTGGTAGCCCACAAAGTAGGTGACATTGCACAAAACTGGGTTAACAATCATATGTGTTATTTATTATTCTGCAATTTGTTTCTGCATAAGTTTCAATTTTGATTTATCTAGTCTGTCTATCATTAGATGTTGTAAAATCTGTCTTGACGTTGTGTTCTGATACTGACTGGGACATCAATATTAACATGTGTTGCAAGTGCCATAATATCAACTCCTAAATGACCGGCCACTACTCCGAAAAAGTCATTTAACAACGGTTGGAAAAGATATATAATCATGCAGGCCCAGACGTTTTATGTAGCATGTTGTTGTAAATATGTCACTTACAATCACGGTCCTCAGACATTTGTAGTATACTAGAAAGCGTGCACCATATCACAACGATTAGTTAACTCCACGGTTGTGATATACCTAAAGGTCCCAGGTTCGATTCTCAGAAGTGACATTTTGGAATTTATATTATTCCAGTCAGTGTTCAACATACAACCACGGTTAGTTGTTATAACCGTTGTCAAAATTTCGGTTGTTTTTAAAAAAGGAATTATCTAATTTTAGAAAATTTCGCATATTTTAACATGCATCTATTTTAACCATATCAGAAAACTAAATGCAACCTTTATTTTTGTTAACCATGCATAAAAAGCATAAAAAACCTATAATTTGCATAAAAAACCAAAAGTAATATTTACATCAAACACAAAATATGTTATTTAAATCTTCATCAATCTCAAAAATACATCAAACATATTTATAAATCAAACAGCTGGACCTTTAAGCACATTGTAGATGAACGTATGACGTTTACAAATTTCTTTAAAGTCCTCAACGAGGAATGGTCTTCCGTCGTTAAATAACTGCATAAAAAGAGAAAAAAAGTGTTTAACATTACATATATAGTAATTGAATAGCCAACATATATATATATATATATATATATATATATATATATATATATATATATATATATATATATATATATATATATATATATATATATATATATATATATATATATATATATATATATATATATATATATATATATATATATATATATATATATATATATATATATATATATATATATATATATATATATATATATAATATAATATAATATAATGTAAACATTTTATGACATATATGCTATATACCTTATCACATGAATCAACAATGCCGACATGAACAATGTTTAACATGTGTTTCATGACATAATATCCACACTCGAAACTCCATGGTTGTTTCCTCGTCTACAAATTTAAACCATAGTTACATGAATATAACCACACATGAACGTAACAATATATATAAATGATAGAAAGAAGTAATCGGGCCACTTACCTTAGGAAAGAGCAATGAGGGCTTTCTTCTAACATTGTTCATCATATTCACTTACTGCACAATACTGTACATTGATAATGAATTAAACATATTACTCATTAAACTAATTACAACGTCAAAGGAAATATTACATTAAATTTTCATATAAACATACACTTACCAATTAATCATTTCTTTCATGGCCCTTTCGAGTTTATTATGTAAGGAACATAGTGTAATTATCGCATTCGTCCTAAACAATATGATGATAAATTGCAATTACTCTTGACGCATCTGAGGCGTACTCTCCATTTGGTCTTAATCAAGCCTTCTTCCACTTCTCATGTCTTGACGGTGGAGATGGGATGCGATAATCTCCTGTTTTTTTTTTCAAGCATGATTGTTTTCTAAAGTTTCATGTAACCTACACGAGACAATCTATGGGGGTACATGTTTTTTTGCCTTGTTTTGTATTCCTATGTCGCTTTTAACTTGTTATTAACATAGTGAAAAATATATATGATTAGTATCTATAACTCATTAGTATAAAATTATCGGATAAATAAGACTAGTACTAAGCTTGAATTTCACAGAATGATGGTCCCTCACAAACTTTTTCCAGTTCTTCTTCAATATAAAACTATATCTTATTCATGGACGATAAAGACATATCTTAGGCTTCCTAATGTAGTCAAGCGTGAGCCGTGACTCAAAGCCCCTCCAACAATTACAAGCATAAGTGATCCTCTTTTTTTTTAAACTTTGAGTCATCGGTAAACTCAAAACTCAACTACATTTAAATCAATAAGTAATGTATTAAAAGCTAGCTAGAAATTGATATTGAATATATGAAAATTAAAATTATTACCTTAACATCTGTCCATATGCTATCTTAATCTCACCGGGCACTTGTTTCTAATCATCTATCAATATACTGACTTTGCTACGTGCAAGGAATGCAATATAACTCTTAAAAGTAGAGTAATGTTTAGAATCAACTACGATGTAGAATGAATCAAATGCGGTTGAAACTTTGTCACATGAGTTATAGACTTTTGTAAAATGGTGCATCATTGTGACAACTCTTTGTAATCTTTTTGATTGAGTATCATTTGTACAAGTATCATTTGTATGAGTATCACTTCTATGAACTCCTTTGTTAGTAGATGAAGAACTCAACAATGTCGACATCTATTTTCAAAAACAAAAAAAATAACGTAAATAACAACAACATAAAACAACAACAACAAAATCAACAATAATAACACCAACATAAACAATAACAACAACATAAACAATAACAAGATAAACAATAAAATTAAAATTCATCTGCAACTACAAAAAATACAACCAGGACATAAACAACAACCACAACCTCTTTTATCTAATATAACCATCTAATATTATTTTCACATATAACAACAACAAAAGATAATCATACACGTTAAAAATAACAACATCCACAAAAATGGCAAATGAACTTTATTGTAGATGCATGGGGAAAATATTTTACGTACCATTGTGGTGACTAAGTAAAGGAGAATAATTTGTTGGTGTTGGTGTTGTGTTGTCTTCCTTCCCGAAGATGATGATGGTGTTGGTGTCGTCTTCGTTCCCGGTGATGATGAAGGTGTTGGTGTAGTCTTCCTCCTCGACATTGATAATCGTGTTAGTGTTGTCAACCTCCTCGACGATGTTGAAAAAAATGACAAATTCACAATGAACAATGGATTTAGGGTTGAAATCGTGTATGGTTTCAGAGTATTGAACGTTAGGGTTGTTTCTTCTTGTTTCTTTTTTTAGTGGAAAAATGGATACTTAAGAGACAAACTAGCTAGAAGTGTAAAATATTTATAAAGATACCACCACAGTCAGTACTGTGAACCGTGATGATATATTATTTGTATAATAAAATTTCATAAAAAAGCTCTAGTGTTTAACCATTTAAAATTTTTAAATAAAAAACAAAATATATCACAACGGTTGGACAAAACAACCGTAGTGATATCCCTTTTATTTTTATTTAAAAAAAAAAGAAAATACGCGCCTTAACGTTAAAGAAATAAAATAATTGAGGGAGCTGAGGTTCGAACCCAGGAATGCTTGATTGTATCACCACAGAGTGGGCATCAAGAGTTATTATATCCTAATAACTTTTAATAAAAAAATATAATTAGCGCAAGAGCTTAGAGATGTCACCATAGTGCTTGGAAGAACCGTGGTGACTTGGGCATTGTTGTATGCACGGTTTGTAGTAGTAAGCTCATGAGGTGTCTTCCGATACCTGTATTTCTATAAAACTTCTAAAAAGCTCTGACATTTTATTGTCTAGCACTTTGACATCAAACTCGATGTGTATGACTCTTTAACCATTTTGGTTTCAGAGTTATACACATTGGATGCCTTTGAGCGTTCAAAGTATCCTAATATACCTTTTTATGATTTCGCATCAAATTTCTTTAGATAGACTTTGTTGTTCATAATGTAACATGTACATCAAAATTGATGAAAATAAGAAAAGCTTGGCTTTCTTCCTTTAAAGAGCTCATATGATGTTTTGTTCAGAATAGGTCTAATATAGATTATGTTCTAAACATAGCATGTTTTTTTTACAACTTCTTCCTAGAAGTACTTAAGTAAATAGTTTTCATGGATCATGGTTTTGGCTATTTCTTGTAATGATCTGTTCTTTCTCTCTACAACTCCATTTTGATGTGGAGTTTCAGGAGAAGAGAACTCATGGAGAATTCTAAGTTTTTCACAGAATATTTCAAATGAATCATTTTCAAATTCTCCTCCATGATCACTTCTGACTTTTAAAATTTCCGATTCTTTTTTATTTTTTACTTGTATTCAAAAGAAGCTAAACTAAGGAATTTAACCCAAGTCCATCTTTAATATTCATGCAGAAAAAGTTTAGAAAATACCTCATCTTCTTCTTTAAAATCTGTGCCAGAACTCGAGTTAGATTTTGTGTCTAAAGATGTTGAAGCCATCAGAGCTAGATTGTCTTATTCTTCGTCTTTGTCAGATTCTACCTTCTTGTCAAATTCATCCCATGTTTCCATGAGACCCTTCTTGAATTTTTTTATGAAGTTGTTCTTCTAAAAGATTCCTTTCTTTGACTTGTCCTTTTGTAACTATGGATAGTCAATAATAAAATAACCAGGCTTCTGGAAGTTGTAGCATTTTTCTGATAATATTTCTTATCTATGAAGCTAGATCATCTGAGTCACCGCTTCTTCTAGAGGGTCTTTTGTTCTTCTTTGTCAAATACTGGAATCTCTTGATCAAAAATGTCATTTCTTCTTCTTCGTCATTTGAGCCTTCTTTATAACCTCTTTTAGAATAAGCTTCTTGAGAATCCCAGACTTGAGGAGATTTAGCAGGCTGACCAACTAATTTCAAACCAAGAGACTTTGATTTCTTGGTAAGTTCATCTCCAATAAGCTCCATCTCTTGACTCTTAAGATTACTGATTAAACTTTCCAGACTTATCTTATTTAAGTCTCTAGTTTCTTGATTATACTCTCTCATTGCATATATTTTGTCGAAGAAACGGAGAAAAACGAGCCAAAGATCATTAAATTTGATGAAGAATAGCCAAAGAACAAAGAAAATGACCAAGCATGAAGAAATAGAGACTTGGGAAAATTGGCTGAAAAGGGAGAAAACACGTGTAAGATGTTGGAAAAATCATGTTGACATCGCGTATGTGATGGATCCAATAAAGTTGCATCGTGCACGACACAGACTATCACGCACGCGATGGTCCCTTTTTCTAGGCACTTTCTGACGTAATCTGACACTTCTTGAAGGATTTTAAAAAGGGGTTTTTGGAACTTTGTTTAGGGTTATTCAATTTTAAACTATAAGTGACGAATTTCAACACCTGAAGTATGCATTGAAGCACATTTAAAGAAATTAGAGGCCAATTATTCAATGGTTCTGTTATGCAAACTATTTTTTATTCATTGGTATTGTAATTTTCATTATGAGTATCTAATTCTCTCACAAGTTAGGTTTTGTGCGATGAACCTATTTTAATACTATTGAGACATATGTTTTATTTGTTATTGCATGAATAATTTGAGTTATATTTCTATTCAACTACACCATGTTCTTAATGTTTTTTATGCAAGACACTCTTTTAATCTGATATTGGACGCATATAGAATATTGCCATTATTATATGATTTGGACCTATAGCAATTGTTGTGCTTACGCTGGTTAAATAGGGATAGGAGACCTCGAGTAGTGACTTAGAAATTAACATTCTATTCCATTGCTTAATCTTTCTTGTGCTGGTGAACTAGGGATAAGACACTCTGAGTATATATTAATGAGTTATACACCAAGGTATTGGGTATAAAGATTTTGCTGATTTTTCGTGGGAATATAACAATGATATTATTTATGTAATACATCGAACATCAACAATAGAGAAATAAGGGATTCTATATAAAACCTAACCACATTCGTATTATTGTTAGAACAAACTTTTATTTTTTTTCGCATTAAAACTCGAAACCCACCATGAGTATTTTTTAAACATTGCAAATTTATTGTCTTGTTAAATAGAAGCCCATGTGGAATCAATCTTTTTATTACTTCGATATTATCAGTACACTTGCCGAGAAGTCAAAAAGTTTTTTGGCGTCATTGCCAGGGACTTTTAATAATTTCAACAAGGCAATGCTTGTGCAACATTTTGTTTAGTTTTAATTTTTGTTTTTACTTTCTTGTTTTTGTTTTTTTTTTTAATTTCTATTACGCACTACTAAGGTATTTTGTTTGTGTATGTGCAGTTTAGGATTAGAGTTGATACCACTTGATCCAGAAATTTAGAGGACAACATGAGCAAATCGGAAAACTACTAGAGAAGCAACTCTGGCACAAGAGATATGAGTGGAACATCAAATTGTTTCTTCGGATAGTGAATCAAATGAGGAAACAACAATGGAAAATGTACCACCTGATCAATCACAATTTTTACTATATTTTTGTCACTTGTCCAACGATAATCCAGGTAATTTGCATCACTTTGTTTCTTATTTTGTTACTATTTAATTCAATTTCATTTTCTTTAAGTTATTTCCATATTTTATTGTTTTAAGTTGTATTTCAAGTTATTTCCACAATTTATGCTTTGGTTGACTGTTTGTGATTATCTCCGGGTTCAGGTAAGAGATCCAAAGGACTCGGTGCGAGAAAGTGGAGAAATTGGAAGTTTCAAGGAATGATTTTCCATGTTACATGAGGCCTAACACGGCTACCCGTGTCACCTGACACAGGCCGTGTCAGGATGGGCCTTCTTGAAGAAATGCCATATCTGTGGGCTGAAACGGGTGCCCGTGTCACCTGAAACGGGTGCCCGTGTCACCTGAAACGGGCGCCCGTGTCACCTGACACAGGTTGTATCAGCATTTCTGGGACTTGAGAAGGGAATTGAAAAGGTCAGGGGGCCAACACGGCCACCAGTGTCAGCTGACACGAGCCGTGTTAGCTTAGGCGTTGATTTTGTTTGATTTTCTGCTTTTTCATTAAGTACTGATTTGTAAGGGTATTTTTGGCGTGTCAAACCAGGACAATTGATTTTTCACTATTTAGGAGAGTTTTTACAATGAATGAAGGGACCTTTTTGCAAGCAAAGAATTTCACAATTGAAGATTGAAGCATATGAGATTATTGGAGAACGTAGAATTTTCATGAGTAAAAGCTATTGAAGATCAAAGTTTATCACTATTTTGTAATGTCTAAATTTTATGTTATTGAAATTACTTTGAACAATATAAGTAGCTAAACCCCTCAATGTCAGGGGTGTCCCTGATTTGACGTTGTAAATAACTTTGCTTTCTGAATTTCAGTAATATATTTGTTTTTCATATTCAATTTAAGCGTACAGTGTTTTTAATGCTTTCTCTGTCAGACCAATAGGGATTGAAGTATGGTTAACAATTAGGCTGGACTGTCGTTGTTAAGGTTTTTGGTGCGATTAAACTATAATAGATATCTTCTAGGACTAGAGATACCCTATAGTTACCAGTTAAATCTTGATTAAACAAAAGGCTTGATTTCATCATAATTCTCTAAGGACTTAAAATTTAGGATGAATAATCAAAGGTTTTCCACTAAGGCTTTAGGGGAAAATATACTAAAGATATGGTAATTGAATATTTCAAACTTGTTGAAGAAATCAGGATTCAAGGTTTTTACAGGAAAAATCATACACTTTACCCTAGTATGTTTCTCATATCTGTCAAAAAGCTAATTTAATATTCTGCTTATTTTTACTCATTGTTAATTATAACCTCAAAACAAAACCCACTATAGTTTTTGTTTAATTGAACCACACATTGAACTCGATATCTATACGTAGTCCTTGAGATATACATTCAGGGAATTTCCCTATTATTACTACAAAAGGCAAAATAGTACACTTGCTATTTTTTTGATCACCACCACCTCGAATTATGGGGGGCTACTCCTAAAGGATATATGTAGGGAAAATCTCTAGAGGTTTTATACCAACTTACCTTGCTAACTTTGATATTGAAAATTTTGTGCTTTCAAGTTTACGATATAATCCTTTTGATGGGAATGAAATTTGGGATCCGTGGGAGCGCCTTGCTTGCTTCCATGAAACAACCTCCATGTGCAGACCAACTAATGCCATTGAAGATCAACTAAAACTGAGGTTATTTGAGTTCTTGTTGATATGAAGGGCCAAGGATTGGTTAGTTTGCCTTCCTAATGGTACATTGGAACATGGAAAGAGATAAAGTACAAGTTCCTGGAAATATTCTTCACCACCACGCAGTTCCGAAAAGGAAAGCGGAAATCACAAAATTTGAGCAACAAGAGACAAAATCTCTTTATGATTCATTGGAGAGATTTAAATTTTTATTACGCAGGTGCCCAAATCATAACTTGAGCATCATGGATGAAATGAAAAGCCTTATCAAAGGATCAAGAGTTAAACACGTATGTTGTTGGATGCTTCTACATGAGGCACAATCAGAACAATGATTGAACCTCAAGTAAGAGATTTAATTAAAAATACGTGTTTGAATGAATACCGCTAAAAAGTGAAAGAGTTGGTAAGACTGAAGCTACATGTACAACAAAAGGTATCATAACTTTAGATGTTCATACTGCTTTATTAGCTCAAATTGAATTATTAAATAAAAGGCAAGCGGAAAGCAGCCTGAATCAAGCTAACGCGAGTCAGATACAAGCACTGGAGTATGATTTTTGCGGGGAATGACATGCAAATAAAATGTGTACCACAGAGGGCTCTATTGAAGAATCACAATTTGAAAAATTTCAGAGGAGTAATCCATATTCCAACACATACAGTGTAGGCTGAAAAGATCACCCAAATTTCAAGTGGAGCAATAGTAAAACACCAGCTACAAACCATAATACTCAACAAGCTCTAACTCATAGGAAACTATCTCCTCTAGGAGAGACTCTGCATAAGTTCATTCAAGTAACACAAATTTGTTTTACACAGGTAAGCAAACAACATGAAACCATTAGTTAGAACCAAGATGCATCCATAAAAAAATTGGAGATGCAAATTGGTCAAGTTCCCACCAAGTGTCTATATTTCCTGGTTCTAGTGGGGAATTCAATGGTAATACTGTGGATAATCCAAAGAATGAAACTTGTAAGGTTGTTGAGTTAGGGCCGGGTAGGAACACCATTGTGGAACGTGATGAGATAGTGGAAGAAGTAGGAGTTGAGACTGAAAAGAAAATAAGTGTAAATGCAAGTGATTCCTATGAGAAATGACTCACTATTGATCAACTGATAGACAAAAACTCACCCTTGAGAAGGACTAAGAAATAGATCTCGAATGAGCGTAGTATTGAGTTTCCCTACTATATCAAGTCACTGTATCCTATCCTTAAAAAGAAACCAATAGTGGAAGACGTGGTAGGGCTATTTCAAAAGTTCAGGGAAATGGTTGCTAAGCTTCAGGTATATATATTCCCTTTAATGAATTTTTGGAAATAATGCCTAAATATGCTAAGTTGTTGAAGGAATTCCTTGGGGGTAAAATGAAAGTAAAGGAAGTTGAGATGGTGGACACACCTGACAAGTGCAATCTCATATTACACAAAAATATCCCTCTTAAACTAAAGGATCTAGGTAAGTTCATTATTCCTTGAAATATTGGAGAATTTAAGTTTCCACATATGTTATATGATTAAGGATCGAGCCTCAATATGATGCCTCTGAAAATAGCTAAGGAACTAAATTTCAGAGAGTCAAAACCTATTGATATGACTCTTACCTTAGCTGATCTTTCTATTACCTACTTGTATGGGATATTATAAGATGTTTTGGTATCTATGGATGGTTTAATGTTTCCTCCATATTTATTAGTGGTGGACATGAAAGGAGAAATCAAGTTTCCCTAATTCTAGGAAGGCCATTCTTGGCAACTGGTAAGGCCCTAATTGGTGTTGAATCAACATTGTAGAAACCAACATTGTTAGATAAAAGATACGATGGGGCAGCAAATGCTCGATATGTTTTGTAACCTGGAGTCGAATGGAAAATATGGCGTACTCTCATAATGCGACTTAAAACTACATATTTTTTCCTCGTGCCTAGACCATGGGCATCCTTCTTTGTATAGACCCTATAAGTAGCTTCGAATCAATCATAATTTATTATTAAGCAATGTTTGGGTCTGTTAGCTCTTTTGATTTGGGAGCCAATTAATGTGGGATATCTAATTTATGAAAATATTAAATATATCGCTAAATCAATTCACAAAGCTTGTGGCCATTTTTATAATATTAATGAATTTTTTAGGTTAGTAGGAGTCCCAACTCACCCTGATGAATAAGTGATAAGTCATATGGATCCAATTAACGTTGCAGCAATTAGAAGGTTTCAACAAAATTAGAAATCAACAGACACCAAACAAGTGCTGGAATATAATCAAATAGGGGGAAATGCCAAAAGCCATCATCCAGACATCTAGGAAGCACCAAGGCATGAAAATCAACAAACATGTGAATTTCAAAGAAGAATGAAAGCATATGTAGTGGGGATAACATGTTAGGAGAATAAAATTTTAACCATATTGTGTGCTTAATCACCACAGTTTACACTGATATTGGAAGACTTCTACAATCAACAAAAAATTCACATACCGGTAGGAAAATTTGAGAATTCGGTTTGAAACGTCAGAAGACATGGAAAACTACTTAAGGGATCAAGATAGTGAACAAGCAAGAAGAAGAAAACAAATGCGAGCGGGATGGGAAAGACAAAATAGCAATTTTCAGAACTCGATGCATAGGTATCACGCATGTGTTGCCAACATGAAAACTCTAGTACCTTTTCCATTTTTCCTTATTTTCATCCTATTTCAAATTTTACTCTTTCTTCTTCTACATCTTTTTGCTCCTTTTTTCAGCTTTGATAATATATAACAAAGAGGATGAAGCAACTTTACAATTTTAGCAAATTTTATTTTTTTCCCGTTTAGCCTGACAAAGAGAAATAACTTCTTATAAATTCTTTTCCCCATTATATATTTTCCTTTTGGAAAAATACCCTTTTTGGTTCCTTAAGTTTACCTCGGGGTCCATTCTGGTCCCTTATCTTTAAAAAGTTCCATAGTGGTCCTTTAATTGTTCAAAAAGGTCCACGTTAGTCTTTTCCGTCCAATTTTCCCAAATGACGTCAACTTTTCCATGTTGGGATCTGACGTGTTACACATATTTATATACATGGAATTTGATGTGGCATAAGTTTATTAAGGTCATTAAAACACTAAAAAAAACATTCTGAAATTTTGGACTTATGCTGGATTTGAACCCACTACTTCTTGCATGCAAGCGATTGCCACTTACCACTACAACACTTCACAATTGATGTTAATTTCTCCATTCAGATTTATTATCAAGTCTATTCCAAATTCTATTTTTTTAAAATATTATAACTGCATGTACTTCCACTAAGGCCCAACATCATTCTTTTTCAACAGCTAAAAAAACAAAGAAGGGTGCATGGTTAAAACAAATTAAGCCTGGAGTTCTTGCCTGCAATAGAGGCTCATGAGCACAACATAAAATATAGTAAACAAATATAAAATAAACAAAGATGGGCCGGGTTTGTTGGTATTGTAAGGACCAAATGACATTGTAATTAAAAACCCTAAAATGCTAACAAAACAGTCGCATATTTAAGGTGCTATTCATGGCTTAATAGACTGCATATTTAAGGCAGTGTCATATGGCAGTATCATATGCAATGAGTTATGGAATTATCATATGGCTAAACCCCTATCGTTTGCAATGAGGTATGGAAGTATCATATGTAATAAAATTAAAATCAAATAACACAGTCTAGAAAAATTACACCAATACAAACTATAGTCAACTTCAAAACAAAAAATACATAATAACTTAAAATAGAATTTGAACCATTACCAAAGTGTTGAAAAAAAGTTGTATTGTTGCAGATACTTGTTTACAAAATGGAGATTTGAGGATGGACGTGCTACTTGAATATGGTCAGATCAAAGAGAGTAGATCCGCAAGTTGATAGAAGAGAGTATATCTACTTGTTTACAAAATTGTATTGTCCGCCCTCTAATATGCATTCTATTAAGCCATGAACAACCCCTATAATATACAGTCTATTAAGCCAGAGTTGGAAGTACAAGAAGTTCTAATATTAAAAAAATAGAAATTTTGAATAGACTTGATAATAAACCTAAATGGAGAAATTAACATCAATTGTGAAGTGTTGTAGTGGTAAGTTGCATTCGCTTGCAAGCACGAAGTACTGGGTTTGAATCCAGCATAATCCCAAAATTTTGGAATGTTTTTTCATAGTTTTAATGAACTTAATAAACATATGCCACATCAAATTCCTCGTGTATAAATATGTGTAACACATCAGATGCCAGCATGGAAAAGTTGACGACGTTTAGGAAAATTTGACAGAAAGGACTAACGTAGACCTTTTTGAACAATTAAAGGACCACTTTGGAACTTTTTAAAGATAAGGGACTAGAATGGACCCCAAGGTAAACTTAAGGGACCCGAAAGGGTATTTTGCCTTTTCTTTTTTCTTGAAATTAATGAAAAAATTTGCTTATGCATTTCTTTCAGATTTACAGATAATTGCAATTGTAGCATTGAACAAATGAACCAAAAGCACCATCAGATAGAGCATGATCATCAGGAAGGTGACTTACTAATAGAAAGTGAAATATGAAAACAAAATCAACAAGCTTGTACTTAATCTCCAGATACCTTAGCTAGTAAGGTTTGTGCCAAATATATCCATTGTTTGTCATTTCTTTCTTGAGTGTACCCACACTTTTCTGTTTTATCAGGTTTGAACTATTTCTGATTAAAATTGTCTAGTTTGATTTACACACGCCGAGGCAGTTTCTTGTTTAAAATATGATCCTTTTAAGCCAACCTGTAATATTATCAATATCCTTTTCTAACCACTTTGAGTCCGGCCTTTTGTTTCGGTGACATAACCACATTTGTTAGTCAATTGACTTGAAATATTAAATCTTTCTACCCTCTCTTTGGAGTTAGGTGAAAAATAGTTTTCCTCTCATAGGCAAAATAACAAGTTTGGGGTTGCTCTTAGAAGTGAGTAAAGTTTAAGTTTGAGCTTGGGGTACTAGACATAGATGGTGGTCAAAAATTCAAAATTTTGAAAAAAAAATCAAGAAGTTAAAGCAACTTCTTCAAAAAAAAAAGAGAGAAAGAGTGAAAACACTACTACAAATAAGCTTATAACCTCATATGTGAAATGTATTTTACCTCCGCAAAAGATGCGAGGTAAATAAGGTCCTCATAAAAATTAAATACTTATCACCTCGGTGTTTAAAACACCGAAGCAAAATTTTATTAACGCGTGGGTTCCTTTTTACCCCAAAATTTTCCCTCCCATTTTCTTCAACGTATCTCTTTATGCTCCTAGGACTTTTAATTGCTCAAGGCTATCAAGGTTTGGTCAAACAAATTCTCCTCATAAGCAGTTGGCCTATAACTAGGGTTTCAATTTTCTCAAGGAAATTTGAGCTTATAATGCCTCAAGTGGATTTCATGGGTCCTCATATGCTTCAAATTATCCTCATGCCAGATTTCAAGCCTTGAAAGACAAGTTTTCTCAGTCAATTGCCCAGATGATTGAAAATCAACTATTTTGGACAAAATGTCAACTGTGGTCAACATACAGTCAAACTTCAATATTTTTGGTCAACATAAAGATTTTGAAGTCACATTCATCATTTGATCAAGGTTTCATAATGATTCTTCAAGAAAACTCAAGATTCATCAAAAGTCAAAAGTTACTAAATTAGGGTTTTCTTAAGGAGAAGTCAACTAAACTTTGACCAAGCATAACTTTCACATGCTTCATCAGATTTTTCTCAACCAAAAATCATTTTGAAGGAAATTAAATTCTCTCTAACTTTGTCTCTCTAAGCTCAAGTCCAAAAAATGCTTCATTTAAGACTAATACATTATAGGCCATTTCAAAAGTTAACAAAAAGACACTTTTGGTCAAGGTAACTTACACCAAGCTAAAATCTTCAAATGGAAAACTGATCAACATAGATATTGTAGAGGAAATCTTAAGCTTTCCAAAAAGTCCAAGATCACCTTAATATGATTAATATTGAGAGAGTTATGATTGGTGAAAATTGGGAAATTTTGAGGAAATGCATGAAACCAAAAGTGATCAAACTGAATTTTTGGGCTAGTGGACTTATGTTTCAAGGTCCAAACGTGTTTTGTAACTCATAGTGAACCTATGAACCCGTTCATACACCCCTTAGATTTATATTCCATTTATTTATTTATTTAAAGTCAAAATTAAATTAGATCAAGTCAAGACTTTCTTACAAAAGTCCAAGCCCACTTCCTTTTGACCTAATTCATCTATATATATTCTCACTATTCAGACAAGGAAAGGCACGAAAAAACTCTTGCATGATCACTATTCCAAAACTTCTAAAATTATCAAGAACTAGGGAAAATCGAAAACCCTAATTACAACCTCTTCCAAAGAAAGTCAACCAGCCCATTTTATTCCAGAAGCATATAGGGTAAGATTGGATCGATTGTGATGATTCAAGAGGCCTGAAACTCTCGCATATGCCTCACCGGTTTTGGTTTTTGCATGAAATTCATGTCGTTATTTTCTTTATGTTTTAATATATACTAACTCACTAACGTGTTTATGAGGAATAACAATGCAGGATAGACTCATCGTGTGAGTCCCATAACAACTGAACCATGAACTACCATGTTTACACGCTTTTAGGTTGTTTACGTTGTATCTGACAATACATCATGAATTTTCCAAAACCAATTCCTCCATTGAATTTTCAAGGCCTAAATTAGGGGGGTAGGATACTTTTGAACCCTTAACATTGGCTATTTTGTAGGTACATGAAAAGGAGTCGTCGGAGAAGACGACAAGAGCTAGGGCTCTGGCGCTTCTCTGACCCATTTATTTGAGTTTGTATTATATTTATTTGTTTCCAGTTATGTACCAGATGAAATAGCCACCCCAATGGCAAGCGCGCACATGATAAGGCTTTGATTTACAAGGGGGTGGGTTCGATCCCTTCCTTTTGATGTTTTTTCATGTTTTTTCTCTTCATATTTTATAGATTTTAATATGTAGTGCGTTGTTTCTATTCTCCTAACCCAGGCGCGCTCCTGGCGCAGTAGCAAGGCCTGTTTGTGAAAGAGAAAAGGGCCTGGGTTCAACACCCATCCTTGGAAGTTTTCTTTGTTTTGCTTCCAACTTGTTGTTTTTCCTTAATTTCTTACCTAACCCTAATTCTTTTAACCTTAATTTATTTTTTACAAACCTAAAAATTAAAGTTTTTAACAACCTAAAAATAATTTAGTTTTGTTTTTTTTATCATTAACCTTTTAATTAATTTAATTAATTAACTTTTTAAATTAAAATTAATTATATTTTTAGGTTTAATTAATTATCATTCTTTTCATAAAAATCACCAAAAAACATTTCCTTCCTATTTTTCTCTTATTTTCTTTTCTTAGATAAAGTGTATAGGGCGCCTTCAATTGTAATAGCATACTTTAATTTTTATCACTTTTTCCCTATTATATAATTGCTCCGAGTATGTAATAGTTTTAGGATTTATTTTCCGCATCTTTATTATGTAACTGCCCCGAAGCCACATAATAGCGTAGGACTTTTATTTTCCGCAATTTAAATTTCTGCTACTATATTTACTATTATTGTTTAGTAAATAAGGTTTATATGGAAATGCTAAAACCAAACACTAGAAAACCCTAAGTTCAAAGATAAATAACTGAATTGAATGCATTTGCACACTTGGACATTTAGGGTATCCTCTCGTTGTTGCCTTCGGATTAAACGGTCATGTCCCTCGAAAGTGGGGACGATTTAGCAAAAGAACCTCGACACAAAAGATCATAGTCCCTCAATGACCCTTCGACGTTGCTTTTCAAAAAATGATCTAGTCCCTTACGAAATTGCTAGAGCATCCTTACAAGTTGCCTTCAATGACCGTGCAATAACCTTACGCCTCTCCCTTCACATCCAACGAATAGGGTTTCCTACGAACTAATAGTACGGATAAAACTATCTAAAGGAGAAGGAAAAGTACAAGAATGACCTTGAGCATGTAGGATACTATTAATCGCTTGGTCATAACTTTTTACAAACAACACATTTTCACACTTTCAAAACAAAATATTTTCCAAAACACTTTGTACGCCTTCTTGAGGACTGATAGAAGAATCATTACAAAGTTCGCCTCACTATGGAATTTTTTTACAAAATATTTTCAAACACTTACACAAAAAAGCAAATTTTCAAAGTTTAGCTAAGCGATTAAGAGCTCGTAGGTAACTATAGATGAAAAGGGTGATAACATCTTCCCTTTTTATAAACTACCCCCCGAACTCAAAATCTTCAAGGTCTTTCCTGTTCTTTTCACCCTTTCCTTATTGGATAAAAGAAAAGTCAGTGGCGACTCTAGTTATCCGCAACATTTGCGATAAAATGCAAAACAAGTCAGTTCTCCCACCGTATTAAAGAACTGGCCACTCTGCTGGGGACTATTTTAAAAAAGAGAGGTTACCTTAGAATCTTATATCACTTTTACTTGCTTTTACTTGTATGCTTTGTTTGCTTTAAAATTGAGGGTTGCTTGGGTTTAATTTCTTACAAATGTCCTACACCCAAACCTAGGGTTACCTTAGGTAAGTAGCAATAGATCATGGAAATTGTATGGCATAGACCGATATGGTTGAAGTGATGGCTATGTTAGTGTGACAGTTTGGTGTGTACCGATGTTCCTTGAATCAGTCGAGGATAACATTAGGCTTCCACATGGTGTCATAAGCACTAACTGACTTTTAGAACCTTAACTGACTCATCTTGGCCATTAAAAGGTAGTGAGATGGCCGGCTTTGGTGCAGTCCAAAGTTGGTTGTTACTCGATGCTACACTCATTGAGATTCGACTCACGGGATGTTTTGGTGGCAAATCAGTTACTGTACTAAGATAAAACCTTCGAGAAAGATCTGTAATATGAGATCCCTAGAACCCGATTACCATTTTTAGGACAGGTTGAGCCAACTTGACTTTAATAGAGAAGGGTACTTACCTACGGACCCCATGTAAGCCTTTAAACCTAAGGCTCTGGTGTGATTTGTTTGTGCTTTCTATTTGGGTGAACATAAACATAACACCATGACACGACATTTTTACTAACCATTTCAAGGATCTTAGGGACCTTTGATGCAAGGTTATCTTAAAGCCAGACTATTAACAAGGGGGAAAGAGGATTTATTTTACTCTAACTAGACACCGTCAAATACCAAAGTACGTTCTTTTGAGTCAGAGGCCAGGACCCACTTGATATGGTGAGCTCGATTCTTATAGAAGAACTTACAAAAGCAAAGACGTAAAGTTCTTCAGTCAAACCTATAGCCATACTCAATTTCTAACATTTCATCTTTGTTTATCTCGTGAGATCCTTGAAAACATTGCATATGTATCTAAATACGATACATATCATTACATAATAGGTTTCCAAGATAGGTTTTCTTATCTTCTTGCTGTTTATTTCAGTAAAAGATGGATCTCGAGCAAATAGTCAAAGATCTTCAAGCTCAGAATGCTCAGTTCTAACAAATTTTCCTCAACTTAGCCAAGTGGCAGGAATAACTGAAGACCCTCATCACTAAAGAGAGGAAGAAAAAGACAAGGAAACCAATTGACATCCTCAACATGGGAAAAAGGTTCATGGGTCCTATTAAGTGAGCTCAAGACTGTGATATCCCATCAAACGAAGATGACAACCAGGATGAAGACGGTAAGAGTGTGAAGGTTGAGAAAGGAAGCCACCTTGGTTCTGGCCAATATTCTGATGAAGATGAAGAAGACTATTCTGACGAACAACATCCTCATGCTGATGAAAAATACAAGTAGATGGAAGATCGTTTAAATTCCATGGAGATCCAAAGAGTGCCTGGGTTGGATTTTTAAGAGTTGGGTTTAGTCTCAACAGTTTTCATTCCTCATAAGTTCAAGGTCCATACTTTTGGAAAGTATGATGGCGTTTCTTGCCTGAAGCTTCATTTGAGGTCATATATCCGGAAGATTCAACCACACACTGCTGATATGAAGTTATAGGTGCATTTCTTTCAAGAGTGTCTGTCGGGAACACAATTGGAATGGTTCTATCAACTGGAAGGAACCAATATCCGTACTTGGGAAGATTTGGCTGCTACTTTTTACAAACAATACCAATACAATGCTGATATTGCACCAACCTGTGTGCAACTACAGAGTATGACTATGGGCTCAAACGAAGGCTTTAAAGAGTATGCCCAATAATGGAGAGATATAGCGGGAAGAGTTCAGCCTCCTTTGTCTAATAGGGAGCTGGTTGACATGTTTATGGGAACTTTTTTAGGTCCTTTCTTCAATCATCTGATCGGAAGCTCTCCAATCGGATTCACCGAGCTGATATTAACAGGGGAACATGTTGAAGGTGGAATCAGAAGTGGGAAAATTCAAGTGGCTACTTCTTCAAGTACTATGAAGAAGACATTAAATGGAAAAGGGAAGTGTTGTACCCCAAAATTTTCCCTCCCATTTTTACTCAAGACATGCTCATTGAGGTGCTCAATTGCTCAAGGTTGACAAAAGAATTGATCAGACAGATTATTTTCCTAAGCAATGAACCTCCAACTAGAGTTTCACTTTTCCCCAAGATTTTTGGGTTTCAAAGGCTCCAATTGATTTCCATGGTCCCAAATATGTCTTAAAGAATGTCCATGCCGAATTTCATGCCTTACACTACATGTTTGGTCAATCAACTGCTCAAATGTTTGGAAATCAACTATACTAGGTCAAAAGTCAACTATGACCAATATACAATCAAACTTCAATATTTTTTGGTCAACACCAACATTTTGAAGTGATATCCATCATTTTATCAAGGATTGATCATGATTCCTCAAGGAATGCTCTTAATTTATCAAAAGTCAAGAATTGCTAAATTACGGTTTCCTAGAGATAGTCAACCGAACTTTGACCAGGCATAACTTTCACATACTTCATCCATTTTTCCCCAAGAAACGATCATTTTGAAGTGAATCCAATTCCATACAACTTCTCTTTTACCCTCAAGTTCAAGAAATGCATCATTTGGAAGATATGAGCTCATACATTACATGTCATTTTCAAAAAGTCAACAAAAGACACTTTTTATTAAGACAACTTACATCAAGATAATGTCTTCAAAAGAAAAAATGGTCAACATAGAGATTGTAGAGGACATCTTGGGCTTTCCGAAAAGTCAAAGATAATCTTCAAAGCATAAAAATTGAGCATGTTATGAGTTTCACAAGTTGGGAAATGTTTGAGAAAGTGCATGAAGTGCAAATTGAGAAATATTGAACTTGTGGACTAATGGGCCTAGGTTTTAATGTTTGAACATGTTTAAAACATGATTAAGAACTCCTAAACCCATCCACACATTATTTTAATTTTAATTTAATTTATTTTTGATTTTATTCATTTAAACTCAAATTAAATCAAATAAAATACAAGATT
Source organism: Vicia faba (assembly GCA_948472305.1). Taxonomy (NCBI): domain Eukaryota; kingdom Viridiplantae; phylum Streptophyta; class Magnoliopsida; order Fabales; family Fabaceae; genus Vicia; species Vicia faba. The sequence continues at coordinate 1,646,935,509 of OX451737.1, read as the reverse complement.
AATGCACAAGGCATGCAAGGCTTAAGATTTGAATTTATTGGGGTCCAAGTAGCTCATAGCAAGCTGTAAAAATCGTGACAACCAAGAAAATATAATTAAGACAAGATTTTCACAAGTTTGGAAAGTTTTTCAAATGAATTTGAGAAACAAATCATGCAATTGATGCCATGAGATTTCTTCCATTATTTTTGACCTAAATTCCTCCTTTATATAAACACAACACCCTCATACACTAGAGACCATGAAATTGGCTTCCCAAGAACACTCTCTAAAAATCTCAAGTTTTGTCAAAACTAGGGCAAAGAAAACCAAAGATTCAGCCACTTTCATTCCAAGCAATCCATTACAAATCATTTCTGAGGTGTCTAAGGGTAAGAATAGGTCAAAAGTCATGGCCATTGATGCTTGAAATAAGTATACTCATCTTCTCTAATTTGATTTTCTTTCAAACATTCATATAATTAATTTCATGCATTGCTAATATTTATTAACTGCCCAAATGAGTTCATGTTGTTACGTAGAACAGGTTTAAATCATAAACAATAGCTTGGCTTGGTGATTGAGGCGCCTGACTGTGACCCAAGGGGCATGGGTTCAACACCCACTCCATGCATTTTTCACTTTTTTTTACTATTTTATTTGCTAACCCTTTTCATTTATTTATTTTTCACTTAATTACATTTTTATCATTAATTTAATTAACAGATAAAATCACAAAAAAATCATTAAATATTAGTTTTAGAATTTTAATTAATAAAATTAATTTTTGACATAAAAGTTATTTTGATTTAATCAATATTAAGTTTATTTCATAATTAACTTGTAAATTAATTAGAGTTAGGTTTTTGATTATTAATTCACACTTTTATTATTTTCCAAACAAAAAATACCAAATATATATTTTCTAACACTTAAAATCTTAGGTTTTAATTATTTTCTTAACATTTTTCTTGGTTTTATATCTATTCATTTGCTATTTATATTTATTAGACAAATTGTATAGGTCGCATAATAATTGTAATAGCCGTAGTTTAAATTCTCACAGTTTCATTATTCATGTAACTATACCAAAGCCTTGTAATAGCGTAGGAACTTTATTTCTCGCCTTTATATTTTTTTTAAACTTGTATATATTTAAACTGTCTAGATGTATGATAATAGGATTGTATGGCAAGAATAAAAATAAAATGCTAACAAATCTAATACAAAGATAAAATAACTGAATATAACACACTTGCACATGCGCATCTCTAGGGTGTCCCCATTTCAGCTGCCTTCAGATTAAAACAGTCACAACTCTCGACACGTGAGAAATTTTAGTGGCTATCCTCCGGTTTGAAAGATCACAAAAATGACCCTTTTGATTTTGTCTCGGTATGATCTTAAAACCCTAGGGTGGTTACGAAGGTATCTTGCCCAGTTGCCTTTGTGACTCTAACGATGACCCTTCGAATGTCCCTAAAAACATCCAATGACTAGGGCTACCTACTCACTAATAGTAGGATAGCCCGATCTAAAGGAAAAGAGGAAAAGAACAATCCTTTAGAGTATAGTATATAGTTCTTAGATGCTTGCTCAAAACAAAACAAACTTTCTCACATACAAAAATACTCTTTCAATAAACATTTTCAAAAAACTTTGTATATGTTCTCTACCAATCTGAGAAACATTACAAAGTTCGTCGATCTAAGGCGTTTTCTTTCAAAATACTTTTCAAACACACAAAGCACACGGTATTTTTTCAAATGAGCTAGCATCTAAGAGAACGTAGATAACTATGGATGGAAAGGGTGCTAACACCTTCCCTTTCCATAATCTACCCCCCTTACTCAGAAAACTTTGGAAATGTATTTTTCTGTTCTTTTCACCCTTTCCTTTGTTGGATAAAAGAAAAGTTGATGGCGACTCTTGCTTACCGTAACATTTGCAAATACAAATGCAAAACCATTATAATAGTCGGTTCTGCCACCACATTACAGGAAGCTAATGTTGTGTATGACCGGAAGGGTCGTGGTATAAGTGACTGCAACCAATATGTGGGGGCAGTGTTAATTTCTAATCTGGCACCAGTACAACAACATCAACAAGGCAATCAACGTAGGTCGGATGCACCCAAAAGAAAATTTACCAAGATCAACATGCCGTTGTCTCAGGCATTGTAACATCTATTGAAGGCAGAGCTGATTACATTGAGAGATCCTCCTCAGAATCTCAACACCTCCTTTCCTCGGTACAATCCTAATGTAAAGTGTGTCTATGATTCCAATAGTCCTGGACATGACACAAATAACTGTTGGGCTTTGAAAAATAAGATTCAAGATATGATTGACTCCAAAGAGATTGAATTTGATCCTATTGAGACCCCTAATGTGATTACTGCACCTATGCCTAAGCACGACAATGGGCATTAATGTTATCTAAGATGTATCTTATGTTTCCGCTGTAAGCGACTTGATTACTACCCTCATGACTATTAAGAAGAATCTGTTGCAAGCCAATTTATTTTTGAGTTACATTGAAAGATGCTACTGCTGTGAAGCCCAATCCAATGGTTGTAAACTGCTGAGAGAACGTATTCAGCATTTAATGGATAACCATATAATTCTAGTTGAGAAGATTCCTTCTAGGGAGAAATTGTTTCAAGACTTGGAGTTTGAAGACGTGTCTGTAATTTCCAGAAATTCTGTAAGGATTACTTCCAAAGGCCGTATGAAGATTACGGCTGAATCTAGAGTTGCTCCTTTGATCATTACCGCATCGGAGCCAATTCCGTATTCTTCTGACAAGGCTATCCCCTGGAATTATGGAGCTGATGTTTACTACTATGGTGTTAAGCAAGAACCATTGGTTGTTGAAAGTGGAAATACAGAAGTTACTGATCCCAATATTGACAATATTGTCGGGACCAGTAAGGTTACTAGAAGTGGAAGGGTTTTATCTCCATAAATATCTCTGAAGATTGTTTCTACACCAGTTCGTGTTACTGCTACTGAGTCAACTCCTGAGACTTGAGGCAAAGAAAAAATGACTGATCCTGCATAGACTGGGGAACCTAAAGAAATTACCGCTGAAGATGCCTCCAAGCAAGAGATGGAGGAAGTACTAAAGATTATCCGGAAAAGAGACTATAAGATTGCTGAACAACTAGGGAAGACTCCGTCCAAGATATCCATGTTAGCCCTTTTGGTGTGCTCTGAAACCCATGCCCAGACTTTGGTGAAGTTCTTGAAATCTTCTCATGTACCGTAAGAAATCTCTGTTTATCAATTTGAAAATTATGTTGCTAGCTTGACGACTGATAATGGGTTAGGCTTTTATGATGCTGATTTGACTCCTGAAGGAAGAAACCATAAAAAGGCCCTGCATGTCTCTATTGAATGTAGGGGCACTACCTTAGCTCATGTGTTAGTTAACACGTGTTCCTCGTTGAATATTTTACCGAAGGGTACTCTAGACAGGCTTGGCTGTAAGTGGGTTATGCTGAAACCTAGTGACATTATGGTCAGAGTCTTTGATGGTTCAAAGAGGATGGTGTATAGAGAGGTGGATATCCCGATCAAAGTAGGTTCACAGGTGTTCGACTCTACTTTCTATGTGATGGACATTCGCCCGACTTATTCTTGTTTACTTGGACGCCCTTAGATTCATGGGGCAGGTGTTGTTACTTCTACGTTGCAGTAGAAGTTGAAATATCCCGTGAAAGGAATCATTGTTACAATTTATGGTGAAGAAGAGTACATGGTGAGTCACTTTAACTTGTTTAAGTATGTTGAGATGGACGGAGAATTCATCGAGACTCCTTGCCAGACCTTTGAAGTTATTCCACGGACAACTACCGATACTGAAGATGTTTCTGCTATTCCTAAGGTTACCAGAGGTCCACCCATAATAGATTTTTTGAAAGACACTAGAGTTGTGAAAGAAGATAGGGGTTGCACTACTTGGGGTCAACTTCCTGACATTCCTTACAAATCTGATAAATTTGGTTTGAGTTTCATTGTAGAGGCTCAGAGGGTTATTCGTCGTGCTTGTGCTGGGAGACCACCATTCCACTTCAGAAACAATGGAGTCAACGCGGTAGAAGATGGTGATAGTGACTATGAACTAGACAGTTGGATTTTTCCTACCACTAGTAACAGGCTCAACAATTGGAATACGGAAGACGTTATACCTATCTCCTTTAGTCAGCAGTAAATGTTATTTTCTATTTTCTTGCTTTCAAGTTTTGGCTATGTAATTTTGAACAATAACTTTAAGCCTTGTGCCTTACCCGGGGCACAACGGTCCATTTGTTAGGGTTGTCATATTTCATTCACATATTTTCATTCAATAAATCATTGGACATTTGAATTCAAATTTTGCAATCTTTGTCTTTCTTTTACTTAATTACTTTCAAAATAGCTATGTGTTCTTACACACACCCGCACGACAAATTGAAGATACATATCCATCCTGGATCTTGTTGATAACAATTATGCTATTGATGATTATGACTTCGAAAATCCGATCTAACAAGCCTAGGACGAAGGTGAGAAAGATTGTGAAGTATCTGGAGAACTTACTAGGCTATTAATGCAGGAAGAAAGAGCCATACAATGGCGTGAAGAGCCATTCGAGGTTGTGAACTTGGGTACAGAAGAGGACAAGAAAGAGGTCAAGATAGGTTCCAATCTAGAAGACAGTGTCAAAAACAGATTAATCCAGATGTTGCATGACTATGTTCAGATTTTTTCTTTGTCATACAAAGACATGCCAGGGATTGATACTGATATTGTGGTTCACCATCTACCAATGAAAGAAGGTTGTTCTCCAGTAAAACAGAAGGTTTGTTGTATGCGTCCCGGGATATCTGAAAAGATAAAAGCTTAGGTTATGAAACAATTCAATGAAAGTTTCTTAGATTTTACGTCCTATCATCAGTGGGTTGCAAATGTGGTTCCATTACCTAAGCAGGATGGAAAAGTGCGTATGTGTGTAGACTACAGGGATCTGAATAGGGCAAGCCCCAAATATGACTTTCGGCTTCCACACATTGATGTTATGGTTGAAAACACCACTCAACATAAATTATTTTCTTTCATGGATGGTTTTTTGGTTATAATCAAATCAAGGTGGCACCTGAAGATATGGAGAAGACTCCCTTTGTCACATAGTGGGGCACTTTCTGTTACAAAGTTATGCCTTTTGGTTGGAAGAATGCCGGTGCAACATATCAGCGTGCTATGGTAGCTTTGTTCCATGACACGATCCATCATGAGATTAGAGGTTTACATTGATGACATGATAGCCAAGTCTCAGATAGAAGAAGACATATTGATCACCTATACAAGCTGTTTGAGAGATTAAAGAAATACAAGCTGAGGTTGAATCCAAATGAGTGAACCTTTGGGGTAAGGTCCGGTAAACTCTTGGGTTTCGTCGTCAGTAGTAAAGGTATTGAAGTTGATCCCACAAAAGTTAAAGCCATCCAAGAAATATCGGCTCCCCATACTAAGAAGGAAGTCAGAGGTTTCCTGGGTCGATTGAACTACATTGCCAGATTCATTTCACATTTGACTGCTACCTGTGAGCCAATCTTCAAGTTGTTGAAGAAAAATCAAGTAGTGAAGTGGAACAACGATTGTCAGATAGCCTTCGATAAAATTAAGGAGTACCTCCAACATAATTACCAACGTCAAGTTCAAATGTTACAAATCAATCCAATCAACTTCTTTTGACAACAGGGGATGAGATGCTTGAAAACATAGGGGCAATAGCAGAGTTGAAACTCGATGGGATCATTTCCACATAGATGTTTTTCTCTATTTCTCTTTGTACACCTTTCTCTTTTCACGATGATTACCTCTTACTAGAAATTTTGTCTCTTTGTATAAAACTATCTGTTTATAGATAACTCTTCCAAATCAATGCAATCGGCTTCAATTTCATAAAAAAAACTATTTTTTATTTTCTATATTTTATTTGCGAAAACGTCCAATGATTATATTGAATAAACTTATGCATTTGAATATGATTACCATTTACAAATATATACATGAAAATAGGATTCGCAATTACTAAAGACTCTAGGAGTTGGGATAATGTTCAAATCGTCAACAAATCCCCATAGAGAAATCCCCACAGAGCTACCTTTACAAGCTCATCTACAATAGAGATATATTCCTCAGCAAATCTAATATGCTCTCAGACAGAGATTTAGACATCTTCCAGCAGTTCACCTCCATATCCCTAATAGATGGCTTGATCTGATCATCATCCCAATAGATCCCCTAGTGAATAAGGAAGTTTGATCATTTCCCCAACATACAGTGGAGACTTCCTCAATGCAGCCTATGAAATTCCAACCTCCATCAGAGTTTACTTCCTCGACACAATTTACAAGAATTCAGTTCCCCAATGGAGTTTGTTGTACCCCAAAATTTGCCCTCTCATTTTATCAATATTTCCCCTCACAAGACTCTTGGACTCAAGACCAGATTAGGGTTTGCTCAGCTCAAGACATCTCCTTGCACTGATGACCTGAAATTAGTGTTTGAGTTTGCACAAGGATTTTTGGACTTCCAATGACTTATGTGACTTTCATACTTCATGTTGGACTCCTAAGATATCTCATACCAAGTTTCAAACTTTGAATCAAATTTTTGCCCAGTCAATTGGACAGTTGACCTAAAAATCAACTGTATTGGGGAAAAAGTCAAATGTGGCCAATTTACAGTCAAACCTCATAATTTTTTATCCACATAAACATTATAGACTCATATGAACCATTTTATCAAGTTTGGACCACAACTCCTCAAGAAATTTGATCAGATCATCAAAAGGGTAAAATGGTCATTTTTAGGGTTTTGACTGTAGAAGGGCAATTTCTGATTTTTCACCTAGACAATGGAAAATTGGGTTCAAGAATGGTTTCAAGGACTAAATGGAATCATATTGACCTAATCACAAGGTTCAAAAGATCTCAAATGCATTGGATTGACAAATGAATTTTCCAATCAACTGATCAAAAATCAACTGTACACTTCAAAGTCAAACTTTGACTTTTTGGTCAAAATCAAGTGCCAAAGGTCATATTTCATAAAAATGTGTCAAAACATGAAACTTGTTCACTAAGAAACCTAATTTTGAAAATTAGGGTTTAAGTTTGAAATTTTTCATAACTTAGAAATTTTCTAAGTTATGAAAATTTCTTATTTTTTCCCAACTTTTCCCAACTTTTTCACCATGATGCAATTGGGTTCAAAGAAAACTTCCAACATGAAATTTGTATTCCTCCACAAAATCTACAAATTTTACTCATAAAGTTTTCCCAAAAGATGCTTGGATCTCAAGTTATGATTTTGTGAATAGGGGTCCATGAAACTTTTAACTTAGTGAAATTTTGCCCTAGTTTAGGCAGATTTTTGACCTAACTTCATGGAAACTTTTCACCTAGTTCCAAGTGGAATATCAAAATTAATTTTAAAGATGGATTGTAGAGCATGTTACAAGCTTTCCAAAATGTCCAAGAACTCTCCAAGATCATTTGTGGTTATGGAGAATCGAAGAAAAGAAAATGGCCATTTCTCACTTTTGTCCATGGCATTTTGCACATTGCTACAAGTTGCAAATCTGTCCTAAGCATGCTTGTACTTGTTTTACAGGTTCTAATCATTTTTACACTCCAAAATTGAATGCAAATACAATGGTTAAAGGCATTTTTCTGATCTTTGAAGCTTTGTACAAAGGTTTAATCCAAAAATGGCAAAAAGTTTACATTGCTATTTTGATAAAGCATGCTTTATGTAACTTTGTTTATCTTGAGCCATGGTCCTAATATCTTTTTGCAAACAAGATCCACAGATATCAGGAAATTGGTACCAACTCTCATCAGGCCTTGAGCTAGCCTGTACAGGCTTTGAACTTTGTCAACTCACTTTTGCTTCAAAAGCAAGTAAGCTTGCAAAAAGTCCATAACTTGAAAATCTGATAAGAGCAAGTTTTGGTATCATTTCAAACGACTTCAGCATATTGTACCAAGCTAGAAACACGATTTTCCAAGCTCCTAAACACCCTAAAACACAAAATCACAAATTCTTTCCCAAACAGGGCATCTTCTGCAGAACCACTTCCAAAACATATTCCACTCGTGCGTTTTACTTGGAACCACTTCAAACACATTCCATATATCACACTTGAACTATCCAAGTCCCTGTCCAACAACTGTAACCTCATTTTCACGCTTCACCATTTTCATTTTGAAGCTTTGCAGGTTGAGTTCTACAAGGAGTTTCAGACAACTTCAAGGAAAGTTGAGCATTGGATTAGCTTGAGGGAACTTCAAGCAAGCTCACACGACCTTCAGGCCTCACTCAAAGTTGCTACATTGCCATATTCAACTTCAACTGAACAAGGTATTTTCTAAGTTTCTATCTCTCTATTTAGACATCCTTAGGCTTAGGTTTGTGAAGCAAAAATGTAGTCTTCAATGTGCTTGAGATGTACATATGCATAGTTCTTATTTATATTAACTGAGCTAGGAGAATTTGGATGATGAACATGCTGAAAATTTTAGGTTAAAATTTAGGGCCATTAAAATTCTCTCTGTCCTTTGAGAGTTAGGTCACAAAATGGATATGATTGGAATCGTGATTGAAACTGGTATAACTTTCATGTTGTAAATTTTTGATTTCATGCAAGCAATAGAGAGATACAGTTTGAGCTGAACAGGGCGCGCGTTTGGGACGAAGCAAGGTCAGGGATGAAGTGAAGTGGGCCTGGCGCTTGGGCCTGTTTCTGTTTGCACCACCCTTTTTCTTTTTTGCACCCCCTTGACCCATTTTCTATATTTTTATATATTTTTCATTTCTTTTATATTTTTTGACTTTATTTATTTTTTCTAAACATTGAAAAATCTCAAAAATATTTTCTTAATTGTTTGCATTTTATTTTATTATTTTTATTATTTTTTTAGCATAAAAATAGTTTATTAAAATACAATATAATTTATTTACTTAAATAAAATTGTAAATAAAACAAAAATATTATATATTTTTATTATTTATACACTTAAAATAATATTTTCACACATGTTTCAATTTTTTAACATTTTGTATATATTATTTTTATTATTTCCTTGTACATAAAAATGAAATAAAATAACATTAGAATATTTTTTCTTTTAAAACAAAATTAGGGTTTTTACCCTTTCAAAAAATAATCATTTTTATTTTCTTATTTTTAGGCCATGAATAAACTTATTTTCTCATGCATAAAATTAATACAAAAAACATTTGTGTATATTTACAATTTATTCCACATTTAAATGCTTGTTTATTTATTTATTGTTGTATAAATTCAATTGGGTTGTAATAGTAAATTAGGGTTTTATTTTGTGTAAATACCCCCTATTCAAACTTGTATCCCCCTCCCCATAATAATGTTGTAATAGTTTAGATTTACTTTACGCATTTTATCGCTTTCATATACCATGATAGTAAATTAGGGTTTTGTATGCAAAGACCAAAAATCAAACAATTAGCATGACCTAAATACAAGACAAAAATGCATTAAAAATGACAATACCTTGCACACAAGCACCCTTAGGGTTTCATCCACTTTGTTTCCTTAAAACATGGCCATGGTATGCATGCTAGGTATCTTGGCAAAATCAAAACAAAAAAAAAAAGATCATAGTCCCTCGATGACGCTATCTTGGTTTCCTAAACAAAAAATGATCTTAAAAGTCCCTCAAAACCTGATAAAGATACTTGGCACCATTGCTATCATGGTCATACGATGACCCACGCCCATCCCGTTTAACATCCAAAGATAAGTTTGTTTACCAAATATAATGGTAAAACAACAATGTCAAAGGGTTAAAAATGTGTAGGAAATAATTTTGATTGGCTAGACAACTCTTAGTTACTTGATCAATTTGCAAACATCCTTGCTATTTTCAAACAAACACACACAATTTCAAAACAGTTTCCAAACAAACTTTCAAACATTGAAACCTTTTTTTTCAAAAGACAAACATCATTGTATACATTCTTCAAACAAGAATCATTACAAAGATTTCCAAAACGATGGCCTCTTTTCAAAATACTTTCAAAACCACACAATGCACCATTTCAAACAATTGAAAAAGCAAAGCAAGTGATCTAAACTAGTAACTAAGAGCCTATGGATAACCATGGATGAAAAGGGTGCTAGCACCTTCCCTTTTCTTAATCTACCCCCCGAACCCAAGAAAACATCTCAAAGGTCTTTCCTGTGCTTTTTGACCTTTCCTTTGGATAAAATAAAAAGTCGGTGGCGACTCTTGCTAAAACGAAACATTTGCGAACACAAACACAAAACCTCAAGTCAGTTCTCCCACCGTATCACAGAACTGGCGACTCTGCTGGGGACAAAAGAAAAGTGGGGTTACCTTAGGGTTTTAGATCACCTTTACATGCTTATCTTGCTTAACTTGCATGCTTTACACTTTGGTTCTATTGTTTGGGTCTGAATCCTCTACCCGGATTTGAGAAACATTCATAGGTAAATAGCAATATATTGTGGAAACTGTGCGGGGTATACCGACATGGTCTAAGAAATAGCTATATTAGTGCGACATATTTGTGGGTACCGGTAGCCTTTGGGTCAATCAAAGAGAATACGGGGCCACTGAGTGATGTCATGAAGCACTAAAGGACTTTTAGAACCTTTACTTGACCATCTTGGCCTTTTAGGATGTAGTGAGATGACCGGCTTTGGTGCAGTCCGAAGTTGGTAGATACTCGATACTACACTCATTGAGGGTTATTTTCTTGGAATATTTCGGTCGCCAGTAAAGTAGCTAAACTGAAACAATGAACACAGAAAATAATCCAGTGATATTGAGCTCCTTAGAACTCGGATACTATTTATAGGACAGGTTGAGCCAACTAAACTTCAAGAGGGTACTTACCTATGAAACCCCATGCAAGCCTAAACTAGGAACTTGTGCGACTTGCTTGTACATATACTTGTGCATAACATCATGAACATCATGAAGCATCATTTGCACCTGTGATACGGTGGGAGAACTGACTTGAGGTTTTGCGTTTGTTTTCGCACTTGTTTCGGTTTAGCAAGAGTCGCCACCGACTTTTTATTTTATCCTAAGGAAAGGTCAAAAAGCACAGGAAAGACCTTTGAGATGTTTTCGTGGGTTTGGGGGGTAGATTATGAAAAGGGAAGGTGCTAGCACCCTTTTCATCCATGGTTATCCATGGGCTCTTAGTTACTTATTTTAGATCACTTGCCTTTGCTTTTCAATTGTTTGAAATGGTGCTTTGTGTGTGTGGTTTTTTGAAAATGTTTTGAAAAAGTTGCCTTGTCTAGGCAACCATTGTAACAATTCTTGTTTGAATGTTTTACAAAAGGTGTTTGTCTTTTTGAAAAGATGTTTCAATGTTTTTGAAAGTTTGTTTTGAAGTTGTGTTTTGATGTGTGTTTTGAAAAATGGCAAGGACTATTTTGCAAGTTTGATCAAGTAACCAACAACTATCTACCCTAAATTTCTCAAAGATCTTTCTCATGTTTTAACCCTTTTAACAGTGTTGTTTCACCATTGTATTTGGTGAACAACCTTGTGTTAGGATGTTAACGGGACGGGCGCGGGTCATCGTATACAACCATTGAAGGCAACTTGTGAGACACTCTAGCAATTTTGTAAGGGACGAGATCGTTTTATCGAAGGCAACATCGAGGGACATCGAGGGACTACGGTCTTTGTTTATCGAAGGGACGTTTGCTAGAGTGTCTCATACTCGAGGGACATGATTGCATTTTCCGAGGCAACAGGCGAGGTTACCCTAGAGGTGCAAGTGTGAATTGTGTATTGATTTTCATGCATTTATCTTGTGTTAGGTTATCTAGCGGTTGATTTTGAATCTTCACATACAAACCCTAATTACTATACAGTATATGGAAATGTTTACAAATGGGGATGAGTCTTATCAGAATAGTAGTGTCCAAGTATTATTTACAACCAAATCGAATCGTCGCATTCTCAATGTAAAATATAACAAGGTATAAGAATCAAAGATAAACAAAAGTATTGTGCCATGCATATGATTATTTACAAATGATCAAATGAAAATTAAGTATTATTATTATTTTTGTGTTTTTTATTAGTTTTATAAACAAAAAGTTCTTAAAGAAAGAATATTTTAACTTAATAAAAAAAATCTATTATTTACATATTTTGTTTAAAATGTGATAAATAAATAAAAAAAAGACTATTAAAAACATTTTTTATACAAAAGTTCAATATATTGTTTTTATTTAACAAAAGAATTAGTTTAAGTTATATATAAAAAAAGAACATAAGGTGATAAAAAAATATTGATTTGTAAACATAAAAAATAAATAAAAGGAAATTAAATGGGCTTTAGGGGATATGTTCTTGGCCCAAATGAAAAACAAACAAGATTAGAAAAAAGAAAGGGGGTGCATGCGCCAGTTTCAATTGGGCTTTAGTGTTCATTTTATGGGGGCAGGCCCAAACGCATTTGACAAAGTTTTGTTAGGGTTTGGTGTTGTTGCACTCAGAATTGGGTTTCACAGTTCGAAACGGCGCCGCTCTCCATCTTCTTCATCGTCTCTTCATCGCTCTCAACAGAGCCACTGATGAACTCCTTCCTCTCGCCTTAGGCCACCAGACGCCACCTCCATTCTCCTCTCTTCACGGTTACACAGGGTGATGATTCAAAAAGGTATTATTTCGTTCTATCGCGTTTTAGCATTTTGGATTCGTGCATGTTATTGATCTTTGACATGTTTTGATCTTCTGTGTTATTTGTGTTTGTGTGAGGTGTAGGAAGAGGAGACAATACCTTTAGGCTTTTGTTTATGGAGTAGACAGAATTTTGGACGGCGGTGCTCTTAGGTGGCCGGGTGAAGGTGCGAGGCTGTGATGACTTTGTTCTTGCTGGCTTTCTGGTACTTGTATCTTTAGCTTTGAATGTTTAGTGATGAATATAATTCTGAAAACGCTGTTCCACTAACTTCTGAATCTCTTCCTCTCTGAATGCTTGCTTTGTTCTGATGATGAGCTTATCTCTGAAGATTGTTTGCTTGTTTGCTTTTGACTTTCTTCCTCTCTTGGATTTTGTTAGTTTTCAATGATGATGAACTTTTTGTTCTGAGATACTTGTTTGCTTCTGTTGATTTGGCTTATGATGATTCTGTGAGGAACTTGGTCCTGAGAAGGCTTGCTACTGTTGTTAGCCTTTACAATTTTCCTCTTTTGGGCTTTTTCATTCTCAATGATGAGCTTTTGCTCTGAGAGTATGTTTCTGAATTTTTCTCTTCTTTTCCTGATTTTATGAACGTTGGCCTTGGTGATGTACTTTGATTCTGAGAATGTTTGTTATGTATTTGATGAATTTGGTGATGAGATTTGGTTTGGATTGAAGGCAAGTTTGCTTTTGATTTTAGGAAGGCAGGCTTGTTGGCATTTGTAGTTTGAAACAGGTTTGTTGGGTTTGCTTGAAGGCAAGTTACTGCAAGCTTGAAAGCTTGCTTGTTTGTTACAATCAGGCTATTTTGTTTGTGATTTTCTGCAGGTTACAGGTTTGAGTTGTGTTTTGGACAGGCAGGTTGTTTGAAGGTTTTAGCAGGTTATATGTTTGTCTGATACAAGCTTGTTGGAGGTTTTGTAAGTTTGTCAACAGGCTTTGACAGCTTGTTAGCAGTTATGCAGGCAGGCTTAGATACAGGCAGGCTTGGATACAGGCAGGCTGCAAGGCTTGTGCTTGTTATGCTTGCTTGAAGGCAGGTTAGGTCGTGCTTGCTTGAAGGCTTATTGTAACAGGATTGATATTTTGGTGTTAGGCAGGTTGGAGGCTTCCTGTTGGTTTGTGTTTATAGTTTTGTGGTATCTTGCTCTTTGTGTTCTGCCCCCCTTTTTTCTGAACTGAACTCTTTGTTATATTTTCTATCTTCTAAGCCTGCCAAACTGTAAAAGCCTACTTCTCTCCCTCTTTCTCTCTCTCCAGAAAGCATATTTTATTGCTTAGAATATCTTTTTTCTGAAAAGGTTGTTGGCTTGAAAATGATGAAAAGGTTTTACAAGTTGCTTGCTTTCCTCTGCATTTTGTCTTTTCTTCCAGATTTTCTGCATTGCCTTTTTTGATAGCTTGTATGCAGCTTTGTTGACAGCTTCTTTGACAGTTTTGTTGACAGCTTAGTTGACAGCTTCTTTGACAGTTTGTGTAACTTAGTTTGCTTTGTTGCAACTTGGTTTGTTCAGTTTTGAATTTGTAACTTAGCCTGTTCAGTCTGAATTTATGCAGCTTTGTGCCTTCTATTTAATTGATTTATATGCTTGCAAAATAATTTTACTTTCCTCTTTGTGAACCAAGAAGAGAAATCTTCTTGTGATTTGCAAAGAGGACGAGTAAAACATGATGAAAACCAAAATAAACTGATTCTGGCCAACAACCTTTAATGATGAACCTTTTTTATTTATCTGTTCAAAACTGCTTTTCAAATTTAACTGTATTGACTTCTTCCTTTTTTGTCTTTACAGGTAAATATCAGTTCGGGCAAGGGAAGCAGCAGTAGAAGATGAAGACTTCAAGAGACTTTGAATATAGATTTATTTTCTTTTCAATTATTTGTAATAAAACATCATTGTAAATATTGTAAATAAATTTACAGTATCCCAATAACATTTGTAAAAATAATTAAAAATAAATAAAAATCCTTTGTCAGATATTTCTTTGTTTCACTGTTTATTTAATTATTTAAATTTCTTGAATTAAAATAATTGGAAATGCGTTCCAATAATTGTAACTCAGATAAAATAAATAATCAACAAACCTTGCAGTCAACAATAAGCCCGACATTCCAATTAACCATATGTATTGCACAGTTTTAAACAAACAAACGTCCATACGCCTTTCACTTCACCAATCAAACCAACGTTTCAAACTTTCAATCAGAAGCCTCAGCTTGTATCCCAGGTGTTTAGGCTTTGAGAAACAAACAACAATCTTGAACAAGCGTCAAAACAAAGTAACAATCAATTGAAAAGAACTGTGGATTCAATTCCTTCTGAGAATGCGCGTGCAAACCCTAATTCTGGATTTATTGTCAAAGAAACAATCTGCTTGATCAAACCCTGAGCCAAACTCAACCAAATCAATAGAAACCCTAATAATCTGTTTGACTAATTCAAAATCAATGGAAACCCTAATTTTGGATAGACTAATAAGAAAAGTCTGTTTGACCGATTCTTGAACCAATCTGAAAAATCAGGGAAAACCCGAAGCTGTGATTTCTTGTGAAAAAGGAGAGGGAAAATTTTGGGGTACAACAGTTGCCCCTGTTCAATCTTCTTGAACCTGAAGAGTTAGATTGGCAAGTTTGCCGTTCGCGACTCGAAGGTAAAAGGAGATTGGAGACTAGAGTGCCCAAAAAATTTGCACTCGTCAAAGCATAGTTTGAGGGAATGGGCTTAAAGATGCCATTTGGAGATGGGCTTAAAGATGCCATCTGGAGATGTGACAGAATCTTGTCGGGGGATGGGCTTAAAGATTCCATCTGGAATGTATGTTGTAGGTGAAAGAAATGAGTATCAGAAAGGTGTCCATGTTTTGGAACATCTCTGAGTTGGGGGTCTGAATTAGCAATAGATTAACATCCGTATTTGGACGCATCTGTAAACAGTTTTCAGAGGTCTTGAAGTTGGATAAGAATGAGTTGGTCGAGTAGATATTTGTCCTGTCTGGTTTCAGGTATTAATCTCTAACCTGAGAAAGAAAGATAGTTTTCCTGGCTTGTTACAGGTATTGATCTTCAATCTCTACAGGTATTGTGATGTCGGGAATGGGCTTACAGATGCCATTTGGAGATATGATGGATAGTTATTAGAGATGGGCTTAAAGATGCCATCCAAGAATTCCTGTTGAATTGTTATTTGTAAGTTGAAAGAAGGAACCTATGTGGGGTTTCCTGATGATGAGTCCGTGTAAAACTACATCTAAATTCGAGAAGAAACCGGTGTAGGGTTGCTTCAAGATGGTCAAGTAGATAATTGTCCTGTATGGTTTCAGGTATTAATCTTTGACCTGAGAAAGAAAGATAGTTTTCCTGGCTTGTTTCAGGTATTAATCTTCAATCCCTCGTCCACAAATGGTTTTCCTGGCTTGTTACGGGTATTGATCTGGAACTTGAAAAGGTTGGTCGACGAGATAGTTGTCCTGGCTGGTTTCAGGTATTAATCTTTGACCTGAGAAAGAAAGATGGTTTTCCTGGCTTGTTACAGGTATTGATCTTCAATCCCTCGTCCACAGATGGTTTTCCTGGCTTGTTACAGGTATTAATCTGGAACTTGAAAAGGTTGGTCGACGAGATAGTTGTCCTGGCTGGTTTCAGGTATTAATCTCTGACCTGAGAAAGAAAGATAGTTTTCCTGGCTTGTTACAGGTATTGATCTTCAATCCCTCGTCCACAGATGGTTTTCCTGGCTTGTTACAGGTATTAATCTGCAACTTGAAAAGGTTGGTCGACGAGATAGTTGTCCTGGATGGTTTCAGGTATTAATCTTTGACCTGAGAAAGAAAAATGGTTTTCCTGGCTTATTACAGGTATTGATCTTCAATCTCTCGTCCGCAGATGGTTTTCCTGGCTTGTTACGGGTATTAATCTGGAACTTGAAAAGGTTAATGGTAATCATCTGTTGATCGATCTTTCCTAAAAAAAAGGTAGAACGTTAGTTGTATGCAAAGTCATGATGTATGAAATGCATAATGATGTTCTCAAAATAAATGAGATTTGCGTTGTATGCATTTATCATGTATGTAAATAGGATGTGTGAAATATTAATGAATGCATTTTTGTTTGGGAAAATAAATCCTTGACAAGTGCTGGGGAGTCATTAAATCCTGGACTGCTGTTGAAGAGTATGTGTGTCTTCAAACTTTGCTCAAAATGTTTTCACCGGGGATCCCTACTTTGTTGTTTGAGGATAACTCCACTGGGGATCTTGAAAACTCTGTGGGGAGTATGCTTATTTCTGCTTGGGAAAAAAGTTTAGGAGTCTTAGTCGTCTGTTGCTCTACAGGGGAGTCGAAGTTGAACTGATATCTGGTCGGGTCCAGATTTCGTAGTAACTTGCTGGGGATTGTAGAGCAGTCTACTGGGGAAGAGGGATCGTGGTCCTTTGATTTGTAGTAGTCGAAGAAGCAAACTCAAGCTGGGGAATCCTGGTGTTGTTGGAGAAATAAACCCTATTGTCAGTCTGCTGGAGAGGTGACATCTTCGTTGGGGGAAGTCCTCGAGGATTCTGGAGGTTGATTCATCTGGGGAAAGGTGTTCAGAGATTAAACTCTGGCTGGGGAATCATCCTATAAGAAGGATCTAGGGGAGACTTGCCATTGCCCATAGTAGCAAGTGTTTGTGGCACTTCCTGGAAATGTTTGACTGTACGTTACCCTTTGTCGGGGTTGACGTTCAATACCCCAAGTGAGGGAAGTGGAGGCCTACCCCTGGTTACTCTGCAATTCTTTGAGAGATTTCTTGAAATCCTGACTGGACTGCCCCAGGTGTTCTGGATAGTGACATGTCATTCCCCCTTGTTGATAGGAGATTTGTCAAGGGAAGTGTCATCCTTTTTGAATTGATTTTGTTCACTGAGAGAGCTTTCGTTCATCGGATATTCGTTGTGTGAATTTCTCCGCTGTCAAACAAATAGCCAAATGCAAACAGTGATATTCAAGTAATGCAAAGTTTATGTCTGTCTTGAAGTTTTGAGAAAATGCACTTTTTAGCAGAAAACTTTTTATAACACAAAATCAACACAAGATTTAGAGCAAAGCCTTACAGGAGTCAGGATACCTTTTGTAACAGTATACTTTTGAACTAACCCATGCATCAATTAGGACTTTTGAAGGGTTGTAACGTGGCTTGGTTCACGGTTTAAGAAACAAAGGATAAAGGCTCAAAGTATATTTGTACCCACCCGCTCTTCGTGATGTTCTTCAATCCTAAACTCAGTTAATTGTGTGTCGCACTCTATTCGAGTTTGGAACGACTTTTGGGTAATGATTCACCAGTTGAATTTTATGGGAAGACAGCCATCATTTTTTTTGCAACATTTTTCATGTTTATTGAGGATTTATAATGACCTCTTTCTCTTGATTCGTTATCCCTAACTTTTGCCTGACTGTTCCTGTTTTTTATATCACAGTCAACGGGATGCCCCAGCTTTCTTAAGCCTCCTTTATCGGTTTTGGTCCAATGGGCTTTTCTCTTTTGAGAGATTGACTGCCTATGAGATAAAGAACCATCACTGTCTTTTGGTTCCAAAGGAATTTTTTTGATGTCATTCGCTGTATTACGAACTGAGAGTTTGCGACTTCAATGCGCGTCTTTTTTTGAATTAACTGAGAGACTACCCTGCCCCAGGTTTAAATCAAAAGTTTCAATTTGTTTAGAACAGAAAACTCCTACTTCTTTGGCTCGAAGGGGTTGACTAGGGATTATCTTCCTTATAACTCCGGTGTTTAGGATTTAAAAGAAATGCATGTACATCATCAGCAAGGTCTGTTCAAAAGCATACTGTATGAGATTATGGTATTGTTTCGTCATCCTCCCTCTAAAGGCTTGTAGCTTTTTATCAAGAGTTAAATATCATAAAGAAAGCATAAGAATAGTGAAAACGAATGGATGAATTCAAGACAAACATATGCAATGCATTAATGAAACAGAGTTTGACATCAACAGATAATTGTTTGAATAACAAAAGAAATTACAACTTGAAAATTCAAATGGAACAAAAGTCTCTTAGTTCGAGCTTTGTCATTTCAGGTGGAGAAACCCTTAACGGAAGATTTTCATCTCGCCATCCGGCATGAATTTCAACACCCCGTTGTCAATCAGATCTTGAATTTTGTTTTTCAAGGCCCAACAGTCATCGGTGTCATGTCAAGGACTATAGGAGTGGTATACACAAAACGCGTCAGGGTGATAGCTAGGAGCAGAGGTATTGGGCTTCCGAATAGGATCCTTTAAAGCAGTCAGATTGACCTCCAACAGGCGTTCAAGTATTAGAGATGATGGTATGTCGGTCTCAGTGAACTGTCTTCCAGACGTATTTTGCTTACGCCGATTACCCCGTTGATGCTGACGAGGTTGTTGCTGGGCTTGTGACCCTGAAGCAAGTTGAGGAGCCTTTCCCTTGTCTTCTTGTCTCAAAGGGGGTTGAATGATGACTTGATCTTCAACCTTAGATGTTTCCCCCACTTGGTTGTCCCGAAGCAGTTTGTTGACGAGAATCCTGAGCTCCTCTTGTCTTTGAGCCAAGTCCTGGATGAGAGCCATTTGACCCACCAGTTGTCCCATCATCTGGATCCTCATTGCGGTCAGCTCAAACTGTAGTTCTTCCAACTGATCATTCTTGACACTGCCTGAATTTCCCTGGACCAAGCCCCTTGTGAGGAGAGCTTTCACTTCTTCTTGCCCCTGGGACAGGTTCAAGAACATCTCTTGAAGTTGAGCGCTTTGATCCTGGATATCCTGACAGTCCTCTCTAGAGCCATCTCTACTGAAATAAACAGTAGGAGAATAAGGAAACCTGAAAAGGAAAAATTGTTATGATGCAATGCATGATATGTGGATGCATGTTTTCAAGAATCTCGCGGGGTAAACACAAGAAAATGTTAGAGATTGAACTTTGATCAACGTCTTTGATTGGAGAACTTTGTATCAGTGGATGTCTTTCCACGAGGATCAAGCTCACCATGTCAAGTGGGTCATAGCCCCTGATTCAAGTTGTTGCACTTGATCTTTGATGGCATTTGTTTAGAGGAGAACCCTCTTGCCCCTTGGTAGACGTCTGGTTCAACGTGACCCTGCATCAAAAGACCCTCGAGATCCTTGAAATGGTTATTGAAAAAATGCTATGGCATGATGTTATGATGTTATGTACATGTATGCAAAAGTAAGCAAGTGTATATACAAACAATCATATTCACACAGAGCAAACAAGTCCTTAGGTTTAGGCTTGCATGGGGTTTGTCGGTAAGTACCCTCTTGAAGTTAGTTGGCTCATCCTGTCCTAAAATAAAAACCGGGTTCTAAGGAGCTCAATATCATTGGATTATTTTCTATGTTCATTGTTTTGGTTTAGCCACTTAACTGGCGACCAAAATATTCCAAGAAAACAATCCTCAATGAGTGTAGTATCGAGTATCTACCAACTTCAGACAGCACCAAAGTCGGTCATCTCACTACCCCTAAAAAGGCCAAGATGGTCAAGTAAGGTTCTAAGAGTTCGTTAGTGCTTCATGACATCACTCAGCGGCCCCGTATTCTCCTTGACTACTCAAGGGCTACCGGTACTCACAAATATGTCACACTAACATAGGTACTACTTCAACCATGTCGGTATACCCCGCACAGTTCCCTCACAGTTTATTGCTATTTACCTAAAAAGGTGCCCCCAAATCCGGGTGTAGGATTTACAGCAAACCCAAACAAGGAACCCAAAAAGTAAAGCAATCAAAGCAAGCATGTAAAGGTGATCTAGAACCCTAAGGTAACCCCACTTTCAGAAGAAATCCCCAGCAGAGTCGCCAGTTCTGTGATACGGTGGGAGAACTGACTTGAGGTTTTGCGTTTGTTTTCGCACTTGTTTCGGTTTAGCAAGAGTCGCCACCGACTATTTATTTTATCCTAAGGAAAGGTCAAAAAGCACAGGAAAGACCTTTGAGATGTTTTCTTGGGTTCGGGGGGTAGATTATGAAAAGGGAAGGTGCTAGCACCCTTTTCATCCATGGTTATCCATGGGCTCTTAGTTACTTATTTTAGATCACTTGCCTTTGCTTTTCAATTGTTTGAAATGGTGCTTTGTGTGTGTGGTTTTTTGAAAATGTTTTGAAAAATATGCCTTGTCTAGGCAACCATTGTAACAATTCTTGTTTGAATGTTTTACAAAAGGTGTTTGTCTTTTTGAAAAGATGTTTCAATGTTTTTGAAAGTTTGTTTTGAAGTTGTGTTGTGATGTGTGTTTTGAAAAATGGCAAGGATTGTTTTGCAAGTTTGATCAAGTAACCAAGAGCTATCTACCCTAAATTTCTCAAAGATCTTTCTCATGTTTTAACCCTTTTAACAGTGTTGTTTCACCATTGTATTTGGTAAACAACCTTGTGTTAGGATGTTAACGGGACAGGCGTGGGTCATCGTATACAATCATTGAAGGCAACTTGTGAGACGCTCTAGTAATTTTGTAAGGGACGAGATTGTTTTATCGAAGGCAACATCAAGGGACATCGAGGGACTACGATCTTTGTTTATCGAAGGGACGTTTGCTAGAGTGTCTCATACTCGAGGGACATGATTGCATTTTCCGAGGCAACAGGCGAGGTTACCCTAGAGGTGCAAGTGTGAATTGTGTATTGATTTTCATGCATTTATCTTGTGTTAGGTTATCTAGCGGTTGATTTTGAATCTTCGCATACAAACCCTAATTACTATACAGTATATGGAAAGCGATAAATTGCGGGAATTTAAAGTCTAAGCTATTAAAAATAAGTATCCGGGGATGGGGGTACAAATGTTTACAAATGGGGATGAGTCTTATCAGAATAGTAGTGTCCAAGTATTATTTACAACCAAATCGAATCGTCGCATTCTCAATGTAAAATATAACAAGGTATAAGAATCAAAGATAAACAAAAGTATTGTGCCATGCATATGATTATTTACAAATGATCAAATGAAAATTAAGTATTATTATTATTTTTGTGTTTTTTATTAGTTTTATAAACAAAAAGTTCTTAAAGAAAGAATATTTTAACTTAATAAAAAAAATCTATTATTTACATATTTTGTTTAAAATGTGATAAATAAATTAAAAAAAAGACTATTAAAAACATTTTTTATACAAAAGTTAAATATATTGTTTTTATTTAACAAAAGAATTAGTTTAAGTTATATATAAAAAAAAGAAAATAAGGTGATAAAAAAAAATATTGATTTGTAAACATAAAAAATAAATAAAAGGAAATTAAATGGGCTTTAGGGGATATGTTCTTGGCCCAAATGAAAAACAAACAAGATTAGAAAAAAGAAAGGGGGTGCATGCGCCAGTTTCAATTGGGCTTTAGTGTTCATTTTATGGGGGCAGGCCCAAACGCATTTGACAAAGTTTTGTTAGGGTTTGGTGTTGTTGCACCCAGAATTGGGTTTCACAGTTCGAAACGGCGCCGCTCTCCATCTTCTTCTTCGTCTCTTTATCTCTCTCAACAGAGCCACTGATGAACTCCTTCCTCTCGCCTTAGGCCACCAGACGCCACCTCCATTCTCCTCTCTTCATGGTTACACAGGGTGATGATTCAAAAAGGTATTATTTTGTTCTATCGCGTTTTAGGGTTTTGGATTCGTGCATGTTATTGATCTTTGACATGTTTTGATCTTCTGTGTTATTTGTGTTTGTGTGAGGTGTAGGAATAGGAGATAATACCTTTAGGCTTTTATTTCTGGAGGAGACAGAAGTTTGGACGGCGGCGCTCTTAGGTGGCCGGGTGAAGGAGCGACGCTGTGATGACTTTGTTCTTGCTGGCTTTCTGGTACTTGTATCTTTAGCTTTGAATGTTTAGTGATGAATATAATACTGAAAACGCTGTTCCACTAACTTCTGAATCTCTTCCTCTCTGAATGCTTGCTTTGTTCTGATGATGAGCTTACCTCTAAAGATTGTTTGCTTGTTTGCTTTTGACTTTCTTCCTCTCTTGGATTTTGTTAGTTTTCAATGATGATGAACTTTTTGTTCTGAGATACTTGTTTTCTTCTGTTGATTTGGCTTATGATGATTCTATGAGGAACTTGGTTCTGAGAAGGCTTGCTACTGTTGTTAGCCTTTACAATTTTCCTCTTTTGGGCTTTTTGATTCTCAATGACGAGCTTTTGCTCTGAGAGTATGTTTCTGAATTTTTCTCTTCTTTTCCTGATTTTCTGAACGTTGGCCTTAGTGATGTACTTTGATTCTGAGAATGTTATGTATTTGATGAATTTGGTTTGGATTGAAGGCAAGTTTGCTTTTGATTTTAGGAAGGCAGGCTTGTTGGCATTTGTAGTTTGAAATAGGTTTGTTGGGTTTGCTTGAAGGCAAGTTACTGCAAGCTTGAAAGCTTGCTTGTTTGTTACAATCAGGCTATTTTGTTTGTGATTTTCTGCAGGTTACAGGTTTGAGTTGTGTTTTGGACAGGCAGGTTGTTTGAAGGTTTTAACAGGTTATATGTTTGTCTGAGACAAGCTTGTTGGAGGTTTTGTAAGTTTGTCAACAGGCTTTGACAACTTGTTATCAGTTATGCAGGCAGGCTTAGATACAGGCAGGCTTGGATACAGGCAGGCTGCAAGGCTTGTGCTTGTTATGCTTGCTTGAAGGCAGGTTAGGCTGTGCTTGCTTGAAGGCTTATTGTAACAGGTTTGATATTTTGGTGTTAGGCAGGTTGGAGGCTTCCTGTTGGTTTGTGTTTACAGTTTTGTGGTATCTTGCTCTTTGTGTTCTGCCCCCCTTTTTTCTGAACTGAACTCTTTGTTATATTTTCTATCTTCTAAGCCTGCCAAACTGTAAAAGCCTACTTCTCTCCCTCTTTCTCTCTCTCCAGAAAGCATATTTTATTGCTTAGAATATCTTTTTTCTGAAAAGGTTGTTGGCTTGAAAATGATGAAAAGGTTTTACAAGTTGCTTACTTTCCTCTGCATTTTGTCTTTTCTTCCAGATTTTCTGCATTGCCTTTTTTGATAGCTTGTATGCAGCTTTGTTGACAGCTTCTTTGACAGTTTTGTTGAAAGCTTAGTTGACAACTTCTTTGACAGTTTGTGTAACTTAGTTTGCTTTGTGGCAACTTGGTTTGTTCAGTTTAGAATTTGTAACTTAGCTTGTTCAGTCTGAATTTATGCAGCTTTGTGCCTTCTATTTAATTGATTTATATGCTTGCAAAATAATTTTACTTTCCTCTTTGTGAACCAAGAAGATAAATCTTCTTGTGATTTGCAAAGAGGACGAGTAAAACATGATGAAAACCAAAATAAACTGATTCCGGCCAACAACCTTTAATGATGAACCTTTTTTATTTATCTGTTCAAAACTGCTTTTCAAATTTAACTGTATTGACTTCTTCCTTTTTTGTCTTTGCAGGTAAATATCAGTTCGGGCAAGGGAAGCAGCAGTAGAAGATGAAGACTTCAAGAGACTTAGAATATAGATTTATTTTCTTTTCAATTATTTGTAATAAAACATCATTGTAAATAAATTTACAGTATCTCAATAACATTTGAAACAATAATTAAAAATAAATAAAAATCCTTTGTCAGATATTTCTTTGTTTCACTGTTTATTTAATTATTTAAATTTCTTGAATTAAAATAATTGGAAATGCGTTCCAATAATTGTAACTCAGATAAAATAAATAATCAACAAACGTTGCAGTCAACAATAAGCCCGGCATTCCAATTAACCATATGTATTGCACAGTTTTAAACAAACACACATCCATACGCCTTTCACTTCACCAATCAAACCAACGTTTCAAACTTTCAATCAGAAGCCTCAGCTTCTATTCCAGGTGTTTAGGCTTTGAGAAAGAAACAGCAATCTTGAACAAGCGTCAAAACAAAGTAACAATCAATTGAAAAGAACTGTGGATTCAATTCCTTCTGAGAATGCGCGTGCAAACCCTAATTCTGGATTTATTGTCAAAGAAACAGTCTTCTTGATCAAACCCTGAGCCAAACTCAACCAAATCAATAGAAACCCTAATAATCTGTTTGACTGATTCAAAATCAATGGAAACCCTAATTTTGGATAAACTGGTAAGAAAAGTCTGTTTGACCGATTCTTGAGTCAATCTGAAAAATCAGGGAAAAGCCGAAGCTGTGATTTCTTGTGAAAAAGGAGAGGGCAAATTTTGGGGTACAACAACACCCACTAACCATTTCAAGGATTTTGGATTTTCATCTTTGTTCCTGTTTTGTAGGTTATGGATTCCCTTCGCAGGAAAACTATTCAGGCCAATCTTGTGAGAATTCCTCCACAGCTAAAGGAGCTTGCTTCCAAGATTCCAGAGTATTCTCCATTCACTGAGAGACATGGTCGACTTATTAACTTGGTCAACTCCAACACAGAGGAAGACATGGTGAAAGTTCTCTTCCAGTTCTTTGACCCCCTACACCACTGCTTCACATTTCCTGATTACCAGTTGGTGCGTACTTTGGAGGAATTTTCTCAACTCTTAAGGATTACTATTCTCCATCAACTATCTTTCAACGGTACAAAAATAGATCCAAAGCCTGAAGATGTTGCTCAAGCCCTGCACTTGCAACCATCAGATGTCACAGGTCATTGGGAAACCATAAGTGGTGTCAAGGGTTTCTTGGAAAAGTTCTTGTTTGAGAAAGCTCAAGAATGCTGGAATTCTCTAGACCTGCAAGCTTTTGAGGAGATTGTAGCTTTTCTCATCTATGGGTTGGTCTTGTTCCCAAACCCTGACCAGCTTATAGATGTCAATGCTGTCAAAATCTTCATGGCTCGCAACCCAGTGCCTACATTGCTTGGAGATATCCTGCACTCTTTTCACACTCGAACAATGAGGAAAAGAGGTGTTCTCATGTGCTGCACTCCTCTACTGGCAAGATGGTTTATTTCTTATCTTCCCCAATCAGTCTTGAAGAATGAGCACGGTTTGAGGTGGTCACAACGATTGATGACTCTTACACATTCAGATGTTCATTGGTGTTCTCGATCTAGAGAAAATGTTATCATCATCGACCGTTATGGGGAATTCCCTAATGTCCCTCTACTTGGCATTACCTACAACCCCCGTTTGGCTCTGAGACAATTTGGGTATGCCCGAAGGGATGGCCCACATGACATGCTGATTCCAGACTTGGTTTTTGACTTTGACAACGACAATCAAGGACTTCGACAAAGGTTTATCTGAGCTTGGAGGATGCCCAACAAGGTAGACAGTAAGACCTTGGGACACAAGAATTCCATCCCCCTTGAGCCTTACCTCAAGTGGGTACGAACCCGCGCCCAAAGTCTTATGATGCCTTACCCCTCTATTATCCCTGTGATTATAGAGCCTGTTAAGGAAGGAGAGGTTCCATACACCCTCCTACATCCTGACATGCCAACATCACTCGAAGATCTGCAAAGGAGTTGGATACAGCTCAAGGGAGAACGCGATACTTTTGAAGCCCAATTCTACGCCAGCGAGAAAAAGGTTTTAGAACTCACTCGTCAACTTCACAAAGAGCAGACTCGCAACACCTACATTTCACCAAAGAGGATGCGCAACGTATTTTTATCTTAGAATTTTGTACTATTTTTGCCCTAGGGGCATTAATGTAAACAAGTTCTATTTTTTAATATAACGCTTGTTCCTTTTTGTTTTAGACAATTTTGATTTTTTTTAAATCCTTGAATGCATTGCATATACATGAACATCATTCATCATAATATGACAGGTCTTTGCAACAAGTCTCCTTATCTTCCTACTGTTTATTTCAGTAGGGTGGCTCTAAAACAGACTATCAAGGACGTCCAGGCTCAAAATGCTCAACTCCAAGAGATGTTCTTGAACCTGTCCAAGGGACAAGAAGAGGTGAAGGCTCTCCTCACAAGGGGCATGGTCATAGGGAATCTGAAGGGCATCAGGAATGATCAGTTGGAAGGGCTACAGATTGAGATGGAAACAATGAAAATTCAGATGATGGGACAATTGGTGGGCCAGATGGCTCTTATTCAAAACCTGGCTCAAGGACAAGAGGAGCTGAGAGTCCTCATCAACAAGCTTCATCAAGACGAACGTAACCAAATGAGGAAAATAACTAAGGTTGAGGATCAAGTCATCATTCATCCTCCCTTGAGACAAGAAGCCGAGAGAAAACCTTCCTAGTTTGCTTCGGGGTCACGAGCCCAACAACAACCTCACCAAGGTCAACAGGGTAATCGGCGTAGGCGAAATACATCTGAAAAGCGCTTCACTAAGATTAACATGTCATTATCTCAAGTGCTGCAACACTTGTTGGAAATCAAGCTGATTGTATTAAGGGACCCCCCTCGGAATCCCAACACAGCCTTTCCAGGATACAATCAGTTGTACCCCAAAATTTTCCCTCCCATATTTCTCAAGACATGTCAAGAATAAGCTCCAAGTGACTCAAGATTGCTCAAGAGTTGGACAGTCAAATCATCTCCTAAGGCAGTCAATTCAAAATTAGGGTTTTGTGTTGCATCAAGGTCCTTACATCCAAATGACCTCAAGTGCTACCCAATGTCATAATATGTTCTCAAGTTCATCCATGTCAAATTTCAAGCCTTGCAGAGGAAGTTTGGTCAGTCAATTGCTCAAGAGACCCAAAAATCGACTGTGCTAGGGCAAAAGTTAACTGTGACCTACAAACAGTCAAAATTCAAGATTTTTTGTCAACATTCTCATTTTGAATGATAATTCATCATTTGATCAAGGGTTGATCATGATTCATCAAGGATTTCTCAAGATTCATCAAGATTCAAAAGTTGCTAAATTAGGGTTTTGCAGGAAAAGTCAACTCAACTTTTACCAAGCATAACTCTCTCATACTTTATGAGAAGTGACCCATACAAATCTAATTTTGAAGAGGATGCAATTTCCTACAATCCACATTCACACCCCAAGATCAAGAAATGCACTCACAAAAAGTTACAAATTTGGACATTATAGGTCATTTTTGAAAGTCAACAAAAACACCTTTTTTACCAAAGCTTATAACTTGAGCATGGAATATACAAATGAGATGAGACCAAAGGGTTGGTTAGAGAACATCTCAAGGTTTCTAAAAAGTCTAAGAACACCTCTAAAAGTTCAAAATTGAAGAAGTTATGCATTGTTGAAGTTGGGCATTTTTCCAAAATTGCCAAAAGTCAACTATCCCCAAAACTTCAATTTTTGACAAAAGGCCCCACTTTTTTCCACTTGATTTGATCTTGTCAAACCACACACGTGTCCTATTTTCAGTTTCATGTCCATTCATTAATTTTTCTATTTTATTTGATTTTTATTGAATTAATTCATTTTAAATCAATATTAATTCAAATAAAATCCAAAAATTGATGGAATAAGATCTTTTTGATTGATATAGGTTTCAATTATCATCATGGACCAAATCAAATCCGAATCATGCCATGTTATGAACAAAATATTGGTTTTTGACATTTTTGGAAACTTTGTAATGGAAGATCATATCACATCTTCAAATCATCAATGCTCATGGATTCAAGGCCCAATTTTTAACCTAATTAATTCTAATATACTCACACAAGCTAGAGCATAAGAGAACACGACCAGGAGGCTGCCAAATCTGAGAATACAAAACTTGAAAAAAGCTTAAAAAGTGTGGGATCAAAATCTTGTTGGAAGCCAATTCAATCAAAAATCTCAACGTGGTTCAATTTGCCAGGAGTCCACTGAAGCTATAGCGATCAGAACCAAGCCCTATCATTGCCTGAAACGCCCTGTAAGTCGTCCTGAACATAGCACTATACATGAAATCGTGAATCCATGTTCTTGCATCTTTTTGCAAAAAAATTTGTACAATCATGCTTAACGTTCAATTTACAGTATTTCTGCATTATTTAATTTTGTTTTCATAGCCTGTAACCCTGTGCCCGAAACTAGGGTTTTCGTTTCTTGTTTTTAGGCATTTTTGATATAGGCAAAATCAAGACAAACGGTGACCATGGTTGCGTTCAGGGAGGAGAGACGAACACGTTGGTGGTTTTAGTTTGCATTTATATGGCCTGGAATTTGTTTTAGGAGTGAGCCATGGATTTAGCTGCGGATAAAATCCGTAGGTAAATATCCAGGCTTTTCAACGAAGAAGACGACTAGGTGTCTTCTCCCTATTGGTTGCTTTAAATATCCGCGCTATTTTTTTTTATTTTCCAGGCATAATGTTTTGTTTTATATATAATATTTGTTGCTTATTCCAATAACAAATTGAATGCATTGGTTGAGTGGCAAGCGAGTTGTACAGAATCCATTGGGACCTGGGTTCAAATCCCAGGTCCCCCAATTTATTTGTCTCATTTTTCTCCAGGTAATTGCATGTGATTTCAGCAAGCGTAACATACCATGGACCTCCAGATCCCAAGCGCCAGATGACCTTCAGGCCAAATCTGATGGTCACAAGATGACGTCCACCATACGCCCAGTCAACGTTGTCACATGGAAGAAGCAAAGTCAGCCCAGGCCAGCACCTGTTGGGCCTCAGAAATGCCAATTTAACCCCTTTCCAGGCCCAGCACCCCCATTTGGTTTATTTCTTTTTCTTTTTATATTTCTTCTTATTTATTTGTTTTATATTATTATTATTATTTTTATCCTTAACCAATTAATTTTTTTAATAAAATCAGAAAACACAAAAATATTATTTATATTAATTTCGTTATTTTATTTTTGTAAATAAATATTAATTAATTAACTTAGTTTTAAATAGGTTTAACTTTTAACATTTTTTGCAATAAATTAAAATTAATTTAGAATATTAGGTTTTAATAACTTTGACCAATTTATTTTATTTCCTTAAATATAAAAAAATCCAAAAATATTTTCATTAATTAATTAATTTAATTATTAACTTAGATTTAATTTCCATAATTTCAAAAACAACAAAAAAATCTCTTTCTTTCATAAAAAGGGTCAAAACCCTAAAAACTCGCCCAATTTAATTTTCCCCACGCGTATCATTTATTTCCAATATTGTAATTGTTTCCCGATATGTAATAGTTTTTTAATTAGGACTTTAATCATTTACCGCTTTATTTTTATTTTCCGCAATTTAAATTAAAGGGTTTGTTTTTGGCGATGTAAATACCCGATGCCTTGTAGTAGTTTAGATTTAATTTCCGCAATTTAAATTTCGCAACTATTAACTGTTAGATGTTTGATAAATAGCGAATGCATGACAAGATCAAATGTATGAATTTAAAAACAACATAGCTCACCCATGACATGTACAAAGATAAATAACTGAAAAAACAATACACTCGCACATGCGCACTCTTAGGGTACACCTCACTTGGTTGCCTTCGAACGTGGTCATTGAGTATAGGAAGTTTTAGAGGTCTCCCTATTGTCCAAAGATCATAAGTTGCCTCGAAACGGTTGCCTCAGATAAAATGATCTAAGACATTAGGGTTACCGCTAAGGCGTCCTAACATTGCTTTAGTGACCACACGTCCCTTCATCAAATTGACCCTTTAAACTCCAACGACGGGGCTACCTACTCCTCAATAGTGGGATAGCATTGTCTAAAGGACATTAGCACAGTTTAATTCCCTTTTCGAGTAGGTAGATGGTTCTTAAGCACTTGCTCCTTTTAAAACAAAACAAAAATTTTCGCACTTACACTCTCTTCAAAACAAAAACTCTTTCAAACCCACAAACACAAAGAAAAGCAAATTTTGAAAACCCTTTGAGCAAATACCTAAGAGCCCGTGGATAACCACTGATAGAAAGGGTGCTAACACCTTCCCTTTCTATAATCTACCTCCCGAACCCGAGAAACATCTCGAAAAGGGAATTTTTCTGTGCTTTTTTCCTTTCCTTGTTGGATAAAATAAAAGACGGTGGCGACTCTTGCTTACCACGACATTTTGCGAAAACAAATGCAAAACGCGAACCAGCATTCCAAAACAGTCAGTTCTCTTCCCACCGATCACAGAACTGGCGACTCTGCTGGGGACGTATAAAAAAGTGTGGTGTACCTTAGGATCAGATCATTGTGTTTTCAATTGTATGCTTTAATTTTGTGGACTTGTATCGGAGTTCTATATATCCTAACCCGGATCTGGGGGTACCCTTTAGGTAAGTAGCAATAAACTGTGAGGGAACTGTCCGGCATAGACTGACACGGTTGAAGCAGTAGCTACGTTGGTGTGGCACTTTAGTCTGTACCGATATCCCTTGTGTTGGAACGAGGAGAATATGGGTCTTCTAAGGGGTCATTAAGCACCAACTGACCTTAGAACCTTTAAATTGACCAATTTGGCCATAGAACAGTAGCAGTATGCTACACTCATTGAGACTAAACTCTCGCGATGATTCCGGCCACAAGAAAAGGTTGCTAAACTGGAATTATGACCGATTGAGGGTAGTCAGTGATATTGAGATCCTCTAGAACCAGGTTACTATTTTTAGGACAGGTTTAAACCAACTGAACTGAAAGAGGGTAGTACCTAAGCTCCTTGCCAGCCTGAAATCTAAGGGCTCTCTGTGTGACTTGTGTGCCTTTACCATGTTTGCTATTTATGGATACTTATGGTGTGCCTTATATCATGACATCATGACATCATAACATTGCATACATCTTGCATAGAACTAACCTATTTCAAAGACAGGAGGGATTCATCTTTGCTCTGTTTTGTAGGTCATCATGATGCCCATGCGTAAGAATACCATCCGGATCAACTTTGTCCAAGTTCCTACCCTGCTTAAAGATTTGGTTGTAAGGATGCCTGATACTACTTCCTTCATCAAGAGGTATGGTTCTCTTCTCAGTTTGGTCACCTCCAAGTTGGACGAGCAGATGATGAGTGTCCTAGTCCAGTTTTATGATCCACTGTACCATTGTTTTACTTTTCAAGACTATCAGCTGGTTCCTACCCTAGAAGAGTTCTCTGAGCTGCTCGGTATCTCTGTTCTGGAGCAGACCTCGTTTACTGGTTGGGAGAAGACCCTTAGGCCCGAAGAGATTGTTGCAGCCCTTCATTTGACCAAAGAGGAGGTAATGGCTAATTGGGAAACTAGGAGTGGAGCAAAAGGTTTTCTGACTAAGTTCTTGGTTGGTAAGGCTAACTACTTCTGGGATGGCCTAGACTTTAAGGCATTCGAGGATATTCTGGCTCTTATGATATATGGCTTGGTACTGTTTTCAAATCCTGACACTTTTGTTGATGTTAATGCGATAAATATCTTCATCTCTCAGAACCCTGTACCCACTCTCTTGGGTGACATCCTTCATCAGCTTTATGCTCGTACTGCCCGAAAGCGGGGAACCTTGATGTGTTGTGCTCCTTTATTGTCGAGGTGGTTTATTTCGCACCTCCCCAAATCAGTGCTGAAGAACAAAGAAGGAATGGGCTGGGCTTATAGGGTGATGTCTCTCTCTCATAATGACATCATTTGGACTCTCAAAGGTATGGATGAGGTGACTATCATTGATCGCTGTGGGGAGTACCCTAATGTTCCATTGATAGGAACCCATGGAGGAATTTCTTACAACCCATGCTTAGCTTTCCGTCAATTTGGAAGATCCATAAGAGAAGGACCTCATGAGATGCTAATGCCTCATATCATCTTTGATTTCCAAGGGGATAGCGACAAGCAACGTCGTAGATTCATAAGGGCTTGGGACAAAGTTCACCAATCTGATCCACATGAGTTGGGTCCAAAGACTTCACTCCCGATGGAGCCATATCTCAGATGGGTCTGTATCCGTGCCCAAAAGCTGGGTACGCCATATGAAGCCGTCCGGCCTGTCACTCTTGAAGTTGCTAATGAAGAAGGGGTTCTTCCAACCATCCTCCATCCTTATATGCCCACTGACATTGGGGCACTGAAAAGGTCTTGGATGCACCTGAGGGAGGAATGGGATTCTTATCGGGAAAAGTTCAATGAGCAAGAACAGGAGATCCAGAAGTTGACTAGGCAGTTGGAGAATGAGCGGATTCTGAATGACTATGTCCGCACTGACAAGAAGAGACCATGGGAGCATTGATGTTCCTTTGTTTATTTCCATTTTAGTTTTATTTACTTTTCCGTATTTCTTTTCATGTAACGCCTTAATGGCATCTGTTGAAAAATTTGAATTCTAAAGTTTATCTAATAAAGTGTGTTTCCTTTCTTGTTTACAAATTTGAATCTCTCAATTGTCTTTGAAATCATAAATCATACGCATTTCATCCCATGCACTTCATAAACAGGTACCCTTTACAGGTCACTTATCTTCTTCGCTGTTTATTTCAGCACTCACTCATCATGTCTGTTGAACCTTCAACTGAGCAAGCCATTAAGGCCCTCCAGGCCCAGAATGCCCAATTTCAAGAGTTGTTCATGAATATTGCTATGGGTCAGCAAGATCTGAAGACCCTGATTCTGAAGGAGAAGAAGAAGAAGAAGAAAAGGACAGTCTTGTTCAACACTGGTCCTAGGTTTAGAAACAGGCTACAGAACGAAGTTGATTTGACCACCTCATCTGGAGGAAAGGATAGTCAAGAAGAAAGGAGGGCTCCTAGCCCTGTGGTCTCTGACAACGAGACAGACTACGATGAAGAACAATATCCTCCTGCCGAGGATAGATACAAGCAACTGGAAGACCGGTTGAGTACTATGGAGATTCAAAAGGTTCCTGGTCTGGACATCGGTGATCTAGGTCTATCATCTGAGGTAGTCATTCCCCACAAATTCAAGGCACCAGCCTTCGCTAAGTATGACGGAGTTTCTTGTCCGAAGCTGCACCTCCGGTCATATGTGAGGAAGATTCAGCCTTACACTGCTGATAAAAACCTATGGATCCATTTCTTTTAGGACAGTCTCTCAGGGACTCAGCTTGAGTGGTTCTATCAGTTGGACGGAGCCAGTATCCGCAGTTGGGAAGATTTGGCTACTGCTTTCTACAGGCAGTACCAGAACAACTCTGACCTCGCTCCCACGCGTACCCAACTCCAGGGTATGTCAATGGGAACGGGTGAAGGATTCAAAGATTATGCTCAGAAGTGGAGGGACCTCGCAGGAAGAGTACAACCACCCTTGGCTGATCGGGAGCTTGTTGACATGTTCCTGGGGACCTTGTCTGGTCCATTCTTCAACCATCTGATTAGAAGCTCTTCATCTGGGTTTACAGAGTTTATTTTGACCGGTGAGAGGATTGAGGATGGTATTAAGGCTGGTAAGATACATAAGGGTGCCTCGTCAAGCACCGAGAATAAACCATTCAAGAAAGAATCCAGTGTTGTCTACAGTTCAAGAAACCATAATAGACCTGAACGCCGTCAAGTTGTGAATGCGGTTGTTATTTCAAAACCTGCTGGTGCTCCTCAGCACAACAATCAACAAAAGGATGAGAGACCTTGAAGGAAATTCACCCGTTTCAGCATGACCTTATCTCAGATTCTGCCACAGTTGCTGAAGACTAATCTGGTGATTCTAAAGGAAGCCCCAAAGAATCTAAATACAACATCACCAAAGTATAACCCTAATGGCCGCTGTGCTTATCACTCTGATAGCCCGGGGCATAACACATATGATTGTTGGGTTTTGAAGAACAAGGTACAAGACTTAATTGATGCGAAAGAGATTGAGTTCGGAGCACCAGAGAAGCCAAAACAAGATGCAGGGGTGAATGCTATCGGGGATGACGATGATGAAGAGTTTGATATCGACAGTTGGATCTACCCGACTGCCAATGGTGGATTAAGCAACTGGATAGCGGAGGATTCTATGCCCGTTTCAGTGATCACCCGGTAATGAAACTTTTTGTTTTGAATTTGTAACAGACAATGTTTGAACTTTATGGCCCGGTGTCTTACCCGGGGCACTGTGGCTTCATTTGTGAGGGCTTTTGTGTGTCATTTTCATATATCATCAATAAAAGCATTGGACATTTTCTTGCATTTCAAATTTTGCGCCCCTTGTTTTTCTTTATCATATATTGCAAAACAGCTATTTTACACACACTCACATATACAGGTCCATATCCACTATGGATCTCACTGGTAACGATACTGCTACTGCCGGTTATGACTTCGAAAATCCGATCAACTTAGTCGAAGACGAAGGTGAAGATGATTGCGAAGTGCCTGGTGAACTTGCAAGATTGTTACTCCAAGAAGAGAGGGCCATTCAGCCGCACGAAGAGCCGGTGGAATCAGTGAATCTGGGCACAGAGACAGACAAGAAGGAAGTTAAGATCGGTGCAAATCTGGAGCTTAGCGTGAAACAATGGTTGATTCAGATGCTGCGTGACTACGTGGAGATCTTTGCCTGGTCTTACGAAGATATGCCTGGTTTGGATACTGATATTGTGGTTCATCGCCTGCCTACCAAGGAAGACTGTCCTCCAGTGAAACAGAAGGTTCTCCGTATGCGCCCAGAGATGTCTGAGAAAATCAAGGCTGAAGTTATGAAACAGTTTGACGCCGGTTTTCTAGCAGTTACTTCTTACCCTCAGTGGGTGGCCAATGTGATTCCAGTGCCGAAGAAAGATGGTAAGGTCCGAATGTGTGTTTACTACAGGGATTTGAACAGGGCGAGCCCTAAGGATGACTTCCCTCTGCCTCATATCGACGTTCTGGTTGACAATAGCGCACAACATAAGGTATTCTCCTTCATGTATGGCTTCTCCGGCTATAATCAGATTAAAATGGCTCCCGAAGACATGGAGAAGACAACCTTTGTTACTCAGTGGGGTACTTTTTGCTACAAGGTCATGCCCTTTGGATTGAAGAATGCTGGGGCAACGTATCAGCGCGCCATGGTTGCTTTGTTTCATGACATGATCCATTATGAGATTGAAGTATACATCGACGATATGATTGCAAGGTCCCAAACTGAGGAGGAACACCTTGACCATATGCAGAAGTTATTTTACAGGTTGAAGTTGTACAAGCTGAGGTTAAACCCGAACAAGTGCACCTTCGGAGTGAGATCTGGTAAACTACTGGGTTTCGTCGTAAGCGACAAAGGTATTCAAGTGGATCCGACCAAAGTGAAATCTATACAGGAGATGCCAGCCCCCCAAAATAGAGAAAGAAGTCAGAGGCTTTCTGGGACGTCTGAATTACATTGGCCGATTCATCTCGCACCTGACTGCTACTTGTGAGCCAATCTTCAAGCTACTGAAGAAAGATCAAGTAGTACGTTGGAACGATGAATGCCAGGCCGCTTTCGAAAGAATCAAAGAGTATCTCCAAGAGCAACCTATTCTGATGCCACCAGTTGAAGGGAGACCTTTAATCTTATACTTGACAGTGCTCGATAACTCAATGGGGTGTGTGATGGGTCAGCATGACGAGTTTGGCCGAAAAGAGCATGCTATTTATTACCTTAGCAAAAAGTTTACCGACTGTGAGACCCGATACTCACTGCTCGAGAAAACTTGCTGCGCTTTGGCATGGGCTGCTCGCCGGCTGAGACAGTATATGTTGACTCACACTACTCTGTTGATATCAAAGATGGATCCAATCAAGTATATCTTCGAAAAGCCTGCCTTGTCCGGAAGAATAGCAAGATGGAAGATGATCTTGACTGAGTATGACATCCAGTATACGACCCAAAAGGCAATCAAGGGAAGTGTATTGGCAGACCATTTGGCACATCAGGCAGTCGATGATTACCAGTCTATAAACTTTGAATTTCCAGACGAGAATATCATGTTGGTAACTGATTGTGAGACACCTGGACCGGATGAAGGACCTGAGGAAGGATCCCGATGGTCTATGTACTTTGATGGAGCTTCGAACGCTTTGGGTAATGGTATTGGCACCGTGATCATATCTCCTAAAGGCTCTCATACTCTGTTTACCGCCCAACTATGTTTCAACTGCACCAACAATATGGCAGAGTATGAAGCGTGCATCATGGGTCTTCGAGCAACAATTGACCTAAGGATTAAGTTTCTAAGTGTCTTCGGAGATTCCGCTCTCGTGATCAGTCAGATCAAAGGAGAGTGGGATACGAAACACCCAAATCTTATTCCTTACAAGGAGTATGTATTGACGTTGCTTCCCCATTTCGAGGAGATAACTTTTGAACACTTCCCTAGAGAGGAGAATCAGTTGGCGGACACGCTGGCTACAATGTCTTCTATGTTCAAAGTCAATTGGGACAACTAAGCTCCCCGTATCATCATTGAAAGACTGGACGAACCTGCACATTGCTGTGATCTTGAGACTGAAGAGGTGACAGAAAAGCCCTGGTTTCATGAGGTAAAGAGGTATCTTGAAGCTCAGGAGTACCCCGAGGGTGCATCTATTAATGACAAGAAGTTTCTGAGGAGGTTCACGGCGAAGTTCTTCATCAGCAATGGCATTCTCTACAAGTGTAACTGTTGTACCCCAAAATTTGCCCTCCCATATTCCTCAAAATTTGCCAAGTCAAAGCTTCAAAAATCTTCCCAAGGATTGCACAGTTCAAGGGCCTCCTAACAGTCAAAATTAGGGTTTTGGTTCTGATGAAGAAAATGAAGTTTCCAAGGGTCCAATCAAGTCCCACATGCCTACAAACATGGTCAAGCATCCTCATACCAAGTTTCAAGACTTTCAGCACAAAATTGCACAGTCAAAAACTCTAATTGCACTACAGTCAACTGTAGGGGCAAAATGGTCATTTGACAGTCAAAAGTTTAAATTTTTGGTCAACATCCCATTTTGAAGCCACAAACATCATTTGATCAATGCTTGATCATGATTCTCAAAGCTTGGCTCAAAAATCATCAAGATGCAAAAGTTTCCATATTTGGACAGTTGAAAAAGTCAACTGTAAATTGACCAGGGCATAATTTTCACATGGATTATCAGAAAAATTCCTTCCAAAGCTCATTTTGAAGATAAAGACATTTCCTACAACTCCTCTTCATACTTCAAGTCCAAGAAATGCTCTCACAAAAAGTTATCAATTTCAATATTATAGGTCATTTTCAAAAGCCAACAAAAAGGGACTTTAAGTCAAAGGCCATAACTTGATATTGGTAAATCAAAATGACATGTGACAAAAGGAATTGGTTAGATGACTCAAAGACCTTTCCAAAATGTCCAAGAACATGAGCAAAGCTTAAAAATTGAGCAAGTTATGCCTCGTGGAAGTTGGGAAATTTTTGGATATTTTGAAAAGTCAACATTGATTCAAATGACCTAAAATTGCTAATAGGCCTCTTTTTCTTCCACAATTCATTATCCAAGGCATGTGCACGACCACTTGGCCCAAAGGGAAGTTTTTCTTCATTTTTTATTTATTTATTTGGATTTTTATTATTAATAATTCATTTAAATTAATTAAAATTCATGAAAAATGTTAAACCTAATGTTTTCAATCTTTTTGTGCATATAATATCTCCAATATTTCGTGCAAATCAGATTAGGGAAGAATTGAAGATGATTGGATATGATTGAGACCAAATATGCTTGAAAAAGATTTGAAAATAATGGCTTGAAAATCAAATATATTTTTCATCAATTCATGGATTTGTGATCAGTTTCTCAACCCTAGAACCTTCACACATAAGTACCAAGTGCAACCCTAATGCCAAGAGACTCGAAGCTGTGCAAAACAACCAAGAACGAAACTTGAATTTTCTCAAAAAAAGTCAAACACTGAAAACTGTTTCCAGGACGATTCAAGCAAAGAGACTTGTGCCATCACCTTCCTGAAGCTTCAAGGAAGGTTTTCCAATCAAAACCATCCATCCTAACATCAAGAAACGTGAGAACGATGATGCCCTGTATAGAAAATTTCTTCCATTCGTACATCATGAATCATGCGTTTTTGGCAATTTTTAACATTTGATTCATATTCATTGTTTGATTCTAATGCTAACTGAATGGTTTAATTGTGTTTTTGTGTACCCTTGAGGATTTCACCATGAATGCGCGCTAGGGTTTCCAGGACCTTGAATTAGGGTTTTTTAGTAAAGGAAAAATTAGCACTCAAGACTTGGACCACTGAAACAAGCGTGCTTGGACGATGCAAAACCCATCCTCGCGCCTAATTTATATGGCCATATGGCCTAATCTTTATTTTCTATAATGATGCTTTTGGGGACGGTTCAAAACCGTTGCCTATGTTTTTTGTGTTTCAGGAATTAAACAAACGAAGAAGACGAAGGCTAGGTGTAAAGTTATGGTTGGTTCGTTCAAATTTGCGCGCTAAAAAGTCCACTAACACGCGTTTTATTTCATATTAATTCTTAGTTATATTATAATCAAAGTGCGTTGGATGGCTCAGTGGTAAGCGTGTACGTTGGTAAACCACAGGACCTGGGTTCGAGCCCCAGGTCCCCACCCCCTTTCATATTATTTTTCATATAACGTTCACATGCAGTTTCAGCGCTAAGGTGTACCATGCATCCTCAAAATCAAGCCTTTCACGCACATGATGAGATCAATCCAAGGGCTGTCGTTGGAAGCATATCATGGACATGAGTCAAAAACGTTGCACGCTAGTGAAAAAGTCAAAGAGGCCAAAGGGTAAATGGGCCTGAATTACTGACCAAAGCCTCCAATTTGGGGACAGACACCCCCCTAGGTTTGCAATATTCTTTCCATTATTTTTTCTTATTATTTATTTTGATTCAATTAATTAGTTTTTTTAATTTAAATATTTTCACAATAATATAAAAAACAATAAAAAATCAGAAAAGATACAAAAATTAATATTTTTATTTAATGTTATATTTTTTGTAAATAAAGCCTTATTAATTAATTAGTATTAATTTAGGAATAAAATCTTAATATTTTTCTTAATTAATTTAAAAATGGTAGAATTAGTTTTAATTAATTTTTATCCTTTTTTCTTTTCTTTTCACTAGTAATTAAATATTTATTTTTATGAATTAAATCGCATTGATTAATTAGGGTTAATTTTAGGTTAAACTTTAATATGTTTTCATAACAAAATAAAAATTGTAGAATTAAGTCTTTAATTTCATCAAATTCTCATAAATACAAAAACACCAAAAATAAGTCCCTTTCATTTTAATTTTCATTAATTTAATCATTTAATTTAATTTCGTTAAAAGGGTCCAACGACCTCGTTTCTAATTTAAATTTCAATTCGCGTACATATTTTCCTTTTCGTTTAATTATTTATGTATCTCTCCCAAAGCCATGTAACATTTATATTTCTCGTACTTCTTTATTTTTCTGTCAAATCGGGTCCTGGAAATTTTGGCGATGTGGACCCGCGCCTTTTGTAATAGCTTTAGAACTTTTATTTCTCGCAATATTTTAACTGTTAACAAATGCATGCAAGAATGAATGGACAAAAAATAAAAACAAGCGCATAGATCACCAATAACATGACAAGATAAAATATCTGAATCTGACACACAAATCACACACCACCCCTAGGGTACGCCTCACTGTTGCCTTGCCTCGAAAGGTGATCGTCGAGTAGAGGATGTCTTAGTAAGTCCTCATGATCCGGGAACCTGGCATGAGGGTAGCTTCTAAGGTGTCTTCCCATTGCTCTGGTGATCACCATGTCCCGAACCTCGAATTGACCCGAACACCTCCAACGGTGGTGCTACCTACCTCTCAATGGTGGGATGGCACTACTTTAAAGGACATTTACACAGACGAATTCCTTAGGGTAGGTAGGTTCTCGTAGATACTTGCTCTAATTCCAAAACAAAAAAAATCAAAAATACTTTTCACACCGACACATTTTCAAAAGCTTTCGAAAGCAATTTTTCAAACACTCTTGAGGACCGATACAAGAGTCGAACTGGAATTTTCAAAGAAACTTTTTTTAAAACCCACAGTTGAAAAGCAAACAAACCATTTTTGAAAACACAAATGAGCAAGTATCTAAGAGCCCATGGATAACCATGGATAGAAAGGGTGCTAATACCTTCCCTTTCTATAACCTACCTCCCGAACCGAGAGCAATCTCTATAAGGAATTTTTATGTGCTTTTGTCCTTTCCATTTGGAGAAAATAAAAGACGGTGGCGACTCTTGCTTCCGCGACATTACGCGATCCAGCGTTAAACAGTCAGTTCCAGATCCACCGATCACAGAACTGGCGACTCTGCTAGGGATAAACTTAAAGTGAGGTGTACCTTAGGGTTAGTTCATAACTGTGTTTTCAATTGCTTTCCTTGTTTGCTTTAAATTGTGGGACTGTCTTGGGAGTTCTATAGATCCTAACCCGGATCTGGGGATACCTTCTTAGAAAGTAGCAACAAGACTGTGAGGGAACTGTGCGGGGTATACCGACATGGTTGAAACAGTCTGCTACGTTGATGTGGCACTTTGGTGTGTACCGGTAACCCTTGAGTTCAGTCAAGGAGAGTACGGGGCCTCCGCGTGGTGTCGTGAAGCATCAACAGACCTTAGGAACCTTAATTGAACTATCTTGGCCTCTTTAGGGTAGTGAGATAACTGACTTTGGTGCAGTCCGAGGTTGGTTGATACTCGATACTACACTCAATTGAGGGTTGCTTTCCTGGAATATTTCGGTCGCCAGTTCAGTGGCTAAATCGAAACGATGAACAATGAAAGCAATCCCGTGATATTGGGACCCCTAGAACCCGGTTACTTCTGATAGGACAGGTTTTGAGCCCACCAACTTCAAGAGGGTAGTACCCCAAACCTCATGCTGGCCTTAAACCCTAAGGGCTTCTCTTGTGTGACTTGTGTGCCTTCCAACTTGACTACTTGCATGCTTGTTATCTGACACATGAACTACTTGCAGGTTTTGTTTATAGTCCTTAATTAGGACTCATAACATGGTTTACTAAGTTCTTTGCAGGTTTTGGTTTGCAGTCCTTAATTAGGACTCCTAACAGAGTTTACCAAATTTCTTGCAGGTTTTGTTTATAGTCCTTAATAGGGACTCATAACAAGGTTTACCGAGTTTCTTGCAGGTTTTGTTTATAGTCCTTGATAGGGACTCATAACAGGGTATATTAAGTTTCTTACAGGTTTTGGTTTGCAGTCCTTAATTAGGACTCATAACAAGGTTTACCGAGTTTCTTGCAGGTTTTGTTTTTTAGTCCTTAATAGGGACTCATAACAAGGTTTACCGAGTTTCTTGCAGGTTTTGTTTATAGTCCTTGATAGGGACTCATAACAGGGTATATTAAGTTTCTTACAGGTTTTGGTTTGCAGTCCTTAATTAGGACTCATAACAAGGTTTACCGAGTTTCTTGCAGGTTTTGTTTTTTAGTCCTTAACTGGGACTCATGACAGGTTTTACTTGAGTTTCTTGCAGGTTTCTGTTTATAGTCCTTAATAAGGGCTCATAACAGGGTTTATTCATATTACCCCATGCATCATGACATCATACCATTGCATACATCCTAACCCATTTCAAGGATCTCAAGGGCTTGTGATGCAGGTCATGATGAATCAAACATCTAGCAAGGGGCAAAGAGGATTTATTTTCCTCTAGCCAAGGTTGTCAGGGGCTATGACCCACTTGATATGGTGAGCTCTGACTCCTGAAGAAGGTTCCCCTAACCAAGGTTGTTTGGAAATCAAAACCAGACATGATGATTAAAGTCAGGGGCTATGACCCACTGGATATGGTGAGCCTTTGACCTTGGAAGAAGGACTCTCAACAACCCGAAGTTCCTTCAATCAAGCTATCGGATCCAAGTTCTAACAATATTTTCTTGTTTATCCCGCGAGGTCCTTGAAAACATTGCATGCATACATACACATCATTGCATAACAGGTACCCTTGTTGCAGGTTACTTACCTTTCCCGCTGTTTATTTCAGCAATGGCTTTCCAATCAGATAACCGGGACCTTCTTACTCAAGAGACTCGGTTCGGGGAAATCCTCCTGAATCTATCCAAGGGGCAGGAGGAGCTAAGGACACTTCTCATGGGGACCTTTGTCAGGAACAGCGCTGAGGACGAACGGCTGAAACACCTGCAAGCTGAGATGGATGCAATGAAAGCCCAAATGCTGGGGCAGGGGACTGCTATTCAAGGTTTAGCTCAAAGACAAGAAGAGCTCGGTGTTCTCATCAACCAACTGCTTCAGAGTAACCAACTGGGGCAAGCGTCTAAGGGTAAAAAGCCATTCATCATTCAATCATCCTTGAGACAAGGAGATAAGGGGAGAGCTCCTCAAATGGCTTCAGCGCCGCAAATTCAGCATCAACCTCACCAGCTTCAGCCAGACAAGCCCAGGAGGCAATTCACCCAGCTCAACATGTCGTTGTTACAAGCTTTACAACGCCTGTTAAGATTAAACCTGATCACATTAAGGGCTCATCCCCGGAACCAGAACACGGCATCTCCTGTCTATGATCCCAATAAAAGGTGTGCCTACCACTCTGCCTGTCCAGGACATGATACAAACGAGTGTTGGGCTTTGAAAAACAAGATCCAGGACCTGATTGATGAAGGAGCATTGGAGTTCACCCAAGATGGTCAGGCTGAATTTTTCTACCATCCCTCCAAGGCTCGCCAGTTGAAGTGACAAGCCCTGAGACTAGAAATTTTTGTTCATTCGAATGTTCAAGTTGCAATTTTCTTTGGTTCAAACATTTACTCATGATTAAACATCGTTATTTCATTAATGCATCGCATGTGTCTGTTCTGAAACAATATATTCGTATTCACTAAATGCAAATTATTTTCATATTTTTTCTGACGTCAACTCTTGATCTAAAATTCTAAGCCTCTTGAGGGAGGATGACGAAAACGATACCGCTATCTTTACAGTATGCTTTTGAACGGACCCCGCTGATGAGGTACAGGCATTGTTTCAATCCCTAAACACTGGAGTTATAAGGATGATAATCCCTCGTCAACCCATCTGAGCCAAAGAAGTAGGAGTTTTTTCTTTTCGAAATTTAAAACCCTTAATCATAACCTGGGGCAGGGTAGTCTCTCAGTTGATCCAAGTGCATAACAAACGGCACCAAAAAGGTCGTTACAAAACAAAGGAAGACACTGATGGTTCCGAATAATCAATAAAGAAAGGCAGTCATTATCTCAAAAAATAAAGAACCCAATAAGTCAAATCCTATGAAGGAGACTTACGAAACTGGGGCATCCCGCTGACTGTAAATTCAAAAAATAAACAGTTCAGGCAAAAAACAGGGATAACGAAACGAAAAAAAAAGAGGTCTTACAAACCCTTAACAAAAAAAGGAATGACTGCCTATTCAAAATAAGTTATCAACATCCGAATCATCACCGGAAAATCAAAGCAAAGACTCAACCAAGGTCTAATGCACGATGAGCTGAGTTTAGGATCGAAGAACATCACGAAGAACGGGTGGGTACAAATAATTTGAGCCTTTATCCTTTGTTTCTTAAACCGTGAACCAGGCCACGTTATAACCCTTAAAAGTCCTAGCTGAAGCATGGGTTAGTTCGAAGCATACTGTGACGAAAGGTATCCTGACTCCTTAAGGCCTACGGTAAATACAGAGTTGACATCACGTTTTACAAACATTCACTTGTTTTACGAAAAAGAATGCATTTTCAAAATCTTCGAAACAGACATAGCTTTGCATTTTTGATATAACCTTGTTTGCATATGACCTTTTGTTTGAACAGCAGGGAAGTTCGCACGATGAATACCTAGTGAACAAAAGCATTTCCAATCAAGGGGCAGACATGACCATGGTCTATTATCTGGGGCAATCCAATCAAGATTCGGAGAATCTCTCAAAGGCCAACCAGCTTGGGGCAAATCTCCATCTGGATCACCTGGGGCATTCCGACAACGAATCTTGCCTGATCAAACACCTTCTGGTGGCATGACAAAATACTTCTAACAGGGGCAACTCCCTACATTTTGAGAGCGTGGACATAGTCGAAAAAATACTACGCAAAATCAAAGACCCGCTAGGTTGACACACCTAGGCAAAAATAAGGGCTTCCCGGCGAACCAAAAGGGTTCGGGCAAAATGAAGGGATGAAATAAAAGAATCTGCATACCCGGCAAGTCGAAAACCTGAAAAGGCGGCTTGGGCAAAAACGGGTATCCCGGTGGACTGAAAACCCGGAAGGGCAGTCCAGGCAAAAATTAGGGATCAAAGCAT
The DNA here is from genome assembly GCA_948472305.1 of Vicia faba. Lineage (NCBI taxonomy): Eukaryota > Viridiplantae > Streptophyta > Magnoliopsida > Fabales > Fabaceae > Vicia > Vicia faba. The sequence continues at coordinate 1,646,890,718 of OX451737.1, read as the reverse complement.
ACGACTATGTCCCGTCATCTTGTCACCTGCCCACCAGAAGAAGGTTTGTCCATCAACAATTATCAGCACCTTATGGGTCTTCCTCTCCCACCTCAGAAACAGGGGCAATAAAGAGTTGTCTACGCAATCTAATTGTTCTATCCACTAAGGTACCAAGGCAGGTTCAGCTAAAGAACATAACCAGTATGTCTTAATTCCCCAGAGAGTGAGCCAGCAAGCAGTACACTCTCTCCAAGCAAAGCTACTACCAAACTTAAGGAAGTTGGGTATCCTCCCGCAGATCTCAACCTCCCCCAGCAGTATATATACATATTCTTAAACAAGCATCCCCGACAGTCTTGGTCTAAAGATTGTTCCCCGGCGGTATATCGAACATTCAGTGGAGTCACTTCCCGATACAGTTCAAAACTTCCCCAGGAGAGTCCAATCTAGTTCCCCAGGAAAGTAGGAATCCATCTCCCCAAGCAGTAAGCTTATCCCCAGTAGATTCTGGAAGCTTATCCGCGCAGAGCACGAACGCGTCGCCCGGCTTTATTCTAAGAGTTATTTCCCTACTAGGATATAACTGGGTTATCCTCAGCCAAATGCCACGGAAAGGTCGTCGTCAACGCAGTTCTTTCTTATCCCCAGTGAAGTCTAGTAACACTTCCAATACAACAAGGGTATCCCCAGCCAGTTATTATCAACAATTCAACAAGGTACCTCGCTCCCCACAGAGTATTGCTTCCCAGCAAGACCGTTAGAGTACTTTCCTCCACGCAGAGTATTACATTCGCCAAGTTTATCCCCAACGGAGTCATCTTCTCCTACCGGTATTCTTGCAATTATCACCCCCAGCGGAAACAAAATCTATTCTCCAACATCAGCCCAGGAGTGACTTCCCGGCACCCGTCAAGGATTTATTTTCCTAAGACGAAGAATACATTCCTAAACATCACATACATCATTATAGCATGCATAGACGCATCATATCTTACAAATCTCATTTATATTGAGAACATCATTGCTTGATCCATTTCATGCATTGCATATGACTGACCTCTACCTTTCAGGAAAGATCCAGTTAAAGTTCTCAGCTATATTTCAAGACCTTGACCGGTTCAGCTAAATCGACTCCAAAGATTTCTCTGTTTCTTATCCAGTCAAAGGCCTTCTCTGGTTCAGTCAGATCGACCCTAAGATCTCCCTGTTTCCTACCCAGTTAAAGACATTCCAAGACCTAGACCGGTTCAGTTAATCGACCCTAAGATTCTCTGTTTCTTATCCAGTCCAAGGCCTTCTCTAGTCCAGTTAAATCAACCCCAAACAGATTTTTCTGATGAAGACTCAGTAGAAGTTATCCAAGGTTTTCCCAATGTTTGCTGTTGAGGTTGTAATCGCCTATGGTTCTCTCCCCGATACTGTGGAGATGATAATTCCATCCAAGGTTTTCCCAATGTTTGTTGTTGAGATTGTAATCGCCTATGGTTCTCTCCCCGATGCTGCGGAGATGATAATTCCACCCAAGGTTTTCTCAATGATTGCTATTGAGATTGTAATCGCCTATGGTTCTCTCCCCGATGCTGCGGAGATGATAATTCCACCCAAGGTTTTCTCAATGATTGCTATTGAGATTGTAATCGCCTATGGTTCTCTCCCCGATGTTGCAGAGATGATAATTCCACCCAAGGTTTTCTCAATGATTGATATTGAGATTGTAATCGCCTATGTTTCTCTCCCCGATCTTGCGGAGATGATAATTCCACCCAAGGTTTTCTCAATGATTGCTATTGAGATTGTAATCGCCTATGGTTCTCTCCCCGATCCTGTGGAGATGATAATTCCACCCAAGGTTTTCTCAATGATTGCTATTGAGATTGTAATCGCCTATGGTTCTCTCCCCGATACTGCGGAGATGATAATTCCCACCAAGATTTTCTCAATGATTGCTATTGAGATTGTAATCGCCTATGGTTCTCTCCCCGATACTGCGGAGGTGATAATTCCATCCAAGGTTTTCCCAATGATTGTTATTGAGATTGTAATCGCCTATGGTTCTCTCCCCGATACTGCGGAGATGATAATTCCCACCAAGATTTTCTCAATGATTGCTATTGAGATTGTAATCGCCTATGGTTCTCTCCCCGATCCTGCGGAGATGATAATTCCACCCAAGGTTTTCTCAATGATTGTTATTGAGATTGTAATCGCCTATGGTTCTCTCCCCGATACTGCGGAGATGATAATTCCCACCAAGATTTTCTCAATGTTTGCTGTTGAGGTTGTAATCGCCTATAGTTCTCTCCCCGATACTGCGGAGATGATGATTCCATCCAAGATTTTCTCAACGATTGCTGTTGAGGTTAAAGTCATCCAAGGTTCTCTCACCGTTCCTGTTGAGGTAGTAACCATCCCTGGTTCATTCATCACCGTTTGAAGCTCCAGACCCAGCTCCTGTAACCAGTCAGGACACACCTGCACAGCATTTGAAGACCAGCTCTTGTAACGGGTCAGGTACTCATTTTTCTTTTTCAGGTACGCAAGTTCTCGCTAAGGAATCTCTTACGCGATCAACACCCAGATGGCATCTATAAGCCCATCCACATTCCATCATCTCTCAGCATGGCATCTATAAGCCCATCATCCTATCCATCAATCTCCAAATGGCATCTATAAGCCCATTCCACCATCATGCTACTATGTGAGCGCAAATTTCGGGGCACTCTAGTGTTCAATCATCTTCCACCTTCGGATTACGAAAGGCACGTCAGCCAATCTGCATCCTCAGGTCTAAGAAAATTGAACAGGGGCAACTGTTGTACCCCAAAATTTGCTCTCCCATATTCCTCAAAATTTGCCAAGTCAAAGCTTCAAAAATCTTCCTAAGGATTGCACAGTTCAAGGGCCTCCTAACAGTCAAAATTAGGGTTTTGGTTCTGATCAAGAAAATGAAGTTTCCAAGGGTCCAATCAAGTCCCACATGCCTACAAACATGGTCAAGCATCCTCATACCAAGTTTCAAGACTTTCAGCACAAAATTGCACAATCAAAAACCCTAATTGCACTACAGTCAACTGTAGGGGCAAAATGGTCATTTGACAGTCAAAAGTTCAAATTTTTGGTCAACATCCCATTTTGAAGCCACAAACATCATTTGATCAATGCTTGATCATGATTCTCAAAGCTTGGCTCAAAAATCATCAAGATGCAAAAGTTTCCATATTTGGACAGTTGAAAAAGTCAACTGTAAATTGACCAGGGCATAATTTTCACATGGATTATCAGAAAAATTCCATCCAAAGCTCATTTTGAAGATAAAGACATTTCCTACAACTCCTCTTCATACTTCAAGTCCAAGAAATGCTCTCACAAAAAGTTATCAATTTCAACATTATAGGTCATTTTCAAAAGTCAACAAAAAGGGACTTTAAGTAAAAGGCCATAACTTGAGATTGGTAAATCAAAATGACATGGGACCAAAGGCATTGGTTATAGGACTCAAAGACCTTTCCAAAATGTCCAAGAACATGAGCAAAGCTTAAAAATTGAGCAAGTTATGCCTTGTGGAAGTTGGGAAATTTTTGGATATTTTGAAAAGTCAACATTGATTCAAATGACCTAAAATTGCTAATAGGCCTCTTTTTCTTCCATAATTCATTATCCAAGGCATGTGCACGACCACTTGGCCCAAAGGGAAGTTTTTCTTCATTTTTTATTTATTTATTTGGATTTTTATTATTAATAATTCATTTAAATTAATTAAAATACATGAAAAATGTTAAACCTAATGTTTTCAATCTTTTTGTGCATATAATATCTCCAATATTTCGTGCAAATCAGATTAGGGAAGAATTGAAGATGATTGGATATGATTGAGACCAAATATGCTTGAAAAAGATTTGAAAATAATGGCTTGAAAATCAAATATATTTTTCATCAATTCATGGATTTGTGATCAGTTTCTCAACCCTAGAACCTTCACACATAAGTACCAAGTGCAACCCTAATGCCAAGAGACTCGAAGCTGCGCAAAACAACCAAGAACGAAACTTGAATTTTCTCAAAAAAAGTCAAACACTGAAAACTGTTTCCAGGACGATTCAAGCAAAGAGACTTGTGCCATCACCTTCCTGAAGCTTCAAGGAAGGTTTTCCAATCAAAACCATCCATCCTAACATCAAGAAACGTGACAATGATGATGCCCTGTATAGAAAATTTCTTGCATTCGTACATCATGAATCATGCGTTTTTGGCAATTTTTAACATTTGATTCATATTCATTGTTTGATTCTAATGCTAACTGAATGGTTTAATTGTGTTTTTGTGTACCCTTGAGGATTTCACCATGAATGCGCGCTAGGGTTTCCAGGACCTTGAATTAGGGTTTTTTAGTAAAGGAAAAATTAGCACTCAAGACTTGGACCACTGAAACAAGCGTGCTTGGACGATGCAAAACCCATCCTCGCGCCTAATTTATATGGCCATATGGCCTAATCGTTATTTTCTATAATGATGCTTTTGGGGACGGTTCAAAACCGTTGCCTATGTTTTTTGTGTTTCAGGAATTAAACAAACGAAGAAGACGAAGGCTAGGTGTAAAGCTATGGTTGGTTCGTTCAAATTTGCGCGCTAAAAAGTCCACTAACACGCGTTTTATTTCATATTAATTCTTAGTTATATTATAATCAAAGTGCGTTGGATGGCTCAGTGGTAAGCGTGTACGTTGGTAAACCACAGGACCTGGGTTCGAGCCCCAGGTCCCCACCCCCTTTCATATTATTTTTCATATAACGTTCACATGCAGTTTCAGCGCTAAGGTGTACCATGCATCCTCAAAATCAAGCCTTTCACGCACATGATGAGATCAATCCAAGGGCTGTCGTTGGAAGCATATCATGGACATGAGTCAAAAACGTTGCACGCTAGTGAAAAAGTCAAAGAGGCCAAAGGGTAAATGGGCCTGAATTACTGACCAAAGCCTCCAATTTGGGGACAGACACCCCCCTAGGTTTGCAATATTCTTTCCATTATTTTTTCTTATTATTTATTTTGATTCAATTAATTAGTTTTTTTAATTTAAATATTTTCACAATAATATAAAAAACAATAAAAAATCAGAAAAGATACAAAAATTAATATTTTTATTTAATGTTATATTTTTTGTAAATAAAGCCTTATTAATTAATTAGTATTAATTTAGGAATAAAATCTTAATATTTTTCTTAATTAATTTAAAAATGGTAGAATTAGTTTTAATTAATTTTTATCCTTTTTTCTTTTCTTTTCACTAGTAATTAAATATTTATTTTTATGAATTAAATCGCATTGATTAATTAGGGTTAATTTTAGGTTAAACTTTAATATGTTTTCATAACAAAATAAAAATTGTAGAATTAAGTCTTTAATTTCATCAAATTCTCATAAATACAAAAACACCAAAAATAAGTCCCTTTCATTTTAATTTTCATTAATTTAATCATTTAATTTAATTTCGTTAAAAGGGTCTAACGACCTCGTTTCTAATTTAAATTTCAATTCGCGTACTTATTTTCCTTTTCGTTTAATTATTTATGTATCTCTCCCAAAGCCATGTAACATTTATATTTCTCGTACTTCTTTATTTTTCTGTCAAATCGGGTCCTGGAAATTTTGGCGATGTGGACCCGCGCCTTTTGTAATAGCTTTAGAACTTTTATTTCTCGCAATATTTTAACTGTTAACAAATGCATGCAAGAATGAATGGACAAAAAATAAAAACAAGCGCATAGATCACCAATAACATGACAAGATAAAATATTTGAATCTGACACACAAATCACACACCACCCATAGGGTACGCCTCACTGTTGCCTTGCCTCGAAAGGTGATTGTCGAGTAGAGGATGTCTTAGTAAGTCCTCATGATCCGGGAACCTGGCATGAGGGTAGCTTCTAAGGTGTCTTCCCATTGCTCTGGTGATCACCATGTCCCGAACCTCGAATTGACCCGAACACCTCCAACGGTGGTGCTACCTACCTCTCAATGGTGGGATGGCACTACTTTAAAGGACATTTACACAGACGAATTCCTTAGGGTAGGTAGGTTCTCGTAGATACTTGCTCTAATTCCAAAACAAAAAAAATCAAAAATACTTTTCACACCGACACATTTTCAAAAGCTTTCGAAAGCAATTTTTCAAACACTCTTGAGGACCGATACAAGAGTCGAACTGGAATTTTCAAAGAAACTTTTTTTAAAACCCACAGTTGAAAAGCAAACAAATCATTTTTGAAAACACAAATGAGCAAGTATCTAAGAGCCCATGGATAACCATGGATAGAAAGGGTGCTAATACCTTCCCTTTCTATAACCTACCTCCCGAACCGAGAGCAATCTCTATAAGGAATTTTTCTGTGCTTTTGTCCTTTCCATTTGGAGAAAATAAAAGACGGTGGCGACTCTTGCTTCCGCGACATTACGCGATCCAGCGTTAAACAGTCAGTTCCAGATCCACCGATCACAGTAACCATGATTCAACCTTACTGCGTTGTGTGGATAATACTGAAGCAGAAAGGATCATGGCAGAGCTGCATGAAGGTACTTTCGGGACTCATTCTAGTGGACATAGCATGGCAAAGAAGATCCTTCGGGCAGGATATTACTGGTCCACAATGGAAGCCGACTGTTATCATCATTCTCGGATATGTCACAAGTGTCAAGTCTATGCTGATAAGGTGCACATACCTCCAGTTCCTCTGAACGTCTTGACAACACCTTGGCCTTTTGCAATGTGGTGCATTGATATGATTGGCGAGATCAGACCTACAGCATCCAATGGGCATCATTTCATCCTGGTAGCGATTGATTACTTTACGAAGTGGGTTGAGGCAGCTTCCTTTGCTACTGTAACCAAGAACGTCGTGGCACGGTTCATTCGGCACAATCTGATCTGTCGATACGGTGTACCAGAAAGGATCATTACGGACAATGGTACCAATCTCAATAACAAGATGATCATTGAGCTTTGCGAGCAATTCAAGATACAGCATCACAACTCTTCTCCCTACCGTCCGAAGATGAATGGAGCTGTCGAAGCGGCTAATAAGAACATTAAGAAGATTGTGCAGAAGATGACAGTAACATACAAAGACTGGCACGAGATGTTACCATTTTCTCTTCATGGGTATCATACCTCAGCACGGACGTCAACAGGGGCAACACCCTATTCCTTGGTATATGGTATGGAGGCAGTCTTGCCCATTAAAGTCCAGATACCCTCTCTTTGGATTATGAAGGATGCAGGTTTGAGCGAAGATGACTGGATTCAGACCCGGCTTGATCTGCTAAACCTAATCGACGAAAAGAGAATGACTGCTATTTGTCATGGTCAGACGTATCAAAAGCGAATGATCAAGGAATTTAACAAGAAAGTTAGACGACAAGAGTATCAAGTTGGGGATCTGGTAATCAAGCGCATCATCCTACCTCAAGGTGATCCCAGGGGCAAATGGACCCCTACTTACGAAGGGCCATTTGTGGTTAAGAAAATTTTCTCAGGAGGAACTATGATTCTAACCACCATGGATGGTGACGACCTTCCTCAACCCGTCAATGCAGACATAGTAAAAAGATACTACGCATAATTGAAGACCCGCTAGGTTGACTGGCCTAGGCAAAAATAAGGGCTTCCCGGCGAACCAAAAGGGTTCGGGCAAAGATAAGGGATGAAAATGAAAAAAATTGTACACCCGGCAAGTCGAAAACCTAAAAAGGCGTCTTGGGCAAAAAAAGGGTATCCCGGTGGACTGAAAACCCGAAAGGGCGGTCCAGGCAAAAATTAGGGATTAAATTGTAACACTATGTCTCATTGGATCACCTTGCATCCAGACTTCGGTATCGACTATCAAGCTCAGACGACACTAATCAATCTGATCTACCTTCAACCAAGTAGCAAAGTGATGAGATGCTCAAAGACATAAGGGCAATAGAAGAGTTGGAACCCAGTGGGATTATTCACATAGATGTTTTCTTTTCTTTTCAAAAATTGTATAAATTCTATTTGGTCGGCGGCGTTCTCTTACTAGGACGTCAGCCTCCTGTACAAAAGCGCCTATTTACAGGCCAAACTTCAAAATCAATACAAATTCATTTTCAGACAAATTTCAAACTGTTTTTCCTTTATCTGTTTTGTTTTGCAAAGAACGTCCAATGTTCATTTTTGATATATGCATTTGACGTTAATTGATGCTCATAAATATTTACATGCGAAACAAAAGTTGAATTACTGGTAATAGCAGAAATAGGGGAATAAGAATCGTCCAAATTGTACAAGTTGCTCTGTCCACCAGGTACCAAGGTACATTCAGCTGAAGAATATGGCTAAGATACTTTCACTCTCCGCAGAATAAGGCAGTAATGGCAGCTCTCCCAGCTAAGACTTGCAGCTATGTACAAATCAACAATACTCTCCCCAAGCAGAGTTAGTCTACCATCAGCCCTAAAAAGGCTTGGTATCCCCAGAAGGTCTTAATATTCCCCAGCGGAGTATAAGAATATTCCCCAGCAAATATCAGAGTATCCCCGACAGTCTTAATATTCCTCAACAGAGTATAAGAATGTTCTCCGGTAGAATACAAGATACCCCCAGTGGAGCCATTTCCCCAGCGCAGTCTAAAAAAGCTTCCCCAACAGAGTTGAGGCATCATCCCCAATAGACTTTGGAAGCTTACTCCTAGCGGATTACAAAAATAAATCTCTCCAACCGAGTTCAAAGGGTCATTCCCAGCAGAACTCAGAGGTTTATCCCCACAAGAGTCTAACTGGGCTATCCCCAACAAGTTGCAACCGATAGATCATCCCCCAGCAAAGTTCTTTCTTTCCCCAAACAGGAGTTCAATCCTTAACAGATTCAATATCACCAGCAACGGTAATCCATCCCCAGCGGAGTTTATCAGGGGAATCCATAGCGGAGTTTATCGTTTAAATCCTCAGCAGAGCATATCTCCCCCACAGAGTAATTCCCCTCTGTTGGCTCCTAAATTCGACACCTTTGTTTAGATTGATGTCAGCCATTAAAAGCTGAAAGATGCTTTCGACTGGCTAAGCTTGTCTAAGTACCCGTCGAAAGATGGAAAATACTTAGAAGATTTCTTCCAAGGAAGAAGGCTGGTTGCCTTCGACGTCGAAGGAGTTTTCGTCGAAGACGTCTCTTGATGAAGGTGTTCGATGGTCCAGAGTGGAGCAGTTTGAAATTCAAAGCTTTGGAGGGAAAACAGTTTCCAGCAGTTACTACGTGCAAACGTGCAAGGATCTGGAGCGTCGAGCATGGAGAACGTGCCAAGTGGCTTGATCTCGAAGCAGTATAACTGCCCGACGGTTACTTGGAATGTTTTAGTATAAATAGGAGTAGACATGTAGTTTCTCGCGTGTGTTCACAATCAGATACATAGTCACTCATTTAGATTCAAGTACCCAGTGTGAGCGAAAGAATTGTTGAGAAATGTATGTGTGAAACACCAATTTTATCAATTAAAGTCATTTACTTTTCCAGCATTTTACTTGCTTTTCTCCTTTAAATTCCTGTCGAACCTTTACTTTAAAGCCTTGTTTATTTTACCAAGCCTTTCCTTTATGCAATTTACTTAAAACAATTTATTTAAAGCCTTATCCACCTTAATCAAACTTCAAAATCAACCTATGTCCATAGGATCAATCTGATCGATCCTGCGAGTAACCAAATAAGTAACCATTTGGAGGATCAGCGGTTGTTTACCAAAACCCAAGGTAAACAAATTGGCACACCTGGTGGGACTGTGTGTTGATTGTTGAAAATTATCTCATCTTTTCGAGTTGTATGTTATTGAGGAGTGGTAGAATATACACCAACGATAACAATACTGCCAGAAGAAGGGAAGAGATGGCGAATCCGCCAAACAACAATGAAATTCCACCACCAAGTGTGGGAGCAACGGTTAATATGACCGTGAGTGAAGCGACGAATGTTGGTTCGACACCAGCAGTGTCAGTCACAACCACGGGGCCAATAACTTCGTTAACAGGCCCCAGAATACCTTTGGGAACCCCCCCCACCAAGGGGAAATATTGGCACAAGGCCAGTGGTTCCCCCAGGATTTATTCCATTCTATGGTATGCCAACTTCTGAATTGGCAAGCCTAACGAATGCTGCGTCCACTTATTCAGACCCTTTCGTGAGTGCTTCTTCGCCACTCCAAGGCTCTGGAGTAGGCATGGCGAATAGAAATAGGACCCAACTCTTAGGAGGAACGTCCCAAGTAGCCCATGGCCTTACAAATGCCTCGACAGCAGTCTTGAGGCAACAAATGGACGAAAGCAACCATGATATGGTGCAAATGTTGGCACAAACTTTGAGTACAGTGCTAAATCCTCTAATACAAAACACTACTCAATCGAATCAGCAAGTTACAGCGCAAATGACGCGTTTGGCTGACTTCTTTGGAGCACCCCCACCTGTTCGACAGCCCCAAAGGGCGCAAACAAGGGGAAATCAGGGGATATTTGTAGAGGAAGAAACCACCATTAACCAGGCTCAACAGCCTGTCGAACAACCTGTCGAAGAACCTAGGGTAATAGCCCCAGAGGTAAGGTTAGTTAACAGAAACCAAAATGCTGACGAAGTGGTTCAGCATGTCCAATACCAAAACATGGGTTTGGAAAACAATCTGGCAACCATGATCGAAAGAATCATGACTCAGAATGGAATGAACATGGGCTTTCGAAGGCCCAACTTTACATCTCCATTATCAGAATATGTGTTACAAACTGACTTGCCTCCTAGAAGCAAAGTCCCCAAATTTACTAAGTTCTCTGGGGACACGACAGAATCTACTGTCGAACACGTGGCGAGGTATTTGATCGAAGCAGGAGACATTTCAAATAATGAAAACCTGAGGATCAAATACTTCCCAAGTTCTTTAACCAAGAACGCTTTTACTTGGTTCACAACTCTACCCCCCAATTCGATCCATCATTGGACCCAGTTGGAAAGATTGTTCCATGAACAATTCTATATGGGGCAAACCAAGATAAGCCTGAAAGAACTGGCCAGTGTGAAGAGACGTTTCACTGAACCTATAGACGAATATCTGAATAGGTTTAGGTTGCTTAAGGCGAGATGTTTTACACAAGTGCCAGAACATGAGTTGGTCGAAATAGCCGCAGGAGGTTTAGATTATTCCATTAGGAAGAAGCTAGACACCCAGTACCTAAGAGACATGGCCCAACTGGCCGATAGAGTTCGACAAGTCGAACGCCTTAAAGCTGAAAAAGCTAAGGCAACAAAGACTCACAAGAGAGAAAGAATAGCGTACGTTGAGATGGATGACGAAGATCTAGAATCCTTCGACGATACTTTAGCTGTCGAAGAAGGAGAAGTCGATTTAGCAGAACTAAAACAAGGGCCTCCATACTCTTGTAAACAGTTAGTCCCCTCAAATGGGAAAAATCCCATTGGTCCAGATAGGACCAACGATAGGTTCCCAAAGAAGACTTATAGTTTTGACATCACAAAATGTGATGAAATATTCGACTTGCTAGTTAAAGATGGCCAAATGATAGTACCCCCTGGGGTAAAAGTGCCTCCTCTTGATCAAAGAAAGAAGAGAGGTTTTTGCAAATATCATAATTTTTTGGGCCATAAAACTTCTCAATGTTTTCTTTTCAGGAATCTTGTGCAAGACGCTATTGAGGAAGGGAGATTAAAGTTTGCTGACAAATCCCCCATGGCTGTCGACTCCAATCCACTGAAGGCTGAAGCCCACTATGCAGAACCCTCTGAGGTGAACATGATAGAGGCAACCAGGATTCAGTCGAAGAAGCCAGGCATTACCATGGTCGAAGTCTCAAAGGACCACATCAACATGCCAATCTTTGGCAGTTTTTCTGGAAACTTATCCAGGAAGACAATTGAGGCTGTCCAGAAAGCGGTCGAGGACCCGAAGTCGAAGACAGCTGAAACACAAAAAACTGGACCAAGGCCCAGTTCCCACTTGGCCACTGTTCAAGGCCAGACGGAGAATCTGGAGACACAAATGAAGCAACTGACTCTTGCTACTAAAGACACAATGAATATCAACATGGTTGAAATTTCTGATCCTAAAGCATCAGAAGAGGCCATAAGGCAAGAGCAGGCGAATAAAACGGCTTTCCCTCGGGAAAACGAAAACTTGGCAGATTTTTTACAAAGATGCCAGAAGAAGAAATCAGAGGTGATGCTGTGTCCAAGATGCAGTTCTATCTTTGATAAAAAAGCTGCTGAGCACATACAAGGCGTGAGAGCAGCGAACAAGAGAAGGGAGAATGCTGACCTTCGACATGATCCAAGAAGGGGTTCTAATCAAGACAAGAGGCCATTGACTTTTAGGCCTCCAACAAATGTACCAGTTGACACTTGGTACAAAACATCTGGCCGGAAAAGGCCAAGTGAAGAGAAATGGCATTCTTTCGATGTGCCAAGAGGTTCCTCTTTAATTCAGAAGAAAGAGCCTCAAGTTGCTGCACCCAAGGTTGCTCAAGTGTCCAGCAACTACAAGGGAAAAAATCCTATGTCTCGATCCCAATGGAGGAGATATCAAAGGAGGCGAAAAGCTGAAAGGGAGGCTGCCAACGAACCTAAGGCAGAAACTAGTTCGAATGTGCCTCAAAGGAAACAAAGAAAGCCTCTTGAGAGAGAACCAGTTACCAACAGGCTAGTTTGGCCTAACCAAAGTGAAGTCGAAGACGAAGATGATGCTGAGTCCGACGATACTCTGGATATAATGGTAAACATTGTTTCAGTACTGCCCAGGGAATTCAATCGACAGGTAGAAGTCAAAGCCAGTGACTGGGAGGTGGAACAAGAAATGGCCAAACATAGGCCAGTGTGCTATTTTGTCATGGACAATGGCACTACAGAGGAACAAAATGGCTTCTTCGAGCCACCTACAGAGGCGATGAAAAATCACCTCAAACCTTTGTTCATAAGGGCTAAGCTCGAAGAGACCACTGTGAACAAAATATTGGTCGACTGTGGGGCCACTATCAATATTATCCCTCATTCTATGCTAAGGAAGATTGGCAAAAGGGATGAAGAAATCAAACCTCACAATATGGTCCTGTCGAACTATGAGGGAGGCATTGGGACCACCATGGGAGTGATCCAATTAGATATCAAAGTTGGGTCGATCCTTCGACCAACAATGTTCATGGTCATATCGGCCAAACCTAACTACAACCTTTTGTTAGGCCGTGAGTGGATTCATGGTGTAGGTGCTGTGCCTTCATCGATGCATCAAAGGCTGCTTCTATGGCGTCCAGATGGGATGGTCGAAAACATAGAGGCAGACCAAAGCTACTACCTTGGCGAAGTGAATCACTTGGGTGTGGCAGATTTCGACAAAAACTTGGCTCACATAGGGCCATGTCCAACTCCTGACTTCGACATGGCGCCAGCGCCAAACACCTTTTGTTCCCTATACCTGCATCCTGAGCATGGTTTCCAATGGGACATAGAAGACTTGTCCCACATAGACTTCAGTGGGCTAACTGATATCCAACCAACTGGTTGGGGAAGTGAATTCAGTGATAATGACTGAGTCACAATCTCTGAAGCGAATTTCGGCTTATGTGGCCGAAACCAAGATGATAACGGCTCTCGAAGCCGAAGTAAAGTACATGGCCACACAGGCCAATGATCAACAATTATCTGCTGTTGGCCCAGGAAAGGATTTCGATCCAAGACCCCCTGATATCATGCCAGATGAAATGCAGGAACAGAGGCTCGACGCCATCTATGACGATGAGCCTTTGGGCTTCGAAAAGGATCCCTTGGCGAACAACATTAAGATGTTAGCACAAGACCCTTTAGAAGAAATCAACTTAGGCGAAGGATCAGATAAAAGGCCAACTTACATCAGCGCCAAAATTGACCCAGAACTTAGGTTGGAAGTAATCCAATTGCTGAAAGAGTTTAAAGACTGTTTTGCATGGGATTATAACGAAATGCCTGGTCTCGACAGAGGATTGGTAGAACTTCAGTTGCCAATCAAACCTGGAAAGAAGCCAATCAAGCAAAATCCAAGACGCTTCGCTCCAGAAATATTGTCGAAGATCAAAACGGAGGTCGAAAGACTTCTGAAATGCAAATTCATCCGTGTTACAAGGTATGTCGAATGGATTGCAAATATTGTGCCAGTAATTAAGAAAAATGGCACGTTAAGGGTGTGCATAGATTTCAGAGACTTGAATGCTGCCACCCCCAAAGATGAATATCCTATGCCTGTGGCGGAAATGCTAGTCGATTCTGCCGCTGGCTACGAATACCTGAGTATGCTCGATGGTTATTCAGGATATAATCAAATATTCATTGCTGAAGAGGATGTGTCGAAAACAGCTTTTCGATGCCCTGGGGCCTTAGGCACTTACGAATGGGTAGTGATGCCTTTTAGCCTAAAGAACGCTGGGGCAACGTACCAGCGAGCAATGAATACTATCTTCCATGATTTTATTAACACTTTTATGCAAGTTTATATTGATGATATTGTTATAAAATCTGTTTCCAGGAAGAGTCACATTGACCACCTTCGACAATCATTCGAAAGAATGAGAGAACATGGTCTGAAGATGAACCCTTTGAAGTGTGCGTTCTGTGTGAAAGCTGGAGATTTCTTGGGCTTCGTTGTCCACAAGAAAGGAATCGAAATCAATCAGAACAAGACGAAGGCAATTTTGGAAGCGAAAGCGCCATCGAATAAGAAGGAATTGCAATCTCTCTTAGGCAAGATAAATTTCTTGAGAAGGTTTATATCTAACCTAAGTGGGAAAGCTCAGGCCTTTTCACCCTTACTTCGACTGAATAAAGAGGGGTTCGAATGGGGGCAAGAGCAGCAAGAAGCCTTCGACAAAATAAAAGGGTACCTCACTAATCCACCTATTTTGGTGCCTCCTTGTAGCAATAGGAGTATGAGATTGTACATAGCTGCATCTGACAAAACTCTGGGAAGTATGTTAGCCCAAGAGGATGAGAATGGAGTCGAAAGACCCATTTACTATCTCAGTCGAGTTTTGAATGATGCAGAAACTAGATATAGCGAAGTTGAAAAATTGTGTCTATGTCTGTATTTCTCTTGTACAAAACTCAAGCAATATATAAAACCAGTTGATGTTTATGTTTCGTCTCATTTTGATGTTTTCAAATATATGTTGTCGAAACCTATCTTGCATAGTCGAATTGGCAAGTGGGCATTAGCATTGACTGAATACTCCTTGACCTTTATGCCTCTTAAGGCAGTAAAAGGACAAGTGGTTGCAGACTTCATAGTCGACCACTCAATTCAAGTCGAGGATATTAATTATGTGGAGATAGAACCTTGGAAATTCTACTTCGATGGTTCCAGCCATAAAAATGGAACAGGAGTAGGAGTCTTACTTATTTCTCCAGATAAAATTCCAACAACATTCAAGTACCAAATAGAAGGTTCTTGTTCGAACAACGAGGCTGAGTATGAAGCTCTAATTACTGGCCTTGAAATATTGTTGGAATTGGGGGCAACTCGAGTCGAAATAATGGGAGACTCAGAGTTAGTCATCAAGCAAGTCACAAAGGAATATAAATGCATAAGAGAGAATCTCATTATGTACTTTGTGATAGCAAATCGTTTATTGAAACAATTTGAAAGTGTCAATATTCGACACATACCCAGAGTCGAAAATCAAATAGCCAATGACTTGGCACAAATTGCATCAGGGTATAAGATTTCAAAAACGAGATTACAAAGAGCAATCGAAGTTCGAGATAAGATAAAGGCAACTTGTCTATCACCATCAGACTTGGAATCGACGAGGCTAGGTTATGCTGATCACTCAAACTTCGAGATTTCGTTCATTGATAATTTGTCAGAGCAAGATTGGAGGAAGCCCATTGTGGACTATCTTCAAAATCCAGGAGCTCCGACAGAACGAAAAACAAAATATAGGGCGTTGAGTTTTGTACTCATGGGTAATGAGTTATTCAAGAAGACGCCTGAAGGGGTGTTGCTGAAATGTTTAAGTGAAACTGAAGCATACATAGCCCTTTCGACTACGCATGCTGGGGCATGTGGGGCTCACCAAGCAGGCCATAAGATGAAATGGTTGTTGTTTCGACAAGGACTATATTGGCCCACTATGCTGAAAGATTGTGTTGAGTTCGCCAAAGGTTGCCAAGAGTGTCAAGTTCATACAGGCATCCAGCATGTACCAGCAAGCGAACTTCACTCGATAGTGAAGCCTTGGCCCTTTCGAGGATGGGCGTTGGATCTTATTGGAGAGATTCGACCAGCATCATCAAAGAGTCAGAAATACATATTGGTAGGCATTGATTATTTTACTAAATGGATCGAAGCTGTCCCCTTAGTCAATGTAGACCAAGAAAATGTCATTGAATTCATTCAAAAGAACATTATATTTAGGTATGGAATCCCTGAGACAATAACAACTGATCAAGGTTCAGTTTTCACGGGTCGAAAGATGCAGGAATTTGCTCAGGAAACAGGTTTCAAACTCCTAACATCCACGCCTTACTATGCACAGGCGAATGGTCAAGTCGAAGCAGCTAACAAAGTGGTGATTGGCTTGATAAAGAAACATGTTGGGAAGAAACCAAAGAATTGGCATAAGACGTTAGACCAGATTTTATGGGCTTGTCGAACGTCCCCAAAAGAAGCCACTGGTACAACACCATATAGGCTAACTTTTGGCCATGATGCAGTATTGCCAGCAGAAATTTGTCTTCAATCTGCAAGAGTTCAGAGGCATTATGATATTCCTTCTGAGGTTTATTGGAATATGATGTTAGATGAACTGGTGGATTTAGACGAAGAGAGATTACACGCTCTCGACTTACTCAGGCTTCAGAAGAAAAGAGTAGAAGACTCTTATAATAGAAAGGTAAAACCTAAGGTATTTTTGCCTGAAGACTTAGTTTGGAAAGTAATTCTTCCCATGGATCGACGGGATCGAAGCATGGGGAAATGGTCACCCAAATGGGAAGGACCCTTCAGAGTTATCCAAACTTTTTCTGGTGGAGCCTATGAAGTCGAAGAGATAAGTGGTGATAAAAGGCTCTTGAGAGTAAATGGTAAATATTTGAAAAAATATAAGCCTATACTTCAAGAGATAAAAATAAAATAATAAAAGAACAAACTAAATTAACCATAAAAAATGCCAAAATGGAAATTTTTATTAATTTCAGCCAAGATGGCAATTGTTATCGAAAGCGATTACAGAAGATGGTTACAAAAGAGAATCAATCAAAAGGTAAGAGAATTCTTGAGTCGAAGATACTTGGCATACTGCAGCTCCAGCCTCTTTTTGCACCAAGAGTTTTCCTGCACCAGCTTGGCAAGTTGAGCGTCGAGGCTTTGGGCCTTTTCAGCGAATTCCAGGCCGTGCTTGATCTCAGTCTGGCTCTCAGTGTCTGAGATGGTCGAAATAATTTCCTCCTGGAGTACAGTGTTGGCGTTTATCTTCGCCTCTAACTCTGCGATTTGTGCTCGGAAGGAGACATTCTCTCGCTCAATGGCATCGACCCTTTCCTGTGCAGACGCTTTTTGTTTCGACAACTCGGCAATTCGAGACGTCGAATCTGAGACAGCAGTCCACGCAGATGAGCTTTTGCCATGCAGCACTTCGAGCTGACTGTTAAAACCTCGTTGGCGCCTGTAATCCGCTGAAACTTGATCAATCATAGAATGTAATTCCATGATCAAGTCTGAGATTTCTGGAGCTACAGCTTCGAAGTCAACAGCATTCAAGACCTCCTTTAAGCATGATGGAGCAGTGGGGTCCCCCTCTAAAGTCTTCATCAGATCCCTCTTGAAGAACTGGGCCTTAATCTTCGCCAACGCATCATTAAGAGGAGAAGTTTCAGTAGATTTCCCCGACAGGGTAGGAATTTCCTGACTAGCGTCAGAAGAACTCTTACTCTCGATGATTGCATTGAGGTAGCTGACAGGATCAGTTTGTTTCAAGACTTCCAAGTCCTCTTTTGACCTGTGCTTTGAGGAGGTAACCCTTGCCACAGTATTATCTTGGGCTTGAGGCTGTGGAATGCTGAGTGCCTCGATTGGTTGCTTTTCGACTTGGACTGAAGCGGTACCAGCGTCGACTTGTGGTTCTTCGTGAGCATCACCCTGGGGTCCTTCGCCAGCGTCATTTTGTGGCTCTTCGCTAGCGTCGCCCTGGTGTCCTTCGCCAGTACCACCTTGGTGCCCTTCGTCAACAACATCTTGATTCTCTTCGCCATCGCCTTGGTCTCTTCCTTCAGGATTCTCTTCTGACGACAAGTCCACCACATGAACCGTTTCTGGCTGTGTTTCCTCCACCATAGGTTCTTCTGTTGTCTTCTCCACTGTTTCAGCATTGGCCTCATTCTCAGTATGGGCTTCGTCATTGCCCAAATCTTTTTCCTGAGGCCTGCTAAGGTCAGCAGATTCTAGAGTTTCTGAAGTCCTTGGTGGAGAACTTTCAGTGGTGTCCTGAAAAAGAGAAAGAAGATAAGTCTTCAGATGTCGAAAGAGACATAATCAAATGCTAGTATCTATGCCTAAGTTATAAAAAGGGTCCAATAGATTACTTGTGGATTAACTTCAGCCCCAGGGCTGGAATTGTCACTTTCGACAGGCTTGGTAAGAAGAGCGTTCAGTTCCTCCTCAGTTGGCTCCTCGATAATCACTGCAGGTGGCCTAGGCTTTCTCACAGCGACCTTTATCCTGACGGTTCGACCTTCAGGAGCAGGAGCAGGAACAGAAGCGTCCTTCGTTAACTTTCGCCTCTTTAAGGGAGTAGGAGGGGAATCACTTTCGTCGTCACTCCCGGATTCGACCACCATTGCTGCCCGTTTCTTGGGCGAAGGGGCCTAGAAAACCAACAGGAGTTCGATTGAGTAATTGCATCGAAAATCAAAAAATCGAAAGCCAGAAGAAAAATGAAGAAAATCTGGTTACCGATGCAAGAGGCCTCCTCGAAGAGCCTTCCCCTTGTTGGTTGCCTGTTGTCTTCGCCGGCGCTATAGTCTTCGCCGGCGGTGGAGGTTTTGTTGAAGGGCCTCCTCCTTGTGGGCCTTCTGTAGCCTTCTTGGCTAGAGGTTTTCGAACAACTGAAAGGTAAACACAAGGTTAACAGGCTAACAATCGAAGAGAAAGACAAAAAGTAATGTGAGAGAATGAACTTACATTTCTTGACCTTGTCCAACACAAGGACAAAAGACTTCTGCAACTCTGCCATAAAGTCCTTCTCGTCGAAGAAGTACTCAGCATAATAGCTTCTCCACCATTCCTCAAAGGATGGTGAGCAAAGGAAATTAAGCTGGTAGTCAAACAGCGAGAGGATTGTTCGACCAGCATATCTTCCGATATGCTTGATGGCAGCGTCTTCTGTATAATCGTTGCAGAAGTACAACATCGACTTCTCTCTTTGAAAAATAGGAGAAGGCAGGGTTTGGATGATACCAAACTGGCGAGACACCAGATTTGGTTGATAGGCAAGCAGACTCAAATGAGTCTTGGAACTCTTAAATCGAAGAGGCATAATCCTGGGTGTCAGGAATGCCTCCCAAAGTACGGTGTGCTCATCGACATTGGGACCACTCGATTCCTTCGGATGTGGCCTTGTGAACCATGCTGGCCCCACCCTCCGTTGAGCAAATGGAGCCATAGTTGAAACAAATTCCTTCCTTCGAGCGAACATTAGAACGAAGTTAGTGAAGGTTTGTTGAAACTCCAGCCCATCTTCCACAGGTGTCAGCAGGGCCAGCCTAGTTCCTTCGATACGTCTATTAGCTATCGCTGGGGCTTGTTCATTTATCTGAATCTTCTTGGGTAAGAAAGATTCGAAAGTAGCGTTGAGCCACAGTTGAAGTAGCCAGAAAGGCCCAGCGAGTAGCAGACTGGCCCTATCTTCGATATGTTTCAAAAGAGTGACCCCATTACTGATCGAGTCATAAAGACTGGCCAGAATTAGTTCTGCCAAACAGATGTTTTGGCGGTGATGCAGTTGGGTGGCAAGAGTGACCATCTTTTTGGTCACTTGTAGAGACTTCGAACAAAACACAAAGCGGGTTAGCCATAAGGCTAGAAACGCTATGTGTTCGACATCCGACACCGCGTCTGTCGACCTATCATGATAATGGTTGATAAAGGTGGTGTATGTTGGCTTAGTCTCAGAAAAGCCAATTTGGTCCTCCGACATCTCCTCCGGGTCAAAGTAATCTCCGGTTGGTCGAAGGCCGGTAATAGCTGCTACGTCGAAGAGTGTGGGGGTTAACATCCCACATGGAAGGTGAAAAGTGAAATGAGAGTAATCCCAGAACAACAGCGAAGCTATAAGCATCTCTGGGGAGTAGTTTAAGCCTGTCTTCGACAGCATCACTAGGTCGAAGATTCCCATTTCCTTCCAGACTGGAGTTTGATGTTTCTCCAACTTTGTTAGCCAAGCAACATAGTCGGAGGTCAGATTAGGGCAAGACCTGAAGACCCTAACGCTTTTGTTGAAGAAGCGGAGGTCGATTTTTTCGCGTGTAGGGTCTTCGTTATCTTCTGCGTCCTTCTTGGCGCATGCTACTGGCTTGAGTTTCTCGACGATGGGGAAATAGCTCTTGATCTTCAGAGCTTCAGAGATGCTTGGGTTCATAGGGCCAGACATGGCGAAGATCTGGTTGGAGTATCCAACCGGGATCATCAAGTGACGCGAGTAAGCATCGCGAACGGAGATGTCAGAAGGTTCAGGAACCCTTCGTTTCCCTGTGGAGTTCACTACCGGAGCAGTAACAAAGACCTTGGGTTTAACGTGTTGTTCAGTTGGTGCGTTAGTCTTGGGGGCAGTGGAAGCAGAGGCCATTGTTGAGGATGAAGATGAAGTGGAAAAGGAAGAGTTTTCTGCAAAGAGAGCAAACTTGTACGAAAGCAAGGAAGTTTGAAGGCTAGTTTGTGTAAAGAGTCCCACAATGGGATATTCACTACTATTTATAGTAGTGGGAGAAATCCCCAATAAACGAGGACATTAAATGTCATTTATTGCTGCAGGAATTAGTGGGACGCGTGGCAGTATCCTGTTGTTTTGGCCGTTTCTGCAAAAACAGAGAGACGCAGCGTGCGTCCTCGTTTTTGGGATTTGTCATAATGACAAATTTTGAAGTGACGTTTGGTACTGCACGCCGTACTGAAAGTGACGTCCTAGGATCAAATCAATGATGGTTTCTTGGGATTGCCAATAGTTGGTAAAAAGCAACAAAAAGTGCACAAGTTAAATTGTGACTAAGCATAGAAAGACAGGTGTCGAATGGCGTTTTCAAAGAATGCCTTTTTCTTTCAGAGTCGAAATAAGGCATTCTTGGGGGGCAATTTGTTGGCTCCTAAATTCGACACCTTTGTTTAGATTGATGTCAGCCATTAAAAGCTGAAAGATGCTTTCGACTGGCTAAGCTTGTCGAAGTACCCGTCGAAAGATGGAAAATACTTAGAAGATTTCTTCCAAGGAAGAAGGCTGGTTGCCTTCGACGTCGAAGGAGTTTTCGTCGAAGACGTCTCTTGATGAAGGTGTTCGATGGTCCAGAGTGGAGCAGTTTGAAATTCAAAGCTTTGGAGGGAAAACAGTTTCCAGCAGTTACTACGTGCAAACGTGCAAGGATCTGGAGCGTCGAGCATGGAGAACGTGCCAAGTGGCTTGATCTCGAAGCAGTATAACTGCCCGACGGTTACTTGGAATGTTTTAGTATAAATAGGAGTAGACATGTAGTTTCTCGCGTGTGTTCACAATCAGATACATAGTCACTCATTTAGATTCAAGTACCCAGTGTGAGCGAAAGAATTGTTGAGAAATGTATGTGTGAAACACCAATTTTATCAATTAAAGTCATTTACTTTTCCAGCATTTTACTTGCTTTTCTCCTTTAAATTCCTGTCGAACCTTTACTTTAAAGCCTTGTTTATTTTACCAAGCCTTTCCTTTATGCAATTTACTTAAAACAATTTATTTAAAGCCTTATCCACCTTAATCAAACTTCAAAATCAACCTATGTCCATAGGATCAATCTGATCGATCCTGCGAGTAACCAAATAAGTAACCATTTGGAGGATCAGCGGTTGTTTACCAAAACCCAAGGTAAACACCCTCGGAGTAGTCTCTTCATCAGTTTATTCCCCAACAGAGTTCTTTTCTCCTGCAGGTTTATTCTCACAATTATCTTCGTCCATCTTCCCCAGCGGAAACGAAGAACTCAACTCTATTCTCCAGCAGCTCCGGGATTTATTTTCCCCATCTAAAACATCACATTTTCATACATCATGATACATACATATACGCATCATATCATACAATCTCATTTATTTTGAGAACATCATTTCCTGATCCATAATATGCATTGCATATGACTGACCTTTACCTTTCAGGAAATATACAGTTATAGTTCTCAGTCACGTCGAAGACTCGACCGATTCTTAAATCTCAATTAAATTATCCTCGGTTGAATTTCAGATAAGGTTCTCAATCTCGATAGTTTACCTACGTCAAAGTGTGGACGAGTGCTATAACCTCAATGGTATACTACGTTGAACACTAGTCAGTTCCTAGATCTTGATGTTTTCCTCTGTCATAGTGTGGACGAGTTCTCTAATTTCAACGGTATACTACGTTGAAGACCAGACAGTTCCTAGATATTGATGAAGATGTTTCCCTATGTCATAGTGTGGACAAGTTCTATAACCTCAACGGTATACTACGTTGAATACTAGTCAGTTCCTAGATCTTGATGTTTTCCTCCGTCAAAGTGTGGACGAGTTCTACAATCTCAACAGTATACTACGTTGAAGACTAGACAGTTCCTAGATCTTAATGAAGATGTTTCCCCCCAATTGAATTATGGACAGGTTATTAAGACTCAACCTAGGCATTCTCTCAGTTGAAGTACAAGCAAGTTCCTAAATCTCAACAAAAGTTAGGCTTCCCCAGCGGAATCTTCTACAACAACAGGTATGCAAGTTCTTGCTAAGGAATCTCTTATGCGATCGACACTCCTGCAGATGGCATATGTAAGCCCATCCTCCTACCAACAATCTCCAAATGGCATCTGTAAGCCCATTCCCGACATCACAACGCTGATACTACACCATGCGAGTGCAAATTTCTGGGCACTCTAGTGTTCAATTATCTTCCACCTTCGGATCACGAAAGGCTCGAAATCCAATCTATATCCTCAGGTTTAAGAAAATTGAACAGGGGAAACTGTTGTACCCCAAAATTTACCCTCCCATATTTCTCAAGACATGTCAAGAATAAGCTCCAAGTGACTCAAGATTGCTCAAGAGTTGGACAGTCAAATCATCTCCTAAGGCAGTCAATTCAAAATTAGGGTTTTGTGTTGCATCAAGGTCCTTACATCCAAATGACATAAAGTGATCCCCAATGTCCTAAGATGTTCTCAAGTTCATCCATGTCAAATTTCAAGCCTTGTAGAGGAAGTTTGGTCAGTCAATTGCTCGAGAGACACAAAAATCGATTGTGCTAGGGCAAAAGTCAACTGTGACCTACAAACAGTCAAACTTAAAGATTTTTTGTCAACATTCTCATTTTGAAGTATAATTCATCATTTGATTAAGGGTTGATCATGATTCATCAAGGATTGCTCAAGATTCATCAATATTCAAAAGTTGCTAAAATAGGGTTTTGTAGGAAAAGTCAACTCAACTTTGACCAAGCATAACTTTCTCACACTTTATGAGAAATGACCCATCCAAAGCTCATTTTGAAGTGGATGAAATTTCCTACAGTGCATATTCACACCCCAAGATCAAGAAATGCACTCACAAAAAGTTACAAATTTGGACATTATAGGTCATTTTTGAAAGTCAACAAAAACACCTTTTTTCCAAAGCTTATAACTTGAGCATGCAATATAAATATGAGATGAGACCAAAAGGGTTGGTTACAGGACATCTCAAGGTTTGTAAAAAGTCAAATAACACCTCCAAAAGTTCAAAATTGAAGAAGTTATGCATTGTTGAAGTTGGGCATTTTTCCAAAATTGCCAAAAGTCAACTATCCCCAAAACTTCAATTTTTGACAAAAGGGCCCAGGTTTTTCCACTTGATTTGATCTTTTCACACCACACACGTGTCCTTTTATCAGTTTCATGTCCATTCATTAATATTTCTGTTTTATTTGATTTTTATTGAATTAATTCATTTTAAATCAATATTAATTCAAATAAAATCCAAAAATTGATGGAATAAGATCTTTTTGATTGATATAGGTTTCAATTGTAATCATGGACCAAATCAAATCTAAATCATGCCATGTTATGAACAAAATATTGGTTTTTGACATTTTTGGAAACTTTGTAATGGAAGATCATATCACATCTTCAAATCATCAATGCTCATGGATTCAAGGCCCAATTTTTAACCTAATTCATTCTAATATACTCACACAAGCTAGAGCATAAAAGAACACGACCAGGAGGATGCCAAATCTAAGAATACAAAACTTGAAAAAAGTTTAAAAAGTGTGGGATCAAAATCTTGGTTGGAGGCCAATTCAATCAAAAATCTCAACATGGTTCAATTGCCAGGAGTCCACTGAAGCTATAGCGATCAGAACAATGCCCTCTCATCTCCTGAAACTCCCTGTAAGTCGTACTGAACATAGCACTGTACATGAAATCGTGAATCCATGTTCTTGCATCTTTTTGCAATTTTGTTTGTACAATCATGCTTAACGTTCAATTTCCAGTCTTTCTGCATTATTTAATTTTGTTTTCATAGCCTGCAACCATGTGCCCGAAACTAGGGTTTTCATTTCTTGTTTTTAGGCATTTTTTATATAGGCAAAATCAAGACAAACGGTGACCATGGTTGCGTTCAGGGAGGAGAGACGAACATGTTGGTGGTTTTAGTTTGCATTTATATGGCCTGAAATTTGTTTTAGGAGTGAGCCATGGATTTAGCTGTGGATAAAATCCGCAGGTAAATATCCAGGCTTTTCAACGAAGAAGACGACTAGGTGTCTTCTCCGTATTGGTTGCTTTAAATATTCGCACTATTTTATTTTTATTTTCCAGGCATAATGTTTTGTTTTATATATAATATTTGTTGCTTATTCCAATAACAAATTGAATGCGTTGGTTGAGTGGCAAGCGAGTTGTACAGAATCCATTGGGACCTGGGTTCGAATCCCAGGTCCCCCAATATATTTGTCTCATTTTTCTCTAGGTAATTGCATGTGATTTCAGCAAGCGTAGCATACCATGGACCTCCAGATCCCAAGCGCCAGATGGCCTTCAGGCCAAATCTGATGGTCACCAGATGACGTCCACCATACGCCCAGTCAACGTTGTCACATGGAAACAGGGGAATAAGAATCGTCCAAACTGTACAAGTTGCTATGTCCACCAGGTACCAAGGTACACTCAGCTGAAGAATATGGCTAAGATACTTTCACTCTCCGCAGAATAAGGCAGTAATGGCAGCTCTCCCAGCTAAGACTTGCAGCTATGTACAAATCAGCAATACTCTCCCCAAGCAGAGTTAGTCTACCATCAGCCCTAAAAAGGCTTGGTATCCCCAGAAGGTCTTAATATTCCCCAGCGGAGTATAAGAATATTCCCCAGCAAATATCAGAGTATCCCTGACAGTCTTAATATTCCTCAACAGAGTATAAGAATGTTCTCCGGTAGAATACAAGATACCCCCAGTGGAGCCATTTCCCCAGCGCAGTCTAAAAAAGCTTCCCCAACAGAGTTGAGGCATCATCCCCAGTAGACTTTGGAAGCTTACTCCTAGCGGATTACAAAAATAAATCTCTCCAACCGAGTTCAAAGGGTCATTCCCAGCAGAACTCAGAGGTTTATCCCCACAAGAGTCTAACTGGGCTATCCCCAACAAGTTGCAACCGATAGATCATCCCCCAGCAAAGTTCTTTCTTTCCCCAAACAGGAGTTCAATCCTTAACAGATTCAATATCACCAGCAACGGTAATCCATCCCCAGCGGAGTTTATCAGGGGAATCCATAGCGGAGTTTATCGTTTAAATCCTCAGCAGAGCATATCTCCCCCACAGAGTAATTCCCCTCGGAGTAGTCTCTTCATCAGTTTATTCCCCAACGAAGTTCTTTTCTCCTGCAGGTTTATTCTCACAATTATCTTCGTCCATCTTCCCCAACGGAAACGAAGAACTCAACTCTATTCTCCAGCAACTCCGGGATTTATTTTCCCCATCTAAAACATCACATTTTCATACATCATGATACATACATATACGCATCATATCATACAATCTCATTTATTTTGAGAACATCATTTCCTGATCCATATTATGCATTGTATATGACTGACCTTTACCTTTCAGGAAATATACAGTTATAGTTCTCAGTCACGTCGAAGACCCGACCGATTCTTAAATCTCAATTAAATTATCCTCGGTTGAATTTCAGATAAGGTTCTCAATCTCGACAGTTTCCCTACGTCAAAGTGTGGACGAGTGTTATAACCTCAATGGTATACTACGTTGAACACTAGTCAGTTCCTAGATCTTGATGTTTTCCTCCGTCATAGTGTGGACGAGTTCTCTAATTTCAACGGTATACTACGTTGAAGACCAGACAGTTCCTAGATCTTGATGAAGATGTTTCCCTATGTCATAGTGTGGACAAGTGCTATAACCTCAACGGTATACTACGTTGAATACTAGTCAGTTCCTAGATCTTGATGTTTTTCTCCGTCAAAGTGTGGACGAGTTCTACAATCTCAACAGTATACTACGTTGAAGACTAGACAGTTCCTAGATCTTAATGAAGATGTTTCCCCCCAATTGAATTATGGACAGGTTATTAAGACTCAGCCGAGGCATTCTCTCAGTTGAAGTACAAGCAAGTTCCTAAATCTCAACAAAAGTTAGGCTTCCCCAGCGGAATCTTCTACAACAACAGGTATGCAAGTTCTTGCTAAGGAATCTCTTATGCGATCGACACTCCTGCAGATGGCATATGTAAGCCCATCCACCTACCAAAAATCTCCAAATGGCATCTGTAAGCCCATTCCCGACATCACAACACTAATACTACACCATGCGAGTGCAAATTTTTGGGCACTCTAGTGTTCAATTATCTTCCACCTTCGGATCACGAAAGGCTCGAAATCCAATCTATATCCTCAGGTTTAAGAAAATTGAACAGGGGAAACTGTTGTACCCCAAAATTTGCCCTTCCATATTTCTCAAGACATGTCAAGAATACGCTCCAAGTGACTCAAGATTGCTCAAGAGTTGGACAGTCAAATCATCTCCTAAGGCAGTCAATTCAAAATTAGGGTTTTGTGTTGCATCAAGGTCCTTACATCCAAATGACATAAAGTGCTCCCAAATGTCCTAAGATGTTCTCAAGTTCATCCATGTCAAATTTCAAGCCTTGTAGAGGAAGTTTGGTCAGTCAATTGCTCAAGAGACACAAAAATCGATTGTGCTAGGGCAAAAGTCAACTGTGACCTACAAACAGTCAAACTTCAAGATTTTTTGTCAACATTCTCATTTTTAAGGATAATTAATCATTTGATTAAGGGTTGATCATGATTCATCAAGGATTGCTCAAGATTCATCAATATTCAAAAGTTGCTAAATTAGGGTTTTGTAGGAAAAGTCAACTCAACTTTGACCAAGCATAACTTTCTCATACTTTATGAGAAATGACCCATCCAAAGCTCATTTTGAAGAGGATGAAATTTCCTACAATCCATATTCACACCCCAAGATCAAGAAATGCACTCACAAAAAGTTACAAATTTGGACATTATAGGTCATTTTTGAAAGTCAACAAAAACACCTTTTTTTCCAAAGCTTATAACTTGAGCATGCAATATAAAAATGAGATGAGACGAAAATGGTTGGTTACAGGACATCTCAAGGTTTGTAAAAAGTCAAATAATACCTCCAAAAGTTCAAAATTGAAGAAGTTATGCATTGTTGAAGTTGGGCATTTTTCCAAAATTGCCAAAAGTCAACTATCCCCAAAACTTCAATTTTTGACAAAATGGCCCACTTTTTTCCACTTGATTTGATCTTTTCACACCACACACGTGTCCTTTTATCAGTTTCATGTCCATTCATTAATATTTCTATTTTATTTGATTTTTATTGAATTAATTCATTTTAAATCAATATTAATTCAAATAAAATCCAAAAATTGATGGAATAAGATCTTTTTGATTGATATAGGTTTCAATTATAATCATGGACCAAATCAAATCCGAATCATGCCATGTTATGAACAAAATATTGGTTTTTGACATTTTTGGAAACTTTGTAATGGAAGATCATATCACATCTTCAAATCATCAATGCTCATGGATTCAAGGCCCAATTTTTAACCTAATTCATTCTAATATACTCACACAAGCTAGAGCATAAGAGAACACGACCAGGAGGCTGCCAAATCTGAGAATACAAAACTTGAAAAAAGTTTAAAAAGTGTGGGATCAAAATCTTGGTTGGAGGCCAATTCAATCAAAAATCTCAACATGGTTCAATTGCCAGGAGTCCACTGAAGCTATAGCGATCATAACAAAGCCCTCTCATCTCCTGAAACTCCCTGTAAGTCGTACTGAACATAGCACTGTACATGAAATCGTGAATCCATGTTCTTGCATCTTTTTGCAAATTTTTTTGTACAATCATGCTTAACGTTCAATTTCCAGTCTTTCTGCATTATTTAATTTTGTTTTCATAGCCTGCAACCATGTGCCCGAAACTAGGGTTTTCGTTTCTTGTTTTTAGGCATTTTTTATATAGGCAAAATCAAGACAAACGGTGACCATGGTTGCGTTCAGGGAGGAGAGACGAACATGTTGGTGGTTTTAGTTTGCATTTATATGGCCTGGAATTTGTTTTAGGAGTGAGCCATGGATTTAGCTGCGGATAAAATCCGCAGGTAAATATCCAGGCTTTTCAACGAAGAAGACGACTAGGTGTCTTCTCCCTATTGGTTGCTTTAAATATTCGCGCTATTTTATTTTTATTTTCCAGTCATAATGTTTTGTTTTATATATAATATTTGTTGCTTATTCCAATAACAAATTGAATGCGTTGGTTGAGTGGAAAGCGAGTTGTACAGAATCCATTGGGACCTGGGTTTGAATCCCAGGTCCCCCAATATATTTGTCTCATTTTTCTCTAGGTAATTGCATGTGATTTCAGCAAGCGTAGCATACCATGGACCTCCAGATCCCAAGCGCCAGATGGCCTTCAGGCCAAATCTGATGGTTACAAGATGACGTCCACCATACGCCCAGTCAACGTTGTCACATGGAAGCAGCAAAGTCAGCCCAGGCCAACACCTGTTGGGCCTCAGAAATGCCAATTTCACCACTTTCCAGGCCCAGCACCCCCATTTGGTTTATTTCTTTTTCGTTTTATATTTCTTCTTATTTATTTGTTTTATATTATTATTATTATTTTTATCCTTAACCAATTAAATTTTTTTAATAAAATCAGAAAACACAAAAATATTATTTTTATTAATTTCATTATTTTATTTTTGTAAATAAATATTAATTAATTAACTTAGTTTTAAATAGGTTTAACTTTTTACATTTTTTGCAATAAATTAAAATTAATTTAGAATATTAGGTTTTAATAACTTTGACCAATTTATTTTATTTCCTTAAATATAAAAAAATCCAAAAGTATTTTCATTAATTAATTAATTTAATTATTAACTTAGATTTAATTTCCATAATTTCAAAAATAACAAAAAAATCTCTTTCTTTCATAAAAAGGGTCAAAACCCTAAAAACTCGCCCGATTTAATTTTTCGCACGCGTATCATTTATTTCCAATATTGTAGTTGTTTCCCGGTATGTAATAGTTTTTTAATTAGGACTTTAATCATTTATCGCTTTATTTTTATTTTCTGCAATTTAAATTAAAGGGTTTGTTTTTGGCGATGTAAATACCCGACGCCTTGTAATAGTTTAGATTTAATTTTCGCAATTTAAATTTCGCAACTATTAACTGTTAGATGTTTGATAAATAGGGAATGCATGACAAGATCAAATGTATGAATTTAAAAACAACATAGCTCACCCATGACATGTATAAAGATAAATAACTTAAAAAACAATACACTCGCACATGCGCACTCTTAGGGTACACCTCACTTGGTTGCCTTCGAACGTGGTCATTGAGTATAGGAAGTTTTAGAGGTCGCCCTCTTGTCCAAAGATCATAAGTTTCCTCGAAATGGTTGCCTCGGATAAAATGATCTAAGACATTAGGGTTACCGCTAAGGGGTCCTAACATTGCTTTAGTGACCACACGTCCCTTAATCGAATTGACCCTTTAAACTCCAACGACGGTGCTACCTACTCCTCAATAGTGGGATAGCATTGTCTAAAGGACATTAGCACAATTTAATTCCCTTTTCGAGTAGGTAGATGGTTCTTAAGTACTTGCTCCTTTTAAAAGAAAACAAAACTTTTCGCACTTACACTCTCTTCAAAAAAAAAACTCTTTCAAACCCACAAACACAAAGAAAAGCAAAGCAAATTTTGAAAACCCTTTGAGCAAATACCTAAGAGCCCGTGGATAACCACGGATAGAAATGGTGCTGACACCTTCCCTTTCTATAATCTACCTCCCGAACCCGAGAAACATCTCGAAAAGGGAATTTTTCTGTGCTTTTTTCCTTTCCTTGTTGGATAAAATAAAAGAAGGTGGCGACTCTTGCTTACCGCGACATTTTGCGAAAACAAACACAAAACACGAACCAGCATTCCAAAACAGTCAGTTCTCTTCCCACCGATCATACAATCCAAATGCAAGATGTGCGTATCACTCCAACAGTCCTGGACATGACACCGATAGCTGTTGGGAATTTAGAAACAAAATTCAAGATCTGATTAAAGAAACAACGCTGGAGTTCACACAAGATGGCCAGATGAAAATCTTCCGCTAAGGGCTCTCCACCTAAAATGACAAGTTCGAACAAAGAGGCTTTTGTTCATTTTGAATTTCCAATTGTAATTTCTTTTTTTATTCAAACAATTATCTATTAATGTCAAACTCTGTTTCATTAATGCATTGCATATGTTTATCTTGAATTCATCTTTTCGTTTTCGCTATATTTAAAACTATGCTTTTTATTCTTCTTATGACACAAACCTTTAGAGGGAGGATGACGAAAACAATGCCATAATCTCATACAGTATGCTTTTGGACAGACCTTGCTGACGATGTACAGGCGTTTCTTTCAAATCCTAAACACTGGAGTTATAAGGAAGATAATCCCTAGTCAACCCCTTAGAGCCAAAGAAGTAGAAGTTTTCTGTTTTAACACAAATTGAAACCTTTAATCAAAACCTGGGGCAGGGTAGTCTCTCAGTTAATTCAAATCCGCGTTTAGTCGCAAACTCTCATCTTGTAATACAATGAATGACATCAAAAACATTCCTTTGGAATCAAAAGACGGTGATGATTCCCTGTCACATAGGCAGTCATTATCTCTCAAAAAGAAAAGCCCACTAAGTCAAAACCTACAAAGGAGGCTTAAGAAAACTGGGGCATCCCGCTGACTGTAATCTCAAAAACAGGAGCAGTCAGGCAAAAATTAGGGATAATAAATTGAAAGAAAGAGGTCACTACAAATCCTCAACAAAAATAATGTTGCAAAAATGACTGCCTTCCAACAAATTTAACTTGTTTGAACCATCACCAAAATGTCATTCCAGACTCAATCGGAGTTCAAACGCACAATTAACTGAGTTTAGGACTGAAGAACATCACGAAGAGCGGGTGGGTACAAATATACTTTGAGCCTTTACAACCCTTCAAAAGTCCTAATTTAAGCATGGGTTAGTTCAAAAGCATATTGTTACAAAAGGCATCCTGACTCCTGTAAGGCTTTGCTCTAAAATCCTGAGTTGAATTTTTCTTACAAAAGCTTTCTGCTAAAAAACGCATTTTCAAAATTTCAAGACAAGCATAAACTTTGCATTATTTGAATATCGTTGTTTGCATATGGCTATTTGTTTGGCAGTGGAGAAATTCGCATAAGGAATATCCAATGAACGAAAAGCTCTCCCAGTGAACAAAGTCACTTCAAGTGGGATGACACTTCCATTGCAAAAATCTCCTACCAACAAGGGGACATGACATGTCATTGTCTAACACACCTGGGGCAGTCCATTCAAGATTTCAAGAAATATCTCAACGTGCAGAATAACCAGGGGCAAGTCTCCGTCCCTGTCACTTGGGGTATTGAATATCAATCCCCACAAAGGTTTGCATACAGTCAAACATTTCCTGGCAAAGCCATAAACACTCGCTACTAGGGGAAGTGACAAATCTCCCCATAATCCTTCTCATAAGAGGACTCCCAGCCAGATTTTCAATATTTGATAAACCTCTTCCCAGCTAAGTCGACCTCAAGAATCCCTGAAGATTTTTCCCATTAAAGTTGCCAGAATTTTCGATATCCCTATTGGAAACGAAGAATTCAACTCTTTTCTCCAGCACCAATTCGGGATTTATTTTCCCCAGCGAGAGATCAACTTGAAAACATTACATTTCCGTACACAATCGAATCAGCACATCATCTAGATCTCCAGCGGAGCTAAAACCTTGAAATACATATCCATAGCAGAGCTAAATTTCAAATCCTTAATTCCCACCAGAGTTAAGATTTAAAACTCCCAATCCCCGGCGGAGCCAAAACTTTGAACTACATACCCTCAGTGGAGATGAAACCTTCTTCCCCGGCGGAGTCAAATTTCCAACTATCATTCCCCGGCAGAAACCATTCAGTTTTCCCCAGATTCCCCAGCAAGTTGTCTTAAAGTCTGAGAATCAACCAGATAGCAGTTAACTTTTATCCCCAAACTAGGATAATTCCCCAGTAGATTGGCATACAACCCAAACTCCTGATCTCCCCCAGCAGTATAACTACTCCCCACATAGTTTTTTTTCATCCCCTAGCAGAATGAAGATTCTCATTCTTGATTTCCCAGTAAAGTTGCCAGAGTCTTCATTACTCCCCAGCATGAATTTGTCAGAATTTTTAATCCCCTGCAGATCGAAGATTCTCATTCTTGACTCCCCAGCATGAAGTCCCCAAGGATTCAAATTCCCCAGGAGATTGAAGATTCTCATTCTTAGTTCCCCGCAGAAATCATCAGAGTTTTCCTTATTCCCCAGCCGAGTAAGGATTCCCATTATTTGACCCCCAGTAGAAGTCTTCAAAGTTCTCTGGATTCTCCAAGTAGATTTCTCAGGCAGTACATGGCATTACTTCCCCAAGCAGAATTTTTGTCAATACTCCAACTTCAAGACAGGAAAGATTCTCACATCCGCACAGAAGTTGTCAAGGATCTTCCATCCCCAACAGTCACCAAGGATTTCTCATCCTCAGCAATCAAAGATTTGGAATCTCCAGCAGTGGTCACAGATTTATTTTCCCCGGCAGCAGTCAAGGATCTTCCATCCCCAACAGTCATCAAGGATTTATTTTCCTCAGCAATACAACAAATCAGCTTACATGCGCATACATTACATTCATATATCATAAACATTGATAAAACACATTTATTGCATCATACATTTCATGCAACATAACTTTGTGTTTCAGCCAACATTTTACCCTTTTCAGGATAAGATTAACAGTTATCCTTAACAAATATTCAAAGATTTCAGATACAGTACGGATACACTCCAGACACGGAAGTCATTCTGTTACTCATTCAGAATTTCAAGTCAAGATACAGTACGGATACACTTCAGACACGGATGTCATTCTGTCATTCATTCAGACTTCAACAATCATGATACAGATTAGATACGCTCCATACATGGAAGCCATTCTATTTCTCATTCAGATTCAACAATCAATTTCAAGTTCAGATACACTCCAGACACAGAAGTCATTCTGTCACTTATTCAGATCCCAGTTACAGTACAGATACACTCTAGATACGGAAGTCATTCTGCTACTCATATAGATCTCAACTTCAGATACAGTCCAAATATGCTCCATACACGGTTTCCATTCTGTCACTTATTCTGACTTTTTCCCCAGCCCAGAGATGCTCCAGACATGGATGACATTCTGTCGCTTATTCAGAGTTCAGACTCAGATACAATACAGATACACTCCAGAAACAGAATTCATTATGATATTAATTCAAGATTCGAATACAGTTACAACTCGGATACGCTCCAGACACGGACGCAAATCCATTGCTCATACAGTCTTAGTCTCCAGATACAGTTCAGATACGTTCCAAACGCGGATACCATTCTGATACTCATTCTTCTGGCTTACAACATAAAGTTCAACAAACATTCTTGGATGGCATCTACAAGCCCATCTTCGACAAGATTTTGTCACATCTCCAAATGGCATCTTTAAGCCCATTCCCTCAACTACATTTTGACGAGTGCAAATTTACGGGCACTCTAGTGTCCAATCATGTTTTACCTTCGAGTCACGAACGACAAAACTCGCCAATCTAACTCTTCAGGTTCAAGAAGATTGAACAGGGCAGCTGTTGTACCCCAAAATTTGCCCTCTCATTTTATCAAGATTTCCCCTCACAAGACTCTTGGACTCAAGACCAGATTAGGGTTTGCTCAGCTCAAGACATCTCCTTGCACTGATGACCTGAAATTAGGGTTTGAGTTTGCACAAGGATTTTTGGACTTCCAATGCCTCATGTGACTTTCATACTTCATGTTGGACTCCTAAGATTGCTCATACCAAGTTTCAAGCTTTGAATCAAATTTTTGCCCAGTCAATTGGACAGTTGACCTAAAAATCAGTTGTATTGGGGAAAAAGTCAACTGTGGCCAATTTACAGTCAAACCTCATAATATTTTATCCACATCAACATTATAGGCTCATATGAACCATTTGATCAAGTTTGGACCACAACTCCTCAAGAAATTTGATCAGATCATCAAAAGGGTAAAATGGTCATTTTTAGGGTTTTGACTGTAGAAGGGCAATTTCTGATTTTTCACCTAGCCAATGGCAAATTGGGTTCAAGCATGGTTTCAAGGACTCAATGGCATCATCTTGACCTAATCACAAGGTTCAAAAGATCTCAAATGCATTGGATTGACAGATGAATTTTCCAGTCAACTAATCAAAAATCAATTGTACACTTAAAAGTCAAACTTTGACTTTTTGGTCAAAATCAAGTGCCAATGGTCATATTTCATCAAAATGTGTCAAAACATGAAACTTGTTCACCAAGAAACCTAATTTTGAAAATTAGGGTTTGAGTTTGAAATTTTTCATAACAGAAATTTTCTAAGTTATGAAAAATTCTTATTTTTTCCCAACTTTTCCACGATGATGCAATTGGGTTCAAAGAAAACTTCCAACATGAAAGTTGTAGTCCTCCACAAAATATATAACTTTGATTCATAAAATTTTCCCAAAAGAGGCTTGGATCTCAAGTTATGATTTTGTGAATAGGGGTCCATGAAACTTTTAACTTAGTGAAATTTTGCCCTAGTTTAGGCAGATTTTTGACCTAACTTCATGGAAACTTTTCACCTAGTTCCAAGTGGAATCTCAAAATTCATTTCAAAGATGGATAGTAGAGCATGTTACAAGATTTCCAAAATGTCCAAGAACTCTCCAAGATCATTTTTGGTTAGGGAGAATCGAAGAAAAGAAAATGGCCATTTCTCACTTTTGTCCATGGCATTTTGCACATTGCTACAAGTTGCAAATCTGTCCTAAGAATGCTTGTACTTGTTTTACAGGTCCTAATCCTTTTTACACTCCAAAATTGAATGCAAATACAATGGTTAAAGGAATTGTTCTTATCTTTGAAGCTTTGTACAAAGGTTTAATCCAAAAATGGCAAAAAGTTTACATTGCTATTTTGATAAAGCATGCTTTATGTAACTTTGTTTATCTTGAGCCATGGACCTAATATCTTTTTGCAAACAAGATCGACAGATATCAGGCAATTGGTACCAACTCTCATCAGTTCTTGAGCTAGCCTGTACAGGCTTTGAGCTTTGTCAACCCACTTTTGCTTCAAAAGCAAGTAAGCTTGCAAAAAGTCCATAACTTGAAAATCTGATAAGAGCAAGTTTTGGTATCATTTCAAACGACTTCAGCATATTGTACCAAGTTAGAAACACGATTTGCCAAGCTCCTAAACACCCTAAAACACAAAATCACAAGTTCTTTCCCAAACAGGGCATCTTCTGCAGAACCACTTCCAAAACATATTCCACTCGTGCGTTTTGCTTGGAACCACTTCAAACACATTCCATATATCACACCTGAACTATCCAAGTCCCTGTCTAGAAACTGTAACCTCATTTTCACACTTCAACATTTTCATTTTGAAGCTTTGCAGGTTGAGTTCTACAAGGAGTTTCAGACAACTTCAAGGCAAGCTGAGCATTGGGTTAGCTTGAGGGAACTTCAAGCAAGCTCACATGACCTTCAGGCCTCACTCAAAGTTGCTACATTGCCATATTCAACTTCAACTGAACAAAGTATTTTCTAAGTTTTTATCTCTCTATTTAAACATCCTTAGGCTTAGGTTTGTGAAGCAAAAATGTAGTCTTCAATGTGCTTGAGATGTACATATTCATAGTTCTTATTTATATTAACTGAGCTAGGAGAATTTGGATGATGAACATGCTGAAAATTTTAGGTTAAAATTTAGGGCCATTAAAATTCTCTCTGTCCTTTGAGAGTTAGGTCACAAAATGGATATGGTTGGAATCGTGATTGAAAATGCTATAACTTTCATGTTGTAAATTTTTGATTTCATGCAAGCAACAGAGAGATACAGTTTGAGCTGAACAGGGCGCGCGTTTGGGACGAAGCAAGGTCAAGGATGAAGTGAAGTGGGCCTGGCGCTTGGGCCTGTTTCTGTTTGCACCACCCTTTTTCTTTTTTGCACCCCCTTGACCCATTTTCTATATTTTTATATATTTTTCATTTCTTTTATATTTTTTGACTTTATTTATTTTTTCTAAGCATTGAAAAATCTCAAAAATATTTTCTTAATTGTATGCATTTTATTTTATTATTTTTATTATTTTTTTAGCATAAAAATAGTTTATTAAATAACAATATACTTTATTTACTTAAATAAAATTGTAAATAATACAAAAATATTATATATTTTTATTTTTATTATTTATACACTTAAAATAATATTTTCACACATATTTCAATTTTTTAACATTTTGTATATATTATTTTTATTATTTCCTTGCACATAAAAATGAAATAAAATAACATTAGAATATATTTTCTTTTAAAACAAAATTAGGGTTTTCACCCTTTCAAAAAATAATCATTTTTATTTTCTTATTTTTAGGCCATGAATAAACTAATTTTCTCATGCATAAAATTAATACAAAAAACATTTGTGCATATTTACAATTTATTCCACATTTAAATGCTTGTTTATTTAGTTATTGTTGTATAAATTCAATTGGGTTGTAATAGTAAATTAGGGTTTTATTTTGTGCAAATACCCCCTATTCAAACTTGTATCCCCCTCCCCATAATAATGATGTAATAGTTTAGATTTACTTTACGCATTTTATCTCTTTCATATACCATGATAGTAAATTAGGGTTTTGTATGCAAAGACCAAAAATCAAACAATTAACATGACCTAAATACAAGACAAAAATGCATGAAAAATGACAATACCTTGCACACAAGCACCCCTAGGGTTTCATCCACTTTGTTTCCTTAAAACATGGCCATGGTATGCATGCTAGGTTTCTTGGCAAAATCAAAACAAAAAAAAGAAGATCATAGTCCCTCGATGATGCTATCTTGGTTGCCTAAACAAAAATGATCTTAAAAGTCCCTCAAAACTTGCTAAAGATACTTGGCACCATTGCTATCATGGTCATACGATGACCCACGCCCGTCCCGTTTAACATCCAAAGATAAGTTTGTTTACCAAATACAATGGTAAAACAACAATGTCAAAGGGTTAAAAATGTATAGGAAAGACTTTTGATTGGGTAGACAACTCCTAGTTACTTGGTCAATTTGCAAACATCCTTGCTATTTTCAAACAAACACACACAATTTCAAAACAGTTTCCAAACAAACTTTCAAACATTGAAACATTTTTTTTCAAAAGACAAACATCTTTATATACATTCTTCAAACAAGAATCATTACAAATATTGCCAAAACGATGGCCTCTTTTCAAAATACTTTCAAAACTACACAAAGAACCATTTTAAACAATTGAAAAAGTAAAGCAAGTGATCTAAACAAGTAACTAAGAGCCCATGGATAACCATGGATGAAAAGGGTGCTAGCACCTTCCCTTTTCATAATCCACCCCCTGAACCCAAGAAAATATCTCAAAGGTCTTTCCTGTGCTTTTTGACCTTTCCTTTGGATAAAATAAAAAGTCAGTGGCAACTCTTGCTAAACCGAAACATTTGCGAACACAAACGCAAAACCTTA
Source organism: Vicia faba (assembly GCA_948472305.1). Lineage (NCBI taxonomy): Eukaryota > Viridiplantae > Streptophyta > Magnoliopsida > Fabales > Fabaceae > Vicia > Vicia faba. The sequence goes on along the minus strand of OX451737.1, from coordinate 1,646,852,254 downwards.
AGTCAGTTCTCCCACCGTATCATAGAGTTCATTAATCCAACGTCGTATTTCCTTAAAAAAATTCTCTTCTCCAGCAGGGTTTATCAAAGTTGCTATCCCCAGAAGAGTTTCTACGGTATCTGAAACCTGACAAATAGCATACACAAGGAATATCCATCACTTTTATCCCCAATCAGGGTACGTAAGAACAACAAACGACTGACTCTCCTTGAATGCCTATATCCTCAAGCAGAAGTCGAAGATGCCCAACAGAGTATTCTCAAACAGAAAGCAGGAATCTCCAGAAAAATTATTCCTAGTAGAAATTGAAGAAAAACTTTCTTCATTCCCAGCAACAGTCAGAGATTTATTTTCCCTAGCTAGAGTTGTTCCAAGAAGCTACCGATACGCTGCAACAACATATATCATCCACACATCATTTTATAATACATCATATCATATGCATACCGAAACACATATAACATTCTAATTTATCTTCAGAGTATCATTGATGAATTATATGCATCACGACATTATGTAAAGCTAATTTTGTCTTTTCAGGTAAAGTTTACAAACAGACGACTATCAACAACAATTTTCAAATAGGTCAACGATTAACTCCCGAAACAAGATATGGCGACTATTTATACAACTAAACAGTATGAATTCCCGAAACAGGATGGGTTTACCAAAAAGTGGGTCAAAGATTAAATCCCGAAACAAGACGGGGCAACTATTTATATGACCAAGTGATATGAACTCCCGAAACAGAAAGAGTTTACCAACAAAAATTGGGTCATAGATTAATTCCCGAAATAAGACATGGAAACTATCTATATGATCAGGTGGTATGAATTCCTGAAATAGGATGGGTTTACCAACCAAAAACAAATTGCGGATCAATTCATGAAATAGGACGGGGCGACTATCTGCATGACCAAATCATTTCCCATAGAGACCGAATTCTAAAGAGCATCTCCCTTCATAGACTAAATTCTGAAAAGCATCTCCTTCAGGGCCTTCATTATGAAAAGCATTTTTCTTCTTAAATTTTCATTCCATCAGATCAAGTCGAGCATGGACTCATTCTGATACTCTTATCAACAGTTATTTCGGATGGCGTCTTTGAGCCCATCCCCGGCGATATTCTATCATCTCTCCTAATGGAATATTTAAGCCCATTCAAGCGATAATATCAATCAACAACGTTACTTCATGCACCGACGAGTGAAATTTTCGGGCACTTAAGTGTTCAATCCTTTTCCTCCTTCAGATCACGAATGGCAGACGTGCCAATCTAACTCTTTAGGTTTAAGATGATTGAACATGGGCAACTGTTGTACCCAAAAATTTTCCCTCCCATTTTCTTCAAGGTATCTCAATATGCTTCTAGGGTTTTTAATTGCTCAAGGCTACTGAAGGTTTGGTCAAACAAATTATCCTCCTAAGTAGTTGACCTACAACTAGGGTTTCACTTTTCTTAAGGAAATTTAAGCTTATAATTCCTCAAGTGGATTTTATGGGTCCTCTTATGCTACAAAGTATCCTCATGCCAAATTTCAAGCCTTGCAGCACAAGTTTCCTCAGTCAATTGCCCAAATGATTGAAAATTAACTATTTTGGACAAAAAGTCAACTATGGTCAACATACAATCAAACTTCAAGATTTTTGGTCAAAATCAAGATTTTGAAGTCACATTCATCATTTGAACAAGGGTTGATCAGGATTCATCAAGAAAACTCAAGATTCATCAAAAGTCAAAAGTTACTAAATTAGGGTTTTCTTAAGGAGAAGTCAACTGAAGTTTGACCAAGCATAACTTTCACATGCTTCATCAGATTTTTCTCAACCAAAGCTTATTTTTAAGGAAATTCAATTCTATAGAACTTTGTCTCTCTAAGCTCAAGTCCAAAAAAGGCTTCATTTGAGAGATATAAACCAATACATTACAGGCCATTTCAAAAGTAAAAAAAAGACACTTTTTGTCAAGGAAACTTACACCAAAAAAAATCTTCAAATGGAAAAATGATCAACATAGAGAATGTAGAGGAAATCTTGAGCTTTCCAAAAAGTCAATTATCACCTTGATATGATAAAAATTGAGAGAGTTACGATTGGTGCAAGTTGGGAAAGTTTGAGGAAATGCATGAAATCAAAAGTGATTAAACTTGAATTTTTGGGCTAGTGGACTTATGTTTCAAGGTCCAAATGTGTTTTGCAATTCATAGTGAACTTCTAAACCAATTTATACACCCCTTGGATTTATATTCTATTTATTTTTTATTTTTTATTTATTTAAAGTCAAAATTAAATTAGATCAAGTCAAAGCTTTCTTACAAAAGTCCAAGCTCACTCTTTTTGACCTAATTCATCTCTATATATTCTCACTATTCAGACAAGACAAGGCACGAAAAACCCTTGCAAGATCACTATTCCAAAACTTCCAAAATTATCAAGAACTAGGGAAAATTGAAAACGCTAGTTACAGCCTCTTTCAAAGCAAGTCAACCATCCCATTCTATTCCAGAAGCATTATAGGGTAAGATTGGATCGATTATGATGATTCAAGAGGCCTGAAACTCTCGCACATGCCCCACCGGTTTTGGTTTTTGCATGAAATTCATGTTGTTATTTTCTTTATGTTTTAATGTATACTAACATCATTAACGTGTTTCTGAGGAATAACAATGCAAGATAGACTCATCGTGCGAGTCCCATAACAACTGAACCATGAGCTACCATGTTTACACTGTTTTAGGTTGTTTACATCGCATCTCACAATACAACATGAATTAGCAAAAACCAATGCCTCTATTGAATTATCAAGGCCCAAATTAGGGGGGTAAGATACTTTTGAACCATTAAAATTGGCTACTTTGCAGGTACACGAAAATGAGTCGCCGGAGAAGACGACCCGAGTTAGGGTTCTGACGTTCTTCGGCCCCGTTATTTGAGTTTGTATTATATTTATTTGTTTCAAATTATGTACCAGATGAAATAGCCACCCTAGTGGCAAGCACGCACATGATAAGGCTTTGATTTACAAGGGTGTGGTTTCGATCCTTGCCTTTTGACGTTTTTTCATGTTTTTTCTCTCCATATTTAGCAGATTTTAATATGTAACGCGTTGTTTATATTCTCCTAATACAGGCAGACGCCTGGTGCAGTGGCAAGGCCTGTTGGTGAAAGAGCAAAGGGCGTGGGTTCAACACCCACCCCTGGCAAGTTGTTTATTTTGCTTCCAACTGGTTGTTTTTCCTTAATTTCTTTCCTAACCCTAATTCTTTTAACTTTAATTTATTTTTTTGCAAACCTGAAAATAAACTTTTTTTAAACCCTAAAAACAATTAGGTTTAGTTTTTTTTATCATTAGCCTTTTAATTAATTAAATTAATTAACTTTTTTAATTAAGATTAATTAGATTTTTAGGTTTTAATTAATTATCATTCTAATCATAAAAATCACCAAAAAAACATTTCTTTCATATTTTTCTCTTATTTTATTTTCTTAGATAAAGTGTATAGGGCGCGTTCGATTGTAATATCATAGTTTTATTTTTCGCACTTTTTCCCCATTATGTAATTGCTCCGAGTATGTAATAGTTTTAGGATTTATTTTCCGCATCTTTATTCTGTAAGTGCCCTGAACCCATGTAATAGCGTAGGACTTTTACTTTCCACACTTTATATTTCTGCTACTATATTTACTATTATTGCTAAGTAAATAGGATTTGTATGGCAAGACTAAAACCAAACGCTAAAAAACCATAATTTCAAAGATAAATAACTGAATTGAATGAATTTGCACACTTGCACCTTAAGGGTAACCTCTCTTTGTTTCCTTCGGATTAAACAGTCATGTCCCTCGAAAGTGTGGACGCTTTAGCAAAAGACCCTTGATACAAAAAATCATAGTCCCTCGATGACCCTTTTACGTTGCCTTTCGAAAAATGATCTAGTTCCTTAATATTTCTAGAGTGTCCTTATAAGTTGCCTTCAATGACTGTGCGATGACCCTACGCTATCCCTTCACATCCAATGGATATGGTTTTCTACTAACTAATGGTACAAATAACACTATCTAAAGGAGAAGGAAAAGTACAAGAATGACCTTGAGCGAGTAGGATACTTTTAATCGCTTGCTCATAACCTTTTTACAAACAACACATTTTTCACACTTTCAAAACAAAATATTTTCAAAACATTTTGTACGCCTTCTTGGGGACTGATACAAAAATCATTACAAAGTCTGCCTCACTATGGCATTTTTTTTTCAAAATATTTTCAAACACTTACACAAAAAAGAAAATTTTCAAAGTTGGGCTAAGAGATTAAGAGCCTGTAGATAACCATGGATAAAAAGGGTGCTAACACCTTCCCTTTTCATAACCTACCCCCTGAACTCAAAATCTTTAAGGTCTTCCTGTTCTTTTCACCCTTTCATTATTGGATAAAAGAAAAGTTGGTGGCGACTCTAGCTATCCGCAACATTTGCGATAAAATGCAAAACAAGTCAGTTCTCCCACCGTATTACTGAACTGTCGACTCTGATGGGGACTATTTAAAAAAAGAGGGGTTACCTTAGAGTCTTATATCACTTTTACTCTGCTGGGGACTATTTAAAAAAAGAGGGGTTACCAGCAACAACAAATTTTATTATTTTCAAAACTAGCATATCTTTTATCTCGGTATATCAAAATAATCAATGTATGATTATTATTATTATTATTAGTAGTAGTAGTAGTATTATTATTATTTTTAAATTGTTACATTGTTTACACAAAATATAACATTGTTTACCCAAAATTTTAAAATTAAAATAAAAATCAAATTACCTCAAGATTTAGACTTTAGATCTTCGAATTATTGATTCTAGGTGAAGATCAAATGTTGGATGCAAGAATATTCTCTACGGATCTTGCATGCATTTGTTTCTAGTTAAAAAAAGGTAAGATAACTAATATCAATAATCAAAAAAAAATTTGGTATAAATAAAAATTTAATAAAACAAATCTTGAACCCAGATGATTTTCTGCTCTTGCAATCCCATCATAGAGAAATTTTTCAAGCGTCCTTAGGTTTCAAGTGCCTCATATGTTTCATTTAGGTTAGATTTCAAATATCGTAAGATACCTTATATAATGGATGTCCCTTAGGTTTCGCGCGGATCACTAATGGCAGATTCTTGAGCGTTGATAACCTTTAAATGGACGAAAAAGATTTGTTTAAGACTATTAAAATAGTGAAAAATAACACTTAACTATCCTCTCGGTTTTGGAATAAAATTGAGGGGTTAGATTAATTATTCTTTTTTACAAAAATGGTTACATTGTTTACCCAAAATATTAAAAATACATTGTATGCAATAAATCTTCACCGAATATCAAGATTGTTTACCCAGGATATTGAAAATACAGCATGTATAGGTCCCACACAAGATGCTAGAGATCTATTTCCCCATAAGAATTTTTATTTTTTGCTGATATCCATATTTTGAAAAGTTAAGCTCCCAAATCTGTTTAACCTTTCAAAGGTTGAGCTCCCTTCTTTGTGTAACTTGAAGAAGAAATGATTTTCTGCACTTGCAATCTATCAAATGAGCAAAAATACAACAACAACATTTCTCCAAAAAGAAAAAAACAACATCACTTTGTCAGATAGGTTACAAGGTCATAAAAATGGTTTGTTCTAGATATAAGAACATTGAAGATTTTTTCTGCCTTGCAATGTATCCTAAATAATGATGAGAGTTTGAGGCAACTTCTTATTGTAGCGACTGGTTTTTAAATCAGATTCGCGACTATTAGTTTTTATCCTAGGAAAGGGAATCTAACAGAAAACCCTAATTCGCAGACAAAGATTCTAGGTTTCGAACTTCATTAGACGAAAGGAAGGTGTTAGACACCTTTCATCTACCTTGTTCACAAGGATACTAGGTTTTAGGTTTGAGTTGGGGAAACAAGATTTTAATTTTTAATAGGGGAAAGGGTTTTAATTTTTATAGGATGAAGGGTTTTAATTTTTTATAGGGGAACTCGCCACGATTTTTGATCGTATGCCTACGTATCCTCTTATGAGGAATCAGAGTCTCAATTCGTAGTTCGTATAGGTTGGTGTTTTTTAGGGGTCACAAACGTATTTTTAATCACCCCGCACTTGGCCGAGCGTAGTGATTGCATAGATTTTGACTAAATATGCGGTAAGTCAAAATCTATTTGAAACCCTTTTGTAAAAACAGTTGATTAGCTTAGTTGATTGCGAAAAATAGTTTGAGATTTGTTATATGTTTTTTATCATATTAATTGACAAAATATCTTGATTAATGCATGATAAAGAAAATATTATTATGCAAATAATATAGAAAATATATTCATGAGTTTTTTACATAAAAATATTTACACGTGATAATAAAATAATAATATCATAATAAAAATTAATATTTATATGCAAAAATACCAATTAATATTAATAATAATAACTATTATTATAAAAAATAGTAATAATTATAATAAGAAATAATAATAACAAGAAATATTTAAATAAGAAAATAGAAAAAAATTGCAATTAAAACAAGGGGTGCACTCTAAGTTGAGTCAATAAAACAGGGGGTGTTAAAAATTAGGTTGTGCTAGGCCCACATATAGTTCCGAAGCGGGGGGGGGGGGGGGGGGGGGGATTTAACTTGTTTTGGAGTTTAGTAAAACGCATGAGGGAGGTGCGAAGAGCACATGGTCTAGGCCCATTACAGATTTTTGAAGGGGGCCTGAGTGGTCTAGTGTTGAAGGAGCATGGGGCTTATCATGAGACTTGGCCTACGGCCATCTGATCATGATCTAATGGATAGATTAAAGGGAGCATACTAATTGTCATGGGCGCACGTGTATGGTGTCTAAACAGAAAATACATTTTATTTTTTTTCATTATTTACAAAACATTTGCTTTTGTTTTACAGTATCATCTTCTTCTTTCTCTCACCCTACCGCTATTCTCTAACCCTAGAATGAACCCTTCTGCGGCGGCCTAAACCCAATCCTCCTTCGCCGTAACCCCATAAACCCCCAAAAATATAGAACTATCAATAAATGCAAGCTAAGCGCTTTTACCCTCTTGCGGTTTTCTATTTTGATCTTTGAGTGTTTATCCATTCAGTGTTAATCTCTCATTCTTCTTCATTTTTTGCAGGTTACGGTGGTGGAGAGACAGTAGTGTGGAGTCACTATGTGATTAGGGTTTCAGATATTGAAACCCTAATCACCCTTCTCGTCTGGTCCTCAACAACAAGGGGGTTTTATTCAACCTTTGTTCTTCACGATTCTGTTCTTTCCCCCTATTATGCTTCTTCCTCTGTATACTCCTCCCCCTTCTATTGTTAATTTATCAGTATATATAGTTTTTTTAGGAATTAGGGTTTGAATTTCTGTTATAGGTTAGATTAGCAAAGATTTTGGGTTAGAGTTGGAAATTAGGGATTTAAATTATTATAGATTGGTTTGGAATTGTACTGTAATTTTGGATTTTGGAACATATGTTGAATGTGTAAGATTTGATTTACATGATTTTCTAGGTTAGGAATGTAAAGATTTTATGGGCTTTGATTTGGTGAAGATTTGATTGAATGTTTATTTGAACAGTTGTTGTTAGTGAGGAAAAACGTGCGTTAATCTGGTGATGATTGGAACAGTGATTGTTATTAGACTTGGGCCAGCATATTTTTTTATTTATCCAAAAAAACAAGTTTTTCCAATTCGGCTTTGCAAATGCGTTTTCGGTCCAACATGCTTATTGCTTGCAAACAATGGTTGTTTTGTATGAACTGGGCCTAAATCTTCTTTTTAAAACATTTGATCCAAACATAAACTTTCATAACAAACATCCCTTAATAAATTATATAAGTAATATTTAACCTAACACCTTTTAATAATAAAATAGAATATTATTATAATAAAAGAGTTTATCAGCAATTATACATCACGTTTTCTTTTTTCCTTAAAACAAATATTATACTTATTTATTCATTCAAAATAATAATAATAGACATAATTTTTTAATAATAATCCTTCATTATTTTCCTTTCAAAAATATTAGATGGGCCAACATGAATTATAATATAATTGCATCCTTATAAAAAAATGGGCCTAATTAGTATAACTTAGTAATTCAATAACAAATTAAATAGGCTTAACTAATTCAATAACTAAGTAATTATCTTCTCTGAAATGATTTTTATTTTCGAATCTCATGGGCCACAGGCCATCATGCTTCGCAAATGGATTTATGAGTCTTTCTGATTCAGAAAGCTCCATTTTCTCGAATTGAAAATACACCCCCTAGTCCCGGATAAAGATGGGCCATCAGATACTGCTCTACCACCTTTAATTAAATATTTCTTCTATTTGAATCTTGAAAAATAAAATCATCGAGGTAGGGAAAATTTGGGGTATGACAGCTGCCCATATTCAATTATCTTCCAATCGAGTAGCGCGAGAAAATGCGGGTCTGGCGCATTCTGATTGGGAGTTTATTGAATACTTGAAATACCCAAAATTTGTCTGACCAATCATAAGGTTACGTTGATATAGCATACCCTCACGAGTCTTGAGGAAAATAGGCAAAGCTGGTGATATATCGCTTACCGGGGTTTGAGGCAGATAGTTTTGAACTTTGAGAGCATAGTTTTGTATGCCTTGGTTTTGCTTTAGCTTGTTCCTCCATTTGGAGGATGAATACAACAATAATTAATGATGCATGGCTGCTTAAAGACTGAGGCCATGGGTTATGTTCCCGAATCGCTGCATGACGTTGTTATACCCAAAAATTTACCCTCTTGATTTAGGCTTATGTTTCATCATGAATATCATAGTGCATTTCATTCATACATTGTGATAGGATCAAAGTGCTTTGGTTATCAAGTATTCCTCAAGCTTTGAAGGTTGATTACATGGACAAGTTGCAAAGTAGAATCTTATTATCTAAACCTCTAGATCTTTTCAAGCTCAAGAGTTTTTGCATATCTCAAGATGCTTTATTCATCTCTTTGGACCCTCAGAAGATTGGAGCTTGTGTTTGATCACAAGTGGAATCACTCTTTGGATTCATCAGCCAAATTAGGGTTTGTTTGAGCAAGGTTGTTGGCCAATGTACAAGACTTGATTTAGGGAGCTATAACATCTCTTTGGTATCTAAGAGGTCTTTGCACAAGGAATTGGTCATGATGCCCAAAAGTTTTGAAGTCTTGAAGATGATTCATCAGTCTCCTAAGGTGTTGACCAAAATTAGGGTTTTGGTTTTTATCAGGTTTTCTTGAGAATTTTGAAGGGAAACTTTTTACATGGCCTCTATATATTTTGAAGATCATATGTTTGAAGTTTTGATCATCAATTTTGAAGAGAAATGGATCAATTGATTCAGAAGGGCAAAATGGTCAATATTGGTCAAATAAGTCAAAGTCAAGGTTGACACAGTGAATTTTTGGAGAACCATCAATTCAAGGATGTACTTTTCATATTTCAAGTCCATTTTGGTCATTAGATCAAGGAGATTGAGGTTTAGTTTGAAACTTGTTCTTGAAGAAACCCTAAAAGTTACTAATTTTGGAAAATAAGGACTTAATTTCAAAAATTCATATTTTATTCACCCTTGATCAAGAAGATGCAAATGAAATATGCTTGGAAATGTAAGAGAATGATATTTCACCTCCTTTTTGTTTCATGTCCAATTTGGCAAGGAATCAAGAGTTATGGACTTTTGAAGTTACAAAATTATATGTCATTTTTCAAAATTAGTGAATTTCAAGCGAAAGTTTGAGGACCTTAATGGATTAATTTGAAAAAACTCAAAACTAAGGGATTGTATTACTTTTCAATACCTTTCCAAATTGTGCTCATTTGTGCCAAAATTCAAAAGTATGAGCATGTTATGAGTTTTGGAATTTTGGGGCATTTTATTGAAATTTGGCAAATATGCAAAATGGCCAATCCATGAGAACTCAGGTTTCACCCATTATCTTTGTTCCTAACCCATCCCATGACCTATTTGTGATTTGCTAAGGCCCATAATATCATCCATTTCATGTTCTATGGACCTTGGTGATTGTTTGAATGAAAAATGCAAAAATGGTCCAAACTTACAAAAACTCCAACATTCTTTGATCATGTGGAATTAGGGGCCAGGGTTTTAAGCATGATTTTATAAAGTCATTTGGCCAACAAAATGCATAAGAAGCCAAAGAATGCACGAGTCAAATAGCTAGTTCCATATACACTCCATTTTTGGCCAAAATTCCCAATCCTACTCTCCAACAGTTTTAAAGTCAGATTTCCACTTCTAACCTTCTCTACAAATTCTATATAAGAGGAAGCAAGCAAAGAGAGAGGGAGAGGACGCGCCATTTGCAAGAATTCCAGATCTGAGATTTTCCTTCTTCTTCTGCAAATTGATTCGATTCTCTCAATTCCTTGGTGTTTTCTTCAAAATTCATGTGGATTCTGCTTCAGCAAAGCAAGTAGATCAAGCTAGAACCATTTGTTTGCATCTGGAGTGAAGGAGACATTAGATCACTTTTCGACTTGAGGTAATGATTCCAAACTTAAAATTTTGAGATGCGCTTGTTTATTGAGATGTTTAAGCTTGGATTCATGTTCAATGATGTTAATGGAATGTTTCTGAAGCTTTATAGTGTTTAATTTGATGAATTATGCATGATTGGATGCTCTGAAACTCGCGATTCAGAATGTTTTTGTTCATATTCATGACTTGATTGTGGACAATGTGGTTGATGATTTGATTTGATTCGAATTGCTATGGATTCCTTGCCATGCTAGCTTTGATTTGCCTTTGATTTCATAAAAAATGATGCAAAATTGAGTATGTTATGTTGATCTGAAAGTGAGCCCTAAATATGGATGTTGCGCGCCCTTTTGAACTGTCCAGAGGTTGAAGAGATGTGGTGGCTGATAACGAGAAATCGTATCATATAATTGCTACATTTCTAATCGATTTTCATAATGCATTAACCCATTTAACTCCCGATTGTTCCGAGTTTTTATGTCTTTTCACAGGTACAACATGTTTCAAATCAAATTAGTGAAAAAGGATCACACGAAGAAATCTAACCAAAAAATCAGAAGAAAAAGAACTAATCTGCAAAATCTACAAAGTTTGATGACATGACGATCGTCACACCTCCGTTGCGAGCGTAACGCGCTCACATCCTGAAGAACGCTCGCCACACATCATTAACGAACGTAACGCGCTATTTAAGCGCATTACGACCGTCACCTCCTCATGACGACCGTCACACGCGTAATTCAGTGTCATGCAAAACAGAAGACGTGGGCAACGTAGTGGATGTTTTATTCTCCTACAATTTCTCAACTTCAGCAACGAACAATCCGAGTCTTCCTCCACTCAAGCAGTGCAAGTCCATGTTCCTAAATTCTCTTAACTTCAAAAATCCTCTTCTATAAATAGGAGGCATTTTAGTGGAACGGAGGAGAGCTTTTGTTACATAATTTTCTTGCGGAAGCCCTTACAAATTTAATATTGAAATTTTTTGATCTTGCTTTATTTTCCCTTTTACCAATTAATAACTATTTCCAACATTAGGAAATTGTTATTGTAGTCATAATTTATTTTTAGCCTCGGAATTTGTTTCAAGTTCCGATTTCGAAGTTCCAATCTTGCCGACTTGTGGAAGAGGGAGCTTGAGGAATAATATTGTTATTTAGGTTTTTAATCGCATTAAATTTTAATATAATTTGTTTATGTTTATTTATTTATTTATTTTATCATGAATGTTTTATTCTTTCCCGATTATATTTTCCGTATGTCTATTTCGAGTACTATGACTAGCTAATTTTCTAGAGTCGGGATGTGATAATAGTAACCAAATGGATTAAATTGCGCCTAAGCTAAAATCTAAATTAACTTAATTTCTGGATGTGACTTTTTATAATTAAAATCAATCTTTTTGTTACGAGAGTAAGAAAAGTAGAATAGGTTAGGATCGAGACCACGAGAGTGTAAGGTTTTAACCGGATAGCTAAGGTTAGGCATTTGATTTAAATACAGCGAGAGCGCTTTAAAACGAATTAGATTTTATTAAGTTTTCAAAAAGTATTTTCTAAACACTTATGGGCTAGCGGGAGCAGGCATAGGGCTTTAGGGGTATAATCTGAGATAAGACCACGAGAGTGTGAGTTGAGGGTTTTTAAACTGATAATTTCTACAAAACCGTCTAAGTTAAACATCTTCATATGCTTAGGTTCGATTAGATCCACTTAGGTTCACTACATTACATACCGACTATTTTATTATTATTATTCCATTAATTAGATTTATTTTTCCCTTACCTTAACCTCTAAATAACCAAACGTGACAACATCCGCCTTATCTAAACTAGCAAACCTTTATAGCACTAGAGTGATTACAAAGTCCCTGTGGGTTCGACATATTTTTATTACTACCGCAATAGGTTGTGCACTTGCAGTTAAGATACCGTTAGACACATTAGGTCGATCGCACATCAAGTTTTTGGCGCCATTGCTGGGGACTTTGATTTAGTCACTAGTGCACTCGTAAAGTACTACTGTATAGACTAAGGCAACTATTTATTTTTCCCTTTGTTGTATGCCAAATACTCGCTCCCGAAGCGAGCCTTTGCATTTACAAATCAACGATATCGAGCGCTATCTCAGAGTAAGACGCCGAGTTAAAGAATACCGTGATCTCAACAATCTTCCTCCGACTAAGCTTCCTGATATCTCAATCCCTAAATTAATTGAATAATCTAAAATGGCTGACATACCAAATCCACCTCGTGCTCTTAAGGATTACGCAGTTCCTTCTCAAGCGGAGCCCCACAACAGCATTGCCGCTCCTGCTATCGCTCAAAACGATTTCGAGCTTAAACCTTCGCTTCTATCTGCCGTTTAGCAGAATCAATTTTCTGGATCTCCTACTGACGACCCAAACCTACATCTGTCAGTGTTTGTGCAGTACGCAAACACTGTAAAAGCGAATGGTGTAAACCCCGAGGCGATACGATTGCGCCTATTTCCATTTTCTTTAAGAGACAGAGCTCGAGCATGGCTCCAATCTCTTCCTTCAAACTCAATCACCACATGGGATGAGTTGAAAAAGGTCTTTTTAGCTAGATATTTCCCACCAAGCAAAACTGCTATGCTCCGAGCCAACATCAATGGTTTTAGACAAAAAGATAACAAATCGCTTTTCGAAGCGTGGGAAAGCTATAAGGACATGATCAGACTTTGTCCTCATCATGGTTTAGAAGAATGGTTGATCATTCATACGTTCTATAACGGTCTCTTGTACAACACAAGAATGACTATAGACGCTGTTGTTGGTGGCACATTGATGGATAAGCCGTATACCGAAGCAAATCAACTCATCGAAAGCATGGCTCAAAACCATTATCAATGGGGAAGCGAATGAGATAATATGGAAAAAACCCAAACTAAAGGTGGCATTATTGAAGTGAATAGTCTGGATCAAGTCAACGCTAAAGTAGAAGCCCTTACCCAAAAGCTAGAAAATCTTACTACCGCTCCCGCAGCTACTGTGGCTGCAATAGTTCAAGCTTGCGATCTATGTGGTCTTCAATCACATCCTGCTCCAGAATGCCCACTTCTAACAGGAGTTCCAGCTGAACAAGCAAATTACATGCAGGGAAACCCTTATAGCAATACCTATAATCCTGGTTGGAAGAATCATCCGAACTTTTCATATAAAAGCAACAACGCGTTATACGCACCTGGACAAGCTCCTGCCACACCACCTGGTTATCCAAAAGCTACCCCAAATCACCCCAATAATGGACCTAATACATCCAATGCCCCTAGGAAGTCCAATCTAGAAATCATGATAGAACATTTCATTGCTTCCCAATCTCAAACTAATAAAGATGTTCTGAATCAAAATTTCCATACTAATGAGCAGATTAAATAATTATCTAGTAAAGTTGACGCTTTAGCTACCCATAGTAAGATGCTTGAAACTCAAATTTCACAAGTGGCTTAACAACAAGCATCTACTGCTGCCCTAACTGGATTTTTCCCTGGTCAACCACAACCTAACCCGAAAGGACAAGCTAACACTGTAATACTGAGAAGTGGAAAAGAACTTGACAGACCTGTTGATCCAAGACTCGAAAACCCAGCCATGTACCAAAAGCAGAACAAACCAACTGAAATTGAGAATGAACCAAAGGAAAAGGAAAATGAGAATCAATAGGCAGTTGAGAAAGAAAAGCCTTATGTGCCTCCACCACCCTATAAACCGCCGATTCTGTACCCTCAGAGACTTACCAATTCCAAAATGATGGGCCAATTCAAGAAATTCGTTGAACTTCTGAAACAACTGAATATCACAATACCGTTTACATAAGCTATCACTCAGATGCCCTCGTATGCTAAATTTCTCAAGGAAATCCTATCTAACAAGAAAAAGATAGAAGATAATGGAACAATTACACTTACTACTGAGTGTAGCGTTATTATTCAAAATGATATGCCCCCTAAGTTAAAAGATCCAGGTATTTTCTCTATACCCTGTAACATTGGAAAGTTTGTCATAGACAAAGCTCTATGCAACTTGGGAGAAAGTATCAGTGTCATGCCCCTATCCATTTGCAAAAAGCTAGAAATGGGAGAACTTAGACCCACAAAAATGTTCGTTCAATTAGTTGACTGATCAGTTAAATACCCTTTAAGTATACTGGAAAACGTCCCAGTTAGAATAGGTAAATTCTATATCCCGATCGATTTCATAATCATGGACATTACTGAGGACTCGGTTACTCCTATCATATTAGGAAGACCCTTCCTAGCCACAGCTGGAGCTATAATTGATGTAAAGAAGGGCAGACTGACATTCAAAGTTGGAGAGGAAAAAGTGGAATTCATCCTCACTCAATTCTTACAAGCACCAGCCATGAATGACACATGTTATCTAATCGACGTTATAGACGAATGCGTAAGAGAGATGGAAGCGGAACAGACCACATACTCTGAAATAATAAAAATCCAAACCCCTCTAATATTGGAAGACGACAATTGGCGTGAACCATACCAAGACGATAGTCTAAGCGAAAGTCTAGCACTTACACCTGATCATATGCCATGTCCGAAGAAACCAGGTTTAGAGTTAAAAACCTTATCCAGGAACCTAAGATACGAATTCCTAGATACCAAATGTACGCGACCAGTAATAATCAATTCCAATTTAGGAACGCTCAAAACTGAGAAACTTTTAGATGTCCTACGAAAGTACCCGACTGCATTAGGTTATAACATATCCGACTTAAAAGGAATATGTCCTTCAATTTGCATGCATCGCATTATGCTAGAAGAAGATTGCAAAACCTATAGAGAACCCCAAAGAAGGATTAACCCAATCCTTAACACTGTAGTCAGAGATGAAATTAAGAAGCTATTGGAAGCAGGAATCATATACCCGATCTCCGACAGTAAATGGGTCAGCCCAGTACACGTCGTACCAAAGAAATGAGGTATCACTGTTGTGAAAAACGCAAAAGGCGAACCGATAACGCAAAGAGTAGTAAATGGGCATAGAGTGTGCATTGATTATAGGAAACTAAACAAAGCTACTCTAAAAGACCATTTCCCTCTACCCTTCATAGATCAAATGTTAGAGAGATTAGCCAAACATTCCTACTTCTGCTATCTAGATGGTTATTTTGGATTTTTCCAAATTCCTATTCACCCTGATGACCAAGAGAAGACTACATTTACATGTCCCTATGGAAAATTCGCTTATAGACGAATGCCCTTCGGATTGTGTAATGCCCCAGCAACCTTTCAACGATGTATGATGTCAATCTTTGCGGATTTCATCGTTAACATCATGGAAGTGTTCATGGACGACTTCTCTGTGTGCGGGCAAAGTTTTAAAGGATGCCTATCAAACCTAGAAAAGATTTTAGAAAGATGTGTGAAAGTAAACCTCGTGCTTAACTGGGAAAAATGCCATTTCATGGTCAGAGAAGGAATCGTACTAGGACATGTTATATCTAACAAAGGAATTAAAGTTGATAAAGCCAAGATAGAAGTCATAAAAGAACTTCAACCACCTAAGACCATTCGAGAAATACGAAGCTTTTTAGGACAGGCCGGTTTCTATCGACAATTTATCAAGGATTTCTCGAAGATCACTAAACCACTTACCGGTCTATTAATGAAATACGTTGAGTTCATATTCGACGAAGATTCTCTAAAAATGTTTGAAGCTCTAAAATCAGCCCTCATCACCGAATCAATCATGCAACCACCCGATTGGAGATTACCTTTTGAAGTCATGTGCGATGCGAGCGACTACGCCATAGGCGAAGTTCTTGGACAAAGGAAGGACAAGAAACTTCACGCAATCTAATACGCTAGTATAACGCTAGACTCGGCTCAAATGAACTATGCCACAACTGAGAAAGAACTGTTAGCAGTTGTCTTTGCGCTTGACAAATTCCGTTCTTACCTAGTAGGAGCGTAGATAATCATCTACACAGACCACGCTGCTATCAGATATCTACTAACTAAGAAAGATGCAAAACCAAGACTCCTCAGATGGATCCTACTTTTGCAAGAATTTGATCTAGAAATTAAGGATAAGAAAGGAACGGAAAACGTCGTAGCAGACCACTTTCACAAGATTAGAAGGTATAAAACCCGACCAAGTACCGATTAACGATAATTTTCTGTATGAGCAGCTACTAACACAAATAAGAAGCGATCTAGCTCAATTGGACCAAAATGAACCAAAAGCCAAAGAAGCCGTGGAAGCGATCCATACAACCATGGGACTGCCATGGTATGCCGACATAGTCAACTACTTAGCCGCAGGCGCGCTCCCACCAGACTTAACCTACCAACAGAAAAAGAAATTCTTCCATGATCTCAAGTATTATTATTGGGATGAACCTTTATTATTTAAAAGAGGACCGGACGGAATTTTCCGCCGATGCATACCTGAAGAAGAGATGGAAGATGTTATCTCTCACTGTCATTCATCTCCCTATGGCGGACATGCCAGTACTTCCAAAACTTGTGCAAAGATCCTACAAGCCGGCCTATTTTGGCCTAATCTATGGAAGGATGTCCACATCGCTGTTAAAAACTGCGATCGGTGTCAACGCACCGGTAATATTTCAAGACGCGATGAAATGCCTCAAAGAGGAATACTAGAAGTAGAAATATTTGATGTCCGGGGAATCGATTTCATAGGACCTCTCCCATCTTCTTTCAAAAACAAGTATATACTTGTAGTTGTCGATTATGTTTCAAAATGGATTGAGGCTATGGCCTCTCCTACAAATGACACACGAGTAGTAATTAAGCTCTTTAAAAATACAATCTTTCCAAGATTTGGTGTGCCTAGACTTGTCATTAGTGACGGTGGCTCCCATTTCATTTCGAAAATATTCGACAAATTGTTATCTAAGTATGGAGTAAAACACCGAGTAGCAACACCGTATCATCCACAAACAAGTGGACAGGTCGAAGTCTCGAATATGGAAATTAAACATATCCTAGAGAAAACTGTCGCCATATCTAGGAAAGATTGGTCATCTAAGCTTAACGAGGCTTTATGGGCTTATAGGACAGCCTACAAGACCCCTATAGGAACTACACCCTTCAAACTTGTATATGGAAAGTCCTGTCATCTCCCGGTAGAATTAGAACACAAGGCATATTGGGCAATCAAAACGCTCAACATAAACTACACAGCTGCTGGAGAAAAGAGAATCCTCGACTTGAATGAATTAGAAGAATTAAGATTAGACGCTTATGAGAAAGCTAAAATATATAAAGAAAGAACCAAAAGATGGCACGATAAGCGTTTGACCCGAAAGGAATTCAGTGTAAGAGACGTCGTGCTATTATTTAACTCTAGACTTAGGCTTTTTCCTGGAAAATTGAAATCCAGATGGTCCAGTCCTTTTGAAGTAACGAAAATATTCCCTAGCGGAGCAATAGAAATTAAGGGTAGGAATAGTGACCCGTTCACAGTGAACGGGCAGTGATTAAAACAATATCATCATATTGAGAATATAAATTATGCGAATAGTCTAAAACTCTTCGAATTACCCACTATTTCCCCTGAATGATCTAATGCTAGGCACTACGTCAGGCTTTTGACGTTAAAAACAGCGCTTAGTGGGAGGCAACCCACCTATTTGTTTTTGTTATTATATCTGTTTGTTTTTATTTTTTATTTTTTATTTTCTTTTCCGTTTCAACATTTATTTCTTTTAAAGACTTATTTTCATTATTTTCTTTTTCATTTTTTCTAAAATTTTTTTTTATACAACTGCTGCTAATTTTCAAACAACTTTACAGGTTTTCTGAAAAAGTCTTTTTCTATCCTACCTTCTCCCCTGATTTGCTTCCCCCCTTTACTATATACTATGGAAACCACTTTTAGAGGCAGGAACCGAATGAGGAGGTTTGAGGAATTATCACACAGGAATATTGGTATGACCTTATATTATGATGAACCAACAATGGATACTTTAAGCATTAAGGATAGTGTCCATTATCTGTTTAGCCAACTGGGATGGGAAAAAGCCCACATTAAATCTAGGTTTGTTACATACCGCGAGCTTACCCTTGAATTTATGAGCTCCTTAGTTCATATACCTCAGCGCGGTTTCGTAACTAGAAAGGGATTTATAGCCTTCAGGTTATTTGGTATTGAATTTGCTTATACCCATAAAGAATTAGCCGACCTTCTAGGATTCCCTAGTGGACCTTTTGCTTTTTCTACCACCCAGGAAGAATTAATGGATTTTGAGCTAGACTACTTTTGGGGGACTTTAACCGGAAACTGCCACCCTGATCCGGATAGCATGGATAATAATGAAATACACAACCCCGCTATCCGCTATTTCCATTAGATTCTAGCACATACCATTTTCGAAAAAGAACAGAACCGCACTGCAGTATCTAAAGATGAGATATTTTTGCTGCAGTGTATGACCCATGGCCGACCTGTTAATGCAGTGCCATTCTTGATGCAGGCCTTTTCCCGCATTACTCAGAACCCTAGCAAACCAATCATCATAGAAGGCCTAGTCACCATGATTGCTAACGCCCTCGGAGTTAGATACCAACTACATAGGTGTACAGAATTTGGTTCAATCCGCCCTATCAACATTGATTTTTTTCCACCTACGAATAATAGGTAATCTAGGTCCTGCACCCTTCGAATACCTGATAAGGGATGAAGTAGTCATGGTATTTACACTTCCTAACCATGCCAAAACAAGTGCCCACAATCGCGACAATTGGATGTATGAGCTTAACCCTCCCGACCACCCTTCGACACCTGAGACACCACAATCCTATCAAGTTTATGATACCACAATGTCTGATAAGAGTGACCCCGAGACCCCTCATGGTTACCATGATGGTAACAACATTGCTGAGGATATTGATGCCCCTGCAATAACAAAAGGAGAATATGTTGAAAATTTGAATAAAATCTTTTCTACGCTGGATGTTTATCAGACGGACATTAATGGAATCAAGAACGAGTTGAAGAGCATGCGTATGGACGTGATAGGCTTAACTGATATAACTATGGAGCAGTTTTATCAAATAAATGCAGCTTTCGAAGATTTGAAAACGCGACTGGGATGAAGCAGCAGAATCAACATTTATTTTTACCTTGTGTTTTATGTTTCAAGGCAGTTTATGATTTCCTTTTAAACAAGTTTACTCTTTACAGTTTTTAAAGTTCTGTTAGAAACATACATTTATTTCAATTTCAATTTATTTTCATTTTATTTCAATTTCAGTTTATTTTCATTTTATTTCAATTTCATTTTATTTTCATTTTATTTCAATATCAGTTTATTTTCATTTTCATTAAATTTACTGTGTGTTACGTCAAATATTAAATTCACTGTTCGTATTATCATTTTGCAAAAAATTTGTTATAAGATGTGTGTTGGAAATACTCTGCATGTTTATTGTGTTGAATTAATGTGTTATAAGGTTTTGGAATTAACCTGTTTCGTTCATTTCATAGATATAATTCTTTGAAGCCGTAACGATCATAACGTCCCCATGACGAGCGTAACACGTGTTTCACCGTGTTACGCCCGTCATCCCATTGTGACGGTCGTCACACGCGCTCAATAGAAGATTCTGCTATTACAGAAGCCGTTCCACTTCCCATTCATTCTTCCCTTTTTCCCAAAACCGTAACAACACCCATTCAAATTTTCTCTTAAATTCCAACACTCCAACACTTAAACTCCATCACCCCACTACTCAATCCACATTCCGAACCCTTTCACAATTCAATCTCTTGCATGCAATATGGCCAACAACCAGCAAATCCCCAATCTCACTTTCAGAACCGGCGAGCAAGGTGAAACCCAACGACTCAAATTCCAGAAGTTCCAACGCCGCGGTCTCCAACCTACTCGGTATGTTGACCTTGATTGTTTGAGGAATTTGGGACTGCTAGACAGCGTCCGACTACTTTTGCAGAATGTGAACTTATGGAACCTGTGCCGCCAACCGCAACCCATTTACGAAACTCTCACCTTGGAGTTTATGATTTCCTTTGCATACATTACCCCCACTGGTGCCACAAACCAACTCTCAGGCGTGGCCAAACTCCGTATGTTTGGCACTGAGCATCAGCTGTCCCAAACCGATACCGCACGACTGCTCGGATTCGGTTCTGACGAAGGTGTCCACCTCCGGGTGCCGGATAATTTCGGCGAGGAAGCTTTTAATTTATGGCACAGTATGACAAACATTCGTGTCGGATCTTACGACCACCTCAACGCCATACATATTCATAATTCGGCTATCCGATACTTTCACCGCATCCTCTGCAACACCATCTTCGCCCGAGACAACAATCACAAGCTCAACTCCAAGGAGCTCTTCGTCATGCATTGCGTATTCACCGGCCAGAAGATCAACGCTGCCCCATTTTTATTGGCCCATATTCACCCCATTTGTGCTAGAGGAGGCAAACCCTTCTATTTCGAAGGGATTATCACTTCTCTTGCCATAGCCCTGAATTATGGTGCCGCTCTCACAGATATGCCTTCTATGGCGCCGGCATTGCTGACTCTGGACCACTGTAAGGCCGCACACCTCATCTATGCCCGGGAGGATGGAAGATTCCATCTTGTGATCCGAAACATTGTTTATCATAACATTACTTTGCCTTACAGGGACCGAATCGATCCACAAAACAGAGCCAACTGGTTATTCGATCCTGTAGCTCCCGAGGGCCATGTTCCTCCTCATGAAGACCAGCCTAATGCCCCCGCAGACGAAATGTAAGAAGAGCTGGACAGTGCTGCCCCCGTCCACGACATTCCAGGACCTTCATCCGCACCACCTCCTATTACTCTTGAAGAAGTTCTCCGCGCCATCCATCAGCAAAATCAAATGAGTTCCGCACTTGAAAGAAGACAACAGGAACAATATGACTATTTATGTGCACAAAACACTCAGATTCTGATTGGCCAGCGAAGCATGAACGAGAGGTTGGACGAGGCCCTGTCTGAACATAACGCCTTAAGGTTGGACGTTAGCACCCTTGGCTACCAGGACACTGATACCGAAGCCACGCCTACCAGGAGATCATGCACCAAGAGTAGAGGACGTGGCCATCAGTAGTTTTTATTTTCTAAGTAGTTTACTTTTTCTGTCTCTTTCCCTTTCTGTTTGTTTTTGTACTTGTATTTCCCCGCCTTTATACCGCAACATTGAGGATAATGTCGGATTTAGTGTGGGAGAGGTACCTTTCCATCTACCATAAACAAGTAATTTTTTACGATATTTCTCAGTTTAAATTTTCCCCCGCTTTATTTAGCCATGCCAAATTTTTTTGCTTTATCTTCGCATTAGCCCGACATACCTATCTTAAAGAAATCCTAGTTAAGGAAGCCGAGAACGATTCAACAAGATTGATACGGTTATGACACCTTAGACGTCCTACTTACGCGATCCATTTCAATAACCATTATACCTATATCCTGAGTTTTAGTTCTAAAGTAACCCCTAGTAGTTTATACTAGCAGCCAGCACCGTCTTGACACAAACCACGTGGGGAGCCGATGAATATAAGTGTTTGATGCCTGATCAATGAAATATCCTTCTTATCTCGCTGTTAAAAAGAAGAAGAAAATTTTGCACCAAAATACAAGGTCGCATATAAGAGATGAGCAATTAATGAAGGAGTCCATTATTGGTTGGTTCAGAGGTATCTGGTTCTGAACTTGGTAGGGCGTGCTACGGCTCGATCCCTCACAACCTCCAATTTGGATAATATGTATAGGGTTGCCACATTCGTGTACCAGACCCCGTGCTAAAAGGATCAAAGTCACTAACCGGTTACTCCACTACGTGCGTGCTAAGACAAAGGGCTTAATATGAATTGTGCTAGAACAAAACCGGGTGAAATAGATACGAGAAACTCTGGGAAGAATTATAACGGAAATATTGGACAGTTTGTTTGAAATGGAAGCCCACGACTTAGCTTATTGCTTGTGTCATTAGCGTATCGTTAGTGTTTCACTTAAGTATCGGTCGAACTGACGAGGATTTCTCGTAATTGCTTTAAAAACCAAAGTTATGTCATGCATGTACGGCTGATAAAACTTGTCCGATCTTTCTAAATGATTATTTGCTTGAGGACAAGCAAAGGTTTAAGTATGGGGGAATTTGATGAAGAGAAATCGTATCATGTAATTGCTACATTTTTAATCGATTTTCATAATGCATAAACCCATTTAACTCCCGATTGTTCCGAGTTTTTATGTATTTTCACAGGTACAACATGTTTCAAATCAAATTAGTGAAAAAGGATCACACGAAGAAAGCTAACCAAAAAATCAGAAGAAAAAGAACTAATCTGCAAAATCTACAAAGTTTGATGACATGACGACCGTCACACCTCCGTTACAAGCGTAACACGCTCACATCCTGAAGAACGCACGTCACACATCATTGACGAACGTAACACGCTATTTAAGCGTATTACGACCGTCACCTCCTCATGACGACCGTCACACGCGTAATTCAGTGTCATGCAAAATAGAAGACGTAGGCAACGTAGTGGATGTTTTCTTCTCCTACAATTTCTCAACTTCAGCAACGAACAGTCCGAGTCTTCCTCCACTCATGCAGTGCAATTCCACGTTCCTAAATTCTCTTAACAGCAAAAATCCTCTTCTATAAATAGGAGGCATTTTAGTGGAACGGAGGAGAGCTTTTGTTACATAATTTTCTTGCGGAAGACCTGCCAAATTTAATACTGCAATTTTTTGTTCTTCCTTTATTTCCCCTTTTACCAATTAATAACTATTTCCAACATTAGGAAATTGTTATTGTAGTCAGAATTTATTTTTAGCCTCAGAATTTGTTTCAAGTTCCGATTTCGAAGTTCCAATCTTGCCGACTTGTGGAAGAGGGAGCTTGAGGAATAATATTGTTATTCAGGTTTTTAATCGCATTAAATTTTAATATAATTTGTTTATGTTTATTTATTTATTTATTTATTTTATCACGAATGCTTTATTCTTTCCCGATTATATTTTCCG
Organism: Vicia faba; assembly: GCA_948472305.1. NCBI lineage: Eukaryota > Viridiplantae > Streptophyta > Magnoliopsida > Fabales > Fabaceae > Vicia > Vicia faba. The sequence continues at coordinate 1,646,828,671 of OX451737.1, read as the reverse complement.
TATGTCTATTTCAAGTACTATGACTAGCTAATTTTCTAGAGTCGGGATGATATAATAGTAACCAAATGGATTAAATTGCGCCTAAGCTAAAATCTAAATTAACTTAATTTCTGGATGTGACTTTTTATAATTAAAATCAATCTTTTTGTTACGAGAGTAAGAAAAGTAGAATAGGTTAGGATCGAGACCACGAGAGTGAGGTTTTAACCGGATAGCTAAAGCTAGGCATTTGATTTAAATACAGCGAGAGCGCTTTAAAACGAATTAGATTTTATTAAGTTTTCAAAAAGTATTTTCTAAACACTTATGGGCTAGCGAGAGCAGGCATAGGGCTTTAGGGGTATAATCCGAGATAAGACCACGAGAGTGTGAGTTGAGGGTTTTTAAACTGATAATTTCTACAGAATCGTCTAAGTTAAACATCTTCATATGCTTAGGTTCGATTAGATCCACTTAGGTTCACTACATTACATACCGACCGTTTTATTATTATTATCCCATTAGTTCGATTTATTTTTCCCTTACCTTAACCTCTAAACAACCAAACGTGACAACATCCGCCTTAGCTAAACTAGCAAACCTTTATAGCACTAGAATGATTACAAAGTCCCTGTGGGTTCGACATCTTTTTATTACTACCGCGATAGGCTGTGCACTTGCAGTTAAGATACCGTTAGACACATTAGGTCGACCGCACATCAGTGGCACATCATGATTGGTGTGTTTGAATTTTTTGGTTTATTTGAATTTTTGTTTTATTTGACATTTTGTTTAATTTTGTTTTCTGATCAAAACAGATTCAAAAATCACAAAAACATTACCATAGGTCAATATTATTTTCTAGTATTTGTCATATTTTTTTGGATATTTTTTAAAATAATTTGATTGGTTTAAAAAATTCATAGGTTTAATTAATTAATTGTTCAAAGTTTATTTTTATTTTAATAGTCCCTTTGATCTAAAAAATCCACAAAAATTATTTGAGACTCACAAAATAATGTAAAAATTGATTCTTATTTCGGTCAATCATTTTTCTTATTTTTGATTTAAAATTTAATTTCAAAAGGTTATTTGTAATATTTGTTTGTTTTTTTAATTTTTAATACTTCTATTAATTCAAAAATTCCCAAATAAATCATGTAATTTTGTTTTTAATCATAGAATCTAAATATATTTTTATTTTGACATTTTCATGTTTTTTGGTTAGGGTTTGCATTTTTTTGCCCTTAAATAATAGTTTAATTGTTAATTGTTTGTTTTTTTTATTTTTATATTTCCTTTAATTCAAAAAAATCTACAAAATTTCAGGGATGTGTGTTTTTAATTATAATATTTGAATATAATTTTTGTTGGGCATTTTTCTGACTTTTTGATTTAAATACTTTTTTTGATATGTGAATATTTGTTATTTGCATAATTGTTTGAATTTAATTTCTTTTGTTGACTTTTCCTAATTCAAAAAATATGAAAAAATGTGTATTCTGACATTTAAGGTTTCTTGGTGATTGGTTTGACCTTGGTTTGATTTTTTTGAGTTTTAATCCTATTTAATTAATATTTAGGATTAAAAGTCAAAATTTAGGTTTTTGTTGCTCATGGTGCAAGTTTCATATTCAGAACCTTTGTGTCTTGGACTTTTCTTGGAATTCAGGTCTTGATTATGGTTCATGAATGTGTTGGGAATTTGAAAACCATTTTTCTTGAATCATTTGACTTGGTTTGACATTTTTCCATAAATTAATTTTGAAAACTTGTCTAGTTTGGTAGTTTTGCCAACTAGTTTTGAACTTTGGACTTCATTTGGTCTCCTCCTCAATCATTCATGAACTTAGGGCTTTCATTCTGGCTTCTAAACACTTCCAAGATGTTAAGATATTTTTGATTTGAATTATGGATCCTTGTTTCCATTTTTTATATAATTTTGAAGTGAAGGTACCCAATTATGTTTGCATGTCTTGTTGCAATTTGTTTGATGGCCAATGAACTTGAGTGAGGCCTATAATTTGGAACCTAATGATCATGTGATTCTGATTGTCCATATTAGCTCAAGCCATTTCACTTATAAGCTTCATGTTTGAATATTTTGAACCATCTAATGCATTATGTAGGTTTCATTTCCTATTGTGTTCATAAAGTTGTGATTGAATTAGCTATGCATGATTAAAATATGTTTGCTACTGACCTTCATGATTTTTGTTCATATTATTCCCAAGCTCTTATGATCCTTGATTGATATTCAATTGTCAATTCAATATGGTGATAGGAAAGAGCAACATTCCTCTGATTCTTTTGACCAAATCTGTGCATATGCTTGTCTCCCTTTTCTTATAATGTCCAATATTTGGTAATTGCCACCATGTCATTCTTACTTTTTTCACCTTATGGAATACTAACCTTTTTGTTGAATATGGGAGGTACTCTGAGAAAGTTGCCACTTTTGGCTTGAGGCTTTTGTGTTCCACTTTATTTGTGGAACACAGTTTATTATATTGGCATTATTTTTGTGTTTGGCATGCTTGATGGTTTATGCAGGATACACATACCTATGATTGTGAATGCCATACGTTGCCCATGGGATTTGTTCATATCTGATAAAATACTTGCATCCCGATGGTGTAATTTCTGACTTGATTTGTCTACTGATGCCAGTTTGCTTGAAGTTTCTATGGGTTTCTTTTATTCTTGCTTGGTTGCTACAGATAGTTATCTGCTTGGTATTGTACTACTTCCTTTCTCCCATTTTCATTTTGCATAATTCTCTAACTGCATGATGGGACCTCTGTTGCTGATATATGTCAGGAGGCCCTCTGGTTTTTGTCTGATGCATGTGTTGTGTTTGTCTTTGATCAATGAGTCACTCAATTTAGAAATTGAGATCACGACTTCTCTCTCATTGCATGTTCCCTATAGGATGTTTATTGCCTTTCTTCTTTAATTGTTGATCGATGAGTCACTCAATTTAGAAATTGAGATCACGACTTCGCTCTCATTGCATGTTCCCTATAGGATGTTTATTGCCTTTCTTCTTTAATTGTTGATCGATGAGTCACTCAATTTAGAAATTGAGATCATGACTTCGCTCTCATTGCATGTTCCCTATAGGATGTTTATTGCCTTTCTTCTTTAATTGTTGATCGACGAGTCACTCAATTTAGAGATTGAGATCACGACTTCGATCTCATTGCATGTTCCCTATATGATAGTTTTGTTAAGCTGCCTTTAACATGTAAATTAGGGTAGGATTTTCCCCTTACCCTCAACCTTAGGACCAACCATTGTATGATAACACTAGGGATAGTGCTAGGCTAGTCTCCCTTAGTTGTTTTTTCCTTTCCTTGCATTTTGCATCTTAAAACAAAAACTGTTTTCTTGGCAAATCATAAGACATTTCTAATAAACTCAAACCCTACTTCAAAGTAAAAGATACAAACAAATTTTTACTTTGTCTGTGTGCCTCTTGGCTTTTCTTTTAAACCTGGTTTGTCGATGTTTCGCCATCGCACATTTGTCTGAAGCCGATGTTTTGCCATCGCACATGTTTGTTATCATACTTTGATTCTCAATATCATTGTTAGGTGTGATGTTTCGTCATCCGATTTATTGATGTTTTGCCATCTCTGCAATGATACTGTGCTATCTTTCAACCGATGTTTCGCCATCGCACATTTATTTGAAGCCGATGTTTCGCCATCGCACATGTTTGTTATCCTACTTTGATTCTCAATATCATTGTTAGGTGTGATGTTTCGTCATCCGATCCGATTTATTGATGTTTTTCCATCTTTGCCATGATATCTTGTTATCCCTTATCTGATGTTTCGCCATCGCACACTTATTTGAAGCCGATGTCTCGTCATCGCATCTGTTTGTTATCCTGCTTTGACTCTCAATGTCATTGTTAGGTGTGTTGTTTTATCATTTGATGTTTCACCATCTTTAACATGTTATTTGTTATTACTTAGTCGATGTTTGATCACCTCATTTGTTTGATGTTTCATTTGATGTTTTGCCATCTTGACTATCTTTGTTTGTCTTAATTAAAAAATACAAACCAACCAAAACACATAAGTCGAACTACGGCTGCTCTGATTCCTTAAAAGGGATACGTAGGCATTGGGGTAGGGCCCAACCGAGCACATCTTTTATTTTCCCTACATTATTTTCTTTTTCTTTCGCATGCATTCCCTTTTCAATTTTAAACCATAGATATAGGATTTGACCACACCCATTAGATTAGACAACAAGAGTGGATACCATAGAGTACTATGGGTGTGTGGGGTGCTAACACCTTTCCCTCGCGTAACAGACTCCCTTACCCGATCTCTCGGTCGAAAGACCGTGATTTCTCCCTTTTCAGGTTTTCTCGATGTTTACCTTTCCCTCCCGGCGGGATAAAAGACATTCGGTGGAGACTTCATTGATGTTTCATTAACATCCATATGACAGGTTTCGTCCGCGTAGTTTCAGCTGGCGACTTCACTGGGGACATATTGATCTTTTGCTGGTCCATCCCGGAGTTGATCCTAGCTCTTGTTTGTTTTCTTCTTGGTTGTTTATTTTTATAGTTTTGCATATTTACCTATTTGCATTGCATCCTATGTGCGCTTTACTTTCTGCATACTGGATTTGGCTGGACTTTTTGGTTTCTGTTTTTTCTTGGTGGGTGGGTTGTTCCATGAGGTAAAAGGCCTCGTACCCAGGCTATGAGTGAATTCCATAGGAACTAGGAATAGAGTGTCCATGGCAGCTATGAGGCGGATGCTTTGTAGACCTGACCATGAGACTCATGACTTCGGAGGTAGTTCGGATAGGTGTTATCGTATGATGATACCGACATTCGAGCTCTCGTACTCTGATTTGGCTTTTAACCTTACCTTGACCTAGACTACACCCGTGAGAGGGGAGGGAAAACTTTTCTTACAGGTACAGGTACTATTAGTGAAGAAATCTGAAGAATGGGCAAAGAAAGGCAATTGGAGTGACTTCAGTTCTCTGTTTTCTCTCATGATATACAGGATCGTCCTCTTCCCTTGCAAGAGAAATTTTGTGGATTTGGCGGCTATTTGTGTTTTTAGAAACAAGAACCTGATACCGACACTCTTGGCAGATACTCTTTACACCATTCATTCCAGGCATGGAAAAGGTGGTAATGTAAGTTTATGCCATTCGATGTTGTATCAATGGCTTAAGTTGCATCTACCAGTAAGTGGCCCTTTCGTGGATACCGGTCATTCTCTTCGATGGTCATCAAGGCTTGTCAACCTTACTTCATTTGATATCCGGCGAAATTATGACATGGGGGGAATACGAAGTGTTATCAGTAGTTGCGGAAATTTCCCTAATGTTCCCCTCATAGGGACTAAGGGGTGCATCAACTACAATCTGGCTCTTGCATATCGTCAATTGGGATATGCAATGGATGGACCGCCGAAGGTTGAGGAGGTGTCTGAATCAGTGTATTTCGCTAGAGGAAGTGATCCTGAGACGTTAAAAAGAGTGAAAAGTGCTTGGAAAGGAATTCACAAGAAGGATAGAACTACTTTGGGCAAGAAGGTTCCTATTGCTAGGGTTCCTTACCTGGAGTGGGTTAAAGCCAGGGTCAAGATCTTGCGGTTACCATTTGCAAGGTTGGCTCCTCTATACGAGCAACCTCCTGTTGTTTCAAGTAACACAGTGCCTACTGAGATGTTCACCCAGTTTCATGTTGAGAACATTCAGCTTCGTGCAAAAGACCGTGAGGCGGGGATGAAAATTTATTGGGAAGATCAAGAAAGGGCTGACTTAGCTCGCAAACTCAAGGAAGTTCAAGGGGAAACTTCTGATGTAACCGGTTTTAGGAAGAGATCTCTTGCTGAAATGGAAGAAGAGTTTGGTAAGACTCAACAAGAGTGTCAGAAGCTTCAGGTATCTGAGAATAGCTATATAAAGAAGATTCAGAACTTAGAGAAACAACTCAAAGACAAAGATGCTCAGCTTAAGAAGGAAGTAGCCCAAAAGCGTGTCGCAGAAGATCGGTTCCAAGAAAGTAAAATAGTCGCATCTCAACTTTTGAAGGAGAAAGCCAGGCTGGAAGAGTACTGTCAACATCTTGAAGCATGTCTTGTTCCAGAGATTTAGTTCTGTTATTTACGTTTGGTATATTTGGTCACCCCCAGAATTGTTGGAAGGGACCAATTGTTTGTTCTTATTATTCAGTTCTTTTTGCTTTATTGTTAAGACATGTATTTAGTTGTTTATCATTTTTCTCTTAATTGACCGAAGTCACTTGGACATCGTTTCTTTTGTTTGTAAATAATTGAAGTGTTCATCTTATTATCCTTTCTCTTTTGATTGTATAGTCGCACGCCATGATTTATGAATAAAAGGACTCTCGGATACCTGGAAATGACAAACATATCATGCACATCATGCATTTCATAACATTACAGGTTATCTCAAGATGGTTTTCTTATTCTGCTGCTTTTCTTATCCATAAGTCAAGACGACTACTCATCGGTATTCCACCAGAAACAACTTGCCAAGACAGATGGAACAGGTTCAAGCTGAACTCGCTGAAATGAGGGCCCAGATGGCTACTCAGATGACTTAGTTCATGGAGGTCATCACCAATGTGAATCGCCGACATGAGGAGCTGGCTGCCATTGTCAACAACCAGCACCGCCATCCGGGGGATGGTGGAAATCAAGGGCTTTATTGGGACATTTCTGTAGGATTGGGGGATGTGCAAGATCAGCCTGCTGGAAATTTTCACGGGATGCCGGGAAACCCTTTTGTGCGTAACATAGGGCAGTTTCCTCCGTCTCCTGGACCTCGTTTTGTGGGGAACAGAAAAGCTAATCAGGGTGGTGTAAGGAATTATCAGGATCAGGATTTTGACTTTGACCAAGATGAAGATCGGTTTTCTGTTCGGCGTTCAGAGTCGGGGGGTCAGATTGAGGATATGAAGTATCGTTTATTGGAAGAGTGTTTGAAGGCTATGGAAGGGCAAGGAGTCCTTGGTATGGATGCTAATGATCCCGGGTTGGTGTCTGGGGTGAAAGTTCCTCCAAAGTTCAAGCCTCCTACATTTGAAAAGTACAACGGAACATCATGTCCTATTACTCATGCAACTTCTTATTTTCGGAAGATGTCAGTACATACTGAGGATCAGGGGCTTTTGATTCACTTTTTCCAGGATAGCCTATCTGGGGCATCCCTAGAGTGGTACATGAAGTTGGAGAAAACCCATATTCTTTGCTGGAATGATCTTGCTCGGGATTTTGTCAAACATTATCAGTACAATGTGGATATGGCACCCAATCGCACTCAGTTACAAAATATGTCGCAGGGACCAAAAGAATCTTTCAAGGAATATGCTCAAAAGTGGCGTGAGTTGGCTGCAAGGGTTCAACCTCCACTCGTGGAGAGAGAACTCATTGATATGTTTATGAGTACCTTTCAAGGGCCATTCTATGAGCACATGATAGGAAGTACTTCGGTAGGATTTACAGACTTGGTTATGGCTGGTGAAAGAATTGAAGTGGGTTTGAAATTGGGAAAAATTTAGATTGGAGGTTCTAGTGGCTCATCAGGGGGCAGTAAGAAACCATTTAACGCTTACCCTAAGAAAAGGGAAGGCGAAGCAAGCGCGGTTTACTCTCATAGAGGAAGAAGAGAGGATCATCAGCACCAACAAATCAATGTTGTTTCTATTCCTGTTAATGCTACTCTGCAGCAGAGACCGAATGCAGTTCCTCAGCAAGAAAGGCAGCAAGACGCTCCCCGTCAGTATAATAACTAACAACAGAGACATCTCAGAAAATTCGATCCCTTTCCAGTAACTCTTACTGAAGCGCTCCACCACTTGCTTGACTTGAAGTTGATCAGTTTGATAAATATGCCACCACCACCCGCAAGACCCCCTATTAACTATGATGCTAATTCTAGTTGTGAATTCCATTCAGGCGGAGTTGGTCATTCCACTGACAATTGTTTTACGTTGAAGTACAAAGTACAATACTTTTTGGATGCTAAGGCAATTGAGTTTACCCCGGTAACTGGTCCGAATGTTACTCAGAACCCAATGCCTAGGCATAAAGGGGGTGTTGTTAACATGATTGATGATAATGGTGAAGTGTTGAATTTGATCACGAACGTGGAACAAGTAACTACTCCGTTGAGCTTTGTTAAGAGGTATTTGCTTAACAATTCTATTTTCCCGGGTTGTACTTCAGAATGTGCCAAGTGTAGAGAGCAACCGAAGGGCTGTGATGATTTAAAAGCAGGTATCCAGTTGTTGATAAAAGTGGGGTCCCTGCAGTTTGATAGTAAACCGAGCTACCGTAAGATTATTGAAGAAGATGTTGCCGTGATATATATTCCTTACACCCCTGCGCACATTCCTGTCCCTTCAAGGGCACCCCCTCTGATGATTACAATACCTGGTCCCATGCCGTATACCAGTGAGAAGGTTGTTCCGTGGCATTACGGTGCTGATGTTTATTACCACGGGGTAAAGCAGGAGGTTAATGCTCGTTTGTCTGAGGAAGAATATGCTGAAGGTGATGAAGAGGAAGTTCATAACTTTTCTGGTGTGGGTCTAATGACTAGAAGCGGGAGAGTATTCAGTCCTTCCAATGTGCAAGATACGGCAGAAGCTTCTTCAGTTCCCGATGAGGTTGAAGAGTTTATGCGAATTATCAGAAAGAGTGATTATAGCATAATTGATCATTTGAGCCACACTCCTTCTAAGATGTCTACCTTGTCTCTGTTGATTTATTCAGAACCTCACAGAAATGTTTTGATCAAGTTGTTAAAGAATGCGTTCGTGCCACATGAAATAACAATCAATCAGTTCAAAAATGTCTATGGTAATATATCTACCGGGAATGGTTTGGGCTTCACCGATTTTGATCTTCCTCCAGAGGGACCAGACCATAACTAAGCGTTGAATATTTCAATGGAGTGCAGAGGAACTACTTTATCCCGGGTTTTGGTAGACACATGATCGTCTTTAAATGTATTGTCCAAGTCAACATTGATGAAGAATGATTATTCTGGATTGGAGCTACGCCCTAGCGATTTGATGGTGAAGGCGTTTGATGGGTCTCGAAGGTTAGTATTTGGGGAGGTGGAGCTACCAATCAAGGTTGGTCCTTGCACCTTCACGGCTACATTTTTTGTGATGGATATACAACCAACATACTGTTGCTTATTGGGGAGGCCGTGGATTCATAGAGCAAGAGCAGTTACTTCTACTCTTCATCAGAAACTCAAGTATCCTGCAGAGGGAAAGGTGATAACTATGTGCGGAGAGGAAGAGTACATTGTGAGTCATTTGACGTCATTTTGTTATGTCGAGGTTGAAGGTGAGATACATGAAACACCGTTTCAGGCATTTGATACAATTCATGCTGTCAATTTTCCTCCTCGAGAACAGAAAAATAAATCGGAAATTGTTATGTTTCTCTCAAAGATGCAAGAGCTGTAGTGGAAGGTGGTAACCCTGAAGGTTGGGTTCAGGTGCTGGACGTTACTCCGAAGTTTGATAAATTTGGTCTTGGTTTTAGCCCGGGTCAGCAGAGTGCAGTTCCCAGAGCATCCAGTTTATCTACTCCTGTGAAGTTTTCTCGTCCTTGTGTTCAAGAAGGGCGCGTCAATGCAATTGGTGACGATAGAGTTGATGGCTACAATATTGAAGATTGGATTCGTCCGAGTATTCCAGGCCAGAGACTCAACAATTGGACTTCTGTAGATGTTATCCAAGTTTCAAGCGCTGAGGAGTAATTTTCTTGTTTCTTTATTTGTCATATCATAATTCCTACGCTCTGCCCAAGGCGTAGTGAATCATTTGTGTAGGGCCACCATGTTTATTTTCAAGTTTATCATGAAATAAATGACGTTTTTGCATTCAAAATTTTGTTTTTTTTCTTCTTAAATGGCAATGTTTCTCTTTTCACACACTGCCACTAAAAAACGCAAAAATGTCATTCATGCAGATGCACTTCCACCATCGATTCTATTGATAACGACTCTGCTGTGGCTCATTATGACTTTGATACTCCTATTTACCAAGCTGAAGAAGAAGCATATGAGGATTGTGATCTTCCTGAGGAATTAGAAATACTGTTGAAACAAGAGGAGAAGGTCATCCTGCCGAATCAGGATTCGATTGAGGTGGTGAATATTGGCACAAAAGAGGTAAGAAGAGAAGTCAAGATAGGGGAAGATCTCGAAGAAAGTGTAAAGGTCAGATTGATCGAGCTACTCCATGAGTATTCTGATATCTTCGCTTGGTCTTACGAGGATATGCGTGGGCGGGATACATATATAGTGGTGCATCGACTACCGCTCAAAGAAGGTTGTTCTCCTGTCAAGCAAAAGCTCTGAAGAACTCATCCTGAGATGTCCAAGAAGATCAAGGAGGAAGTCCAGAAGCTGTTGGACGCGAATTTCTTAAAAGTCATCAATTATCCGCCATGGATTGCAAATATTGTGCCTGTGCCCAAGAAGGATGGTAAGGTCAGGATGTGCGTGGATTATAGGGATTTGAACAGGGCCAGCCTTAAAGATGATTTCCCTCTTCCGCATATTGATGTGTTGGTCGATAATACTGCTCATTCCAAAGTGTTTTCGTTCATGGATGGTTTTTCGGGTTACAATCAAATTAAGATGGCTCCAGAGGATATGGAAAAGAGAACATTTATCACGCCTTGGGGAACTTTTTGCTACAAAGTGATGCCGTTTGGTTTGAAAAATTCTGAAGCAACATATCAGCGTGTCATGGTCATGCTCTTTCATGATTTGATTCACAAAGAGATTGAGGTATATGTGGACGATATGATTTCTAAGTCTGACACGGAAGAGGAACATCTTGTTCATCTGGAAAAATTGTTCGGGAGACTGAGGCAGTTCTTGCTAAGGTTGAATCTGAATAAGTGCACCTTCGAGGTGAGATCCGGTAAGCTGTTGGGTTTTATTATAAGTGAAAAAGGTATTAAAGTGGACCCGACTAAGGTCAAAGTGATACATGAAATGCCTGAGCCAAGGACAAAGATGGAAATACGTGGCTTCTTGGGAAGGTTAAACTATATTTACATATTTATTTCTCATCTCACAGCCACCTGTGAACCTTTGTTCAAGTTGTTAAAGAAAAGTCAGACAGTAAAATGGAATGAGGATTGTCAGAAAGCCTTTGACAAAATAAAAGAATATTTGCAAGAACCTCTGATACTCATACCGTCAGTGGAAGGAAGGCCACTAATCATGTACCTAACTGTGTCGGAGACCTCAATGGGTTGTGTCCTCGGTCAGCACGACGAGACAGGGAAGAAAGATCAGGTTATTTACTACTTGAGTAAGAAGTTTACGAAATGCGAGTCGAGGTACTCGTTGCTGGAAAAGACTTGTTGTGCGCTTGCCTGGGCCGCCAAACATTTGAGGCAATACATGTTAACTCACACCACCTACTTGATATCCAAAATGGATCCAATCAAGTATATTTTTGAGAAGCCAACTCTTACAGGAAGGGTAGCCCGTTGGAAGATGATACTCACCGAATATGATATCCAATACACTACTCAAAAAGCAATTAAGGGTAGTGTACTGGCTGACCATCTTGCTCATCAGCCCATGAAGGATTATGAACCGATGAAGTTTGATTTTCCAGATGAGGAAATTGTGTATATTCGGGATTGTAATATACCGGACCCAGACGAAGGACCCGAGCCAGGGTCACGTTGGATGCTTGTTTTTGATGGTGCCTCTAATGCCATGGGCAACAGTGTCGGAGCTATTATCACTTCCCCTGAGGGATACCACATTCCTTTCACGGCTCCTATTTGTTTCGATTGCTGTAACAACATGGCCGAATATGAGGCTTGCATTTATGGCATTGAAACGACGATCGACATGCGCATCAAATTTTTGAAAGTTTACGGGGATTCCAATCTTGTTATCAACCAGATTAATGGATATTGGGAGACTCGCCATCAGAACCTAATTTCTTATCGTGAGCATGTCATGAAGTTGATTCCGTACTTCGAAGAGATCACGTTTGAGCACATTCCCAGAGAAGAAAACAATCTAGTTGATGCACTGGCAACTTTGTCCTCCATGTTCAAGGTTAAGTGGGCTAATGGGGCACCCTCCATTACTATCAGAAGTTTGAGTGAGCCGACTTTCTGTTTTGAGGCCAGTTTGGAACCAGATGGTAACCCTTGGTTTTATGACGTTAAGCGGTATTTGGAAACAAAAGAGTACCCGAAAGGGGCATCTGTCACGGATAAGAATTTCTTGAGAAGATTTTCAGCCAAGTTCTTTCTCAGTGGTGGTGTGTTATACAGAAGGCATCATGATGGTCTACTGCTCAGATGTGTTGACAAGAAATAGGTAGCTAGAATCATCGAGGAGATACATGAAGGTGACTTCGGGACCCATTCCAACGGGCATACTATGGCTAAAAAGATTTTGCGAGCAGGCTATTATTGGTCTACCATGGAGACTGACTGTTACAATCATGCACGGGTTTGCCACAAATGTCAAGTCTATGCCGATAAGGTGCATGTGCCGCCAATACCTTTGAATGTCTTGACTTACCCTTGGTTGTTTGCGATGTGGGGAATTGATATGATCGACAAAATTGAACCGACTGCGTCCAATGGGCACCATTTCATTCTGGTTTCCATCGATTATTTTACGAAATGGGTCGAAGTTGCATCCTATGCCAATGTTACCAAGTAGGTGGTAACTCGGTTCATTAAGCACAACATTATCTATCGCTACGGAATGCCTGAAAAGATCATTACCGATAATGGGTCTAACTTGAATAACAAAATGATGAAATAGCTTTGTGAGTCCTTCAAAATCAAGCATCATAACTCTTCCCCATATAGACCAAAGATGAACGGAGCTGTCGAAGCGGCCAATAAAAATATTAAGAAAATCATGCAGAAGATGGTGGTAACCTATAAAGATTGGCATGAGATGCTGCGTTTCGCTTTGCATGGTTATCGCACCACAGTGCATACTTAGACTGGGGAAACCCCATTTTCATTGGTTTACGGCATGGAAGATGTGTTGCCGGTAGAAGTCGAGATTCCCTCTCTTAGGGTCATGAGAGATGTTGAGCTGGACGAAAGTGAATGGGTACAAAATCGGCTGGATCAGTTGGAACTTATTGACGAGAAGAGGTTGACGGCTGTATGTCATGGTCAGGTATATCAGCAAAGGATGAGGAAAGCTTTTGATAAGAGGGTACGGCCTCAGTGTTACAAGCCAGGTGACCTTGTGCTAAAAAGGATAATTCTCCCCCAGGGAGATCCCAGGGGCAAGTGGGTTCCGACTTATGAAGGTCCTTTCGTGGTCAGAAAAGTTTTCTTTGGAGGAGCGATGATGCTCACGACTATGGATGGAGAGTACTTCCCTCTCCCTGTGAATGCTGACGTAGTTAAAAAATACTTCGCATAAAAAAAACCCGCTAAACTGAAAACCCGAAAGGGCGGTTTAGGCAAAAAAAGGGTGTCCTGGTGAATCGAAAACCTGAAAGGGCGATTCAGGCAAAAGTTAGGGATTTAAAGCAAATGACTACTCTCAACATGATCCCCTTTATTTCTTTCCTTCATTCTGTCACCTGGCATAAGCTCGAGGCTAATCCAGGAATGATTTGTCATAAAGCAGGAAGATGAGAGTCATCAGAGTCATAGCAGAGTTGGGACTCAATGGATATTCACATTCACATTGCCATTTTTGTAAACACTTATTTGCTTTGATTTTGTAATTTCTTGCTTCCAAATGTAAATGCCTTTTTCACAGGCTGATTTCTCAAAATCAATAAAATATGTTCTTTCAAGTATGCGTATGTGTTTCTTTTCTCTTTTTATTTTGCTTGCAAAAACGTCCAATATTTTCGATAAGCATGAGCATATAAACTTCGTGGCCCTTACATGGATATGGTAATCTAAGTCACGGTTGGTTGATCGCCTGAAATACGGATAACAAACACCACTACTACTACGTAAGGGGAACGTTTGTTTTTCTGTCAGATGGACTCCTCTTTCACTCTGTTAGGCATTTTGCCTTGCCATTTTGTTTCACAGCTCCGGGCTGTTGGTAAAGGTCATGGAACAGAATAATGTCAAGGTTACGGCAGGTCGGCGAGACCGATGAACTTGGTTGGTGTTACTTCTTCCCCATAATGGCTTTTATTACGTTTATTTGCTGCACTTTCATGTGTTATCCTGATTGGTTGTTTTAGCATTGTCTGCATATAAGATTTTGTTTATAGCCGAATGTCAGTCTTGATGCGTTGAATATTTTTGCTTTGAAAAAAATTTGTTTCATTTTACTTAATCTATCCAGTATCACTCTTTAATCGTTTTTTCGGGCATTTTGATACCAACTGTGCCAATTCTTGTGCTTAGCCAAGAATTAGGAGGAAGGAGTTTAGCTAAAAAAAACAGTGAATGTAGTGGTATGCTTTTGGGTAGAACCCTGTTAACGATGTACATGCATTGTTTCAATCCCTAAACACCAGAGATATAAGGGAGTAAGACCATCATTAACCCCTCTGAGCCTTCGAAGTAGGAGTTTTCTTTCTGTTTGAAAAATAAAAATAAACCTTTTTTTAACCAGGGGAAGGGTAGATGTTCAGTTGATTTGCCCAAGCATTCAAATTTCAGAAGGAATGTCCCCTCTGAGGATCACTGCATTTTATTTTATTTTATTTTTTATTTTTTATTTTCGCAACATGAGATTAGGAAAAATGTCTAAACCACGATGTTCATTTTCTCACAAAGTCCTGAGGTCGAGATCGAATCGATACGATAATGGCTATCCCTCGCTGACCAAGGAATGAGGCATTTGTTTTCAAAAAAAAAAGAAGAAAAAAAAGAGAAAAAAAGAATGAAAAAGTTCAAAGACCTAAAGTCACATTGACTTATTCAAAGCGGAAAGCATGAATAAGAAAGAAACAAAAAGCCCCGCTAAGTCGAAAACTGAAAACAAGTCGCTTAGGAAAAAGTTAGGGCATCCCGCTGGACCCCCAAAATTGAAATTCAAAAGATTTTGTCCAGGCAAAGTTAGGGAAAAGAAGAGCCTAAAAGGCCAAAAAAAGAGAAAGGTTATTCAATAAAATTTTCATCAAAATAAGAGGAACAATAATATCAAAAACAAAAGAAGAAGTTAAGTGACCATCATGTTGGAGAACTTGTCGTGATCACTCAACCATTACAAATCCTTTTGAAAGATGAATGCTTGTGATAAGTTGGCTGAACTTAGGACAGGAGAATATCACGAAGGGGGTGGGCACCAAATAACTTGAGCCTTGAAGAACTTTTTTTTCTTCTAAAAAACCTCGAACCGGGCCACGTTACAACCTTTAAAAGTCCTAAACTGAAAATAGGGTTTAACTCGAAAGCATACTACAACAGGATAACGTTTCCTAAACTCCCAAATATGCGATGCATATTCATGTTGGTATCTTATCACCCGCATCTTGACTCATTTTTCAAAAAGAAAAAGTTTTAAAATTTTTTGCACTCTAGCCAGTGATTCATTCACAACAGAGATGCGACATTTTGTTTTCAACTTCAAAGCTTAAATAATCATCGCATCAGATCTGTCATTCCCAAAATAAACATCTTTCTGAATGCAAAACAGTTTCTTGACATCAAAAAGAGTTTACACATTGAACACCTGTAAAGAGCTTAATGATTGTCAAGAGGGGGAATGTTTGGTTTTCTCCTATTTTGACAGAGCCCATGTATGTTTAGGACTCTTCTTATCCCCTGTGAAGTTTCTTATCCCCAGTGAAGTTTCATTTCCGCAACAAAGTTTATTGCCCTAGGAATCTTCTTTCAAAAGCTTCAGTCTAAGACTTCAAGTTTGGATATATCGCCCATCCCTAGTGGAGTCGTTAACAAGGAACCCGCATTCTGAAGAGGTTTCAATTCCCCAATGGAATTTCCAACAGAGATCCCTCGCCATGACCTCTCGTTTCCCAGCCGATTTGCTGACTGGGGCATCTTTATGTTAAGATCTTTCCTTATCCCCAGTAAGGTCGATACTACGTGGCTATCTGCATGATCCATTTAAAGGTTGCATTCTGAGAAAAATATCTCAACAAAAATCTTCAACAAAATTATGTATCCCCGGTGAAGTCCTGTCTCTTCTGCGGAGCTTTACTCCCTCACCAAAGGTTTTCACCCCTTTACGTCGGATTCGTTGTTTTGGTGTCATCCTCAACACGACTACGCGCTGTCTTTTCCAGAGGTTACGGTCTTGCCCTGATCTTCTCCCTCAACGTCTGATCTTCAGATAAGTGTTTTTCTCCAGAGGCTACAGTGTCGTTCTGATCTTCTCCAGGGGTTTGTAATTTATTTTTGCAGCTCCTCTCAATGTTTGTGGCCCGTTTCTACTGGTTGCCCTCCTATTATTCTCCGCAAGGCTTCGTCTTTTCAAGGTTCCCTCTCTAATGGTTCCCCCATATTTTCTCCTCTCCTTTGGATTTTGCAATTTATTTTTGCATGTCATGTCAGATCCTGACTTCTTGGTTATTGGATTCTCAATTGGCCATTCCCCAGTGAAACTTTTAAACATGCATCATTACATTGCATCTGCCTAAACGCGCAACATTTCCATTATATAGAGCATTGCGCTCAATAAAAAGAATTCAAACATGCATCGGAACATAAGCCATTATTATTTCCGTCATCCCCAGTGATTTGCTAATACTTCAGATTTAATCCCCAGCGAGGTATTCGTCCTCATTATCCACCCCATACCAATATCCTTTTGACGTCAATATTTTGTTTGAGTGTCTACTCTTGACTGTAGTTCGGTTTCGCCCTGGCGCAATCTTCTCGGGTTTAGTCTTCACTACCCTCTCCGGTTCATTCCAATGTCTATTGATGCACGTTTCGAATACCAGTTTCGTCTTGATATTCGCTTTCGGCAGGTTTTTAGGTGTACGCCCTAATCTCCTTGCTTTTGGTTGAGCTCAAAGTTTCTTCTCCTCACCTTGTGCATGAAATCTGGTTTCGACCTGGTACTCATCAATTTTAGTTTCGCCTAACTAGTTATTGAGTCGAGTTTCGTCTCGTTTTTGCTTTCCTACCTTGGACTCTTTGACGGTGTTCGTTTACCGAGTGCAGTGTTCGTACTGCGTCCCTAGTTTGAAATCAGTCTCCTATGTTCCTTGGATTCTTCTATCAGTTTTTGTCAATGTTTATCCATTGATCTGCGACCAGCAGGTGCTCTGAGAAACATGCACTTTCATCACTTTTCCATGGGTCGAGTTTCGCCTCGTTACCCGTGCGTGAAATCCAGTTTCGTCCTGGTACTCATCTAGCTTAGTTTCGTCTGACTAGTCATTGAGTCGAGTTTCTTCTCTCTTTTTTTCCTCTTTTCTGGGATTCTTTCAGTTCCTTCATACTGTCTATCCTAGTTAATATTGGCAAGTGTTCCTAAAATCATGCACTCTATCCACTTTGCTTTGGGTCGAGCTCAGAGTTTCATCTCCTCACCCGCGTACGTCTTCTTTTACAGAGTTTAGTTCGCCCATACTCTGTGGTTTGAGTTTTGTCTCACCCCTTTTTGAAGCCCAGTTTTGCCCTGACACATTTGTTCGGAAGTTTAGTTGCGTCTACTCTTCTTTGTTTTTGTTCTGTTTCAATCTGCGTTACAGCTCCATTCGGACGCGTGTCTTGGGGGTTTTCTGCTTCTTTTTCTTTCTTCTTCAAGAGTGTAAATTTTCGGGTTCTTTCGTATTCAAACATCTTCAACCTTGTACGCTCGAAGTTGTCACTTTTCTCGCTTACCATGTTAAATATATTTGAATAGGGGCAGCTGTTGCACCCCAAAATTTACCCTCTTGATTTAGGCTTATGTTTCATCATGAATATGATAGTGCATTGCATTCATACATTGTGATGGGATCAAAGTGCTTTGGTTATCAAGTTTTCCTCAAGCTTTGAAGGTTGATTACATGGACAAGTTGCAAAGTAGAATCTTATTATCTAAACCTCCATATCTTTTCAAGCACAAGATTTTTTTCATATCTCAAGATGCTTTATTCATCTCTTTGGACCCTCAGAAGATTGGAGCTTGTGTTTGATCACAAGTGGAATCACTCTTTGGATTCATCAGCCAAATTAGGGTTTGTTTGAGCAAGGTTGTTGGACAATGTACAAGACTTGATTTAGGGAGCTATAACATCTCTTTGGTATCTAAGAGGTCTTTGCACAAGGAATTGGTCATGATGCCCAAAAGTTTTGAAGTCTTGAAGATGATTCATCAGTCTCCTGAGGTGTTGACCAAAATTAGGGTTTTGGTTTTTATCAGGTTTTCTTGAGAATTTTGAAGGGAAACTTTTTACATGGCCTCTATATATTTTGAAGATCATATGTTTGATGTTTTGATCATCAATTTTGAAGAGAAATGGATCAATTGATTCAGAAGGGAAAAATGGTCATTTTGGTCAAATCAGTCAAAGTCAAGGTTGACCCAGTGAATTTTTGTCCAACCATCAAGTCAAGGATGTACTTTTCATATTTCAAGTCCATTTTGGTCATTGGATCAAGGAGATTGAGGTTTGGGTTGAAACTTGTTCTTGAAGAAACCCTAAAAGTTACTAATTTTGGAAAATAAGGATTTAATTTCAAAAATTCATATTTTATTCACCCTTGATCAAGAAGATGCAAATGAAATATTCTTGCAAAGATAAGAGAATGATCTTTCACCTCCTTTTTGTTTCATGTCCAAATTGGCAAGGAATCAAGAGTTATGGACTTTTGAAGTTACAAAATTATAGGTCATTTTTCAAAATTAGTGAATTTCAAGCCAAATTTTGAGGAACTTAATGGATTAATTTGCAAAAACTAAAAACTAATGGATTGTAGGCATTTTCAATACCTTTCCAAATTGTGCTCATTTGTGCCAAAATTCAAAAGTATAAGCAAGTTATGAGTTTTGGAATTTTGGGGCATTTTATTGAAACGTGGCCAATATGCAAAATGGCCAATCCATGAGAACTCAGGTTTCAACCATTCTCTTTGTTCCTAACCCAGCCCATGACCTATTTGTGATTTTCTAAGGCCCATGATATCAGCCATTTCGTGTTCTATGGACCTTGGTGATTGTTTGAATGAAAAATGCAAAAATGGTCCAAACTTGCAAAAACTCCAACATTCTTTGATCATGTGTAATTAAGGGCCAGGGTTTTAAGCATGATTTTCTGAAGTCATTTGGCCCACAAAATGCATAAGAAGCCAAAGAATTCACGAGTCAAATAGCTAGTTCCATATACACTTCATTTTTGGCCAAAATTCCCAATCCTACCCTCCAACGGTTTTAAAGTCAGATTTCCACTTCTAACCTTCTCTACAAATTCTATATAAGAGGAAGCAAGCAAAGAGAGAGGGAGAGGACGCGCCATTTGCAAGAATTCCAGATCTGAGATTTTCCTTCTTCTTCTGCAACTTTATTCGATTCTCTCAATTCCTTGGTGTTTTCTTCAAAATTCTTATGGATTCTGCTTCAGCAAAGCAAGTAGATCAAGATAGCACCATTTGTTTGCATCTGGAGTGAAGGAGACAGTAGATCACTTTTCGCCTTGAGGTAATGATTCCAAACTTCAAATTTGAGATGCGCTTGTTTGTTGAGATGTTTGAGCTTGGATTCATGTTCAATGATGTTAATGGAATGTTTCTGAAGCTTTATAGCATTTAATTTGATGAATTATGCATGATTGGATGCTCTGAAACTCGCGATTCAGAATGTTTTTGTTCATATTCATGACTTAATTGTGGACAATGTGATTGATGATTTGATTTGATTCAAATTTCTATGGATTCCTTGCCATGCTAGCTTTGATTTCATAAAAAATTATGCAAAATTGAGTATGTTATGTTGATCTGAAAGTGAGCCCTAAATATGGATGTTGCGCGCGCTTTTGAAATTGTCCAGAGGTTGAAGATGATGTGGTGGCACATCATGATTGGTCTGTTTGAATTTTTTGGTTTATTTGAATTTTTGTTTTATTTGACATTTTGTTTAATTTTGTTTTCTGATCAAAACACATTCAAAAATCACAAAAAAAAATTATCATATGTCAATATTATTTTCTAGTATTTGTCATATTTTTTTAGATATTTTTTTAAAATAATTTGATTGGTTTAAAAAATTCATAGGTTTAATTAATTAATTGTTCAAAGTTTATTTTTATTTTAATAGTCCCTTTGATCTAAAAAATCCACAAAAATTATTTGAGACTCACAAAATAATGTAAAAATTGATTTCGATTTTTGTCCATCATTTTTCTTATTTTTGATTAAAAATTTAATTTCAAAAGGTTATTTGTAATATTTGTTTGTTTTTATTTTATTTAATACTTCTATTAATTCAAAAATTCCCAAAAAAATCATGTAATTTTTTTTAATCATAGAATATAAATATATTTTTATTTTGACCTTTTCATGATTTTTGGTTAGGGTTTGCATTTTTTTGCCCTTAAATAATAGTTTAATTGTTAATTGTTTGTTTTTTATTTTATTTTTATATTTCCTTTAATTCAAAAAAATCTACAAAATTTCAGGGATGTGTGTTTTTAATTCAAATATTTGAATATAATTTTTGTTGGGCATTTTTCTGACTTTTTGATTTAAATTCTTTTTTTGATATGTGAATATTTGTTATTTGCATAATTGTTTGAATTTAATTTCTTTTGTTGACTTTTCCTAATTCAAAAAATATGAAAAATGTATATTCTGACATTTTAGGTTTCTTGGTGATTGGTTTGACCTTGGTTTGATTTGTTTGAGTTTTAATCCTATTTAATTAATATTTAGGATTAAAAGTTAAAATCTAGGGTTTTGTTGCTCATGGTACAAGTTTCATATTCAAAACCTTTGTGTCTTGGACTTTTCTTGGAATTCAGGTCTTGATTATGGTTCATGAATGTGTTGGGAATTTGAAAACCATTTTTCTTGAATCATTTGACTTGGTTTGACATTTTTCCACAAATAATTTTGAAAACTTGTCTAGTTTGGTAGTTTTGCCAACTAGCTTTGAACTTTGGACTTCATTTGGTCTCCTCCTCAATCATTCATGAACTTAGGGCTTGCATTCTGGCTTCTAAACACTTCCAATATGTTAAGATATTTTTGGTTTGAATTATGGATCCTTGTTTCCATTTTTGATATAATTTTGAAGTGAAGGTACCCAATTATGTTTGCATGTCTTGTTGCAATTTGTTTGATGGCCAATGAACTTGAGTGAGGCCTATAATTGGGAACCTAATGATCATGTGATTCTGATTGTCCATATTAGCTCAAGCCATTTCACTTATAAGCTTCATGTTTGAATATTTTGAACCATCTAATGCATTATGTAGGTTTCATTTCCTATTGTGTTCATGAAGTTGTGAATGAATTAGCTATGCATGATTAAAACATGTTTGCTACTGACCTTCATGGTTTTTGTTCATATTATTCCCAAGCTCTTATGATCCTTGATTGATATTCAATTGTCAATTCAACATGGTGATAGGAAAGAGTAACATTCCTCTGATTCTTTTGACCTAATCTGTGCATATACTTGTCTCCTCTTTCTTATAATGTCTAATATTTGGTAATTGCCACCATGTCATTATTGCTTTTTTCACCTTATGGAATACTAACTTGGTTGTTGAATATGCGAGGTACTCTGAGAAAGTTGCCACTTTTGGCTTGAGGCTTTTGTGTTCCACTTTATTTGTGGAACACAGTTTATTATATTGGCATTGTTTTTGTGTTTGGCATGCTTGATGGTTTATGCAGGATACACATACCTATGATTGTGAATTCCATACATTTCCCATGGGATTTGTTCATATCTGATAAAATACTTACATCTTGATGGTGTAATTTCTGACTTGATTTGTCTACTGATCCTAGTTTGCTTGAAGTTTCTCTGGGTTTCTTTTATTCTTGCTTGGTTGCTACAGATAGTTATCTATTGGATATTGTACTACTTCCTTTCTCCCATTTTCATTTTGCATAATTCTCTGACTGCATGATGGGACCTCTGTTGCTGATATATGCCAGTAGGCCCTCTGGTTTTTGTCTGATGCATGTGTTGTGTTTGTCTTTGATCGATGAGTCACTCAATTTAGAAATAGAGATCACAACTTTGCCCTCATTGCATGTTCCCTATAGGATGTTTATTTCCTTTCTTCTTTAATTGTTGATCGATGAGTCACTCAATTTAGAAATTGAGATCACGACTTCGCTCTCATTGCATGTTCCCTATAGGATATTTATTGCCTTTCTTCTTTAATTGTTGATCGATGAGTCACTCAATTTAGAAATTGAGATCACGACTTCGCTCTCATTGCATGTTCCCTATAGGATGTTTATTGCCTTTCTTCTTTAATTATTGACCGATGAGTCCCTCAATTTAGAGATTGAGATCACGACTTCGCTCTCATTGCATTTTCCATATAGGATAGTTTTGTTAAGCTCCCTTTAACATGTAAATTAGGGTAGGATTTTCCCCTTACCCTCAACCTTAGGACCAACCATTGTATGATAACACTAGGGATAGTGCTAGGCTAGTCTCCCTTAGTTGGTTTTTCCTTTCCTTGCATTTTGCATCTTAAAACAAAAATTGTTTTCTTGGCAAATCATAAGACATTTATAATAAACTCAAACCCTACTTCCAAGTAAAAGATGCAAACCAATTTTTACTTTGTCTGTGTGCCTCTTGGCTTTGCTTTTAAACCTGGTTTTCCGATGTTTCGCCATCGCACATTTGTCTGAAGCCGATGTTTCACCATCGTACATGTTTGTTATCCTACTTTGATTCTCAATATCA
Organism: Vicia faba; assembly: GCA_948472305.1. NCBI lineage: Eukaryota > Viridiplantae > Streptophyta > Magnoliopsida > Fabales > Fabaceae > Vicia > Vicia faba. Next base: position 1,646,805,844 of record OX451737.1, on the reverse strand, counting down.
TTGTTAGGTGTGATGTTTCGTAATCCGATTCATTGATGTTTTTACATCGCTGCCATGATACTGTGCTATCTTTCAACCGATGTTTCGCTATCGCACATTTATTTGAAGCCTATGTTTCGCCATCACACATGTTTGTTATCCTACTTTGATTCTCAATATCATTGTTAGGTGTGATGTTTCGTCATTCGATCCGATTTATTGATGTTTCGCCATCTTTGCCATGATATCTTGTTATCCCTTATCTGATGTTTCCCCATCGCACACTTATTTGAAGCCGATGTCTCGTCAACGCATATGTTTGTTATCCTGTTTTGACTCTCAATGTCATTGTTAGGTGTGTTGTTTTATCATTTGATGTTTCGCCATCTTCGACATGTTACTTTGTTATTACTTAGTCGATGTTTGATCACCTCATTTGTTTCATGTTTCATTTTATGTTTTTCCATCTTGACTATCTTTGTTTGTATTAATTAAAAAATACAAACCAACCAAAACACATAAGTCGAACTACGGCTGCTCTGATTCCTTAAAAGGGATACGTAGGCATTGGAGTAGGGCCCAACCGAGCACATCTTTTATTTTCCCTACATTATTTTCTTTTTCTTTCGCATGCATTCCCTTTTCAGTTGTAAACCATAGATATAGGATTTGACCACACCCATTAGATTAGACAACAAGAGTGGATACCATAGAGTACTATGGGCGTGTGGGGTGCTAACACCTTCCCCTCGCGTAACAGACTCCCTTACCCGATCTCTCGGTTGAAAGACCGTGATTTCTCCCTTTTCAGGTTTTCTCGATGTTTACCTTTCCCTCTCGGCGGGATAAAATACGTTCGGTGGCGACTTCATTGATGTTTCATTAACATCCAGATGACAGGTTCCAGTCGCGTAGTTTCAGACGTCCGAGGCGATAGGCTAGATTTTTGTTTTCTTCCGAGCATCACTGCATGAAGTCTGAGGCGATGATTTGTGTTACAGAATAAAGAAACACATTACTGCATGAAGTCTTAGGCAATGGGTTAGGTTTGCAAATCGCTGCGTGAAGTATGATGCGATAGGCTGAATTTTGTTTTCTTTTGGGCATCGCTGCATGAAGTTCGAGCCGATGATCTGTGTTACGGAATAAAGAAACACATTGTTGCATGAAGTCTTAGGCAATAGGTTAGGTTCGCAAACCGTTGCATGAAGTCTAAGGAGATATGCTATATTTCGTTTTCGAGCATCATTGTGTGAAGTCTGAGACGATGATTAGTGTCGCAGAATAATGGAACGTACTGCTGCATAAAGACTTAGGCAATGGGTTAGGTTCACAAATTGTTGTGTGAAGTATGAGGCGATAAGCTAGATTTTGGTTTTCGTGTATCGCTGCATAAAGTCTGAGGCGATGATCTGTGTCATAGAATAAAGGAACACATTGTTGCATGAAGTATGATGCAATGGGTTTGGTTCGCAAATCGCTACATGAGGTCTGAGGCGATAAGCTAATTTTGGTTTTCGAGCATCGCTGCATGAAGTCTGAGGAGATGGCATGTGTCGTGGAATAAAGAAACACATTGTTACATGAAGACTTATACAATGGGCTAGGTTCACAAATCATTGCGTGAAGTCTGAGGCGATAAGCTAGATTTTGGTTTTCGAACATCACTGCATGAAATCTAAGGCGATGATTTGTGTCGCTGAATAAGGGAACGCACTGCTGCATGAAGACTTAGGCAATGGATTAAGTTCGCAAATTACTGCGTGAAGTCTGAGACGATAAGATAGATTTGGTTTTTGGACATCGCTGCATGAAGTCATAGGCGATGGCCTGTGTCGTGGAATAAAGAAACACATTGTTGCATGAAGTCTGAGGCAATGCCCTGGGTTTGTAAGGAACTCATCACTGTAGGAATACTTAGGTGATGGGCTGAACGTGTCACGGCATGAAGACTTAGCTGATGGGTAGAATCGTAAGAGAAGTGTTTTGTTGGTTGACCCTTTGATATCTAAATCGAGGGTGAGACTATTTGTTTGTTGTATGATACATGTGTATGATGTCTGATATTGAGATGTTTGGATGTATGCAAAATGTATGATGTTTGATGTGTGGAACCCTGAGTATATGTGTGTTGAATGTCTGTATATGAAAAAATGTATAATGTATGTATACTTTGAAAAATGTATGTGTGAAATGTGTGTAAAATGCGTGTATGCCTTGAAATGTTATGAAGGATATTTCTGGAATTCTCTCCTTTAATCCATTGGCTTAGAATTACCAGTTCTCCGGCGTTGTATGTTTTGTCATCGTGGCATTGTTGAATTTGAACGCCTTGAACAATGTTAGCAAGATTTTGTACATTGGTTTTCTGTATTGCAAATGTTGGTGTAGACGTAGACGTAGGTATTGGAATATGCGTAGATTTGTATGTTGTTAGTGCAGGCATAAGCGTAGACGTATGTATTGGCATATGTGTAGAATTTTATGTTGTAGGCGCAGGCGTAGACGTTGATGCATGTGCGGACGTAGACTTTGTGTTGCAGACGTAGACATGTGTATGGACGTAGACGTGGACATGTGTATAGAATTTGTATTATAGACGTAGGAGTAGACATGTGCATGGACGTAGACGTGGATTTTCTTTCGATATTTTCCTAACCAAAATGTTTTTTCGATGTTTTATCAAAAGCTTTTACTTATTAATTTCCCCGGAATTATTTTAAGACAATATCAACAAGCAATAATTATAGTATTTTGTAAACAAGTCTGAGAAAAGAAAAACGCAATTTGAAAGCTGCAAAGAAAGCAATTTTTTTACTGATTATGCCTTTGAATAGGCGAATGTACGGGATGCAATTCTTAGAAAGAGGTAATTATAGAAATCCTTAAAATTGTAAACGACAATAAAAAAATGATAATTGTTGCTGATGTTCCCCAATATCCTTTTAATGGCTCTTATCTCCTTTGTTTCTGAGTCATATGATTTAGATCTATCTCTCCCTTCGTGGTTCATAGTCACAGTTTTAGATCACAGTCTTTTTGTTCTATATTTCTTTTTGAATGATCCATAATTTTTGCCTGGATTGTCCTTTCGGGTTTTCAATCCACCGGGATGATTTTTTGTTATATGCCCCTAATTTTTGCCTGGATCGCCGTTTAGGGTTTTCGATCCACCGGAACACTCCTTTTTTCCTAAGTTGCCCATTTAGGGCTCGAGCTTAGCGAGCTTCTTATACATAGTATTTTTGAATGCGTCTGAGTTTGTGGGATGTGGTAGTTCTTCCTCGTCCGTTGTTGTGAGGATAAGACTACCACCAGAGGATGCTATTTTGACTATGTATGGACCTTCGTAGTTGGGTGTCCATTTACCATGTGAATCGAGGCAAGGTAGAAAAATCTTTTTTAGTACTAGACCATGTTGTGGTTCATCTTGTGCAGTACACTGTTACTCAGAAAGAATTTTAAGGCTAATTTCCATAGAGTTCGTTTTGTCAATGCTAGAGGCATTTTCTGGATGTTCTTGCTTTTCCAGGTACTTCTTGATGCCGTAAATTTGAGGTTGGTTGTCTGGTCTTTCTTTGATAGAAAGACAGTGTGCGGGCTCTTCGAAGTGTTTGTTTGTGATACACAGTTCGTGGTTTGACCAATTTACTTTGAACGCACCTGATATAGTTGCCAGAGCGTCTGTCATTTTAATTTCTTTTCGTGGGATGTGACTGAAAGTGATCTTTGTCAATTCCGCGGCCAGCTTTCAAAACATGATCCCGATATGGAATCAGTTTTGGATGTTTAGTATCCCATTCGTCATTGACTTGGTATATGGCTTGTGAGCATTCTTTGGGGAAGTCAAAACTGCCCCTATACCATGCCCCAGCGCACTTGAAGCCCCGTCGAACATGACTGTCCAACATGCCCCTAGCTTGATTTCTTTCGTTAGATTCTGATATCTCATAGTCACCTATGACATCTCTGTCTGGAAAGTCGAACTTCATAGGTTGATATTCTGGAAGTGGTTGCTGAGCTAGATAATGGCTGGATCAGCCTTTCTTTGATGCTCTATTCTAACATTGTCCCTAGCTTGATTTCTTCCTTTGTACCTAGATTAATGGTCTTAATAGCCTCTTGATACGGTTGTACATTGTTATCCTTTTGCTCTATTTCCCTCACCATGTTTTCAGAGAGTTCAAGATCTTGATCATTTTCCTCTTCGGCTCAGTTGATGGGAGCATCAAAATTATATCGGGTTGCAACAGTAACATTATCGGTGGTTTTGGGCATGAATTTGCACGCTTATCATGTTTTGGTGCAGATTTAGTATATGAAATTGGAAAATGCATATGCAGAGAATGTATTGCCATTTTTAAATTTATGGAATAAATGCAAGAGAAACACAAGGATCTTAATTGAAAACAAAATATAAATTTTATTAATTGCAAATATTGTCTGAAACAAAACGGGGGAACCCTTACAAGCAACCCCTATGCCCCAAGCTTGACATAGGTTCTTTTAAAAACAAGAAAAATTACTTAGGAAAGAAAAAGATCTCAGGAATCTCGACGGAAGTCCATCTTTTGAGTTCTTCTCCTGGGACGCATTCTCGGATGAAGTCATTGGCCTCTTTTAGTGTTGACTTCGTTTGCCACGTGTCTTCCATGCTCTATTCCCTTGTTGACAAAGGTTTCTTGGATTGGAGAGACCCATGCTTTATCCCTTAGAGTAGCTACGTATTTTTCTTCAAGGTATTATCTGAGCTGGACTATCCCCTGGTCCACTAGCTTTAGCGAAGTTTTCTCAAAGGCTTAATTACGCTCCAATAGGAACCCACACTCCCATAGATATTCCCCCAACAAGCTTATCGAGACTTTTGCTTGTCTAGTTACCCCGCAGTCGGCGACTACTTCAAGTGCCTTTATTGTTGGTCCACCGTGTGGAGGCATAGGGTTTGATTTGATGTTAGGTTTCTCAAAAGTGATGTCTTGATATTCTAACAAGTCTTGGACCTTATGCTTGAATGCCCATCATTGTTCTATGGTGTGCCCTAGAGATTTAGCATGGTATTCACATTTGGTGTCGGCATTGTATCTTCGTGGGAGTGGCCCGACTGGAGGAGCTAGAGGCTTGATTTCCACCAAGGATGCCTTAACCAGCTGTTGCAATAACTGGCTAGGTGGCATAGGGAGAAGATCAAATTTTTTGGGTGGCCATCTGCCTTGCTGCTGTCCTTGTGGGATCACTAATGGTTGTGGTATCCTTGCTTGTGAGGCTATGACATTAATTTCTCCCTCTTGTCTTTTTTTGGGGGGAGGGGGGGGGGGGGGGGGGGGGGGGGTCTGAAACAAGCCTTTTTGGATTGAGGGGTCCTGCTTCTGGTTCTTTTCTTAGTTGGTGATCACTTGATGCACCAATCGTTTGAGATACTTCTTCGAGAGCTACCCTGAGGATCTAGTCTTTTTTGTCAATGAAGTTCTTTAGGGCTAGGAGAACTTGACTCATATCTCCTTTAATTGAACTCGCATCACCTTTGACTCGGTCTAGATCTTCCTTGTATGCCGCCTGGTATTCCTTAATTTGTTCCAGGGTTCTTTGTTGATCGTCCAAGGAGGTGGTGATCTTCTTCTACCCATGGCTTAACTGGAGATATTATTTTATATATAAAAAAATATGAGTTTTGATATGATATGTAGGTGTTTATGAATGCTTGCATGCAGATGGATGTGTATGAACATGAAATGGTTTCTTATTTTAAATGTCTTATTCATCTGGGTACATGCTTGTCTTTTGCTTATTATTTTACTTGGTGACTATCTTTAAAATAGATACGTAAACGAGATGCGGAAACAAAATGCCTTTATTGAAGGTAACATAATTCAGATATTGAAAAATATTACAATCTTAATCCAAAACTTTATTTGTGTGAAATTAAGCCAAGGGAAATAAGTCTTCTAGGTGCGCCTGCGGAGGTCTGCTCTTGAAACCATCCACCATTTCTTGATAAATCTTGGGAAAGTATTTAGTACATTATTTCCCTTTTGTGGCTTTGATTTCAGACATGTTTGGCATGTTAACGCAGACAAGTTGTTTCCTTCGGTATCCATTTTTAAAGACAGTCACCGAGATCTTGATTTTATTATTATTTTTTGTACCCTATGAATAAGACAAAGAAACGGGTGACGAATGTATGAAATGTATGACAAATATATGAAATGTATGAATGCATAGACGTAGGGTTGAGTGACGGGATTTTTGTAATAAGTACCCCTATAAGGTAGGGATATTGGTTCAATGACGGGGTTTTGTGATAAGTACCCTTAGAAGGTATGTTCCTTAATTTTGACCTACGGTTAATCTACCCTCCCAGAAGGTGGTTTCCTTAACAGTATCATGAATAACACCAGAGGAAAAAGGCACAAGGGCTTCCCTTAGGTGGAGCCTCTTTACGGACCGAGACTTCCGTCTCAAAGTCGTGAAAGGTCTCGTCATGAGATTTTAGGTTAAGGTCATTACAAAGAGTCATGGGTGACCTTCCAAAGTTCTACTCGTCAAGAGGATATCTCTCGATAAGTATTCCTTTTTTGGAAGTCCACCGACTCTAGGCGAAGTCATCACATAAACTTGCAGGGATGGTGTACCCCCTAAGCTAATAGATGAACCTTCTTTCTAAGGGTTATTGAAAATATATATTTTTTTGAAATAAAAATTCCCGCCACGCAGTAAATATATGATAAAAATAATTGATAATAAATAAATAAATGCAATGAATAAATGAAAGCAATAAATAAATAAAGTAATAAAAACCCCAAAGCAAGAAACCTTAAAACCTAAAGTTGAAGTCCCCAGCAGAGTCGCCACCTATAGCGACATGTTTATAAATCAGAGTCTCCGCTATTAGTTTTTATCCTAGGGAAGGGAATCTAAAAGAAAACCCTAATTCACAGACAGAGATTCTAGGTTTCGGACTTTATTAGACGAAAGGAAGGTGTTAGGAACCTTTCATCTACCTTGTTCACAAGGATACTAGGTTTTAGATTTGAGTTGGGGAAATTGGATTTTAAGTTTTAATAGGGGAAAGGGTTTTAATTTTTTATAGGATAAAGGGTTTTAATTTTTTATAGGGGAACTCGCCACAATTTTTTATCGTATGCCTACGTATCATCTTATGAGGAATCAAAGTCTCAATTTGTAGTTCGTATGTGTGATCGGTGGATCTGGAACTGATTGTTTAACGCTGGTTCGCGAAATGTCGCGGAAGCAAGAGTCGCCACCGTCTTTTATTTTCTCCAAATGGAAAGGACAAAAGCACAGAAAAATTCCTTAAAGAGATTGCTCTCGGTTCGGGAGGTAGGTTATAGAAAGGGAAGGTGTTAGCACCCTTTCTATCCATGGTTATCCATGGGCTCTTAGATACTTGCTCACTTGTGTTTTCAAAATTGTTTTGTTTGCTTTATAACTGTGGGTTTTTAAAAAGTTTCTTTAAAAATTCCAGTTCGACTCTTGTATCAGTCCTCAAGAGTGTTTGAAAAATTGCTTTCGAAAGCTTTTTGAAAATGTGTTGGTGTGAAAAGTATTTTTGAATTTTGTTTTGAAATTAGAGCAAGTATCCACGAGAACCTACCTACCCTAAGGAATTCGTCTGTGTAAATGTCCTTTAAAGTAGTGCCATCCCACCATTGAGAGGTAGGTAGCACCACCGTTGGAGGTATTCGGGTCAATTCGAGTTTAGGGACATGGTGATCACCAGAGCAATGGGAAGACACCTTAGAAGCTACCCTCATGCCAGGTTCCCGGATCATGAGGACTTACTAAGACATCCTCTACTCGACGATCACCTTTCGAGGCAAGGCAACAGTGAGGCGTACCCTAGGGGTGGTGTGTGATTTGTGTGTCGTTTTCATTTATTTTCGTCTTGTTCATGTCAAAGTGATCTATGCGTTTGTTTTTATTTTTTTTGTCATTCATTCTTGCATGCATTTATTTAACAGTTAAAAGTTGCGAGGAAAAGTAAATCTAAAGCTATTACAAAAGGCGCGGGTCCACATCGCCAAAATTAACCAGGACCCGATTTGACAGAAAATAAAGAAATTAAAAGTGCGAGAAGTAATTACAAGGCTTTGGGAGAGATACATAATTATTTAAGTGACATAAAATAAAATATGCGAAGAAATAAGAAATTAAGAACGAAACGAGGGCGTTGGACCCTTTTACAAAATATTAAAATTACATAAATTAATTAATTAAAAAAAAGAAAGGTTTTGTTTTTTTTGGTGTTTTTTAGTATTTTTAAGATTTAATAGAAAAAAAAGAAGAATTAATTAAAATTAACCACTAGCCCTAATTCTATTTTATTTTTAAGTCATTAAGAAAAATATTGAAGTTTTTTTTTAACCTAGATAAAACCCTAATTAATTTACAAGTTTATTCATGAAAACAAATATTTATTTAATTATTTATGACAGAAAAATAAAATAAAAAGGGTGAAAAATTATTAATTAACCTATTTCTATATTTTTTAGATTTTTTTGTTAAAAGTATTAAAATTAACCTAATTAAAAACTAAATTTAATTATATGCAAATTTATTTACAAGAAAAATTAAAATAAAATATTTATTATATTTTTTGTCTTTTCTGTTTTTTATGATGTTTTTGTTATTTTTGTAAAAATAATTAATTAATTAAACAAATATAATTAAAACAAAATAGAAAATAAATAAAAACATAGCAAACCTTGGGGGGTGGTAGTCCCCAAATAGGAGGTATGGCCCAAGAAATCTGAGCCCAATAGCCTTCAAATTCGTTGACTTTTTCAGGCACTATGTGGCACCTTTGACCAGGCTTATGATGCGCTTCCAATCTATGCCCTTGATTTGATCTCAATGTGCACGTGGATGGATAGATGATGAAGGACTATGATGGTCCTCAATATGATGCCTGCATGTGATGATGAATTGGAAAATAATATTGAAAGAAGAAGACCTGGGGCTCGAACCCAGGTCATGGATGTTGCCAGCGTTATCCCTTGCCAACTGAACCAAATTCACATTGTTAATATATAATAATAAGCGAATAATATAAAAGAAAGTGGGTTAGTGGCTTGGAAACACGCGCGAGTTTTTGAATCACCCTATCATCGCTTGCCAACACATCATCTCCTTCGTGGGTCTTCTTATTTTTCTGAAACAAGAATATAAAGTAACGGTTTTAAACGTGTTCTATTAGGTGGCTTTAGAGAAAACAGCGATTAGATCTCAGGGCTCTATAAATTGAGTGCGAATATGGATTCTTCTTCGTCCAAGCTTGCTGGTTTGAATGGTGGTAGTCTTGAGTCTCAATTTTTCCTAGGGTGAAAAACCCCAATCTGAAGCTTGCAAAACCCTAAAACTTGGCAATGGTGAAATCGTGTATACAGCATAAAAATGCAATTAATCATATTGGTTAGTTTCAGAATTTCATAAGGAACATGAATCTACAATCAAAATGCTATGAATGTGCGTAAATATTGAAACACGATAATGAATTTTTCATGAAACTTTTGGAATGCTGTATACCAATTCCTTGCGTTTGGATGGCTGTTCTTGATTGGAATACGTTCAGGGAACCTGGAGGAAGCTATTGAAACAAGAATTAGGTCTTGAATCGTCCTGGAATGATGTTTTCAGAATTGAGTTTTTTGACAATTTTTCCAAGTTTGTGGATGGCTTTCTTGCGCAGCTTTGTGTCCATTCTGATTAGGGTTGTGTTCTAGCATATGTAGTGAGTGCATTAGGTCAAAAAACTCAATCAAATCCATTGCATTCATTGATTTTGAAATTTGATTTTCTAAGGATCTTTTTCAAATATTCTTCCATGTGCTTTTGTGAAAATCATGATCTAATCAGTCCAATTCTTTCCTTATTTAGCTAGGCACGAAATATTGAGTCTAAAACATGTACAAAAAGATTTGTTAGGTTAAATTAAATATTTTTCATATATTTAAATGATTTAAATGAATTAATATAAATAAAAATTCAAATAAATAAATAAAAAATGAGAAAATACTTCCCTTTGGGCCAAGTGGTCGTGCACATGTCATGGATGATGAATTATGGAAGAAAAATGGGCCCATTAGCAATTTTAGGTCATTTGAATCAATGTTGACTTTTCAAAATATCCAAAATTTTCCCAACTTCTACAAGGCATAACTTGCTCAATTTTTAAGCTTTTCTCATGTTCTTGGACATTTTGGAAAGGTATTTGAGTCCTCTAACCAATGTCTTTGGTCCCATGTCAGTTTGATTTACCAATCTCAAGTTATGGCCTTTGACTTAAAGTCCCTTTTTGTTGACTTTTGAAAATGACCTATAATGTTGAAATTGATAACTTTTTGTGAGAGCATTTCTTGGACTTGAAATATGAAGATGAGTTGTAGGAAATGTCTTTCTATTCAAAATGAGCTTTGGATGGAATTTTTCTGATAATCCATGTGAAAGTTATGCCCTGGTCAATTTCAGTTGACTTTTTCAGCTGTCCAAATAAGGAAACTTTTGCATCTTGATGATTTCTGAGCCAAATTTTGGGAATCATGATCAAGCATTGATCAAATGATGTTTGTGGCTTCAAAATGATATGTTGACCAAAAATTTGAACTTTTGACTGCCAAATGACCATTTTGCCCCTACAGTTGACTGTAGTGCAATTTAGGGTTTTGACTGTGCAATTTTGTGCTGAAAGCCTTGAAACTTGATATGAGGATGCTTGACCATGTTTGTAGGCATATGAGACCTGATTGGACCTTTGGAAACTTCAATTTCTTGATCAGAGCATAAACCCTAATTTTGACTGTATAGGAGATCTTTGCACTGTGCAACCCTTGGGGAACTTTGCAACATGACTTGGAAATTTCTTGGAGAATATGGGAGGGCAAATTTTGGGGTACAACAGTTGCCCCTGTTCAATCTTCTTAGACCTGAGGATGCAGATTGGCTGACGTGCCTTTCGTAATCCGAGGGTAGAAGATGATTGAACACTAGAGTGCCCAGAAATTTGCGCTCACATAGTAGCAGTGTGATGGAAATGGGCTTATAGATGCCATTTAGAGGTTGATGAATAGGATGATGGGCTTATAGATGCCATCTGGATGTTGATCGCGTAAGAGATTCCTTAGCGAGAACTTGCGTACCTGCAAAATAGAAAATGAGTACCTGACACGTTGCAGGAGCTGATTTTTAGATGCTTGGTATAGATATATCCTGACTGGTTACAGGAGCTGGGTCTGGAGCTTTAAAAGATGATGAATGAACCAGGGATGGTTACTACCTTAGCATGAATGGTAAGAGAACCCTGGGGTGACTTTAACTTCAACTACGCTCGTTGAGAAAATCTTGGTGGGGATTACCATCTTCGCAGTATCGGGAAGAGAACCATAGGTCATTATAATCTGAAAGGGAATCACCTCACTCACCGTCGGAGAGGGAACTATAGTAAATTATAATCTGAAAGGAATTGTCACCTCACTCACCGTCGGAGAGGGAACTATAGGAAATTATAATTTGAAAGGAATTGTCACCTCACTCACCGTCGGAGAGGGAACTATCTGGAAAGGAATTATCACCTCACTCACCGTCGGAGAGGGAACCATAGGAGATTATCACCTCACTCACCGTCGGAGAGGGAAACATCTGAAAAGGACTTACCACCTCACTCACCGTCGGAGAGGGAACCATAGGAGATTATCACCTCACTCACCGTCGGAGAGGGAAACATCTGAAAAGGACTTACCACCTCACTCACTGTCGGAGAGGGAACCATAGGAGATTATCACCTCACTCACCGTCGGAGAGGGAAACATCTGAAAAGGACTTACCACCTCACTCACCGTCGGAGAGGGAACCATAGGAGATTATCACCTCACTCACCGTCGGAGAGGGAACTATATCTGAAAAGGACTTACCACCTCACTCACCGTCGGAGAGGGAACCATAGGAGATTATCACCTCACTCACCGTCGGAGAGGGAAACATCTGAAAAGGATTTACCACCTCACTCACCGTCGGAGAGGGAACCATAGGAAAATATCACCTCACTCACCGTCGGAGAGGGAAACATCTGAAAAGGACTTACCACCTCACTCACCGTCGGAGAGGGAACCATCTGGGATAACTTCTACTGAGTCTTCGTCAGAAAAATCTGTTGGGAGTCGATTTAGCTGGACTAGAGAAGGCCTGGGACTAGATAAGAAATCTTTGGAGTCGATTAATTGAACCGGTCTAGGTCTTGAAATATGATTGAGAATTTCAATTGCATCTTTCCTGAAAGGTAAAGGTCAGTCATATGCAATGCATGATATGGATCAAGCAATGATGTTCTCAACATAAATGAGATTTGTATGATATGATGCGTACATGCATGCTATAATGATATATGTGATGTTTTATGAATATGTTTTCGTCTAGGAAAGTAAATCCTTGACGGGTGCCGGGAAGTCATATCCTGGGCTGACGCTGAAGAATAGATTTTGCTTCCGCTGGGGATGATAGTTGCAAGAATACCGGTAGGAGAAAATGACTCCGTTGCGGAATAGACTTGGCGAGTGGAATACTCTGCAGGGAGAAAAGTACTCTAACGACCATGCTGGGGAGCAATACTCTGTGGGAAGAGGGATGCCTTGCTGAGTGTCGATAATAATTTGCTGGGGATACCCTTGTTGTTGGAAGTGTTGATGGACTTCGCTGGGGTAAGAAGACTTCGTCGAGGGCGCTCTTTCCGTGGCTTTTGGCTGAGGATAACCCAGTTATATCCTGTTAAGGAAATAACTCTTTGAATAAAGCCGGGAGACGCGTTCGTGCTCTGCGAGGATAAGCTTCCAGAATTTACTGGGGATAAGCTTACTGCTTGGGGAGATAGATTCCATCTTTCCTGGGGAAGTTTTTGAACTGTAATTTTGCAAGTTGAAAGAGGGCACATATGTAGGGTTGCCTGCTGATGAGCTCGTGTAAAACCGTATCTGAAATGGAGAAGGAACCTGGGTAGGGTTACTTTGATGATGAGTTTGTGTAAAACTGTATCTGAAATGGAGAAGGAACCTGGGTAGGGTTACTTGGCGAGATAAGTTCATGTAAAACTTCTTGATGAACCGGGGTGAGGTTATCTTGAGCTAAATCCATGTAAGACTTTTGGAGGAACCGGGGTTAGGTTACTTGGATGAGTTCGTGTAAAAACTTCTTGATGAACCGGGGTTAGGTCATCTTGAGATAGGTCCATGTGAGACTTTTGGAGGAACCGGGGTTAGGTTACTTGGATAAGTTCGTGTAAAAACTTCTTGATGAACCGGGGTTAGGTCATCTTGAGATAGGTCCATGTGAGACTTCTGGAGGAACCGGGGTTAGGTTACTTGGATAAGTTCGTGTATAAACTTCTTGATGAACCGGGGTTAGGTCATCTTTGAGATAGGTCCATGTAAGACTTCTGGAGGAACCGGGGTTAGGTTACTTGGATAAGTTTGTGTAAAAACCTCTTGATGAACCGGGGTTAGGTCATCTTTGAGATAGGTCCATGTAAGACTTCTGGAGGAACCGGGGTTAGGTTACTTGGATAAGTTTGTGTATAAACTTCTTGATGAACCGGGGTTAGGTCATCTTGAGATAGGTCCATGTGAGACTTTTGGAGGAACCGGGGTTAGGTTACTTGGATAAGTTCGTGTAAAAACTTCTTGATGAACCGGGGTTAGGTCATCTTGAGATAGGTCCATGTGAGACTTCTGGAGGAACCGGGGTTAGGTTACTTGGATAAGTTCGTGTATAAACTTCTTGATGAACCGGGGTTAGGTCATCTTGAGATAGGTCCATGTGAGACTTTTGGAGGAACCGGGGTTAGGTTACTTGGATAAGTTCGTGTATAAACTTCTTGATGAACCGGGGTTAGGTCATCTTTGAGATAGGTCCATGTAAGACTTCTGGAGGAACTGGGGTTAGGTTACTTGGATAAGTTTGTGTAAAAACCTCTTGATGAACCGGGGTTAGGTCATCTTTGAGATAGGTCCATGTAAGACTTCTGGAGGAACCGGGGTTAGGTTACTTGGATAAGTTTGTGTATAAACTTCTTGATGAACAGGGGTTAGGTCATCTTGAGATAGGTCCATGTGAGACTTTTGGAGGAACCGGGGTTAGGTTACTTGGATAAGTTCGTGTAAAAACTTCTTGATGAACCGGGGTTAGGTCATCTTGAGATAGGTCCATGTGAGACTTCTGGAGGAACCGGGGTTAGGTTACTTGGATAAGTTCGTGTATAAACTTCTTGATGAACCGGGGTTAGGTCATCTTGAGATAGGTCCATGTGAGACTTTTGGAGGAACCGGGGTTAGGTTACTTGGATAAGTTCGTGTATAAACTTCTTGATGAACCGGGGTTAGGTCATCTTGAGATAGGTCCATGTGAGACTTTTGGAGGAACCGGGGTTAGGTTACTTGGATAAGTTCGTGTATAAACTTCTTGATGAACCGGGGTTAGGTCATCTTTGAGATAGGTCCATGTAAGACTTCTGGAGGAACCGGGGTTAGGTTACTTGGATAAGTTTGTGTAAAAACCTCTTGATGAACCGGGGTTAGGTCATCTTTGAGATAGGTCCATGTAAGACTTCTGGAGGAACCGGGGTTAGGTTACTTGGATAAGTTTGTGTATAAACTTCTTGATGAACCGGGGTTAGGTCATCTTGAGATAGGTCCATGTGAGACTTTTGGAGGAACCGGGGTTAGGTTACTTGGATAAGTTCGTGTAAAAACTTCTTGATGAACCGGGGTTAGGTCATCTTGAGATAGGTCCATGTGAGACTTCTGGAGGAACCGGGGTTAGGTTACTTGGATAAGTTCGTGTATAAACTTCTTGATGAACCGGGGTTAGGTCATCTTGAGATAGGTCCATGTGAGACTTTTGGAGGAACCGGGGTTAGGTTACTTGGATAAGTTCGTGTATAAACTTCTTGATGAACCGGGGTTAGGTCATCTTGAGATAGGTCCATGTGAGACTTTTGGAGGAACCGGGGTTAGGTTACTTGGATAAGTTTGTGTAAAAACCTCTTGATGAACCGGGGTTAGGTCATCTTTGAGATAGGTCCATGTAAGACTTCTGGAGGAACCGGGGTTAGGTTACTTGGATAAGTTTGTGTAAAAACTTCTGGAGGAACCGGGGTAAGGTTGCATGATTTTGATTAAGTGGATGATTATCCTGTTTGGTTTCAGATGTTAACCCACGATCTGGAATTTGTAAAGGTAGATGGTAATCATCCTTATGTTGATCTTTCCTTTGTACTTTGGTTGACAGAGTAATTGGATCGCCTGGATAACTCATTATTGCCCCTGTTTCGGAGGTGAGGGAAGAGGATACCTGTTATGGGTAATTGATAAATCTTCAGGTAGACGAGTGACAAGGTGTCGGGACATAGTCGTACGCTTTGATCCCTAACTTTTGCCTGGACCGCCCTTTTGGGTTTTCAGTCCACCGGGATACCCATTTTTGCCCAAGCCGCCTTTTCAGGTTTTCGACTTGCCGGGTGTACAGATTTTTTTCATTTCATCCCTTCATTTTGCCCGAACCCTTTTGGTTCGCCGGGAAGCCCTTATTTTTGCCTAGGTGTGTCAACCTAGCGGGTCTTTGATTATGCGCAGTATCTTTCCGACTATGTCCATGCCTTCAGAATGTAGGGAGTTGCCCCTGTTGGAAGTATTTTGCCATGCCCCAGATAATGGGCAATGCTCCTACGGTGCCCCTTGGTTGGAGGTACTTCTGTTCACAAGGTGTTCATCGTGCGAATTTCCCTGCTGTTCAAACAAATAGTCATATGCAAACAAGGTTATTTTAAGAATGCAAAAGCCTATGTCTGTCTTGAATTTTGAAAATGAATTTTTTGTAATACAGTGCGGTGTCAACTCAAGATTTTACAGCAAACCTTCAGGAGTCAGGATACCTTCGTAACAGTATGCTTTCGAACTAACCCATGCTTCAGCTAGGACTTTTAAGGGGTATAACGTGGCTTGGTTCACGGTTTAAGAAACAAAGGATAAAGGCTCAAATTTTATTTGTACCCACCCGCTCTTCGTGATGTTCTCCAAACCTAAACTCAGTTGATCATACGTTAGACCTTTGTTTGAGTCTTTGCTCTGATTTTCCGGTGATGATTCGGATGTTGATAACTTATTTTGAATAGGCAGTCATTCCTTTTTTGTTGAGGGTTTGTAAGACCTCTTTCTTGTTTGATTTTTGTTATCCCTTTCTTTTTTTTTGCCTGAACTGTTTCCTTTTTTTGGAATTACAGTCAGCGGGATGCCCCAGTTTTGTAAGTCTCCTTCATAGGTTTTGACTTAATGGGCTTTTTTATTTATGAACTTTTTTGATAATGACTGCCTGTCTTTATTGATCATTCGGAACCATCACTGTCTTTCTTTGTTTTGTAAGGATCTTTTTGGTGCCATTTGTTATGCACTTGGATCAACTGAGAGAACTACCCTGCCCCAGGTTATGATTAAGGGTTTTAAATAAAAAGAAAAACTCCTACTTCTTTGGCTCAGAGGGGTTGACGAGGGATTATCATCCTTATAACTCCAGTGTTTAGGGATTGAAACAATGCCTGTACCTCATCAGCAGGATCTGTTCAAAAGCATACTGTAAAGATTGCGGTATCGTTTTCGTCATCCTCCCTCAAGAGGCTTAGAATTTTCAATTAAGAGTTGACCATCACAAAAATATGAAAGCAGTTTTAAGCATAGTAAGCATAAATAAATCAAGACAGACATGTGTAATGCATTCATGAAATAAAAGAGTTTAACATGATAATTGTTTATCTGAACAAGAAAGGAAAAATACAACTTGAATTCAAATGAACAAAAGTCTCTCGACCCTAGCCATGTTTTGGCAATGGAGCAGTGATCACGTTGGGAGTCTCGGCCGGCTCGAACTCGATCTCTTTGGCATCGATCATGTTCTGAATCTTGTACTTCAGTGCCCAACAGTCCTCAGTATCGTGCCCCGGGCTATCAGAATGATAAGCACACCTCGCTTCTGGGTTGTAGCTTGGAGAGGAGGTCTTGGGGTTTGCCGGAGGGTTGATTACCGCAATTAGATTCATCTTCAACATGTGTTGCAGAGCTTGTGACCATGGCATGTTAATGTTGGAGAATTGTCTCTTGGGCTCGTCCGGCCTTCGCTGATTTCCCTTTTGTGGTTGGCGGCGTGGTGCAGAACCAGAGATCATGACTGCCCCTGCATGTTGGTCACGACGACTCTTTTGGCTGTATGCAGCATTAGATTCTTTCTTTCCCGTGTAAGGCTTTTTGTGAGTGTCAGAAGGTGTGGCCTCTTGAATTTTCCCACTCTTGATACCAGCTTCAATTCTTTCGCCAGTCAGGATGAGGTCGGTAAATCCAGCAGATGAATTACCAATGAGGTGATTGAAGAACGGCCCGGATAGGGTCCCCAAGAACATATCAACGAGCTCCCGGTCAGTTAAGGGAGGCTGCACCCTTCCAGCAAGGTCTCTCCATCTTTGTGCGTACTCCTTGAAACCTTCACTTGATCCCAACGACATACCCTGGAGTTGGGTACGTGTAGGAGCAAGGTCGGCATTGTACTGATAATGCTTGTAGAAAGCAGTGGCTAGGTCTTCCCAGGTATGGATGTTGGCTCCATTCAATTGGTAGAACCACTCGAGCTGAGTCCCTGAAAGACTCTCTTGAAAGAAATGGATCCATAAGTTTTTGTCAGCTGTATAGGGCTGGATCCTCCTTGTGTAAGCCCTGAGATGCAATTTAGGACAGGATGCCCCGTCGTATTTAGCAAAGGCAGGTGCCTTAAACTTGTGCGGGATCACTACCCCAGAAGACAGACCTAGATCCTCGAAGTCCAGGCCAGGCACTTTTTGTATCTCCATAGCACTGAGCCGGTCTTCCAACTGTTTGTACCTATCCTCAGCCGGAGGGTACTGTTCCTCGTTGAAATCTGTCTCGTTGTCAGAGACCACTGGGCTGGGAACCCTTTCCTCTTGATGACTGTTTTTCCCCACAGATGGAGTTGTCCTCTCAGTTTCATCCTGCGGTGTATTCCTAGATCTGCGTCTAGGGCTGAACAAAACAGTCCTCTTCTTCTTCTTTTCCTTCTTCAAGAGCAGAGCTTTCAGATCTTGTTGCCCCTGGGTCAAATTCATGATCAGCCCTTGGAACTGGGCGTTCTGAGTCTGGAGGGCCTTGATAGTGTGCTCGGTTGAGGATTCAGGATTCATGATGAGACTGCTGAAATAAACAGCGAAGAAGGTAAGTAACCTGCAGAGAAAGGGTACCTGTTATGCAATGATATGTATGACATGTATGCAATGATTTCAAGGACCTCGCGGGGTAAACAGAGAAACTCGTTAGAGTTGGAAGCTGGCAACTTGGTTGAAGGTACTTCATGTGGTTGAGAGTCCTTCTTCAAGGGTCAAAGGCTCACCATATCCAGTGGGTCATAGCCCCTGACAACCTTGTCTAGAGGAAAATAAATCCCCTTTTGCCCCTTGCTGGGATAGTTGATTCACCATGACCTGCATCACAAGCCCTTGAGATCCTTGAAATGGGTTAGGATGTATGCAATGGTATGATGTTATGCTATGTATGGGGTAATGTAGGTAACCCTATTATGAGTCCCAATTAAGGACTGCAAACCAAAACCTGCAAGAAATTTAGTGAATTCTGTTATAAGTCCTAGTTAAGGACCACAAACAAAACCTGCAAGTAGTTTATGTGTCAGATAACAAGCATGCAAGTAGGCAAGTACGAAGGCACACAAGTCACACAAGAGAAGCCCTTAGAGTTTAGGCCAGCATGAAGTTTGGGGTACTACCCTCTTGAAGTTGGTGGGTTCAACCTGTCCTATTAGAAGTAACCGGGTTCTAAGGATCCCAACATCACGGGGTTGCTTTCATTGTTCATCGTTTCGATTTAGCCACTGAACTGGCGACCGAAATATTCCAGGAAAGCAACCCTCAATTGAGTGTAGTATCGAGTATCAACCAACCTCGGACTGCACCAAAGTCAGTTATCTCACTACCCTAAAGAGGCCAAGATAGTTCAATTAAGGTTCCTAAGGTCTGTTGATGCTTCACGACACCACGCGGAGGCCCCGTACTCTCCTTGACTGAACTCAAGGGTTACCGGTACACACCAAAGTGCCACATCAACGTAGCAGACTGTTTCAACCATGTCGGTATACCCCGCACAGTTCCCTCACAGCCTTGTTGCTACTTTCTAAGAAGGTATCCCCCAGATCCGGGTTAGGATCTATAGAACTCCCAAGGCAGTCCCACAATTTAAAGCAAGCAAAGAAATACAATTGAAAACACAGTTATGAACTAACCCTAAGGTACACCTCACTTTTATAAGATTCCCCAACAGAGTCGCCAGTTCTGTGATCGGTGGATCTGGAACTGACTGTTTAACGCTGGTTCGCGAAATGTCGCGGAAGCAAGAGTCGCCACCGTCTTTTATTTTCTCCAAATGGAAAGGACAAAAGCACAGAAAAATTCCTTAAAGAGATTGCTCTCGGTTCGGGAGGTAGGTTATAGAAAGGGAAGGTGTTAGCACCCTTTCTATCCATGGTTATCCATGGGCTCTTAGATACTTGCTCACTTGTGTTTTCAAAATTGTTTTGTTTGCTTTTCAACTGTGGGTTTTTAAAAAGTTTCTTTGAAAATTCCAGTTCGACTCTTGTATCAGTCCTCAAGAGTGTTTGAAAAATTGCTTTCGAAAGCTTTTTGAAAATGTGTTGGTGTGAAAAGTATTTTTGAATTTTGTTTTGAAATTAGAGCAAGTATCCACGAGAACCTACCTACCCTAAGGAATTCGTCTGTGTAAATGTCCTTTAAAGTAGTGCCATCCCACCATTGAGAGGTAGGTAGCACCACCGTTGGAGGTATTCGGGTCAATTCGAGTTTAGGGACATGGTGATCACCAGAGCAATGGGAAGACACCTTAGAAGCTACCCTCATGCCAGGTTCCCGGATCATGAGGACTTACTAAGACATCCTCTACTCGACGATCACCTTTCGAGGCAAGGCAACAGTGAGGCGTACCCTAGGGGTGGTGTGTGATTTGTGTGTCGTTTTCATTTATTTTCGTCTTGTTCATGTCAAAGTGATCTATGCGTTTGTTTTTATTTTTTATTGTCATTCATTCTTGCATGCATTTATTTAACAGTTAAAAGTTGCGAGGAAAAGTAAATCTAAAGCTATTACAAAAGGCGCGGGTCCACATCGCCAAAATTAACCAGGACCCGATTTGACAGAAAATAAAGAAATTAAAAGTGCGAGAAGTAATTACAAGGCTTTGGGAGAGATACATAATTATTTAAGTGACATAAAATAAAATATGCGAAGAAATAAGAAATTAAGAACGAAACGAGGGCGTTGGACCCTTTTACAAAATATTAAAATTACATAAATTAATTAATTAAAAAAAAGAAAGGTTTTGTTTTTTTTGGTGTTTTTTAGTATTTTTAAGATTTAATAGAAAAAAAAGAAGAATTAATTAAAATTAACCACTAGCCCTAATTCTATTTTATTTTTAAGTCATTAAGAAAAATATTGAAGTTTTTTTTTTAACCTAGATAAAACCCTAATTAATTTACAAGTTTATTCATGAAAACAAATATTTATTTAATTATTTATGACAGAAAAATAAAATAAAAAGGGTGAAAAATTATTAATTAACCTATTTCTATATTTTTTAGATTTTTTTGTTAAAAGTATTAAAATTAACCTAATTAAAAACTAAATTTAATTATATGCAAATTTATTTACAAGAAAAATTAAAATAAAATATTTATTATATTTTTTGTCTTTTCTGTTTTTTATGATGTTTTTGTTATTTTTGTAAAAATAATTAATTAATTAAACAAATATAATTAAAACAAAATAGAAAATAAATAAAAACATAGCAAACCTTGGGGGGTGGTAGTCCCCAAATAGGAGGTCTGGCCCAAGAAATCTGAGCCCAATAGCCTTCAAATTCGTTGACTTTTTCAGGCACTATGTGGCACCTTTGACCAGGCTTATGATGCGCTTCCAATCTATGCCCTTGATTTGATCTCAATGTGCACGTGGATGGATAGATGATGAAGGACTATGATGGTCCTCAATATGATGCCTGCATGTGATGATGAATTGGAAAATAATATTGAAAGAAGAAGACCTGGGACTCGAACCCAGGTCATGGATGTTGCCAGCGTTATCCCTTGCCAACTGAACCAAATTCACATTGTTAATATATAATAATAAGCGAATAATATAAAAGAAAGTGGGTTAGTGGCTTGGAAACACGCGCGAGTTTTTGAATCACCCTATCATCGCTTGCCAACACATCATCTCCTTCGTGGGTCTTCTTATTTTTCTGAAACAAGAATATAAAGTAACGGTTTTAAACGTGTTCTATTAGGTGGCTTTAGAGAAAATAGCGATTAGATCTCAGGGCTCTATAAATTGAGCGCGAATATGGATTCTTCTTCGTCCAAGCTTGCTGGTTTGAATGGTGGCAGTCTTGAGTCTCAATTTTTCCTTGGGTGAAAAACCCCAATCTGAAGCTTGCAAAACCCTAAAACTTGGCAATGGTGAAATCGTGTATACAGCATAAAAATGCAATTAATCATATTGGTTAGTTTCAGAATTTCATAAGGAACATGAATCTACAATCAAAATGCTATGAATGTGCGTAAATATTGAAACACGATAATGAATTTTTCATGAAACTTTTGGAATGCTGTATACCAATTCCTTGCGTTTGGATGGCTGTTCTTGATTGGAATACGTTCAGGGAACCTTGAGGAAGCTATTGAAACAAGAATTAGGTCTTGAATCGTCCTGGAATGATGTTTTCAGAATTGACTTTTTTGACAATTTTTCCAAGTTTGTGGATGGCTTTCTTGCGCAGCTTTGTGTCCATTCTGATTAGGGTTGTGTTCTAGCATATGTAGTGAGTGCATTAGGTCAAAAAACTCAATCAAATCCATTGCATTCATTGATTTTGAAATTTGATTTTCTAAGGATCTTTTTCAAATATTCTTCCATGTGCTTTTGTGCAAATCATGATCTAATCAGTCCAATTCTTTCCTTATTTAGCTAGGCACGAAATATTGAGTCTAAAACATGTACAAAAAGATTTGTTAGGTTAAATTAAATATTTTTCATATATTTAAATGATTTAAATGAATTAATATAAATAAAAATTCAAATAAATAAATAAAAAATGAGAAAATACTTCCCTTTGGGCCAAGTGGTCGTGCACATGTCATGGATGATGAATTATGGAAGAAAAATGGGCCCATTAGCAATTTTAGGTCATTTGAATCAATGTTGACTTTTCAAAATATCCAAAAATTTCCCAACTTCTACAAGGCATAACTTGCTCAATTTTTAAGATTTTCTCATGTTCTTGGACATTTTGGAAAGGTCTTGGAGTCCTCTAACCAATGTCTTTGGTCCCATGTCAGTTTGATTTACCAATCTCAAGTTATGGCCTTTGAATTAAAGTCCCTTTTTGTTGACTTTTGAAAATGACCTATAATGTTGAAATTGATAACTTTTTGTGAGAGCATTTCTTGGACTTGAAGTATGAATATGAGTTGTAGGAAATGTCTTTCTCTTCAAAATGAGCTTTGGATGGAATTTTTCTGATAATCCATGTGAAAGTTATGCCCTGGTCAATTTCAGTTGACTTTTTCAACTGTCCAAATAAGGAAACTTTTGCATCTTGATGATTTCTGAGCCAAATTTTGGGAATCATGATCAAGCATTGATCAAATGATGTTTGTGGCTTCAAAATGATTTGTTGACCAAAAATTTGAACTTTTGACTGCCAAATGACCATTTTGCCCCTATAGTTGACTGTAGTGCAATTTAGGGTTTTGACTGTGCAATTTTGTGCTGAAAGCCTTGAAACTTGATATGAGGATGCTTGACCATGTTTGTAGGCATATGAGACCTGATTGGACCTTTGGAAACTTCAATTTCTTGATCAGAGCACAAACCCTAATTTTGACTGTATAGGAGATCTTTGCACTGTGCAACCCTTGGGGAACTTTGCAGCATGACTTGGAAATTTCTTGGAGAATATGGGAGGGAAAATTTTGGGGTACAACAGTATGGGTTGGTGTTTTTTAGGGGTCGCAAACGTATTTTGAATCACCTCGCACTTGGCCGGGAGTAGTGATTGCAGAGATTTTGACTAAATGCGCGATAAGTCAAAATATGTTCGAAACCCTTTTGCAAAAACAGTTGATTAGCTTAGTTTATTGCGAAAAATAGTTTGAGATTTGTTATATGTTTTTTATCATATTAATTGAAAAAATATCTTGATTAATGCATGATAAAAAAATATTTTGATGAAAATAATATATATAAAATATATTCACGAGTTTTTTACATAAAAATATTTACATGTGACAATAAAATAATAATATGATAATAATAATTAATATTTATATGCAAAAATACCAATTAATATTAATAATAATTATTATTATTATAAAAAAATAGTAATAATGATAATAAGAAAACATTTAAACTAATTATAAGAAATAATAATAACAAGAAATATTTAAATAAGAAAATAGAAAAATAGAAAAAAAATTGCAATTAAAACAGGGGGGTGCACTCTAAGTTGAGTAAATAAAACAAGGGGTGTTAAAAATTAGGCTGGGCTAGGCCCACATATAGTTCTGAAGGGGGGGGGGGGGGGTGTAACTTGTTTTGGATTTTAGTAAAATGCATGAGGGAGGTGCAAAGAGCACATGGGCTAGGCCCATTACTGATTTTTGAAGGGGGCTTGCGTGGTCTAGTGTGTGAGGGAGTATGTGGCTTATCATGAGACTTGGCCTATGACCGTCTGATCATGATCTAATGGATAAATTAAGAGGAGCATACTAACTGTCATAGGCGCGCGTGTATGGTGTCCAAACGGAAAATACATTTTATTTTTTTAATTATTTACAAAACATTTGCTTTTGTTTTACAGTATCATCTTCTTCTTTCTCTCACCCTACCGCTCTTCTCTAACCCTAGAACGAACCCTTCTGCGGCGGCCTAAACCCAATCCTCCTTCGTTGTAACCCCATAAACCCCCAAAAATACAGAACTATCAATAAATGCAAGCTAGGCGCTCTTACCCTCTCGCGGTTTTCTGTTCTAATCTATGAGTGTTTATCCGATTCGATGTTAATCTCTCCTTCGTCTTCGTTTTTTACAGGTTACGGTGGTGGAAAACAGCAGTGCGGAGTCACTATGTGATTAGGGTTTCAGATATTGAAACCCTAATCACCCTTCTCGCCCGGTCCTCAACAACAAGGGGTTTTTTATTCAACCTTTGTTCTTCACAATTCTTTTCTTTCCCACTGTTCTGCTTCGTCCTCTGTATACTCCTCCCCCTTCTATTGTTAATTTATCAGTATATATAGTTGTTTTAGGAATTAGGGTTTGAATTTCTGTTATAGGTTAGATTAGAAAAGATTTAGGGTTAGAGATAGAAATTAGGGATTTAAATTGTTGTAGATTGGTTTGGAATTATACTGTAATTTCGAATTTTGGAACATATATTGAATGTGTAAGATTTGATTTGAATGTTGATTTGAACAGTTGTTGTTAGTGAGGAAAAAACGTGTGTTAATCCAGTGATGATTGGAACAGTGATTGTTATTATACTTGGGCCAGCATATGCGTTTATTATTTAGCCAAAAAAACATTTTTTTCCAATTGGGCTTTGCAAATGCGTTTTCGGTCTAGCATGATTATTGCTTGCAAACAACATTTTTTTGTATGGACCGGGCCTAAATCTTCTTTTTAAAACATTTGATCCAAACAGAAACTTTCATAACAAACATCCCTTAATAAATTTTATAAGTAATATTTAACCTAACATCTTTTAATAATAAAATAGAACATTATTATAATAAAAGAGTTTATCAGCAATAATACATCATGTTTTCTTTTTCCCTTAAAACAAATATACTAGTTATTTATTCATTCAAAATAATAATAATAGACATAATTTTTTAATAATAATCCTTCTTTCTTTTCCTTTCAAAAAAATATTAGATGGGACAACATGAATTATAATATAATTGCATCCTTATAAAAAATGGGCTTAATTAGTATAACTTAGTAATTCAATAACAAATTAAATGGGCTTAACTAATTCAATAACTAAGTAATTATCTTCTCTGAAATGATTTTCATTTTCGAATCTCATGGGCCACAGGCCAACATGCTTCACAAATGGATTTATGAGTCTTTCTGATTCAGAAAGCTCCATTTTCTTGAATTGAAAATACACCCCCTAGTCCCGGATAAAGATGGGCCATCAGATACTGCTCTACCACCTTTAATTAAATATTTCTTCTATTTAAATCTTGAAAAGTAAAATCATCGAGGTAGGGAAAATTTGGGGTATGACAGCTGCCCATTTTCAATTATCTTCCAATCGAATAACGCGAGAAAACGCGGGTCTGGCGCATTCTGATTGGGAGTTTATTGAATACTTGGAATACCCAAAATTTGTATGACCTATCATAAGGTTACGCTGATATAGCATACCCTCACGAGTTATGAGGAAAATAGGCAAAGCTGGTGATATATCGCTTACCAGGGTTTGAGGCAGATAGTTTTGAACTTTGAGAGTGTAGTTTTGTATGCCTTGGTTTTGCTTTAGCTTGTTCATCCATTTGGGGGATGAATACAACAATAATTGATGATGCATGGCTGCTTAAAGATTGAGGCCATGGGTTATGTTCGCGAATCGCGGCATGACGTCTGAGGCGATAGCCTGGATTTTTGTTTTCTTTCGAGCATCGCTGCATGAAGTCTGAGGCGATGATCTGTGTTAGGGAATAAAGAAACACATTGCTGCATGGAGTCTTAGGCAATGGGTTAGGTTCGCAAATCGCTGCGTGAAGTCTGAGGCGATAGGCTAGATTTTATTTTCTTTTGAGCATCGCTGCATAAAGCCTGAGGCGATGATCTGTGTTATGGAATAAAGAAACACGTTGTTTCATGAAGTCTTAGGCAATGGGTTAGGTTCGCAAATCACTGCGTGAAGTCTGAGGCGATAGGCTAGATTTTGTTTTTGAACATCGCTGTGTGAAGTCTGAAGCGATGATCAGTGTCACGGAGTAATGGAACACACTGTTGTGTAAAGACTTAGGCAATGGTTTAGGTTCACAAATCGATGCGTGAAGTCTGAGGCGATAAGCTAGATTTTGGTTTTCGAGTATCACTGCATGAAGTGTGAGGCGATGATGTCGCGGAATAAAGAAACACATTGATGCATGAAGTCTGAAGCAATGGGTTTGGTTCGCAAATCGTTGCGTGAAGTCTGAGGCGATAAGCTAATTTTGGTTTTTGAGCATCGCTGCATGAAGTCTGAGGCGATGGCGTGTGTCGTGGAATAAAGAAACACATTGCTGCATGAGAACTTAGGTAATGGGCTAGGTTGGTAAATCATTACGTGAAGTATGAGGCGATAAGTTATATTTTGGTTTTCGAACATCGTTGCATGAAGTCTGAGGCGATGATCTGTGTCGCGGAATAAGGGAACGCACTGCTGCATGAAGACTTAGGCAATGGGTTAAGTTCACAAATCGTTGTGTGAAGTCTGAGACGATAAGCTAGATTTTGTTTTCGGACATCGCTGCATGAAGTCTTAGGAGATGGCATGTGTCATGGAATAAAGAAACACATTGCTGCATGAAGTCTAAGCCAATGCCCTGGGTTTGTAAGGAACTCATCACTACAAGAAGACTTAGGTGGAGTTGGATGGAGTCTGACTACCAAAAGTAATCAGATCCAAGGGCTCCTAAGGCACGCGCATGGTAAGGCAATCTTATTATATCTGTTTCAAAAAAATCACGTGGCTTTGTGTCATTGGTTGAAGACGTACATGTAACTGTCTTCAACCTCCAGCCATTCCCAAATCGATTCCTTCAAACTGTAAAATTAGTAAACCAGACTGGTACCGTTAGCTTCGTCTCTTCAAGACGATTCTGATGGTACCATCGCGCCAAATTTATATAAATTGTGCAAGGCTGAGTTTGAAGAAAAGCAGAAAAATAGCAAGCATGAAAATCTAGGATATCTCACTCAATTCTCAATGAAATTGCAAATTATAAAGAGCACGAGGATCAGAAGGATAAAAAGGAGTGATTTAGTCTTTTATTTGAATCAATTTGGCCAAGAAATCTACCTGAACAAAGTAGTGAGAAGTTGATCTAAAATTGGACTTCTACAGATCAATATAGGTCATAATTCTTGAAAGCAATCGTATGGTTATCTTCATAGAAGTTCAATGGAGCTAACTGAATGGAGCTTTTGGTGTTCGAAACTGAGAATGTAAGAAATCAGAAACTCAAATTCAGAGTTCGTGTGGGATCTTAATAGGGGTCAATTGGCTATCCAAAGCTTGAGAAAATGAGTGAGGGATGATCCTTATTTATAGCTGATCATGATGTAAGGCTCAAGCATGTGAATTGGAGGAAAAATCAGTG
This sequence comes from Vicia faba, assembly GCA_948472305.1. NCBI lineage: Eukaryota > Viridiplantae > Streptophyta > Magnoliopsida > Fabales > Fabaceae > Vicia > Vicia faba. The sequence goes on along the minus strand of OX451737.1, from coordinate 1,646,778,349 downwards.
AAATCGTGTGAACCTGCTAAGTATGAAAAGTGTGACTTCACATGGCTCAAAATGCAGTAAAATGGATGGTTTAAAGGTCGTTTCTTGTTATGGAAAGTTCCTAAACATGATTAGATGCGAAATTGATCCTTAAACAGGCTTGTAATTGGATTTAAACTAATTTTCAAATCTGACTGAACTTGAAATTTCCATATTATGATGCTACCTTCATAACCATGGTGCCAACACTGTAGGGGACCATATGATGTGATTTTTGAAGCACTTGAAGATAAAGTCACAAGCTTTACAATGTGCAAGGAGTGAGATCAATTGGATTCTTTAGCAAGAAGTTGTGTTGAGTCAAAGTTGGAAGAAAAGGGTTGACTTTTCATACTTAGAAAATTTCTAAGTTTTTCTTAAAAAATGACTTATAATGTCTTATATCTAAACATGGTCTTCCACTTGGAATTTTTTCTTGACCAAAAAAGATGGCATGAAGTAGATCTATTTATTCTCATTTTGAGACTTGAACCATTCAAATTCTCCAAAAATTGAGAGAGTTATGACTTGTTGAAGTTGGCAAAAATTCATGAAATGACCTATAATCTTTTGCATCCTTAGGGCACCTCCTTTCCATTTTAACACCTTGCACATAAAATAAAGGTTAAAGTTCACTTATTCAAGATAATTGTGGAAAAAGAATGGGCTCAAGGTGATAAAAATTGATCAAGTTATGATCATTTGAAGTCACATAAAGAAATTTGAGGGTTCATCTGGAGGACTTGTCATCTTTCTTCATCATCAAGTTTCTTACACAGAAAATGAGACTTTTGAAGTGACTTGTTAATACCCCTTTGAAGAGAAGGATGCTTTTGGAATCACTCAAAAATACCAAAAGATGAGCAAGATATACCCCTTTAAAGATCAAAACCCTAACTCCTAGAGCAAGAAAAATGCTTTGGGGAAATCTTTGCAATTTTGATCAACCTTCTTGCACCAATACCTTTATAATGCAAATAGAATTTGTTGAGGACGATAATTAAAAGTTAAAGCAACCAACACCACTTACATATCTTGAGAAATGAAGAAGATATGCACTTGTAATCAATGGAAACAAAGACTTGTCTATTTGAGTCAAATTTCTTCAATCAACCCTTGTACTTTTGAGCTAATTTTGACAACTTGAGGCATAATGGGTCGTAATAGACTTTATCATGATGCTACTTAAAAATATCATCCATAAAGGCTTGAATCTCAATAAAGATTTGATGAGGAAGTCACAAAGAATGAACTTATGAATCCAAAGGCTAACTTTGATGGGATGCATTATGCTTTCACCACATCATCAACAATTAGCATACCTATACATTGTATTTGTTAGTTAAAGAGTAATCAAACATAGGTGATCACAAAACGTAAGTCAAGGTACTTGGTGATTCCCCATAGAGCAATACTAAAGATAGGGAGAAGAAACAAACCCTAGTGTGTGGTCTTGTGGTGATTGAATTGATATGATATGATAAAGGGAATCTTAGGGGGGAAATTGGGGTACAACAACTGCCCTTATTTAAATGTCTTCTATCCGGAGATATGAAGGTTAAAATCTCCGTGTCGACGCGATTGAAGATACTTAATTATAAAACAAGCCCTATTTTTGGCCCTAAGATACCATGCAATTCTTATGATTATGAATGCAGATGAACAAATCTAAAGGGATGCAAGACACCACTGGGGATGTAAAAGGTAAAAACGGAAACAAAAGAAAACTTGACCAAAAAAATAAATCACTGGTGAAGAAAAGACAGGACTCTGCTGGGGTGATTCCCAATAGAGGATCTAAATCACCGTCAACCCAAAAAAATGATGAGAGAGATTGAAGGATAGGGTGACTGACAGATAACTGTGAACTATCTACTCACTGAGGAGATGGAAAAAAAGTAGTGTCGACCCACCGGAGAAAGGAATGGTAAGATACCACCAGTAATTTTCAAGATGTATTCAGTATTCATAACTGTGAACAAATGAATTTCTTCAGAACAATAGAATCTTCAATGACGAACAACCTTCCATAATGACAAGGCTACCATCCAACAGAAAGAGATTTCAAACAACGAACTACCTTCCATAATGACAAGGCTAGCATTCATTAGAAAATAACATCTCAACAACGAACTACCTTCCATAATGACAAGGCTACCATTCATTGGAGTAACAAAATATCAACAAGGAACTACCTTCCATAATGACAAGGCTACCATCCATCAGAAAGAGATGTCAAACAACGAACTACCTTCCATAGTGACAAGGCTACAATTCATTAGAAAATAACATCTCAACAACGAACTATCTTCCATAATGACAAGGCTACCATTCATTGGAGTAACAAAATCTCAACAACAAAATACCTTCCATAATGACAAGGCTACCATTCATTGGATAATAACATCTAAACAATGAACTACCTTCCATAATGACAAGGCTACCATTCATTGGAGTAACAAAATCTCAACAACGAACTACCTCCCATAATAATAAGGCTACCATCCATCAGAAAGAGATTTCAAACAACAAACTACCTTCCATAATGACAAGGCTACCATTCATTGAAAAATAACATCTCAATAATGAACTACCTTCCATAATGATAAGGCTGCCATTCATTGGAGTAACAAAATCTCAACAACGAACTACCTTCCATAATGACAAGGCTATCATTCACCAAAAAGATATTTCAAACAACAAACTACCTTCCATAATGACAAGGTTACCATTCGTTGGAAAATAACATCTCAACAACGAACTAACTTCCATAATGACAAGGCTACCATTCATTGGAGTAAAAAAATCTCAACAACGAACTACCTTCCATAATGTCAAGGCTACCATTCATTGGAGTAACAAAATATCATAAACGAACTACCTTCCATAATGACAAGGCTACCATCCACTGGAGTAACATAATCTCAACAACGAACTACATTCCATAATGACAAGGCTACCATTCATTGGAGTAACAAGATCTGAATCTTTTTCTAGAGCCATCAGATTCGCTGGGGGGGAGTACAGGTTGCTCAAATAAAGAGACATGCGTATTGCTGCTATGAGGAGGAATTCCAATAATGATTCCTTGAAGAAATAAGTATGTCTTCATGGGGAAAGAGATAGAACTTCTTGGGGAAACGCCAATCTAATTCCTGTTGAGGAGATATAATCTTCTCGTGCAAAATAAATGCACACTCTCAAACTAAAGCTCAGAGCTTACCGAAATCCAAATAATAATATTGCTGAGGGCACCCATTCCAACCAGAAATAAACTGGAATGAAACAGTCATCCAAAACACATCTCCTGAGAAATAAACTCAAGAGGGAATCCCATTCCATCCAGACAACGGGCTGAAAAGAAGGCTGAAACATGATTCTTCCATGAGGAAAAACTTAGTGGGGAAATTGAAAGGATATACACTTTCTGATTAAGGTTGACACTCTATTGGGGAGAGGATAACACAACTCTACAAAGCAGGGTAATATACCAACAAGATTTTAAAGAATGCAATGAGCAATGAATATGCATGATGCTGGTATGAAAATATGAATGTCATCATGTATATGCTGACAAAAAAGACATATAAAACTGGGGATAAACATACAAAGACCAAATGGGTACAGTCAATACTTGGCTAAATCATAATTAGGACGAAATTTCCATAAGAAAGTAAGCACCAACTGAGAAAATAAATTCTTATTTCAGAGCTTAACTTTACTGGGGAGGAACAAGATCAAACAAAACGGTGATGTAACATCTTCCTTCTAGCTTCTAATTGGGAACCATACAAACTTCAGGGGAACAAAATATTTGAAATTCATACTTCCGCCAGGGTTGACTTCACTGGGGGGAAAAATATCACCTTATCGAGACATTAGTTGGGGATGACATGTTGACTTCATTGGGAAGGATAATACTATATTGGAGAAGAAAACTTTGAGATACATTCTCAATAATGGGAGTAATAATTGCACCATTTTCTCTGGGGAGGAAGTATGAAAACCTCATGGGGCAACAATTTCAAAAAAAATATCTTACTTCAACATTTCCCGGGGAAATTCAAAAACTATAGCAAGAAAACTTCTAGGGATTTTAAATACCATCCAGCACTAGGCAGGAGAAAACCTAAAAAGTTGATAACCATCTCAACACTTCTTCAATAAAAAACTGCCCTTGCCTGACCTCCGAGTAAACAAACAAATTCCAGTACTACCGAAAGTAGATGTTTCGCAGATGAGTCCAATCTCAACATGTACGAAGAGACAAAACTTTTACCAAATGAGTGAAGCCTTCACTGGGGAGACTTGGATTAAGTCTTCATATCATGTAAACCTTTGAGCTTATCCGTCCTTGAAGTTACTAATTTTGTTCTCCTTGCATCACAAAATTTAAAGCAATTTGCATATTATTTTCAAAAACAATTTCGTTATTTAATCTGTTTGATTTGATCATTACTATCAATAATAAATGAAATCTTTATAAACTGAATAAAATAAGAATTGCAATGTGTGATACGGTGGCAGAACTGAATGTTATACTGGTTTTGCGTTTGTGTTCGTAAATGTTGCGGTAAGCAAGAGTCACCACCGACTTTTCTTTTATCCAAATTAAGGAAAGGGTGAAAAGAACAGAAAAAGACATTTTCGAGAGTTTTCTGAGTAAGGGGGTAGATTATGGAAAGGGAAGGTGTTAGCACCCTTTCCATCCATAGTTATCTATGGGCTCTTAGATGCTTTGCTCATTTTTTAAATTCCTTGTTCTTTATGTTTTGAAAAAAGTAGCTTGAAAATGCCTTAGTGCGGCGATTCGCTTTATGATAACTCTTGTATCAGTCCTCAAGAGTGTTGATAAAGAAAAAAAATCTGAAAGTTGTTTTTGAAATAAGTAAGTGTAAAAAATTTGTGTTGAGCATAGCATCTAAGAACTATCTACTTATAATCGAAAAGGTTCATTCTTTTCCTCCTATCCTTTAGACAGCGCTATCCTACTATTAGTGAGTAGGTAGCCCTATCGTTGGATGTATGAGGGACATTCGAAGGGACATACAATCATAAAGGAAACATGTAGAGACGCTTTAGCAATTTTGTTTAGGGACTAGATCATTTACCGAAAGGCAACTGCAGGGTCATCGAGGGACTATGATCTTTTGATTTATGGGTCTTTGCTAAAGCATCCCCGTTTCGAGGGACATGCCTGTTTTTCCGAAGGCAACCAAAGTGGGGTACCCTAGAAGTGCACATGTGTAATTGGGTTGTTTTCAATTATTTTAATCTTTGCATTGGGTTTGCTAACCTTTGATTTCAGTCTTTCCATACAAGCCTAACTACTAGCAGTTAATATTTTGCAGAATGTTAAAGTGCGGGAATCGTAAATCCTACGCTATTACAATGCTTTTTTGGGAGGGGGTTTTTACATGTTCAAAACTTTGGGGAAAGAAAATAAAGAAAACAGTAACGCCCTAGTTAGTTATCTATTACATCCCATCAGCAGTTACAGTAATATGAAAAGTGCGAAAATTAATAAATGCGCGCGAATTGAGAAAAACGTCTAAAAATCCAAGGGAAAGGAAAATCTTTTGTTTGTGTTTATTTATTTTAAGAAAATAAAGTCTAAGTATATTTAATTTTAATTTTAAGAAAAATGTTACAGTAATTAAATTAATTAGTTAACAAAAATAATTTTAATTAAAAAACAAACTAGACCTAAATTTTTTTTTTGCGATTTTGTTTTAATGTTAATAAAAAAGGAGCCAAGAAATAAAAGAAATAAACAAAACCAAAAATAATAAAAAAATAAAAAAAATGAATAGAGGTCTTTCGATCTAGGGGAGGAATTGTCTTCTTCGATCCAGGGATGGAACTGTCTTCTTTGATCCAGGGTAGGAACTGTCTTCTTCGATCTAGGGAAGAAAGCTATTCCTTTCGATCTGGGGAAGGATGTTATTCTTTTCGATCTGGAGGAGGAAGTGATCTTTGATCTAGGCCTGGTGTCGAACCCAGGCTCTCCAAGCTTACACACGCATCCTTCCCCACTGGGCCATCTGTTCAATCATTAATACAAATAACAAGAAAACAATATATTTGAAACATCATAAAATACTGAGGTGTTAAAACCATGGCATTGGTTTGGACTGAAGGTGTTTGTACAGGGAGATATGACCAAAATGTTGCAGGATGCCCTAACAATGGTGTTTCTTGATTCCTGCCTTAAACCTGGCATGTGCTATGTCAAAACAAATCTAAACAGCAACATGAGTATGGATATGTGCATTGAATCCATTTAAATTGCATGAACTGAAAGATTAGAGCATGAGAATTTTACCCTACCGGAGCAATGAGATCTTCTTGTTTTAAGATACTTTAAGCGTAAAGGAGGGCTAGTATGCACTCCTGGGATTCTCAAGATGATGATCGAATGCCTGGAATGGAGGACTGAGTGTGGCTGAAATTGGCTGTTCGAATTTCACAACTTTGTTAGATTTTTGGCAGTTATTCGTGGCTCTCTAAGCAGTGTATATACGTGTATGAGGCAGTATTTCCGTCCCTTTGCATCTGAGATTGTTGGTTTTATATAGGCAAAGATTTAGGTCAACATTTTTGTACCAAATCTTTGGTCATCATGAGAGAGAGATTTGATTTAATTTTTGCATTAAACTTGCCATATTTGATTCAATCATGCGTTTATGCCAACTTGCTCTGAGTTATTTTGGGCCTCCAACTTGATGGGAATCGAAAGCTTGGGATTCCTTTGTTCTTTTAGGTGTCCATTCGAAGTGACTTTGGGGCTGGTCGAAGCTTCATTCTTCCTTCTTTGACTTCCCTCAATTTGGGCCAATCGAAATGTCAACTTATTGATATGCTTATTAAGAGACATCTTGTTATGATATGCCAATCGAAGGACACTTTGTTAACATGCCATCAAAGTATAACTTATCTTTTCTCTTCGATTGGCTATAACTTGCTCCTCATGGCTCCTTCGATTGGACCCATCTATTTGCCTTAGCTGTTGGATTCAGGAAAACTCAAATAGCCCAAACGAGAACTTCGTTTTGGCCAGTCGAAGCCACTTCTGTCACTTCCTTCGAATGCCATTGCGCATGAGGTTTGGGCCTGGAAACATGTAGGACCAAGACTCATCATAAGACAAACTTGCTTTTAATAATTATGTGTCTCCTTCGAATAGACCATCTACATATTCTTCGAATGGGCTTTTTGTGTGTCTTTCGAATAGTCCACATGTATGCCTTGTGCGTTCTTCGAATGGACCACCAATGTGTGTCCTTCGAATGGACCTTTGCAGTGCTCTTTCGAAGAGGTCATATTGTGTGTCATGGTGCAGAAACTGTGTTAAGGGGTCTTGGCCTTGTGCATTGCAAGCAAGCATAGAGGAAGTCTTTGCCTTATGTATTGAAGGCAATCATAGAAAAAGCCTTTGCCCTTGTGAATTCAAGACAAGTCTGAGGAAGCCTCTGCCTTGTGGATCGATGGCCAATTCAAAGGAGCCTTTGACTTTGTGAATCGAAGGGAACTTGTAGAGGCCTTTTGCCTTGTGAAACTTGGACCAAGGCTTACTCGAAGGGGACCCAACATTCAAAGCTGGTGGGCCAATGCTTGATCGAAGGGTTTTAGATGCCCAATCGAAGCTTGTGAGACAAATATCGCTCGAAGGGTTTTAAGAGCCCAGTCGAAACTCCTTGTCTAGATTCCAATCAAAGACCCTTTTGTTCACCTGCCAATCGAAGGATATTGTTGACATGCCAATCGAAGGATATTGTTGACATGCCAATCAAAGGGCACCATTCAGATGCCAATTGAAGGACACTTGACCATCATTCAAAAAAAATCATTTTCTTTAGGCAAGTGTTTGTAACCACCCCTGTAAGAGAAAACCTTGGGAAACATGAGAGGGCAAATTTTGGGGTACAACACAAAGAATTGGATAAAAGGCTCAAACTTTATTAATAGAATGGTAGTTTGTAAATGGCAAGACTCCATAGATGATTACAAAGTTTAGAACATGGTAATATATATTGGAAAAGATATATTGAATTACAATGACCACCATTCTCCCTAACAACTTTGAATTCCTAAGCCGAAACTTCGGTCGAAGAGTAGTAAGGTCCAAGCAGATTGTTGCTCCATTGACCAGGTCTTATCTGATGCAGTCACTTTCCAGAAAATCCCTAACTTTTGCCTAGGTTACCCTTGCGGGTTTTCAACCTACCGTGAAAATTTATTTTGTTTATGTCTCTAATTTTTTTGCCTAGACCTCCCTTTCGGGTTTTCGGCCTACTGAGATGCTCTTCTTTACCTAAGCCTCCCTTTCGGGTTTTCGTCTTAGCGAGTTGTTCTTTTATTTTTCTAGGAGAAGTATTTCTTGACTGCATCAGCATTAACAGGACGTGGGAACTCCTCACCATCCATTGTTTCAAGAATCAGTGCACCGCCAGAGAAAGCTTTCTTGACAATATATGGGCCTTCCAAATTGGGAGTCCACCTTCCCCTAGAATCAGCATTAAAAGACATGATCTACCTGAGCACGAGGTATCCTTCTCTGAATTCACGAGGTTTGACCTTCTTATCAAAAGATTTCTTCATTCTCTTATGGTATAATTGAACATGACACAAGGTTGTCATTCTCTTTTCTTCAATTAAATTGAACTGGTCAAATCTGTTATGGACCCATTCATCCTCTGACAACTTGGCTTCCATTATTACACGCAAAGAGGGAATTTTAAATTCAATGGGGAGCATTGCTTCCATGCCATATACAAGGGATAATGGGGTTGCTCCTGTTGAAGTGCGTACAAATGTTTGATATCCATACAGAGCAAAATGGAGCATTTCATGCCAATCTTTATAAGTAACAACCGTTTTTTGTATTATCTTCCTGATGTTCTTATTGGTCGCTTCAACAGTTCCATTCATTTTTGGTCTGTAGGGAGATGAATTATGGTGAACAATCTTAAATTCCTCACAGAGTTTAGACATCATTTTGTTATTCAGATTCAAACCATTTTCGGTGATAATCTTGCTTGGCACACCATACCGACATATGAGGTTATTCTTGATGAAGCGCACTACCACCTATTTGATCACATTAGCATATGAAGCTGCCTCCACCCATTTGGTAAAATAATCAATTGCCACCAAGATAAAATGATGCCCATTTTACGCCTTTGGTTCAATCATCTCGATTATGTCAATACCCCACATAGAGAAAGGCCATGGGGAAGAAATAACATTGAGAAGTGTCAGAGGTACATGAATTTTATCAGCATAAATTTGGCATTTATGGCACTTCTTGGCGAATTTGTAACAGTCAGATTCCATTGTCATCCATTAGTAACCTGCCCTAAGCATCTTCTTCGCCATTGAATGTCCAATGGAATGGGCACCAAATGAACGTTCGTGAACCTCATGCATCAATATGTCTGCTTTGTGTCTATCAATACATATGAGAAAGACCATGTCATGATTTCTTTTATACAGTACATCTTCATTGAGGAAAAAGATGCCCACCAACCTTCTCAATGTCTTTCTATACTTATTTAATGCACCAATTAGGTATTCCTGGGTTCAGAGAAAACACTTGATATCAGAATACCAAGGTTTTTCATATACCACATCCTCTGTTGCAAACACATGAGCTGGTCTATCCAAACATCGTATCATAATAAGAGGCACATCGTTCCAAGTATTAACCTGATACATAGAAGCCAGAGTTGCCAAAGAATCCGCCATCTGATTTTCATCTCTTGGAATATGATGGAATTCAACTTTGTTGAATAAGGGTAATAGTCTTTTAGCTTAATCTTTGTAAGGGATCAAGTCAGGGTGACGAGTATCCCATTCTCCTTTAATCTGATTAACAACCAAAGCCGAATCACCATACACATCTAGAACCTTAATTCTGAGATCAATGGCCTCCTCAAGACCCATAATGCAAGCCTCATACTCCGCCATATTATTAGTACAATCAAATGTCAAACTTGAAGTAAAAGGAATGTGTGATCCATGTGGAGTAATGATCATCGCACCAATTTCTTTTCCGTAAGCATTCACCGCTCCATCAAATACCATGTTGTCGTACCCCAAATTTGTCCTACCTCGATAATTTCATTTTTCGAGATTAAAATAGAAGAAATATTTAATTAAGCGTGGTACATCAGTATATGATGGCCCATCTTTATACAACTAGGGGTGTGAACCTTAAATTCAGGAGAGCGAGGCTTGCTAAAATCAGAAAAACTCGTGTATCCATGGACCCATTCGCGTAGCATGTTGGCCAATGGCCCATGCTATTCGAAAATAAAACTATTCGAAAAATTATTAAGCTCTTATTTATTAAATAGTTGTTATTTGTAAAAGAGAGGGGGAAATTAGATATAGTACATAAGCCCATTTAGGTTTTATTATTGTTAGTAAAAGGAAAAGGAAGTGCAATTATGAATGGTAGGCTTGTTGTATTTTTAGCGACCCATTTGCTGTTTTTTGCTTTAGGAGAATTATTAAGCCCAATTAATTGTTGTTGTTAGAAAGAAGAAAAGTGAGTGAAATAGCAATTCAAAGTTCCATTAAAATGCATATGGGCTCATTTTTTCGTTTTAGTCATTAAACAGTAAGGAGAGGGTATGTTTATTAATAAGTAAGTAGCCGTTTTGATATTATTGTTTTACTGTAAAAGAAGTTAGTAGATGTTGTTTTTAATCTTAGAAATATTTTTTATTCAGTATAATATTGTTTCAGTAAAGTATATTACATTAAAACATTATTATTAAATATTTTTTACTGATTTTTTTATATAAACTATTTATTAATATTAGGTCCAGTCTGTTACAAAGTGGCCCAATTAGGAGTATTACGGTAAACAAAATAGAAAGTTGGGCCCACTTAGAAATCATTTTTGTTATGTTATTATTATTAAGAGGTTTATTATGATTATTTTATTAAAAAGATTTTACAAAATACTTTATGGTACTTTTTTTTTACAATTCTTTTATATCTATTAAAGTTTGAAAATGTATTGTAAAGAAGTCCCAAAGACTGGGCCCAGTACCGTATCAAAATCATAATTTAGTTTACAATGTAAGAGACAGTAACGCGTTGGGCTGGATCTTGATAGGCCCAAAATCCATTTATTCAACAAGCTGGAATAGCGCAGGGCCCATGTTTGAGAAAACATATACTATAGCAATTAGACCAAAGTTAACACACGTGTTCGTATCTTTATAGCTACTGTAGAGATTGAAAGTAGAATCAGTTAATTTATGATTAAATCTCTAAATACCCAATACACCAAATTTCCAGCAGTTCAGAAAAAAGGTTGCAGACAAAATTGAATCAGCAAAATCACAGAGCTACCAAATCAAATATTTTTACAAATCAAATCTAATCCAGAATCAATTACACTTCTATTAACACTAAATCAAACACAACAAATCTTACTAAATCAATCAAATTTCTAATTTCATTCAAAACCCTAAATTAAATCAATTACAGAATAAAATTAAATCGCTAAATCAATTACAAAAATCGCTAAATTTGAGGCTAACTGTACATCAAATACTAATCAAAAACCTATAAATAAAGAAGAATCAGAATAGAGAGGAGGGGATTTTGGAATTGAAAAAATTAACAGAAGAAGAAGGGAAAATCTAGACGCAGAGACGAACTCATATTAGTAGAAGAAGAACAGATATGTTGGAAGGAGCAGAAGAACCACCTTGTTATTGAAGACTGAAGTTAGAGGAGATTAGGGTTTCAACGTATGAAGCCCTAATCGCGGGACATAATCTCCGCCGCTGTTGCTTTTGCTATCCGCCACCATCAACTCCAACTCGTCATCACCTGTAAACAAGAAGAAAGAAAGGAATTAACAAAGCTCAGAAGTCAGAACACGAACTCGCGCGAGGGGGTAAAGAACTGAACTCAGCTTTTATTTTGCTTTGATCTTGGTTAAGGGTTACAGGTTTGTAATAGGAAAGGGTTGGTTTACTAGCGTTGTTGCGGTGAGGAGTTGGCTGCCGGTTTGCATTTACGGTTTGGTGAGTGAAGGAAAGGGGTGGAACGAGAGAGAAGGTGAAATTACTGTAAAAACAAAATTGATTTGTAAATAATATGAAAACGTGGTTATATCCTGTTAGGATCCAATACATGTGCATACATAGTGGTATCATTTTCCTTCAATTTTGTACCGTGCGATCTGCATCAGGCGGCCATAGGCCAAGTCTCACCATAAAAATATGCACACTCGCAACACAAAAACCCCTCAGGTCTCTTCCCAGCATATAATGGGCCTGAGCCTAGTCCTTTTCACCCCCCCCCCCTTTTGCTATGTTATAAAATCAACACACTAATTTGCACCCCCAGCCTGGACTCATGTCTGGGCCTAATTCCCATTAATTTTAACACTCCCTTATTTTGCTTGTCAATTAGAATTTACACCCCCCACCCACCCTGAAGTTAATTTTATTTATTTTCTTTTATAATTCAATTATCATTTCTAACTTTTATAAACATACATATATATTATTTATTTATAATGATTATTATTATTATCAAATAGTTTATTATTATTATTATTATTATTATTATTATTATTATTATTATTATATTTTTATATTATTATTATATATTGTTGTAGTTACTTAATTTTTTATTATTATTTATTTATAATTATCATTTATTATTTATAATTCCCTTTTATGTGAATATTATTATTAATATATTTTATTTACTATTTAAATATTATTATATTATCAAATAAATTTATTTTATATCAAAATTGCATATGTTATTTTATATATTATTTGCATTAAAATATTTCATAATCATGCATTAATCCAAATCTTTGCAATTAATATGATTAAAAAACACAAACAAATCATCAAACTATTTTCCGCAATAAATTAAGCTTATCAACTGTTTTTTTTTTGCAAAAGGGTTTCAAACTGGTTTTGACTTACTGCGCATTTAGTCAAAATCTCCGCAATCACTACTCCCGACCGAGTGCAAGATGATTCAAAATATGTTTGCAAACCCCTAAAAAACACCAACCCCATACGAACTACGAATTGGGACTCTGATTCCTCATAAGAGGATACGTAGGCATACGATCAAAAATCGTAGCGAGTTCCCCAATAAAAATTTAAACCCTTCCCCAATAAAAAATTTAAACTCTCCCCCTATAAAAATATTTAAACCCTTCCTAATTAAAACTTAAAATCCTATTTACCCCAAACCTAAACCTAGGACCTGATATCCTTGTGAACAAGGAAGATGAAAGGTGCCTAACACCTTCCTTTTGTCTAATTGAGTCTGAAACCTAGAATCTTTGTCTGCGAATTAGGGTTTTATGTTAGTTTCCCTTCCCTAGGATAAAACTAATAGTGGCGACTCTTGATTTAAAAAATAGTAACTACAGCTGTCGACTCTGCTGGGGACTCTCCTTAACCCTAGGAATAGGTATTTTTGGGTTTCTATTTTTATTTGCTTTATTTATTTATTGCATTTATATACTTTATCACATTTATTTATTTGCTGTCAACTTCTCTTATCATCATATATTCACTGCGTGGCGGGATTTTTCTATCTCAAAAATATTTCCAATATAACCCTTATAAAGAAGGTTCGTCTATTAGCTTAGGGGGTACATCATTCCTGCGAGTTTATGTGACGAATTTTCCTAGAGTAGGACTTTGGAAGGTCACCCATGAATCTCTGTAATGACCTTAACCTAAAATATCATGATGAGACTTTTCACGACTTTGAGACGAAAGTTTCGGTCCATAAAGAGGCTCCACCTAAGGGAGGCCCTTGTGCCTTTTCCTTCTGGTGTTATTCATGATACCCTTAAGGAAACCACCTCCTGGGAGGGTAGATTTACCGTAGGTTAGAATTAAGGAGCCTACCTTATAGGGGTACCCATCACAAAAACCTGTCACAAAATCCCGTTAATCAACCCAACACTTATACATTCATGTTGTAAGTACGAAGTGCGTCTAAGAGGGAGGGTGAATTAGGTACTTTAAAACACCCTAGTCCTTTTATATAAGACTCTAACCAATAAAACCACCAAGAACAATCCTCTTGGACCAAGAACAATCCTCTTGGGTTTTCACTATGTCAACAATGATAACAATCCTCTCAAAGTGACTACACTTGTATCCAACAATCCTGGAAAGACAAGATTTAAAAAACCACTTAAACGTATTTCCAACAATCCTGGAAAAATAAGTAAGTATCTATCAATATTTGATTTTGAGTGAGTTGAGTAGTATTGATTACTTAGAGTGATTTAACAATGAATGATCTTCTCTTCCAATTATAATATTGTACAATGACTCAAGATATAATGCTCAAAGTTTTCTGGTTAACAGTATATGAAAGTGTGCAGAAAACTTATGTATGAAAGTGAAGAAAAGCTTGAGTTTGTATTTTAAACATTCAGAAAATATATTTGGAAGAGGTTGTTGAAAATGATTTTGAAAATTAACATTTATATGTTCATAGCACCCTTTTGAAACATCATAAAGTTATGTAAATGAATCATGAACAATTGCCAAGATTGGGTGAAAGGTTTCAATGAAAAGGTATTATGAACATGCATGTGCAAAGCTGCTATTTTTCAAAATCGTGCAGCATGCAATCGATTGCACCCTTTGTGTAAATCGATTGCACGGGGTTTCAACAACTATATTTTCAAAAGTTTTAAGTGTGTAATCGATTGCACAAGCAATGTATATTGATTGCATGTGAATTCAGTAGCAAAAAATGAGTGAGTGCAATCGATTGCACGAGCAATGTAAATCGATTGCACTGAGAAACAGAACAAACATTTTGAAAATTTTAAACATGTAATTGATTGCACAAGCAATGTAAATCAATTGTAGTGAGAAACAGAAGCAAAAGATCTAAAAAATTGAAGCATGCAATCGATTGCACTAATATGCAAATTGATTGCACTCAAGTGAAAAATGAATTTTAACTCTGAAAAACTTGAGTAATGATTTATAAAAAATTTCTTATTCACCATTGATAATTTATATCTTAAGTTCAAAGTAAATAATATCATTATACCTTGAAAGTTTCTAAGAGCTTTGAACTGAAGACTTTGTCCATAGATGCCTTGAGCTTGATAACAAATCTTTGCCTTCTTTGTCAATCATGGTTCGTCTTCATCAAAATAAAAGTTCATTTGAGAAGCTTGATTTTACACATGCATTCATATATATCTCATATTCATCATTTTATTCTTTTATCTGTCTTATTCACAGGGTACAAAATAAAAAACAACAAAAATCAAGATTTTTGGTGACTGTCTTAAAAATGGATACCAGAGGGAAACAACTTGTATGCGTCAATGCCTACAAGCCTGGCCTTTCTGAAATCAAAACTATAAAGGGGAAATTATCTGAGAGAGCTCTAAAGATGTATGCTTTCCGCTACGGGACACCCTTTACTTGACTAAAGTATAGGTTCAAATGGATGCAGTCTTTTCCCTAATTCAGTTTTATGACCCTCCATTGAGATGTTTCACCTTCCAAGACTTCCAACTAGCACCAGCTCTGGAAGAATTTGACAGAATTCTGAATTTTTCCAAAGAAATTGCCTATGTAGGTATTGGACAAACTGTTGAAGTCAAAGTTTTGGAAAAAGGCTTAGGGATCCCTACCCCGAGTTAGTGCAAAATTACCAAAGAGAAGGTCCGATACAAGGAATCAAAAGGATATACTTGGAAGCTAAGGAACTAGATTTTGCTAATTATAAGAAATGGGAATCTTGTGTTGATTGTTTATGGCATTTTGTATTTGGTTTAATTTTATTCCCTTGGACTGTGGACTATATTGACCCCGCAACCATTAGCATATTTTGGGGTGAGAAAGTCTTTAATACGGATCCTACTCCCGCTTTGCTTGCTGACATTTATTACACTTTGCATATGATGTATGAAAGGAGAAAAGGCACGCTAAATTGTTGCATCACGCTTCTATATACTTGGTTCATGACTCATCTTTACAAAGAAGACTATATAACCCCAAACTTGACCAGACACGAGTGGCCATAGAAGTTAAGGTCTCTCGCTGCAAACTTTGTATTATGGTATGCAAGGAAGATGGATATTGGTGATATCACTATTAGTTGTGGGGACTTTCCTAATGTCCCTTTGATTGGATCGCAAGGCTGTATTAACTACAAACCTACTTTAGCCCTACGACAGTTAGGGTATCCTTTGGAAGACAAACCTTCGGACGAACAACTCCGACCACTTATCATCCATAACATGGGTATAGAAGACCAAGGGTTGCCCAACAAGGTTATTCGGGCTTGGAACAAGGTTAACAAGAGGAAAGCCGAAATAAAGAATTCCATATCAAGAGAACCCTACACCAAATGGGTCAGAGACAGAATGCGAATTATCAAGCTGCCATTCGAAAAAGATCCAGAGTATAAATCAGAGGTCCCAGAGACAATACCCATATATTTGGAAGAAGTCGACAATCTGAAAAGTGCCTTAAAGAAAGCTCAAAAATAAAAAGAAGCATTGGAACTCAATCT
The DNA here is from genome assembly GCA_948472305.1 of Vicia faba. Classification (NCBI taxonomy): domain Eukaryota; kingdom Viridiplantae; phylum Streptophyta; class Magnoliopsida; order Fabales; family Fabaceae; genus Vicia; species Vicia faba. The sequence goes on along the minus strand of OX451737.1, from coordinate 1,646,761,768 downwards.
CCTCAATCTGACCAAAGAAAAGAAACAGATGCATCTTATACTTGAGTCAAAGGACGAACAAATTGAGAGAAGTCAAAAGGAATTGGAGAAAGAAAGTCTCAAACGAAAGCATACAACTGAAGGGCTGTTGAGTGCAACATTCAACCAAAATTCCCACAACCAAAGGTTAGAAGAGGCCGCCGCTGAAATCAGAAGGTTAACTAGATGGTATGAAAAGGCAACACATGACAAGAAGGTACTAGAGGAAAATCTAAGAGCCCAGATCCAAAGTTTGGAACAAGCTTCCTTAGATCAAGAAGAGCAAGTAAAGTACCTCGCTACTGAACTTCAAGACAGCCAAGAATCAGAGGTCAAAGCATGCCTTGAGAGGATAGAGGCAGAGAAACTCCTGACTCGGAGAACTCAAGAATATGAGCATGTATGCTTAGTGGTGCAGGGTCTTCAAAGATTTCCTCATCCAACGAAGGCTTGATACAGAAATGAGGGGTGAAAAGATGTATTGGGAAGAGCAATATACTAAGATCGCCAAAGCTGGGAGAGATAACCATAAGATAATCCCACATCTTTATCAGGAATACAGGTACTACTAAGACAAACATGAAAAGCTCGTCTTCCTAGCCAACAATCTCATCGAAGACATCCCTAGAAGCTTAAAAGATGTGGAGAGTGTAATGGTTCCTCTTATGAAGGACGTTGAAGACTTTCTCCAGCTTTATAGAGAAATGGTTGATGGCTTCAGAGTACATATCCGCAGGCGCACCTAGAAGATTTAGTTCCCTTTATTTATGTTTATGCAAATAAGTTTTGATTTCAAGTTGTAATATTTTTCAATATCTGGATTATGTTACTTTCAATAAAGGCATTTTGTTTCCCTATCTTGACGGCGTGTTTATTTTAAATCTAGTCACCAATTAAAATAATAAGCCAAAATACAAGCATGTACCCAAGTGAATAAGACATTTAAAACAAGAAATCATTTCATGTTCATGCACCTCCATTTGCACGCATGCATTTATAAAACACTTGCATGTCATATCAAAACTCATTTTCTTTAAAAATCTCTCCAGTTAAGACATTGGTCAAAGAAGACCTCCACCTCCTTGGCCTCCATATCAAACAAGGGCCCATCAACAAAAAGCAATGGAACAAATCGAGGAGACTCAAGTTGAGTTTAAAGAGAATCTTGACCAAGTAAATGGAGACGTAAGTTCAATGAAAGGAGATTTGAGTCAAGTTCTTCTAGCTTTGAAGAACACTATTGACAGGCAAGACCAAATTCCCAAGGTAGCTTTTGAAGAGGTAGCCCAAACTATTGGTACATCGAGTGGTCACCAACCAAGGAAAGAGCCGGAAGTAGGACCCTAAAAGTCCGCCATGGCCCAGCAAGAGGTTGAAACTGAAGGGTTCATCCCACCACCATCAAACATAGGGGCATCATATACCCTACAAAGTCCACCCAACAATGCAGACAACTACCTAGACTTGCAATACGGATATCATGACCTAGGGGATGCTCACCAGGCACCCTTAAAGACATCTAGTACTCATGTTGTAGATAATCCACTGGTAATGAATCAGTATAAAGCCCTGGAGGAAAGATTAAAAGTTGTGGAGGGTTTTGATGCTTTCGAAGTAGGCGTTATGGAAATGGGTCTAGTTCCAGATGTGGTGATACCGCCAAAATTCAAAGTACCCGACTTTGGAAAATACAAAGGGCTCACTTGTCCAAGGAATCATCTTCGTATGTATAGCAGGAAGATGCATGCCCATGCCCATGATCAAAAGATAATGATCCACTATTTCCAAGACAGACTGAGTGGGCCATCTTTAGACTGGTACATGCAATTGGAACGAACACATATCCGAACCTGGGCAGATCTTACTAATGATTTCTTGAAGCATTACAAATATAACCTGGACATGGCGCCTACCCGCATGCAACTCCAAAATTTGTCCCAAAAGAAGGAAGAATCCTTCAAAGAATATGCTCAAAGATGGAGGGATATGGCATCCCGTGTACAACCACCATTTTTGGAAAAAGAACTTGTAGACATGTTCATGGGAACCCTGCAAGGGATTTATTACGAGAAAATGGTTGGAAGTGTCTTGTCGGGATTCTCAGGCCCAGTGACTATTGGAGAAAGAATCAAGACTGGGTTAAAGAGTGGGAAGATATCCGGGGGATCATCAAATGCTCCCTACAATTCAAAAATACCTGCTTCAAACTTCCCAAGGAGAAAGGAGGCAGAAGTCAATGTTGTAGCTTCACAACCAAGGGCACCATAACCATTGGTGATCCCACAAGGACAAAGGCAAGACAGATTTAAGAGGCCACCCAGAAATTTTGATCCACTGCCCATGCCACCAAGCCAGTTATTACAACACTTGGTTAAGGCATCCTTGGTGGAAATCATGCCTTTAGCTCCTCCATTCGGGCCACTCCCACAAAGATATAATGTCGATGCCAGGTGTGAGTACCATGATAACTCTCTGGGGCACACCATAGAAAAATGTTGGGCATTCAAGCATAAGTTTCAGGATTTGTTAGAATCTCAAGACATCACCTTTGATAAGCATAACATCAAATCAAACCCTATGCCTCTGCACGATGGGCCAACAATAAATGCAATTGAGGTGGTCACTGACTTTGGGGAAACCATAAAGGCAAAAACCTCTATCAACTTGTTGAAAGAAAATTTGCTCGAATGTGGTTTCTTGTTAGAGCATAATGAAGCTTTTGAAACAACTCTGCAAAAGCTAGTGGATCAGGGGATAGTCCAATTCAGACTGTACCTTGAGGAAAAATATGTAGCCACAATTGGAGGGAAAAATACACTGGTAATCCCATGCCAGGGCCCAAGCCTTACCAAGAAAACTCTAGTCATCCCATGGGAATAATCAGCAGAGATTACAAGAAGGGTACCTAAGCAGGCTCTCTTAATACCCGCCACTCCAAAAGCCATGATGGTAATTAAGGGACCTTCACCTATCCCTTATGAAAATAACAAGGAAGTACCATGGAGTTATGACTCAGCCATGTACATCAAAGGAGTGAAGCAAGAAAGCGGGCCATCACCAAGTCAGGGAGCTATAATTTCAAACATATCAGAGACATGAGGTATGACCCGAAGTGGTCAAATTTTTGGAGTCGAACTGTCGAAAAAGACGGATGTGATTCCGACGAAGGACAAGGTAAAAGCAGTGGTTGATACAAATCAAGAAATAGAATCTCCGAGAAAAGACTTTATCGATCAAGAGGCAGAAGAGTTTCTAAAAATAATCAAAAAAAAGTGACTACAGAGTGGTGGATTAGCTTCACCAAAGTCCAGCAAAAATCTCCATACTCTCACTACTCATCAACTCTGAAGCACACATGGATTCTTTGATGAAAGTGTTAAGTTCAGCTCATGTCGCAAAGGAAATTTCAGTGAATCAATTTGACAATGTCGTAGCAAATCTAACATTCGGATCCTACCTAGGTTTCAGCAATAGTGAATTACCGCCAAAAGCCCGAGCTCATAACAAGGCACTTCATATTACCATGCAAATAGGTAATACCCATTTGTCCAGGGTTATTACTGACACCGGTTCCGCTCTTAATGTGTTACCAAAGTCAAGTCTCACAAAGTTAACAATAGACGACGTGGTAATGAGACCAAGTTCTATGATAGTAAAGGCATTTTACGGTTCTCGAAGCTCGGTGTTAGGAGAGGTGGACCTTCCAGTTAATATTGGGCCGCATATCTTTAATATCACTTTCCAGGTAATGGATATCGAACCAGCATATACTTTCTTACTGGGGAGACCTTGGATCCATGTCGCATGGGCAGTAACCTCGACACTGCATCAAAAATTGAAGTTCCTAGTGGAAGGTAAGTTAATCATAATTGACGGCGAGGAAGACATCTTCGTAAGCCATATTGAATCGTACAGATATATCAGTGCCGACGAAGACTGTATAGCTACCCTGTTCCAAGTCTTGGAAATTGCTTCAATGGTGAGATTACCAGTCGAGAAGGGTAACGAGACTAAAGTGACATCATGGAGAGATCTGCAAACAACTATGGGATGTGATGTCTCGAAACACTGGGGAAAGCTCCCAGAAATTCCTGAGATAAAGAATCGCTTTGGTTTGGGCTATGAATCGTCGAAAGCTACTCTAAAAGGAAAAGCATGTTTCCCTCCGATCCAAGAGACTTTTGTCAGCAAAGGAACAGAGCATGGAGGACATGTCGCAATGATATCAAGCAAAATCAATACCAAAAGGGCGACTGACTTCATCAGAGAGGGCGCCCCAAGAGAAGAACTCAAAGGATGGACTGCTGTAGAGATTCCTGAGATATTTTTCTTTTATAAGTAATGTTTCTTGTTTTGAAAGAACCTATGTCAAACCCGAGGCATAGGGGTTGCTTTTAAGGGTTTTCCTTGTTCTTGTTTTAGACAATATTTACAATTAATAAAAGTTATATTTTGTTTTCAATTAAGATCCTTGTCTTTCCTTTGCATTTATCTATCAAATTTAAAAATTGAAATACTTTCTCTGCATACGCATTTTCAAATCCCAGGCACTAAAATATGCACCAAAACATGATAAATGTGTAGATCCATGCCCAAAATTACCGATAACGTTACTGATACGACCCGATACGATTTTGATGCTCCTATCAACCAAGTCGAAGAGGAAGATGACAAAGATCTTGAAATCTCCGAGGAAACGTAAAGGGAAATAAAGCGAAAGGCTAACAACATACAACCATATCAAGAGGCTATTGAGACCATTAACCTGGGCACAGAGGAAGATCCGAAAGAAATCAAGCCAGGGGCAATGTTGGAGCAGAGTGTGAAAGATAGGCTAATCAAGTTATTACATGAGTATGTGGATATATTCGCTTGGTCCTACAGGGACATGCCAGGGTTGGATACAGACATCGTGGTGAATAGACTACCTATCAAAGAAGGGTGTTCTCCGATCAGACAAAAACTCAGAAGGACTCGCCCAGACATGTCCAGCAAAATCAGAGAAGAGGTTCTCAAATAGTTTGACGCACGGTTCCTAGAAGTGATAGATTATCCACCCTGGATAGCAAACATCGTACCAGTACCCAAGAAGGATGGCAAAGTACGCATGTCTGTGGATTATTGAAACCTAAACAGAGCAAGCCTCAAGGACGATTTCCTGTTACCTCACAAAGATGTCCTAGTGGACAACACAGCTCAAGCCTCAGTATTCTCATTTATGGACGGTTTCTCGGGCTATAATCAGATCAAAATAGAGCCCGAAGACATGGAAAATACTACTTTCATGACACCTTGGGGAACTTTCTGCTGCAAAGTGATGCCACTCGGTCTCAAAAACGTAGAGGCAACCTATCTGAGGGTAATGGTCATGTTATTCCATGATATCATCCACAAAGAGGTTGAAGTATATGTAGATGATATGATTTCCAAATCCCATACGGAGGAGGAACGCAGCATACATCTACAAAATTTATTCGAGTGGCTGCGTAAGTTTAGACTGAGGCTCAATCCTAATAAATGCACATTTGGCATCAGATCAGGCAAATTGTTGGGTTTCATTGTAAGCCAGCGGGGTATCAAGGTGGACCCCGACAAAGTAAAAGCTATGCAAGAGATGCCCACACCAAGGACAGAAAAAGAAGTACGTGGTTTCTTAGAGCGATTGGATTACATCTCAAGGTTCATATCGCATCTAACAGCTACATGCGAGCCAATATTCAAGTTATTACGAAACGATTAGACGGTAGTATGGAACGATGATTTTCAAACTGCCTTCGAGACAATAAAACAGTATCTGTAAGAGCCACCAGTCTTAATGTTTCCAGTCCCCGAAAGACCACTCATCGTGTATTTGACAGTGCTCGAAGGATCAATGGGTTGTGTTTTAGGACAGTAGGATGAAACAGGTAGAAAGGAGCATGCAATTTATTACCTCAACAAGAAATTCACGGACTGCGAAACCAGGTACTCACTCCTAGAGAAAACTTGTTGTGCATTGGCTTGGGCTACCAAGAGGTTGAGACAATATATGTTGACCCACACTACGTGGTTAATAGCAAGAATGGATCCTCTAAAGTACGTGTTTAAAAAGCCAGCTCTCACCGGAAGAATCGCACTATGGCAGATGCTACTAACAGAATATAACATACAATATGTCACACAGAAGCCCATCAGAGGTAGTATACTAGCTGATCATCTGGCTCACCAACCGCTATCAAAATATCAGCCTATGAAGTTCGAATTTCCTAACAAGGATGTCATATTTATAGCTGACTACAAAATACGAGGACCTGACGAAGGGCCCGAGCTAGGGGTACGTTGGACACTCATGTTTGACGGGGCTTCAAATGTAATAGGTCATGATGTAGGGGACTTATTGACATCTCCAAAGAATTATCACAAACCCTACACTGCAAGGTTGTATTTTGACTGCACCAACAACATCGCTGAATATGAAGTCTATATACTAGGACTGGAAGTTGCCATCAATTTGAGAATAAAGCACCTCGAAGTATTTAGGGATTCTACATTAGTCATATACCAGGTTAATGGTGAATGGGATACTAAACACCCTAAACTGATTCCATATCGGGATCATGTTTTAAAGTTAGCCACATAATTTACAGAGATCACTTTCAGTCATATCCCACGAGAAGAAAATCAAATGACAGGCGCTCTGGCAACTCTATCAACTATGTTCAAAGTGACTTGGCCGAATCATGAACCACGTATTACGATCATACATTTCGAAGAGCCCACACACTTCCTTGCTATTGAGTGTGATCGGTGGATCTGGAACTGACTGTTTAAAGCTGGTTCGCGAAATGTCGCGGAAGCAAGAGTCGCCACCGTCTTTTATTTTCTCCAAATGGAAAGGACAAAAGCACAGAAAAATTCCTTATAGAGATTGCTCTCGGTTCGGGAGGTAGGTTATAGAAAGGGAAGGTGCTAGCATCCTTTCTATCCATGGTTATCCATGGGCTCTTAGATACTTTCTCATTTGTGTTTTCAAAAATGGTTTGTTTGCTTTTCAACTGTGGGTTTTAAAAAAAAGTTTCTTTGAAAATTCCAGTTCGACTCTTGTATCGGTCCTCAAGAGTGTTTGAAAAATTGCTTTCGAAAGCTTTTTGAAAAGGTGTTGGTGTGAAAAGTATTTTTGATTTGTTTTGAAGTTTAGAGCAAGTATCTAGAGTCGTCTACCTACCCTAAGGAATTCGTCTGTGTAAATGTCCTTTAAAGTAGTGCCATCCCACCATTGAGAGGTAGGTAGCACCACCGTTGGAGGTGTTCGGGTCAATTCGAGGTTCGGGACATGGTGATCACCAGAGCAATGGGAAGACACCTTGGAAGCTACCCTCATGCCAGGTTCCCGGATCATGAGGACTTACTAAGACATCCTCTACTCGACGATCACCTTTCGAGGCAAGGCAACAGTGAGGCGTACCCTAGGGGTGGTGTGTGTGATTCGTGTGTCGTTTTCATTTGCATTTATCTTGTCATGTTATTGGTGTTCTACGTTTGTTTTTATTTTGTCCATACATTCTTTCATGCCTTTGATTAACAGTTAAAAATATTGCGAGAAAAGTAAATTCTAAGCTATTACAAAAGGCGCGGGTCCACATCGCCAAAATTAAACCAGGACCCGATTTGACAGAAAATAAATAAAGAAAAGAAAAGTGCGAGAAAATTAAAAGGTTACATGGCCTTGGGAGAGATACATAAATATTACAAAGAAATAAATAAATATGCGAATCAATAAGAAATTAAGAACGCGGGCGTTGGACCCTTTTTTGCAAAATTAAAATTACATGGCATTAATTAATTAAAAAAAAGAAAAGGAATTGTTTTTTGGTATTTTATGATTTTTGGATTTAATAGAAAAAGGAATTAATTGAAATTACATGCTAACCCTAATTCTATTTTTTTTTATTTATTAAGAAAAACATTGAATTTTAACCTAAATTAACCCTAATTTTTATATACAAAGTTAATTATAAAAATAAATAAAATAAATAATATTAAATATTTGATTATCATGAAAGAAAAATAAAAGGATGAAAATTAATTAAACCTAATTCTATGTTGTTTTTAGATTTTTATTAAAAGAGTTAAAACTAAACCTAATTTAAAACTAATTTTATTTATATACAATTTATTTATGAAAATACTTAAAATAAAATATTTATTATATTTTTCTCTTTTCTGACTTTTATGGTATTTTTGTGATTTTATGAAAATAATAATTAAATTAACAAATAATAATTAAAAGAAATAGAATTAAATAAAAAAGGTATGGCAAACCTAGGGGGGTGGTAGTCCCCAACATGGAGGTATAACCCAAGTAATCTGGCCCATTAACTGCAAAGCCTGGTGGACCTTTTCGAGTAACATGTGGCACGTTTGACCAAGCTTATGGTGTTCCTCCAATCTATGCCTTTGATCTGATGAAGCTGGACGCGTGGACGTTGGATTTGGAAGGTGTATGATGGTCCTTGGTGTTGAATCTGCATGTGATTGTAAATTGAAAAATAATATTGAAACAATGAAGACCTGGGACTCGAACCCAGGTCATGTACTTTGCCAACCCTTATGCTTGCCAACCGTGCCAGTAGCGCGCTTTGTATGTAACATAATAAACAAATAATATAAAACAAAACCAAATCGTTAGTGGGTTAGAGCGCGTAAATTCAAACTAGCCTATCACATCTTGCCACGATATCGTCTTCTTCTTCGTCCCTGAAACACAAAAACAAAGGCCACGGTTTTCTGAGCGTTTTCTTAGGCCGGTTTTGGAAAAATAGCGACTAGCCCTATGACGCTCATAAATTGAGCGCGAGGGTAGCTTCTCCTTCGTCCAGACACGTTGAATTCAATGGCTTTGGTCTCAGCCTCCAATTTTCCCTTGTTTCAAAAGCCCTAATTCCAAGTCCTGTAAACCCTAAAAAATTGACAATGGTATATTGGCACACAACGCATAAAAACACAATTGAATCATTGGGTTAGCTTCAGAATTGCATGAGGAGTATGAATCAATAATTAAAATGCCATGAAAATGCATAGATTTTAAAACACGATTATGAATTTTTCATGAGATATTTCAAGTTCTGTATACCAATTCTTGAGGTTTTGAGGAATGTTTTTGATTGGGAAACGTTCAGTGAACCTTGAGGAAGCTAATGAGATCGAAATCCTGGCTTGAAACCACCTACAAATTAGTTTTCAGTATTGAGTTTTTAGACCAAATTTTCAAGTTTTGTTTTCCTGGTTTTTTAGCAGCTGCGTGTGTTGGCATTAGGTTTATATTCAGGCTTATGTAATGAACCAATTAGGTCAAGAAAATTGATCAAGATCTTTTGTATTCATGGCTTTGAAGATTTGATTTTCAAGCATTGTTTTTTCAATCTTTTCCATGCATTTTTGTACCAATTATGATCCAATCAAATTGATTCTTTCCAATCTTAACCATGCACGAAATATTGAAGGCATATCATGTATAAAAAGATTTGAAATAGTAGGTTAAATATTTTCCATGTATTAAATTTGATTTAAATGAATTATTATAAATAAAAATTCAAATAAATAAATAAAAAATGAAAAAATACTTCCCTTTGGGCCAAGTGGTCGTGCACATGCCATGGATGATGAATTATGGAAGAAAAATAGGCCCATTAGCAATTTTAGGTCATTTGAATCAATGTTGACTTTTCAAAATATCCAAAAATTTCCCAACTTCCACAAGGCATAACTTGCTCAATTTTTAAGCTTTGCTCATGTTCTTGGACATTTTGGAAAGGTCTTTGAGTCCTCTAACCAATGTCTTTGGTCCCATGTCATTTTGATTTACCAATATCAAGTTATGGTCTTTAACTTGAAGTCCCTTTTTGTTGACTTTTGAAAATGACCTATAATGTTGAAATTGATAACTTTTTGTGAGAGCATTTCATGGACTTGAAGTATGAAGATGAGTTGTAGGAAATGTCTTTCTCTTCAAAATGAGCTTTGGATGGAATTTTTCTGATAATCCATGTGAAAGTTATGCCCTGGTCAAATTATAGTTGACTTTTTCAACTGTCCAAATAAGGAAACTTTTGCATCTTGATGATTTTTGAGCCAAGCTTTGAGAATCATGATCAAGCATTGATCAAATGATGTTTGTGGCTTCAAAATGAGATGTTGACCAAAAATTTGAACTTTTGACTGTCAAATGACTATTTTGCCCCTACAGTTGACTGTAGTGCAATTAGGGTTTTTGACTGTGCAATTTTGTGCTGAATGTCTTGAAACTTGGTATGAGGGTGCTTGACCATATTTATAGGCATGTGAGACTTGATTGGACCTTTGGAAACTTCATTTTCTCGACCAGAACACAAACCCTAGTTTGACTGTCTTAGGAAGCTCTTGCACTGTGCAACCCTTGGGGAATTTTGGAAGCATGACTTGGCAATTCTTTGAAGAATATGGGAGGGCAAATTTTGGGGTACAACAGTTGCCCCTGTTCAATCTTCTTAGACCTGAGGATGCAGATTGGCTGACGTGCCTTTCGTAATCCGAGGGTAGAAGATGATTGAACACTAGAGTGCCCAGAAATTTGCGCTCACATAGTAGCAGTGATGATTGGAATGGGCTTACAGATGCCATCTAGAGGCTGATGAATAGGATGATGGGCTTATAGATGCCATCTGGATGTTGATCGCGTAAGAGATTCCTTAGCGAGGACCTGCATACCTGCAAAAGAAAAAATGAATACCTGACACGTTGCAGGAGTTGGTTTTCAGATGCTTGATTAATAGATGTGTCCTGACTGGTTACAGGAGCTGGATCCTTAAACTTCTTCAGAAGTGCCCTAGCGAGATGCCGGAGTCGAGTCTGGAATTCAGAAAGGTTGGCGAGTTGTCTTTACTGACAGGTTATTTCCAAGGACGGGTGGTCTTTATCGACGAGTGTCTATAACGACGAGTGTCTATGACTACGAGTGTCTATGACGACGAATGTCTAAAACGACGAGTGTCTATGACGACGAGTGTCTATAACGACGAGTGTCTATAACGACGAGTGTCTATGACGACGAGTGTCTATGACGACGAGTGTCTATAACGACGAGTGTCTATAACGACGAGTGTCTATGACGACGAGTGTCTATAACGACGAGTGTCTATAACGACGAGTGTCTATGCTGACGAGTGTCTATAACCACTAGTGTCTATACCGATGAGTGTCTATAACGACGAGTGTCTATAACGACGAGTGTCTATAACGACGAGTGTCTATAACGACGAGTGTCTATAACGACGAGTGTCTATGACGACGAGTGTCTATGACGACGAGTGTCTATAACGACGAGTGTCTATAACGACGAGTGTCTATGCTGACGAGTGTCTATAACGACTAGTGTCTATACCGACGAGTGTCTATAACGACGAGTGTCTATAACGACGAGTGTCTATAACGACGAGTGTCTATAACGACGAGCTTCTATAACGACGAGTGTCTATAACGACGAGTGTCTATAACGACGAGTGTCTATGACGACGAGTGTCTATAACGACGAGTGTCTATAACGACGAGTGTCTATAACGACGAGTGTCTATGACGACGAGTGTCTATGACGACGAGTGTCTATAACGACGAGTGTCTATAACGACGAGTGTCTATAACGACGAGTGTCTATGACGACGAGTGTCTATAACGACGAGTGGAAGTATTTTTAACTGGACTTGTCTTCTTTTGACTGGATTTGTCTATTTTGACTGAATTTGTCTTCTCTGACTGAATTGGTCTACTTTGACTGAATTTGTCTTCTCTGACTGAATTTGTCTTCTCTGACTGGATTTGTCTACTTTGACTGAATTTGTCTTCTCTGACTGAATTTGTCTTCTCTGACTGGATTTGTCTACTTTGACTGAATTTGTCTTCTCTGACTGAATTGGTCTACTTTGACTGAATTTGTCTTCTCTGACATAGCTGATCATTTAACTGTATCCTTCCTGAAAGGTAAAGGTCAGTTATATGCAGTGCGTGATATGAATCAAGCAACGGCATAAATGTGATTGTATGACATGATGCGTACATGCATGTATGAAAATGTGATGTATGTTTGTCTAGGAAAATAAATCCTTGACAGATGCCGGGAGTTTGTTGAATCCTGGGCTGATGTTGCAAGAATACCGGTAGGAGAAGATGACTCCGTTGGGGAATGAACTTGACGAATGGATTACTCTGCGGGGAGGAATGACTCTAGCGACCTTGCTGGGGGACCATACTCTGTGGGGAGTGAGGTATGCTGTTGAGATATTGATGGTAACTTCGTTGAGGATACCGTTGTTATTTTGGAAGTTTCGATAGACTCCGCTGGGGTAAGAAGACTTCGTCGAGGACGACTTTTCCGTGGCTATTGGCTGAGGATAACCCAGTTATATCCTGGTAGGGAGATAACCTTTGAATAAAGTCGGGAGACGCGTTCGCTTTACAGGGAGTGAAAGTATCTTGATTGTTTTTCAGCCAGACCTATCTTAGTACCTCGATGGATAGAGCAAATAGATCGCTTAGACGACTCCTTATTGCCCCAGTTTCAATGGGAGAAGGCACCTGTGGGGGTACTTGACAAGTCTTCTGGTAGGCAGGTGACGAGATGACAGGACATAGTCGTACGCTTTGATCCCTAACTTTTGCCTGGACCGCCCTTTCGGGTTTTCAGTCCACCGGGATACCCATTTTTGCCCAAGCCGCCTTTTCAGGTTTTCGACTTGCCGGGTGTACAGATTTTTTTCATTTCATCCCTTCATTTTGCCCGAACCCTTTTGGTTCGCCGGGAAGCCCTTACTTTTGCCTAGGTATGTCAACCTAGCGGGTCTTTGATTATGCGCAGTATTTTTTCGACTATGTCCGTGTCCTCAGGATGTAGGGAATTGCCCCTGTCAGAAGTGTTTTGTCATGCCATCAGAAGGTGTTTGATCAGGCAAGATTTGTTGCTGGAATGCCCCTAAGTGACTCAGGCGGAGATTTGCCCCAGGCTATTTAGCCTTTGAGAGATTCTCCGAATCTTGATTGGACTTCCCCAGATGATGGACCATAGTCATGTCATGCCCCTTGATTGGAAGTGCTTTTGTTCACTAGGTATTCATCGTGCGAATTTTCCTGCTGTTCAAACAAAAAGTCATATGCAAACAAAGTTATGTCAAAAATGCAAAGCTTATGTCTGTCTTGAAGATTTTGAAAAATGCATTCTTTTTCATAAAACAAGTGAATGTTTGTAAAACGTGATGTCAACTCTGTATTTACCGTAAGCCTTAAGGAGTCAGGATACCTTTGTAACAGTATGCTTTCGAACTAACCCATGCTTCAGCTAGGACTTTTAAGGGTTATAACGTGGCCTGGTTCACGGTTTAAGAAACAAAGGATAAAGGCTCAAATTATTTGTACCCACCCGCTCTTCGTGATGTTCTCCAAACCTAAACTCAGCTGATCGTGCGTTTGACCTTATTTGAGTTTTTGTCCTGATGTTCCAATGATGGTTCAGATATTGAACGTTTATTTGAATAGGCAGTCATCTCCTTTTTTGCTGAGGGTTTGTAGGACCTCTTTCTTTTTTTGATTTTTGTTATCCCTTTCTTTTTTGCCTGAACTGTTTCCTTTTTTGGAATCACAGTCAGCGGGATGCCCCGTTTTGTAAGTCTCCTTCATGGGTCTTGACTTAATGTTTTTTTTATTTTTTGAGATAATGACTGCCTTTCTTTATTGATTATTCGGAACCATCACTGTCTTTCTTCGTTTTGTAAGGACTTCTTTGGTGCCATTTGTTATGCACTTGGACCAACTGAGAGACTACCCTGCCCCAGGTTATAATAAAGGGTTTTAAATTTCGAAAAGAAAAACTCCTACTTCTTTGGCTCAGAGGGGTTGACGAGGGATTATCATCCTTATAACTCCAGTGTTTAGGGATTGAAACAATGCCTGTACCTCATCAGCGAGGTCTGTTCAAAAGCATACTGTAGATTGTGGTATCGTTTTCGTCATCCTCCCTCAAGAGGCTTAGAATTATTAACCGAGTGTTGAACATCACAAAATATGAAAACAGTTTTAGGCATAGTAAACATAATTGCTTCAAAACAGACAAGTGTAATGCATTAATGAGATAACCAAGTTTGACATGAAACAAAATGTTTGAACAATTGAAAGAAAAGTACAACTTGAATATTTGAATGAACAAAAACTAATCCTAGCCATGTCTTGGCAAGGGAGCAGTGATCACATTGGGAGCCTCTAGAGAGTCGAGCTGGACTTCCTTTGCGTCAATCAGATCTTGAACCCTATTTCTCAAAGTCCAACAGTCATCTGTAGCGTGCCCCGGGCTGTCAGAATGATAGGCGCAACGAGCATTGGGGTTGTACCTTGAGGGTGTCCGGTTAGGATTCTTCGGGGGATCCATGAGGGTTACCAACTTGGTTTCCAGCAACTGTGGCAATATTTGTGACAAGGTCATGCCGAGGGGAGTAAATTGCCTCTTAGGTCTCTCCTCCCTTTGTTGATGGTGACGCTGAGGAGCACCGGCCGGCTTTGCAATAGCTACTGCGTTGACAGCACTAGATTCTCTTTTGGATGGTTTCTTCTCAGTGTTCGAGGAGTCACCATTCTGTATTTTCCCTGACTTGATTCCAGCTTCTATTCTTTCTCCGGTCAAGATCAGATCTGTGAACCCTGCAGCGGAATTCCCAATCAGGTGGTTGAAGAATGGACCAGACAGGGTCCCCAAGAACATGTCGACGAGCTCGCGGTCAGTCAAAGGTGGCTGTACCCTTCCAGCAAGGTCTCTCCATTTCTGAGAATATTCTTTGAAACCTTCACCTGCACCCATAGCCATTCCTTGAAGTTGAGTGCGCGTGGGAGCAAGGTCGGCATTGTACTGGTAATGCTTGTAGAATGTCGTGGCCAAGTCCTCCCAGCTGCGAATGTTGGCTCCACTCAGTTGATAGAACCACTCGAGCTGAGTCCCTGAAAGACTCTCCTGGAAGAAGTGGATCCATAAGTTTTTGTCAGCTGTATAGGGCTGGATCCTCCTTGTGTAAGCCCTGAGATGCAATTTAGGACAGGATGCCCCGTCGTATTTAGCAAAGGCAGGTGCCTTAAACTTGTGCGGGATCACTACCCCAGAAGACAGACCTAGATCCTCAAAGTCCAGGCCGGGCACTTTTTGTATCTCCATCGCATTTAGCCGGTCTTCCAACTGTTTGTACTTGTCCTCAGCTGGAGGGTACTGCTCATCATTGAAATATGTCTCATTGTCAGAGACCACTGGACTGGGAACCCTTTCCTCTTGATGACTGCCTTTCCCCACAGATGGAGTTGTCCTCTCAGCTTCATCCTGCGGTGTGTTCCCAGATCTGCGTCTAGGGCTGAACAAAACAGTTCTCTTCTTCTTCTTTTTTGAGAGCAGGGTCTTCAGATCTTGTTGCCCCTGGGTCAAATTCATGATCAGCTCTTGGAACTGGGCGTTCTGAGCCTGGAGGGCCTTGATAGTGTGCTCGGTTGAGGATTCCGGATTCATGACGAGACTGCTGAAATAAACAGCAAAGAAGGTAAGCAACCTGCAGAGAAAGGGTACCTGTTATGCAATGATATGTATGATATGCATGCAATGATTTCAAGAACCTCGCGGGGTAAACAAGAAAATTTGTCAGAACTCGGGTCCGGTAGTTTGATTGAAGGAACTGCGTGTTGTTGAGAGTCCTTCTTCAAAGGGTCAAAGGCTCACCATATCTAGTGGGTCATAGCCCCTGACAACCTTGGCTCGGGGAACCTTCTTCAAGTGTCAAAGCTCACCATATCCAGTGGGTCATAGCCTCTGACAACTTTGGCTAGAGGAAAATAAATCCTCTTTGCCCCTTGCTAGATGTCTGATTCATCATGACCTGCATCACAAGCCCTTGAGATCCTTGAAATGGGTTAGCATGTATGCAATGGTATGATGTTATGGTATGCATGGGGTAATGTGAGTAACCCTGTTATGAGTCCCAATTAAGGACTGCAAACCAAAACCTGCAAGAAACTCAAGTAAAACCTGTCATGAGTCCCAATTAAGGACTATAAACAGAACCTGCAAGAAACTTAGGTAAAACCTGTCATGAGTCCCAATTAAGGACTATAAACAGAACCTGCAAGAAACTTAGGTAAAACCTGTCATGAGTCCCAATTAAGGACTATAAACAAAACCTGCAAGTAGTTTATGTGTCAGATAACAGGCATGCAAATAGTCAAGTACGAAGGCACGCAAGTCACACAAGAGAAGCCCTTAGAGTTTAGGCCAGCATGAGGTCTGGGTATTACCCTCTTGAAGTTGGTGGGCTCAACCTGTCCTATTAGAAGTAACCGGGTTCTAAGGGTCCCAATATCACGGGATTGCTTTCATTGTTCATCGTTTCGATTTAGCCACTGAACTGGCGACCGAAATATCCCAGGCAAGCAACCCTCAATTGAGTGTAGTATCGAGTATCAACCAACCTCTGACTGCACCAAAGTCAGTTATCTCACTACCCTAAAGAGGCCAAGATAGTTCAATTAAGGTTCCTAAGGTCTGTTGATGCTTCATGACACCACGCGGAGGCCCCGTACTCTCCTTGACTGAACTCAAGGGTTACCGGTACACACCAAAGTGCCACATCAACGTAGCAGACTGTTTCAACCATGTCGGTATACCCCGCACAGTTCCCTCACAGCCTTGTTGCTACTTTCTAAGAAAGGTATCCCCAGATCCGGGTTAGGATCTATAGAACTCCCAAGCAACCCACAATTTAAAGCACACAAGGAAAACAATTGAAAACACAGTTATGAACTAACCCTAAGGTACACCTCACTTTAAGTTAAGTCCCCAGCAGAGTCGCCAGTTCTGTGATCGGTGGATCTGGAACTGACTGTTTAAAGCTGGTTCACGAAATGTCGCGGAAGCAAGAGTCGCCACCGTCTTTTATTTTCTCCAAATGGAAAGGACAAAAGCACAGAAAAATTCCTTATAGAGATTGCTCTCGGTTCGGGAGGTAGGTTATAGAAAGGGAAGGTGCTAGCACCCTTTCTATCCATGGTTATCCATGGGCTCTTAGATACTTGCTCATTTGTGTTTTCAAAAATGGTTTGTTTGCTTTTCAACTGTGGGTTTTAAAAAAAAGTTTCTTTGAAAATTCCAGTTCGACTCTTGTATCGGTCCTCAAGAGTGTTTGAAAAATTGCTTTCGAAAGCTTTTTGAAAAGGTGTTGGTGTGAAAAGTATTTTTGATTTGTTTTGAAGTTTAGAGCAAGTATCTAGAGTCGTCTACCTACCCTAAGGAATTCGTCTGTGTAAATGTCCTTTAAAGTAGTGCCATCCCACCATTGAGAGGTAGGTAGCACCACCGTTGGAGGTGTTCGGGTCAATTCGAGGTTCGGGACATGGTGATCACCAGAGCAATGGGAAGACACCTTGGAAGCTACCCTCATGCCAGGTTCCCGGATCATGAGGACTTACTAAGACATCCTCTACTCGACGATCACCTTTCGAGGCAAGGCAACAGTGAGGCGTACCCTAGGGGTGGTGTGTGTGATTCGTGTGTCGTTTTCATTTGCATTTATCTTGTCATGTTATTGGTGTTCTACGTTTGTTTTTATTTTGTCCATACATTCTTTCATGCCTTTGATTAACAGTTAAAAATATTGCGAGAAAAGTAAATTCTAAGCTATTACAAAAGGCGCGGGTCCACATCGCCAAAATTAAACCAGGACCCGATTTGACAGAAAATAAATAAAGAAAAGAAAAGTGCGAGAAAATTAAAAGGTTACATGGCCTTGGGAGAGATACATAAATATTACAAAGAAATAAAATAAATATGCGAATCAATAAGAAATTAAGAACGCGGGCGTTGGACCCTTTTTTGCAAAATTAAAATTACATGGCATTAATTAATTAAAAAAAAGAAAAGGAATTGTTTTTTGGTATTTTATGATTTTTGGATTTAATAGAAAAAGGAATTAATTGAAATTACATGCTAACCCTAATTCTATTTTTTTTTTATTAAGAAAAACATTGAATTTTAACCTAAATTAACCCTAATTTTTATATACAAAGTTAATTATAAAAATAAATAAAATAAATAATATTAAATATTTGATTATCATGAAAGAAAAATAAAAGGATGAAAATTAATTAAACCTAATTCTATGTTGTTTTTAGATTTTTATTAAAAGAGTTAAAACTAAACCTAATTTAAAACTAATTTTATTTATATACAATTTATTTATGAAAATACTTAAAATAAAATATTTATTATATTTTGCTCTTTTCTGACTTTTATGGTATTTTTGTGATTTTATGAAAATAATAATTAAATTAACAAATAATAATTAAAAGAAATAGAATTAAATAAAAAAGGTATGGCAAACCTAGGGGGGTGGTAGTCCCCAACATGGAGGTATAACCCAAGTAATCTGGCCCATTAACTGCAAAGCCTGGTGGACCTTTTCGAGTAACATGTGGCACGTTTGACCAAGCTTATGGTGTTCCTCCAATCTATGCCTTTGATCTGATGAAGCTGGACGCGTGGACGTTGGATTTGGAAGGTGTATGATGGTCCTTGGTGTTGAATCTGCATGTGATTGTAAATTGAAAAATAATATTGAAACAATGAAGACATGGGACTCGAACCCAGGTCATGTACTTTGCCAACCCTTATGCTTGCCAACCGTGCCAGTAGCGCGCTTTGTATGTAACATAATAAACAAATAATATAAAACAAAACCAAATCGTTAGTGGGTTAGAGCGCGTAAATTCAAACTAGCCTATCACATCTTGCCACGATATCGTCTTCTTCTTCGTCCCTGAAACACAAAAACAAAGGCCACGGTTTTCTGAGCGTTTTCTTAGGCCGGTTTTGGAAAAATAGCGACTAGCCCTATGACGCTCATAAATTGAGCGCGAGGGTAGCTTCTCCTTCGTCCAGACACGTTGAATTCAATGGCTTTGGTCTCAGCCTCCAATTTTCCCTTGTTTCAAAATCCCTAATTCCAAGTCCTGTAAACCCTAAAAAATTGACAATGGTATATTGGCACACAACGCATAAAAACAC
Organism: Vicia faba; assembly: GCA_948472305.1. Classification (NCBI taxonomy): domain Eukaryota; kingdom Viridiplantae; phylum Streptophyta; class Magnoliopsida; order Fabales; family Fabaceae; genus Vicia; species Vicia faba. Next base: position 1,646,742,666 of record OX451737.1, on the reverse strand, counting down.
AATTGAATCATTGGGTTAGCTTCAGAATTGCATGAGGAGTATGAATCAATAATTAAAATGCCATGAAAATGCATAGATTTTAAAACACGATTATGAATTTTTCATGAGATATTTCAAGTTCTGTATACCAATTCTTGAGGTTTTGAGGAATGTTTTTGATTGGGAAACGTTCAGTGAACCTTGAGGAAGCTAATGAGATCGAAATCCTGGCTTGAAACCACCTAAAAATTAGTTTTCAGTATTGAGTTTTTAGACCAAATTTTCAAGTTTTGTTTTCCTGGTTTTTTAGCAGCTGCGTGTGTTGGCATTAGGTTTATATTCAGGCTTATGTAATGAACCAATTAGGTCAAGAAAATTGATCAAGATCTTTTGTATTCATGGCTTTGAAGATTTGATTTTCAAGCATTGTTTTTTCAATCTTTTCCATGCATTTTTGTACCAATTATGATCCAATCAAATTGATTCTTTCCAATCTTAACCATGCACGAAATATTGAAGGCATATCATGTATAAAAAGATTTGAAATAGTAGGTTAAATATTTTCAATGTATTTAATTTGATTTAAATGAATTATTATAAATAAAAATTCAAATAAATAAATAAAAAATGAAAAAATACTTCCCTTTGGGCCAAGTGGTCGTGCACATGCCATGGATGATGAATTATGGAAGAAAAATAGGCCCATTAGCAATTTTAGGTCATTTGAATCAATGTTGACTTTTCAAAATATCCAAAAATTTCCCAACTTCCACAAGGCATAACTTGCTCAATTTTTAAGCTTTGCTCATGTTCTTGGACATTTTGGAAAGGTCTTTGAGTCCTCTAACCAATGTCTTTGGTCCCATGTCATTTTGATTTACCAATCTCAAGTTATGGTCTTTGACTTGAAGTCCTTTTTTGTTGACTTTTGAAAATGACCTATAATGTTGAAATTGATAACTTTTTGTGAGATCATTTCTTGGACTTGAAGTATGAAGATGAGTTGTAGGAAATGTCTTTCTCTTCAAAATGAGCTTTGGATGGAATTTTTATGATAATCCATGTGAAAGTTATGCCCTGGTCAAATTACAGTTGACTTTTTCAGCTGTCCAAATAAGGAAACTTTTGCATCTTGATGATTTTTGAGCCAAGCTTTGAGAATCATGATCAAGCATTGATCAAATGATGTTTGTGGCTTCAAAATGAGATGTTGACCAAAAATTTGAATTTTTGACTGTCAAATGACTATTTTGCCCCTACAGTTGACTGTAGTGCAATTAGGGTTTTTGACTGTGCAATTTTGTGCTGAATGTCTTGAAACTTGGTATGAGGGTGCTTGACCATATTTATAGGCATGTGAGACTTGATTGGACCTTTGGAAACTTCATTTTCTCGACCAGAACACAAACCCTAGTTTGACTGTCTTAGGAAGCTCTTGCACTGTGCAACCCTTGGGGAATTTTGGAAGCATGACTTGGCAATTCTTTGAAGAATATGGGAGGGCAAATTTTGGGGTACAACATTGAGGAAGGACCTGACAATAAGCCTTGGTTTTATGACATCAAGAAGTACTTGGAAAGGCAGGAATATCCAGAAAATTCCTCTATCATTGACAAGCGAACCTTACGAAGGTTAGCTTCAAAATTCTTTCTGAGTAATGGAGTGGTATACAAAACAAACTACGACATTGTACTACTCAGGTGTGTGGAAAAGCAAGAAGCAGATACACTCATGAGAGAAATCCACGAGGGTACTTTCGGAACTCATACAAGTGGGCACACCATGGCTAGAAAGATTCTGCGAGCAGGATATTACTGGTTAACAATGGAAGCTGATTGTTATCACTACACGAAGACGTGTCATAAATGTCAGATCTACACTGACAAGATAAATGTACCACCGACTCCTCTGAATGTCATGAGCTCCCCTTGGCCATTCTCAATGTGTGGAATTGATATGATTGGCATGATCGAGCTAAAAGCATCCAACGGACACGGCTTTATATTGGTAGCCATCGACTACTTTACCAAATGGGTTGAAGAAGCGTCCTACACCAACGTAACAAGTCAAGTGGTTACACGCTTCATCAAATAGAACATCATATGCAGGTACGGTGTTCCAAGCCGGATAACTACATATAACAGGTCTAATTTAAACAACAAGATGATGAAGGAACTATGCGACGACTTCAAAATCGAGCATCATAATTTCTCACCGTACAGACCAAAGATGAACGGGGTTGTCGAAGCAACCAACAAAAATATTAATAAGATCATCCAGAAGATGGTGAAGACATACAGAGATTGGCACGAAATGCTTCCCTTCGCCCTGCATGGCTATCGCACCTCTGTACGCACATCGACAGGTGCAACTCCTTTATCACTAGTATATGGCATGGAAGCGGTACTCCTAGTGGAAGTTGAGATACCATCACTTCGGGTCCTGAAGGAAACAAAGCTGGAAGAAGCAGAGTGGGTGCACACACAACTTTACCAGCTCAACCTTATTGAAGAGAAACGATTGACAGCTTTATGTCATAGTCAGCTACATCAAAAGAGAATGAAGAGAGCCTTCGACAAGAAAGTCCGCCCTCGAATATTTAAGGAAGGGGATCTAGTGCTCAAGAAGATTCTACTACCTCTCATCGATTCACGTGGTAAATCGACACCCAACTACGAAGGTCCATATGTAGTCAAAACAGCATTCTCCGGAGGTGGTCGCATCCTCACAACAATGGGTGGGGAAGAACTACCGCATCCGGAAAATTCATACGCAATCAAAAAATACTATGTATAAAAATCTCGCTAAGATCGAACCCCAAAAGGGAGACTTAGGAAAAAAGGAGCGTCCCGATGGATCGAAAACCCTAAAGGGCGATCCAGGAAAAAAATTAGGGGCATATAAAAATAAAATTATCCCGGTGGATTGAAAACCCGAAAGGGAAATCTAGGAAAAAGTTAGGGATTTCATACAAAGATATAGAGAACAAAAAAACTGCGATCTAAGAGCTATGACTACGGACCATGAAGGAAAGGATAGATTGGAATCATATAAATCAAAAGCAAAGGAGATAAGATCATCAAAGGATATGGGGGAACAGCAGTAGAAATTATCATTCTTCATTGCCATTTATTGTTTTAAAACTTTCTATAATTACCTCTTTCTAGGAATTGCATCTTATATTCTCGCCTACTCAGAGGCATATCAATAAAACATTTGTTTTCTTTACATCTTTCGAATTATGTTTTTCATTTCTCAGATTTGTTTACAAATACTACGTTTACTACTCGTGAATATTGTCTTAAAATCATTTTGGGGAATTAACAAAAATAAAAGCATTTGACAAAACATCGGAAAACATTTTGGTTAGAAAATATTGAAAGAAAATCCACGTCTACGTCCATGCACATGGCTGTGCCTACCCCTACATCTACGTGTTCGTACACAAAGTCTACAACGCCTACGCCTACACTTGCAACACGAGGACTACATTTGCACGCGTCCACGCACATGTCTACTCCTGTGTCAACAATACAAATTCTATACGCATGTCTGCGTCTACGCCAGTGCTTACAACATAAGAGTCTACGCATATGCCAATATCTACGTCTACACCTATGCACATGCTATTACATACGTCTATGTCTACACACGTGCTCACAAGACCAATGTTCAAATTTTGCTAACAATGTCCATTGTGTTCAAGATCAACAATGCTACGACAACACACACCGCCGGGAGTCGGTAACTCTAAGCCAATGGTTTAAAGGAGAGAATGACAAAAATAGTCTTCATAACATTTCAAGGAATACGCGCATCTTGCACACATTTCATAATACAAACATTTTTCATATCTCGAGCATACATACACTATGCACTCTTGCATACAATATGCATATACTCAGGGTTCCATATCGATGTCAAACATCGTGCATTTTGCATACATCCAAACATCTCGATATCAGACATCATACGCATGTATGATACCGCAAACAAACAATACTACCCTCGATTCAATCATCTAAGGGTCCATTAACCAAATACTTCTCCTGCGATCCAACCCGTAACCTAAGTCTCCATGTCGTGACGCGTTCAGCCCATTACCTAATTCTCCATGCGATACTGAACGAAACTCAGCACATTGCCTCTAAGCCGCAATGCATTCTCAGAACTCAGCACATTGCCTCTAAGCTGCAATGCATTCTCAAAACTCAAACACATTGCCTCTAAGCCGCAATGTATTCGAAAACTCAGAACATTTCTTCTAAGCCGCAATGCATCCTCAGAACTTAACACATTGCCTCTAAGCTTCAATGCATTCTTAGAACTTAACACATTTCCTCGAAGCCGTAATGTATCCTCAAAACGCAAAAACATTGCCTCTAAGCCACAATGTATTCGCAAACTCAGAACATTGCCTCTAAACCGCAATGCATCCTCAGAACTCAACACATTGCCTCTAAGCGGCAATGTATCCTTAAAACTCAAACACATTGCCTCTAAGCCGCAATGCATTCTATAACTCAACATGTTGCCTCTAAGCTGCAATGTATTTGTAAACTCATAACATTGCCTGTAAGTCGCAATGTATTCACAAACGTAACACATTGCCTCTAAGCTTCAATGTTTCCTCAAAACTCAAACACATTGCCTCTAAGCTGCAATGCATTCTATAACTCAACACGTTGCCTGTAAGCGGAAATGTATTCGTAAACTCAGAACATTGTCTCTAAGCCACAATGTATTCACAAACTTAACACATTTCCTCTAAGCCGTAATGTATCCTCAAAACTCAACATATTGCCTTTAAGCCGCAATGTATTCACGAACTTAACACATTGCCTCTAAGTCGCAATGTATTCGCAAACTCCACACATTGCCTCTAAGCCGCAATGTATTCCTAAAACTCAACACATTACCTCTAAGCTGCAATGTATTATCGAAACCAACACATTGCCTATAGGCCTCAATGTATTATCCAAACTCAACACATTGCCTCTAAGCTGCAATGCGTTCTCCGAACTCAAACACATTGCCTCTAAGCCACAATGTATTCGCGCTCGACTTATTGCATTAGACTTCACGCAATGATCCACGAGCATAACCGGTGGCCTCAGTCTTCAAGCAGCCATGCACCATCAAGTGTTGTTCATCCTCCAAATGGGTGAATAAGCAAAGACATGGGAAATCGCGATTTTAAGATCAATGACTATCTGCCTCGTTATCAAACCCTGGTAAGCGATATATCATCAGCTTTGCCTACTTTCCCAAAGACTCGTAAGGGTATGCTATATCAGTGTAACCTTATGTTTGTCGGACAAATTTTGGGATACTTCAAGTATTCAATAAACTTCCAATCAGAATGCGCAGGACTCAAGTTTTCTCATGCTATTCGACTAGAAGATAATTGAATAGGGACAGCTGTCATACCCCAAATTTGTACTACCTCGATAATTTCATTTTTCAAGATTAAAATAGAAGAAATATTTAATTAAGGATGGTACATCTGTATCTGATGGCCCATCTTTATCCATCTAGGGGGTGAACCTTAAATTCAGGAGAGTGAGGCTTGCTAAAATCAGAAAGACCCGTGTATCCATGGACCTATTCATGTAGCATGTTGGCCAATGGCCCATGCGATTCGAAAATAAAATTATTCGAATAATTACTAAGCTCTTATTTATTAAATAGTTGTTATTTGTAAAAGAGAGGGGGAAATTAAATATAGTACATAAGCCCATTTAGGTTTTATTATTGTTAGTAAAAGGAATAGGAGGTGCAATTATGAATGGTAGGCCTGTTGTATTTTTAGCGGCCCATTTGCTGTTTTTTGTTTTAGGAGAACTATTAAGTCAAATTAATTGTTGTTGTTAGCATGAAGAAAAGGGAGTGAAATGGGAATTCAATGGTCCATTAAAATGCATATGGGCTCATTTTTTCGTTTTAGTCATTAAACAGTAAGGAGAGGATATGTTTATCAATAAGTAAGTAGTTGTTTTGATATTATTGTTTTACTGTAAAAGAAGTTTGTAGATGTTGTTTTTAATCTTAGCAATATTACATTAAAACAATATTATTAAATAATTTTTACTGATTTTTTTATATAAACTATTTATTAATATTGGGTCCAGTCTGTTACAAAGTGGCCCAATTAGGAGTATTATGGTAAACAAAATAGAAAGTTGGGCCCATTTAGAAATCATTTCTGTTATGTTATTATTATTAAGAGGTTTATTATGATTATTTTATTAAATAGATTTTACAAAATACTTTATTGAACATTTTTCTTACAATTCTTTTATATCCATTAAAGTTTGAAAATGTATCGTAAAGAAGTACCAAAGACTGGGCCCCGTACAGTATCAAAATCATAATTTTGTTTACAATGTAAGAGATAGTAACACGTTGGGCTGGATCTTGATAGGCCCAAGATCCATTTATTCAACAAGCTGGAATAGTGCAGGGCCCATGTTTGAGAAAACAGATATTGTAGCAATTAGACCAATGTTAACGCACGTGTTCGTATCTTTACAGCTACTGTAGAGATTGAAAGTAGAATCAATTAATTTATGATTAAATCTTCAAATACCCAATTCACCAAATTTCTAGCTGTTCAGAAAAAAGGTTGTAGACAAAATTGAATGAGCAAAATCACAGAGCTACCGAATCAAATATTTTACAAATCAAATCTAATCCATAATCAATTACATCTCTATTAACACTAAATCAAACACAACAAATATTACTAAATCAATCAAATTTAGAATTTCATTCAAAACCCTAAATTAAATCAATTACAGAATCAAATTAAATCTCTCAATCAATTACAAAAATCGCTAAATCTAAGGCTAAATGTAAATCAAAACCTAATCAAAAACCTATAAATAAAGAAGAAATAAGAATAGAGAGGAGGGGATTTTAACAGTGAAAAAATTAACAGAAGAAGAAGGGAAAATCTGGACGCAGAGACGAACTCATATTAGCAGAAGAAGAATAGATCTGCTGGAAGGAGCGGAAGAACCACCTTGTTGTTGAAGACCGAAGTTAGAGGCGATTAGGGTTTCAACGTATGAAACCCTAATCGCGGGACATAATATCCGTCGTCGTTGCTTCCGCCATCCGCCACCATCAACTCCAACTCCCCATCACCTGTAAACAAGAAGAAAGAAAGGAATTAACAAAGCACATAAGTCAGAACACGAACTCACGCGAGGGGGTAAAGAACTGAACTCAGCTTTTATTTTGCTTTGATCTTGGTTAAGGGTTACAGGTTTGTAATAGGGAAGGGTTGGTTTTCTAGCGCTGTCGCGGTGAGGAGTTGGCCGCCGGTTTGCATTTAGGGTTTGGTGAGTGAAGGAAATGGGTGGAACGAGAGAGAAGGTGAAATTACTGTAAAAACAAAAATGATTTGTGAATAATATGAAAACATGGTTATATCTCGTTAGGATCCAATACACGCGCATACATAGTGGTATCATGCTCCTTCAATTCTGTATCGTGTGATCTCCATCAGACTGCCATATGCCAAGTCTCACCGTAAGACTATGCACACTCGCAACACACAAACCCCTCAGGCCTCTTCCCAACACATAATGGGCCTGAGCCCAGTCCTTTTCACACCCCCTTTTGCTATGTTATAAAATCAACACACCAATTCGCACCCCCCTGCCTGGACTCATGTTTGGGCCTAATTCCTATTAATTTTAACACCCCCCTGTTTTGCTTGTCAATTAGAATTTACACCCCCCCCTGAAGTTAATTTTATTTATTTTCTTTTATAATTCAATTATCATTTCTAACTTTTATAAACATACATATATATTATTTATTTATAATGATTATTAATATTATCAAATAGTTTTTTTATTATTATTATTATATTTTTATATTATTATTATATAGTATTGTAGTTACTTAATTTTTTTTATTATTTATTTATAATTATCATTTATTATCTATAATCCCTTTTTATGTGAATATTATTATTAATATATTTTATTTACTATTTAAATATTATTATATTATCTAATAAATTAATTTTATATCAAAATTGCATATGTTATTTCATATATTATTTGCATTAAAATATTTCATAATCATGCATTAATCAAGATCTTTGCAATTAATATGATTAAAAAACACAAACAAATCATCAAACTATTTTCCGCAATAAATTAAGCTAATCAACAGTTTTTTTGCAAAAGGGTTTCAAACTGGTTTTGACTTATTGCGCATTCAGTCAAAATATCTGCAATCACTACTCCCGACCGAGTGCGAGGTGATTCAAAATATGTTTGCAAACCCCTAAAAAAACCAACCTCATACGAACTACAAATTGGGACTCTAATTCCTCATAAGAGGATACGTAGGTATACGATCAAAAAACGTAGCGAGTTCCCTAATAAAAAATTTAAACCCTTCCCCAATAAAAATTTAAACCCTTCCCCAATAAAAAAATTAAACCATTCCCCTATAAAAATATTTAAACCCTTTCTAATTAAAACTTAAAATCCTGTTTACCCCAAACCTAAACCTAGGACCTAATATCCTTGTGAACAAGGTAGACGAAACATGCCTAACACCTTCCTTTCGTCTAATTGAGTTTGAAACCTATAATCTCTGTCTGTGAATTAGGTTTTCTGTTAGATTCCATTCCCTGGGATAAAAACTAATAGTGGCGACTCTTGATTTAAAAACCAGTCGCTACACAGGCCCCAGCGAGATTCAGGATCCAAACCTTCCCCAAGAAAAGGTTCATCACAATAATTTTCTTTTAAGAACATCACATCCTCATCAGGGAAGTCAAACTTAACAGATTGATAGTCATCTACCGGTTGGTGAGCAAGATAATCCGCCAGCACACTGCTTTTTATGGCATTTTGAGTGTGGTACTCAATGTCGTATTCGGACAATAACATTTTCCAGTGGGAAATCCTCCCTGTAAGAGCTGGCTTTTCAAAAATATACTTAATTGGATCCATTTTGGAAATCAACCAAGTAGTATTATTCAGCATATATTGTCGCAACCGCTTTGTCGCCCAAGCCAAAGCACAACATGTCTTCTCCAACATAGAATACCATGACTCACAATTAGTAAATTTCTTACTAAGGTAGTATATGGCATACTCTTTCTTTCCTGTTTCATCTTGTTGTCCCAAAATAGAACCCGTAGAACTATCTAAGACTGTTAGATACATGCCCAATGGTCTTCCTTCAACATGAGGGAGAAAAATAGGAGGTTCAAGAAGATATTATTTGATACTTTCAAATGCTCTTTGGCAATCCTCTGTCCAAACACAACCCTGGTCTTTCTTTAGCAGCTTAAAGATCGGTTCACATGTTGCGGTCATGTGGGAGATGAATCTAGAAATATAATTCAGGCGCCCAAGGAAACCTCTAACTTGCTTCTCAGTCCTTGGCGCAGGCATTTCTTGGATCTCTTTGACCTTATCTAGGTCCACTTCAATCCCTTTCTAGATGACAATGAAACCCAACAACTTCCCTGATCGAACACCGAATGTGCATTTATTTGGATTCAAGTGGAGATGATACTTCCTCAAACGCTGGAATAACTTCAACAAATCTTCCACATGCCCTTCTTTGGTCTATGATTTGGCAATCATGTCATCAACATATACCTTAATTTCCCTGTGCATCAGATCATGGAATAGGGTTGTCATAGCCCTCTGGTACGTTGCACCAACGTTCTTCAACCCGAAGGGCATCACTCTGTAATAGAATGTTCCCCAGGGTGTGATAAATGTTGTTTTTTCCATGTTCTCTGGATCCATTCTTATTTGATTATATCCAGAAAATCCATCCATGAACGAGAATACTTTAAATTTTGTTGTGCTATCAACCAACATATCAATGTGCGAGAATGAAAAATCATCTCTTTGGACTAGCTTTATTTAGATCTCGATAATCTATGCACATGCGTACTTTTACATCTTTCTTTGGTATAGGAACGATGTTGGCTATCCATTGAGGATATGTTGATGTCACAAGAAAACTAGCGTTTATCTGTTTTAAGACTTCTTCTTTAATTTTTACTGCCATATCAGGGTGAGTTCTTCTCAACTTCTGCTTGACGGGCGGGCACTCTGGCTTCAAAGGAAAATGATGCTCCATAATATCTGTATCCAGACCTTTCATATCTTGGTAATACCAAGCAAAGATGTCCACATACTCTTTCAATAGCTCAGTCAACCTGTTCTTCACATCAGGATGCAACGACGCTCCAATCTTGACTTCCTTTGGCTCCTTTTTTGAACCCAAATTGATTGTTTCCAATGACTCTTTATATGGCTAAATGGCATTTTCCTCGTGCTCGAACAACCGTGAGACCTCTTCTGGAATCTCATCATATTCTTCTTCTTCTGCCCCAAACACAGGATATTCATAGTTGGGAGAGAGTGCAGGGTCATTGTATTCAACGGGTTTATTAATTAATCTGCACATGTGATTTGTGATTGCTTTTAGAAACTGGCACATATATCAAGTGACTATGCAGATTTATTTTCAATTATTATTTTACTAAAAAGGTTTTTTATTGTTACCATTTTCCATGAAAAAGCAGAAAAATAAAAGACACAATTTTTGAGAATCAAAGACAACTTTTACTTATGATTTCAATGATCAAAGCAAATAGATAAACCCATACAATATTAACTTTCATCTTGGGAAAAATGAAAGCTTTTTGCAAAGAAAAAAAAATTACTTTAAGACATGGATGCAAGAGGGAACATCATAAGTGACCCAGTTTTGGATTCTGACTCCAGGTGTCACATAATTTGGCATTTCCTAATCTTCTTCATCCTCCTCAATAGCATTAATTCCAGAGGCAGTTGGATGGAGGTGGCCTCCGCTACGGAAAACATCATGATAACTGCTCATAGTACACTTCGGCTTCAAACTTTCGCCTTTGCCATTCTTGGTTGAGAGCCCTAAACCAGCCATGTTCTTATTTACCGGAGGATCAATGACCTGTCCCCATACTTTACTCGGACCATTTCACACAACCTGTTGAGCATCTTTGAACGAAGCCATAAAATTCTCATTCCCTCTTACATTATTAATCGATAGGGCTTGGAAATGTGTCCCCACAGTAGCCTCGTCTGCTTCAAGAACACTAAAAGATGATAGGTGAGATATCAGCAATGCTTGCTCTCCGTCTATAATAACCACTTTAACTTCACGCACAAATTTCAACTTTTGGTGCAGAGTGGAGGTAACAACCCCTATTTCGTGTATCCATGGTCTTCCTAGTAGACAACTATATGTGGGCACAATATCCATGACTTGGAAAGTGATCTGTAATAGTTGTGGGCCTATGTGAATAGGTAGATCGACCTCCCCAATAATCGACTTTCTTGACCCATCGAAAGCTTTTACAATAATACCACTTGGGCGCATAGGAGCCCCTTGATATTTCAACTTTATCAGTGTACTTCTCGGTATCACATTCAAGGCGGATCCATTATCAATCAACACATTTAATAATGAATCATTTTTACAGTTCATGGATATGTGGAGAGCCAAATTGTGATTCCTCCCCTCGTTAGGAAATTCATCATCGCAAAAGCTTAGGTTATTACATGATGTAATATTACCTACCACACTACTGAATTAATCTAATGGTATGTCATACTCCACGAAGGCCTGGTACAACACTCTCATTAAAGATTCTCTATGGGCAGCAAAATTCATCAACAAAGCCAAGATAGATATTTTTGAAGGAGTCTGCAATAACTGATCCACAATTCGGTAGTCGCTCATTTTGATTATCTTCAAAATATCATCTACGTCCTTCTCCAGGGTAGCACCACTAGATTCCCCTGCAACATTCTTACCTTTGACACTTTCCACAACCTTCTTATCAGCATTATCATTTCCCTGAACAACTGGTGCAAACACACAACCATTGCGGGTCACTCTACTTGTCTCATTAATATTTCCAACACTAGAAAAAGGCTGGATGGGAACTTCCACACCATCCTCTAAAATTGTAGCATTATACTTGTACGGTACAACTTTGTCTGATTTGTAAGGAATGGGCCCTGGTAAGCAAATCACCACAGGGGCAACAACTGGCTTGCTACAGTATTCAATTTCAACGGGGGAAGAATCTCTTAAACATGACACAATTACATTCACATTTTCCTCAGAAAATTCTGACATTAAATATTTATCACCAGAGAACATACCCTCATCTGAGGAAAAGAATTCATTCGCGGAAGCATATTCATCATCATCTGATTCTTACTCAACAAGCAAACTTAAATTTCATTTACTTCATAGTAATCATCTCTTTACCCTGAAACCTTGATAGTTCCATTATCCAACAATAATTGAATACCTTTTCTCACAATTGGACATCCTCGGGAGTCCCTGCAGCAAACTCGGCAAGATCCATAGTGATGTTCTACCTGACCAGCCATGTGGCAGAAAGTAGCCTGCATTTGTACGAGATCATCATTCATATGTTCCACATCAAAGATTCTGAACTCCCCAGGACATCCAAAGACCATGTTCACTCCCTCCTCATACTCTGCCCTAGGCCTGATTATGTGGATGAGGCCCCCATCCATCATTTCCTGTAAACCAGCCTTTATCTTATTGCTACCTTGTATATTAGTACTACAGATATCACAACCAACATGGTCATGAGTATAGTAACTAAACTCGCAAAGCTCCGCGTGCATCTTTATCATGTCTCCGCTAATCAAGTTAATATCGTAGATATGGAAGTCCCCTAGAAAACCAGCAACCATGTTAACAATATTTGCTCCTCCATGTTTTGGGAGAGGGTTAGCTTTTACATTAGGGCTAATATATTTGAAAGAGAAAAGGCCAGATCTAACGATTTTTTGTACTTCAGACTTTAGAGGATAACGATTCTCCATATTATGCCCTGGTGCACCCTGATGGAAAGCGCGCGTCTGATCTGCCTTGTGGTACCAAGGTAAAGGGGATTGTACAACAGGGGGTGGCCTAGTATGGATCAACTTTTTCTGGATCAAGTTGGGAGTAGCTCTGCATAACTAATAGGGATGGAGTTAAAAGGTTCTCTTCTCTGATTCTACCCTTGAATTCCCTGAGGGGCTGGTCTTTGATAAGCAACTGTAGTCGGAGTTGCATTTACAATCGGAGTTACCGAGGCAACCTGTTGATGACGCTGATGATTTCTTCTAAAAGTATTAACCCTTCTCTCTTGAATAACAACATTTGTTTCTCCTTCTTTCTTCTTAACAAACCTATACGACGGCTTCTTCACATTACTGTAACTTTCACTTTTTGTGAGACGACCTTCTCTTACAGCCTCTTCCAAATGGACGCCCATTCCCACCATTTCAGTAAAGTCACTGGGTGCACTCGCCATCATTCTCTCATAATAGAATGCACCTAGTGTTTTTAGGAAAATCTTTTTCATTTATTTTTCTTCCATTAGAGGAATCACTTGGGCGGCTATCTTTTGCCATCTTTGCATATTCTTTAAATGATTCCTTGTCCCTTTGGACCATGGCCCTGAGTTGATCACGATCGGGCGCTATGTCCACATTGTATTTGTACTGTCTGATAAATGCTTCACCTAAGTCATTAAAAGAATGAATATTGGCACTGTCCAGGCTCATGTACCATTTCAACGCTGCATCGGTTAAACTGTCTTGAAATAAATGAATCAAAAGGACCTGATCATATGTATGAGTAAACATTCTTCTTATATACATCACCAAGTGAGCACGAGGACAAGTGTTACCCTTGTATTTTTCGAACTCATGTACTTTAAAATTTGTAGGTATCTTTACATTGGGAACTAAGCACATTTCATTCACATTCTGCCCAAACAACTCTTTTCCTATGAGGGCCTTCAATTATTTCTGCATTTTATTAAACTGGTCTTGAAAATCATCCATTCTATCATAGAAACCCAAGCTTTCACATGGTGGAGTAATTGGACGATACACATCATCATTAGCAAACGGAACCACATTTACCGAAGGAGGTGCAACATAGTGAATCTCATTTCTAGCAGCAGGAGTAATATGTACCACGGGAGGTGCAGGAGCAGCAGTAGTCTGAGCAAGCGGAGCAATATGAGGATCCTGATTAAAAACTTCTGATATAAATTTCTCTAGCATTCCCCAAGGATATCTCAGAGGCATACGGTTTTGAACAAAAGCTGGTGTAGTAGAAACAAGAACAGTCTACGCTTCAGTAGTAACCATTGTCTGTTGAGGTTGAGCAATTGGTGGTTGATTCTGAGCATCCACCAAAGATTCCATCAGAGCAGTGAGATTGGCCATGCCGTCCTTCAGAGCAGAAACTTCCTCATGTAGCTCGCGATTCTCTTGTTCTAGGTTATCTATCTTCTTTCTGAAATTAGCTCGGGTATTGTACCGGTGAGACAACTTGCTGAACAAAGTAAAGAAGCTCAGTAAGACACCTGGATATGCATAAAAAATGCAAGAAGTATGTACAACATGATGCATGATGTGCAATGCATATGATTTATTTTATTATTAATATTTCAAGGGACTTAAGGATTTATAGACAATTTTGCAAATATCAAAGTAATAACACATTTGAAATGCTGGAAAAATATCATTATAATAACTTCAAAACGGGTTACAACTTTTAGTACAAGTTTCAATAATCCCAAATACAAGATTAAAATAATGTCTAAAACCTTATAAAAGTAAAGCTGATGGAGATCACTCTATACGCTGACGCTTCCCGGTAAGTCTGGAAATCCAAGCCTTTAACCTCTGGTTTTCTTCCACGTACCTAGTGGAAACTTCCTTCCAATCATCAGAGTCAGGAAGTGAACAACTAATGCCTGATTAAGGCTTAGGAGAAAATAAATCCCATTGCCTCTCCATCGTCTCAACCGTCCGACTCTCAAGAATCTCAACAAAGTCGTCTTTCTCCTTCAAGTCTGCTCGGTAGGAAACCTCTAGAGTCTAGCACTTATTCTTCCAAGCTTCTTTTTCCCGTTGCATCCTGACTAAAGCAAGATGGAGCTCTTCCACATCATCCAATAGGGAGGAGTGGTCTTCACAAACATATATGGCATAGGTGTTTCTCGAGAATATGGCATATTCAACTGAATAACTCTTGGTTGTGCCCACTGAAGATAAGGCTCCAAAGAAACAACCCCCTAGGTCCCAAATTCTTCCTACTCTTCTTGTTAATGTGACGCCAAGCCTTCGTAATCTTCTCCCTAGATTCCTTATGGTCTTCTCCCTCTTTCAGGAAAAAACTACTCAAATGAATATTATTTGGCTTATCCCTCATCGGATATCCAAGCTGTCATCGTGCAAGAACAGGGTTGTAGTTAATTCCTCCCTTTACACCAAGAAGAGGTACATTGGGAAAACTACCACAATTGTCGAAAATCTCTACATCATGGTAAGCCTGATGATACCAAACAATATCTGAATAAGTAAGTGCCATGATCTTAGGAGCCCAACGGGGTTCCTTCCTGACATCCCAGAAGGCATCAGACTGAGGCAAATGAGAAGTAAACCACTGATACAACAGAGGCGTGCAGAAGATGATCACCCCCCATGATAAGAATCCTGAAGATGAATAGAGTAATAAGCATAACCCAATAATGTAGGAACCTGGTTTCCAATCATAAAGATCCTGATGGCATTGATATCAACAAATTTGTCTACATTGGGAAATAAGAACAGACCATATGTGAGTAGAGCAAAGATGGCTTCGAAAGCAACTGTACTCTTCATCCTAGCAAAGTAGCGAGCTTTCCCCAACAAGAATTGAGCTGATAATCCTCTAATCCCTCCTTTGGTGGTCATGTGGGCTTCAACCTCAAACTTCCCCAAATGCATCAAAGCAGCAATTTCATGTGGTTTTGGCTCCCCCTCCAAACCAGTAAAAGGAACACGATCGATAATAGGTAAATCCAGCAGATAAGAATACTCCTCTAGTGTGGGAATCAACTGATAGTCATGGAAAGTAAAGCATTGATACATCAGATCATAGAACTGCACCAAGATCGAGAGAATACCCTCCTTTATCCTGAGCTTCATGAGAGAAATGATGGACCCATACTTCCTTCGAAAATCTGTAGAACACTCAATCTCGGGAATCAGACTTATGAACTCATCTATCTTGGGATCTTTGAAATTGTACTTCCCTGTCTTTCTTTTTCCAGAATCCGTAGTAAAAAAGTACCTGAGATATTCACAAATAGTCAAATTTTAAGTCCCTTGAAACAAAATGTCCTTAAGAGATACTCATGAGTGCATGAATGCATGATGCAATAACCACACACAAAATCACAAACATAGGGTTCATAGATTCAACGTCACGAGCATGAGGTCGAAGGTACTACCCATAAGGTATGGTCTAAAAGTTATCACCTACCGAACAAGGTTCTAGAGAATCCCAGAGTCTACATCCTTCCTTTGGATATTATCAACATCTCAATTTACTCGGTAATTAGTAATATTCTCAATAAAAACTCGTATGAGCGTAGTATCGCGTGAAACCTATTTCCAGATTACTTTGTCATAGCTTCCGCACTACACCTTAAAAAGCCAAGATGGGTTAGGTATTATACGGTCCTTAGTTTCAGAAGGCTCCCAGGTCGAAAGCAATACGTCTTCTCGATTACTCGGTAAACGACATTATAATCAAAGGGGCCTCCACTGAGTGGGGGATCTCATGTCTCCTCTTTTGGGATTACTTCCTCAAAGTTAACATGACTATAACGCCCGTCATATCTTAAGTTTGCCTAAGTTCGGGTATAGGACTTATGAGAAATCACCAAGCACCCTGAAAACCCTGAAAAGGTAAAAAGTTAGTTGTATGCAATATCATGATGTATGGAATGCATTGCGTAATGATGTTCTCAAAATAAATGAGATTGTGTTATATGTGTTTTGTATGCATATGCTATGCTGTTCGCAAATGATGTATGAATATGAAATGTTATCGAAGTGTATTTGTAAATCCAGAAAACATCTTTTACTAGGGAAATAAATCCCTGAGTATTGCAGGAGATGAAGAGTATGTGTATCTTCGATCTTCTGGGGATTGTCTCTGCTGGGGATTCCTGCTCTCTATTTGAGGGAACTCCTCTAGGGGAATGTTGATTTCTGCTTGGGAGGAACAGTTTAGGGACATTGGTGTTTCTTGCTCTATGAGGATTATAATTCTTATATACCCTGACTGGGGATAAAAGAGATGGTTATTCTTTCGAGGTTCTGCTTAACCGAGTTTCTGATACGGGTATTGACTCATCTGGTTGACGGATATCTAATCCAGTTTCAGATTTGGTGGCAACTCTATGGGGATAGAAATCTGGGTTGTCCTTTGCTGGAAGATGGGAATCTTGTCAGTAATATGTGGTAGAAGCAAACTTAAGCTGGGGAGATTGAACTTTGTCGGGGAAATAAACCTTGTTGGGGAAATAAACCTTATTGACAGAAATCTGAACTCTGTTGGGGAAGTAAACCGTGTGGATGGCGGAATACTCTGCTGAGGGAAACTCCTTACTGAGGAGAATGAGCTATGCTAGAGAGAAGTAGTCTGCAGGGTATTTTACAGTTTTGAAAAATCAGCTGGGGAGAAGAATTTCAATAAACTGTAATGATTGGGATTCCGTAGATGGGCGATATTACTGGGAAGAAGACTATACTCCTTTATCCGCCAGAGAGATCTGTCGGAGAAATTGCGAGGGAATGTATGACCTTTGGAGATTACTTTGTAGGGATAATCCCAGGGAAGTGGCTCTGTGGGGGTTTATGGATGGCTTTGACGTTATCCCAACTCCTAGAGTCTTGAGTAAATGCTTATTCTTGTCTTTATGCATATATTTGTTAACAGTCAATTTTATTCATATGCATATTGTAGCGTAGAAATGTTAAGACAAAGCCATTGGATTGACTTGACTTGTACAGATCAAAATAAAAATCACTGCCGCGCTTTATTGCTTCCAAAGGAATTGGAAAAGAGCGAATAACCCAAAAGAGTGGGTAAAGATTCTAGGTAAGGGGGTTTGTTATGCAAAGGGAAGGTATTAGCACCCTAAACATCTATGGTACTCCGCAGGAACCTCTTTGTAAATCTGTATATTTTGGCTATAAGATGTTGTATGTAAAATAGATTGTGGGGATGAGAAAAAGAAGTATATTTTTTTATGATTTTTGCACCCGCCGCGATTGCGAACCTTTAGTGCCTATGTACCACCTTCCGTGCAATAGGGGATCAGGGTACACGTAGTTCACCTTTGAAAATTTTAAAACACAAGTGTGTTGGTTAATTTTAAGAGACAAGACGTCATCATCATTGTCCGAGTGGAAAACATACCTACTACCCACAATCATGAGAAATGAGAATTTGCATCATCTCAAAGTGGAGGATATGGCTTGGATTTTAAAATCAACAAAGCCTCACTTAACACCCAATTGGAAAATATCTCACTTCATTATATATTGTAGAAGTATAGTTGTTTGTATCACTATAAGGATTTGACAAGAGTCTAATCTTTGGAGAAAATTTTAAAGTAAAAATACATGGTGGAAAAATGGTTTGAATGAGATTGATTGAATTTTAATCTTCTCACAAAAAATGTCAAGATATTGTTAAATTGATTAAAGTTTAATTAAGAAAATATTTTGAAAATGCATGGACCTCAGTCCAAGTTTATTATGAAAGGTGTTCAAGTTTAAAAACAAGAAGATTTTTCAAAAGGAGGGAGAAGATTTTTGAAATTAAAGAAGATGGGAGGAGGTGAAAAGACTATCCTAAAGAATAAGGTAAAAGTTAAGGAGAAGAACCATCTAACCAAACAAGAAGCCAACATTTGACATAATCAGTCAATGTAGAAATCCATCCTTTAGATTTGAAACCAAGCAAGCAATTAATAAACCTCTTAAGAATACCAAAATTCAATTGCATTTAATCCTCACAAAAATTGGGAAGAGTAACAGTTGCATACAGATGAAATCCAGATTACTGGCAATATATGTAATCATAATAACCTGCACAGAAAACAAACAACCAAATGTCTTGGGGTAAACCCCAAGAACTCTAGACAAAATATCAATTAAGGTCACAAGGTCTCCAACATAGGTCAAGATTTCTATTCCTAAGTCCAAGAAGTCCATCACTACATAATGCCAAGGATAGTAACCAAGTAGTCCAAGTAACATTAAATTTTTTTAGGGTTTAAGTTGATTATTATGTATCTTAAAAAAGAAATGAAAAGCTCAAGTGAGCAAAATAAAAGGACATGAATATAAAGGCTCTAGTGAGCAAAGATGAAAAAGAGGATGAAATGTAAATGCTAAAGTAAATGGTGTATAAAATAAAAAGCATAAAAATAGAAGCACAAAATAAATTCAATTAATAAGAATTAGTGGTTAGTTGGATGACCATCTTGAAACTTGCATTTGAAACTCATTAGAGGATTGGTAGAACCAAATCCTCTCAACAACAAGTGGCATTTGCTTTTTGTCAAGTATATCATCCATTTTAAGGATCTCAAAGTAACTTAATGATCAATGATGTTTAAGTGATCTACTTTGACCAAAATTAATGAAGTTCCATTAGAGGATTGGTAGAACCAAAGCCTCCTAACAATGGATCTCAAGGTTATTGGATCATAGGGTTCAAATTAACATACTTGGGCTTGCAAACATAAGTTTGGGCCACGAATGATCATTTTCTCAAATCGGGACGAAATTTAGCGCTATGTTAAGCAATCGTAAGTGGACTTATATAGAAGTCGCACCTATTTTGAGGTCATTCAATCGCAATCTATGCACCATTTGTTTTGAGACATGATATAAGAATCATGCTCCAATAACACCTAGTGCAAGAAGAAGGGGATGAGATGAAGAGGGGGGGGGGGGGAAATGAATAAACCACATTTGAATCAAAATTTTAATCAAATATTATTAAAATCATTCATCTATTTTTATGGAGTTAGACTTAACACCATGGATCCAATGATGTTAACAAAGCTCATGATCAAAAATTCAATTCAAGATCAACCAGAAAATATACAAAAAAAATTGTATTTAACATATAAAATAAAGGTTTTAAAAATGATTAAAAATGAAAATAAGAGAGAAAAATGTTAACTATGTTTAAATTAATCAAGAAAAAATAAATAAGACCATAGAAAAATCAGAAATGAGCTTAAATATGTTTATAAAATTTTTGGTAAATTTTTTAAATTAAGAAACTATTTTTAAAATCAAAAGAAATTGGTAAAATAAACAAAAATGGTGAAAATAATAAATTCAGAAATAAAAATAAATAAATGAGGTCACCAATATTTGTCACAATGTCATTGGATCGTTTCCTATTTTTTTCAGAATTTAAAAATGCATAAAAGTATTTTTAAACATTTAAAACAATTCAAATAAAGTGAAAAAAATTATAAAAAATATCAAAACACAAAATAAAAATGTGAAAAAATCAAAATCAGAAGGAGAAAATCAAAAGTATTTTCCATAATTCTATCAGACTTTTTGGAGTTAAAATGAATTTCCTATGAATTTTTGAAGTTTAAAATAATTTAAATATATAAATCAGAAACAAAAATAAAGTCAAAAAAATGTGGACCAATGGATGAGAGTCAAAACACGTTAGTAAGCTAATTCAATGGATAAGGTGCGTTGTGCATATCATGGTCTTTAAAAAATATCACAACGGATCAAATATTTTTAAAATAAAACAACTTAAAATGTGGCGCGTTGTATGGTGTCTGACTCACAAAAGTAATCAGATCTAAGGGCTCCTAAGGCATGTGCATGGTAAGGAAATCTTATTATATCTATTTCAAAATAATAACGTGGCTTCGTGTCTTTGGTTGAAGACGGACATGTCATCGTCTTCAACCTCCAGCCATCCCCAAATCGAATCCTTCAAACTGTAAAATTAGCAAACCAGACCGGTACCATTAGATTTGTCTCTTCAATACAATTCTAATGGTACCATCGCACCAAATTTATATAAATTATGCAAGGTTGTGTTTGAAGAAAACCAGAAAAAATAGCGAGCACGAAAATATGGGATATCTCACTCAATTCTAAATGAAATTGCAAATTATAAAGAGCATGAGGATCAGAAGGATATAAGGAATGGATTAGTCTTTTATTTGAATCAATTTGGCCAAGAAATCTACCTGAACAAAGTAGTGAGAAGTTTCTCTAAAGCTGGACTTCTACAGATCAATATAGGTCACAATTCTTGAAAGTAACTGTATGGTTAGCTTCAGAGAAGTTCAATGGAGCTAACTGAATGGAGCTTTTGGTGTTTGAATGAGAGAATGTAAGAAACCAAAAATTCAAATTTAGAGTTTGTGTGGGATCTGAACAGGGGTCAATTGGCTATCCAAAGCTTGAGAAAATGAGTGATGGATGATCCTTATTTATAGCTAATCATAATGCAAGGCTCAAGCGTGTGAATTGGATGCAAAATCAGTGAAATCGTATGGACCTGCTAAGTGTGAAAAGTGTGACTTCACATGGCTCAAAATGCAACAAAATGGATGGTTTAAAGGTCGTTTCTTGTTATGGCAAGTTCCTAAACAAGATTAGACGTGAAATTGATCCTTAAACAGGCTTGTAATTAGATTTAAACTAATTTCCAAATCTGACTGAACTTGAAATTTCCATTTCATGATGCCACCTTCATAACCATGGTGCCAACAATGTAGGGAACCATATGATGTGATTTTTGAAGCACTTGAAAGATAAAGTTCCAAGCTTTACAATGTGCAAGGAGTGAGATCAATTGGATGCTTGAGCAAGAAGTTGTGTTGAGTCAAAGTTGGAAGAAAAGGGCTGACTTTTCATACTTAGAAAATTTCTAAGTTTTTCTTAAAAAATGACTTATAATGTCTTGTATCCAAACATGGTCTTCCACTTGGAATTTGTTCTTGACCAAAAAATATGGAATGAATTATATCTCTTGAATGTCATTTTGAGACTTGAACCATTAAAAATCTCCGAAAATTGAGAGAGTTATGAGTTGTTAAAGTTGACAAAAATTCATGAAATGACCTATAATATTTTGCATCCTTAGGGAATCTCCTTCCCATTTTCACACTTTGAACATAAAAGAAAGGTTGAATTTCACATCTTCAAGATCGTTGTGGAAAAATAATGGGCTCAAGGTGATAAAAATTGATCAAATTATGATCATTTGAAGTCACATAAAGGAATTTGAGGGTTCATCTTGAGGAGTTGTCATCTTTCTTCATCATCAAGTTTCTTACACACAAAATTTCCTTGAGACTTTTGAAATGACTTGTTAATACACCTTTGAAGAGAAGTATTCTTTTGGAATCACTCCAAAATACAAAAAGATGAGCAAGATATACCCCTTTAAAGTTTAAAATCCTAAATCCTAGAGCAAGAAAGTGCTTTGGGGAAATCATTGCAATTTTGATCAACCTTCTTGCACCAATACCTTTATCATGCAAATAGAAGTTGTTAAGGATGATAATTAAAAGTCAAAGAAACCAACACCACTTCCATATCTTGAGAAATTAAGGAGATATTCACATGTAATGAATGGAAACAAAGACTTGTCTATTTGAGTCAAATTTCCTCAATCAACCCTTGCACTTTTGAGCTAATTTTGAAAACATGAGGCATAACGGATCATAATATACTTTGTCATGATGTTTTTTCAATATATATTCCATAGAGGCTTGAATCTCAATAAAGCTTTGTTAAGGAAGTCACAAAGAATGAACTTATTGATTCAAAGGCTAACTTTGATGGGATGCATTGTGCTTTCACCTACATCATCAAAAATTAGGATACACATACATTGTATTTGTTAGTTCAAGAGTAATCAAACATATATGATCACAAAATACAAGTCAATGTGCTTGGTGATTCCCCATAGAGCAAGACTAAAGATAGGGAGAAGAAACAAACTCTAGTGTATGGTCTTGTGGTGATTGAATTGATATGATATGATAAAGGGGATCCTAGGGGCAACAAGTTGGGGTAAAACGCATATGATCATTCAATTTTAGTCATTGGAAATTTTTTAGAAACAAAACAGAAAAAGCAAAAACAAATATTTGAATTTTGAATTTGTATTTCATTGATTGTTTGCCCATAAACAGGCGGTTTTGTACAAAGAGACAGAGATCCCAATAAGGTGAAATTGTCGTAAAATGAAAAGAATACAAAGTGTAAACAAAATAATAGCTATGTGGAAATAACTTCGTTGGGTTCCAACTTTGCTATTGCCCCTATGTCTTCAAGCATCTCATCCCTTGTTGTCGGAAGAAGTTGTTTGAACTGATCTATATCGTTTGAACTTTGACTTTGGTAATAAATCTCGTTGTAAGTGATCCAATGGGACATAGTCATACGCTTTATTCCCTAATTTTTTCCTGGACCGCCTTTCGTTTTTTCAGTCCACCGAGATACCCTTTTTTGCCCAAGCCGCCTTTTTAGGTTTTCGACTTGTTGTGTGTACAGTCTTTTCATATATATCCCTGATTTTCGCTCGAACCCTCTTGGTTCATTGGGATGCCCTTATGCTTTCCTAGTCCAGTCAACCTAGCGGGTCATTTTTATGCGTAGTATCTTTTGACTGTGTCCGCATTCACAGGGTGCAGGAAATCTTCACTGTCCATGGTGGTCAGTATCATAGCTCCGTCAGAAAATATTTTCTTAATTACAAATGGCCCTTCATAAGTGGGAGTCCATTTTCCCCTGGGATCACCCTGTGGTAGAATGATACGCTTTATTACCAAGTCACCAACTTGATATACCTGATGCTTGATCCTCTAATTGAATGCCTTGGTCATGCCTTTCGGATATGTCTGACTGACAAATAACCCCAAGCCTCTTCTCGTCGACTAGATTTAACTGATCCAACTTGGTATGAATCCACTCGTCTTCATCCAAGTCTGCATCTGTCATGATCCTTAGAGAAGGGATCTGAACCTCGACAGGTAGGACAACATCCATACTGTAAACCATAGAGAATGGGGTTTCCCCAGTTGATGTTCTAGCCAAAGTGAGGTGGCCGTGAAGGGAAAACGGTAACATCTCGTTCCAATCTTTGTATGTCACAACCATCTTCTGTATAATCTTCTTTATAATTTTATTGGCGGCCTCCACTGTGCCATTCATTTTTGGACGGTATGGAGAAGAGTTGTGGTGCTTAATCTAGAACTGCGTGCAGAGTCCAATGATCATTGTGTTATTGAGATTTCTACCGTTGTATGTGATAATACTCTCGTGGATGCCATACCAGTAGACCAGGTTATGTTTGATGAAATAGGCGACCACATTCTTGGTATTAGAGGCGAACGAAGCTTCTTCTACCCATTTTGTAAAGTAATCAATGGCAACAAGGATGAAGCGATGTCTGTTAGAGGTAGTAGGCTTGATTTCTATAATCATATCAATGCCCGACATTGCGAATGGCCAAGGAGCATTCATGACATTCAAAGGTACTTGAGGCACATGAACTTTATCAACGCAAATTTGGCACTTATGAAAAGTTCTCGAGTGGTGGTGACAATCAGTTTCAATAGTCGACCAACAGTAACTAACTCTCAAAATATTTTAGCCATAGTATGCCCACTAGAGTGAGTCCCAAAGACACCTTCGTGCATATCTTGCATAATTTCTTCTGCTTCCTTCTTGTCCACACAACGGAGTAGAGTTGAATCATGATTGCACTTGTATAAAATGTCATTGCTCAGAAAGAACATAGATGAGAACCTCTGTAGGAACTTCTTGTCATTGATGGATGCCCCTTCTGGGTATTCTTGAGCTTCAAGGTACCTTTTCACTTCTTGAAACCAAGGTTTTTCCTCTACTCCACCAGTGTCAATTTCATAGTAGTGTACCGGTTCATCGAATCTTTTAATGGTAATTCTGGGAGCCTCATTGTTCCATCTGACCTTGAACATGGATGACATGGTAGCCAGTGCATCCGCCAGCTAATTCTCTTCTCTTCGTATATGCTCAAAAGTAATCTCTTCGAAATACAGGATCAAGGTTAATACATGCTCTTTATAAGGAATGAGATTCAGATGTTTCGCATCCAAATCTCCCTTAACCTGACTGATCACCAAAGTTGAGTCTCCATACACGCTTAAGAACTTGATTCTTAGGTCAGTAGCACCCCTAAGACCCGTGATGCAGGCTTTGTGTTTAACCATATTATTGATGCAGTCAAAGCATAGTCTGACGGTTAAGGGCATATGGCAACCTGCGGGGGAGATAATCACAACACCGATTTTGTTGCCAAGTGCATTAGAAGCTCCATCAGAAACCATAGTCCATCAGGATTCTATCCTGGGTCCTTCATACGATCCAGGTTATTCATAGTCTATTACTAGCATAATGTTCTCGTCCGGGAATTCGAAGTTCATAGATTGATAGTCATCTACAGCCTGATGCGCTAAATGGTTGGCTAGTACACTTCCTTTGATTGCTTTTTGAGTGGTATACTATATGTCGTATTCTGTTAAGACAATTTTCCATCATGCTATTCTTCCGGAGAGAGTTGGCTTCTCGACTATGTACTTGATGGGATCCATTTTAGAAATAAACAAGGTAGTATAGGTCAACATATACGGTCTTAGTCGGTGAGCAGCCCATGCCAAAGCACAATAGGTTTTCTCGAGCAGTGAATGTGTTGTTTCACAGTCGGTAAATTTTTTTCTAAGGTGGTATATTGCATGTTCTTTTCGATCAAACTCGTCATGCTGCCCCAATACACACCCCATTGAGTTCTTTAGCACTGTTAAGTACATGATTAGAGGTCGTTCTTCAACTGGTGGCATCATAATAGAAGGTTCTTGTAGGTACTCCTTAGTTTTATCAAAGGCTATTTGAAAGTCATCGTTCCATTTTACCACTTGATCTTTCTTCAGCAGCTTGAAGATTAGCTCACAAGTAGCAGTCAAATGCGAAATGAAATGGGCAATGCAATTTAGGCGTCCTAATAAACCTCAGACTTCCTTCTCGATACGAGGAGCTGGCATCTCTTGAATGGATTTAACTTTTGCAGGATCAACCTCAATACCCTTACCACTGACGAAGAAACCCAGAAGCTTACCGGATCTCACCCCAAAGGTGCACTTGTTTGGGTTTAGCCTCAATTTATACTTCCCCAGTCTTTCAAACAGTTTATGCAGATGATCAAGGTGATCTTCTTTAGTCTGTGACCTTGCTATCATGTCGTCAACATAGACCTCTATTTCATGGTGAATCATGTCATGAGATAAGGCTACCATGGCACACTGATAAGATGCCCCAGTGTTTTTCAACCCAAAAGGCATAACTTTATAGCAGAAAGTGCCCCACTGTGCGACGAAGGTATTTTTCTCCATGTCTTCAGGAGCCATCTTGATTCGATTATAACCCGAGAAACCATCCATGAAAGAGAATACCTTGTGCTGAGCGGTGTTGTCGACCAAAACATCAATATGTGGTAGTGGGAAATCATCTTTGGGGATTTCCCTATTTAGGTCCCTATAATCTACGCACATACGTACCTTTCCGTCTTTCTTTAGCACCAGAACAACATTAGCAACCCATTGAGAATATGATGTCATTGCTAAGAACCTTGCGTTGAATTGCTTCATAACCTCGGCTTTGATCTTTTCTGACATTTCAGGATGCATGCGACGAACCTTCTGTTTTATCAGAGCATAACCCTCTTTCATTGGAAGATGGTGAACCACAATATCAGTATCAAGCCCTGGCATGTCTTCGTATGACCAAGCAAAGATTTCAAAATATTCATGTAACATCTGGATTAACCTGCTCTTGACACTACTCTCTAAGTTGGCGCCGATCTTGACCTCTTTCTTGTCTGTCTCGATACCCAAATTCACCACTTCGATTGGCTCCTCATGTGGTTGGATAGCCTTCTCTTCTTGTATTAAGAGTCTGGCAAGTTCTCTAAGTATTTCACAATCTTCCTCACTTTCGTCCTTGGCTTGGTAGATCGGATTTTCGAAGTCATATACGGCAATAGCAGAATTGTTATCAATGAGATCTAGAGTGGATGGGGATATGCAATGTAGTGTGTGGGTGTGTGTAAGAATACATATCTATTTTTAAAATGCAATGAGATAAAGGAAAGACAGAGATCACAAAATTTGCATGCAAAATGTCAAATGTTTTTATTGAATGAATAAATGTTTATGAATCATCAACCCTTTAACAAATGAACCATTGTGCCCCGGGTAAGACACAAGGTTTAAAGTCATTGTTTATTACATAGCCAAAAACTTTTGAAAATAATAAGATGGGAATATAGCTATTACTCCTGACCAAAGGAGATAGGAAAGATGTCTTCTGCCTTCCAGTTATCCAGTCCATCACCAATGGTAGAAAATATCCAACTATTGAAGTCACAATCACTGTCTATATCCTATATAGCATTGACCTCGTCGTTGCTGATACAGAATAGAGGTCTCCCAGCACGAGCGCAACAAACAACCCTCTGACTTTCTGCAGTAAATCCCAGATCAAACTTGTTAGATTTTTAAGGGATATCAGGAAGCTGACCCTAAATAGTATTACCACCTTCTTCTATAGAAGCCCTAGCATCATTCATGGAGGACATCTTGTGCAGAGTTTTGGTGATCTTCGAAATGATAGAAATATCTTCC
This sequence comes from Vicia faba, assembly GCA_948472305.1. Lineage (NCBI taxonomy): Eukaryota > Viridiplantae > Streptophyta > Magnoliopsida > Fabales > Fabaceae > Vicia > Vicia faba. The sequence continues at coordinate 1,646,715,035 of OX451737.1, read as the reverse complement.
ACAGTAACAGGTGAGATTACTTCAAAGGTTTGATAGGGTGTTTCAATAAATTCTCCTTCCATCTCCATGTATCAGAATGAATTGAGGTGGTTGACCATGTATTCCTCCTCTCCAAAGATAGTAAAAATTTCCCTTTTACCGGATATTTCAGTTTCTGGTGCAAGGTGGAGGTGATAACACCTTCCCCATGGATCCAATGGCGTCCCAATAAACAAGAGTAAGCCAGCCGGATGTCCATCACATAGATGATGGACTCAAAAATCTGTGAACCCACCTTGATTAGGAGTTTCACCTCTCCATGTAGCATTCTTTTCGATCCGTCAAAGGCTCGAACTATGACATTATGGGGCTTCATCACAACCCCTTTACAATCTAGTCAGTCAAGAGCGCCCTTTGGCAGAATATTCAGAGAAGATCCCGTATCAATTAACACATAGGCCAACATAGTTCCCCTGCATTCAATGGAGACATACAAGGCCTTATTGTGATTTATCCCCTCCGGAGTCAAGTCAACATCGGAGAAACCCAAACCATTGTCAGTTGTCATACTAGCCACGTAACTTCTAAATTGATCAGCCGAAATTTCTTGCGACACATGAGCAGTCTTCAGGAAATTTACTAAAGCCTTAGTATGGGTTTCATAACACAACATTAAATATAACATAGAGATTTTAGACGGGGTTTGCCCCAACTGTTCCACATCTTATAATTGCTCCTTCGAATGATCTTCAAAACCTCCTCTAAATCCTGTCTAGAGGTATCCTTAACTGAAGCTTCTTTTGGCGCCTCCGTCTGGGCAGGCTCTATCACTGGCTCTTTACCTCGAGCCTCAGCATTTGTCTTGGTAACCGTAACTTAGGAAGGCAGAGAGATTTCCGGAGATAAATTCCTTCCGCTTCTGGTAATTTTGCTAGTCCCTGCAATATTTACAATGTTGGGGTCAACCTATTCACCCTCTTCATTGGATAACTCTTGCTTAATGCCATGGTAATAGACGTCAGACCCATAATTCCATGGAATAGCCTTCTCCGAGGAATATGGGATATGCCCGTATGTCGTAATAACCAAAGGAGCAGCTTTCGGATTGGCAATAATCCTTATAGGACCTTTGGAAGGGATCCTAAAAGGAGTACCAGAGATAACATACAAATCTTGGCACAAATTCTCAATAGACAAAGCTTTTTCAATCAAAATCACGTGTTCATCCATCAGACGTTGAACACCTTCCTTCAGCAACCCGCAGTCGTGGGGTTGGGTCGTGCAGTAATAACATCCTTCAATAAAGCCAGAATGTTGTAACCCAAAATTTTCCCTCCTATTTTTCTCAAGACACTCTCATGAGGTCTGCATTTGCTCAAGGTGGCTCAAGAGTTGATCATATAAATTCTCCTCCTAAGCAATGGGTCTACAACTAGGGTTTTATGTTTATCAAGGAAATTTGTGTTGCAAAGGTCTCAAGTGGTTTCCATGGTTCTCCATAGGTTCTCAACAAGGTTCATGTCAAGTTTCAAGTCTTGCATCACAAGTTTGCTCAGTCAATGGCTCTGATGATTGAAAATCAACTATATTAGGTAAAAAGTCAATTGTGGTTAATATGAAGTTGTGATACAGTGGGAGAACTTACTTGGGTGTTTTGCGTTTTATCGCAAATGTTGCTGATAGCAAGATTCGCCACCGAATTTTCTTTTATCCAATAAAAGAAAAGGGTGAAAAGAACAGAAAAGACCTTTTGAGAATTTTTCTTAAGTTCGGGGGTAGGTTATGAAAAGGGAAGGTGCTAGCACCATTTTCATCTGTAGTTATAAACGGGCTCTTAATTGCTAGCTCACTTTGAAATGTTTTGTGTTTGTGTAAGTTTGAAAATATTTTGAAAACGCCTAAGTTTGGCAAAAATTGCAATGATTCTCGTATCGTTGAGAATGTATACAAAGTGTTGGTTTTGAAAATATTTGTTGAAAAGGAGTGTTTGGAAAGATGTTTTGAAGATGCAAATGCAAGGAAATTTTGTAATGATTCTCGTATCGTTGAGAATGTATACAAAATGTTTGTTTTGGAAAGTGTTTTGAAAGTGTGAAGTGCGGAAATGGTTTTGTTTATAAGCAAGAAATTACGAGAAATCTACCTACTCAAAAAGTCTTTGTTCTTTTCCTCCTCCTTTAGATAATGTTATTTTACCATTGGTTGGTAATGAGCCATATCATTAGATGTTTGTTTTGTAAGATGTTTTAGAAATTGTGTAAGGGACTAAGATCGTTTATTGAAGGCATCATTGAAGGGTCATCGAGGGACTACGATCTTTTAATCGAGGGTCTTTGCTAAAACATCTCACGTTCGAGGGACATGATTGTTATATCCGAGGCAACAAGTGTGGGTTACCCTAGAGGTGTAAATGTGCAATGTGTTTGATTTCAAATATTTTATGTTTGAATTAGGGTTTTACTATTGTTGATTTTAGGTCTTGTCATGCAAACCCTAATTACTAGCAATAATAAAGAAAGCGATAAATTGTGGAAATTAAATGTCCTACGCTATTACAACGCTTTAGAAATTGGGGTACAATTTTTTGAATAGGGGAAGAAAGCAATAAAGCCCTAATTACTATTATAAACCATTGAATATGAATTACAACAATAATTATACACAAAATGTAAAGATGAAGAAGAAATTCCTTTTAGGGTTTTTGATGAAAAGGTTTAGAGATTAACCTTATTAAACTAATGAATTTTAATTACAAGGAAAGTTAGTTAATTATTTAATCAAAACCTAAATCTAAGTTAATTAAAATAAAACCTAAGTCTAATTTAATTTGTTTAGAAAATGATTTTTTGTTAATGTTAATAAAGAAGATGTTTTTTTACAATGTAAGAGAAATAATAAAATTTAACTTAATTAAGAAAAATAAAATAATGGTTTAAATTAAATTATTTTAATTTAATTATTTAAGAAAATATATTTTTTATATTTTTTTGGTTAAATAAAAATAAATAAATAAATAAATAAATAAAGAATAGAAAGTATAAAGAGTGTGTAAAATATTGGGCTGAGGTGTTGAAAAGTAAACCAGTTGTGAAAAAGCAATTTTGGCAGACCCAACACAAGTCCTTTTTGGATATAAAAAATAAATAAAAGAAAATGTTTGTAATAAAAAATATTCTTGGGCCTGCACTGAAAAGTAATTCAGGGGGTGAGATTTCAGCAAAAATGACAAGGCCTAACAACAAAAAGTCCAACGCCTATTGATCCCATGTGGCTTACTTTCTAAGGTATATCATGCTCTTGCTTTGTGGTGTATTGGATGAGACCCTATGGTGATCCTGTGGTGAAGGAATGAGGGTGTATGGTGATAACACTTACTTTACACTTGTTTTTGACTCTGATTTCACATGTTATTTAGGTTTTTATTATTGTTTTCTCGTATTATGCCTATCTTTTGTTTCCTTTTCAGGTATTTCAAATATCCAGAGCTCCCCTGAAGAAATGAAGGAAAACAGGCTGAAAAACAAGAGTTTAGGTCAAATTTTCACTCATGGCATCCACCATGGCGCCAGCCATAGGGTAGGCCATGACGTGGACCACCGCCTGCTGACCTCAACTGCCACGTTCCCCACTTCCTTTCATTTACACTCATGGCGGGTGCCACCTTTGGACGATGTTTTCCCCACGAAAAGGAGTTGGCGGCATTCCTGTGATTTTCTGCATTCCTCATCCTCTATAAATAGAAGTTCCTGATTTCATTTCAATTCACCCAAACTTAGTTGCAAACTTGATCCAACCATGGTTGCGAACTTAAGCCATATAATTTCACCATTGTAAAACGATAATTCTTCACATCGGGGAATTATTGCATTGTTGATTAAGTCTGTGATCAAGTTTGTAGATTGAGTCTGTAATCGAGTTTGGAGCACTTCGGCAGAAGTCTATCTTGCCACATTTATTTTTAACTGCTGTTTATTTCCAGTCGCATTTTACTTCCAGTTTGTACCAGATTTAAAACCTCCCCGTTTGGAGCAGGTTTCTATTTATATATTCCGCACTGCTTTTACTTTGTTTATTTCCCGCACATGCTTTTACTTTGTTTATTTCCCGCACTGATTTTACTTTCTTTATTTCCCGCACTGCTTTTACTTTGTTTATTTCCCGCACTGCTTTTACTTTGTATATTTCCCGCAGCTGCTTTTACTTTGTTTATTTCCCGCACTGCTTTTACTTTGTTTATTTCCCGTACTGCTTTTACTTTGTTTATTTCCCGCACCTGCTTTTAATTTGTTTATTTCCCGCACTTTCTTTTACTTTTTTTATTTCCCGCACCGCACTTTAAATTATTTACTTTCTCGCATGATTTATTTTAACATGTCTGTTTACATTCCCATGCCAGGCTGAACCTTACTGGGCTAGAATGTAAGGAATCTAGTTGGATCGATATTCCAAATAATGTGCCAATAGAAATGCTTATGGGATATTTTGGTTTTTAATACGAGTTTTCTGTACTTTATTGTTGTTGGGTAAGATCGAAAGCCTTCCAACCCTTTAATAAACTCGGTTAGTTCTAACTGGTCAAAGGAAGCGAAAGCGCTTTGTTCGGTTAGTTAGGGATTTTTTATTATCAAAGAAATCAATTTTGAAACTATTTTCGGACGCGTTTATAGGGTTAAAGTTAGGTTCCCATTTTATTAGGAATTCCATATCAAAATACTTTTCAACTTGGTCAAGTACTCTATTTCTTAAAAATAGGTTTATTACTTTAACACAATGCGTGCCTTTTTATAAGTGACAATAAGAAGGTCTGATTAGAGAGTAAACTCGGTTCTGATTACGCGAAAGTGACAGTTCCTGTTAAATTAGTTCTTTTCTTTAGTAGAAAATATTGCCCTATAAGTAGTTCTATTCTGAAGCATTACGAATATCATCTTACTACGTGAATTACATTCGACCCTGCTTTTATATCTGAAGTTTATTTCACTGCACTTTACTTTCTTGCATGCTAAATTCCTTGTTTAATATTGACTTAGCTAAACACCGTAACAATAGGAAACGATAGATTGACGATTGGTCTCTGTAGATCGATAATCTTTTATATTACTCTGATGCGATTCATACACTTGCAAATAAACCACCTCAAGTTTTTGGCGTCGTTGGCGGGGAGCAATTTCGTCAAATTTCGCACCCTATAGTCGCACCGTCTAGACTAAGTTTTATAGCCCGGTTAATGTGAAGATCTCGCAGCACCAGAACCTTATTCAATCCTTTAGCAGAACCTGAACGTTACTTCTATTTTTTCCGTAGAATTAGAAAAACTATGGCCAAGAATCGTAACCAAAGACCTCTTAAGGAATTTTCCCAATCGTCAGATGAGGAACCTAGTTCAAGTATCGTAAACCCAGCTATGACCACAAATAATTTCGAACTAAAACCCTCATTGCTACAATTGGTGCAACAAAACCAATTCGGTGGTCTCGCTACTGAGAACCCGAATCAACACTTAAAAACTTGTATACAATTAGCAGACACTTTAAAATGCAATGGTGCTTCGCCTGAGGCAATATGACTAAGATTATTCCCTTTTTCCATCAGAGATAAAGCACGAGATTGGTTAGATTCCCTTCCATCCAATTCAATAACAACCTGGGAAGACCTTAGGAGAGTATTTCTCGTAAGATATTTTTCGCCCAACAAAACTGTTGTCCTTAGAAACCAATTCACTAGATTTAACCAAAACCTGGGAGAATCAATTTTTGAAGCTTGGGAGAGATATAAGGACCTGTTAAGAGCCTGTCCACACCATGGCCTAAAACAATGGATAATCATCCACACCTTCTATAATGGACTCCATTACAACACAGAGATGTCTATCAATGATGTCGCTGGTGGCGCATTGATGAATAAACCTTACCTAGAAGCCTGCGCTCTCATTGAGGACATGGCCCAAAACCATTACCAATGGGGAACAGAACGAGCTATGGTAGAGAAAAAGGAGACCCAAGGAGGAAAACATGAGATAAGTTCTCTAGACACGATGCAAGTTAAAATGGAAGCTCTTGCCTTAAAAGTTCAAAACATGTCTCAAAACCCTACTAATACTGTAGCCGCAACGGCTTCCGAATGCAAACTCTGTGGGACCCAAGGACATCAACCTGCGGAATGTAACTTGTTGAATGAGCCTTGCTCGGACCAAGTAAATTACACCCAAGGAAACCCATTTTCAAACACTTGCAACCCCTGATGGAGGAATCACCCAAACTTTTCTTATAAAAACAATAGCCCAATACAAAACTGTACACCTCCGAGACCTACGGGTTTCCAAGCCCAAAGACCAAATCAACCTATGCAAGCTGTGTCACCCAAACTAAACCTTGAGAAAATCATGGAAAATTTCATTTCAGCTCAAACCCAACAAAACAAAGAGTTCCTAAATCAGAATATTCACATAAGTGAACTAACCACGTAATTAGGAACTAAGGTTGATCAGATGATTACGCATAACAAGATGCTTAAAACCCAGATCTCGTAGATAGCCCAAACACAAGCCCCACAAACTACACCTCGAGGACAATTCCCAGGACAACCTCAACCAAATCCTAAAGGGAAAGCTAATGCCATTTCCTTACAAAGTGGGACTACTTACGATGGACCCAAGAATCCATCCATGAGTACACCCTCACAACCTAAGACAAATGTTTTGCCTACAGACCAAGTGGAGGAACCAGAGGAACCCGAAAAGCAAAAAGAACCAGAATTAAAAGATAAAACTAATAAATCACCACCCCCGTACAAACCCCCAGTCCCATTTCCACAAAGACTTAAACAAACCAAACTTGACAATCAATACCAGAGATTCGTTAAAGTTATAGAAAAACTCCATTTAGAGATTCCTTTCACCGAAGCCATCACTCAGATACCATCTTATGCTAAATTCCTAAAAGACATCCTAAACAACAAGCGTAGACTTGATGATCCCAAACCTATCAAATGCAATTTAATTTCAGAAAATAAACTTGCCAAGAAAGAAAAGGATCCAGGAAGTTTTTCCATTCCTTGTATCTTAGGAAATCATACTATTGACAAAGCCTTCTTAGATCTAGGAGCTAGCATCAGCCTTATGCCTTTAGTAGTTTGTAGAAGTTTAAACTTAGGAGAATTGCAGCCGACTAAAATGTCTCTCCAGCTGGCTGATAGATCAGTTAAGTATCCTATAGGCATACTTGAAGACATACCAGTTAAGATCGATCAACTATATATCCCAATTGATTTCGTGGTTATGGATATTAAAGAAGATGAATAAATCCCAATCCTCTTAGGTAGACCATTCCTATCAACAGTCGGAGCCATAATTGACATTAAGAAAGGAAAATTAACATTTGAGGTGGGTGATGAGAAGATAGAATTTATTCTTTCAAAGTTCTTAATGGCACCAGTCATAGGAGATGCTTGTTATGCCATCGACGTCATTGACGAGTGTATATTAGAACTTAAGCGAGAGGAATCTAACAAAAATATTAAGTTACCTTCGACCCCCATTATGGAGGACGATGGATTTAAAGGTTTAGAACCTTACATCGATGATGACCTCTATGAATGTTTATCGCTTACTCCCGATCCCATTCCTTTCCCTTTGAAACCATCTTTAGAACTGAAGGAACTTTCCAAGAACCTCAGATATGAATTCTTAGATAAAGAGATGAATCGTCCTGTTATAGTTAACGCTATTTTAAGTCAAGACGAGACAACTTAACTCTTAGAGATCTTACGAAAATATCCCTCAACTTTAGGGTATAACATCTCCGATTTAAAAGGAATAAGTCCATCGGTGTACATGCACCGGATCTTGTTAGAGGAAAACTCAAAACCCTCAAGAGAACATCAAAGAAGAATAAACCCTATAATGAGTGATGTTGTTAAAAGAGAAGTTCTTAAGTTACTAGAGGCTGGTATAATTTACCAAATATCAGATAGTAATTGGGTGAGCCCTGTCCATGCGGTGCCAAAGAAAGGAGGCATCACAGTCATAGAAAATGAGAGAGGTGAGCATATTGCTAAACGAACAGAAGGAGGTTGGCGTATGTGTATAGATTATAGAAAATTAAACAAAGCAACCAGGAAGGATCATTTCCCTATTCCATTTATAGATTAAATGCTCGAACGTCTAGCCAGACACTCGCACTTTTGTTATCTAGATGGATACTCAAGATTTTTCCAAATACCTATTCACCCTGAGGATCAAGAGAAAACAAACTTTACCCGTCCTTATGGAATGTTCGCCTATAGACGATTGCCCTTCAGACTCTGTAATGCCCATGCCACTTTTCAACGTTGTCTGATGTCTATATTTACAGATTACCTAGATGGAATAATGGAAGTTTTCATGGACGATTTCTCAGTGTGTGGATTCAATTTTAAAGATTGTCTCTCCAACCTCGAAAAAATCCTTGAAAGATGCGTAGAGGTGAACCTAGTGCTAAACTGGAAAAAATGTCATTTTATGGTTAATGAAAGTTTAGTATTAGGACACATTGTCTCCGAAAGAAGCATTCAGGTCGATAGAGCCAAAATTGAAGTTATAGAAAACCTCATCCCACCTAAAACCATTAGGGAGATTAGAAGTTTTCTTGGACATGTTGGTTTTTATCGGTGTTTTATAAAAGACTTCTCTAAAATAACAAAACCTTTGACTAATCATCTAATGAAGGACGTTGAATTTGTTTTCGACGAGAAATGTCTCGAAGCTTTTAAATTTTTGAAACAAGCACTGATTTCAGCTCCGATCATGCAACCCCCAGATTGGACAAAACCTTTTGAAATCATGTGCGATGCCAGCGATTATGCAGTTGGTGCTGTTCTAGGACAATGAAAAGACAAGAAATTACATGTTATATATTATTCTAGTAGAACCCTAGATACCACCCAGCTTAACTATGGAACAATAGAGAAAGAATTATTGGCAGTAATGTTTGCGATAGATAAGTTTAGGTCCTAACTAGTTGAAGCAAAGATCATTGTTTACACTGATCATGCTGCCATACGTTATCTATTAAATAAAAAGGATGTTAAACCTAGATTACTTAGATGGATTTGTTACTCCAAGAGTTTGATTTAGACATTAAGGATAAGAAGGGCACAAAGAATGTTGTCGCTGACCACCTCTCTAGATTAGAACACTTAAAACCTGACTTATTACCTATAAATGATGATTTCACCTATGACAGACTTATAGCTAAGACTGATGGTTTCGAGCCTTACAGAGATAAAGATTTTTAAAAAATTTCAGTAATGAAGAGCGTACCTTGGTACGTTGATTTTGTAAACTACCTAGCTGCAGATATCATACCCCCTTATCTAAATTACCAACAGAAAAAGAAGTTCTTCAAAGATGTTAAACATTTCTACTGGGATGAACCACTCCTATTCAAGAGAGGAATAAATAATATTTTCAGGCGTTGCATCCCAGAAGAGGAAATAGAAGACATCATCAGAAACCGTCATTCTGCACCTTATGGTGGACATGCAGGTATATCTAAAACGCACACCAAGATTCTTCAAGCAGGCCTCTACTGGCCACCTTTATGGCACGATGTTCATGCCTACATTGTCAAGTGCGGCCGATGCCAACGCACCGGGAACATATCGAGATGTGACGAGATGCCAATGAGGAATATCCACGAAGTTGAACTCTTTGATGTTTGGGGTATAGACTTTATGGGACCATTTCCACCTTCAATGGGAAATAGGTACATTTTGGTAGTTGTGGACTACGTGTCTAAATGGATTGAGGCTATTGCATCACCCACAAACAACACAAGAGTGGTAGTCAAGTTATTTAAGAATATCATTTTTCCGAGGTTTGGAACACCCCGTCTCGTTATAAGTGATGGAGGATCACATTTCATATCCAGAATCTTTGATAAGCTCTTGAGTAAGTATGGAGTAAAGAACAGAGTAGCGACACCTTATCACCCACAGACTAACGGCCAAGTAGAAGTGTCTAACAGGGAGATTAAATAAATCTTAGAAAAAACCGTTTCAATTTCCATAAAAGATTGGTCTCAGAAGCTGCATGAAGCACTATGGGCCTACATAACAGCTTTTAAAACCCCTATTGGAACAACCCCTTACAAATTAGTCCATGGAAAATCTTGTCATTTACCCTTCGAGTTAGAGCATAAAGCCTATTGGGACATTAAGACCCTGAATTTGGAATATTTGACTGCTGGTGAAAAGCGCATCCTTGACATTTATAAATTGGAGGAATTCTTCCAGTCTGCCTATGAGAATACTATAATATATAAAGAAAGAACCAAAACTTGGCATGACAGAAGAATTGTAAAGAAATATTTCAATATAGGCGACCTTGTTCTCCTTTTCAATTCCAGGTTGCGACTTTTTCCTGGCAAGCTACGTTCAAGATGGACTGGTCCTTTGAGGTCTCTAGAATCCTAAGATCTGGAGCAGTCGAGATCAAGAACAATTCTTGTAGCCCATTCATCGTCAATGGGCAGAGGTTGAAGCACTACGAAGGAGGTGACATTCCCACCAACTACTCCAGCCACACCCTGATTGATCCACCAGTACCAGTTTCCGATATATGAAGCTTACTCGTCAAGCTAACGACGTTAAACAAGCGCTGCATGGGAGGCAACCCATGAGTTTATTTTTATTTTTTTGCATTTATTTACTTTTTACTTTATCAAATTTTATTTTTATCTTTATACTAACAGTTGCAAAATTTATGATTTCACGCATCACCTGCTAGCCATCTTTGCTAACTACATTTTTCAGGATGGAGCATTTCGATGACATGCATGTTTCCTTCCGAGATGACACTCAGAGACAACGCTATGCGGTCCTTTCACAGCGACCGATGGCACCGACCAGATATCCAGACCAGATTTTCATGGAAGCTCTTGGCTTTGAAGCCAGTATTAAGTATCTATGCAACCAGCTAAAGTGGGACGAGTATGCAGATGACCTAAATGTGACCTACAGGAACCTCACCTTAGAATTCCTCAGTTCATTCGAGTTTAAGCCCTATAATGGCCATGATGGATATCTCACTTTCATACTATTCGGGATAAAATATTGTTTTACCCAGAGGGAGTTTGGCGACTTACTAGGCTTCCAGACCCCATCTGATGCTATACCTGAGCTACCAGTTGGCTATATCATGACTAGGGACATAGAGAAATTCTGGAGAGATATTACTGCTGGAGGGAGCCTTGATCCTTCCACTCATCTATCCCCTGTTATTCACAACCCCGCTTTCAGGTATTTTCAGATAGTTATTGCTCACACTTTCCTAGGGAAGACCAACACTGATACCCATGTTAGCGAGGAGGAGATCTTTTTCCTCTACTGTGCGACCCAGTCTCGCCCTGTAGCCTGTGGAAATTTTCTGTTGTGGAATCTCATGATGACTTCTAATTCAGCTGAAGGTATCCTCCATGTGGGAGGGACAGTGACTCAGATTGCTTCTGCTTTGGGTCATACAAGTAAGTTATCTCACCTTACCTCCTACCGTGGATATACTACAATGAACATTGATTTCTGTTTGGATCGTGGGCTAATGAGAAGAGTCTACTTTAATCCCAACCAGTATAGACTCCTGATTAATAATGAAACTATTCACTATTTTACCTTGCCTGATCCCATGATGACCAATGTCCATAACCCTGCCAATTGGACACATGCCTTAGAAGGTCTTGGAGAGACCGTGGACGAGCGAAAATCACCTCTGGTACCTGAGTATCATCCATGTCCATCGCCAGAAAGGACCACTGTATTCTCTAATAATTTCTCTTTGCAGCAACCCGACATTTATGCAGAGGTTGCTGAGCTTCGTAGAGAGGTAGCCCAACTTCGTCAGACAGTTGAAGACCTCTCTCTTCAGGTTATAGTTTCTGATGCTACTCACTCTACTGAGGCATACCTCCTACAACAGGAAATTGATGATCTTCGCATTATAAACATAAAAGAAAAAAATTCAATACATCAATCCTTGGAAGCACCAAATGAAGAATTGTTGTTTGCACCTACGAGAAGAAATTGGAATAAGAAGCCTAAACCAACAAAACAAAGAAATTTGAGTCTAGCACAATTCTCGAACATGACGCCCGCCACCAAGACCATGGCGCCCGCCATGGGGTCTGGAATTATAACGGGAAGATTTTCAAAAACCTCCCACTTTCTCCATTTTCAACCCCAAAACCTCTCATTTTCTCAACCACCTACTACCCCATTAACCACCCAACAACTCTCATTTTCTCAACCACCTACTACCCCATTAACCACTCCAACATCCATTTTTCTAACTGTTGCACCCCAAAATTTGCCCTCCCATATTCATCAAGAAATGGTCAAGTTAAGGTCACAAAATTCCCCAAGGGCTATGCAGTTCAATTGTCTCCTACACAGTCAAGACTAGGGTTTGAGTTCTGGTCAAGCAAATGAACTTTTCAAAGGCCCAATCAAGTCCCATATGCCTACAAAGATGGTCAAGTATCCCCATATCAAGTTTCAAGGCATTCAGCACAAAATTGCACAGTCAAAACCCTAGATTGCACTACAGTCAACTGTAGGGGCAAAATGGTCATTTGACAGTCAAAAGTTCAAATTTTTGGTCAACATATCATTTTGAAGCCACAAACATCATTTGATCAATGCTTGATCATGATTCTCAAAATTTGGCTCAGAAATCATCAAAGATGCAAAAGTTGCTATATTTGGACAGCTGAAAAAGTCAACTTAAATTGACCAGGGCATAACTTTCACATGGATTATCAGAAAAATTCCATCCAAGGCTCATTTTGAAGAGAAAGACATTTCCTACAATTCATCTTCATATTCCAAGTCCAAGAAATGCTCTCACAAAAAGTTATCAATTTCAACATTATAGGTCATTTTCAAAAGTCAACAAAAAGTGACTTTAAGTCAAAGGCCATAACTTGAGATTGGTAAACCAAAATGACATGGGACCAAAGGCATTGGGTAAAGGACTCAAAGACCTTTCCAAAATGTCCAAGAACATGTGAAAAGCTTAAAAATTGACCAAGTTATGCCTTGTGGAAGTTGGGAAATGTTTGGGAATTTTGAAAAGTCAACATTGATGCAAAAGGCCTAAAAATGCAAATGGGCCCATTTTTCTTCCAAGTTTCTTCATGCCAAGCCTATGCACGACCACTAGGCCCAAAGGGAAGTATTTTCATATTTTTTAATTATTTATTTGAATTTATATTAATTTATATTCATTTAAATCATTTTAATTCATGAAAAATATAACCTTAACCTAAACAAATCTTTTTATGCATGTTTTGAACTTGAGATTTCGTGCACATGCTAATATAGAAGGTTTTGGCTTGATTGGAACTAATTGACACAAAAAACCATGAAAAAAGATTAGAAAAGATCCTTAAGCAAATCAAATCTTAAAACAATGAATTCAATGGATTTTATTCAATCTTTTTGACCTAACATGCTCTATACATACTCAGCATCACAACCCTAATGTTTCTAGACTGCAAGCTGCGCCCAAAACAAACATTGCATATTGAAATTTTTCACAAAAAACTCAAGACTGAAAACTAGCCTTTAGGTCGATTCAAGCTTCGATTTTTGTTTCATTAGCATCCTCAGGCAATCCTGATCAAATTCCAACCAAGAATATCCATTGAAACGCCCTGAAACGGTATCACGACCTCAAACTGTGAAGCAAAAATTTCCAAATTGCATATCATAATTTACGCATCATTGTATATTTTTATTCATGAATTATTGTTCAATATGAAATTTGCGAGCTAACCGTAACTTTTGATTGAAGTTTCGTGCGTTTTTGGCCAAGTTACCATGTTTGCTCTTTAGGGTTTTCAGAAGAAAAAATTGGGGCTTTGTCAATACAGTAAAATTGGCCATTGAAACCACCATGGTTGCACTCAGCGTGTTCCTCTGGACAAGACACATACCTCGCGATGGATTTATATATCAAGGAGGGCTATTCGCTATTTTCTTGAATACCCCCTAAAACAACGTTTCAAAAACCGTTGCTCTTTTGTTTTATGTTACAGGGGTGGTGAGGAAGAAGATGGCGTGTCAATCAGTGATACGTCCGTTTAAAATTTCGCGCGTGTTTAACCAATTAGCATTATGTTTCTTTTATATTATTTGCGTTATATTATATATTAACTAAAAGCGCTTGGTTCAGTTGGTAGCACGTAACGTGAATGACCCTCAAGACCTGGGTTCAAGTCCCAGGTCTGGCAAAATCTCAATGTTATTTTTCAATACGTTATTCCATGCAGCGCTCATAGTGGTGTACACCATATTCTACCCTCCTCCAAGCGTACACATGCCCAATGGATGTAGATCAAGGGTTGAGATTGAAGGTCCACTGAGCCTAGGTCAACGCGTTGGTATACCAAATTGGAGAAGTCAATGAATCCACTCTTGTTGGGCCAGAACTTCCAGGCCTGAACCTCCTTATTTGGGGCAACACCCCACTCTGGTTTGCTTTCTATTTTCTTTTCTTTTTATTATTTTAATTATTGTATTATTTATTTTTATTGCTTTAATTAATTAATTTTCTCTTTTTTTACAAAATATAAAAAACATCATAAAAATCCAGAAAATACAAAAATATGATATTTATTTTATTGTAATTATTTTCATCAATAAATTAATATATGTAAATATTTAGTTTAATTAGGATATAGTTTAATCTTTTTTTAACAAAAAATCCAAAAAAATAGAATTTAGGTCTAAATAACTTTTGATTTTCTTTTTTTAATTTTCTTTTTTTTTTTTCAGAACAATAATAATTATTATTTATTTATTTATTTTCCTATTAAAAATTGTACATAAGTTAATTTAGAGTTTAATTTAGGTTTTAATTTAAATCTTTCATAATAAACTTAAAAAATATTAGAACTAGGGTTTAGCATTTTAATTCTAATTAATTTTTTCCTTTTTTCTTTTAAATCTAAAAAACACAAAAAATAACAAAAACATTTAATCATTTAATTTTAATTCTCATTAAACTGTTAATATTTTGCAAAAGGGTCCAACGCCCGTCGTTAATTATTTAATCTCGCATGATTTATTTTTATCGTTCATTATAATTATGTAATTGTCCCTAAGCCATGTAATTTTACTTTTCGCACTTTATTTTTCCGCTTTATTTATTTTCCGCTAAATCGGGTTCTGGAAATTTTTGGCGATGTGGACCCGCGCCGTTTGTAATAGTCGTAGATTTATTTTTCCGCAACTTTATAACTGTTAACCAAACATGCAAGAATGAATGCCTAATTAAAATCAAGCGTAGAACACGACAAACATGACAAGACAAATAAACTGAAACATGACACACAATTCGCACACACCATCCCTAGGGTACGCCTCACTGTTGCCTTGCCTCGAAAGGTGGTCGTCGAGTAGAGGACGTCTTAGTAAGTCCTCATGATCCGGGAACCTGGCATGAGGGTAGCTTCTAAGGTGTCTTCCCATTGCTCCGGTGATCACCACGTCCCTAAAAAATCGAATCGACCCGAACACCTCCAACGGTGGTGCTACCTACCTCTCAATGGTGGGATGGCACTACTTCAAGGACATTTACACAGACGAATTCCTTAGGGTAGGTAGGTTCTCAAGGATACTTGCTCTAATCTTAAAAACAAAACAAAAGACTTTTCACACTGACACATTTTCAAAAGCTTTCAAAGCAAACTTTTCAAACACTCTGACGTATGAGTCGATCTGAAAGTTTTTTTCAAAGAAACTTTTAAACCCACATTGAAAAGCGAACAATTTTGAAAACACATTGAGCAAGTATCTAAGAGCCCATGGATAACCATGGATAGAAAGGGTGCTAACACCTTCCCTTTCTATAACCTACCTCCCGAACCGAGAGCAATCTCTATAAGGAATTTTTCTGTGCTTTTGTCCTTTCCACTTGGAGAAAATAAAAGACGGTGGCGACTCTTGCTTCCGCGACATTTCGCGAACCAGCGTTAAACAGTCAGTTCCAGATCCACCGATCACAGAACTGGCGACTCTGCTGGGGACCCTTAAACTTAAAGTGAGGTGTACCTTAGGGCTAGGTCATAACTGTGTTTTCACTTGTATTGTTTTGCTTGCTTTACTATTGTGGGTTGTATCGGAGTTACATAGATCCTAACCCGGATCTGGGGATACCCTGTTTAGGTAGCATAAGCTGTGAGGGACCTGTCCGGCGTAGACCGACACAGGTGAAGCGGTGGCTACGTTGGTGTGGCACCTTGGTCTGTACCGATATCCCTTGTGTCGCAACGAGGAGAATATGGGTCTTCTAAGGAGTCATTAAGCACCAACAACCTTAGAACCTTAATTGACACAACTTGGCCTTTAGAATTGTGGCAGTATGCTACGCCCATTGAGGCTAAACTCTCGTGATGGTTCTGGCCGCAAGAAAAGATTGCGATGCTGGAGTTATGACCGATTGAGGGTAGTCAATGATATTGGGATCCTCTAAGAACCCGGTTACTTTTTAGGACAGGTATGAACCAACAAACCGAAAGAGGGTAGTACCTAGACCTCATGCTGGCCTAAACTTTAGGGGCTTGCCTTGTGTGACTTGTGTGCCTTACCATGTTTGCCTTTGTATCTGTATGTGGTGTGCTTTATCATAACATCATAGCATCATGAGCATTGCATGCATCCTGCATAAGAACTGACCGTTTCAAAGACAAGAGGGTTTCATCTTTGCTCTGTTTTGTAGGACATTATGATGCCTGTACGAAGGAATACTATCCGGTTCAACTTTGTTCGTTCACCTGAGTTGCTTGATGAGTTGGTTGGCAGAATTCCAAATACCACCTCCTTCATTCAAAGACATGGGTCTCTTCTCAGTTTAGTCACGGCAAAGCGGGATCAACAGTTGATGAGTGTTCTGACCCAGTTCTATGACCCTCAGTACCAGTGCTTCACCTTTCAAGACTTCCAGCTGGTCCCTACCCTGGAAGAGTTCTCTAATCTGCTTGGTATCCCTATCTTGGATCAGACTCCCTTTACTGGTTGGGAAAAGACCCTCAGGCTTGAGGATGTGGCTGCAGCTCTCCCTTTGACCCATCAAGAGGTAACAGACAACTGGGTAACTAGAAGCGGAGTTAAGGGATTCTTGGCCAAGTTCCTGATTGGTAAAGCTAATGATTTCTGGAATGACCTGGACTTTAGGGCATATGAAGACATCTTGGCTCTCTTAATCTATGGGCTAGTCTTGTTTCCTAATCCTGACAACTTCATCAACGCCACTTCCATTAGGATCTTTATGTCTCAGAATCCAGTGCCCACTCTCTTGGGTGACATCTTGCAACAACTTCATGCCCGTACTACCCGAAGACGAGGAACCCTATGGTGTTGTATCCCTTTGTTGGTGAGGTGGTTTATTTCACACCTCCCCAAGTTCGTACTGAAGAACCAAGAAGGAAGAGGTTGGGCTCACCGGTTAATGTCTCTCACCGATAAAGACATCATTTGGACTTGCAGAGGCTTGGATGAGATAGCTATTATTGATCGATGCGGGGAGTATCCTAATGTTCCTCTGATTGGTACTCAAGGAGGGATCTCTTACAATCCATGTCTGGCACTCCGTCAGTTTGGAAGAGCAAGAAGAACAGGCCCCCATGAGATGTTGGTGCCTCACATTAGTTTCGAGTTTCAGGTGGATAGTGACGAGCTACGTCGTAGGTTCATCAAGGCTTGGGAGAAGGTTCATAAAGCTGACCCACAAGAGCTAGGGCCAAAGACTTCTTTACCTATGGAAGCCTATTACAAATGGGTCCGCGTCCGTGCTCAGAAGCTAGGTATGCCGTATGAAGCTGTCAGACCCGTCATTCTTGAGTGTCCTGATAAAGATGGTGTTCCCCCAACTGTCCTTCCTCCTCAGATACCTACTGATTATGAGACATTAAAGAGATCTTGGTCGCAGTTACAAGAAGAACGGGATTCTTACCGGGAAAGGTTCAACGAGCAGGAATCAAAGATCCAGAAGCTGACAAAGCAGTTGGAGAACGAGAGAGCTCTGAATGCCTACCTCCGTACTGAGAAGAGGAGACCATGGGATCAATGAGGAATTCTGAATGTGCCTTTACAGTTTTTTATTTCCTTTCCAGTTGTTTCATTTCATGTAACGCCTAAGGGCAACTTGTTGAACAATTTCAGTTGCAAAGTTGAATCTAATGAAGTGTGTTCTTTTTTGTTTACAAAGTTGATTCCCGATTGTCTTTGGAAACATAACTCATACGCATTTCATACATCATGTGCATAGCAGGTTTTTCCCCTTTTTTTCAGGTTGCTTACAGTTCTTCGCTGTTTATTTCAGCATCATGAATCCCGGATCTGAATCAACCGAGACATCAATCAAGGCTCTCCAGGCGCAGAATGCGCAGTTTCAAGAACTAATCATGGGTCTAGCTAAAGGCCAAGAAGAACTGAAGACTATGCTCCTGAAGAAGGAGAAGAAAAAGAAGAGGAGAACTGTTCTGTTTAGTTCGGGCCGAAGGTTTGGCAATTCTCTGCAGCATGAAGAGGCTGGTTCTTCTGTTGGCAAGAGTCCTTCTCAGGCAGAAGTGAAGGTTCCTACTCCAGTAGTCTCCGACAACGAGACGGATTTTGATGAAGAGCAGTACCCTCCTGAAGACAACAGATACAAGCAACTGGAGGACAGGTTAAAGGCTATGGAGGTGCAACAGGCACCTGGGCTGGATCTCGGAGATCTGGGTTTGTCGACTGGTGTGATTATCCCGCACAAATTCAAAGCACCTACTTTCTCCAAATATGACGGGGCGTCTTGTCCCAAGCTGCACTTAAGGTCCTATGTTCGGAAAATCCAGCCGTACTCTGTGGATAAGAATTTATGGATCCACTTCTTCCAGGAGAGTCTTTCAGGGACTCATCTCGAATGGTTCTATCAGCTGGATGGGACCAAAGTCCGTAACTGGGAGGAGCTGGCTACTGCTTTCTACAAGCAGTATCAGTATAATGCCGACCTTGCCCCCACACGTACCCAACTCCAGGGTATGTCGTTGGGCGTAAGCGAAGGTTTTAAGGAGTACGCTCAGAAGTGGAGAGACCTGGCTGGCAGGGTGCAGCCACCATTGACTGATCGGGAGTTGGTTGACATGTTCTTGGGGACCCTATCTGGGCCGTTTTTCAACCATCTCATTGGGAATTCTTCTGCTGGTTTCACTGATTTAATCTTGACTGGAGAAAGGATTGAAGCTGGGTTGAAGTCTGGGAAGATTGCAAAGGCTGCATCATCTAGTTCGGAAAAGAAACCGTTTAAGAAGGAGTCTAGTGCCGTGTATGGTTCTAGGAAATCAGAGAGACCTGAACACCGCCAATCTGTCAGCGCGGTGATGATTGCTAAGCCTGCTGCCGCTCCTCGGCCAAACCATGTTCAAAGGGCTGAAAGACCCCGGAGGGAGTTTACCCGGTTAAGCATGACCCTATCACAAATTCTGCCACAGTTGCTCGCAACCGACTTAGTGACTGTCAGGGAGGCTCCAAAGTTCCCGAATACAACCTCTCCTAAGTACAACCCGAATGCTCGTTGTGCTTACCATTCAGAAAGCCCGGGGCACTCTACTGATGACTGTTGGGCGTTAAAGAATAAGGTGCAAGACCTTATCGATTCTAAAGAGATACAATTCGAAACGCCTGCAAAACCGAATGTAGTTACTGCCCCTATGCCTCAACACGGGGTAAATGCTGTTGATGAAGACGTTTATGCTGTTTCTGTGGATGATCTAGCCACTCCTTTAAAGATCATTAAGAAGAACCTACTGCAGGCCGGTTTATTTCCGGGTTGTAGTGAGGGTTGCCTGTTCTGTGTTGTGTCCCCATCCGTTTGTCCCTTGCTAAAGTTAGGCATCCAAAGCTTAATGGATAGCAAGGAGATTCTATTCAAGAAGTCTGCTGTTCGTATGGTTCCAATGGAAGAAGTCTCTGTGGTGACTATCTTCAACAATCCGATCCTGGCTCTCCAGAAGAAACCCGTTCAAATTCTGACCGTCGCACCTGTTACTATCACTGTTCCTGGGCCCCTGCCCTATGTATCCAACAAAGCTGTCCCTTGGCACTATGGGGCAGATGTATATATAAACGGAATTAAACAAGAGCTCAACGTTGGCGCCAGCATCTGTGACATCACTGGCCCGGCCAAAGTTACCCGCAGTGGCAGGCTCTTCTCGCCTGACATTGCGCCACCTGCTGCCCGAAGACCACTCCTGATAATTCCTGCAAGTACACCTACTCCCGTTGCTGATCAAGTTGTTGTTCCTGCTGCTGATCCGATCGTTTCTCCTGCTGCCGAGTCATCCAATGCTCGGGGCAAGGGAATTGAAACTGAGCCTGCCCAGATGGAGGCACCCATACCCATAGCTGCTGAGGCCTCCCCACAAGAGATGGAGGAAATTTTGAAGATTATAAAGAAGAGCGATTTTAATGTTGTGGAACAGCTGGGGCATACGCCCTCCAAGATCTCCATGCTCTCTTTATTACTGTGCTCTGAGGCCCATGCAAAGGCCCTAATCTCATTCCTCAAGACGGCCCATGTGCCACATGAAACCTCTGCAGTCCAGTTCACTGATTGTGTGGCAAATCTAACGGCAGATAATGGCTTGGGTTTCTCAGATGCTGACTTGACCGCAAAGGGGAAAGATCATAATGATGCTCTGCATATCTCAATTGAATGCAGGGGCACCACCTTGGCACATGTGTTGGTTGATACTGGGTCATCTTTGAATGTGCTACCCAAGAAGGCTCTGGATCGTCTAGATTGTGAAGGCCTGGAATTGAAACCCAGCAACATCATCGTCAGGGCCTTTGATGGTTCAAAGAGGATGGTCCATGGAAAGGTTGACATTCCGATTCGTGTGGGCTCTCAGGTGTTCGACTCCACTTTTTATGTGATGGACATCCGTCCATCTTACTCTTGTCTGCTGGGTCGACCCTGGATACATAAGGCTGGGGCAGTGACCTCTACCTTGCATCAAAAGCTGAAGTACCCCGTCAGAGGGAAGATTGTCACCGTGCAAGGAGAGGAAGAATATATGGTAAGTCACCTAAACTCGTTCAGATACATTGAGATGGATGGGGAGTTCATTGAGACCCCCTTTCAGCATTTCGAGGAGGTGTTTCCAATCGCAGCAGAAACAGCAGAAGCAGATGGTCCTCTGAAGATGGCTTCCCTAAAGGATGCCAGGGCTGTGGTGCAGAAGGGTGAAGGTGCCAACTGGGGCAGACTTCCAGACTTCACCCAGAAGACTGATAAACTTGGGCTGGGTTTCACCTCATAAGGGCAGAGAGCTATGAGGAAAGAGAAGATCGGAAGGCCTCCGGTATTTATTAAGGGTTCAGAAGCGAATGCTGTCGGGGAAGACCTTGAAGTGGACGAAGCCGAATTCAACAGCTGGATTTATCCGACGGCCGAAGAAGGATTGAACAATTGGAGTGCAAAGGATCATACCCCTGTTACCTTTGTGACACAGTAATGAATTCCCATGTTTTGTTATTTTGTAATAAACAATGATAAACTCTATGGCCCGGTGTCTTACCCGAGGCACCGTGGTTCTATTTGTGAGGGCATATGAACTGTCATTTTATACATCATGAATGAAAATCTTGGACGTACTTTTCGCATTGCAAATATTGTGTTCCTTTTCTATCTTTCCTTTCCTTTACATAATTTTCAAAACAGCTGTATTTACACACACACTCACTCATACAGGTTCCAATCCACTCTGGATCTCACTGATAACAGCTCTGCTAATGCCAATTATGACTTCGAAAATCCGATCAACTTAGCCGAAGACGAAGGTGAAGATGATTGCGAAGTGCCTGGCGAGCTTGCGAGACTGTTACTTCAGGAAGAGAGGGCAATTCAACCCCATGAAGAGTCAGTGGAAACCATAAACCTGGGTACTGAGGCAGACAGGAAAGAGGTAAAGATTGGTGCCAACCTAGAGCTCAGCGTGAAGCAACGGTTAACCAAGATGTTACATGACTATATGGAGATCTTTGCCTGGTCCTACGAAGACATGCCAGGGTTGGATACCGATATTGTCGTCCATCATTTGCCGACTAGGGAAGACTGCCCTCCAGTTAAACAAAAGGTTCGTCGGATGCGTCCAGAGATGTCCGAGAAGATTAAAGCCGAGGTTATGAAACAGTTTGATGCCGGGTTCCTTGCAGTGACTTCTTACCCTCAGTGGGTTGCTAATGTGGTGCCGGTACCTAAAAAGGACGGTAAGGTCAGAATGTGTGTCGATTACAGGGATCTAAACAGGGCCAGCCCCAAGGATGACTTCCCCTTACCTCACATTGATGTCCTTGTGGATAATACAGCCCAACACAAAGTATTCTCTTTCATGGATGGCTTTTCAGGTTACAATCAGATCAAGATGGCACCTGAAGACATGGAGAAGACTACATTCGTTACTCAGTGGGGCACCTTCTGTTACAAGGTCATGCCGTTCGGATTAAAGAATGCTGGGGCAACCTACCAACGTGCCATGGTTGCCTTATTTCATGATATGATCCATCATGAGATCGAAGTGTATGTGGACGACATGATCGCTAGGTCCCAGACGGAGGAAGAGCACTTAGATCATCTGCAGAAGTTATTTGACCGGTTGAAACTGTACAAGCTAAGATTGAACCCGAACAAGTGCACCTTCGGGGTAAGATCTGGGAAGTTGCTAGGCTTCGTGGTCAGTGATAAAGGTATTCAAGTGGACCCTGCTAAGGTCAAAGCTATTCAAGAGATGCCAGTTCCTAAGACAGAGAAGGAAGTCAGAGGCTTTTTAGGACGCCTGAATTATATTGCTCGATTCATCTCTCATCTGACTGCTACCTGTGAGCCAATCTTCAAGCTGCTGAAGAAAGATCAGGTAGTACGTTGGAACGATGAATGTCAGGCTGCTTTCGACAAAATCAAGGAGTATCTCCAAGAACCACCTATCCTTATGCCACCGGTTGAAGGGAGACCTCTAATATTATACCTGACAGTGCTTGATAACTCAATGGGGTGTGTGCTGGGGCAGCATGACGAGTCTGGCCGAAAAGAGCACGCCATTTATTACCTTAGCAAAAAGTTTACCGACTGTGAGACCCGATACTCACTGCTTGAGAAAACTTGCTGCGCTTTGGTATGGGCTGCTCGCCGGCTGAGACAGTATATGCTGACTCACACTACCTTGTTGATCTCAAAAATGGATCCTATCAAGTACATATTCGAAAAGCCTGCTCTGTCTGGGAGAATTGCAAGATGGCAAATGATCTTGACGGAATACGACATTCAGTACACGACCCAGAAAGCCATCAAGGGGAGTGTATTGGCAGACCACTTAGCTCATCAAGCTGTAGATGACTACCAATCAATGAACTTCGAGTTTCCGGATGAAAGCATCATGATTGTGACTGATTGTGAAGTACCTGGACCGGATGAAGGACCTGAGCCAGGATCCCGATGGTCTATGCACTTTGACGGAGCTTCCAATGCTTTGGGAAATGGTATCGGCGCCATCATCATATCTCCACAAGGTACTCATACTCCACTCACTGCCCGACTATGTTTCAACTGTACCAACAACATGGCGGAGTATGAGGCGTGTATCATGGGTCTTCAAGCTGCGATCGACTTAAGGATCAAATTCCTCAGTGTCTTCGGAGATTCCGCTCTTGTGATCAATCAGATCAAAGGAGAGTGGGATACGAAACATCCAAACTTGATTCCTTACAGAGAATGTGTGTTGACCCTGATTCCCCATTTCACGGAGATAACCTTTGAGCACTTTCCAAGAGAAGAGAATCAGTTAGCGGACGCGTTAGCTACAATGTCTTCAATGTTCAAGGTTAAATGGGATAATGAAGCTCCCCGGATTACCATCTGGAAACAGGACGAACCGGCATACTGTTGTGATCTTGAAACTGAATTGGTGACTGAGAAACCTTGGTACCATGAAGTGAAGAGATATCTGGAAGCTCAGGAATACCCTGAAGGTGCCTCTGTCAATGATAAGAAATTCCTGAGGAGGTTCGCATCCAAGTTCTTCCTAAGCAACGGCATCTTGTACAAGAGGAATCATGATTCAACCTTACTGCGCTGTGTGGACAAAACTGAAGCGGAAAGAATCATGGAAGAGCTACATGACGGGACCTTTGGTACGCATTCCAGTGGGCACACTATGGCTAAGAAAATCCTACGGGCAGGATACTACTGGTCCACAATGGAAGCTGACTGCTACCAACATTCCAGGACATGCCACAAGTGCCAGATCTATGCAGATAAGGTGCATGTTCCTCCGGTTCCCCTGAATGTTCTGACTGCGCCTTGGCCGTTTGCAATGTGGGGCATAGACATGATCGGCGAGATAAAACCTACGGCATCCAACGGACATCGCTTCATCCTAGTGGCGATTGATTATTTTACGAAGTGGGTTGAGGCAGCTTCCTATGCTACAGTAACCAAGACTGTGGTGGCACGGTTCATTCGACACAACCTGATCTGTCGATACGGTGTCCCTGAGCGGATAATTACAGACAACGGTACCAATTTGAACAATAAGATGATTGCTGAGCTCTGCGAACAGTTCAAGATACAGCACCACAACTCTTCTCCTTACAGACCGAAGATGAATGGGGCTGTAGAAGCAGCTAACAAGAACATCAAGAAGATCGTGCAAAAAATGACAGTAACTTACAAAGATTGGCACGAGATGTTACCGTTCGCTCTGCACGGGTACCGTACCTCAACCAGGACGTCAACTGGGGCAACTCCCTTCTCTCTAGTTTATGGCATGGAGGCAGTCTTACCGATCGAGGTGCAAATTCCCTCTCTCCGGATAATGAAGGATGCAAATCTGAACGAAGATGATTGGATTCAGACACGACTTGACCAACTCAACCTCATTGATGAAAAGAGACTTGCTGCTATCTGTCATGGTCAGACGTATCAGAAACGAATGATCAGGGCATTTAACAAAAAGGTCAGACCACAGGAATATCAAGTTGGGGATCTGGTTATCAAGAGAATCATCCTTCCTCAGAGTGATCCAAGGGGCAAATGGACCCCTACATACGAAGGGCCATTTGTGGTTAAGCATGTGTTCTCAGGAGGAGCAATGATCTTAACCAACATGGATGGTGACGACCTTCCTCACCCCGCCAATGCAGACATAGTTAAAAAATACTACGCATGAAAAAAACGACCCGCTAGGCTGACATGCCTAGGCAAAAATTAGGGCTTCCCGTCGAACCAAAAGGGTTCGGGCAAAATGTAGGGATGAAAATGAAAAAAATTTGTACACCCGGCAAGTCGAAAACCTGAAAAGGCGGCTTGGGCAAAAATGGGTATCCCGGTGGATTGAAAACCCGAAAGGGCGGTCCAGGCAAAAGTTAGGGATAAAAGCGTAAAACTATGTCTCATTGATCACTTTGCATCCAGAATCCGGTATCTGCATCAAGTTCAAACGGCATCGATCAGTCAGCTTCACCTTCAACCAAGGTCATCAAGTGATGAGACGCTCGGAATTATAAAGGCAATAGCAGAGTTGAAACCCAGTGGATCATTCATCTTTCACACAGCTGTTTCATTTCCTTTTGTACAAAACTTGTATAAACTCTTTTGATCGGCGACGTACCTCTTACTAGGACGTCAGCCTCTTGTATACAAAACGCCTATTTATGGGCCATTCAAAATCAATACAAATATATCTTTCAGTTAAACGTGCCAAGTGTTTTTCCTTTTTCTGTTTTGTTTTGCGAAGAACGTCCAAGGTTCAATTTGTGATGTATGCATTGACAATAATTTGCTAACTCATAAATATTTGCATACGAAACAAAGGAATTAATTGCAGGTGACACTAGAAACAGGGGCAATAAAAGAGTTGTCCAAGCAATCTAATGGTTCTATTCTTTAAGGTACCCAGATAGGTTCAGCTAAAGAACATAACCGGTACATCCTAAATCCCCAGAGAGTGGTTCAGTAAAAACAATACCTTCTTGTCCAAGCTATTATCAAGTCCCAAGGAAATTGAGTATCCTCCCGTAGATCTCAATACTCCCCCAGCAGCAGCACACATTCTTAACAAGCATCCCCGGCAGTCTTGGTCTAAAGATTGTTCCCCGGCGGTATATCAACATCCTAAGGGATCACCCTCCAGCATATCAAAACTTCCCCCAGGAGAATCCAATCCAGTTCCCCAGGAAAAGTTGGAATCCATCTCCCCAAGCAATAAGCTTATCCCCAGTAGATTCTGGAAGCTTATCCCCTCGCAGAGCACGAACGCGTCGTCCCGGCTTGATTTAAAGAGTTATTTCCGTAACAGGATATAACTGGATTATCCTCAGCCAAAAGCCACGGTAAGAGTGTCGTCGACAGAATCTTCTTACCCCCAGCGAAGTCTATTCATACTTCCAATACAGCAAGGTATCCTCTACGAGTCATCCTCAACAATTCAGCAAAAGCATATCCCCACAGAGTATTTCTTCCCAGCATGGTCGCTAGAATACATTTTTCTCCCCGCAGAATCGTCCACTCGCCAAGTTTATTCCGCAACGGAGTCATCTTCTCCTACCGGTATTCTTGCAGCTATCATCCCCAGCGGAAGGGAAATCAATGCCTCAACATCAGCCCAGGATACGACTTCCCGGCACCCGTCAAGGATTTACTTTCCCTAGACAAAAACATACATAAAACACTCACATACATCATCATAGCATGCATAACGCACTGCATCATACAAATCTCCTTTATGTTGAGAACATCATTGCTTGATCCATATCATGCATTGCATATGACTGACCTTTACCTTTCAGGAAAGATGCAGTTCAAATTCTCAATGATATTTCAAGACCTAGACCGGTTCAGTTAAGTCGTCCCCAAGATTTTCCTGATTCTTACCCTGTCAAAGGCCTCTCTGGTTCAGTCAGATCGACCCTAAGATTTCCCTGATTCTTATCCCAGTAGAAGACACCAAGATTTTTCTCAACGAACGTTGTTGAAGTTAAAGTCACCCAGATTTTCTCAACGAGCGTTGTTGAGGTCACCAAGATTTTTCTCAACGAGCGTTGTTGAAGTTAAAGTCACCCAGATTTTCTCAACGAGCGTTGTTGAAGTCACCAAGATTTTTCTCAACGAGCGTTGTTGAAGTTATAGTCTCTTATGGTCCCCTCTCCGACGGTGAGCGTGAGGTGGTAATTCCTTTTTCAGATGTTTCCCTCTCCGACGATGAGCGTGAGGTAATAGTCTCTTATGGTCCCCTCTCCGACGGTGAGCGTGAGGTGGTAATTCCTTTTTCAGATGTTTCCCTCTCCGACGATGAGCGTGAGGTGATAGTCTCTTATGGTCCCCTCTCCGACGGTGAGCGTGAGGTGGTAATTCCTTTTTCAGATGTTTCCCTCTCCGACGATGAGCGTGAGGTGATAGTCTCTTATGGTCCCCTCTCCGACGGTGAGCGTGAGGTGGTAATTCCTTTTTCAGATGTTTCCCTCTCCGACGATGAGCGTGAGGTGATAGTCTCTTATGGTCCCCTCTCCGACGATGAGCGTGAGGTGGTAATTCCTTTTTCAGATGTTTCCCTCTCCGACGATGAGCGTGAGGTAATAGTCTCTTTTGTTTCTCTCTCCGGCGGTGTGTGAGGTGACATTTCCTTTTCCTATGATTCCCTCTCCGACGGCGTGTGAGGTGATTCCCTTTCAGATTATAGTAGCTTATGGTTTTCTTCCCGATATTGCAAAGACGGTAATTCCCGCCAAGATTTTTCTCAACGAGCGTTGTTGAAGTTAAAATCATCCAAGGTTCTCTTACCATTCATGCTAAAGGCAGTAATCATCCCTGGTTCTTTCATCAACGTTTGAAGCTCCAGACTCAGCTCCTGTAACCCGTCAGGACACATCTATACCAAGCATCTAAAATCAGCTCCTGCAACGTGTCAGGTACTCATTTTCTGTTTTGCAGGTATGCAGGTTCTCGCGAAGGAATCTCTGACGCGATCAACATCCAGATGGCATCTATAAGCCCATCATCCTATCCAAGCAACATCCAAATGACATCCATAAGCCCATTCCCTCATCATCATTGCTACTATGTGAGCGCAAATTTCTGGGCACTCTAGTGTCCAATCATCTTCTACCCTCGGATTACGAAAGGCACGTCAGCCAATCTGCATCCTCAGGTCTAAGAAGATTGAACAGGGGCAACTGTTGCACCCCAAAATTTGCCCTCCCATATTCATCAAGAAATGGTCAAGTTAAGGTCACAAAATTCCCCAAGGGCTATGCAGTTCAATTGTCTCCTACACAGTCAAGACTAGGGTTTGAGTTCTGGTCAAGCAAATGAACTTTTCAAAGGCCCAATCAAGTCCCATATGCCTACAAAGATGGTCAAGTATCCCCATATCAAGTTTCAAGGCATTCAGCACAAAATTGCACAGTCAAAACCCTAGATTGCACTACAGTCAACTGTAGGGGCAAAATGGTCATTTGACAGTCAAAAGTTCAAATTTTTGGTCAACATATCATTTTGAAGCCACAAACATCATTTGATCAATGCTTGATCATGATTCTCAAAATTTGGCTCAGAAATCATCAAAGATGCAAAAGTTGCTATATTTGGACAGCTGAAAAAGTCAACTGAAATTGACCAGGGCATAACTTTCACATGGATTATCAGAAAAATTCCATCCAAGGCTCATTTTGAAGAGAAAGACATTTCCTACAATTCATCTTCATATTCCAAGTCCAAGAAATGCTCTCACAAAAAGTTATCAATTTCAACATTATAGGTCATTTTCAAAAGTCAACAAAAAGTGACTTTAAGTCAAAGGCCATAACTTGAGATTGGTAAACCAAAATGACATGGGACCAAAGGTATTGGGTAAAGGACTCAAAGACCTTTCCAAAATGTCCAAGAACATGTGAAAAGCTTAAAAATTGACCAAGTTATGCCTTGTGGAAGTTGGGAAATTTTTGGGAATTTTGAAAAGTCAACATTGATGCAAAAGGCCTAAAAATGCAAATGGGCCCATTTTTCTTCCAAGTTTCTTCATGCCAAGCCTATGCACGACCACTAGGCCCAAAGGGAAGTATTTTCATATTTTTTAATTATTTATTTGAATTTATATTAATTTATATTCATTTAAATCATTTTAATTCATGAAAAATATAACCTTAACCTAAACAAATCTTTTTATGCATGTTTTGAACTTGAGATTTCGTGCACATGCTAATATAGAAGGTTTTGGCTTGATTGGAACTAATTGACACAAAAAACCATGAAAAAAGATTAGAAAAGATCCTTAAGCAAATCAAATCTTAAAACAATGAATTCAATGGATTTTATTCAATCTTTTTGACCTAACATGCTCTATACATACTCAGCATCACAACCCTAATGTTTCTAGACTGCAAGCTGCGCCCAAAACAAACATTGCATATTGAAATTTTTCACAAAAAACTCAAGACTGAAAACTAGCCTTTAGGTCGATTCAAGCTTCGATTTTTGTTTCATTAGCATCCTCAGGCAATCCTGATCAAATTCCAACCAAGAATATCCATTGAAACGCCCTGAAACGGTATCACGACCTCAAACTGTGAAGCAAAAATTTCCAAATTGCATATCATAATTTACGCATCATTGTATATTTTTATTCATGAATTATTGTTCAATATGAAATTTGCGAGCTAACCGTAACTTTTGATTGAAGTTTCGTGCGTTTTTGGCCAAGTTACCATGTTTGCTCTTTAGGGTTTTCAGAAGAAAAAATTGGGGCTTTGTCAATACAGTAAAATTGGCCATTGAAACCACCATGGTTGCACTCAGCGTGTTCCTCTGGACAAGACACATACCTCGCGATGGATTTATATATCAAGGAGGGCTATTCGCTATTTTCTTGAATACCCCCTAAAACAACGTTTCAAAAACCGTTGCTCTTTTGTTTTATGTTACAGGGGTGGTGAGGAAGAAGATGGCGTGTCAATCAGTGATACGTCCGTTTAAAATTTCGCGCGTGTTTAACCAATTAGCATTATGTTTCTTTTATATTATTTGCGTTATATTATATATTAACTAAAAGCGCTTGGTTCAGTTGGTAGCACGTAACGTGAATGACCCTCAAGACCTGGGTTCAAGTCCCAGGTCTGGCAAAATCTCAATGTTATTTTTCAATACGTTATTCCATGCAGCGCTCATAGTGGTGTACACCATATTCTACCCTCCTCCAAGCGTACACATGCCCAATGGATGTAGATCAAGGGTTGAGATTGAAGGTCCACTGAGCCTAGGTCAACGCGTTGGTATACCAAATTGGAGAAGTCAATGAATCCACTCTTGTTGGGCCAGAACTTCCAGGCCTGAACCTCCTTATTTGGGGCAACACCCCACTCTGGTTTGCTTTCTATTTTCTTTTCTTTTTATTATTTTAATTATTGTATTATTTATTTTTATTGCTTTAATTAATTAATTTTCTCTTTTTTTACAAAATATAAAAAACATCATAAAAATCCAGAAAATACAAAAATATGATATTTATTTTATTGTAATTATTTTCATCAATAAATTAATATATGTAAATATTTAGTTTAATTAGGATATAGTTTAATCTTTTTTTAACAAAAAATCCAAAAAAATAGAATTTAGGTCTAAATAACTTTTGATTTTCTTTTTTTAATTTTTTTTTTTTTTTTCAGAACAATAATAATTATTATTTATTTATTTATTTTCCTATTAAAAATTGTACATAAGTTAATTTAGAGTTTAATTTAGGTTTTAATTTAAATCTTTCATAATAAACTTAAAAAATATTAGAACTAGGGTTTAGCATTTTAATTCTAATTAATTTTTTCCTTTTTTCTTTTAAATCTAAAAAACACAAAAAATAACAAAAACATTTAATCATTTAATTTTAATTCTCATTAAACTGTTAATATTTTGCAAAAGGGTCCAACGCCCGTCGTTAATTATTTAATCTCGCATGATTTATTTTTATCGTTCATTATAATTATGTAATTGTCCCTAAGCCATGTAATTTTACTTTTCGCACTTTATTTTTCCGCTTTATTTATTTTCCGCTAAATCGGGTTCTGGAAATTTTTGGCGATGTGGACCCGCGCCGTTTGTAATAGTCGTAGATTTATTTTTCCGCAACTTTATAACTGTTAACCAAACATGCAAGAATGAATGCCTAATTAAAATCAAGCGTAGAACACGACAAACATGACAAGACAAATAAACTGAAACATGACACACAATTCGCACACACCATCCCTAGGGTACGCCTCACTGTTGCCTTGCCTCGAAAGGTGGTCGTCGAGTAGAGGACGTCTTAGTAAGTCCTCATGATCCGGGAACCTGGCATGAGGGTAGCTTCTAAGGTGTCTTCCCATTGCTCCGGTGATCACCACGTCCCTAAAAAATCGAATCGACCCGAACACCTCCAACGGTGGTGCTACCTACCTCTCAATGGTGGGATGGCACTACTTCAAGGACATTTACACAGACGAATTCCTTAGGGTAGGTAGGTTCTCAAGGATACTTGCTCTAATCTTAAAAACAAAACAAAAGACTTTTCACACTGACACATTTTCAAAAGCTTTCAAAGCAAACTTTTCAAACACTCTGACGTATGAGTCGATCTGAAAGTTTTTTTCAAAGAAACTTTTAAACCCACATTGAAAAGCGAACAATTTTGAAAACACATTGAGCAAGTATCTAAGAGCCCATGGATAACCATGGATAGAAAGGGTGCTAACACCTTCCCTTTCTATAACCTACCTCCCGAACCGAGAGCAATCTCTATAAGGAATTTTTCTGTGCTTTTGTCCTTTCCACTTGGAGAAAATAAAAGACGGTGGCGACTCTTGCTTCCGCGACATTTCGCGAACCAGCGTTAAACAGTCAGTTCCAGATCCACCGATCACACTAACCATCATAAAAATTCAAACTTTCTCCTCCCAATCTCCAACACCCATTTTTTCAATTTTCTTCTAAAGGAGCAACAATGGAGTTCAACATATACGTTCTTCGTGAAGGCAAACCCGAAGACCGACAACGGAAAATCCTTAAAAAATTGCAAGGACGAGAAATTCTCTCAACCAGGTATGTCGATGAAGACTGTTTGTATACTTTAGGACTTTATCATAGTTTTTTTTCATTTAGCTGACATCCTAGGATTGCATGACACTTTTACTAGAAAAGAGCCCACTTTTGAGAGGCTAACTCGGGAATTCTTAAGTTCCCTAATTTATTTGGTTCACCCCGACACTGCTAGTACCATCGGTACGATTAAATTTCATCTGTTTAATGTTGAATATGAATATAGCACCGACGAACTTGAAGCTCTGTTGGGTATTCCTCATGGTGATGGCGCTATTTGTGAGACCCCTTTGGATTCTAAATGGTCCACTGATGCATTTTCCTTCTGGCGTCAATTGTCAAACTCTTCTATAAATTATTTTGAAGGAGTTTTAGCATCATTGATCCATAACCCGACTATTCGAATTTTTCGATATATGCTTGCCAGTACTATTTTTGGCCGGGAGAATCCAAACAAGGTAAATGCTAGAGAACTTCTATTTTTGCAGGGTAGTCTCACTAATAGAAGAATTAATTTAGTCCCGTTTATGATTTATCTCGAGCTTGTTGTCCTGA
Organism: Vicia faba; assembly: GCA_948472305.1. NCBI lineage: Eukaryota > Viridiplantae > Streptophyta > Magnoliopsida > Fabales > Fabaceae > Vicia > Vicia faba. The sequence continues at coordinate 1,646,682,373 of OX451737.1, read as the reverse complement.
GACACACAGGGACCATAGCTTTTGGAGGACTAGTTACATCTATTGCTAGAGCTCTACACCTTGACGCTGAGATAACTACCATTACACCCCTGCCTCCCCGTACAATTAATTTGAAATTTCTAAAAGATATGAAATTATGCAAGGTGAGGAGAGGGGGTGGTTTTGAACTTATGGTTCGGGGTGTCTCTATCCCATCAGTCGTTCTGCCTTGCACTAGACGTACTAATGTACGAATTGCGAGGAACTGGACCTACAATCTAGATGCTCCACCTTTTACGGGTCCATTACCTCCTAATGTTCCACTTGGGGACGGACACGAGACTGATGAAGAATATGAGCAGAGGGATGAACCTCATGCCCCACCTGTGTCCCCCCACCATGCTTCACCTGCACACACTACACCTTTTACTTCTAACACTTTTGTAGGTACGACTGCTGGCTTCTACATCACTGAAGAGATGTCGCGTGACCAGCTAGCTCGGGAGGAGAGAAGAGATGCTTTACTTTCTGCCATCCAACAACAGCTGGAAGATAACATGAGTTTCATGGAGGCGTCACGACAGTAGTTTGACCGCTCTTTTCAAAGTCTTATGGAATCTCAATTGGCGATATCCCGCGAGCAACATAGGCAACAAGCCCAGTTTCAGAGGCACTCCGCCCTCATGGAGGCCACTCAAGGTGCCCTTTTTGGCAACCTTCGTGAGATTCAGAGTTCACAAATTTCCTTGTCCGCCAGATTCAACCAGTTCGAGGCTTCTCAGAGCAGTCGTCGTTGCAGCCGATCCCGTCATCCTAGACATTCACCGTAGGATGGTGAGGGACCCAGCCAGCCTTAGTACTTTACTAGGTGACTCTTTCCTATTCTTATTTCGTAACATTGGGGACAATGTTCGATTTAAGTATGGGAGGAGATTTACTCGCTTTCTCGCTTTATTTTTTCTCTCGCTTTATTTTTCCCTTTTCCTGCATTTTCCTTCTCGTTATTTTACTTCTTTATTTGCTTTAGTTTGCTTGTTTGCTTTCTTTTCAAAATAATACATGTGTTTGACGAGTCATCTATATCTGTATGGTCTAGTGTATGTCCACTCCCTCATTTCTTAAGCCTAACCGAAATTTTTTTCCTAAGAAAAACACTGTGTTTTGAACTTAGTTGGGCTATAAGATCTGGTTGAGATAGGATGTAGTATGACTTGGGAAAGCCCTTTCGAATCATCGACATCGTTTTTACACGTTAAGCTTCATAAATTTAGGAATTCGATCCCGATACCCCCTATGTCGTGGCCTTAAAATTTTAATTCTTAAATCCTTGAATAGTTTATCCTAGCAGTCAGCTCCGGTCTAAGCATGCTCTACGTAGGGGACCGAAGAGAAGTAAATGATCTATATGCTATGTTATTATTATAAACTACAACCTCGGGATAGGTGACCCTCACAAAGTCATTTAACTTAACAAAAGTTATATGTTGAAAAATAAAGCAAAAGCAAAAGAAGAAGAAAAAGAAAAAGAAAAAAAATGTTACCCATCTTTAGTTGGTTCAGAGGTATCTGGTGCTGAACTTGGTAGGGCAGATTACAATCTGATCCCCCGCAACTATAAATGGGTCAATAAAAGGGGTTACACCAACTTTTTGTACCAGAGCTCTGCGTTTTATGATCAGAATCACTACCCGGTCACTTTACTATGAGCATGTATGAATAACGGCCTTAATGTGATTGCGCCTGAATGAAAAAGGATTTCAAAAAAAGGAAAAATATAGGCCTAAGCATAGTGGCATGATATGGATTGGTTCGTAAAAGAACGAAGCTTATGTCCGTTTTACAGAAGAGTGTCACTACGATATCCTTGGTTTGAATTGTTCAGTACCTATCAATACATCCATGTTTTAATTCCAGAGGCCCCTTGCAGCCTAACTTGTTCACTAACACCGTTTTGCTTCTTAATCTATTTAGAGTTCTTACTTGAGGACAAACAAAGGTTTAAGTGTGGGAGAATTTGATAACACTTACTTTAAACTTGTTTTTGACTCTGATTTCACATGTTATTTAGGTTTTTTATTATTGTTTTCTCGTATTATGCCTATCTTTTGTTTCCTTTTTAGTTATTTCAAATATCCCGAGCTCCCCTGAAGAAATGAAGGAAAACAGGCTGAAAAACAGGAGTTTAGGTCAAATTTGCACTCATGGCATCCACCATGGCGCCAGCCATAGGGTAGGCCATGACATGGACCACCTCCTGTTGACCTTAACTGCCACGTTCCCCACTTCCTTTCATTTACACTCATGGCGGGCGCCATGGCCTCCATGGCGGGCGCCACCTTTGGACGATGTTCCCCTCCCCCCCAAAAAAAAGGAGTTGGGGGGAATTCCTGTGATTTCCTGTATTCCTCATCCTCTATAAATAGAAGTTCCTAATTTAATTTTAATTCACCCAGGCTTAGTTGCAAACTTGATCCAACCATAGTTGCGAACTTAAGCCATATAATTTCACCATTGTAAAGCGATAATTCTTCACATCGGGGAATTATTGCATTGTTGATTGAGTCTGTGATCGAGTTCGTATATTGAGTCTGTAATCGAGTTTGGAGCACTTCGGCAGAAGTTTATCTTGCCACATTTATTTTCAACTGCTGTTTATTTCCAGTCGCATTTTACTTCCAGTTTGTACCAGATTTAAAACCTCCCAGTTTGGAGTAGGTTTCTATTTATATATTTTGCACTACTTTTACTTTGTTTATTTCCCGCACCTGCTTTTACTTTGTTTATTTCCCACACTGCTTTTACTTTGTTTATTTCCCGCACTGCTTTTACTTTGTTTATTTCCCGCACCTGCTTTTACTTTCTTTATTTCCTGCACTGCTTTTACTTTGTTTATTTCCCGCACTGCTTTTACTTTGTTTATTTCCCGCACCTGCTTTTAATTTTTTTATTTCCCGCACCTGCTTTTACTTTTTTATTTCCCGCACCGCACTTTAAATTATTTACTTTCTCGCATGATTTATTTTAACATGTCTGTTTACATTCCCATTCCAGGCTGAACCTTACTGGGCTAGAATGTAAGGAATCTAGTTAGATAGATATTCCAAATAATGTGTCAATAGAAATGTGTTGTACCCAAAAATTTACCCTCCCATATTCCTCAAGGTTTGTCAAGAATCATCTCCAAATGGTTCAAGATTGCTCAAGAGGTAGACAGTCAAAACACCTCCTTAAGCAGTCAATTCAAAATTAGGGTTTTGGTTCTTTCAAGGAATTTGGGGCTTTCAATGGTTCAATCAAGTCTCATAGGCCTATATACATTCTCAAGCACCTACATGCCAAGTTTCAAGACTCACAATGCCAGTTTGCACAGTCAAAAGCTCCATTTGATCTATAGTCAACTGCAAGGGAAAAATGGTTATTTTACAGTCAAAAGTCAGAATTCTTGGTCAACTCCTCATTTTGAGTTCACAATCATCATTTGATCAAGTCTTGATCATGATCCCATAAGAATAGCTCAAAAATCATCAAGAGGCAAAAGTTATTATTTTTGGACAGTATAAAAGTCAACTGTACTTTGACAAGGGCATAACTCTTTCATGGTTTATCAGAAAAATCCCATCCAAAGCTCATTTTTAAGAGTATGCAATTTCCTACAATCCATCTTCACACTCCAAGATCAGAAAATGCACTCACAAGAAGTTACCAATTTTTACATTATAGGTCAATTTGAAAAGTCAACAAAAGTACACTTTGAGTCAAAGGCCATAACTTGAGATTGGTAAATCCAAATGACATGGGACCAAAGGCATTGGTTAGAGGACTTCAAGAGCTTTCCAAAATGTCCAAAAACATGGTCATATGATCAAAATTGAGAAAGTTGTGCATTGGAGAAGTTGGGAAATTTTCATGAATTTTCAAAAGTCAACTTTGCTCAAAACACCTTCTTTTTGCTAATGGGCCTCAAATCTCTTCTTGAAACTTCACCCCTGACTTATGCACAACCCACCAAGCTAAATGGGATTTATTCTCTTAAATTTATTGATTAAATGGATTTTTAATTAATATTAATTCATTTAATTAATTTAAATCATAAGAAAATACAAGATTTGATTTTTAAATCAATTTGTGAAGCAAATATGATGAAAACATGCTGGCAAATTCGTGCACAAGTCAAAGATACAAAAAAATACAAATTTGGCAACATTGTTCAATCATGAAAAATCAAGAATCTTTGATTTATCAATCAAGGATTTAATCTTCAATGCACATGGGTTGGATCCAAAATTTTGACCTAATTTGTTTCCCTTATACATAAGCAAGCCAACCCTAACCTGATACACGATTGAAAGCTGCAGAAAGGACCTTGTCAAATTCAAGAAATTTCAAGAAAAGTGAAAACCTGTTCTTGCATTCTAGGCCAACTCAAGGCGTTTTGACCATCCAAATACATTGTAGGAGGTTCCAGGAACGATTTGCAATCGAATTCACGCCCTAAAGCTCAAGGAATCACTGAATACAATTTCACGGTTTGCACTTTTGATTCCAAATCGTATCTCTTGATTCATGCGCATTTAACATGTTTTTGTGATTGTTTTGCATTGCTAGAGATCATACAAAGCTAATGGAATGAATTAATTGAACTATAGTGCCCTGAATCGTGAGATGCCATGATCAAATTTCTAGGGTTTTCAAGCTTTCAAATAGGGCTTTCTGAACCAGGAAAAATTGGGACCATTGAGATACATGATTGAAATTGTGAGACCAAGACAAACACAACCCATACCTCGCGAAATATTTATGATTGTTGTGGTTCTATTCGCTATTTTTCCTTGCAGGAGTTAGTGGAGGTTAAAAACCCCCGCTATCTGATTCTAATTATGCAGAAAAAAGGTTGAAGACGATGATGTGTTGACATCCCATTGGCTTATTTGAAAAGCGCGCGTTTACTTTTTTATTTACAGCGTTTTAATTGTTTTCATATATAATAGTTTCATCTTATTATGATAACAAAGAAACGCGCTAGTTGAGTTGGCAAACAGGTGGATGGAAAAGCTATTGGGACCTGGGTTCGAATCCCAGGTCCCCCAAACGTTTATTTAATTTTTCTCTTCAGGTATTCCCATGCTATGCCCAGGAGGTGGTCTACCATGTGTATCAAATTTCCAAGCGCCATATGGCCAGCAAATTAGATCCAATGGCCAGAGCTGGGTCCTTACCATACTCCCCAGTCAACAAGAGTGTGGATAATCACAAAAGTCAACGTGGCTGGAATATTGTTGGGCCATAAAATTCCAAAAACACCTCCTGATTTGGGCCAGCACCCCCTGGGTTTATTTCTTCTTCTCTTTTTATTTTTTATTTAATTTGTTTTTATTAATTTTTAATTAACTACTAACTAAAACAATTAACATTTTTTTAATAAATTCAGAAAACATGAAAAAATATAATATTTTTATTTATTAAATTTAATTAGTTATTTTGTAAATAAATACTAACATAATTAATTTAGTTTTTAATTAGGTTAATTTTAATATTTTCACAATAAATAAAATTAATATAGAATTAGGGTTTTTGGTAACTTTTAATCATTTTATTTTTTATTTATTTTCTTGAAACATTAAAAAACCAAAAATATTTCTTTTTATTAATTAATTAGTTTAGGTTTAATTTAATTAAATGCCAAAAAATAATAAAATCTCTTTCTTTCTTAAAAAGGGTCAAAACCCTAAAAACTCTCCGATTTAATTTTTCTCGCGCATATTTATTATTTTTGTCCATATAATTGTAATTGCTCCGAGGATGTAATAGCTTTACTTAGGACTTTTTATCTCTTTTATTTATTTTCCGCAATTTACTTTTTCAAGGGTTTGTTTTTGGCGATGTAAATACCCGACGCCTTGTAATAGCGTAGTTTTATTTTCCGCAAACTATTAACTGCTAGATGTATGCTAACTAGGCTATGCATGACAAGACTTATCTTGAATTAAAATCAATCGTAGCTCACCATAACATGTACAAAGATAACATAACTGAAACCAGACACACTCGCACATGCCACTCCTAGGGTACGCCTCACTTGGTTGCCTCGACGTGGTCATTGAGTATAGGGTGTTTTAGAGGTCGCCCTCCTGTCTAAAGATCAAAGTTGCCTCGAAACGGTTGCCTCAATAAAAAATGATCTAAGACATTAGGGTTACCGCTAAGGCGTCCTACCATTGCTTTAGTGACCACATGCCCTTAATCGAATTGACCCGAAAACTCCAACGATGGTGCTACCTACTTCTCAATAGTGGGATAGCGTTGTCTAAAGGACATTTACACAGCTTAATTTCTTTTGAGTAGGTAGAGGTTCTCAGGTACTTGCTCTTTCAAAACAAAACAAATTTTTCGCACTTACACTTTTCAAACAAAGTTTTCAAAAACACTTCATACACTCTTGAGGACAGAAACAAGAGTTAAATCGAAGTTTTCAAACAAAACTTTTTTCAAAAACCCACAAACACGAGAAAAGTAAAACTTTTGAAAACATAGTGAGCAAGTACCTAAGATCCCGTGGATAACCACGGATAGAAAGGGTGCTAACACCTTCCCTTTCTATAATCCACCTCCCGAACCCGAGAAACATCTCGAAAAGGAATTTTGTTGTGCTTTTGTCCTTTCCTTGTTGGATAAAATAAAAGACGGTGGCGACTCTTGCTTACCGCGACATTTTGCGAAACGCAAATGCGAACCAGCATTCCAAAACAGTCAGTTCTCATTCCCACCGATCACAGAACTGGCGACTCTGCTGGGGATATTTATAAGTGAGGTGTACCTTAGGATTAGATCACTTGTGTTTTCAATTGTATGCTTTGTATGCTTTAAATTTTGTGGGCTTGTATCGGAATTCTATAGATCCTAACCCGGATTTGGGGATACCCTTTAGAAGTAGCAACAAACTGTGAGGGAACTGTGCGGGGTATACCGACATGGTTGAAGCAGTAGCTACGTTGATGTGGCACTTTGGTGAGTACCGGTAACCCTTGAGTCAAGTCAAGGAGAGTACGGGACCGCCGCGTGGTGTCGTGAAGCATTAACTGACCTTAGAACCTTACTTGACCATCTTGGCTTTTTTAGGAGTAGTGAGATGACCGACTTTGGTGCAGTCCGAAGTTGGTAGATACTCGATACTACACTCATTGAGGGTTGTTTTCTTGGAATATTTCGGTCGCCAGTTAAGTGGCTAAATCAAAACAATGAACATAGAAAATAATCCAATGATATTGAGCTCCTTAGAACCCGGTTACTATTTATAGGACAGGTTTTGAGCCAACTAACTTCAAGAGGGTAATACCTAAACTCCATGCCAGCCTGAAATCTAAGGGCTCTTTTGTGTGACTTGTGTGCCTTCAAACCTGAACTACTTGCACATTCTTGTTATCTGACAGCATGAGTTCCTTGCAGGTTTTGTTTACAGTCCTTATCCAACAAATTGGATTTATTGCAGGGCTTACTTACATCACCTCACACTTTTGCTTAAACGCATAGCATACACATCATAACATCATACCATAGCATTTCCTTAACCATTTCAAGGATCTCAAGGGTTTGTGATGCAGGTCATGATGAACCAAATGTCTAGCAAGGGGCAAAGGGGATTTATTTTCCTCTAGCCAAGGTTGTTTGGAGATCAAAACATGATAACTTGAGTCATGGGCTATGACCCACTCGATATGGTGAGCCTGACTCTTGAAGAAGGATTCTCAGCAACATGAAGTTCCTTCAATCAAGCTACCAGATTCAGATTCTAACGGTTTCTTGTTTACCCCGCGAGATCCTTGAAAACATTGCATACATATATCATACATATCATTGCATTACAGGTACCATTACAGGTATCTTATCTTCTTCGATGTTTATTTCAGCAATCATCATGTCTACTGAACCTTCCACTGAGCAAGCTATCAAGGCCCTCCAGGCCCAGAATGCCCAATTTCAAGAGCTGGTCATGAATCTAGCTAAGGGTCAGCAGGACATGAAGACCTTGATTCTAAAAGAGAGGAAGAAGAAGAAGAAGAGGACTATCTTGTTCAACACCGGACGCAGGTTTGGAAGCGGGCTGCAAAATGAAGTTGATCTAACCACCTCATCTGGAGGGAAGGATAGCCCACAAGAAAGGAGGGCTCCTAGCCCTATGGTCTCTGACAACGAGACGGACTGTGATGAAGAACAGTATCCTCCTGCTGAGGATAGGTACAAACAGTTGGAGGACCGTTTGAGCGCTGTGGAAATACAGAAGGTGCCCGGTCTGGACTTCGGAGATCTGGGTCTATCATCTGGGGTGGTGATTCCCCATAAGTTTAAGGCGCCTGACTTTGCCAAATATGACGGAGCTTCCTGTCCAAAGCTGCACCTCCGGTCATATGTGAGGAGGATCCAACCTTACACTGCTGACAAGAACTTATGGATCCATTTCTTTCAAGACAGTCTTTCAGGGACTCAGCTTGAGTGGTTCTATCACCTGGATGGAGCCAGTATCCGCAGCTGGGAGGATTTGGCTACTGCATTATATAGGCAGTACCAGTATAACTCCGACCTCGCTCCTACGCGTACCCAACTCTAGGGTATGTCAATGGGGACGGGTGAAGGATTTAAGGAGTACGCTCAGAAATGGAGAGACCTTGCCGGAAGGGTGCAACCACCTTTGGCTGATCGTGAACTTGTTGACATGTTTTTGGGGACCCTGTCTAGTCCATTCTTTAACCATTTGATTGGAAACTCTTCAGCCGGGTTTACAGACCTTATCTTGACTGGTGAAAGGATTGAAGCCGGCATCAAAAGTGGGAAAATTCAAGAAGCTACCCCTTCCGATGCTCAGAAAAAGCGCTACAATGGGAAGAAAGAGTCCAATGTTGTGTATGGTCAAAAGAGTCGTCATGACCAACACGTAGGAGAAATCTTGATCTCTAATCCTACGCCTGCTCGACAAAGACAGGGGTATCAACATAAATAGGTCGCACCTAAAAGACAATTTACTAAGATCAACATGTCACTGACTCAAGCGCTACAGCAAATGTTGAAGGCAGGGCTGATTACATTAAGGGCTCCTCTCTGGAATCCAAACACTTCCGCTCCTACCTATCATCCCAATGAAAGGTGTGCATACCGCTCTGACAGTCCGGGACATGACACAAACAACTGTTGGGCTCTGAAGAACAAGGTCCAAGACATGATTGATGCCAAAGAGATCCAGTTTGATCCTCCAGAGACTCCAAACATAATCACTCCTATGCCAAATCATTGAAGGCTTTTGTTTTATTTGAATTTTCAAGTTGTATTTTTCTTTGCTTATTCAAACAATTATGATGTTAAACTCTTTTATTTCATGAATGCATTACACGTGTCTGTCTTGAATTAATTGTTTTCACTATGCTTAAAATTGCTTCATATTTCCTTTTTTGTGATGTTTAACTCTCGATTAAAAATTCTAAACCTTTCGAGGGAGGATGACGAAAGCGATACCACGATCTTTACAGTATGCTTTTGAATAGACGTTGCTGATGAGGTACAGGCATTGTTTCAAATCCTAAACAGTGGAGTTATAAGGAAGATAATCCCTAGTCAACCCCTTTGAGCCAAAGAAGTTGGAGTTTTTCTTTTCACAAAAATTGAAACCCTTAATTATAACCTGGGGCAGGGTAGTTCTCTCAGTTGATCCAGGTGCACAATGAATGGCATCAAAGAGGTCCTTCCGAAACAAAAGACAGTGATGGTTCCCTATAATCGTCAAGATAGGCAGTCATTATCTCTCAAAATGAAAGCCCAATAAGTCAAAACCTATGAAGGAGACTTACAAAACTGGGGTATCCCGCTGACTGTAATCCTAAAAGAAACAGTTCAGGCAAAAATACAGGGATAATAAAATCAAAAAGAAAGAGGTCCTACAAACTCTCAACAAAAAAATGACTGCCTGTTCAAAATAAACTGTCAGTATCTGAACCATCACTGGTATATAAGAACAAAGACTCAAACGGGATCTAAATGCACGAATAGCTGAGTTTAGGATCGAAGAACATCATGAAGAGCGGGTGGGTACAAATAAATTTTGAGCCTTTATCCTTTGTTTCTTAAATCGTGAACCAGGCCACGTTATAACCCTTAAAAGTCCTAGCTGAAGCATGGGTTAGTTCGAAAGCATACTGTTACGAAAGGTATCCTGACTCTTGTAGGACTTGCTGTAAATCCTGAGTTGACATCACATTTTACAAAATTTTCCTATCTTACTGAAAAAAGGCATTTTCAAAAACTTTAAGACAGACATAAGCTTTGCATTCTTAAAATAACATTGTTTGCATATGACTATTTGTTCAAACAGCAGAGTAATTTGCACGAAGAATATCTAGTGAACAAAAACCTTCTCAATAAAAAGAGTCACCTCAAGTGGAAAAAACACTTCCAATCAAAGGGCAGACATGATCATTTTCCATCATCTGGGGAAGTCAAGTCAAGATTCAAGGAATCTCTCAAGATGCCAAATAGCCAGGGGCAAATCTCCGCCTGAGTCACTTGGGGCATTGGACGTGAATTCCAGCAACGAATCTTGTGTGATCAAACATCTCCTGGTGGTATGGCAACACAATACTACCGACAGTGACACCTCCCTACATCTTGAGAGCATGGACATAGTCAAAAAAGTACTACGCTTAATCAAAGACCCGCTAGGTTGACTGGCCTAGGCAAAAATAAGGGCTTCCCGGCGAACCAAAAGGGTTCGGGCAAAAATAAGGGATGAAAATGAAAAATATGTACACCCGGAAAGTCGAAAACCTGAAAAGGCGGCTTGGGCAAAATGGGGTATCCCGATGGACTGAAAACCCGAAAGGGCGGTCCAGGCAAAAGTTAGGGATCAAAAGTGTACGACTATGTCCCGTCATCTCGTCACTTGCCTACCAGAAGAAGATTTGTCAATCGGTAGTTATCAAGCACCTCCACAGGTACCTTCTCCCACAGAAGTTGGGGCAATAATAATTGTCCGAACTGTACAAGCTGCTTTGTCCTCCAGGTACAAGGTAGATTCAGTTGAAGAGTATGACCGAGATACCTTCACTCCCCGCAGAGTAAGACAATAATGGAAGCTCTCCCCACTGAGACTTGCAACTACGAAGGAATCAGCAATACTCTCCCCCGAGCGGAGTTAGTCTCCCATCAGCCCTAAAAAGGTTGGGTTTCCCCAGAAGGTCTTAATATTCCCCAACGGAGTATAAAGATATTCTCCAACAAGCGTAAAGAGCATCCTCGGCAATCTTAATATTCCTCGACGAAATATAAGAATGTTCCCCGGGGGAAGACAAGATACCCCCAGTGGAGCCACTTCTCAGCGCAGTCTAAAAAGGGTTTCCCCGCCAGAGTTGAATCATCTTACCCAGTAGATTCTGGAAGCTTACCCCCTGCAGAATACAAATGCATCTCCCCAGCCAAATTCAGAGGTTATCCTCACAAGGGTCTAACTGGGTTATCCTCAGCAAGTTGCAACTGAAAGATCATCCCCAGCGAAGTTCTTTCTATCCCCAACAGAGCTTATCAACTAAATCCCCAACGGAGTTATCATTAAAACTCTCAGCATAACATCTCTCCCCCACAGAGTATTTCCCCTCGGAGTAATCTCTTTCATCAAGTTTATTCCCCAACGAAGTTCTTTTCTCCTGCAGGTTTATTCTCACAATCATCTTCGTTCACCATCCCCAGCGGAAACGAAGAACTCAACTCTATTCTCCAGCAACCCCGGGACTTATTTTCCCCGGCTAAAACATCACATCTTCATACATCATGATACATGCATATACGCATCATATGAGTATAATCTCATTTATGTTGAGAACATCATTGCTTGATCCATCTCATGCATTGCATATGACTGACCTTTACCTTTCAGGAAAGATGCAGTTAAGTTCTCAGCTTAGTCGAAGATCTGACCAGTTCTTAAATCTCAATTGGATTATCCTCGGTTGAAGTTCAGAAAAGGTTCTCAATCTCGACAGTTTCTCTACATCATAGGGTGGACATGTACTATAACCTCAACGGTATACTCCATTGAGCACGAGTCTGTTCCTAGATCTTGATGTTCTCCTCCGTCATAGTACGGACCAGTTCTATAACCTCCACGGCATGCTCCATTGAGCAAGAGATAGTTCAGATGTGACCCAGATTTGGCGATATTCCGATACTTATTCCAGACTCCTTCTAGAGATAGTTCAGATGTGACCCAGGCATGGTGACATTCTGATACTTATTCCAGATTTCCTTCTAGAGATAGTTCAGATACGCTCTAGACACGGATGCCATTCTGATACTTATTCCAGATTTCCTTCTAGAGATAGTTCAGATGTGACCCAGGCATGGCGACATTCTGATACTTATTCCATATTTCCTTCTAGAGATAGTTCAGATACGCTCCAGACACGGATGCCATTCTGATACTTATTCCAGATTTCCTTCTGGAGATAGTTCAGATGTGACCCAGATTTGGCGACATTCCGATACTTATTCCAGATTTCCTTCTAGAGATAGTTCAGATGTGACCTAGATTTGGCGACATTCTGATACCTATTCCAGATTTCCTTCTAGAGATAGTTCAGATGTGACCCAGATTTGGCGACATTCCGATACTTATTCCAGATTTCCTTCTAGAGATAGTTCAGATGTGACCCAGATTTGGCGACATTCCGATACTTATTCCAGATTTCCTTCTAGAGATAGTTCAGATGTTTCCCAGATATGGCTGACATTCTGATACTTATTCCAGATTCCTTCTAGAGATGGTTCAGATGCGATCCAGATATGGCTGACATTCTGATACTTATTCCAGATTCATTCAAACACAGTCCAGATACGATCCAGATTCGGATGTCATTCTGTCACTCTTTCAAATACAGTCCAGATACGATCCAGATACGAATGTCATTCTGTCACTCATTCAAATATGCTCTAGATGCAGACATAATTTTGACAATCACCCAGTTCCAGCTTATAGATACAGTCCAACAATCACTTCTGGATGGCATCTTTAAGCCCATCTACACAACTATCCATTACATTTCCAGATGGCATCTATAAGCCCATCCTTCTACCAACAATCTCCAAATGGCATCTGTAAGCCCATTCTCGACATCACATTGTTGATACTACACCATGCGAGTGCAAATTTCTGGGCACTCTAGTGTTCAATTATCTTCCACCTTCGGATCACGAAAAGCTCGAAAGCCAATCTATATCCTCAGGTTTAAGAGAATTGAACATGGGCAACTGTTGTACCCCAAAATTTTCCCTCCAATATTCCTCAAGGTTTGTCAAGAATCATCTCCAAATGGTTCAAGATTGCTCAAGAGGTAGACAGTCAAAACACCTAGTTTAGCAGTCAATTCAAAATTAGGGTTTTGGTTCTTTCAAGGAATTTGGGGCTTTCAATGGTTCAATCAAGTCTCATAGGCCTATATACATTCTCAAGCACCTACATGCCAAGTTTCAAGACTCACAATGCCAGTTTGCACAGTCAAAAGCTCCATTTGATCTACAGTCAACTACAAGGGCAAAATGGTCATTTTACAGTCAAAAGTCAGAATTCTTGGTGAACATCCTCATTTTGAGTTCACAATCATCATTTGATCAAGTCTTGATCATGATCCCACAAGAATAGCTCAAAAATCATCAAGAGGCAAAAGTTACTATTTTTGGACAGCAGAAAAGTCAACTGTACTTTGACAAGGGCATAACTCTTTCATGGTTTATCAGAAAAATCCCATCCAAAGCTCATTTTGAAGAGGACGCAATTTCCTACAATCCATATTCACACTCCAAGATCATAAAATGCACTCACAAGAAGTTACCAATTTTTACATTATAGGTCAATTTCAAAAGTCAACAAAAGTACTCTTTGAGTCAAAGGCCATAACTTGAGATTGGTAAATCTAAATGACATGGGACCAAATGCATTGGTTAGAGGACTTCAAGAGCTTTCCAAAATGTCCAAAAACATGGTCATATGATCAAAATTGAGCAAGTTGTGCATTGGAGAAGTTGGGAAATTTTCATGAATTTTCAAAAGTCAACTTTGCTCAAAACACCTTCTTTTTGCTAATGGGCCTCAAATCTCTTCTTGAAACTTCACCCCTGACTTATGCACGACCCACCAAGCTAAATGGGATTTATTCTCTTAAATTTATTGATTAAATGGATTTTTAATTAATATTAATTCATTTAATTAATTTAAATCATAAGAAAATACAAGATTTGATTTTTAAATCAATTTGTGAAGCAAATATGATCAAAACATGCTGGCAAATTTGTGCACAAGTCAAAGATACAAAAAAATCCAAATTTGGCAACATTGTTCAATCATGAAAATTCAAGAATCTTTGATTTATCAATCAAGGATTTAATCTTCAATGAACATGGGTTGGATCCAAAATTTTGACCTAATTTGTTTCCCTTATACATAAGCAAGCCAACCTTAACCTGATACACGATTGAAAGCTGCAGAAAGGACCTTGTCAAATTCAAGAAATTTCAAGAAAAGTGAAAACCTGTTCTTGCATTCTAGGCCAACTCAAGGCGTTTTGACCATCAAAATACATTGTAGGAGGTTCCAGGAACGATTTGCAATCGAATTCACGCCCTAAAGCTCAAGGAATCACTGAATACAGTTTCACGGTTTGCACTTTTGATTCCAAATCGTATCTCTTGATTCATGCGCATTTAACATGTTTTTGTGATTCTTTTGCATTGCTAGAGATCATACAAAGCTAATGGAATGAATTAATTGAACTATATTGCCCTGAATCGTGAGATGCCATGATCAAATTTCTAGGGTTTTCAAGCTTTCAAATAGGGCCTTCTGAACCAAGAAAAATTGGGACCAGTGAGATACATGATTGAAATCGTGAGACCAAGACGAACACAACCCATACCTCGCGAAATATTTATGATTGTTGTGGTTTTATTTGCTATTTTTCCTTGCAGGAGTTAGTGGAGGTTAAAAACCCCCGCTATCTGATTCTAATTATGCAGAAAAAAGGTTAAAGACGATGATGTGTTGACATCCCATTGGCTTATTTGAAAAGCGCGCGTTTACTTTTTTTATTTACAGCGTTTTAATTGTTTTCATATATAATAGTTTCATCTTATTATGATAACAAAGAAACGCGCTAGTTGAGTTGGCAAACAGGTGGATGGAAAAGCTATTGGGACCTGGGTTCGAATCCCAGGTCCCCCAAACGTTTATTTAATTTTTCTCTTCAGGTATTCCCATGTTATGCCCAGGAGGTGGTCTACCATGTGTATCCAATTTCCAAGGGCCAGATGGCCAGCAAATTAGATCCAATGGCCAAAGCTGGGTCCACACCATACTCCCCAGTCAACAAGAGTGTGGATAATCACAAAAGTCAACGTGGCTGGAATATTGTTGGGCCATAAAATTCCAGAAACACCTCCTGATTTGGGCCAGCACCCCCTGGGTTTATTTCTTCTTCTCTTTTTATTTTTTTTATTTCATTTGTTTTTATTAATTTTTAATTAACTACTAACTAAAACAATTACCATTTTTTTAATAAATTCAGAAAACATGAAAAAATATAATATTTTTATTTATTAAATTTAATTAGTTATTTTATAAATAAATACTAACATAATTAATTTAGTTTTTAATTAGGTTAGTTTTAATATTTTACAATAAATAAAATTAATATAGAATTAGGGTTTTTGGTAACTTTTAATCATTTTATTTTTTATTTATTTCCTTGAAACATTAAAAAACAAAAAATATTTCTTTTTATTAATTAATTAGTTTAGGTTTAATTTAATTAAATGCCAAAAAATAATAAAATCTCTTTCTTTCTTAAAAAGGGTCAAAACCCTAAAAACTCTCCGACTTAATTTTTCTCGCGCATATTTATTATTTTTGTCCATATAATTGTAATTGCTCCGAGGATGTAATAGCTTTACTTAGGACTTTTTATCGCTTTTATTTATTTTCCGCAATTTACTTTTTCAAGGGTTTGTTTTTGGCGATGTAAATACCCGACGCCTTGTAATAGCGTAGTTTTATTTTACGCAAACTATTCACTGCTAGATGTATGCTAACTAGGCTATGCATGACAAGACTTATCTTGAATTAAAATCAATCGTAGCTCACCATAACATGTACAAAGATAACATAACTGAAACCTGACACACTCGCACATGCCACTCCTAGGGTACGCCTCACTTGGTTGCCTCGACGTGGTCATTGAGTATAGGGTGTTTTAGAGGTCGCCCTCCTGTCTAAAGATCAAAGTTGCCTCGCAACGGTTGCCTCGATAAAAAATGATCTAAGACATTAGGGTTACCGCTAAGGCGTCCTACCATTGCTTTAGTGACCACATGTCCCTTAATCGAATTGACCCGAAAACTCCAACGACGGTGCTACCTACTTCTCAATAGTGGGATAGCGTTGTCTAAAGGACATTTACAGAGCTTAATTTCTTTTGAGTAGGTAGAGGTTCTCAGGTACTTGCTCTTTCAAAACAAAACAAATTTTTCGCACTTACACTTTTCAAACAAAGTTTTCAAAAACACTTCATACACTCTTGAGGACAGAAACAAGAGTTAAATCGAAGTTTTCAAACAAAACTTTTTTCAAAAACCCACAAACACGAGAAAAGCAAAACTTTTGAAAACATAGTGAGCAAGTACCTAAGAGCCCGTGGATAACCACAGATAGAAAGGGTGCTAACACCTTCCCTTTCTATAATCTACCTCCCGAACCCGAGAAACATCTCGAAAAGGAATTTTGTTGTGCTTTTGTCCTTTCCTTGTTGGATAAAATAAAAGACGGTGGCGACTCTTGCTTACCGCGACATTTTGCGAAACGCAAACGCGAACCAGCATTCCAAAACAGTCAGTTCTCATTCCCACCGATCACAAAATGCTTATGGGCTATTTTGGTTTTTAATACGAGTTTTCTGTACTTTATTGTTGTTGGGTAAGATCGAAAGCCTTCCAACCCTTTGTTAAACTCGGTTAGTTCTAACTGGTCAAAGGAAGCGAAAGCGCTTTGTCCGGTTAGTTAGGGATTTTTTATTATCAAAGAAACCAATTTTGAAACTATTTTCGGACGCGTTTATAGGGTTAAAGTTAGGTTCCCATTTTATTAGGAATTCCAGATCAAAATACTTTTCAACTTGGTCAAGTACTCTATTTCTTAAAAATAGGTTTATTACTTTAACGCAATGCGCGCCTTTTTATAAGTGACAATAAGAAGGTCTGATTAGAGAGTAAACTTGGTTCTGATTACGCGAAAGAGACAGTTCCTGTTAAATTAGTTCTTTTCTTTAGTAGAAAATGTTGCCCTATAAGTAGTTCTATTCTGAAGCATTACGAATATCATCTGACTACGTGAATTACATTTGTCCCTGCTTTTATATCTGAAGTTTATTTTGCTGCACTTTACTTTCTTACATGCTAAATTCCCTGTTTAATATTGACTTAGCTAAACACCATAACAATAGGAAACGCTAGATTGACGATTGGTCTATGTGGATTGATAATCTTTTATATTAATCTGACGCAATTCATACACTTGCAAATAAACCGCATCATATGGCGCACGTATTGAGCTTGTATGCACTGAATCTGCAAGGAATATATGAAAAGAAACATAAAAGGGTACCACTGAGGCTTGAACCAAGGTCCCTAGTAACAAATTCCTTATGTGCGCTTCCTCTGCCACTGGGGTGGTTGTTTCATCTGTGTATAAAAACAACTTGTGCTAAATTTAAAATAAACTCATTCCTGATGAGACTTCATCCGTAACCTCGCTCCAGAAGCCATTGTTATGTTTTTTAATTTTGGAGCTTCCTCATTTCTCAACCAAATCAGAAAATGCAAACATGAAACTTGCTTCAAATTTCAACACGAATCCAACCATGTAAATAACTAAAGCTATAAATCAAAGATAAACACGAATTTTGTTATCTACCAAATAAAACCTGATTTTTCATAAAGTTCAACTTCAAAATTCACATCACCCAGGCAACATAAATGAAAACTAAGGGCATGGTTAGTTTCAGGGCTATGATGTCTACATTTTTCATTCACAAAGTAACCATTAATGATGCTTGTAGAGAGAGTTCAATGTTGAGAAAACTTCTCTCAAAACTGGAAATCGTGTATGGAGGTTGAGTACCCATGGAAGTGTGGTGATGATCTGGATAACTTCACTAGACTCCTAGGAAGCTAATGCAACTCTTACTTTATACTGAGAGTGGCTGAATCTTCTGGGAGAAGTCAAGTTGCAGAGATGAGTTTATGAGTTTGGAGGATGATGAAGATGGAGTTACAGTTATGAAACAGGGGTGGCGATGAGTTAAAAAATAAGTATGGAAGCTTCGTAATTGATTAGAAATTAAAACTCACGATGGAATTAGGAGTTTAGAGTTTATGATCAGAATGTGCAACAATGGAGGTTTGAAATGATAATTATGAGTTCAAGGTGTTTAAGGGTGTTTCAAGGATTGTGCACTCATCTCTTAGGTTGCAAATGGCTTCTCTATTTGTAGAAGAAATGTTTGGGAGCTTGAAACAACCAGAATCAAGAGATCACGTGTTATGGTTATGTGACTTAATTTTGAAGCAAGCTTGACAAACATTGTTTCAATGCAAGGGTACAAGGGCTTGTAGGGTGGCTAGAGGATTTAAACATGTTGATTTTGAGCATACATATTAAGTATGGTCAGAACAAACAAGTTAGAGGCTCAAGACAAGTTGACTTTGTGATTAAGTTACTTTCCTAAATGGAAGTGTGAACTTTATTTCATTAATGGAATTATCACTTGGACAATGGCTCAAGCTCTTGGATCATAGCTTAATTAGTTGTGTAAACATCTGATTATAGATAGATTTGCAAGTCAAGAGGCTTGAAAAGCAATATTATGCAGCATAGTTGTGAGATTTGGTTATGTATTCTTCATGAAGATGACCAAAAATTCAAGAATGGATGTCTAACTTCTTCTCTTTGAAACTTCTAGCTCAAGCATGATATCCTCAAGTTATTTGACATTTTAGAAATCTTGAAGCATTGTCTACAACCTTCATGTTTACCATTTTTGCTAAATCAACTTGGAACTTGGTGAAAAATTTTCAAGAAGTTGGGATAAAAAATCTTCCTAACTTGTTGAAAATTTCACTAAGTGTTTTAGTAAAAATGCCATGACTTCATAAGCCTATATCTTCAAATCTAAGTATTTTTTGGACATCAACCCTAAGGTAAAAAGTTGTAGAATTCATCATGATCTACAACTTTCATGTTGGAAGCTTTCCTTGAATCATCTTGCATCTTGGTGAAAAATTTTCATGAAGTAATGAAATTATTAAGGTAAAAAACACTTAGAATTTTCTATGTATTGAAAACTTTGACTTTTCATGGACTTTTCTTGACTTTGTTGATTCTTGATGATCAAGTTTGATATTTTTTAATGTCTTGGTGAATCTTGATCATTAAAATTCAATGTTGAACAAAAAGTCAAAGTTTGACTTTTTTTTGTATCAGTTGACTTTTTATGAGTTGATCAAAAATTCAACTATCAACCTTTTGATCTTGAGAAGTAATTTGAACCATGAAACTAGGTCAACATTTTGTGTTTGAGTCCTTGATATCATGCTTCAAGTCACTAGGTCAAAAGCCAATGATTAGTCATTCTCAGTCAAAACCCTAATTTTTACAATTTTCCCCTTTGATGATTTTAGTGCTTTTCTTGAGGAATTATGATCAAAACTTGATCAATTGATGAATATGACTTCAAAATGTTGATGTTGGCCAAAAATCATGAAGTTTGACTGTATATTGACCATAGTTTACTTTTTACCTAATATAGTTGATTTTTAGTCATCTGAGCAATTGACTGGGAAAATTTGTGATGCAAGACTTGAAACTTGGTATGAGAAATCTTGGAGACCTATAATGAACCATGAGAGTCATTTGAGGCATCAAAAGTCCAATTTTCCTTGAGAAAACCAAAACCCTAATTTGGAGGCTCATTGCTTAGGAGGTGAGCTTGTCTGATCAAACTCTTGAGAACCCTTGAGCATTTGAGATCTTTGGTGAGAAGTGTCTTGAGAAAAGAGAGGGAAAATTTTGGGGTACAACAACTTCCCCTGTTTAATCTTCTTAAACCTGAAGAGTTAGATTGGCTCGTCCGCCATTCGTGACTTGAAGCTAGAAGATGATTGAACGATTAAGTGCCCAGTAATTTGCACTCGCCTGTTTGTTGATTATGCCAGGAATGGGCTTAAAGATGCCATTTGGAGAGGAAATGAAGAGCTATTGGAGATAGGCTTATAGATGCCATCCAAAGTAACTGTTGAGAGAAATTAGACTAAGTATATGCTCGTATTTAATTGGGAGAAGTATTAGAATAAATCTTTGGTTGATTTAAACTGATCCAGAAGATGTCCGCGTCCGTCTTTAATCTGAGCTAGAAAAATTATCTACTGGAAGAAGTATTAGAATAAATCTTTGGTTGATTTAAACTGATCCAGAAGATGTTTACGTCCATCTTTAACTGGAAAACAATCAGAATAAATCTTTAGTCGATTTAAAATGAACCAGAAAAAGTGTCTACTGGAAAAATATCAAAATAAATCTTTGGTCGATGTAAACTGAACCAGCAGATGTCTTGTGTCTTCTTTAACTGTAAAAGAATCATAATAAATCTTTAATCGATTTAAACTGAACTAGAAAAAGTGTCTACTGGAAAAGTATCAGAATAAATCTTTGGTCGATTTAAACTGAACCAGTAGAGGTCTTCTGTCGTCTTTAACTGGAAAAGAATCAGAATAAATCTTTAGTTGATTTAAACTGAACCAGAAAAAGTTTCTACTGAAAAAGTATTAGAATAAATCTTTGGTCGATTTAAACTCAACCAGCAGAGGTCTTGTGTCATCTTTAACTGTAAAAGAATCAGAATAAATATTTAGTCGATTTAAACTGAACCAGAAAAAGTGTCTACCGGAAAAGTATCAGAATAAATATTTGGTCAATTTAAACCGAACCATTAGAGATCTAAAGGAAGTGTTCGTCATGTAGATAGTCATCCCGTCCTGTTTCGGGAATTGATCTTTATCTAAGTAGAGAGAAAGAAAGGAAGATAGTTTCCCCGTCCTGTCTCGGGAGTTAATCTTCAATTTGCTTGTTCTTCACAGGTAATTGCCCTGTCTTGTTTCAGGGATTAATTTGTGGTTGGTTATCTGGATAGTGGCCCCGTCTTGTTTCGGGAATTAATCTGGAACTATTTGAAAATTGTTGATGATATTCGTTTGTTGATTGATCTTTCCTGAAAAGGTAAAGAGTTAGTTGTATGCAATGTCATGATGTATGAAATGCATTGCGTAATGATGTTCTCAAAATAAATGAGATTGTGCTATATGCGTTTTGTATGCATATGTTATGATGAATGAATGTGCAATGTTGTTGAAGCGTATTTGTCTTAGAAAATAAATCCCTGACTATTGTTGGGGATGAAGAGTATATGTATCTTTAATCTTGTCTAGAATGTTTCTGTTGCGGATTCTTGGTTACTTGTTTGAAGAAAATCTGGGGATGTATTGATTTCTATTTGGGGAGTAGAGTTTAGGAACATTAGCCATCTGTTACTCTATTGCAGAGTTTATTTCTTATATACCCTGACTGGGGATAAAAGAGATGGTTAAAATTTTGACTCGTTTGGGGAAGATAATTCTTATATACCCTGACTGGGGATAAAAGAGATAGACAATCTTCCGACTTGTCTGGGGAAGATAAAGTTAACTGGTATCTGGTCAAATTCCAAGCTTCGCATCAACTCTCTGGGGATAATGATGACTTTACTGGGGAGAAGATTTTTGTCAGTGAATTGTAGTAGTCTGAGGAATAGACTCGAGCTGGGAAATTTGTAGTCTGTTGGGAAATAAACCTTGTTGGGGAAATAAACCCTTATTGATGGAGAAGTGCTCTGTTGAGGAAACTAACTCTTTTGGGGAAATTTAATTTGCTAAAGAGACGGACTCTGCAAGGTTTCTTTTTCAGTTTTGGAGGAATAAACTCAGCTGGGGAAGAGAAATTCCACGTATTATACTGATTGGGACTCTGTAGGTTGGTGATATTGTCGGGAAAGTGATTATAATATTTTATTTGTTGGAGTGATCTGTCGGGGATATTGTGAGGAATGTACCCTTATTTGTGAAGACTACTCTGTGGGGGATAATTTCATAGAAGTGGCTCTAGCGACTTCATTGGGGATAACCTTATGAAAGGGATTCTGTGGGGATTTATGGACAATTTAAGTGTCATCCCAATTCCTAGAATCTTGAGTAAGTGTTTATTCCTGTTCCTATGCATATATTTGTTAACAATTAATCGTGTTCATTTGCATATGTTTATTCAATTTAGTCATTGGACGTTTTTGCAAAAAAAACAGAAAAAATAAAGAGTTTGAACTTCAAAGTATATTTGTATTGATAATTTTCCTATAAACAGACGATTTTGTACAAAGAGACGAAAATCCTAGCAAGAGGAAGTCGTCACGAAATGAAAAGAGTACAAAGTAAAAACAAAATGTATAGCCATGTGGATGTGATCTCCTTGGGTTCCAAACTCTTCTATTGCCTATATGTCCTCGAACATCTCGTCCCTTGCCATCAGAAGAAGTTGATTGAACCATTTGAACTTTCGACTTTGGTAATAAAGCTTGCATACAAGTGATCCAATGGGACATAGTCGTACGCTCTTAATCCTTAATTTTTTCCTGGACCTCCCTTTCAGGTTTTCAGTCCACCAGGATACCCTTTTTTTCCCAAGTCGCCCTTTCAGGTTTTGACTTGTCGGGTGTACAATCTTTTGTATATATCCCTAATTTTTGCCCTAACCCTTTTGGTTCGCTGGAATGCCCTTATTTTGCTTAGGTATGTCAACCTAGAGGGTCATTCTTATGCGTAATATTTTTTTACTATGTCCGCATTCACAGGGTGCGGGAAAGCTTCACCGTCCATGGTGGTTAACATCATAGCACTGCTCGAGAATACTTTCTTGACAACAAATGTCCCTTTGTAGGTGGGAGTCTATTTTCCCCTGGGATCGCCTTATGGTAGAATGATGCGCTTTATTACCAAGTCACCAACTTGGTATACTCGATGTTTGATCTTCTTGTTGAATGTCGTAATCATGTGTTTTTGATACATCTGACCATGACAGATAGCTACCAGCCTCTTTTCGTCAAGCAAATTCAACTAGTCCAACCTTGGCTGAATCCATTCATCTTCGTCTAAGTCTGCATCTTTCATGATTCTTAGAGAAGGAATCTGAACTTCGACAGGCAGGACATCTTCCATGCTTTAGACCAAAGAAAAAGTGGTTACCCTAGTTGATGTTTGCGCCGAAGTACGATATCTATGAAGAGAAAATGGTAACATCTCATGCCAGTCTTTGTAGGTCACCACCATATTTTGCACAGTCTTATTTATGTTCTTGTTGTAAGTACGAAGTGCGCCTAAGAGGGGGGGGGTGAATTAGGTACTTTAAAAATTTCTGGTTTTAGTGATGATGGATATTATTTTTCTGGATTATGGTGAGTTTAGGAAAGAGTAAAGTGCAGAAAAATAAAGAGACATGAGCGATATATCCTGGTTCCCCTCACAGTCCGAGAGTACTCCAGTCCCCTTTCAACATGAAAGAGATTTCCTTATTGTGGCAAACTTAAACAAGAACTACCAAAAATCGAAGAACAATCCTCTTGGACCAAGAACAATCCTCTTGGATTTTCACTATGTCAACAATGACAACAATCCTCTCAAAGTGACTACACTTGTATCCAACAATCCTGGAAAGACAATATTTATAAAACCACTTAAACTTATTTCCATCAATCTTGGAAAAATAAGTAAGTATCTATCAATATTTGATTTTGAGTGAGTTGAGTAGTATTGATCACTTAGAGTGATTTAACAATGAATGATCTTCTCTTCCAATGATAATATTGTATAATGACTCAATATATAAATGCTCAAAGTTTTCTGTTTAACAATGTATGAAAGTGTGCAGAAAACTTATGTATGAAAGTGAAGAAAAGCTTGAGTTTGTATTTTGAGAATTCAGAAAATATATTTGGAAGAGGTTGTTGAAAATGATTTTGAAAATGAATATTTATATATTCATAGCACCTTTTTGAAACATCATAAAGTTCTGAAAATGAATCATGAACAATTGCCAAGATTGAGTGAAAGGTTTCAATGAAAAGGTATTATGAACAGGCATGTGCAAAGCTGCTGTTTTTCAAAATCGTGCAGCATGCAATCGATTGCACCCTTTGTGTAAATCGATTGCACGAGGTTTCAACAGCTATATTTTCAAAAGATTTAAGTGTGCAATCGATTGCACAAGAGTGTAAATCGATTGCATGTGAAGTCAGCAGCAAAATTTGATTGAGTGCAATCGATTGCACAAGTAATGTAAATCGATTGCACTGAGAAACAGAAGCAAAAGTTTTGAAAATTTTAAGCATGCAATCGATTGCACAAGCAATTTAAATCAATTGCACTGAGAAACAGAAGCAAAAGATCTGAAAAATTGAAGCATGCAATCGATTGCACTAATATGTAAATCGATTGCACTCAAGTGAAAAATTAATTTTAACTTAGAAAAACTTGAGTAAGGATTTATAAAACATTTCTTTTTCACCATTGAGCATCTATATCTTAAGATAAAAGTAAGTATTATCATTATACCTTGAAAGTTTCTAAGAGCTTTGAACTGAAGACTTTGTCTATAGATGCTTTGAGCTTGATTAAAAAATCTTTGCCTTCTTTGTCAATCATGGTTTGTCTTCATCAAAACAAGAGTTAATTTGAGAAGCTTGATTTTACATTCTCCCCCTTTTTGATGATGACAAACAATATTGCTTTATGCGTTGTAATTTCCGGAAAGAGCTTCTCCCCCTAAGATGCATAACTCCCCCTATGTATGAGAAGGTTGGAATCCTTTGTATTTGTTCATCTTGGTTGGAGAGTACCTTTAAAAAATTAAGACAAGGAAATATACAAGCATAAAGTACCACATCTTTCTCCCCCTTTGACATTAACAACAAGAAGGGAAAGATGCAAAAACAAACAGTAATAAAGTAATATATCGAGAAAACATTAATTCAACATGCAACACAAATTGTCTAACGATTACATATAAATTTAACAAACAAAACATACAATAACAAGACAAGGACATAACAGAAAATAGAGTTGGCCAGAACTTCATGGTTGGTACATGTCCTGGTGGTTATAGGACCAAGAGCCTTGATTCGGAAATTGTTGTTGAAGAGGGGGTTCTGTGTAGTGTTGTGGAGGTGCAGCTGGATTATTTTGATCATATGGTGGAATGTGAAGATGAGAGTAAAGGTATGAAAATTGTTGATTCACATATGTGCGGAAGTCATTAATCCGGGTTATTGTAGAATCATTGATCGCATTCCATTGGTTATTAATGTTGGTGTTCATGGAAGTAAATTGTTGAGACATGAAATCCATAAGCTCTTGATTGCTTGGTCCAGAGGGAGCAGTAGGTGGAGGAGGTACAGCTTCACCGCCTTCGACTTCTTGATCGTTCCCTTCATCACCAACCACATCTTCACCAATGTAAGTGATAGTTTTTGTTTCCGGATTGTAATGCATGCCCATTCTAGAGTCAACATTCTTGATGGAAATCTTATTCAGATTTGGATCCATATTCACTTTTTCAAACGCAGCAAAATCCACTCCAAATTCCTCCATAATTAAAGTAACAAAATAAGCACATGGAAGAAATTTCGATTTTGCATCGACTCTCAGCATATGCACCATTATAAGTCTTGCCCAGTTAACACTTATTCCTTTCTTTCTTGCATAAATCAGCTGCATTTCTAGGTCGGTCACAGTGCAGTGGTTTCCAGCTCTTGGAAACATAATATAGACCATAAAGTAATGAAATAGTCGATCATTTACATAAAAGTTACCTGCACTCCAGGAGTCTCTGGATGGAATTACTCCGCCTAGACCACGAATCTGTTTGGCACAAAATTCAGCTTCACTTAATCGCCCAATGCTGTAATAGAAATCCTTTTTCCGGTAGTCATCCCATTCCTCGTTTTCAGGGTCATACAGGGAACTTCCAGTGTAAGGAATATGAAGAATCTCACCAACAACCTCAGGAGTTAGAGAGATACGAGTACCCAGCACATATGTCACCATTTTTCTTTTTTGGGGAGTTAAGTTGCTGAAAAACACTCTTACCAAATCCGGATAATATGGTCCAAATGATGAAATTAATGGTTCTAGACCATAAGCAGCTAAATCATTTTGAAAAGAGAAGCATTCTTGGGGAAAGGATGATAGCATACCATATTTAGGATTGGACACTATTTTCCTTTGAAAGTCCTTTGTGAATCTGGATTCTTGTTCTTCGGTGAGAGATGAAAGTAATGGATTAGATGATGAACAAACCTTTTTCTTCCCTTTGTCTAAAGCTGGCACCTTTCTTTTTTGTCTTGAAGCCATGGGTAAGGTATTTAGGGTTTTGAGGATTTTAGGTTTTTGAGAGAGAAAGGTGTTTGAGAGCTGAAATTTGGATATGATTTGAGTAGATAGGAATGAGTGGGTTGTATTAAAGTTTATTTGGCTTGAGAATATGAGAGAGAGGAATTCTGACCAACAAAAATTTATGTCATAAAAGCAAGTTATAGTAGGTGCAATCGATTTGCATATAGATGCAATCGATTTGCACATAAAACATAATCAAAATAAAACTGAAACGCACAGAGTGCAATCAATTTTCACTTATGGTGAAATCGATTTGCACATGAAACAGAAAGGTAAGAAATAAAAATACTCAGTGAGCAATCGATTTACACTATTTGTGCAATCGATTTGCATCAACCAAAAATGACCAAAAACAACTTTTTCTTAAAATTAAACACCAATTAACATATATTCACATATAGCATGGTTAAAAACATATACATAAAATCATAACAAGGATAGAAGGCACCTTATATGTCGTGTTCGTCAAGTATGCCAAGCTCTCGTCGAATCTTGTAAAACGGTTCTCTTGCCAAAGGTTTAGTGAAGATGTCGGCGAGTTGATTATGAGTATCTACAAAGGTTACCTCGACATCTCCTTGAAGAACATGATCACGGAGGAAATGATGTTGTATGTCTATGTGTTTAGTTCTTGAATGCATGACTGGATTCTTCGTAATGTTTATTGCACTTGTATTGTCGCACCGTAGAGGAATGCATCCTAGATCGAGTCCGTAGTCACGAAGTTGTTGTTTGAGCCACAAAATTTGAGCGTAACTACTACCCGCTGCAATATATTCAGCTTCGGCCATGCTAAGAACAAAGCATGCTTGTTTCTTGCAGGCCCATGATACTAATGCATTTCCAAGGATGTGACAAGTGCCACTTGTGCTTTTTCTATCAGTTTTACAACCTGCATAATCTGCGTCAGAATAACCAACTAAGTTGCAAACACTACCTTTAGGATACCATAATCCGACATTTGTTGTTCCTTTGAGATACTTCATGATCCTCTTTACCGTCGTGAGATGAGATTACTTTGGATTTGCTTGAAAGAGAGCACAGAGACAAATATTAAACATTATGTCAGGACGGCTTGCCGTCAAATACAATAAGGAGTCATTCATACCTCGATACTTTGTATTGTCGATGGAAACACCTAATTCATCTTGATCAACATATGAATCAAAACCCATTGGTTTAGATATTGCCTTACAGTTATCCATGTCAAATCTTTTCAAGAGTTCCTTGCAATACTTGGATTGGTTTATGAAGATGCCATCTTTTAATTGTTTGATTTGAAGTCCAAGAAAATAATTCATTTTACCCATCATGGACATTTCAAATTCTCCTTGCATCATTGCTGAAAATTCTTCACACAATTCTTGATTTGAAGATCCGAAAATGATATCATCAACATAGACTTGAGCTAGCAAAGTGTCATCTTTGATTTTCTTAATAAACAGATTCTTGTCAACTTTGCCCTTTCCAAATCCTTTTTCGCATAAGAAGTTGCTTAAACGATCATACCATGCCCTTGGTGCTTGTTTCAATCCATAGAGAGATTTTCTCAATTTAAATACATGAGATGGATTCTTGAAATCTTCGAACCTCGGGGTTTGCTTAACGTAGACTTCTTCAGTGATATATCCATTCAAGAATGCGCTTTTGACATCCATTTGGAAAAGCTGAAAATTTAATGAGCAAGCATAGGCAAGTAAGAGACGAATAGCTTCTAACCTTGCAACCGAAGAGAAAGTTTCTTCAAAATCTATTCCTTCTTCATGATTGTAGCCTTATGCTACCAACCTTGCTTTGTTTCGAACAATTATTCCATTTTCATCAAGTTTGTTTTTAAAAACCCATCTTGTTCCAATAATGTGTTTGTTGCTTGGCCTGGGGACAAGTTCCCAAACTTGATTCCTTTCAAATTGATTTAATTCTTCTTGCATCGCGATAATCCATTGGTCATCGACTAAGGCTTCATCAACTTTGGAAGGTTTAATTTGAGAGACAAACGCCATGTTTAGGCGAGCATCTTTGAGATTTAATCTTGTTGACACACCTTGACTTATATCACCAATTACTTTATCGATAGAATGATCTCTATGAGTTCTCCATTCTTTTGGTAGATCATTGAGATTTGATTCTTGTTGGGCTAATTTTTCGTGTTGAATTGGTTGATCTTTGGAAGAATTTTCTTGAGGACCTTCTAGTATTTCCTCATCATCATTATCACAAACAATATTATCCTCCTTGGAGGGGTTAGTTTCATCAAAAGATACATGCATTGATTCTTCAATTGTTAAAGTTCTTTTGTTGTAGATTCTATATGCCTTACTAGAAATAGAGTAGCCAAGAAAAATACCTTCATCGGATTTTTCATCAACCTTACTAAGGTTATCTTTGTCGTTGTTTAAGACAAAGCATTTGCATCCGAAGATGTGAAAGAAAGAAATGTTTGGTTTCCTCCCTTTGAAGATTTCATATGGAGTTTTCTTCAAGATCGGTCTTATGTTAACTCTATTGCTAACAAAACATGTCGTGCTCACCGCATCCGCCCAAAAGTATTTTGGAAGATTTGAGTCGCTAAGCATTGTTCTAGCAAGTTCCACAAGAGACCTATTCTTTCTTTCTACCACTCCATTTTGTTTAGGAGTCCTTGGTGTCGAGAAGTTGTGAGATATTCCATGTTTTCCACAAAATTCTTCAAATAGAGCATTTTGAAATTCTCCGCCATGATCACTTCTTATGGAGGCAATTGTTAGAGACTTCTCATTTTGAATTTTTTTAGCATACTTCTTGAACGTCTTGAATGCATCACTTTTCTGCACTAAAAAGAATGTCCAAGTATATCTAGAGAAATCGTCAATAATAACCAAAGCATATACATTACCTCCGAAACTTCTTATTATTGATGGACCAAATAAGTCCATATGTAACAATTGTAGTGCCCTTGTAGTGGACACCGCATTCTTAGATTTGAAAGTTGATTTTGTTTGTTTCCCATTTTGACAAGCATCGCAGAGTCTATCTTTGACGAAATTTATCTTAGGCAATCCAATGACAAGATCATGCTTGATTAATTTATTCAAGTGTTCCATGTGAATATGAGAAATTCTTTTGTGCCACATCCATGAATCATCATTGTTCGCCATGAGACATTTAACCTTCAAATATGGATCATCAAGGGAAATCATGAATATATTATTGATTCTTTTACCTTTAAGTATAACCTCATGTGTGACTTCGTCTTCTATCAAGCATTCATCCTTGGTGAACTTGATCTTGAAGCCTTTGTCACAAAGTTGGCTAATACTAAGAAGATTGTGCTTTAGTCCTTCAACATAAAGAACATCTTCAATGGATGTGAAAGGTGGAGCACCAACTTTTCCTTTGCCAAGAATTCTTCCCTTATTATTGTCTCCATAAGTGACAAAACCCTTGGCCTTTAGCACTAGATTTGAAAATTGGTTTATATCTCCCGTCATATGCTTTGAACAACCATTATCAAGATACCAAATATTGCATGTGGTCTTCAAGCATACCTGCAAAACAAATTAGGCTTTGTTAGGTACCCAAGTTGCTTTGGGTCCTTCGTAATTAGTGCCTTTCTTTACCCACACATAATGCCCACTTGCCACACTAAAGTTTTTAACATAGCAAGCATTAGGTGTATGGCCTTTAATGCCACAATAAAAATAAGTAGGTTCAAAGTTACTTCTATATCTAGGAGGATAAGATTTATTCTTAGGAAATATTATTTTTAGGATAGTGATGAACTATTTTAGGTTTGTTCACTTTCTCTTTGGATGATTGATCACTAGCCTTAACAAAGATAGTTTTATTAGAACTTGGTTTTGAAAACTTTGAATATCCAAGTCCACTTTTATCATTGGAGTATCTTTGTTGGCTAAGAACACCTTCCAATCCAATTTGTCCCTTTTCATATCTTTCAATGACTCTTTTCAATTGGACAATTTGTAAAGAGAGTGATTCACAATTTTTGCATACAAAATTCTGTTTTTGTCCATCACTTGATTTTTGTTTTTCTTCTTTGAAATCTTTTTCCTTAGATTTACATTTTTCTTATAAGGATGAAATTTGTTTCTTTTATGATGAAATCGTTTTATACAGAATTTTGCATTCATTCAATAGTTCATCTATAGCACCTTGTGCATCACTATCAAAAAGAGAAAATTCATTACTAACCTCATTGTCTTCATCATCAGAATATTGTGAGGCCATCAATGCTAGATTTTCACTTTCATCACTATCGGAATCGGATGAGGAACTTATTTCATTATCCTCCCATGCAACATAGGCCTTTTTGTTCTTGAATCCCTTTTTGCTTTTGAAGCCACCTTTCTTGGAGAGTTTTGGAAAATCCGGCTTGATATGACCTTGCTTACCACATTCATAACATGTAACTTCTTGTGTTGATGTGGAAGCTTCCTTTTTCTTAAATTGTTTATTTCCTTTTGAATGAGAAAAGGGTTTGTCATTTCTACCAAAGAACTTACCAAGCCTTTTAACAAGAAGCATGAAATTTTCATCTTCTTCCGGATTGTCTTCCTTTTCAACTTCCTTGGAATTTATCTTCAAAGCAATGTTCTTGGATTTCTTCTCTTGATTTTCATGTTTTTCAAGTCTTCCGAGTTCCGTTTCATATTCTTGAAGTTTCCCAAACAATGTTGTGGATGTCATGGAGGAAAGACTTTTCTTTTCTGAGATTGCCGTTACCTTTGGTTACCATTCCCTAGTTAAGGACCTAAGTACTTTTAGAGTTAGTTCATCATTCGTCAAAGTCTTACCAAGAGCACTTAGATGATTTGTCAAGTGCACAAATCTCTTTTGTAGGTCAAGAATGGTTTCTCCAGGCTGCATTCGAAATAATTCATATTCTTGACTCAGGGTATTTAGTCTTGATCTTTTTACTTCAACCGTTCCTTCATGAGTTTGTACCAAGGTATCCCATATTTATTTTACTGTTTTGCATGCCGAGACACGGAAGAATTCATCCATGCTAAGTTTACCTTGAAGAAGGTTTATTGTATTTTTATCATAGAGAACTTTCTTCTTATCATCATCGTCCCATGCAGTTTTAGGCTTTGATGAGCCAGCACCATTGATTACCGTTATAGGGATAAATGGACCATTCTCGACGGCATCCCATATTTATTCTCCTTGTGCTTCTAGATGTCCCTTCATGTGTATTTTCCAGAAGTCAAAATATTCACCACAAAATAGAGGAGGCTTGTTGTTTCTACCACCATCTCTGAAAACGGGATTTTGATTTGCGGAAGTAATTCTGGATCTTTTAGGAACAGCTTACCTATAACCTGCTCGGATGCCAATTGTAAGTACGAAGTACGCCTAAGAGGGGGTAAATTAGGTACTTTAAAAATTTCTGGTTTTAGTGATGATAGATATTATTTTTCTGTATTATGATGAGTTTAGGAAAGAGTAAAGTGCATAAAAATAAAGAGACACGAGCGATATATCCTGGTTCCCCTCACAGTCTGAGAGTACTCCAGTCCCCTTTCAACATGAAAGAGATTTCCTTATTGTGGCAAACTTAAACAAGAACTACCAAAAATCCAAGAACAATCCTCTTGGATTTTCACTATGTCAACAATGAGAACAATCCTCTCAAAGTGACTACACTTATATCCAACAATCATGGAAAGACAAGATTTATAAAACCACTTAAACTTATTTCCAACAATCCTGGAAAAATAAGTAAGTATCTATCAATATTTGATTTTGAGTGAGTTGAGTAGTATAGATCACTTAGAGTGATTTAACAATGAATGATCTTCTCTTCCAATGATAATATTGTATAATGACTCAAGATATAAATGCTCAAAGTTTTCTGTTTAACAATGTATGAAAGTGTGCATAAAACTTATGTATAAAACAGAAGAAAAGCTTGAGTTTGTATTTTGAGAATTCAAAAAATATATTTGGAAGAGGTTGTTGAAAATGATTTTGAAAATGAATATTTATATGTTCATAGCACCTTTTTGAAACATCATAAAGTTCTTAAAATGAATCATGAACAATTTCCAAGATTGAGTAAAAGGTTTCAATGAAAAGGTATTATGAACAAGCATGTGCAAAGCTGTTGTTTTTCAAAATCGTGCAGCATGCAATCGATTGCACCCTTTGTGTAAATCGATTGCACGGGGTTTCAACAACTATATTTTCAAAATATTTAAGTGTGCAATCGATTGCACAAGCAATGTAAATCGATTGCACTGAGAAACAGAAGCAAAAGTTCTGAAAAATTGAAGCATGCAATCGATTGCACTCTAGTAAAAAATGAATTTTAACTTAGAAAAACTTGAGTGAGGATTTATAAAACATTTCTTATTCACCATTGAGCATCTATATCTTAAGATCAAAGTAAGTATTATCATTATACCTTGAAAGTTGCTAAGAGCTTTGAACTGAAGACTTTGTCCATAGATGCTTTGAGCTTGATTAAAAAATCTTTTCCTTCTTTGTCAATCATGGTTTGTCTTCATAAAAACAAAAGTTCATTTGAGAAGCTTGATTTTACACTTGTTGGCAACTTCCATTGCACAATTCATCTTAGGTCTGTATGGAGAAGAGTTGTGGTGCTTAATCTTAAACCGCGTGCAGAGTTCAATGATCATGGCATTGTTAAGATTGGTACCATTGTCAGTGATAATCCTCTCAGGAATTCCATATTGATAGATGAGGTTATGCTTGATAAATCGGGCTATGACGTTCTTCATAACTGTGGCAAATGAAGCTGCTTCAACCCACTTGGTAAAGTAGTCAATGACGACAAGAATGAAACGATGTCTATTAGAGGTAGTAGGTTTGATTTCTATAATAATATCAATTCCCCACATTGAAAATGGCCAAGGGGAAGTCATGACATTCAAAGGGATTGGAGGCACATAAACCTTATCAGCATAAATTTGGAACTTATGGAAAGTCCTCGAGTGGTGATGACAATCAGTTTCCATGGTCGACAAAAAGTAACCATCTCTCAGGATCTTCTTGGCCATAGTATGTCCACTAGAGTAAGTTCCAAATATACCTTCATGCATATCCTCCATGATCTTTTCTGCTTCCTTCTTGTCCATACAACGAAGCAGAATGGAATCATGGTTGCGCTTGTATAAGATCCCATTTCTTAGGAAGAGCTTGGCTGAGAACCTCCGCATGAATTTCTTTTCATTGATAGATGCTCCTTCAGGGTACTCTTGAGCTTCAAAGTACCTATTTACCTCATGGAACCCGAGCTTCTCTTCTACTCCATCAATGTTATTCCTATAGCAGTGTGTCAGTTCATCAAATATTTCGACAGTAATTCGGGGAGCTTCGTTGTCCCATCTGACCTTGAACATAGAAGACATGGTAGCTAAGGCATCTGCCAATTGATTTTCTTCCCTCGGGATATATTCAAAGGTAACCTCTTCAAATTACGGGATCAAGGTTAGTACAAGTTCTTTGTAAGGGATAAGATTTGGATGTTTTGCATCCCACTCTCCTTTAACTTGACTGATTACTAAATTTGAGTCTCCATATACACTTAAGAATTTGATTCTTAGGTTAATAGCAGCTTTAAGACCCAATATGCACGCTTCGTACTCGACCATATTGTTGGTACAGTCAAAGCAGAGTCTAGCAGTGAAAGGTGTATGGAAACCTTCAGGGGAAATGATCACAACACCAATTCTGTTACTCAGTGCATTGAAAACTCCATCAAAAACCATAGTCCATCGGCATCCTTTCTTAGATCCATCATACGGTTCAGGCTTTTCACAATCCGTAATCAGCATGATATTCTCGTTTGGGAATTCAAAGTTCATAGGTTAGTAGTCATCCACATCTTGATGCGCTAAATGATATTCCAATACACTTCCTTTTATTTCTTTTTGTGTAGTGTACTGGATATTGTATTCAGTTAAAATCATTTTCCATCGAGTTATTCTTCTGGAGAGAGTTGGCTTCTCGAAGATGTACTTGATGGGATCCATCTTAGAGATTAATAGAGTAGTATGAGTCAACATATATTGTCTTAGTCAGTGAGCAGCCCATGCCAAAGTGCATCAAGTTTTCTCGAGCAGTGAATATCTTGTTTCACAGTCGGTAAAAAATTTTCTAAGGTAGTATATTGCATGCTCTTTTTGACCAGACTCATCATGTTGCGCTAGCACACACCCCATTAAATTCTCTAACACGGTTAAGTACATGATCATAGGTCTTCCTTTAACTGGTGGCATCAGGATTTGAGGCTATTGTAAGTATTCTTTAACCTTGTCAAAAGCTATTTGGCAGTCTTCATTCCATTTTACTACTTGATCTTTCTTCAACAGCTTGAAGAGTGGTTCACAAGTAGTAGTTAAGTGAGAGATGAATCAGGAAATGTAGTTGAGTCATCCTAAGAAACCTTTGACCTCCTTCTCAGTACAAGGAGCTGGCATTTCTTGGATAGCATTGACTTTTTTAGGATCAACCTCAATTCCTTTGCCACTGACGACGAAGCCTAGAAGCTTTCCAGACCTTACCCCGAAGATGCATTTGCTTGGATTCAGCATCAACTTGAATTTCTTCAGCCTTTCAAACAGTTTCTGAAAATGAACAAGGTGATCTTCTTCATTGTGGGATCTTCCTATCATGCCATCTACATAGACTTCTATCTCATGATGAATCATGTCACTAAATAAAGCCACCATATCCCACTGATAAGTTGCGCCTGCGTTCTTCAGCCTAAAAGGCATGACCTTATAACAGAAGGTGACCCACTATGTGACAAAGGTTGTTTTCTCCATGTCTTCATGTGCCATTTTGATTTGGTTGTAACCGGAGAAGCCATCCATGAAGGAGAACAACTTGTGTTGAGCAGTGTTGTCAACCACGACAACAATATGCGATAGTGGGAAGTCATCTTTGGGGCTTTCCCTATTTAAATCCATGTAGTCTATGCACATACAAACTTTATCGTCTTTCTTTGACACTGGAACAACATTTGAAAACCATTGGGCATAAGACGTCACTGCCAAGAAACTTGCATTGAACTGTTTCATTACCTCAGCCTTGATCTTCTCAGACATATCAGGACGCATTTGAAGAACCTTTTGTTTGATTGGAGAATGACCCTCTTTCATTGGCAGACGATGAACCACGATATCAATATCGAGTCTCGGCATGTCTTTGTATGACCAAGCAAAGACCTCAACATATTCGTGCAACATTTGAACCAATTTTCTCTTGACACAGCCTTCCAGGTTGGCGCTGATCTTAACTTCTTTCTTATCTTCCTCAGTACCCAAGTTTATCACTTCTACTGGCTCTTGGTGTAGTTGGATAGCCTTTTCCTCTTGTATCAGAAGTCTGGCGAGTTCTTTAGGTATCTGACAATCTTCTTCACCTTCGTCTTCAGCTTGATAGATTGGATTTTTGAAGTCATAAACGGAAATAGCAGAATTGTTGTTAATGAGATCCAGGGTGGATGTGGATCTGCAAATGTGTGTGTGTGTGTGTGCATGTAAGGTCAATGGCTATTTTGAAAATGCAATAAAGTAAAAGAAAGACAGGGAGCGCAAAATTTGAATGCAAAATTGTCCAATGTTTTCATTAAATGAGCATATGATATATGAAATGACAACCCTTAACAAATGGACCATTGTGCCCCGGGAAAGGCACATGGTTTAAAGTCATTGTTTTAAATAGAAAGTATACAGGCAAACTTCTTAAAGCAATAATAAAATAGGAAATAGCAATTACTCCTGGCTAAAGGAGATTGAGATGAAGTATTTGGCCTTCTAGTTGTCAAGTCCACCGTCAAAAGTTGGGAATATCAAGTCGTCCAAGTTACCCTCACTATCTGTGTCTTCCAGTGCATTGACTTCATTGTTGTGAATACGGAGATGTGGTCCACCAGCACGAGCATGATGAACCTCTTTCTGAGCCCTTGAAGTGAAACCCAGCCCAAATTTGTCGGATTTGTATGGGATGTCAAGAAGTTTTCCCAAGATAGTGCAACCTTCATCTTCTACCACAACCCTAGCATCCTTCAAGGAAGCCATTCTTGGTGTATTCTTAGAGACCTCAGGAATAGTAGCTTTAGCCCCAACAATCATCGGAGGGATTACCTCAAATGTATGACATATTTGAAAGAATTCATATGATTGTCCATAAATTCTTCCTCTCCACGGACTGTGACAATCTCCCCTTTCACTGGGTATTTCAGCTTATGATGCAATGTGGAGGTAACCGCACCTGCCTCATGAATCCATGGGCGTCCTAGCAAGCAAGAATAGGTCGGGCGGATATCCATTACATAAAATGTTAATTTGAATACTTGAGATCCCGCCTTAATCGGGAGGTCAACCTCTCCATGGGCCATCCTCTTTGACCCATTGAAGGCTCTTACCACAATATCGTTGGGTTTCAGTATCATCCCTTCACAGTACAATCTATCCAAAGCACCTTTGGATAAAACATTTAGGGAGGACCCAATATCTACTAACATGTGTGCCAGGGTAGTGCCTTTGCACTCAATAGAAATGTGCAGAGCTTTGTTATGATTCTTCCCTGCAAGAGTTAATTCTGCATCATAAAATCCCAAACCATTATCAGTAGTTAATCTTGCAACAAAAATCTCAAATTGATCAGTAGTGGTCTCTTGTGGTACATGGGCTTCTTCAGATATTTCAACAAAGCTTGGTCATGTGCTTCGGAGCATAACAATAAGGACATCATGGATATCTTTGAGGGTATCTTCCCCAGTTGTTCAACTATTTTGTAGTCACTTTTTCGGATGATCTTGAGAATTTCTTCCATCTCTTGTCTAGATGGGTCTTCAATTGTAACATCTTTGGAGAGTTCCTCCGTCAGGGTAGGCTCAGGAACTTTTTCTTTACCTCGGGCATCAACAGTTGATCTAGCAGCAAGAATACGAACAAGTGTTGTAGTAGTTATTAGAGGAAAGGTCTCCAGAGATAAGATCCTTCCTATCCTAGTGACTTTACTAGTTCCAGCAATGTTTGTAATTTCATAATCTTCATTTTTAGCAATCCATGGATCTTTCTTGACACCATGATAATAAAAATTTTCCCTATAGTTCCAGGGAACAATTTTGTCATATGAATAGGGGACTGGCCCTGGTGTAGTGATAATCAGGGCCTTTAGAGGTGATTCTAATAGGAGTATTGGAAATGGTGATTATGGAAACATCTTCAAGTCTCAGCTCTTGGAAAGTACTTTCAGGCAAACTCTTCACAGACGGAGTTTTCTCAAAAAGAATTTCATGGCTATCAATCAGGAGTTGGATACCTTTCTTTAACCACATACAACCATTAGTTTGGGAAGAACAATGGTAACGATTGTAGCGATAAAAAATGTAGCGGGGTAAATCGGAGATCGAATTATTGATTAATTCATCTCACAAAAGCAAGAGTCGCCACCGCGCTTTATTGTTTCCAAGGGAAAAGGGAAAAGAGCGAAATAAAACCCTAAATATGCAATGTAAATAATACTTTTTTTAAAAGTAATGAAAATACAAGGCGTTTTGGAAAAGAGATCTTATGGTTCGGGGGTTGGTTATACAATGGGAAGGTATTAGCACCCAATGCATCTATAGTACTCTATAGGAACCTTTTGAAATATCTGTTTATTTAAAAATTGATTGCTTGATTGAAAAATGAATTGTTTCGGCCGGAAAAAAAGGGTACGGACGGTTTTTTTGAAGATGCGACGACCTAATGTCGAAGTTTTTGCTTAAAGGGTATGAGTTTCGAAAAGATTGAATATTTGAGGAAAAATTATCCTAAGTTTTAATGGAATGCGAAAGTTCGCGCAATTAGACTTGAAGACATGAAGTCAACAAATTTACTGTTTTTCCCTTGGATTTAAACATAAACAGAATAAACAAATAAATATGAAAATAATAAACAGACAAAATATACGGATAATGATTAAATAACAATAATTAAATGATAGACTAAATGATGTGAATAATGCATTTTTTGTGATTTTTTTTAATATTAATGAAAAGAAAGTATTTTTAATAGTTTTCAATTTTTACGCATTTTTAATATGGATAAAAACAAAAATGAGAATTAATTAAGGGGGAATAAAATGTTTTTAAGTTTTTTATGTTTTTGATATTAATATAAAAGGTTATTATTTTTTAGAATTATTAAATAACTAAATTAATTAAAACTTAAAAGGTTATTAACCTAACTCTAATTAAAAGGGAATATTTAAAATTATCAAATTAACTCCTAAAAGTTGAACTAATAAAATTTTAATTATTAAAATTGCTCAATTAAACTATGCATATTTGATTGAATTACTAATTATTAAATTACTAAAATCCTAAGAAAGAAAGAAAGAAATTGATAGGAAGGGGGGGTGCATAAGCAGCACGTTGGGCTTAAGGCAGGAAGCAGAGTCAAGGCCCACTTGTTCACAATCTTGTTTTCTTAGGGGTTAAACATGTTTAGTTGGTAAAAGGGATTAGGGTTTGGTTCGTGCAGAACGGCGCTCATCTCTCTTCTTCGTCTTCGCGTCTTCTTCTCCATGCTTTTGCTTCTGAGTCTCTGAGTTCTCTTTTAAACTCCTTGCCATGGCCACCAGCTCCCACTGTCTTCTTCCCTCTAGCCAAACGAAAAGGGGGGGCGACGGATTTTACGGTAAAATATGTTATTCGTTGGGTTTCGTTATATTTGCATGCATTGATTCTGATTATGTTGATTCTGATTCTTATTATGTTGTTGGAGGTACTAGGGAAGTAAAAAGGGGAAAGGAAATCGTTACCTAGGCGGAGACGGAGGAGGAACAGTTGGATGCGAAGGAGGCCAGGCGGCGAGGAAAGGAGGCGCGTCGCGAGCTTGCTTCGGTGGCCGGTATTTTGTATTTGGCTTCCTTCTTCTTTCTGACTTTGGTACTGCTATTGTTGAAATAATACTTTTTTGACTAACTCTTTTTCTTCTCAATTGTGCTTCTGTATGATATTTGTTGGCCTATGATAATGTTTTTGAGGCTTTGGGCGTATGTGATTCTTTTCCTCTTTTTCTTCTATCCGTTGCTTTGGTTGCCTTTGTTGCTTCTTCTATCTCAGTTGCTTTGGTTGCCTTTGAAACTGCTTAGTAGCTACCTTTGAACGTTTTGCCTTTTGATTGTTGAGCTTTCCCAATGATGTTTTACTGAGGGCTTTATGTTGGGGTTTGGAAATTGTGTTTTACTGGTTCATATGCAGCAGGCTATGAGGTTTGGACATAAGGTTGTGATTTTTGGTTTATGCCCTATGATGATGTAAATCTGAGGGTTAGAGGCTTTGACTGGTTATTTGCTGGTATGGTTTATTGCAGGTTATGTGTTTTGAGGTTATGCTTGAGACTTGTTCATGTTTTGGTTGTTTAGGCTGGTATTGGTATATGCAGGTTTATGCAGTAGGCTACAAGGTTTTATGTGAGATTTCAGCAGGTTTGAGCCAATGCAGGTTATGTTTGACAGTAGGTAATGGTTTGGGTGTACATGTTTTATGCTGGTATGGTAGTTCAGGTTTTGCAAATGGTAAGGCTTTGAGCTTTAACAGGTTTGGGATTGATGATGTTCATGGCTGGACAATAAGTTTGACAGGTTTATGGTGATGTTGGCTTGAGGGCTCAATCAGTTTCGGTGAGGTTTAGGCCATATTGGTTTGTATGGTTTTGACAGTGGGAATGGTTATGCAGGTTCTTACTGGTTTGTATGTTTTTTCTTGTTGACAACAATTTTTCTAAGTCTTCAAGGCTTGGAGATTGATGGATCCTGATATGTGTGTGATTGTTATGTTATAACAATCTTCTCTTCCTTTGTTTACGTTACAGGCTGGAGATTTGAATATTTTTATAATATTCTTCCTCCTGCATCATATTGTTACAGCAGTTTTGTTTGTATTCCTATTCTGCCTAAGCCAAACCTGTAAAACCAATTTTCTTCCTCTCTTCTCTCTCATGGGTGCATTTGATACATAGAAATGATGTATTGTACTGCTGTTCTGAAAGAGCAAAAGGCTGGAATATGATGAAAAAGGAAATACTTGCTTGCATATTGTTTTGAAAATGCATATTTTAACTTCCAATGCAAAAGTAGAGCTTATGTTTTGGCTTCTACTATGTGGGCATAGGTTTACGTTGGCATTTGCTTTGTTTGCTGCTTGCATATGCTGTGCATATTTTGAAAAATGCATTGAATTTTGAAAAATGCAATTAATTTGAAAAATGCAATTTTTGACAAAAATGAATTTGTGCATTCATTTATAAAAATTCCTCTCTTTTTTGTGAACCGGAAGAAATCCCGTGATTTGCAAAAAAGGGTAAACTGATTCCGGCCATTGCTTTTAATGATGAACATTAAATAATTTTGCTTTTAATTATTTGTTCAAATTCTAATTTCTTTTAATTTTGCAGGTAACATCAAGTGAGCAGACAAAATGCATTGGATCAGAAGATTTAGAATTAGGAACATTAGATTAATTTTTATTTCATTTTAACTTTGTAAAATTATTATTGTAATTTTGTTGTAATAAATACAATATTTACACAATAATTGTACAATTAGAAAAAATGAATAAAATTCCAATATTCGCCAATTAATTTCCTCTTTCTCTCTAATTATTTACTTTATTGTTTACAATTCTTTAAATTATATGATAATCGAAAATAAAATCTCAATTACCTAAATTCAGAATAGTAAACAAATAAATAAATAACATCATTGATCAATTAATAGTTTCAATTATTTAATTCATTATTCATGACTTTCCAAGTTATAATAATTAAAATAGAATTTCAATTGTTTTAACTTAGAATGATAAATAATTAAATAATTACTATCGACCAATTAATGAACCTTTTTCCGAATATTTATTATATTATTCATAAATCTTTAAATTATGTAATAACTGAAAGTAAATTCCAGTTATTTAAATTTAAGATAGTGCATAATAAATAAATACTGTCTGCACGATTAATACGCCTCTTTCCTAATGTTTATTTTATTATCTATACATCTTTAAATTACACAATAATCGAAAACAAATTCCAATTATTTAAATTTAAGATAATAAATAATTAATAAACATTATTTTAGCACGAATCGATTAAATAATTTAGTGTTCAAAATAAATAGCTCTCGGCCTGAAAAAAAGTTATGAATTTTAAAATCAATGGATCAAAACACTTGTAATGTAATGATGCAGATGGGAGATGATATCTTAGGTCAAAATTTGGGGTACAACAACGATTTTCAAGGAAGCCCAGAAATAAACCGGCTCTTAACAGATTCTTCTTAATGGTCAATAATGGAGTAGTCAAATCATCGATGGTGGAGACAAAGGAGACATCGCCAATGGAATTGACACCTTTACCATGACTGGGCATGGGAGAAGTAATGACATTAGGGGTTTGTGATGGGTCAAATTCAATCACCTTGTTATCAATCAAATCTTGGATCTTGTTCTTCAATGCCCAA
This sequence comes from Vicia faba, assembly GCA_948472305.1. Taxonomy (NCBI): domain Eukaryota; kingdom Viridiplantae; phylum Streptophyta; class Magnoliopsida; order Fabales; family Fabaceae; genus Vicia; species Vicia faba. The sequence continues at coordinate 1,646,640,307 of OX451737.1, read as the reverse complement.
CAATTGTTGGTATCATGTTCGGGGCTATTTGAATGGTAGGCGAATTTCAAATTAGGATTTTATTTGGGAGAGGCGTTATTGGGGTTTGGAGGAGGATCTCACAGCGTTACCAAATCTGCTTTCAACAAATGTTGTAGAGCTTAAGATAGTGGCATGTTGATTCTAGTAAATTGCTTCCTCAGAGCATCTGGCCTCAGAACATTAGTTTCCTTCTCACCAATGAATGGTTTTTTCACAGCAATAGAGGTTGAGGCCATTGAGATCTTCCCAGTTTTGATTCAACTCTCAACTTGTTCGCCAGTCAAGATCAGCTCAGTAAACCCCGATGAAGAACTCACAATCAGCAAATTAAAGAGTAGACTAGTTAAGGTGCCCATGAACATGTCCAATAATTCTTTGTCAATCAAAGGTTGTTGCACCCTTTCATCCAGGTCCCTTCACTTTTGAGCATACTCCTTAAAGCCTTCGCTTGAGCCTATAGTCATATTTTGTAATTGCACGCGAGTTGGTGTAAGATCAGCATTGTATTGGTATTGTCTGTAGAAGGCAGCAACCAGATCCTCTCATGTGTGGATATTAGTCCCTTCTAGTTGATATAACCAATCCAACTATGTCCCAGATAAACTCTGTTGGAAGAAGTGCACCCATAACTTCCTATCGGCGATGTGTGGTTGAATCTTGCGGATGTAAGACCTCATATGCATCTTGGGAGAGGAGACCCCGTTGTATTTGGCGAAGATATGGACTTTGAATTTCTGGGGAATGACCACGCCAGGGACCAAACCTAAGTCTCCAAAGTCCAAACAAGGCACTGTTTGGATCTCTACAGCCTTAAGTCGGTCTTCTAGCTATTTGTATTTGTCATCCACCGGTGGGTACTGCTCTTCGGAGTAGTCTTCATCCTCAGTAATCTGGTTATTTCCACCCTTAGCTCTGGTGTTTTTAACTTCCTCTTATTGATTGTCTTCCTCCTCAGAAGAAGCCTCTTCTATTTGAGCCAGTAGAATGGGCCCCTTGAACCTTCTTCCCATGTTGAGGATAACAACCTGCTTCTTGGTCTTATTTTTGGTGGCAAGGAGTACCATCATCTCTTGTTGTCCTTTTGCTAGGTTGAGGAGAGTCTCTTAGAACTGTGTGTGTTGAGTTTCCAGATCTTTGACGGTTTGCTCTAGAGCCGTCTTATAATGAAATAAACAGTAAAAAGATGAGGAAACCTGTATCGGAAAACCTGCTTATGATATGATGCATGCTATGTGGATGCAATGTTTTCAAGGACCTTAAGGAATTTAAATTTGCTAGCCAAAAAAATAAAAATAAAAAACAACAATTGCATTAATAAATTCAAAGGTTACAATCGGCTCTTGGGCTTTCAATGAAAAAAGAAAAAGAGTTTACAAAAGACAAAAAAAATGAACTTCTAAAACAAAAGACTCAAATCTCCCACGGGCGCTTCCTCTTTGTGTCGAGGTAGGCATTCAGGCTTTACTCCTCGTGAAGTTCGTTGGTGAGCTCCAACACTTTCTTCTCGCTTGCATAGAATCGAGCTTCAAAGGTGTCTCGTTCCCCCTTGAGTTGAACCCACGAATTCTTTAACTCTTCAAGGTCGGTAGGCATGTCTGGATGGAGAGTGGTATAAAGGATATCCCCCTCAGTGACAGGCTCCACAACTATTGGTAGGATAGCAGGATATGGCATCATGAGATTTTGAGCGCGAGCTCGCACCTATTTGAGATAAGGCTCCAAAATAATAGAGTTCTTATGTCCCAAAGTCTTGCTATCAACCTTGTTTACCACTTCCCAAGCTCGAAAAAAACCTTTAATGGTAACCTTGGACATCTCTCTCGTAGTCGAACACAATACCTTAGATAAGTGTTTCATGAGGACCATCTCTTCGAGCATAGCCAAATTGTCGTAGATCCAAAGAATGTTTATAAGTAATACCTCCCCTAATGCCCAAGAGTGGAACATTAGGGAATTCCCCATAACGTTTAATAATGGTAATGTCCTTTTGAGATCGAGAACACCAAGAGATATCAGAATGAGAGAGCGACAACATCCTTTGGGACCAAATCCTACCTTGTTCATTCTTCAATACTGACCGAGGAAGGTGCAAAATAAACCACCTAGATAGAAACGGTATGCAACACATGAGATCCCCTCTCTTCCTCATGGTACGAGTGTGAAGATTATGCAAGATGTCTCCGAGCAAAGTAGGCACAGGGTTACGAGAAAGGAAGATCTTGACAGTATTCACATTTATGCGTTGGTCTGGATTAGGGAACAATACTAACCCATAGATTAGAAGAGACAAGACTTCTTCACAAGCTTTCAAATCTATATCCTCCCAAAATAGTCGAGCCTTCACTAATAGAAACTTATCTAGAAAACCCTTGACTCTGCTCCTTGTTTCCCAATTGGCTACAACGTCAGACCTTTTCAAATGTAGGGTTGATGCAATCTCCTCAGGTTGTGGATCTTTCTCTAAACCGGTGAAGGGAATTTGATCAAGAATAGGTACTCCTAATAGTTGAGAGAATTCTTCCATTGTGGGCACCAATTGATAATCGAGAAAGGTGAAACAATGATGTTTAGGGTCAAAGAACTGAAAGAGTACACACACCATGCTTTCTTCAAAGCTTAAGGTAGCCAAATTGAGTAGTCAACCATATCTTTTGGTGAACAGAGAATTCTCAGGAACCCTTGATTCTAAATCTTTGATTTGAGTAGGCACCCTTACAAAGCTGATTCAAATGGTATTTCTGCGAACAAAATCCATATCCTACAAAACAAAACAAAGGTAAATCCCTAGGTCCTTGAAATGGTTAGTGAAAAATGCCATGGCATGATGCCATGATGTTATGAATAAATAATCTTATACACACAAAGCACACAAGGCCTTAGGTTCAGGCTTGTATGAGGTTTATAGGTAATTACCCTCTTGAAGTTTAGTTGGTTCAACCTGTCCTAAAATAAAGTAATTGGGTTCTAAAGAATCTCAATATCATTGATCTTCTTCATCGAGCATTGTTTCAGCATAAGAAATCTTTTTTCGCGATCGAAATATCCCGAAAGTCCAATCCTAATGAGTGTAGTATCGATTATCAACCAACTTTAGTCTTGCACCAAAGCCGGCTATCTCACTGCTTTCTAATGGCCAAGTTGTTCAACTAAGGTTCTATAGTCAGTTAGTGATTTTGACACCACTCAGCGGCCCCGTATTCTCTATGATTTAACTCAAGGGACACTGGTACCCACAAATATGTTGTACTAACATAGCTATAGCTTCAACCGTATCGGTCTATGTCGTATAGTCTCCACGATCTATTGCTACTTACCTAATATGCCCCAGATCCGAGTATAGGATCTTTTCAAGAAATAAACCCAAGCATAGACCCAAAAATGTAAAGCAAACAAGACAAACAAATAAAGAAATAAAGGTGATCTAGCTCTTAAGGTAACCCCACTTTTATTTTAAATTTCCCCAACAGAGTCGCCAGTTCTGTGATACGGTGAGAGAACTGACTTGGGTGTTTTCCATTTTATCGTAAATGTTGCGGATAGCAATAGTCGCCACCGACTTTTCTTTTATCCAATAAAGGAAAGGGTGAAAAGAACAGGAAAGACCTTTTAAGAATTTTTCTTGAGTTCGGGGGGTAGCTTATGAAAAGGGAAGGTGTTAGCACCCTTTTCATCCGTAGTTATCTACAGGCTCTTAATTGCTAGCTCACTTTGAAATGCTTTGCGTTTGTGTAAGTTTTAAAATATTTTGAAAATGCCTAAGTTTCGAAAACTATGCAATGATTCTCGTATCGTTGAGAATGTATACAAAGTGTTGGTTTTGAAAATATTTGTTGAAAAGGAGTGTTTGGAAAGATGTTTTGAAGATGCCAATGTAAGGCAATTTTGTAATGATTCTCATATCATTGAGAATGTATACAAAATGTTTATTTATGAAAGTTCTTTAAAAGTGTGAAGTGAGGAAATGGTTTTGTTTATGAGCAAGAAATTACGAGCAATCTACCTACTCAAAAAGTCTTTGTTCTTTTCCTCCTCCTTTAGATAGTACTATTTTACCATTGGTTGGTAAGGAGCCATATCATTGGGTGTGAGGGACGGGCGTGGGTCATCCTACAGTCATAGAAGGCAACTTGTAAGATGTTTTAGCAATTGTCATAAGGGACTAAGATCGTTTATTGAAGGCGTCATTGAAGGGTCATCGAGGGACTACGATCTTTTAATCGAGGTTCTTTGCTAAAACATCCCATATTTGAGGGACATGATTGTTATATTCGAGGCAACAAGAGTGGGTTACCCTAGAGGTGCAATTGTGCAAGGTGTTTGATTTCAAATATTTTATCTTTGAATTAGGGTTTGACTATTGTTGATTTTAAGTCTTGTCATGCAAACCCTAATTACTAGCAATAATAAGGAAAGCGAAAAATTGCTGAAATTAAATGTTCTACGCTATTACAACGCTTTGGGAATGGGGGTACAATTTTGTGAATAGGGGAAGAAAGCAATAAATCCATAATTACTATTACAAACCATTTAATATGAATTACAACAATAATTATGCACAAAATGTAAAGATGAAGAAGAAATTGCTTTTAGGGTTTTTGATGAAAATGTTTAGAGATTAACCTAATTGAACTAATGAATTATAATTACAAGGAAAGTTAATTAATTGTTTAATAAAAACCTAAATCTAAATTAATTAAAATAAAACCTAAGTCTAATTTAATTTGTTTAGAAAATGATTTTTTGTTAATGTTAATAAAGAAGATGTTTTTTTACAATGTAAGAGAAAGAATAAAATTTAACTTAATTAACAAAAATAAATAAAGGTTTAAATTAAAATATTTTAATTTAATTATTTAAGAAAATATATTTTTTTTAATTTTTTTGGTTAAATAAAAATAAATAAATAAATAAATAAAGTATAGAAAATATAAAGAGTGTGAAAAATATTGGACTGAGGTGTGAAAAAGCAATTCTGACAGGCTCAACATAAGTTCTTTTTTGAAATCAGAAAAAAAAATGTTTGTAATAAAAAAATGTTATTGGGCCTGCGCAGAAAAGTAATTCAGGGGGTGAGATTTCAGCAAAAATGACAAGGCCCAAGAACAAAAAGTCCAGCACCTATTAATCCCGTGTGGCTGACTTTCTGAGGTATACCATGCGCTTGCTTTGTGGTGTATTGGATGAGACCCTATGATGATCCTGTGGTGAATGAGGGTGTATGGCAGACGTGTTGAGCTTGTATGCTCTGAATCTGCAATAAAAACATGGAAAAAAAAACATAAAAGGGTACCATTGAGGCTCGAACCCAGGTCCCTAGTAACAAATTCCTTATGCACGCTTCCTCTGCCACTGGGGTGGTTATTTCATCCGTGTATAAAACAACTTGTTCTAAATTCAAAATAAACTCAGTCCTGATGACACTTCATCCCTAACCTCAGTATTGATGATCAATTTTGATATTTTTGAATGTCTTGATGAATCTTGATCTTCGAAATTCAATGTTGACCAAAAAGTCAAAGTTTGACTTTTTGTATATCAGTTGACTTTTCATCAGTTCATCAAAATTTGAACTATCAACCTTTTAATCTTGAGAACTGATTTGAACCATGAAACTAGGTCAACATGTTGTGTTTGAGTCCTTGAGATCATGCTTCGAGTCACTAGGTCATGTACTAGATCAAAAGCCAATGACCAGTCATTCTCAGTCAAAACCTTAATTTTAACAATTTTACCCCTTTGATGATTTGAGTGCTTTTATTGAGGAATTGCGATCAAAACTTGATCAATTTATCAATATGACTTGAAAATGTTGATGTTGGACAAAAATCATGAAGTTTGACTGTATATTGACCATATTTGACTTTTTACCTAATATAGTTGATTTTCAGTCATCTAAGCAATTGACTGAGCAAATTTGTGACGCAAGACTTGAAACTTGGTATGAGCAATCTTGGAGACCTATAATGAACCATGAAAGTCATTTGATGCATAAAAAGTCCAATTTTCCTTGAGAGAACTAAAACCCTAATTTGGAGGCTCATTGCTTAGGAGGTGAGCTTGTCTGAACAAACCCTTGAGAACCCTTGAGCATTTGAGATCTTTGGTGAGAAGTGTCTTGAGAAAAGAGAGGGAAAATTTTGGGGTACAACAGCAGTCAAACTTTAAGATTTTTGGTTAACATCAACATTTTGAAGTGATATTCATCATTTGATCAAGGGTTGATCATGATTCCCCAAGGAAATCTCTCAAATCATCAAAAGTTAAGAATTGTCAAATTAGGGTTTCCTTAGGAGAAGTCAACTGAACTTTGACCAAGCATAACTTTCACATGCTTCACCAACCTTTCCCTAACCAAAGCCCATTTTGAATAAAATTCAATTCTCTACAACTTTGTTTTTATTCTCAAGTCCAAAAAATGCTTCATTTGAAAGATATGAGCTAATACATTATAGGTCATTTTCAAAAGTCAACAAAAGACACTTTTTGTCAAGACAACTTACATCAAGATAATATATTTAAATGAAAACATGATTAAAAGAGAAAGTGTATAGGATTTCTTGAGCTTTTCAAAAAGTCCAAGATCATCTTCAAAAGATGAAAATTGAGCAAGTTATGAGTTTCATAATTTGGGAAGTTTTGAGGAAATTCATGAAATACAAAATGAACAAACTTGGGATTTTTAACTAGTGGGCCTAACTTTTTATGTTCAAACATGCTGATAAAATGTTAGAGGGCCTCTAAAAAGCATTCACACATCTTTATGATTTTTATTTTTTTATTTGAATTTTTATTCATTTAAAAATAAATGAAAACAATGTGTAAGGACTTGGGCCTTTTGATTTCAAACCATTACAGGCCCATTACAAACTCATGCAAGCCTGTCAAAGATGCCAAGTTCGTACAAGACCAAGAAGGCAAGAAACATTTCAAGTTTCAAAGTTGTTTTATCTTTGTCTAAACCATGACTTAATGAGTTGATTGCATGCCATGTATATCAGCTCATATCATTCCTCTATATAATACAGGCCAAGGCAGCTCAAATGACACGAAAATTATTGCACCACAAACCTCCAAAATTTTCCAAAATTCAAAGAAAGTTGTGAAAATTATATTTCGCATCTCCAGCAGTCCTCAAGATGATTTAAGCACTCCATTGTCCTCCTGAAATTGCCAGCAGTCAGAATCAACCACTACCCTTTGCAAATCGACCCCAGAAGTCGCCCTCAAATCAACTCTGATTGGTAAGATTGGTAGGTTTCATTTTCTCAAGGTTTTCATAGTTTAAGTCCTTGTAAACATGCTTGATTCATTCACATGCATTTTCTGAAGCTTTCTAACGTGCTACATGTATGTTTAGACGCGAGGATGAGATCATGCCATTGTTAGGGCAGGATCTCAAGGGAGCTTCAAATCTCAAAATCCAACCATTTTCAGGCCAAATTGACCTCACCATCAGATCCACAAGGTCTAAATTAGTGGACCTGGATATTTTGTTTTCATTATTTGAGCCATTTTTGCAGGTTTGCGTTTTAGTGTGGCCGAAGAAGACAATCGGAAGGTTAACTCTGGCGTGCTGACTCCGTTAGCCTAAGTGCCATCACTTGATTGGTTCATTCAAGTCCACTCAAGCGCGCATGTTTTGCTGATCTGTCCTAAATGTTTATTTTGTGTTATGTTTGTTTTTGCTTATTTCACTACCGGATGAACACGCCACCCCAGTGGCAACACACTTGCACATACGACAATCGTACGCCTGGTCCTGGGTTCGATCCAAGAGCGAGGCATTTTTATTTTTCTTCTATTCTCATTTTAGTTTCGGTGAAAACGAAGCTAGCACGCATGGTGTATATAACATCTGGACCATCAGATCACCAGAATTCCAAATACAACGCCCCCTAGAACAGCCTGGACTATGGTGTGCCTCCAGAGAGTGTTCCCACTGGATCATGCAACAGCTGGGCTAGCATTTGGGCCTAAAAATATTTTGCTTTCCCATGCACCCCCCATTTTCTTTTCGTAATGTATCCCATAGATTTTTTTAATTATTTTATTTTGATTTAATTCTTTTCTTTTTTAATAATAACTAATTTTCATTAAAAAAATCATAAAATCAAAAAAGATTAGATTTAGGTTGCTTTGATTAATTAATTTTATTTTCACAATAAATAAAAATTAATTAATTTAATCACTTTAAGTTTATTTTATTAATTAAAATATAATTAGAGTTAGGCCTAAATTATCATTCAATGATTTTTCTAAACAAACAAAAACACCAAAAACATTTTTTATACTTAGAAGTTGGTTAGGTTTTCTAGATACCTTTTCAATCTCTGCGCGTTTATTTACATTTTCGTATTATTATTTTTCATAATTTTTGTAATTGTCCATAGTTTTTAATAGTTAAATTTAGGATTCATTTACATTTTCATCCCCCAATATTTGGTTTGTAATCCCCATTCCCGAAGCGATGTAATAGCATAGATTACTTTCCGCATTCTTACTTTCTGCACTTATTCAAAATCAAACGCTAGAAAACCTTAAATACAAGATAAAATAATTGAATCAAAACACTTCGCACACGCGCACCTCTAAGGTACCTCCACTTGTTGCCTTCGGAAAACAACAGTCACGTCTCTCGAACGTGGGATGTTTTAGCAAAGATCCTTTGGTTAAAATATCATAGTCCCTAGATGACCCTTCAACGCTACCTCGGTAAACGATCTTAGTACCTTAGGATAATTACTAAAGTGTCCTACGAGTTGTTTTCGTGACTGTACGATGACCCTCGTTTGTCCCTCAAACATCCAATGATATGGCTACCTACTAACTAATGGTAGGATAGCATTATATAAAGGAAAAGACGAAAAGAACAAAGATCTTTCGAGTAGGTAGATAGATTATAGTTGCTTCCTCACAAAACAAACCAATTTCTAGCACATACACTCTCTTTTCTAAATATTTTCAAAGACAAAACACTTTGTATGCGTTCTCAACGATACGAGAATCATTACAAAGTTCTCCGTACTAAGGCATATTTTCAAAATATTTTCAAAATACACTTGCACAAAAAGCATTTTCAAAGTGAGCTAGCAACTAAGAGCATGTAGATAACTATAGATGAAAAGTGTGCTAACACCTTCCCTTTTCATAACCTACCCCCTTACTCAGAAAAATTCTCGAAAGGTTTTTCTTATTCTTTTCACCCTTTCCTTTATTGGATAAAATAAAAGTCAGTGGCGACTCTTGCTAACTGCAACATTTGAGAGAAAAGAATCTCCATAAGACCTATTCTGGATAAGACTCCATATGAACTGTGGAAGAACAAAAAGCCCAACATTTCTTATTTTCATCCATTTGGATGTACTTGTTTTATTCTGAACACTAAAGAACATTTGAACAAGTTTGACTCTAAAACACAAAAGTTTCCCATGTTAGGATACTCTGAATGCTCAATAGGCTATAGAGTATATAATACAGAAACACGGATTGTAGAAGTGTCCATCAGTGTCAGATTTGATGATAAGCTTGGCTCTCAAAAGTCAAAGCAAGGTAAATTTTTTGCAGATATAGAAGTCCAATTTATAGGTACTAAAGACACTACATCAGAAGTTTCTCACAAAGAATCACCGTCAACTCCAGAAGAAGCTATCACAAACATTACAGCAACATCTGAAGAGCCTTTCCAGAAAATATAATCCAGAAGCAGTTTAGCTCATCCGAAAAACAAGATTTTAGGAAATAAAGAAGACCCAGTCAGAATAATATCTACATTTAGATATTCTAAAGAATCTCTCATGGGATTAGTGTCTCTGATTGAGCCAACTTCCATTGACGAAGCCCTTTTGGACAATGACTGGATACTTGCAATGCAGGAAGAATTAAACCAATTCACCAGAAACGATGTGTGGGATCTAGTTCCTAAACCAAAAGGGTTTAACATTATTGGAACCAAATAGGTATTCAGAAACAAACTAAATGAACAAGGAGAAGTCATTAGAAACAAAGCACGACTGGTGGCACAAGGTTATAGTCAGTAAGAGGGGATAGACTATACAGAAACCTTTGCTTCAGTCTCCAAGTTAAAATCTATCAGACTTTTAATTTCTTTTGCAGTTAATAACGGCATCACTCTTTATCAGATGGATGTTAAAAGTTCATTTTTAAATGGTTACATTGATGAAGAAGTTTATGTGCACCAACCCCCTGGTTTTGAAAATTCAAAACATCCAGATTATGTCTACAAACTTAAGAAATCACTAAATGGTCTGAAACAAGCTCCCAGAGCTTGGTATGAAAGACTAAGTAATTTTTTGTCAGAAAATTATTTTACCAGAGGGAAGGTGGACACAACCTTATTTTGTAAACTATTTAAAAATGACATTCTAGTTTTTCAGATTTACGTAGATGATATTATTTTTGGATCTACTAAAGCCTCTTTGGGAAGAGAATTTGCTGAGTTTATGCAGACATAATTTGAAATGAGCTTGATGGGAGAACTCAAGTTCTTTTTGGGTATCCAAATAAATCAAACTCCAGAAGGAACATACATACATCAAAGCAAGTATGTCAAAGAACTTCTGAAGAAATTTGACTTATCAAAATGTAAGCCAACCAAAACTCCCATGAATCCCACATGCATTTTAGAAAAGGAAGAGGTAAGTAAGAAGGTAGAATAGAAGATCTATAGAGGTATGATTAGTTCTCTCTTATACTTAACAGCTTCAAGACCTGATATTATGTATAGTGTTTGTCTGTGTGCTAGATTCCAATAAGATCCTAGAGAATCTCACTTAACAGCTGTTAAGCAAATTTTCAAATATCTGAAAGGTACTACTAATCTTGGTCTTTGTTAAGAAAAACCAAAGAATACAAATTAGTAGTATACTGTGATGCTGACTTTACTGGAGACAGAATAGAAAGGAAAAGTACTTATGGAAGCTGCCAATTTCTAAGAGACAATCTAATCTCGTGGTCTAGCAAGATGCAATCCACCATTGCATTGTCAACTGCTGAAGTTGAATATATAGCAGCAGCTGGATGCAGCACACAAATTCTCTAGATGAAAAGCCAACTTGAAGACTTAAACATATATGAGAGTAACATTCCTATTCTCCGTGACAATACTTCTGCTATATGTCTTTCTAAGAATCCCATTTTACATTCTAGAGCTAAGCATATAGAAATAAAACATAATTTTATTAGGGACTATATTCAGAAAAGAATTCTTTCATTAAAACTTATAAACACAAACCATCAATGGGCTGATGTTTTCACTAAACCCCTTTCTGAAGATAGATTTAACTTCATTCTAAAACATCTCAGAATGAAGTTATTCTCAGAATGATAATTTTGTTTCTGTATACCTTAACCCTCAGAACTTTATTTTTTTTTTTGTGAACATTTGATCAATAGTTCTTCAGAAGTAAGAAGGAAAGTTATATCAGGATCTATCTAAGAAGATCTGAACATTCTCCAAATGGTTCATTTCAAAGATAGAAGCTTGCAGTTCACAATATCAACATTTTCAACTCTACGCAAGGTTTTCCTCTAAGGCTGAACACGTGTTCAAATTCTGAAGAGACTGAAACGTTGATTGGATGCATTGAGATTCGTGTCATATTGGTAAATGTTTCATATCTTTATGCTATCCCTCTTTTCAGGAATCATTAATGCTAGTAATCATTTTCTTTAAACCCTTTTCTTGTTAATTAAGTCTCCTATTTTCCTATATATACGTTGTTCACTTTCACTATCACTTTTCCACTCTCAATTCCTTTTTCTCTCTTAATTTTGTTCAATCTTTCAAAAACCCTAAAGAGTCTGTGTGAACAATGGCTTCCTACAAACAACTTGCTCAAGGCTCTCAAAGCATTCCTATCTCTTCTTCCTCAACAACATAAAGATACGAAGAACCCTCAAGAACTCTCCTCACTCCCATTGACTCGCTGGAAATTCTGTGTGAACTCATTTTAGACTTCGTCAGCATGAAGGAAAACGGATACGATTTAACCTCTGATGTTGAGTTCCAAGGATGGAGCAAGTACTTTGATAGCCTATTGGATCCAGATTTTCCAAGACTTGTTAAAGAATTCTGGAATCACGCTATAGCTTCAAATCATCAGGTCACTTCTTTCGTGATGGGGAAGAAAATAGTCATCTCTGAAGATCTCATTGGGCAACTGATAGGTCACGACGGTGATGGTATTCGTTGCAATGATATGACTGACAAAATCTCTGACCTAACAAATATTTCAAAAGAAATTTTTAATTCTGGCCAACCATCCAACAAAATCAGGGATCTGAAAGACTACCTCAGAACTTGGTCAAAAATCATTTTGGGTTGCATTAATAACATAAAGCCCACAAGTTCTCCAGACTATATCAACATTGATCAGCAGTATATTTTGTACTTCATAGCCACCAAAGCAAAGGTTAATCTTCCTCATCTTATGTTCAGTCATCTAAAGACCAGCGTCAAAGAGACAAGAGAAGAAGAAAGAACAAAGAGAGATTGGATCCCTCTGGGTAGACTCATCTCAGATATTATGACCTAAAAAAAACTGATAGAACATTTGACTGAGGCTCAACAAGTAAACACTCTGGAAGCTTGTGCTGGTAAACCTCTCAACGCCAAGAATCTGAAGAAGATGAAAATTATTGAAACCATCAAGAAGGACCCAACAATAACAACCAAGGAAGTCATTACCACTAGAAGAGTACCTCTGAAGGATTTTCCTCTCTTCTCTCAAAAAGATGCTTCTCCAGATATTATTCTCAGGTATCTGGATGCTTGCAAGAGGGTCGGGACAAATCTAGAAGTGAACATTCGTGATCTGAGACAACAACCTCTGGAAGTTTCTCCCAGAAAATCAAGGAAAATGAAAGCTACTGGAGAATGGACTTCTCATAAGACTCCCAAGGCTGCCAAAAACAAAGGTAATCCATCTTTTATTTCTGTTATTGAAACAGTACCGTTATCAACATCTAAAAATCCTTCTTCTCTAAAACCCATAAAAGATCCATCGCCTAAAACTTTTGTTGACTTTGACATTGACTTTGACACCTCACTATCACTAGATAACCTTCTGAACAATCCACCTTCTATCCATCTTGACCAAAATCAGGCAGAACTTGCACAAGTTCTTTTTGATATTGATGAATTTGATCCGCTGTTTGAAGCTCCCCACACAGAAAATCCAAGCTTTGACTCTGATACCACAACATCCATTCATGGAATCACCTGCCCTTTCATGGTCTCTCAACCACCCACAATTCCCTCACCTTCCTCACAGAACCTCTCCATCTCAGATATTCCATCTCCCTATCAATCCACTCCACCAAACTCACCATATCCACTCATTGTTATTTCTGACTCTCCCTCTCCAAACAACCACCCAGAAGATCCTCTTAGAACTGTTATAAACTTAGAAGCTTTGGAAAATCTTGTCACAAGCTCTCAAAAAATTGTCGTACCAAAACCAAAACCAAAAATATCCAAAGTAGATGTTGGTAAATCTTTGCTGATTTTTGAAACAGAAATACAGGAATGGGTTAACTCTCTAAAGCTAGCTTGCTTAGAGAATCTCAATCCTGCTTCTTTTGATTCTCATGGAACCAGTTCAGAAAATGGTTCAACTCTGAATCCCTGAAACTCAAGGAGCTGAGTTATGAAATAGCTCAATAGAAGTTTTATGATCATCTGAATATCTTCAAGGATCAAGTTTTGCGTCACTGGGAAAAGAAGCCACTCCTTCTGTTGGATAATAAACCTTTGGAAGATCATCAGCCTTCAGAATATAATGAACCATCCTCTAATCCTCTTCCTCTGGTTAGGTTTCAAGACAAAGGCAAGGAAGTTGAAGAAGCTCCTGAGTCAGAATCAGCTGCAGCTTGCTCTGAAAAGGTGGTACCTTATGTTGATATACCTTCTTCATCTCTTGTGATGCAAACTCTAGAGGAGTTGAAGAAATAAAATGATATGTTTAAGGAAAGGCTAGACAAGCAGGATGATACATGCAAGGAGATCAAGGGGATGCTTGGAAAACAAGAAGAATCAAAAAATCAGATTAAGAGTTTATTGGAAGCCCCGTTCACACGACTTCCACCACCTCAAACTTAGTTCTGAGATTTGTTTTCTTCATTGTGTTCTTTTTATTTGTTTCCTTCATAATGTGTTTTATTGAAATCTTTTTTAATACAAACCGTCTTTTATTGCTTAAAGTGTTTTTATTGCTTTTTGATTCTTGACAAAAAAGGGGGGAGAATGTAATATATTTTTAATATAACAGTATCGAGACTCGGTCTCAAACATTTTGAATATCATAAATTCTATTGTTCTTTTCTGAAAGCAAAACAGGAACAAACATTGTTGAGGACAGAAGTGGACACATCAAAAATCCTTTTCCCAAAAACTCTAATCAGAATAATCTTCAGGGAAGTATTTCTTCTCTATCTGAGTATTCAACTCAGGGGGAGACTTTAAATGCTTTATGTTCTTTAAGTTTCTATCAAAATATCCAAGTTTTTGTCATCATAAAAAAGGGGGAGATTGTTATAACATAATTTGATTCTACAACTCTTGTAAGAGTTTTGATGATAACAAACACTCAAAGAACAATTATGCTCCCTAAATAAGTATTTTATTTTGCAGAGAAGTTCTGATGGAAGAAGCACGGAAGATGAGTTAGATCGTTGTTCAAAATTTGATTCAATACATCTTTTATAAAGAAGTTCTAAAGCTGCAACTTCTGATTGCCTAAACGCTGTGAATGGGAACTCTGTTATTCTGATTCATACAGCTCTAGAAATAAATAAAGGAGTCCCAACGGTAACATTCATCTTCTGAAGCAAGCATCTTCTGAAACGTTACATTTCACTTATGGCTATTCAAAAGTAATGGCTGAAAGGGGACAAGAATCTCTATATTTGGAAAGCTCTTTAATTACTATTTATCAACATTCCAAAAGCTCCCACATGCGTTGCCTATATATACAAGACTTGAAGGAGAAATCATTTACGATTTTGTTGTGCATTACAAACGAGATATCTTCATTACCTTCATCTTACAAAAAATTCATTTGTGTAAAACATCACTTGTGTGATACTGTTTTGTTAGAAAACACACATTGTACACGCTTTCAAATATTGTACTTTGTAATTCCTTGAGAAAACTGGGTTGTGGTTTAGACTCAAGAAGATATTGACAGTTGTCATTATGATTGTGTAATCAAGTTTGATTAGTGGATTAAGACATCACTTAAGAGAGGGGAAATCACTTTGGCGGGTGGACTTGAGTAGTTTGAGTTCAAACAAACCAACATAACCAACGTGTCTTTTACTGTAAGCTTTTAAAAAACCCAATTCAAACCTCGTTCTTGTGTTTTTCCATTATTCAATAAGTGTATGTTATTGTTGTTAATAAATGTTGTTGTTGAGTTTATTATAATGTATGTAGATTTCTTGATTCACTAACCTTTCATTAAACATGCATTCATTTAGTGATTTAGAAAATAATAATTTGAAAATTATGTTATATTTGAAATGCAACTTAGATCATTCAATATTTTTTAAATTGCATGCATCTCGTATAACTTGGTCCAATGCTTCAAGTTCTTTACAACAACAATTCATTCTCTTTTAGTATATATTGTGAAACATCAAATTTGTTGAGAAATTGAATTATCTTCATCGCTATCATCATAGTAATCTTCATCATCGATTAAAATAATGATGATGATATCGATGATAGTGATTCTAAATTAGTCAACATATTGATACTTTGTAAAACTACTAGGAATGAACGGTTACTTTGAAAAACATGGGGCATTGAACCAAATTCTATGTGTTAAGTAGTAAGAGATGAATTACAGGAAGAATTAAATTTGAAAAATAGTCGTTCATTTATGTTTTTCTTTAAGAATAATTTATTTTTCAAATTATTATCTTCTACATCAATTTTAATGGCTGCATATATGTTTAGTGAGGTGTAAGGAAAAATAGACAGCCTACATATTTTATAATAAACTCAGGGTACTTTCCACAATGGTTATCTATTATAACTGTGATGAAATGTTAACTATATTCCAAATAAATTGTTGCTGCTGAACCCATTACCTAAATATATATCACAATTGTTGTTTAGTATAAACTTCTGATAGGTAGCGTGCTACATGACTTATAATCACGTTCGCGCAACCTTGGTGGAAAGCATCATACATGCAACCACCCCTTACCTCACAACGCTTGGCCAGGCGTTATGGCATCCCTTTTCCAATTGTTATGGTATCACTTTTACGTTGTAGTGTTTCATTGATACCCTAAGCCCAATCTCCATTGGAACTGTAAAAGAATTTTCATCAGTAACCTAAGCCCAATTATAATTGGAACCATCTTTCACCATCAGAAAGCCCAAAGTTTTATCGGTACCTTATGCCTAAATTTCACTAGCCACTACGCCAAAAACAAGTTTTAGCAGCGCCTCTACTAAAGCGCTTATTGAAAAAGCGCTGCCATAGCCTTCACAAAAAACAAAATTAAAAAAAGGGAAACCTACGAAGGCGCTTTTTTAAAAGCGCTGGCATAGGGTTCCCTACGAAAGCGCTTTTCAGAAAGCGCTTTCATAGGTATTTGAAATATCTAACCTACGAAAGCGCTTTTGAAAAGCGCTCTTATAGGGAACCCTATGTCAGCGCTTTTGAAAAGCGCTTTGATAGGGGGACCTACGAAAGCGCTTTTTACCTCAGAAGCGCTCTTATAGGGTACCCTATGCCAGCGCTTTTTAAAAGCGCTTTCGTAGGTTGTTTTTATAATAAAATTAAAAATCCCTAAATCTGTTCTTTAGTCTTCTTCATTTTGTTTCGTTCAGATCTTCTTCATTTCTTCCGTCGCCGCCGTTTGTTCCTTCCTCTTCAGTCGTCGTCGCCGCCGTTCGTTCCTTCCTCTTCAGTCGTCGCCACTGCCGGTCATTCCGTCTTCTCCACCTTGGTAAGATTCTGAATCAATATAGTGTAAATCAATATGCATGTGTTTAATGTTGTAATGAGTTAGTGAACTCTATTAGGTTTATCCAAGAACAGTTAAAAAATCAATGTGAAAAAAAATGAGGATACATTAATAGGAAGAGATAGTTAATGGACAAAATCACTATAATGTGATTCTTGTACGGATTTCATTAAATCTTGTGATTGTGAAAAAGGAACATGGATGAAAAAAATGGAATTGAATTGTTTTGAATTGTCTGATTTGTAGTGAAGTGTGGTTCTGTCCTTTAGCTTATGGCAAAGGAATAATAGTGTAGTAATAGTGAAACTGCAAATTTTGTTGGAAGGGTGTTAGTACTATGTGATTTTAATGTAAAAAGTTTCAAGCTTCTAAGGCTTAGTATTTTATAAGCATTTGCGCTATAAACTTATCTCGATGAAATCGTGGACCACAATGGGTTGGTTCACCGAAGAAATCAAAAAACACCCTTTTCTAAAGTTTTGTTCTCACTTCTTTGTTTTTGTTTCTCACACTCTTTCATGTGTGTTTCGTGTGTATTATAATGGCAACATGAATGCTATTTTTAGTCACAAATGATCGATTATATACACATTAATATTTCTAATTCAATTTGTTAGTGGTTAACCAAGTTAGGTAAGATTAAGTAATAGAATATCTTACCTGTTACTTCATTAGGTTCTTTACTATAGTAAAGTTTGATAATGCAGTGCTTTAGATTTTTTCTTTTTTACTTTGGAATATTGTGTTGGTTTTCTTATATGAAAGCATCATTTGTTGAAATCCTTGTTTTATGTGGAGATAAAGGTTTAAATGGAACATGTGATAGGGGATTGATTCTGGTGACATTTTAAACTTTATGGTTAGCTTTATAGAAATTATTCAAGTGTTAGGTTAATATAATTGCCTTTGTTATTTTAAACATTTACCTCAATAGGTATTGTCCGTTTTAACATAATAGTAAAATTAGTGGTTGTTCGATTAAGATTAAATAATGCATAATTATAAAATAAAACATGTATTTATATGAATTATAAAATCGTGGTCTGAAGAATGTTGATATTATAAATGTGTGAATATAGAGTTCTTAAACTATCGGAGTCTGATTTTATTGTCCTAAAAAATTGATAAGGTTATTCTCCGCTTATAACATCAACATATGCATTCTAGCTAGTTTACGACTTATGATATGGACTTGAAAACAAAACCATCCCCTACAATATTCAATTATACCTTAATATTCATTCACTCATTTCCTTAACTAAAGGACACAACAACTTGAAAACGATGAGAGCCAAACCTTGTAAGCTAGTACAAAACCTAGGTTTGTGCATTATACTCATATTCACAATTTATATGAAGTCTTATCCAATATGCACTACACATTTTTGTATATATGTAATGAATGAAATGTGACGTTTTGGCTACGAATTTTTGTTTTCTTCTCTCTCTGAACCTTAGTATGAATTTTGATTGAATCACAGGGAGAAAGAATTAGCTGCTGTTAAGATAAATGCAGCAGATGTTGATATAATTGCAAACGAACTAGAGGTAACTTCTTCAACATGTACAGAAATCTATCTAGTAAGCTTACATTCCAATTAATTAACATACTTTTCTTATACAACAGTTGGACAAAAAGGTGGCTGAAAGAACCTTGCGTTGCTGCCATTCGTCATTTGCTTACTAGTATGGTGGAAACAAATAAGGGAATGTGATCTATATTGTCAATGAAAATGTTTTGTTTTTAGTTACTCCTAAGTTTAACATGTTGTTTACATTCAAATCATGCAGCGGATAGTTCAACGATTTAATATCGATTGTGGTAGGAAAAAGCTGTGAAACTTTCTCCGATTGAAGAAATTCGAACTGTCCTTGATCGTAGTGTACGCGGGATGCTCTCAACATTTTCAAAGGTTTCTATCCTATTCTTGAACTGACTTGAATAACTGATTGTTTTTACTTTTATTTTTCGGCTCAGTGTGAATTTCTAATGATTATAGTTGAGTGGAATTCATGAGTTGCGGTTGTGTTTTTGTTTATATCCGACTTCACTAGTTAGTAATTAGTTATGAGTTGTTTAGCACATGCTTAAGGTGAGGCAAGAATAACTATGAATTTGATTACCTGATATGTTGAATTTCTTTACAGGTAATTAATTATTATTTTGCTATAGTTGCGTGACTAATTAGTTGCTATAGTCAAACCATGGATAAAAAATGGATGACTGCCAATCAATTGTCGAAAGAGTATGAGGATGGGGTATCAGAATTCGTTAAGTTTGCCGTTGCGCACGCCAGAGAACCCAATGGAATGATATGTCCTTGCTTGAGATGCTGTTATGGGAGACGGGTTGACGCGGTTCAGTTGGAATCGCATTTACTGATGCATGGAATTGATAGAAGTTATGCATGTTGGAATTTGCATGGTGAGAAAAGTAGCGGGAATGTTGAATCGAGTTATAATACGACGTATGCTTCAAATGAGGATTTCGCAGACGCATACGATTATGATCGAGTCGAAGAGATTGCAGAAGCGCTTGAAGAAGATCTTGAGGATTGTCCCAAAATGTTCGAGAGGTTGGTAAGCGATGCAGAGAAACCGTTGTATGATGGTTGTACAAAATTCACAAGATTGTCTGCGGTGTTAAAGTTGTACAACTTAAAGGCGGACAACGGATGGTCGGATAAAAGTTTCACACAGTTATTAGCCCTCGTGAAAGAAATGCTACCAGAGGATAATGTTCTTCCCAATCGAACGTATGAGGCCAAAAAGATGTTGTCCTCTATTGGCATGAGCTATGAAAAGATACATGCATGTCCAAAAGATTGCGTTTTATTTCGAAACGAGTACGCAATGTTAAATGAGTGTCCTAAATGCGGTGCCCCTCGATATAAGGAAAAGTTGTCTCCGGAAAAGGTGTTATGGTATTTTCCTATAATTCCCAGATTTAGGCGCATGTATCGTAGTGAGACCGATTCAAGACACTTGACTTGGCATGCAGATGAAAGAATTATTGATGGTAAGTTGCGACATCCGGCAGACTCACCACAGTGGACGAAAGTTGATATTGATTATCCTGAATTTGGAAAAGAAGCAAGAAATCTTCGCTTGTCGTTGTCTACTGATGGAATGAACCCGCATGGTATTCAAAGTATCTCGCATAGCACTTGGCCTGTGATTCTTATGATATATAACCTACCTCCGTGGCTATGTATGAAGCGTAAGTACATGATGCTATCTATGTTAATTTCTGGGCCCAAACAACCAGGGAATGACATAGACGTGTACTTGGCACCCTTAGTCGAAGATTTGAAGTTTTTGTGGGAGACCGGTGTGGAGGTTTACGATGGGTATAGGAAAGAAAGTTTCAACTTGAGGGCGATGTTGTTTGGAACAATTAATGATTTTCCGGCGTACGGAAATCTATCAGGGTACAGCATTAAGGGTCAAAAAGCGTGTCCTGTTTGTGAAGATGAAACCGATACGATGCGATTGAACTTTTGTCAGAAGAATGTTTTTCTCGGTCATCGTAGATTCTTAAATTCTAATCATCACTATCGTGGGTGGAGAAAGGCATTCAATGGAGAGGCAGAACACGGTAGAGCTCCACATATGTTGACAGGTGATCAGATTTTTGAAAAGGTGAAAGATGTGAGTACTGAGTTTGGCAAGCCTTTTGCACATAGACTTGTCACGAGTGGGTGGAAGAAGAGGTCGATTTTTTTTGAACTTCCATATTGGAAGTCGTTGTACGTAAGACATTTCCTCGATGTTATGCATATTGAAAAAAATGTATTTGATAGTGTTATTGGTACGTTACTCAATATACAAGGAAAGTCTAAGGATGGCATTAACATAAGGAAGGACATGTTAAACATGGGAATTAGAACTGAATTGGCACCCGTGACGAAAGGAAGACGCACATATCTACCACCTGCTGTTTACACTCTATCTAGAAAGGAGAAGAAAATATTGTGTAAGTTCCTCAGTGAAGTTAAAGTTCCAGAAGGCTACTCATCAGATATTAGAAGACTTGTGTCAATGAAAGACCTAAAGTTAAAGAGTTTAAAGACTCATGATTGCCATGTTATAATGGAACATTTTCTACCAATAGGTATACGTTCTATTCTGCCAGAAAAAGTAAGGAGCGCAATAACTAAGTTGTGTTTTTTCTTCAAGTCAATTTGCAGCAAGGTGATCGATCCTGCGATCTTACCAACATTGCAAAAAGAGGTGGTTGTTACTTTATGTGAGCTTGAAATGTATTTTCCTCCCTCGTTTTTTGACATAATGGTTCATCTAGTCGTTCATCTTGTCAAAGAGACACAGTTGTGCGGACCAGCTTATATGAGATGGATGTACCCTGTTGAACGTTATATGAAAATTTTAAAAGGGTACGTGAAAAACCGAAGTCGACCGGAGGGTTGTATTGCGGAACGATACATTGTTGAAGAAGCGGTTGAGTTTTGCACTGAATATCTGTCAAATGTTCAATCAATTGGACTCCCCAAATCTCATATTGTCGAGAAAAAAGAAGGAAAAAGACTAATTGGAAATAAAGTTGTGACAGTGTCAATGGTCGAACGGGATCAGGTGCATTTGTATGTTCTGCACAATGAGATTGAGGTTGAGCCGTATGCTGAAATGCACAAGGGTGTTCTTCGAGGTTTAAATCTGAATAGAAATGAGAATTGGATAGTACGAGAGCACAATCGAAGTTTCATACCGTGGTTTAAGGAACAAATTTATTCAAAGTATCGTTCGGATCCTGCTTCAGTAACAGAAAGGTTGAGATGTTTAGCATATGGTCCAAGTATGATTGTGTTTTCTTATAGCGCATACGCAATTAATGGATACACATTTTATACCAAAGAACAGGATGATAAAAGTACTATGCAGAATAGTGGTGTTACCTTGGTAGCTGAAGCGATGCACATATCAAGTGCGAATGACTTAAACCCGAAATTTGCAAATCTGTCATATTTTGGGGTTATCGAGCGCATTTTGTTGTTTGATTACGGGAAGTTTCAGATTCCTGTATTTGATTGCAAGTGGGTTGAAAATAATAATGGCGTACAAATGGATAAGTCAGGATTTTTGCAAGTGGATCTCAATAGGGTGGGGTACAAAGATGAACCTTTTATTCTAGCCTCTCAGGCTAAACAAGTGTTCTATGTCAATGATCCGACAAGTACGAAATGGTCTATAGTGCTTTTGTCTAACAAAGTAATTGATGAAAACATTGGAGATCAAGGTGATATTGGCGTTGGCATTGAATCTTGTACAAGAAACGATCAAAATGAGAATGAACCTTGTACTAGAGATGATCATAATGAGGGTATTTGGATCAATCCAACCATCCGAGTTGTTAACAGAAGCGTAAAATATATTGCTACCAAGAAAAGAAAGAGACGTTAGTGAAAAAGGTATTATTATAATTATAGCCTAATATTGTAAGTAATATGTGAATAATGTTTTGAATTTTTGGCATATCTTTTGAACCGTTTTGAATTTTTGCGAATGTGCTTGTGCTTTATTAGTAGAACAATGTTTCCGGAGCTGATGGTGAGGTTTATTTCTTGCAAGTTTGGTTTTTTAGCATTTTATTCAATTTTGAGTTCCTTTAGTGCTATTCATATCTTTTTCGACTATCCATTTTCATGTAGTGTACTAATGTGCTTGTTTGACTTTTGTTACAGGTCTAATGGCTAGCAATGAAGAAAACCCGCAAGGAAACCAACAAGAAAACCCACCAGGAAACCAACAAGATCATGAAAACTCACAAGAAACAAATCATGCAGCGGATGATACTTCAGCAAATGATGTTGCACGAGGCATCACCATAATGCGCGAAATCATTCGTGCTAGAGATAAGGGAGTGAAATATAATGTAGATTGGAATCATTCTGTTGTACCCCAAAATTTGCCCTCCCATATTCTCCAATAAACTGCCAAGCCAAGCTACAAAATTCCCCAAGAGTTGCACAATGCAAAGGCCTCCATACAGTCAAAACTAGGGTTTGTGTGTTGATCAAGAAAAGGAAGTGTTCAAAGGTCCAATCAAGTCTCATATGCTTACAAAGATGGTCAAGCATCCTCATATCAAGTTTCAAGGCATTCAGCTCAAAATTGCACAATCAAAACCCTAAATTGCACTACAGTCAACTGTAGGGGCAAAATGGTCATTTGGCAGTCAAAAGTTCAAATTTTTGGTCAACATATCATTTTGAAGCCACAAACATCATTTGATCAATGCTTGATCATGATTCTCAAAATTTGGCTCAGAAATCATCAAAGATGCAAAAGTTGCTATATTTGGACAGCTGAAAAAGTCAACTGAAATTGACCAGGGCATAACTTTCACATGGATTATCAGAAAAATTCCATCCAAAGCTCATTTTGAAGAGAGAGACATTTCCTACAACTCATCTTCATACTTCAAGTCCAAGAAATGCTCTCACAAAAAGTTATCAATTTCAACATTATAGGTCATTTTCAAAAGTCAACAAAAAGGGACTTTAAGTCAAAGGCAATAACTTGAGATTGGTAAATCAAAATGACATGGGACCAAAGGCATTGGTTAAAGGACTCAAAGACCTTTCCAAAATGTCCAAGAACATGTGAAAAGCTTAAAAATTGAGCAAGTTATGCCTTGTAGAAGTTGGGAAATTTTTGTGAAATGGCAAAAGTCAACTATCTTTGAAAATCCAATTTTTGACAAAAGGGCCCCATTTTTTCCACTTGGTTCATCCTTGTCATGCCACACACGTGTCCCATGGTTAATTTCAAGACCAAATATTGATTTTTTTATTTTATTTAATTTTTGATGATTTAATTCATTTTAATTCTTTGAAAATTCAAATAAAATTTAAAAACCAATGGAATAGTGTTATGTGAACTTGGACAATTTCTATGTATTACAACAAAATGCATTTTTAAAATATTCAAGACAGACATAGACTTTTGCATTCTTAAAATAACTTTGTTTGCATATGAATTTTTGTCTGAACAGCAGGGAAATTCGCACGATGAATATCTTGTGAACAGAAGTACCTCCAATCAAGAGGCACAGTAGGAGCATTGCCCATTATCTGGGGCATGACAAAGTATTTCCAACAGGGGCAACTCCCCACATTCTGAGAAATATGGACATAGTCGAAAGAATACTACGCAAAATCAAAGACCCGCTAGGTTGACACACCTAGGCAAAAATAAGGGATTCCCGGCGAACCAAAAGGGTTCGGGCAAAAATAAGGGATGAAATGAAAAAATCTGTACACCCGGCAAGTCGAAAACCTGAAAAGGCGGCTTGGGCAAAAATGGGTATCCCGGTGGACTGAAAACCCGAAAAGGCGGTCCAGGCAAAAGTTAGGGATCAAAGCGTACGAGTATGTCCCAGCATCTCGGCACCTGCCTACCAGAAGACTCGTCAAGTACTCCCACAAGTGCCTCCTCCCACTGAAACTGGGGCAATAAGGAGTTGTCTAAAAAACCCGGATTGACCCGAACACCTCCAACGGTGGTGCTACCTACCTCTCAATGGTGGGATGGCACCACTTTAAAGGACTCTTACACAGACGAATTCCTTAGGGTAGGTAGGTTCTCGTAGGTACTTGCTCTCTTCAAAAACAAAACAACTAATACTTTTCACACTAACACTTTCAAAAACTTTCAAAACAAACTTTTCAAAACACTCTGACGTACGAGTTAAACTGAAACTTTTCAAAGAATATTTTTTAAACTCACATTGAAAAGCAAGCAAACATTTTGAAAACACATTGAGCAAGTACCTAAGAGCCCATGGATAACCATGGATAGAAAGGGTGCTAACACCTTCCCTTTCTATAACCTACCTCCCGAACCGAGAGCAATCTCTTTAAAGGAATTTTTCTGTGCTTTTGTCCTTTCCGATTGGAGAAAATAAAAGACGGTGGCGACTCTTGCTTACCGCGACATTTCGCGAACCAGCGTTAAACAGTCAGTTCCAGATCCACCGATCACAGAACTGGCGACTCTGCTGGGGACTAAAACTTAAAGTGGGGTGTACCTTAGGATTAAGATCACTGTGTTTTCAATTGCTTTCTTTGCTTGCTTTATTATTGTGGGTTGCTTGGGAGTTCTATAGATCCTAACTCGGATCTGGGGATACCTTCTTAGAAAGTAGCAACAAGGCTGTGAGGGAACTGTGCGGGGTATACCGACATGGTTGAAACAGTCTGCTACGTTGATGTGGCACTTTGGTGTGTACCGGTAACCCTTGAGTCAGTCAAGGAGAGTACGGGGCCTCCATGTGGTGTCATGAAGCATCAACAGACCTTAGGAACCTTAATTGAACCATCTTGGCCTCTTTAGGGTAGTGAGATAACTGACTTTGGTGCAGTCCGAGGTTGGTTGATACTCGATACTACACTCAATTGAGGGTTGCTTTCCTGGAATATTTCGGTCGCCAGTTCAGTGGCTAAATCGAAACGATGAACAATGAAAGCAATCCCGTGATATTGGGAACCTTAGAACCCGGTTACTTTGATTAGGACAGGTTGAACCCACCAACTTCAAGAGGGTACTACCCAGACCCCATGCTGGCCTAAACCTAAGGGCTCTCTCTTGTGTGACTTGTGTGCCTTAGTACTTGACTATCTGCATGCTTGTGATCTAACACTTGTTTCTTGCAGGTTTGTTTCAGTCCTTAATTAGGACTCATAATAGGGTTACTGACATCACCCCATGCATACCATGACATCATACCATTGCATACATCCTAACCCATTTCAAGGATCTCAAGGGCTTGTGATGCAGGTCAGGACGAATCAACTGTCCCAGCAAGGGGCAAAGAGGATTTATTTTCCTCTAGACCAGGTTGTCAGGGGCTATGACCCACTTGATATGGTGAGCTTTTGACCCTTGGAGAAGGACTCTCAACAATATGAAGTACCTTCAATCAAGCCACCAGTTTCCAATGCTAACTATTTTCTTGTTTACCCCACGAGATTCTTGAAATCATTGCATGCATGTCATACATCTCGTTGCATTACAGGTATCCCCTTGACAGGTTGCTTACTGTTCTTCGCTGTTTATTTCAGCACTATGAACCCTGAATCATCAACCGAGGCGTCTATCAAGGCTCTTCAGGCGCAGAACGCCCAATTTCAGGCGCAGAACGCCCAATTTCAGGAGCTGATCAAGGGCTTGGCTCAGGGTCAACAAGAGTTGAAGACCATGCTGCTGAAGAAGACTAAGAAGAAGAGGAGGACTGTGCTATTTAACACTGGGCGCAGACTCGGGAACACTTTGGTTGAAGCTGAAGGGACTCCTCCATCTGTGACGGAAGGTAGTCACCAAGAAAAGGAGGTCCCTACTCCCGTGGGCTCTGACACTGAAACAGACTTCAACGATGAACAGTACCCTCCTGCTGAAGACCGGTACAAACAGCTGGAAGACAGATTAAAGGCTATGGAGGTTCAGCAAGTGCCTGGACTGGATTTCGGAGACTTGGGGTTATCTACTGGGGTGGTGATTCCACACAAGTTCAAGGCACCTGCCTTTGTGAAGTATGACGGGGCTTCCTGTCCCAAGATGCACCTCCGTTCTTATGTAAGGAAGATCCAGCCTTACACAGCAGACAAGAACCTTTGGATCCATTTCTTCCAGGAGAGTCTTTCAGGGACTCACCTCGATTGGTTCTATCAGCTGGATGGAATCAACATTCGTAACTGGGAGGATCTGGCCACTGCTTTTTACAAGCAGTATCAATATAACGCCGACCTTGCCCCCACACGTACCCAACTTCAGGGTATGTCGTTAGGTGCAAGTGAAGGTTTTAAAGAGTACGCTCAGAGGTGGAGAGACCTAGCTGGCAGAGTGCAGCCACCGTTGACTGATCGGGAGTTGGTAGACACGTTCTTGGGGACCCTGTCTGGTCCATTCTTCAACCACTTGATTGGGAATTCTGCTGCTGGGTTTACAGATCTAATCTTGACCGGAGAAAGAATCGAAGCGGGCATCAAGTCAGGGAAAATACAGAATGGTGACTCCTCGAACACTGAAAAGAAATCATCCAGGAGGGAATCTAGTGCTGTCAACGCATTAGCTATCGCAAAACCGGCCGGTGCTCCTCAGCGTCACCATCAACAAAGGGAAGAGAGACCTAAGAGGCAATTTACTCCCCTCGGCATGACCTTGTCACAAATATTGCCACAGTTGCTGGAAACCAAGTTGGTAACCCTCATGGACCCTCCAAAGAATCCTAACAGGACACCCTCGAGGTACAATCCCAATGCTCGCTGCGCCTATCATTCCGACAGCCCGGGGCATGCTACAGATGACTGTTGGACTTTGAGAAACAGGGTTCAAGATC
Source organism: Vicia faba (assembly GCA_948472305.1). Lineage (NCBI taxonomy): Eukaryota > Viridiplantae > Streptophyta > Magnoliopsida > Fabales > Fabaceae > Vicia > Vicia faba. The sequence goes on along the minus strand of OX451737.1, from coordinate 1,646,612,931 downwards.
TGATTGACGCAAAGGAAGTCCAGCTCGACTCTCCAGAGGCTCCCAATATGATCACTGCTCCCTTGCCAAGACATGGCTAGGATTAGTTTTTGTTCATTCAAATATTCAAGTTGTAATTTTCTTTCAATTGTTCAAACATTTTATTTCATGTCAAACTTGGTTATTTCATTAATGCGTTACACATGTCTGTTTTGAAGTAATTATTTCATATTCACTATGTGCAAATTATTTTCATATTTTTTTCTGATGATCAACGTTCGACTAATAATTCTAAGCCTCTTGAGGGAGGATGACGAAAACGATACCACGATTTACAGTATGCTTTTGAACAGACCCCGCTGATGAGGTACAGGCATTGTTTCAACCCCTAAACACTGGAGTTATAAGGATGATAATCCCTCGCCAACCCATCAGAGCCAAAGAAGTAGGAGTTTTATTTTCGAAAATCAAAACCCTTAATCATAACCTGGGGCAGGGTAGTTCTCTCAGTTGATCCAAGTGCACAATGAATGGCACCAAATGAGTTTGTTCAAAAACAAAAGACAGTGATGGTTCCGAACAATCATAAGGACAGGCAGTCATTATCAAAAAAAATCATAAACGAAAAGCCCAAGAAGTCAAAACCTATGAAAAGAGACTTACGAAACTGGGGCATCCCGCTGACTGTAATTCCAAAAAGGAAACAGTTCAGGCAAAAAAGAAAGGGATAACAAAAATCAAGAAAGAGGTCTCACAAACCCTCAACAAAAAATGACTGCCTAGTCAGAATAAATCATCAATGTTTGAACCATCACCGGAAAATCAGAGCAAAGACTCAAACAAGGTCTAACGTATGATCAACTGAGTTTAGGGTTGGAGAACATCACGAAAGAGCGGGTGGGTACAAATAATTTGGGCCTTTATCCTTTGTTTCTTAAACCGTGAACCAGGCCACGATATAACCCTTAAAAGTCCTAGCTGAAGCATGGGTTAGTTCGAAAGCATACTATTACGAAGGTATCCTGACTCCTGAAGGTTTGCTGTAAAATCTTGAGTTGACACCGTATTGTATTACAACAAAATGCATTTTTAAAATATTCAAGACAGACATAGACTTTTGCATTCTTAAAATAACTTTGTTTGCATATGAATTTTTGTCTGAACAGCAGGGAAATTCGCACGATGAATATCTTGTGAACAGAAGTACCTCCAATCAAGAGGCACAGTAGGAGCATTGCCCATTATCTGGGGCATGACAAAGTATTTCCAACAGGGGCAACTCCCCACATTCTGAGAAATATGGACATAGTCGAAAGAATACTACGCAAAATCAAAGACCCGCTAGGTTGACACACCTAGGCAAAAATAAGGGATTCCCGGCGAACCAAAAGGGTTCGGGCAAAAATAAGGGATGAAATGAAAAAATCTGTACACCCGGCAAGTCGAAAACCTGAAAAGGCGGCTTGGGCAAAAATGGGTATCCCGGTGGACTGAAAACCCGAAAAGGCGGTCCAGGCAAAAGTTAGGGATCAAAGCGTACGAGTATGTCCCAGCATCTCGGCACCTGCCTACCAGAAGACTCGTCAAGTACTCCCACAAGTGCCTCCTCCCACTGAAACTGGGGCAATAAGGAGTTGTCTAAAAAACCCGGATTGACCCGAACACCTCCAACGGTGGTGCTACCTACCTCTCAATGGTGGGATGGCACCACTTTAAAGGACTCTTACACAGACGAATTCCTTAGGGTAGGTAGGTTCTCGTAGGTACTTGCTCTCTTCAAAAACAAAACAACTAATACTTTTCACACTAACACTTTCAAAAACTTTCAAAACAAACTTTTCAAAACACTCTGACGTACGAGTTAAACTGAAACTTTTCAAAGAATATTTTTTAAACTCACATTGAAAAGCAAGCAAACATTTTGAAAACACATTGAGCAAGTACCTAAGAGCCCATGGATAACCATGGATAGAAAGGGTGCTAACACCTTCCCTTTCTATAACCTACCTCCCGAACCGAGAGCAATCTCTTTAAAGGAATTTTTCTGTGCTTTTGTCCTTTCCGATTGGAGAAAATAAAAGACGGTGGCGACTCTTGCTTACCGCGACATTTCGCGAACCAGCGTTAAACAGTCAGTTCCAGATCCACCGATCACACATTCAAATCAAGTAGTTGGGGTTAATGCTTCAAAATTCACAAGCTACGTTGGTACACTTGTTCGTATGCATGTGCCAATCTCCATATCTAGATGGAATGCGAAACAATGTGAAGCATTGAAGCAAGGAAAAGAAATGTTTTGGGAAGATGTTAAGGTATGTATGTTATATGGTTTATATGGTTATATGTTTATAAGTTTATAAGTTTATATGGTGTATATGGTTTTTAAACTACTTATATGTTTATATGGTTTATATGGTTTTTAAATTACTTATATGTTTATATGGTTTATACGCAGCGGTCTTTTAACGTTCCAGATGAGCGTAAAGGCTTCGTACTTGGGTTGGCCGGGAAAAGATTTAGAGGGTGGAAAAATCTGTTGACGAACACCTATCTTAAGGATGACAAAGGAAAGTGGCTGGAAGAGTTCCCGGCCGGAAGGCCAGAAAAGTATAATCTTTTCATTAAACAAGAAGATTGGACTGAGTTTATTAGACAAAGAGATGACGAATTCCGGCAAAAGAGTGCCAAAAATAGTGAGAGAGCATCAAAGCCCGCGTACCCATACAAAAAAGGGCGTTTGGGATATGCGCGCTTAGAGGAAAAAATTGTAAGTAATAAATAGAAATGATATGTTCTTATTAATTGTCTAAATGTGTTGTATTTGACGATCTAACCGTTTGTTTCTATGCATAGTTAGAGGAGACGAAAAGTGATGAAACCTCACTTCCAGCACATTTGCTGTGGAAGGAAGCCCGTGTGGGCAAGAATCAAGCTGTTGATCCAAGTGTTCTAAGAATTTATGATGAATGCGTAAGTATAACATTGTGTCTTTAATTAAATCAAATTTTTATGACTATTTAATTGATTTTTTTATCTCCATTATTTTCAGGAGACATTGTCACAAACGGAGTCCACCGGTGACGACCAAGATACGAGGAGCGTACTTAGTAAAGCACTGAATGTTCCTGAGTATCCCGGTCGGGTTAGGGGTAAAGGTCACGGTGTGACTCCAACCTCTTTCTACCAGCATCATCGGAAAAAAAAATCCTACCAATGCAGAAGTGATGAATGTACTTATGGAATTACAAGCAAAAGTCAATGCATTGGAAAGAGATAAAGAGGTATTAATGAGGGAAAAGGGCAATGCGGAAATGGCGAAAGAAACTAGTGACAACGCTAGTATCAACCGTCAGAATAAATTTCCTGAGGTAATTATAAATATATTGATAAATCTCTATTGTTCAAGTTTCTCATTTTTATTCCACCTCTTCCTATTATTGAATTAAAAGTAATATGTATGCATATTGGTTTAGGGCATTTCATCTTGCCAACTATACGTAATGGCATCAGATTATCACCTTGTTGGCAAGGGAAAAGTGTACAACACTTTGGGAGATTTAATTCATAATACACCGATCCCGGCTGGACACCTGAGAGTATCAGTAGATTATCCTATTGATCCCGATGCGTTGGTACCGGTACCTGACGTGGCCTTGGATATAAGATCGGTGCGAGACGCAGTAGGGTCGTTTGTTGCATGGCCCTTGGACCTCATTTTCATTGATGATGAGGTATGTTTAAAACCGTTAATATGAATCATTTAGATTTTAAATGTCAATTCTGAACCGTTAAGTTAATTATTTTTTAATATTAGCCTCCTACAAAACCCGCTAATAAGGGTAAGGAGATTTTGCAGCAAGGCGGCGAGTCTATGGCATCAATTCCAGAGGTACACTTAAATTGTTTATTATATGATATGAATTTAAAACTGAACGATTTTATAATTTACCTAAGTTATATGATTGTTAGGTATCTGCGAAAGTGTCACAACAAGTGACCCAGCCTGTTCGTAGCAGACCACCCCCGAAAAAGTCAATGCATAAGGGCGGAAGAGGCGGGGGAAGAGGCGTTTTTGTACCTCGATATCGGAATACACTTGGAGTACTTTTGGAAACCTCAGATTTGAAGTCAGGTGGTATTCGTACAATCCTTATGGATGCAGATATCTTTGGTCTTGACTGCCAAGAAACGATAGGAATGGACGAAATGACTGAGATTATGACGCATGGTGAATTAGGCATCGGCAATGTTCACGCATACATCCGGTATTCCGATAAATATATCATTTAATTAGTTGAACAATTTATTTACACATTTCAATGAAAATAGTCTAATGTTTATATGTTTTTATTTAAGGTTGTTGTACGATAAAAAAATGCGCGAGACTGTATTGGCAAGACGCTTCCATTTCTTGTCTGCCCATATTGTCAGCGGAGCGACAATTGTCAGGGAACCGGGTTCAGTTAGGGAGTACTTAGTGAATCGATACACGGCCTACGTCGGCAACCCAGATAGCTTGTTTATTTTGCCGTATAACACTGTTCCAGTGGGGTGAGTTTTTCATTTATTCTAATATATCTTTGTTTATTTTGCGTAGAAACTTTTCTTCTAAACTGTTGCTTAAATTTTTAGAAAACACTGGTTGTTGTTGGCTATCGATCCGATTAAAGAAGTTGTGTACTTTCTGAATTCGGTAGACGGGGAATGGACTAACTATCCCGCTATGAAGGAAACTGTTGATCAGTAAGTGAGATCGTTCTAACTATTCGTGTATATTTATATATTTAATTATTTCTGTGAGATTGATCTAAATATATGTTTTTATTTTCTTAGATCAATACAAATATTTCGTAGTCAAAGGGACGCACAGGTACCCCGGAGTAAATCATCAAATATTACTTGGATCAAAGTGCAGGTACAAAATTAGTTGCTTATAATAATAATGTTACTTGATAAAATTACACGACAACTATAAAATATATTCTGTTTTTCTATGCAGTGTCCGTTACAGAATAACGATGTAGATTGCGGATACTTTTGCTTGAGGTTTATGAAAGAAATCCTTCATAAAAATCAAGTAGAGATTCCAAGCACGGTATGGATTTATAACTTAGAATAATTTTGTATGATTTCTACATTTAATAACATCATGCACATACTGAAGTAATAATTTCTTATGTAGTACTTTGATGACCTCTATACTATGTCGTACACGAAAGTTCAAGTGGAAGAAGTCAAAGAGGAAATATGTCAATTTTATGTTGAAAACAGATTATTCTGATGGGTATGAATAAAATATTATTGTACGTGTTAGTTTGATTGTGTTGGAGCCTTTAATATTGTTTGTTTAATTTACCGTGTTGTTCATATTCATACTTTGCAGGATGACGACCGTGTCGGTGGAGCATTATTTTCGATGTAATTATATATGATTTAGTTACATATGTATATATATATATATGGTTACAAATTAACACGATACTTTGTATGTGATTTAGTTATGGTTACAAATGTATATATGGTTACAAATTTAGTTATATATGATTTAGTTACATATATATAGATAAGGAGTGAATATTATATGGTATACCGGTTTCTGTTAATATAATACCGGTTTCTGTGAATATTATAAGGATTGAATTACAGGTTAAATTATTGGACCAAAAAAAAATTACAGGCCGCACAGGGAACCTCAAATTATAGGTTTCACTTTAAAAAATTTGTATGAGCTACGAAAGCGCTTTTGGCTAAAAAGCGCTTTCGTAGGCAGGATAAATAAAAAAAAATTAAATAGAAACCCCCTATCAAAGCGCTTTTTATGGAAAAAGCGCTGTGAAAGACCCCCCTATCAAAGCGCTTTTTCCATAAAGCGCTGTAAAAGCCATGATAAATAAAAAAAAAATTAAATATAAACCCCCTATCAAAGCGCTTTTTATGGAAAAAGCGCTGGGAAAGACCCCCCTATCAAAGCGCTTTTTCCATAAAAAGCGCTGTAAAAGGCCTGATAAATTAAAAAAAAAAATTTAAATAGCACACCTATCAAAGCGCTTTTCAAAAAGCGCTGGGAAAGACCCCCCCTATCAAAGCGCTTTTTAAGGAAAAAGCGTTGGGATAGGTCCACCTACGACAGCGCTTTTGGCCAGAAAAAAGCGCTTTCGTAGCCTACGCCAGCGCTGGCTACGGCAGCGCTTTTAAGCGCTTTTAAAGGGCAAAAAAAAGCGCTGTGAAAGCCCATTTTCGTAGTAGTGAGCATTCAACATCTCACATTCATTGATAATAATCATCAAATTTCCACGGTATACTAAAATCCCAACATCTATTGGAAATAACCTAAAACTTATTGGTATCCTAAACCCAATTACCTCTAGAAGGGATTCGTACTAAAAAGTATAAGTGACACCTTAAAATCGAGGCATGTAAAGGTTGTTGTGAACATCCATATAAGCTTGGAGTGTTTGAGATCATGAGAGTTCGAGAATCAAGGAACAAACACATTACATGAATTGATCAGTCATCACTTTTCTTGCACACTTACATTCTTATCATACACATGCCCATATTATGCCTCCTTATTTGTTGCAATTCGCCAAACATCCATTGTCATCATGCATAAAGCAAATCATATTCAACATTTATTCACACGCAAAGCTCAATCTTCATTGGCACCTAAAGCCAAAATTTCTTTGACATTCAAAGCATATTTTTAATTAGCACAAAACCCAATCTTCATTGGAACCCCTCAAAGCTCAATATCCATTGGCACCAAGCATATTTACTTCCTTGTTGATCTAAGTATTAGCATTTTGGCTAATGACGATCATTTATGTTCCTGTCAATATAAGTATTATCATTTTGACTAATGACGGTCATTTACTTTCATATCGATATAAGTATTAGCATTTGGGATAATGAAGATCATTTACTTTCCTTTCGATTTAAGCATTTACATTTTTGTTAATGACAATTATTTACTTTCTTGTCTATCTATCTATTAGACATTCAGCTAATGACGGTCATTTACTTTCTTATCAATCTAAGTATTAAAATTTTGACTAATAACAATCATTTACTTTCTTGTCGATCTAAGTATTATTATTTTTGGCTAATGACAATCATTTACATTCTTGTCAATATAAGTTCTAGCATTTCGGATAATGACGACCAGTTACTTTCTTGTTGTTCTAAGTATCAACATTTTGATTAAACACAATCATGTCTTTTTGTGTCGATCTAAGAACAAGCGTAGCTGTCGACGATGATCATTTATTTTTTTGTCAATCTAAGAAGTAGCATACCATCCAGAGACAATCATTTACTTTTCATTCGATCTAAGAACTAGCATATCGTGTGACGATGATCACTTACTTTTTTTTATCAGTCTAAGCATCAATATTTCAACTAAAGACAATTATTTCTTCGGTCGATCTATGCACTAGTATGTAATCTATACATAATTAATTATTTTCCTGTAATCCCAATTAATCTATCTTATTGAAGGACAAAATTTAAATATTTTATATTTAATTATCTTTCACGACGATTATATGAAAACTTATATCAATCATATTCTCTAATTAAATAGGAACATATATAATACTTTAATTTTGTCCGACAATTTAATATTTAATCAAACTAATTGAAAAAACTACTATGTCGCGAATCAATATTAAAGGTTTAATAAAGAAAAATACACAAGTTCTAGAATCAAAGGGAGTGACTAGGGACTGAATATAAAAATATGGTTTGAACAGGGCGGTTTCCAAAACTGCCATTATATACAGTAAATTATGTCGGTTTTTTGAAAGGACGTAATACGATGAATATTAACCGCCAGTATTTACGAATTAAAAAAATACTCGTAATCAAAAAATAATGTTTGCAAAAACGTGCTTAATTTTTTCACTCTTTTGGTTTCTGAAAAGCTTTCCCTTTTTCTTTTCCTTTTTTTCAAAAACGTTAAACCTTAATTTCAGTGTATATCCTTCATCCTTTCATTTGTCAAGTTGCGTCACTCAACCTACCACCTCTCTTGCTGTGGTCTCGATCTCCCATAACCCATTCTTGAACGAAGAGAAAAAATGGATGTTAGGATTTGTTCATATTCAATTCTATTATATTTCAATTGATGTTAGGGTTTTTTCATATTCATATATGTTCAATTTTTGTTTTTTTTTCTACATTTTTTTATTCATTTGATGCAGGTTTAAATTGATTTTGTCAATTTAGACATAATTAATAATGAATAATTGTTTTTGCAAAGCTTTTTTCATATATAGTGAATTTGAATAGAAAGTTGTGTTCTTTTTTTGTTTTGCGAAGATAATCCTAATAAACATCACACCTAGTGGCATTGCAGAATTTATGGGAACTTAATCTATTTTATGCGGAATTAATAGTTGAAGAAGATTTTGATGTTGTTATAGCAAATGTGAACTTGTTTTTCAACTTGCTACACTTTTGAAATTTGTTACTCAAGATGCCGAGGTAAGTTTTGAAACTTCATTATTGGTTTACCACAAATGTTTGAGTGTTTATAAGTGTATGTATGTGGAAGGAAAGTAATAGATTAATGATGATAAATTTCTCGTGTTATTAACTTATTACTATGCATTAAGAATGACATAATAATCAGAGACTATGATGCCACGGTCATGCATCTGTTCGCATCAATGAGCGATTTTATGTTTGCTATTGTCTCACCTTTGCTCGAAGCAACGGTTAGTTACGGGCACGACTGCCTATTTTGACAAAGTCCTGGCAGTTACTTAATTTTGCGAACCTGAATATCTAGGCCTAAAAATAGAAATCAATGGCTACGCGTTGGGGGTATTATATAAACCCCCACACTTGTGAGGGCCAAGTATCTAATATTCACTCATAAAACCCTAATCTCTTTATTGTATCTCTTTGCACTCTTTCTCACTAGATCATCAGAGTGCCTTACAGGTACACCCCTCTCCTCTCTACAAACTTCCAACCTAGAAGACGTCATCAATTCGTCCCACTTTCAGGTTTTAATCAACCGGTAAGATCAGTGTCGCCGTATGTGGGAAACTATATTCCCCGTCTTCCTTCTTCCCCGAAATCGGAGACTAAAGATATTTCCATACCTTCAAAAGATGGTTGATCATGACGATCAACATCCCTCTGAAAAATTATGCTCTCCCCTGTTCGCAAGGCGGATAGGAACGAAGAACCTCATAACCTCGAGGAGGTTCCCGATCTCAGGGATGGCCAAACCGTATCTCTTGTCTCAGTCGACGCAGACCGCGAAGACCCTCATTTTCTAGAGAAGCTCTTAGAGAATCAGAGCTCAAAGAATCCCACTGAGGAACTACCCGTTATCCTCCAACCAATTCAGGTTCCAGTCAACACCGATCCGACCATGGATGCACTGATCGCTGCCCTCAACCAAACAAACACTCTCATCCTACAATAGAACAACAGGATGGGAGCATGGGAGAAGAAGATGTCAAAGAATCCCCTTCAGAGAAAGCGACGACGCGACTCCCTGAGCCTATCTCCACCAAGGCATGATCAACCAACCAGAAGGGAGAAGCAAGACGTTTCTTTCCCCAAGAAGCGCGATTGCACGCCTCCCCGGAAAGATCAAGGCTCTTTGTCTTCCAAGAAGACAAAGAGCGACTGCCGACTTGCCCACGACCGTTCACCGTCACCCAAGCCAAAGCAACAACAGAGAAGCGTGTCTCCCCATCAGCACAACAGCCCTTGACGAGGAAGGAATCATCATTCCCCGCCATCATCTCTCGAGGGAAGCGATGATGATGAGCCCCGTGTCCCACTATCAAGAGAGATAATGGAAACTGTGCTCCTCGTCGGCATGGAGAAGCCTCCCCCTTTGGTGACATACGACGGTACAACCGACCCTGACGAGCACATCGAGAACATCGATTTGCTGCTCGACTACAGGGGGTTCGAGGAGAAATCAAATGTCAGCTCTTTCCTACTATGCTCAGGAAAGAAGCCATGACCTAGTATAAGAGCCTTCCAGACAAATCCATCACGTCATGGAAGAACTTGGGAAGACAATTTTCCAGGAACTTCTCAGCATCCCACCTTCATTCAAGTCGGAAGCATCTTTTGAGGCGATCATCCAAGGGAGGGATGAATCCCTCCAGGCATACATCGAGCGCTTCAATAAAGAAGCTATGCTGGTATCTACGACCGACGACATGAAAAATTATCTCCTCGAATGCAGACTCCGTCCCTGCTGTGACATCGCCAAGGAGATTGGCATAAAATCCCTAACCACCCTGGATGCCCTCTTACTCAAAGCACAGACATACATCCAGTACAAAGAAAATGAGGCAGCTAACAACGTGAGGGACTCGTTACATAGGAAGAATGTAAAAGTCCCAAATAATGATGAGTTCTTGACATACCACCGAGGAGGAGAAAAACGAAAGGAAGACAAGTCATGGGATTCTAGAGACTACAAGGGACCAGCTGGTTGATTTCATAGCTACACCCCTCGCAATGCTTCCTGCGAGTGTATCCTTACTGACCGCGCCAACAAAGAATTCAAAACCGCCGAGATCCGCTTTCCCCTACAAACAGTGTCCAAACTAGGGACAGATAAAAGCAAGTACTGCAGATTCCATAAAAGTCACGGGCGCATGATGGAAGACTGCATCCATATTAAAGATGCCATTGAGATCCTCATCCAGGATGGGCATCTCAAACAGTACAAGAAAGATACTCCTCGAGAAGACGCTTCTGAGTCAAAGAAAGTAGAGAGAAAGGATCCCTCCCCCAACAAAGCTCTCATGCCCGTCGCCATGAGCATCACGAGGCCAGAGGATTTCTACTTCCCTGACATGGAAGAAATCCCCATGTACTTCTCGTCACACAGTCCTTGGGAATCCTTCCAAGCGACAATGGTCATCTCCGGTGGTGGATTTAACAAGTGTACGGTGGGCTCCTAAAAAGAAGGTTCGACCAACTGATAGAGGCCAACTACGATATGAGCGCCACCCTCGATAAATTCAGAGGAGGCTTCCAACTTTAGCATCCCCTTGCTTGTACGAGCGCGCATGGAAAACTTTGATGCTAGGCATATCTTGACCGACCAAGGCAGCTTGGTGGACATAATGTACACTCAGCTATTCAACACTCTGCGGCTGAACGACACCCATATGACCCTGTACGTGGGCTCGGATATTAGGGATTCAACGGTTCCGTCACCAAACCCTGGGGATATGTCAAGCTGATCGTCACCTTCAGGGCAGGTGAAACGTCCAGAGCCATCAAGACCCAATTTCTGGTAGTGGACTACCCGTCACTCTACCAATGCATCTTCTGAAGACCCACTTTGGTCGAGCTGATAGCAGTACCCTCCACCGTACATCTAAAAATGAAGTACTGCACCGCATAGGGAATGGTCACCACCCTCCACGGGGATATGTAGGCCTCAAGAAGGTGTTTTGAAGACGCTGCCAAAGGATTGAGCTCCATTAGCACTCAACCGAGAAGAGCCAGCAGGCCCGCCCTCCCCAGCAGTTTCAAGTAGTCGAAGCCGCTACCACACGTCGATATAATCGACCTTGATAGCAGCTTTATAAAAGAAGATCTCATAGAGCAGAGGAAGAAGGGGAAATAGCCCATGATGGACGCAGGAGGTCTGTTCTCGTCAACAAGCACTGAGGAGTCCGCTGACCCTATGCGACCAATTTTAGATGGAGAATTAGATATCATCCTCATCGGCATTGGCCCTTCCAAAGGAGTCAATATTGATACCGACCTTCCCGACTTAGAAAAGAGACGGCTGAAGGCATGCTTGAAGGAAAACACATACTTGTTCTCTTGGAGTACAACAGAGATGCCCGGCCTGGACCCTGAGATAGTTTGTCAGCATCTGACAAAAGATCCTTCCCTTAAGGTAGTTGCTCAGCATTGGCGAAAGTAGTCTCCGGAGAAAACGAAGGTTGTCGAGTAGGCTGTAAAAGACCTCCTAGAGGAAAATCTTGTCTGTGAAGCCTAGTACACAACTTGGCTCTCCAATGTAGTCCTTGTTAAAAAATCTAATGGAAAATGGCGCATGTGTGTTGATTATACTGATCTTAAAAGGGCTTTCCCTAAAGACGCTTATCCCTTGCCCAACATAGATAAATTGGTCGACAATTATGCATGTTTTAAATTACTTTCGTTCATGGATGCGTATTTTAGCTACAACCAGATCCTCATGGTTAAAATGGACAAACAATATATGGCCTTCATGACCAAATCGGGCAACTATTACTACAATGTAATGCCATTCAGCCTGAAAAATGCTAGTGTTACATACCAGCGAATGATGAACAAAGTCTTTAGAGAAGAAATCAAAGACATGCTCGAAGTCTACATGGACAACATGATATTAAAGTCCCACGAGGAAACCGATCATGCACTCCACCTCAGGAAAGTCTTCGACCAGGTGAGAAAATTCAAAATGCGATTCAATCCTGACAAGTGCACACTCGGGGTGTGGGCAGGAAAATTCCTCGGATTCTACCTCACAGAATGGGGAATCAAAGCCAACCTCGAAAAATGTCGAGCATTCTTCGAGCTCCTGATGCCGAACTAGAAAAAGTCGATCCAGACCCTGAACAGAATGCTCACCACATTATCCCATTTTGTGGTAAAATCTACCCAGCATGCGCTGTCCTTTTTCAAACTTCTCTGCAAAGAGGTCACTTTTGATTGGACCGAGAAATTCAAACACGCCCTCCTCCCTCTCAAACGGGCGTTATCTCAACCACTGATCCTTTTGAGACCAGATAATGAAGAAACCAATCTAATTTACAAGCAAAACCCTGAAGTAAGATACCAACAGATAGAGAAGGTAGCCCTCACACTCATCAATGCAGCCAGAAGGGTGAGATACTACTTCCTAGCACATACCATCATGGTCCAAACCGACCAACCAATAAAGCAACTACTTGGACGCCCTAACATGGAGGGCATTATGCTCAAATGGTCTTGAGAACTCTCTGAGTTCGACATCAAATATGAAAGCATAAAAGCTCTTAAAGCACAAGTATTAGCCGATTTCGTAGCCGAGATGACCTCCCCAACCTCCACGAGAAGTGTACACAAGTGGACCATATTTGTGTGCGGAGCTTCCAGCTCAACAGGAAGCAAAGCAGGAATTGTACCAAGTTTCTTAAATGGATTTCATGGTTTCTAAAATGTCTTCAATAATGCTCATACCAAGTTTCATGCCTTGCATCACAAGTTTTTATCAATCAATGACTCAGATGACTGAAAATCAACTATATTGGACAAAAAGTCAACTATGGTCAACATATAGTCAAAGCTCAATATTTTTGGTCAACATCAAGGTTTTGGATTCGTATTCATCATTTTATCAAGGGTTGATCATGATTCATCAAGAAAACTCCGAAATCATCAAAAGTCAAAAATTACCAAATTAGGGTTTTCTTTAGAAGAAGTCATCTGAACTTTGACCAAGCATACCTTTCACATGCTTCATCATATTTTACTCAACCAAAGCTCATTTTGAAGGAAATTCAATTCTCTACAACTTTTTCTCTCTAAGCTCAAGACCAAAAAATGTTTCATTTGAAGGATATGGGCCAAAACATTATAGGTCATTTCAAAAGTCAATAAAAAGATACTTTTTGTCAAGGCAACTTACGTCAAGATAATGTCTTCAAATGCAAAAATGATTAACATAGATATTTTATAGGACATCTTGAGATTTCCAAAAAGTCCAAGATCACCTTCAAATGATAAAAATTGAGAGAGTTATGATTGGTCCAAGTTGGGAAGTTTGAGCAAATGCATGAAACCTAAAGTGATCACACTTGGATTTTTGGGCTAATGAGCTATTGTTTCAAGGTATATGCGTATTCTACACTTCATATGAACCTATGAATTACTTCATGCACCCCTTTACCTATTTATTTATTTATTTTCATTAATTTTAAATTCAAAATAAATGAAATAAGACAAGGCTTTTCTTACAAGGTCCAAGTCCACAAACATTTGACTTAATTCATGCTTATATATTCTCATCAATTCATACAAACCCTCACACGAACCCTTGCACAAAAAGCCTCTCAAAAATCTCAACTTTTCAAGAACTCGGGAAATTCAAAACCATAGCTTGCAGTCTGTTGTACCCCAAAATTTTCCCTCTCATTTCTCAAGAAATCTCTCATAAGATCTCCATTGATTCAAGACTACACAAGGTTTGATCAGCTCAAGACACCTCCTCAAACACTGACAACTCAAAATTAGGGTTTGAGTTTGTACAAAGATAATTGAACTTCTAATGCCTTATATGACTTTAATGGATCATTTTGGATCCCCAAGATTGCTCATGTCAAGTTTCAAGCTTTGAATCACATTTTTGCTCAGTCAGTTGATCAGTTGACCTAAAATCAATTATATTAGGGAAAAGTCAAATGTGGTCAATTTGCAGTCAAACTTCATAATTTTTTATCCATATCAACATTATGAACTCATATATGTCAATTGATCAAGTTTGGATCATAATTCCTCAAATAAATTTTATCAGAACACCATAAGGGCAAAATGGTCAAAATTAGGGTTTTGATTGAGAAGGCTCTGTTCTTGACTTTTGACCAAGAAAATGACTTATTGGTTTAAGACATGATCTCAAGGATCCAAATGCACCATCTTGACCTAATTGCATATTTTAAATCACCTCTCAAGATCATTGGATTGACAGATGAATTTCAGTCAACTGATGAAAAGTCAATTGTACACTGAAAAGTCAAACTTTGACTTTTTGATCAAAATCAAGTTTCAAAAATCATATTTCATCAATACATGTAAAAATATGAAATTTGTTCATCAAGAAATTAAAAAGTCAAAATTATCTTTGAAAAGTCAAAATTCTAGGACTTAGAAATTTTTCTAAGTGTTAGAAAGTTAACATTTTTTCATAACTTTGTGCCAAAATTTCACCATGATGCAAGATGATTCAAGAAAAACTTACAACATGAAAGTTGTAGATCTCAATGAGATATAAAACATTTTAGGGCAGAACTTTTTCTAGAAATTCTTGGATTTAAAGTTATGAATTTATGAAGACATGTCCATGAAACTAAAAGACTTAGTGAAATTTTGCCCTAGTTAGGCAGATTTTTGGTACTAACTTAATAGTAACTTTTCACATGGTTCCAATTTGATTCTTCAAAAATGTCCAACATAAAGGTTGTATAGGATATTACAAGCTTTCCAAAATGTCCAAGAACTCATTAAGATCATTCTTGAGCAAGGAGAATCGAAGAGATGAAGTTAGGGTATCATTCTTGAATTATAGGTCATTTTGTGATATGAAAGAATTCAAATCTCAAGCCCATGTTGCATAATCTTCGATTTGCATGATTTAAACTTGTGTTTCACTCCATAATTAATGGTTTACACAATTTATTGAACCATTATCCAATTGATTCAAGCATTATCCAAATCAATTTAACCTTTTTGGGGAGAAAGTAACATATCCATTCTTGTAAAGCAAGCTTTATGCACAAAGTCAGCTTCTTGAGCTCCTAACTTGTTTTATTTGATTACACTCCATCCACAAAGTCAGAAGTATTTTGTTTAAAGTGGTTAACAACTCTATGAACCAAGTACAAGGCATGGAAACTTGTTTTGTCAAAAAATCACATGTTGAGCTTAAACATGTAAATTTGATTTCTGATCAACTAGGGCACTCCAAACCTTTTGATTATAAATAGAGGCATTATTTATGAGCTAGTACACAAATGCTAAGGCCTTGAAACTCCCTCAAACACTGAAAAACCAGAAATTGCTCAAAAAACATCATTGATACACAGTCCTGCCCTTGAACTTGTATCTTTCATTTCCCTCGTGTGTTTTCCCTCAAAATCATTTGCAAAGCTTCTATCTCAAATATCGTCCATCCCTGTCCTTGTTTTGGAACTGTAACATCTCCATCACCATCCTCTATAACCAAAAATAGAGGTCTGCAACTTGACTTCTCAAGACCATTCCAGCCACCCATAGCTCAAGCTAAGCATTGCATTAGCTTCCGGGAGGTCCAAGGAAGTTAACCTGATCATCGCAACTCTTTGAAAGCAGCTCAAACTCATTTCACGATTTCCAATTATTGAGTTATTTTTCTAAACTTTCATCTCTTCATTTAGGCATTGTTAGGCTTTCATTTTCAAAGATAAAATGTAGGTATCATTGCCCTGAAGCTGTACATATCCATAGTTTTCATTTATTTTTCCCGAGCTTAGAGAATTTTAAGTTTGAATCTCTGAAAAAAGTTAGGTCAGAATTTGGTACTTTTAGAAATACATGCTCATCTTTGATTATTAGTCCAAATTGTTTACATTTATGAAATTCTGGTAAAATTTCTAACAAGTTTGATGTTGGAAGTAATGAGAGTGGATGAGAAATGAATGAGATACATGGATCCTGGCTCGAGGTCGAAGATGAAGTTCATTTCTAGGAACGGATTTGTAATATATATTTATGGTTTTGTTTAAGTTAACAGATGTATAGCCACCCCAGTGGTAAGGCAATACACGTTTATGGTCAAGGGCATGGGTTCAAGCCTCAACGCTGCCATTTTGCATATTTTCCAACATTTTTTATCTTTTTGTTTGAACCATGCGCGCCTGGGCCCTGAATCAATTTGGCTTTGTCATTTTTTGGTTTTAACCCCCTGTTTCACTAACACAATCTCTAACCCATTCATATTTTATTTTTACTGACTTACAAAAGAAAAAAAACAAACTTGGGCCAGGCCTAGTAGACCAAAACTGTTTTTCCTAGCAAACACCCTAAATTCCATTTTTACCTCCTGACTATATTTTTTCATATTTTGTTTTATTTTCTTTATTTTTATTATTATTATTATTATTATTATTATTATTATTATTATTATTATTATTATTATTATTATTATTGTTTATTAAATCTAAAAATCCAAAAATATATTTTTATTTATTATTTGCATTCTATATACTTATATTTTATTCCTTTTAAAAAAACAAAAAGACAAAAAATAAAATTCTTATCTTCAATATTAATTTCTCTTCAGAAATAAATATTAGACTTAGGTTTAGTTTATCTTATTTTACCTTTACTAATCAAATTTAATTTAGAACTTAGATTTTCTTTTAATTAACTAATTTTTTTTGTATTAGTTTAATCTAATTAAAATTTTTGCAAACAAAAGCCTAAAAAATAAAAATTTGTTTTCTTTAAAAAATTAATTTCTTTTATTAACTTAAGTTTAATTTCCCTTAGGTTAATTAATTTATTCTCTTTAATTAATTAGGTCAAGAACCCTTTTCCTTAACAAAATCTAAACAAAAATCCATTTATTTTCCATTTATATCCTTGTACATTATATTCCTTTCAATTCTTGTACATTATTCAAGTTTCAATATGGTTGTAATAGATAATTAGGTTTAATTTCTTGCAATCCCCATTTGTCAATTTGTATACCTCATCCCCAAATGATGTAATAGCGTAGTAAATTTATTTTCCGCAATTTATCGCTTTCATATCAATGCTAGTAAATTAGGGTTTGTATGGAAAGATAAAATCAATGCTTAGAGAACCCTAATCCAAGATAAACCAAGCATGAAAAAATAAACACTTGCACACTCACACCTCAAGGGTTAACTCCACTTGTTGCCTTGAGAAAATAGCCATAATATGCATGTGAGACGTCTTAGAAAAAACAATCAAAAATACAAGATCATAGTCCCTCGATGACGCTTCAAATGTTTCTTTACAAGTGATCTTAGTCCCTTAATAGAAATGCTAAGATATCTCACAATATTTCTATTCATGACTATACGATGATCCACGCACGTCCCTTTTACATCTAAATATAAGGCTCCTTACCAATCAATGATGAGATAGCAATATCAAAGGAAGGAAGAAATGAACAAAGACTTTTGAGTAGGTAGAATGCTCTTAGTTGCTTGCTCACCATCCATCTTCAAAACAAACATCTTTTCAAACACACCAAACGCTTTCAAAAACATGAAATATTTTCAAAAAGTCCAACACTTTGTATACGTTCTTACAAGACGAGAACCATTACAAAGTTTGCCTAAACGAAGGCGCCTTTTCAAAAATACTTTCAAAAACCACCACAAAGCACATTTTCAAACAAAGCAAGTGATCTAGCAAGAAACTAAGAGCCCATAGATAACTATGGATGAAAAGGGTGCTAACACCTTCCCTTTTCATAATCTACCCCCCGAACTCAAGAAAATATCTCAAAGGTCTATCATGTTCTTTTCACCCTTTCCTTTTTGGATTAAAGAAAAGTCAGTGGTGACTCTTGTTATCCGCAACAATTACGATCAAAAGCAAAAACAACTAAGTCAGTTCTCCCACCGTATCACTGGATTGTAGACTCTGCTGTGGAAATTCATTAAAAGTAGGGTTACCTTAGGGCTAGATCACCTTTACTTTTTTTCATTGTTTGACTTGCTTGCTTTACATTTTGGTTCCTTGTTTGGGCTTGTTTTGATCCTCCACCCGGATTTGGGATACGTTATAGGTAAGTAGCAATAAGTTGTGGAAATTGTGCGGGATATATCGACATGGTCTAAGCAATAGCTACGTTAGTGTGATACATTTGTTGGTACCGGTAGCCCTTGAGTAGTCAAGGAGAATACAGGGCTGTTGTGTGGTGTCATGAAGCACTAACTGACTTTAGAACCTTTACTTGTCCAACTTGGCCATTAGGAAGTAGTGAGTTAGCCGACTTTGGTGCAGTCCAAAGTTGGTTGATACTCGATACTACACTCATTGAGATCAAACTTCTCGGGATATTTCGGTCACTATTAAAGAGGCTTGCGCTGAACCAATGCCCGATGAGGAAAGATCAGTGATATTGAGATCCTCTAGAACCCGGTTACTATTACTAGGACAGGTTGAGCCAGCTAAACTTCAAGAGGGTACTTACCTACCAACTCCATGCAAGCCTAAACCTAAGGACTTGTTTGCCTTGTGTGTATATGCTTACTTGTACATAACATCATACCATTGCATTTTTGCACTAACCATTTCAAGGATTATTGGGATTTATCTTTGTATTGTTTTGTAGGATATGGCTTCCACCCGCAAGAATACTATCCAAGTCAATCTCGTAAAAATTCCTTCTTAACTCAAAGAGTTGGCATCGAGGGTCCCTGAGAATTCTTCATTCACCGAAAGACATGGTCACCTCCTAAACTTGGTTACCTCAGGCACTGATGAAGATATGATAAAGGTGCTTTTCCAGTTCTTCGACCCTTTGCACCATTGCTTCACCTTTCTTGATTACCAGCTTGTACCTACTATGGAAGAATTCGCTCAACTCTTAAGGGTCCTTGTTCTCAATCAACTACCTTTCAATGGTATGGAAAGAAATCCAAGCCCTGAAGAGATTTCTCGAGCGCTACACTTGCAACAATCTGATGTCACGACTAATTGGGAAACAAGAAGTGGTGTCAAAGGATTCTTAGCCAAGTTCTTGTTTGAAAAAGCTCAAGATTGTTAGAACACTCTAGATTTACAAGCTTTTGAAGAAATCTTGGCCCTTCTCATCTATGGGATGGTTTTATTTCCAAACCTTGACCAACTTATAGATGTAAATGCTGTCAAAATCTTTATGTCTCGCAATTTGGTGCCTACTTTGTTGGGTGATATCCTACATTCTCTCAACTCTCGCACTATGAGGAAGAGAGGGACCCTCATGTGATGCACTCCTATATTGGCTAGATGGTTTTTTTCGCATATTCCTTGGTTTGTGTTGAAGAACGATCAAGGTTTGAGGTGGTCCCATAGGTTGATGTCACTCAGACATTCAGATATTCATTGGTGTTCTCGATCCTTAGAGAATGTTACTATCATCGACCGTTGTGGGGAATTCCCTAATGTCCCTTTGCTTGGCATTAGGGGAGGTATTACTTACAACCCTTGCTTAGCCTTACGACAGTTTGGGTATGCCCAAAGAGATGGACTTCATGATATGCTCATCCAAGGAGTGGTATTCGACTACGAGAGCGACGATCAAGGCTACCGTCAGAAGTTTGTACGAGCTTGGAGGATGGTAAACAAAATGGATAGTAAGACACTGGGACACAAGAATTCTATTCCCCTTGAGCCTTACCTTAGGTGGGTACGAGCTCGTGCTTAAAAGCTCGTGATGCCTTATCCCTCCATCCTACCAGTTATCATGGAGCCTGTGGATGAAGAAGATGTCTCGTATAATGTCCTCCATATCGACATGCCTACTTCTCTTGAAGACTTGCAAAAGGGTTGGATTCAGCTAAAGGAAGAACGAGATACCTTCGAGGCTCAGTTCTACGCAAGTGAGAAAAGGGTTTTGGAGCTTACGAAGCAACTCCATGAAGAACAGAGCTTGAACGCCTACCTTGCACCAAAGAGGATGTGTTCGACCTTTTTATCTTAGAAATTTACTTTGTAAGCCCAAGAGGCATATTGTAACCATTTTGAACTAATTAATGAAAATTGATGTTTGTTCATTCTTTGTCTAGACAAATTTAAATTTCATAAATCCTTGAAATCATTTTCATGCACATTTTTCATGCATCATAACATAACAGGTTTCTCCCGCATAAGTCTCTCATCTGCCTACTGTTTATTTCAGTAGAGATGGCATTAGAACAGACTATCAAAGACATTTAGACTCAAAATGCTCAACTTTAAGAGATATTCTTGAACCTATCCAAGGGACAAGAAGAGGTGAAGGCGCTCCTCACTGGGGGCATGATCATGGGGAATCCTGAGAACAATAAGGATGACCAGTTGGAACAGCTACAAACCGAAATGGCAACAATGAAAGTCCAGATGATGGGACAACTGATGGGCCAGATGGCTCTCATCCAAAATTTAGCTCGGGAATAAGAAGACCTAAGGATCCTCATCAACAAACTTCATCAAGATGGTTGCAGTAGTATGAAGCAAACGGTCAAGATTAGGGATCAAGTCACTACCCAGTCCCCCATGAGGCCATAGGCCAGTTTGGTGGAGGGTAGGCCTCTCCAATGTGCTGCCACGTCACGAGCCCAACAACCACCCCGTCAACAAGGACAGAGTAATCGGAGTAAACGGTCCCTTCCGGTAGGAAGTTTACCAAACTCGACATGCCAATATCGCAAGTCTTGCATTACTCGATGGAACTGAATTTGGTCATGTTGAGAGATCCTCCTAGGAATCTCAGCACCTCCACTCCAAGCTATCATCCTGATGCAATATGTGCATACAATTCCATTAATCCCGGGCATGATACAAATAGATGTTGGGATTTGAAAAATAAGATTCAAGACTTGATCGACGAAGGGGTGCTGGAATTCACACGAGATGGTCAGACTGAATTCTTCCGCCGTCCCTCAAAGGCTCACCACCTGAAGTGACAAGTTCAGACAAAGAGGTTTTTGTTCATTTGAATTTCAAGTTATAATTTCTCTTTTGATTTGATCAAACACTTATATATTAATGTCAAACTCTGTTTCATTAATGCATTGCATATGTTTGTCTTGAATTGATCCATTCGTTTTAATTACATTTAAACTATGTTGTTTACTCCCTTTATGATATTCAACTCTTGTTTTAAAAAAAGGTTGCAAGCCTTTAGAGAGAGGATGACGAAAACAATGCCTTAATTTCATACAATATGCTTTTGGACGAACCTTGCTAACGATGTACAAGAATTCTTTCAAATCCTAAACACTGTAGTTATAAGGAGGATAATCCCTAGTCAACCCCTTTGAGCCAAAGAAGTAGGAGTTTCCTTTTTACACAAATTAAAACCTTTAATCAAAATCTGGGGCAGGGTAGTCTCTCAGTTAATTCAAATGCGCGTTCAGTCACAAACTTTCACTTCGTAATACAACAAATGACATCAAAAACATGCCTTCTGAACCAAAAGATGGTGATGGTTCCTTATCAAATAGGCAGTCATTATCTCTCAAAAGAAAAGCCCACTAAGTCAAAACCTATGAAGGAGATTTAAGGAAAACTGGGGCATCCCGCTGACTGTAATCTCAAAAACAAGAACAGTCAAGCAAAATCAGGGATAATAAATCAAAAATAGGTCACTACAAATCCTCAACAACATGGAAAATATGGCAAAAAATGACTGCCTTCCAACAAATTTAACTTGTCTGAACCATCACCAAAATGTTATTTCGGACTCAATAAAAGTTCAAAATGCACAATTAACCGAGTTTAAGACTGAAGAACATCGCGAAGAAAGGGCGGGTACAAATACACTTTGAGCCTTATCCGTTGTTTCTTAAACCATGAACCAAGCCACGTTACAACCCTTCAAAAGACCTAATTGAAGCATGGGTTAATTCAAAAGCATACTGTTACAAAAGGTATCCTGACTCCTGTAAGACTTTACTCCAAATCCTGATTTGAATTTTCTTACAAAAATTCTTTATCTTCTAAAATGCATTTTCAAAACTTCAAGACAAACATAAACTTTGCAATTATTTGAATATCGCTGTTTGCATTTGGCTATTTATTTGACAGCAGAAAAATTCGCACGACGAATATCCAGTGAACACAAACCCTCTCAATAAACAAAATCATTTCAAGTGGGAAGACGCCTCTAATAACAGATCTCCTATAAGCAAGGGGGCGTGGCGTGCCATTGTCCGAACTCACCTGGGGCAGTCCAGTCAAGATTCTAAGAAATCTCTCAAGAAATGCTGAATATACCAAGGACAGGTCTCCATCTAAATCACTTGGGGCATTGAACGCGAATCCCAACAAAGGGTTACATATAGTCAAACATTTTCTGGCAGTGCCACAAACACCTGCTACTATGGGCAGTGACAAATCTCCCCCAAATTCTTGTTCATAGGATGACCCCCATCTAGGGTTTCAATCTCTAAAAACTCCTCCCCAACAGACTGGCGACAGGGTTTATTTCCCCAACAAATTACAGATTCCTCAGCTGAGTCTACCCTCTCCAACTTGAGTTTGCCTCTCAGACTATTACAAATCAGAGGACCACAACCCCTGATCCCCAATGAGGTCGCCAACAGAGTCATTGTTATCTCCGAAAGTTGTTGTGAAGCCTGGATCCGACCAAATAACAGTTTAACTTCAGTGAGTTGTTGTGAAGCCTGGATTCGACCAGATAACAGACAACTTAATTCTTTCAAACAAGTTACTATGATGTTATCCCTTGACATAAGCGCGTACTTGGCGCAGTGGTGAAGGTGCTGGACAGAAAGGCTAAGGGCGTGGGTTAAACACCCACCCCTGACAGTTTATTTTTAAAACTTGGTTTTTCCTTAAATCCTTACCTTAAAAACCCTAAATTCATCTAACCAAAATCCTTTTCTTACAAAAACCAAAAAATGGTTTTTTACAAACCCCAAAAATAATTAGGTTTTAGTTTTTATCATTAATCTTTTTATTAATTTAATTAATCAACTTTTTTTAATTAAAATTAATTAGACTTTTTAGGTTTATTTAATTAATCGCAAAAACGTTTTTTTATCAAAAAATCACCAAAAAGACTTTTGTTTTCCTTTTCCTATTCTTACATTTTTCGCGTAGTTTATTCTTCTCGCATTTTCCTTGATTATGTAGTTGTTTCCCAGTTTGTAATAGCTAGAGTTTTCATTCTCCGCAATTTATATTTTGTATTTGCCCCAAAGCGATGTAATAGCTTAGAGTTTACTTTCTGCATTTATTTTCCGCACTTTACTACTTTTCATTATTTTTATGTTTACTGCTTAGTAATTAGGATTGCATGGAAAGATAAAAATGAATCGATAGCTAACCCTAACGCAGAGATTAAAATAACTGAAAATAAATTACTCGCACAGTCACACCTCTAGGGTAACCTCCCTTCTTGCCTTCGGAAGATAAACAGTCATGTGCCTCAAACGTGGGAACGCTTTAGCAAAAGTCCTTCGATACAAAAATCATAGTCCCTCGATGACCCTTCGACGTTGCCTTTCGGTAAATGATATAATCCCTTTCAAAAAATTGCTAAAGTGTCCATACCAATTGCCTTCGATGACTGTACGATGACCCACGCCTGTCCCTTCACATCCAACAATTGGGCTTCCTACTAACTAATGGTAGGATAACACTATTTAAAGGAGGAGGAAAATACAAGAACGACCTTGAGTAAGGTAGATACTCGTAGTCGCTTGCTCACTAAAGCTCTTCAAAATAAAAACATTTCACACAATCACACTTTCAAAAATATTTTCAAACAAACACTTTGTACGCATTCTCGAGGACATATATGAGAATCATTATAAAGTTTCGCCTTACGTTGGCGACTTTTCAAAATATTTTCAAACACACATCACAAAACAATTTCAAAAAGTTAACTAAGCGATTAAAAGCCTGTAGATAACTACGGATGAAAAGGGTGTTAACGCATTCCCTTTTCATAATCTATCCCCCGAACTCAAAAATCTCAAGGTCTTTCCTGTTCTTTTCACCCTTTCATTATTGGATAAAATAAAATTCGGTGGCGACTCTTGGTATCCACAATATTTGTGATAAAACATAAAAACAAGTCTGTTCTCCCACCGTATTACAACTACATTCAAAGCGTCTCTATCGAGCTCACAGAGGAACCACCATCCTCAGGAGACGAAACCACCGTCCAGAGCAAACACTCCGCCGAGGATTCTAAGCTAAGTTTATCTAAATCCTAGCCACATGCATTTCTAAGAAAAGAAGCAGAAATTATTACCTATAACTAAAGTATTTCCTATAGAAACAGGGGAAAATCGAGAAACTCATCAGATTATCAAATGTTTATCGATGGAACAGACAAAAAACACGACGATGAACGGTGGAACGAGAATGGGTTTCGAAGAACAACGATGCCAGGAAGAAATAAGCAGCGACAAGTAGAAGGAGAGCAAGAGAAAAGTGCAATTAAAGCTTCCTCTCCGCCTTTTATAAAGCGACTTGCTGGCACGTGAGCGGGCACACGCCTAGGGAACTCTAAGAGACGTCATCATTACACCCTAGTTCCTAGGCTAGCCATCATTACGCCTTTATGACAACATGTAGCTCGATGCAAGCATGACACGCAAACTCCCTAAATTCCAATTAGATGTTCCTCTCCCCGCAAGGCGAACACGCCGAGCATCACTTGTGCTCCTCGTACGAAGCCGACTACAGGGCACCCCCATTTCGTGAGCATGTCTTAAAGTTATCGCTCCTATGCCCAAAAGCAACGACTTTAGGGGCTTCTGTTCTGGACTTGCACAATGATTAGAATTGGCCTAATCCACTTCTACACCAGCATGTCCAAAGCAACTTTGACCCATTAACTTTGTTCTCCTATCGAGCATACTTGATCGGCCACACCAGGGGAATATCAGAGACTACGATGTAATGGTCATGCGCATTCCCGTATCAACGACCGATTCCATGTCTACTCGCCGCTTGAAGAGCAGACAACTTGGACGGCGCTCGAAACGCGTCTGCCCATCATCTCACCCTTGCTCGAAGCAACGGCTAGTTACGGGCATGACTGCCCGTTTTGACCAAGTCCTGGCAGTTACGTATTTTTGCGAACCCAAATATTTAGACCCAAAAATAGGAACCAATGGCTATGCGTTGGGACATTATATAAACTTTCACACTTGTGAGGGTCGGATATCCAATATTCACTCATAAAATCCTAATCTCTTTCTTGTATCTCTTTGCACTCTTTCTCACTAGATAGTCAGAGTGTCTTGCAGGTACACCCCTTCCTTCCCATAAACTTCCAACCTAGTAGATGTCATCAATTTGACCCATTTTCAGATTCTGATAAACCAATAAGATCAGGTTTCTAGGGACCAGTTTGTTAATTTGAGTTAAAATCAAAGAAAATAAAAAGAGAAGTTGAATTTGTGATATAATTTTGTTCTGATGATTTAAGAATTGTTTGGATTCTGGATCTTATACATCTACTTCTTTTTGTTTTTGGATATTTCCAACTTCTGATACTTGTTTCATACCTCAATTTTTTCTTTTCTACTTTCGAAATGAAGTGAATGAAATGATTTCTTTTATATTTGAGCTAAATCCTTATGATGTTGTGGTATTGTTCAGTCATTTCTCAATCTTTATGGATTCAGTTATTATTGGTAGTTTTGGGATACAAAATAACTATTACACAACTAGTTGTGGTGAAGAACATTTGGTAAAATGGATTTATGCGCGTTTTGTGCGAAAAGCTTGACGCAATCTACCTTTTTCCTATCTAATATTTTAATCATAGTTAAATTTATTTTATGTTTTCATTAGTACAAGATGCGTCATTATTTATGAGCATAGACTTAAAATTCTAAAAGGTGCTATTTGGTTATTAGATAGCTAAACTGCAAGAAACATTGCAATCACCTGTTGCACTTTTAAAGTATGACTCTAATAGATTAAATGAAGCCTTATAGTATGGTTATAATTTAATTTTTCTATTCTCTAAATATTTTGCTTGAGTACCCATACATAACTCAAATGATATGGAGATGTATATATATATATATGATATTCATTATAGTACAAAGTTGGTTGGACTTAGAGATCATGAGTTAGATGTTAATGCATTGTACTTTAGAAAATGGTCACCTAGGTGTAGTAAGTACCGAAGCTTTGCTATAGTTTAAAGTATAATTTATTAATTCAATGCTAAAATTATATTCATATAGCCATGACTAGGTAAGTTAACTAGTTTAGGTTGGGATATATTTAGGTCTTAAATGTAAGACTTTAAGTATGTGTTGATTTTCCAGAGTACTAAGAAACCTGACTATACTCAACTAATTCCTACCAGTTTGCATGCCTCGTTATCTAATGATTATTAATTTTATTATATTATAGAGTTAGGTGGACTCATAGATAATGAAATAGACACTATTACGAAAATTGTATTTAACAATAGTTGAAAAATATATATAATCACACAGGTTCAGATATTATTATGTACAGTGTTGTTATAAATGTGTTTCTACAACTACGGTTCTGAGATTGTTGTAATATATTAGAAAGTGTGTGCAATATCCCAATAGTTAGTTAACTCAACTGTTGTGATAGAACTAAAAATCTAAGGTTTGATTCTCAGCATCGACATTTTGGAACATAAATTATAATTCATCACAGTTACTACAGATAACCGTTGTGGAAAGTACACATAGTTCAAATTGATGAAGTATATAATCTGAAAATTAAACTATTCTCGAAAACCAACTTAAACAAACCATAGTTTTCTGAGTTACATGTCTCTTATCATTCATTTTCTGCTCTTTAACATATATAACGTGGTTCAATGGTCTGTTTCCTTCAATACATCGATATCTTCTATTATAGTTTAATTTTTTAATAAAATATAATTATTTGCTAAGTCTATCTCATCATCGTCGCTGATCGCCGTGATTGTTATGATGACTTAATCACGATGATAAGGAACGATAATGAAGTACACTTAACCAATAATTAAATTGTAATAAAATTAAACTATAATAGAAGATATCGATGTATTGAAGGAAACAAACTATTGAACCATATTATATATGTTAAAGAGCAAGAAATGAATGATGAGAGACATGTAATTCAGAAAATATCGATTTATATATGTTGATTTTCAAATACAACTTAATTTTCAAATTATAAGTTTCTATACCAATTTAAATGAATGTATTTTCAAACAAGGTTAGTGAACAAATAATCTATATAGCATATAATAAATTAAATTTTATCTACTGTTAACCTGTATACGAATTTAAAGAACAAAACATTTCAAAGTCACAACAAGTCTCTTTCTTATGACTTAACAATGTTTTGTTCTTGTTTTGAGAATATTTGTCAACAACAACATACAACCACACAATAAATACATGCAACAAAATAAAAAAATACATGTATTTTAGGAACAAGACATTAAAGTATACAACATCATAAGTTATATTAAATTGTTTCAAGAATGCACATTTTATTAAAAATAATCGTGGAACTATAACAAATTATGAAGTTCATCTAGTTTGTGATGCAATGAAGAAGAAATACAAGGTGGATGAAGTTTCTACAATATCTTTATACTTCTTGTATTTTTTTTCCATTGCAACACAAACCATATGTTCTTCATCAGACTATACGCTTGTTATCATCCCCTTAACCATCCAACATCATAATTTGCAACAAAACACAACAAAGTTCAATCATGAGCATCATCACAATACAACCACACATATTAACAAAACCCTAAAACCTTAAATCCATAAATCCTAACTTATAAGTATCAATAGATAAATCGAAAGAGAGAGCATGAGAACATACCATCTTCGTTGCCGTTAGAGTTTGCGCCAGACGTTGCTCCTTGTTATAGTTGTGCTTGAAAGTGAGGCTGCAGAAAGTGAGACTATAGAAACAGGTGATTTTCATCCATGACAATATTTGGGACATTCACTTTGTCTTCTTGTTGAAAGAGAAAGGTTTTTATCTGTAGTTTCAGAGAATTCTTTAAATAGATGATATGTTAGAGTTTTCTTTAGAGAGAAACGACTAATAAGAAATGGACGACGTTTATATATGAAAAAAATCACATTTCCTCACGATTAACAAGACAAATTATAGTGGTATAGCTTTCAAAGATAAAATAGATCATAATGGATGGTTGGACATAAAAACTGTTGTGATGTCCTTTTTTTTCTTTATTAAAAATAAATAAAAATGAAAAGGTGCACCTTAATGTTAAAGGAATAAAAAATTTGAGGTACTAAGATTTGAATCCATGAAAGCTCGAATGTATTTTCAAAAAATTTAATTAAAAAAATTATTAACACCTGATTTTGGAGATATCATCACTATATTTAAGATAACAGTAAATAATTTAGACGTTATTGTTTGTGTGTTTTGCAGTAATGAAATAATAATATATTAAGGTTAGAAAATGGTCACTGATGCAATAGACTTATAGCTTCAAGTAAAATGGTCACCATATGCAAATGTCAGGCTGATTTCAATGTAAATGAGCCCCTCTTATGTTTTATGACAAAGACAATGTATTTGTCGTTTAAGTATATATAAGTGTTGAGTTTATTTAAGTAACTTGATATGCTAGAAATGATAATTTTATATTGATAATAAGAATCATTAATTTTGTCCATGTTACAATTTAATTTTCATGTTGTATTTATATCGATCAAAATGTGCAATGACTATTCAACTCTATCTTTCATGCATATTGTATTCCTCAATTGTCATATTTGATTATATCAAGTTAAATATCATACATCGGGACAACTGATGTTTAATAAAAATGTGTAAATTGTGGCAGAACCACGATTATTTACAAAAACAAAACTGTTATTTATATTAAATTAGTTACGGCGTTGTGTGGCCCTTACTGTAAAACAGCCATTTTTTTACTTAGCGCAATCAAATTTAAGATATTATTTAAAAATGCCATTTGTTTAAATTATGGCAGTTGTAAAAGAATGTGTTGACTGGATTTAATTTTTTTAAAATATTTATGGAAACAGATTTAAATGGATATTATTTTATTTTATCAATTAATTATTGTTATTTTATTAATTTATTATTATTATTTTATAGTGGAAATGTTTCCTTAAAAAATGAAGTTGTTTGTCATATTTATTTTATTATTAATTATTTAATTAATAAATGTTTATTAGTAAGAAAAAAGGAAAACAAGAAAGATAATAATAAATCTTAATTATTTTTTATCATAATTATTTCATGATTTTTATTGTTCTGAATTGAGCATGTCCTTGATCCAACTCTCACTAAGGTCCAATCTAAGCGTGTCAGTCTGCATCAGGGACCGATACTACCCTCGAGTAATATGGCAACTATCCATGGGCGGATCTATTCATAGGCAGGGTGTGGCTATAGTCACACCAGATTTTTCATATATATATATATATATATATATATATATATATATATATATATATATATATATATATATATATATATATATATATATATATATATATATATATATATATATATATATATATATATATATATATATATATATATATATATATATATATATATATATATATATATATATATATATATATATATATATATATATATATATATATATAATACTATTAAAATAATTAATAAAAAAAATACCACCAACACCAACTCATTGTGGGTGATTGAAAATCAAAAGTAAAGTGAGTATTTCAATTTTTCCTCATTCTTTTCTCCTTTTTGAGTAGAACCCTAAAATTCCAATTTACCAAAAATATTAATTTTTTTAATTGATCATAAATTATTTCTTTCTAATCAATTGGTTTCATTGTTCTCTTTATAGGATGAATAAATTTTTTCAGGTACTTTCTAGAGACAAAGCTACTTATTCAGCTAATTTAAAAGCATCAGAAATTCAACATTCAAGTGAGAGTATCAAAATTGTTGATTATGAATTATTGGATCTAATTGATTATCAAAATTGATGATGTTATTTTAGCTCATTTATAAGAAAATAATGATAGACGATTTTCATTGTAATGTATTGCATTAAACAATATTATTATTCATTTTTAATATGATTTAATTCGTAATTTCTTTGATCTTTAGCCACACCAATATGTAATGTATGAATCCGCCCCTGCAACTACCTACCCTTTTCCGCGAAAAGACAGTCTCACCACGCGAAGACAACGCCTGAGTAGACTGAAGACACTCACGCCCCGACCATGCTGGCAGCGGGGACACCTTAACTAGCTCGTCGACTAAGACTGGTCCCCTACCGAGCTCATATCTGGCGGGGATCACCCACGACGAGCAAGCTCTCCTCCTGAGCACCTTCCTCGTAGGGATGACTACCAACGTCTCCGGATATTGCGGAGTCTTCGTGGTCCCGGAAAGATCGCATCCATATCCTCTTGACCTTGCGGAGGACGTCATCCAAGTAGGGGGCACGCACAGGTCCCCACTACTCACGTAGAACCTGACAGTCTCTACGTTGGGCCTGCTTGATCAGCCCAATAAAGAGACATTGGCCCAACGTTGGGGGCTATAAATACCCTCTCTTTCGAGAGGGTCAGGTAATCAACACTTTCTAAACTCTCTTACTTGTTTGCTCATTCCCAAACTCATTTTGACATCAGAGTGTCTTGCAGGTACCCCCACTTCACTCTCAACTTCTGCTCGAGCTAGCTGTGACAGTCCATTCTAGTCAGGTACAATCAGTGGCGCCGTCTGTGGGAAACTTGTTTCCCCGTCTTCTATTTACTCGAGACCAAAGCTAAATCACCCCTAACTGTCATGGCTGATCAAACTGCAGAAAACATGAACGTCCGTATCATCGACAATAATGTCGGCCTCGACAATGCTAGTACCGCCGGCCACAACACGGCCCCCGCCATTAATATGTCGGGGCCTTCTGACTATAGAGGCGGAGCAATTGCCTCATCATCATTGATACCTCCACGACTCAAAAACGAATGACCACCTCCCCAAAAGTACCAACTTGTTCAGTTCCATGAGGTCCCCGTTCCCGCTGGAGCAGACGCCACGATCAGGGCACTGTTTGTAGCGATAAATCAGACTAACTACCTGATCTTTTCTCAAGGAGAGAGATTGAGTGCCCTCGAAGATGCTCGGAGAGCCCCTAGAAGACACAAGAGGCCCCAGTCTCCTCCTCATTTCCAAGCAGAGGAACATCCCCGATCTCCCTGCGGACACGCAGTCAGGACATCTCTCGAAGTCCTTCTCCCCGACCAATCGGGTGACGCCCCACATTGGAAAGGGACCAGCCCGTTGACACGGGGCGACGCGATCACATTCCCTCGCGTCAAGAACGAAGACCCCCTAGAGACAGGAACGGGGGAAACAACAAATGACCATACCGCCTGAGGAACGCTCCGTGCGACCAGAGCTACCATAACCGCCACTACATCAGATCCCCTTCTCGCTCGCCCGACAAGAGTAACGAAGACGACCCCCGCGGTCCCTTGTCACAAGCCATTATGGAGGCACCCATCCCCCCGGGCATGGAGAAGCCTTCCCACTTGAAGGAATACGACATCATCGCCGACCCAATCGACCACATAGATGGGTTCGAGGCTATGCTGCATTATCACAATGTCAGGGGGACCAATCAAATACCGGTTGTTCCCTACGACTTTGAGGAAAGCTGCGATGGACTGGTACAAGAGTCTCGCCCTGGGGTCAATTACCTCCTGGCAAAATTTAAAGAACTAATTCATCAGTTCGTTCACTGCTTCGCGACGGCACCCAAAGACCGAAGCAGCCCTCGAGGCTATCGTCCAATGACACGACGAGACCCTGAGGGAATTTATTGATCGGTTCAACCGGGAGGCTGTTCGAGTCCCTTGTACATATCACATGAAGAGATACATGCTCGAGAGGGAACTCCTCCCGGGCACAGAATTAAAAAAGGCTCTAGGCATCATACCGCCTCGAACATTCGATGACCTCCTCGAAAAAACCAGAGCCTCCATGGACTACGAGGAGAGGTAAGCGGCCAACAAAGCCTGGGACCCCAGGAACCGCGAATCAACTAGCAATCCGCGACAAGACACCGGCCCTCATTGACGAACTGGCGAGAAGAGAAGGGATGACAAACCCCGAGACCCTCACAAGTATAGGGGACCCTCGGGGAGGTTTACTGAGTACACTCTGCTAACGGCTTCCCGCGAGCACATTTTGGCGGAGTACGCAAACACATATTTCAAGGACGGCGGCGTCAAGCGTCCTCGCCCCGCTCCTGCTAAACCCAGGGCGGATCATAGCAAATACTGCCAATATCACCAGAGCCATGAAGACTTAACTGAAGATTGTGTCCATCTCGAGGATGATATCGAGACCCTCATAAATGGAGGGAGACTCAGGAAATATCGGCACTGTGACGCCCCCCGTCGAGATTCCCTTGAAACAAGGGAGATAGAGGAGGATGCCCGACCATCTGACGAGTCGGTCCCCATCCAAACCGTATTCTCTGTTACAAAACCAGAGGACTTTTATGTCCCCGAACATATGCAAGAGCCTTTGTCCATACACAGCAGGTGGTAAAACTTCCCCTCCAGCATGGTCATAAATGGTGGAGGGTTTAATGACTTAACCATAAATTCAGCTAAGAGGAAGTTGGACGAGCTGGTCGACATGGCCCCCCCGTAAACGGTAACTTTTGAGAGGATTAAAGGAAAATTAGAGTCAATCACCTTTTACCTCGAGGAATTTCCCGGGGGTCCCCAATTCAGCCATCCCTCTCCTAATCAGGGCAAGAATGGCCAACTTTGATGTTCATCGCGTCCTGGTCAATGAAGGATGTTCCGTCGACGTGATGTAAAACCAGCTTTTTAGAACCCTGTAACTCGACGAATCTTGCCTTTCACCATACGTGGGATCCGACCTTCAGGGCTTTAATGGCTCGACCTCCAAGCCATAGGGGTACGTGGAGCTAATGGTCACCTTCAGCGAAGACACTGCTACCAAGCAAGTCAAGGTGCATTTCTTGGTCATCGACTGCCCCTCCCTCTACAACTGCATCCTTGGGAGGCCGACATTGGCAGAGCTAACCGCTGTGCCTTCCACCGTCCATATGAAGATGGAGTTTCACACCAAAAGGGCAAGCATTGCCACCATTCAGGGCGACCTAGAAGCTTCCAGAAGATGCTTCAATGCGACGGCCGAGGGACACAGCACAGTCGACACCGGGACACATCCCGCCAAGAAAGCTGCAACAACATGACTAAAGCCACAGTAGTCAGGGCCATAGCCCATCAAGGCAGAAATACAGAGGGCTCCTCCAAAGGTCGACTCGATCTCGTTGGACACTCGCTTCGACTAAGACGAATCTTCCAACATCGAGCAGGAGATTCTCTGACCAATTCCGGATGGGGACTTCGAGCTCGTACCTCTCAGCGAAGACCCAAACAAAGGGGTGAAGATCGACATTGGACTCCCTGGCCTGGCGAGGAAGCAGATTAAGGCCTGCCTGAGGGAGAATGCAGATCTGTTTGCATGGAGCACTACGGAGATGCCCGGTCTCGACCTCGAAGTCGCCTGTCATCAAGTCGCCATTGATCCAGCTGCTAGGGCAGTAGTACAACGTAGGCATAGGCAATCTCCTGAGAAAATGGAGGCTGCTGAAAAAGTTGTAAAAGACCTCCTAGAGGCAAATTTTATTTCTGAAGCCCGGTATTCAACCTGGCTGTCAAATGTTGTACTTGTTAAGAAAAATAATAGAAAATGACGTATGTGTATTGACTATAACGATCTTAAACGGGCATGACCCAAAGATGCATTTCCTTTTCCTAATATTGACATACTGGTCGACAACTCGGCCGACTATAAAATTTTATATTTCATGGATGCCTATTCGGTCTATAACCAAATCTCAATGGCAATGAGTGAAAAACACTATACTGCTTTCATGACCAGCTCGGGAAACTATTACTACAATGTAATGCCCTTCGGTCTGAAAAACGCAGAAGCAACATATCAGTGGATAACGAACAAAGTCTTCCGTAATGAGATCGGAGATATGCTCGAGGCATAGATGGACGACATGATCGTCAAATCCCGAGTAGACACCGACCATGCCGCTCATCTCAGGAAACTCTTTGCCTAAGCAAGGCAATGTAGAATGAGGTTTAACCCCGAGAAATGCACATTCGGGTTTAAGGCGGGCAAGTCTCTCGGCGTTTACCTAATGGAACGAGGAATCGAAGCCAACCCTGACAAGTGTCGAGCATTCTCTGACCTCCCTACACCCACTTCGAAAAATCCATACAAGTCCTGAATGGTATGCTCGCCCCACTCTCCCGTTTTGTCGTAAAATCCGCTCAACACGCCCTGCCTTTTTCAAACTCCTGCGCAAGGAGGCAGCTTTCGAGTGGGGAGAGGAATGAGAACAGGCCCTTCTCCATCTCAAATAGAGCCTTTCACAGTTGCCCGTGATATCACGACCAGTCGAAGGGGAGACATTATTCCTATATCTGGCCGTCTTCGTCGAAGCCGTCAGTGCGGCCCGCATTCGTGAGACTCATGACGGCCAAAAACCCGTTTATTTCACGAGCAAAGCGCTTCAGGGACCCGAGGTCATGTACCAACAGACCGAGAAGGTAGATCTGGCCCTTGTCAACGCAACGAGGAGGCTCAGACACTACTTCCTCGCGCACATGATCGTCGTACGAATAGACCAGTCCGTGAGAAAGCTCTTAGGTCGACCAGATATGGCAGGTCGAATGCTAAATTGGTCCTTAGAGCTTTCAGAATTTGATGTTCAGTACGAAAGTAGAAAGGCTCTGAAGGCCCAAGCTCTGGCTGACTTCGCCGCGGAGATGACTGCTCGTAACCCCCCCCCCCCCCACAGGGAAGGAACACAAATGGACCATCTTTGTCGATGGAGCCTCCAGCTCGAACGGGAGTGGAGCAGGAATCCTTCTCAAAAACGAGGAAGGCGTAGTGATAAAAAATTCCCTCACTCTCTCTTTTCCATCCTCAAACAATCAGGCAGAATACGAGGCTTTACTCGTAGGTCTAAGACTGGCCGAGGATTTAGGCGCTCGTGAGATACAAATTTTAACTGATTCCTAACTTTTCATGTCACAAGTTCAAGGGGGATACTAGGCTAAGAGCAACAGCCTCATCGAATATTTAAACTTGGTCAGAGAACATATGAAAAAGTTTGACTAAGAAGAAATTACACACGTACCATACGAACAAAACACACGGGCCGACATACTTTAAAAGCTCGCAAGTACGAAGAACAAGGGCGGAAACAAATCTGTCATACAAGAATCCCTATCTCGCCCGAGCATTGAAAAGTCTGCGCCTTTACTCGAAGTGAATTCCATCGGGGACGATTCATGCTGGATGACCCCGGTGTTCAATTTCATAACGAAAGGAGAACTTCCCCTGGACCAAAGGGAGGAAATCGCGACCAAATGATGAGCATGCTCTTACTTAGTACTCAAACACAAAGTGGATTTTCCATCTCCCTCTAGAAGTGTGTCGAAGATTCCGCGGTCCCTGAGATACTATGGGAAATCCACAAAGGAATCAACGCCCAACACATGGGCGGGAAGTCCCTAGCTCGAAAGGCGTTGCGGCAAGGATACTACTGGTCGACCATGCAACGAGATGCCAAAGAGAATGTCAAGAGGTGCGAAAAGTTTCAGAGACATGCTGACATGCACCTCGCTCCTTCACACGAGCTAAATACGTTATCGTCCCCGTGGCCATTTGCCTGGTGCGGAATGGACATCCTCGGAAAATTCGTACAAGGAACATACTAAAATAAATTTCTCATCATGGCCGTAGATTATTTCACCAAATGGATAGAGGCCGAAGCCCTAGGGGAAATCACCTCTCACAACATCCTCTATTTTTATAAAAGAAACGTGCTCGCTCGATTTGGGATACCATAAGTGCTCGTCACAGACAACAGCATTGTTGGCTCCTAAATTTGACACCTACTGTATACTGGTCTTTCAGACCAAAAATGGAATAAATAAAACCAAGCTGGAGATTGCTTCGAAGTGTGAAATAACTTAGAGAAAATATCTAAGTTACATATTAGTCTTCGACCAGGGCTCACTATCAAGATTTCAACTGAGAAGGTCTTATGACCTTCGACTAGAAGAAAATACCTTCGTGTCAACACCAAAGGCGAGGGACATTTGAATTTGAATTATTGGAGGGAAAGACGGATTTCGCCAGCAGTTAAAGGTAAGCAACGTGGCTGGAAGCTAGAGGTCGAAGGACATGCAGAGGACACTTGTCCTCATCTTAGAGCAGAACCACCCCTCGATGGTTACATAGTTTTAGTATAAAATGGGAAATTTGTGTAGTTTTTTCGTGTGTTCAACTTATTGTACTAGTTACTTAAATATTGTCTAAGTACCCGCTGTGTGATAAAGGATAAACTGAGAAATGTACGTTGGAAACACCACTTTTCATTAATAAAGTCTCTCTATATTGTTTTGATCTTATTTTGCAAAGTTATTTTCCTGTATATTTACCTGCATTTCTATTAACTTTCTTACTTTCCAAAACTCCAAGTATCTTGTCTTTGGTCGAACGTGTGTTCTTCCTGGATTTCCTTTTTATTTTACATCAACCCAGTATAAAAGTTAGCATATGTTCTGGGATCAATCTGATCGATCCCGCGAGTAACCAAAATGACTTTCCTTTTTGGAGGATCAGCGGTTGTTTACCAAAAACCACGGTAAACAAATTGGCACACCCAGTGGGACGTTGCTAATTTTTATTAAATATCTTGTTCATGTTATCGCTTTTATTTTTATACATTTATAATGTTGCATGTTATTAAGAAGTGGTAGCATGGCTAACGAGCCAAATCATGGAGAAATACCTCCGCCAAATACTACTGGAACAACGGTTATTACCACCGTCAGAGAAAATATCTCAACTTCCGTTGGCTCAACACCAACGCTAACCACAAATCAAACAGGACCCTTATTTTTGTATATGGGTCCAAGAGGTCCATTAGGAACGCCCCCACCAAGGGCAAATCCAGGATCTCGACCGTTCGTACCCCCAGGATTTTCGACAGCCTGGATGGGTCAAGAACAACCATATGGCATGCCAGCCACTGAAATGGCTAGCCTTATGAACATTGCTTCTACTTTTTCAGAACCGTTGGTGAGTGCATCATCGCCATTGCAGAGATCTGGAGCCAGTATGGAAAATTTGGGTAGAAACCAATTTTTGGGAGGGCCATCTCATACAATACCAAGCCTCACAAATGCTTCGACAATAATTTTGAGGCAACAGATGGACGAAAGTAATCATGATATAGTGCAAATGTTGGCACAAACTCTAAGTACAGTGCTAAACCCCCTCATTCAAAATACTACCCAGTCGAACCAACAAATGACAACGCAAATGACGCGCATGGCTGAATTCTTTGGGGTGCCCCAAACTATTCGACAACCCCAAAGAATACCAATAAGAGTAAACCAAGGGGTAATCATGGAAGAAGATTTGACTGTTAATCAAAATCCTCGGATCCCTAGAGTAGAAATGGAACAACCTAGGGTCGAAATACCCCGAAATCCCCCACCAATCCCTAGAGTAGAAATGGAACAACCTAGGGTCGAAATACCCCGAAATCCCCCACCAATCCCTAGAGAAATCGATCAAGGAGTGATTATGGTGAATAGAAACCAAAATGCTGATGAATTGATACAGCAAGTTCGACAACAAAATTATGAGACAGACAATAATTTGAATTCCATGATCGAAAGGGTTATGATTCAGAATGGGATGAACGTTGGTTTTCACATACCAAACTTCACATCCCCATTGTAAGAATATATTCTACAAACAGACTTACCCCCTAGGGGAAAGGTTCCCAAGTTTACCAAATTTTTAGGGGATACGACAGAATCTACTATCGAACATGTGGCTAGATATTTGATAGAGGCTGGGGAAATAGCGAACAACGAAAACCTTAGGATCAAATATTTCCCAAGTTTCCTAACAAAGAATGCTTTCACTTGGTTCACTACCCTCCCAGCCAATTTGATCCAAAATTGGAATCAATTGGAAAGATTGTTCCATGAACAATTTTACATGGGACAAACCAAAATAAGTCTAAAAGAATTGGCTAGTGTGAAGAGAAGATTCACTGAGCCAATCGATGAGTATCTAAATAGGTTTCAATTACTTAAATCCAGATGCTTTACCCAAGTGCTTGAGCATGAATTGGTTGAAATGGCAGCAGGGGGCCTGGATTATTCAATTAGGAAAAAGTTAGATACGTAATACCTGAGAGACATGGCCCAACTGGCTGATAGAGTTCGACAGGTAGAACGCCTTAAAGCTGAGAAAGCTAAAGTTACCAAAACTCATCGAAGAGAAAGGGTAGCCTATGTAGAAATGGATGATGACAATCCAGAGACATCTAGTGATCCTATAGATGTCGAAGAAGGCGAGATAGATTTAGCAGAATTAAAACAAGGACCGCCATATTCTTTTAAATTGCTAGTACCATCAAATGGGAAAAATCCTGTAGAGCCTGAGAAAAACAACGACAAATTCCCTAAGAAAACTTATAGTTTCGACATATCCAAATGTGATGAAATATTCGATTTATTAGTTAAATATGGCCAAATGATAGTGCCCTCAGGGGCAAAGTTGCCTCCTTTAGAACAAAGAAAGAAAAAAGGTTTTTGTAAATACCATAATTTTTTGGGCCATAAAACCTTACAATGTTTCCTTTTCAGGGATCTTGTTCAACAAGCACTTAAAGAAGGAAGGCTAAAATTCACTGATAAGCCAACGATGAAAATCGACATAAACCCGTTGCAGATGAAGGCGCATTATGTTGAGCCAGTCGGTATTCACATGGTGGAAGTTTCAGAAGACTTCATTACTAAGCCCATCTTTGGAAGTTTTACTGGAAACATATCCAGGAAAACTATCGAAGGAGTGAGAAAGGCCACTGAAGGCCTAAATCTGAACAAAGGAGTTGCCCAAGGCTCAAACAAAAAGGCCACTGAAGGCCTGAAGCTGATTAAAAGGGTTACTGAAGACCCACACAAAAACAAAGGAGTTGCTGAGAGCTCCAACAAAAGAACCACAACAAGTTCTTACTTGGCTGCTGTGAAAGGTTCGACAGAGAACTTAGAGGCCAAAATGCAGGAAATGAATCTCGTTGCCAAGAGCAACATGGAGGTCAACATGGTCGAAGTCTCTGACGCCAAGGCTTCAAAAGAGGCTATTCGACAGGAGGAAGTGAATAAAACGGCATTTCCAAAGGAGAACGAAGATCTGGAAAAATTTCTACACAGATGCTAGAAGAAAAAATCAGAAGTGATGTTGTGCCCTAGATGCAGCTCTATTTTCGACAAGAATTCTGCAAAACATATACAAGGTATGAGAATTGTAAAAGTGAAACAGGGCACCAATGCCCAACCAAAAATGGGTCCAGAAGTCAGATTCGATCCTAGAAGGGGACATCAAAAAGGATCCATGAGTCAAATAAAGAGGCCACCAAATTTTAGGCCTCCAACTAATGTACCTATAAATACTTGGCTTAAAACCATGGGTAGAAAGAGGCCCAATGAAGAGAGATGGCAGGCGTTCTACGTGCCAAGAGGTTCCTCTTTGGACTACAAAAAAGAGTACCATGCCTCTACATAAAATAAAATGGCTTATATATCGAACAATTACAAAGGGAAAAACCCTATGTCCCGTTCACAATGGAGGAGATTTCAAAGACGGCGAAAAGCCGAAAAAGAGGCAGCAGGGCCTCACCCAGAGGTTAGCACCAATGTGCAAAGAAAACAAAGGAAACCTCTAGAGAGGAAACCTCTGGCATAGCCAGAAGAATGTGGGTCGAATGATGAGGGTGACTCTGACGACACTTTAGACATCATGGTGAATGTCATATCAGTGCTTCCTAGAGAATACAACCGTCAGGTCGAAGTTGAGGAAACTGACTTGATGGTCGAGCAAGAGATGGCCAGACACAGGCCAATGTGTTACTATGTAATGAATAATGGTTGCGTGGAAGAACATAACGCTTTCTTCGAGCCACCAACGGAGGCGATGAAAAATCACCTCAAGCCCCTGTTCATCAGAGAGAAAATAGGGGAAGTGACTATAAACAAAATCCTGGTCAATTGTGGGGCGACTATAAACATAATTCCACAATTCATGCTGGGAAAACTAGGAAAGGGAGATGCTGACATCAAACCCCATAACATGGTCCTGTCCAATTATGAAGGAGGCATTGGAACCAAAATGGGCGTCATACAACTAGATCTCAAAGTGGGATCAATCCTTCGACCCACCATGTTCATGGTGATCTCAGCAAAACCAAATTATAATCTGCTCTTGGGGTCGAGAGTGGATACATGGCATAGGTGCAGTGCCATCCTCGATGCATCAAAGGGTCACAGTATGGCGTCCCGATGGTATCATAGAAAACATTGAGGTAGATCAAAGCTATTACTTATGCGAAATCAACAGCGTCAGAAAGAATAGTTTCGACAGAAATTTGGCTCATATAGGGCCATGTAACACCCCCGAGTTCGATCTGACTCCAGCACCTAACGCCTTCTGCTCTCTGTATCTACACTCTGACTATGGTTTTCAGTGGGATAGAGAAGACTTGTCAAACATCGACGATGGAGGAGTTGATGATATACAGCCAACGGGCTGGGGAAGTGAGTTTGGTGAAGATGATTGAGTCACAAACTTTGCAAAAGATTTCGGCATATGTAGCCGAAAATAGAATGATAGCGGCCTTGGAGGCTGAAGTTAAGTATATGGCTCTTGAAGCCAATGAACAGGTCCTTTCTCAAAAAGGCCCTGGGAAAGATTTCGACCCAGAACCTCCCGACTTGGAAGTAAGAGACTTTCGAGATCAGAGGTTAGATGCCATCTATGATGATGAACCTCTAGGTTTCAAAAAGGACCCGCTGGTGAACAATGTTAAAATGTTAGCCCAACACCCTTTGAAGGAGGTAAACCTAGGCGAAGGTCCTGTAAAAAAGCCAACATACATCAGTGCAAAGATAGATCCAGGGCTCAGGGTCGAAATGATCCAATTGCTAAAAGAGTTCAAGGATTGCTTTGCGTGGGATTATAACGAAACGCCTGGTCTCGACAGAAGTTTGGTGGAACTGCAATTGCCAATAAAGCCTGGAAAGAAGCCCGTCAAGAAAACTCCAAGGCGCTTTGCACCAGAGATTCTGTCGAAAATCAAAACGGATTTCGAAAGACTGCTGAGACGCAAGTTCATCCGAACGACCAGGTATGTCGAATGGATTGCAAATATAGTGCCTGTTATAAAGAAAAATGGTACCTTAAGGGTGTGCATTGATTTCAGAGATCTGAATGCTGCAACACCCAAAGATGAATATCCAATGCCGGTGGCGAAAATGCTTGTCGATTCTGCTGCTGGTTTTGAGTACATAGGTATGCTTGACGGGTATTCTGGATATAATCAAATTTTTATTATTGAAGAGGATGTGTCGAAAACAGCATTTCGTTGCCCTGGGGCCTTAGGCACTTACGAATGGGTAGTGATGCCCTTTGGCCTAAAAAATGCAGGAGCAACGTATCAAAGAGCCATCAATTCAATCTTCCATGATTTTATTGAAACTTTTATGCAGATTTATATTGATGATATTGTTGTCAAATCTGTTTTAGGGAAGACTCACATGGACCATCTTCGACAATCCTTCAAGAGGATGAGACGCTATGGTCTGAAGATGAATCCTCTAAAGTGCGCTTTTGGTGTCAAAGCAAGAGACTTCTTAGGCTTTGTGGTCCATAAAAAAGGAATCGAGATAAACCAGAACAAGACCAAAGCTATTTTGGAAGCCAATGCGCCAACAAACAAGAAGGAATTACAGTCTCTACTTGGGAAGATAAATTTCTTAAGGAGATTTATATCCAACCTCAGTGGAAAAACGCAAGCCTTCTCACCACTACTTCAACTCAATAAAGGAGGATTTGAATGGGGGCAAGAACAACAAGAGGCCTTCGACAAAATCAAAGAGTACCTCACTAAGCCACCTATTCTGGTACCTCCTTGTAGAAGTAGAAGTATAAGGTTGTACATAGCTGCATCTGATAAAACTTTAGGGAGCATGTTGGCTCAAGAGGATGAGAATAGTGTCGAAAGGCTTATCTATCACCTCAGTAGAGTTTTAAATGATGCAGAAACTAGATATAACAAGGTTGAGAAACTATGCTTATGTCTTTATTTATCATGTACAAAACTCAAGCAATATATAAAACCAGTTGATGTTTATGTTTCATCTCATTTTGATGTTTTCAAATATATGTTGTCGAAACCTATTTTGCACAGTAGAATTGGAAAATGGGAACTTGCATTAACTGAGTATTAATTAACCTTTATGCCTCTCAAGGTCGTGAAATGTCAAGTGGTAGCAGAATTTATAGTCGACCACTCTATAAAAGAGGAATCACTGAATTATTTGGAGATTGAACCTTGGAAGTTATACTTTGATGGTTCTAGTTATAAAGATGGAACTGGGGTCGGGGTTCTCATTATTTCTCCAAACAAAATTCCAACAACATTTAAGTACAAGATAGAAGGGGATTGTTTAAATAATGATGCTGAATACAAAGCTTTAATCGTAGGCCTTGAAATCTTGTTGGAATTGGGGGAAACTCAAGTCGAAATAATGGGAGACTCAGAGTTAGTCCTAAAACAAGTTACAAAAGAATACAAACGCATAAAGGAAAATATTATCATGTATTTCGTAATAGCCAGGCGGTTGTTGAAGAACTTCGAAGTAGTTAACATTCGACATATACCCAGATTGGAAAATCAAGTGGCTAATGATTTAGCGCAGATCGCTTCCGGGTATAAAGTTTCGAAAGATAAACTATAACAAGTGATCGAAGTTAGAGGAAGAGTGGCATCCACTAAGTTGTCTCCAATGGATTTGAAGACCACAACATTGGGATGCACTGATCACAAAAATTTTGAAATTTCGTTCATAGACAATCTAACAAAACAAAATTGGAGAAAGCCTGTAGTAGATTATTTACAGAATCCAATGGCTTCGACAGAACGAAAAATAAAATATAGGGAACTGAGCTATATATTAATGGGAAATGAATTATTCAAGAAAACACCTGAAGGCGTGCTACTAAAATGCCAAAGTGAAACAGAAGCGTATTTAGCTCTTTCTGCCACACACGTTGGGGCGTGTGGAGCACACCAAGTAGGCCATAAGATGAAATGGTTGTTGTTTCGACAAGGACTATATTGGCCCACTATGTTAAAAGATTGTGTTGAGTTTGCAAAAGGATGCTAAGAATGTCAAGTACATACTGGTATTCAGCATGTGCCGGCGAGCGAACTTCACTCGATCGTGAAACCTTGTCCTTTTAGAGGATGGGATTTAGATCTTATTGGAGAGATTCAACCAGCGTCTTCTAGAAGGCAGAAATACATATTGGTGGGCATTGATTATTTTACTAAGTGGATTGAAGCAATCCCTTTAGTCAATGTAGACCAAGAGAGTGT
Source organism: Vicia faba (assembly GCA_948472305.1). Taxonomy (NCBI): domain Eukaryota; kingdom Viridiplantae; phylum Streptophyta; class Magnoliopsida; order Fabales; family Fabaceae; genus Vicia; species Vicia faba. The sequence goes on along the minus strand of OX451737.1, from coordinate 1,646,568,929 downwards.
CATTGTATTTATTCAAAAGTACATTATATATAGATTTGGAATCCCTAAAACAATAACAACAGATCAAGGATCAGTCTTTACTGGTCGAAATATGCAAGACTTTGCTACAGAAATGGGGTTCAGACTATTAACGTCTACACCTTACTATGCGCAAGCTAATGTCCAAGTCAAAGCAGCAAACAAAGTAGTAATCAATTTAATAAAGAAACACGTGGGAAGAAACCTAGAAACGGGCACAAGACGCTAGATCAAGCTTTATGGGCTTGTCGAACCTGTCCTAAAGAGGCTACGGGAACAACACCCTTTCGTCTGACTTATGGTCATGATGTAGTGTTGCCATTGGAAATCTGCCTACAGTCAACGAGGAATCAGAAACATCAGGATATCCCTTTTGAAGTCTATTGGGATATGATGTTAGACGAACTAGTTGACCTAGACGAAGAAAGGTTGAAAGCTTTGGATCTTTTGAGACTACAGAAGAAACAGGTTGAGAAATCCTATAATCGAAAAGTAAAACCTTAGACATTTCTGCCTGAGGATCTAGTATGGAAGGTAATTCTTCTAATGGATCGAAAAGATATAAATTTGGGAAAATGGTCCCCTAAGTGGGAGGGACCTTTCAGGATTATCCAAACTTTCTCTAGTGGAGCCTATGAGATTGAGGAGTTAAATGAAGATCAAAGACTTCTGAGAGTGAATGGTAAATACTTGAAAAAATATAGACCTATGCTTCAAGAGGTCAAAATAACTAATGTATAGTCACAGTCGAATACAGAAAATGCCAAAATAGAAATTTAAATTTCACTAAAAATAGCCAAAATGGCTTTGAAGTCATTACAATGAGTGATTATATAGATAAAAGAAACAGGATTTAAAAAGGGAGATTAGCCTTGATCTGAAGGTATTTAATCCTTTGTAATTCCAAGCGCCAACCACACAAAGCCTTCGACTGATGGAGAGTTTCAAGCTTATCATCGAGTGATTGGGCCCGATCAGCGTGTTCTAACCCTTCATCCAATTCCTCTTGGATTTCCGACTCAATGTTAACAGCGAGGAGCTCTTCTTTCTTTTTATCATTGGCAGTAATTTTAGCCTTCAACTCTCTGATTTGCGCCCTCATTTTAGCAGTGTCTTGATCAATCTCCTCAGCCTCTTTCTGCCTAGCCTCTTGGGCCTTTGACAACTCTTTTACTTTAGAGGCTGATTTGGTAGCAGCATTCAAGGCAGCAGCTACATGGCCGTTGGTCTCTTCAATTTCACGATTAAGAGTCCTTCGACGATTATAGTCCACTGACACTTGGTCAATAATGGAGATTAAATCCAAGATAACGCTGGCCACATCAGGAGAAGCAATGAGGATATCGACAACCCTCAGAGTAGTCTTCAGAAAAGAAGGAGCAGTGGGTTCTCCCTCCAGGGTTAGCATTAAATCTCTTTTGAAGATTTGTGCCTTGACCTTATGAAGTGCCTCATCAAGAGGTGAGGTCGAAGTAGACTTTCCGGACGCAGTCGAGACACTATGGTCAGAAAAACTCTCTCACCCTTCTAGAATGGTAGTCAAATAGCCTAGAGGATTTTGCTGTTTCAGTAAGGCCAAGTCCTCTTTGGTTCGAGACCCTGTCGAAGGGACACCTTCGTTGACAGCAATAACCATGTTGGCTACCTGTGTTGGAATATGGGCAGCTTCAGTATGTGTAGGATTTTGGGTCCCCTCAGTAAAGCCTTCCCTACCATCAGCTTCTGGAATCCTTTCATCTTGATTCTCCACCTACAGTACACCTTCCCTCTCTATCACAACTTCAGCATCGATGGCCTCCTCCTCTTCGACTTCCTGTACGTCAACCAATGAAGCCTTAATTTCTTCATGATCTCCTATAGGGCCTTCTTCATTGACTTCCTCTATGGTCTCATACTGAGGTTCAAAAGTTTGATTTACTTCATCAGTTGAACTCACGAAGGAGCCTTTTGTTCAAGAAGGCCTATAAGTAGGCTCTCCCTCACTATTTAATAGAGTGGCAGATCCTTCAACAGGAGTAGGGACTTGTTTGGAGGTGCCAGCAGTATCCTGAAGATTAAAAGAAGTTTGTTTTTCAGAATTCTCATTGAGAAAAGGATTAGTTCAAGAAGTAAGTGATTGTCTGTCGAAGCAAATACCTGAATTGGAACTTCAACATCGGGGCTGGAATTGTCGCTCTCGCTGGGATTATTTAGCCTGGCAGCTACTTCCTGCTCAGTAGGCTCTCTGATAACTACAGGAGGAGGCCTCGTAGCTGTGATCTTAATTTTTGTTTTGGGATGAGGCTCAAGCACTGGGGCTGGTTTCTTTAACCTTTGTCTCTTCAGAGGAACAGGAGGAGACTCCTCTTCTTCGTCACTAGAGATTTCGATCTCTTGGACCTTCCGTTTCTTGGGGGTAGTTTTCTGAATACCCGGAAAGATAAGTCGAAGAAATCAGTATCCATATCAAAGGATCATAAAGAATAAAGGTATAGAAGAAAGTAAATACCTTGGGAGAAGGGTTAACATAAGGGTGTCCCCCTTTAGTGCTTTTAGAAGCCTTCTTTGTAGTGGTCCTCTTGACTGCTATAAAAAAACGAAAATAAGTCGAGCGTCGAATGAATAAGTCTGAGACAAATAGAAAAAGAAAAGAAGTAATACCTTTCTTGATCCTGTCAAGGACCAGTTTAAATGCCTCACGAAGGTGGTGGGTGAAGTCCTTCTCATCGAAGAACTCCTTATCATAATACTGCCTCCACCACCCTTCAAAATTACTAGAACACAAAAAATTGAGATTGAAGTCGAGCATGGTTAGTACGGTTCAACCAGCGTACCTACCAATATGCTTGGTAGCAGCATCCTCTGAGTAGTCTGCGTTGTAAAATAACAGCAGTTTCTCTCGAGAATAAATGGGTGATAGGAGTGATTGGACAATGCCGAATTGTTGAGAAACAAGATTTGGTTGGTAAGCAATCAAACTTAATTGATTCTTTGAGCTCTTGAATCTCAGTGGCATGATCCTGGGTCAAAGAAATGACTCCCACATGCCCACGTATTCGTCATAAAAGTCTTCCTCCTCAGTCGAAGGAAATGGTCTAGTAAACCATTTTGGGCCGACTTTTCGATTGGCAAAAGGAGCCATGGTCGAAACAAAACGTTTGCGCTCCGCAAACATCATCACGAAGCTTGTGAAGGCCTTTTGAAACCGTTGACCTTTGTCAGTAGGAGTCAGCAAAGCAAGTTTGGTGCCTTAGACCCTCCTGCTCAGGATTTCTGGGGCCGCTTCATTGATCTTATTCTTCTGGGGAAGAAAAGATTCGAAGGTGGCATTGAGCCAAAGTTGAAGAAGCCAGAAAGGGCCAGAAAGAAGAAAGCTTGCCCTATCTCCTATGACCTTGACCATTGCTGATGGACTCATATAGATTGGCCAAAATCAATTCGGCCAGATAGAGGGGGTAGCCATGATGAAGCTGCGTTGCGAGCGTGAGCATTTTCTTAGTCACCTGAAGCGACTTGGTGCAAAAGACAAAACGGGATAACCACATAGCCAGAAAAGCTATATGTTCCACCTTCGACACAATACTGGAGGATTTATCATGGAAGTGGTTGATGAATGTGGTGTAGGTAGGTTTTGTAGCTGAAAACCCAATAGCATCCTCAGATAGGTCCTCTGGGTCGAAATAATCGCCAGTCGGTCGAAGACCAGTGATTGCTTCTATGTCGAAGAGGGTTGGGGTCACCATCCCACAGGGAAGATGAAATGTGAAGTGGGCGATATCCCAGAAATATAGCGAAGACACCAACATAAGAGGACAATAAGACAATCTTATCTTCGACAGCATCACCAAATCGTAAATCCCCATGTCTTTCTAGACAGAGGTTTGCGCCTTCTCCATATTATTTAACCAATATGAATACTCTGAGGAGATATTAGGGCACTATCGAAAGATCCTGGTCCCTTTGTTCATAAATTGAAGGTTAATGTCTTCTGTGGTCTGAGCATGTTGCTGGTTGGCTGGAGTCGCATCCTCAGGATCGTCCCTGGGCTTCTTCGCATAGCATATGGGTTTGAGCCTTGGGTGAGTGGGGAAGAAGGTGTGGTTCTTCATAGGGTTCTCGATGCATGTGGACAGAGGACCAGACATAGCGTATATGTCTTCAGAATACCTAATAGGAATGAGAAGCTGGGAATCATACACCTCTCGCCTTTCACTACTCGTGGGTTCTGAAACGAATCGTGGCCCATCGGTCGAAGCAGGAGAAGGGCTGGTAGGAAAAATCTCTGGTCGATGTTGGATATCAGCAGCATTCTTAGGTTTGGGGTTGTTAGGTTCACTAGAAAAGAAAGCCATTTTTGCAGATTAGAGAGAAGCGAAGATGACAATGCAAGGTGTTTTATGCAGAAGACTTGGAAATACTTCGTGTTGTGAAAGTTCTAAGTGAAGATGCTCAAGAGTATTTATAGTCTTCAGAGAGGAATGTGTCTCGTCAAATCCATTTAATGCTATGAATGTAGTGGGGCACGTGGCAGACCATGGAGCGGTTACCATGCAGATGATGGGAAACGTTTTGACATGCTTGCCTAGGTTCTAGGAATAATGGTCATCATGGCAGCATGGTAACGACAGTTAGAAAAGACGTCTTGGAAAAAGAGTAATGATGGGTTTCGAAAGCGAAAGCTATTGGAAGATGAAAAGTGCACGTCAGGCCTTTGTGGACAGCAGGAGAGACATGTGTCGAATAGAAAGATCAAAGAATGGCTATTTCTTTTGGCGTCGAAATAGACATTCTTGGGGGGCAATTTGTTGGCTCCTAAATTTGACACCTACTGTATACTGGTCTTTCAAACCAAAAATGGAATAAATAAAACCAAGCTGGAGATTTCTTCGACGTGTGAAATAACTTAGAGAAAATATTTAAGTTACATATTAGTCTTCGACCAGGGCTCACTATCAAGATTTCGACTGAGAAGGTCTTATGACCTTCGACTAGAAGAAAATACCTTCGCGTCGACACCAAAGGCGAGGGACATTTGAATTTGAATTATTGGAGGGAAAGACGGATTTCTCCAGCAATTAAAGGCAAGCAACGTGGCCAGAAGCTAGAGGTAGAGGGACATGCAGAGGACACTTGTCCTCATCTTAGAGCAGAACCACCCCTCGACGGTTACATAGTTTTAGTATAAAATGGGAAATCTGTGTAGTTTTTTCGTGTGTTCAACCTATTGTGCTAGTTACTCAAATATTGTCCAAGTACCTACTGTGTGAGAAAGGATAAACTGAGAAATGTACGTTGGAAACACCACTTTTCATTAATAAAGTCTTTTTACATTGTTTTGATCTTATTTTGCAAAGTTACTTTCCTGCATCTTTACCTGCATTTCTATTAACTTTCTTACTTTCCAAAACTCCAAGTATCTTGTCTTTGGTCGAACGTGTGTTCTTCCTGGATTTCCTTTTTATTTTACATCAACCTAGTATAAAAGTTAGCATATGTTCTGGGATCAATCTGATCGATCCCGCGAGTAACCAAAAGGACTTTCCTTTTTGGATGACCCCAGTGTTCAATTTCATAACGAACCCTAGACCAAAGGGAGGAAACCATGACCAAATGATGAGCACGCTCTTACTTAGTGCTCGAACACAAATTGTATCATCGTGGATTTTCCATCCCCCTCTTGAAGTGTGTAGAAGAGTCTGCGGTCCCTGAGATACTACGGGAAATCCACGAAAGAATCAACGCCCAACACATGGGTGGGAAGTCCCTAGCTCGAAAGGCGCTGCGTCCAGGATACTACTGGCCAACCATGCAACGAGATGCCAAAGAGAATGTCAAGAGGTGCGACAAGTTCCAGAGACATGTTGACATTCACCTTGCTCCTTCACACGAGCTAAATACGCTATCGTCCCCGTGGCCATTTTCCTGGTGGGGAATGGACATCCTCGGACCATTCGTACAAGGAACATACTAAAATAAATTCCTCATCATGGCCGTAAATTATTTCACCAAATGGATAGAGGCCGAAGCCCTAGGGGAAATCACCTCGCACAACATCCTCTGTTTTTATAAAAGAAACGTGCTCGCTCGATTTGGGATACCACAAGTGCTCGTCATGGACAAAGGCATATAATTCACTGACCAAGGTTTCCAAAGCTTCATTGCCAAACTCCGCACCAAGCAGCATTTTACCTCGGTAGAGCACCCCCCAGACCAACGGGCAAGCCGAAGCCACGAACAGGGTCATCTTGCAAGGACTCAAGTGCAGGTTAGGTGAAGCCAAAAGAGGATGGGTCAAAGAATTACACAACGTTCTATCGGCTTACCAAACAACGCCGCATTCGACGGCTGGAGAGATGCCATTCTGTCAGACCTACGACACTGAGGCCGTCATCCCGGTAGAAATCATGGATCCATCTAGGCGAACTGAAATGCCCCTCGACAAGGAGATGAACGACAAGACTCTCAGAGATGAGCTCGACCTTGTCGAAGAAATCCGATTGGGAGCAGCCTTTCGCGAGGCCACGCTAAAACAGCAGGTAGCCATACGCCACGGCAACAAAGTCATAAAGCGTGAGTTCCAGGTCGGCAACCTAGTCTTGCAAAGAAACCAGAAGGATTCTCGCAAAGGGAAGTTGGCCGCAAACTAGGAGGGACCTTACCGCGTCCAAGGAGCTACGGGCACCGGAGCATATTACCTTGGGAAATTAAATGGAGAACCACTACCTCGACCCTGGAATGCTGCGAAGCTAAAACAATATTATAGCTAAGTCCCTCACCTGCTGAGGACTTTTGCCGTCGAATATTCTACTTATAACACCGAAGGGAAAAGCTCGACCACATAGGTGTGTCGAGGTACGGACGCGGCTTACCAACCAACAAAAAGAGGGATGTCATTCATTTTGACGAGCAACATCCTAGCCCGACAGGGACACCTCGATCGAGTTCTGCTGTCGAAGTACCCTAACATGGCAGAACACCCAGCTCGCGATGGGCAGTTTACGCCACGAGCATAGGATTCAGATCGCGATCATACGCTCGTCTCGTGGATTCCCACTCCGCGCCCTTGACACTTTTCGACATGTGGCGAACTAATATTAGGGTCAAGCGTACATCTCCACACGAAAAACACGAACTTCGTGGAAAATTCATAACGACCACAACAATGGTCGAGCACATATATCCAAAGGATATACCAAACATTCATCAAATAACCAGTCAAAAACAACGACAAACAGGAATAAAGATAAGCATCAAATAAAGCAAGATAATTGCCAAAGGCGACCACTTGGTTCGAAGATGTTTGAATATTACAAAAATTACGGGCACCCGGGCCCAAATACAAACGAAAAAACAAAAATATCAATCACTCCCCGGAGTGCTAACTTCGACATCAGGAGAGTCAGGAGGAGGGACCATCCGGCCATCAACAACCTGGGACAAAACCCCAGTTCCTTCAGTATTCAACCCCGGGTTCAGCACGGACAGATGATTCATAGCGGACTCAAAGTCGTCGGCCAAGGCGTCAATGCAGTCCGACTCCAAGAGTTGAATCTGAGAAATAAAATCAGCACGCGTGCGTAAGTCGACCACTCCTTCAGGATCTCCCTCTGCGGGAAGCATATCTGCCTTCAGATCTTCAACCTCCCTTATCAGCCGTTGGTTGTCGCTCTCCAACCTCTCCTTATAAAGCTGGAGGAATTCTTTGTCTTCGAGGGCTTTGTCGGCTCTCTTATCCACCTGTCATACCCTAATTTTTGACCTAAGATCCCGCATTCCATCCGCATCATTGCATGGCAAGAGTTCACAAGCAATTCGACCTATTTTGCCAATTCCCGAGTCAGATTTCAAAAATTCATAACTTCTTCAAGTTTCAATATTTTGAGGGGTTATTTTTTGCATATGATTTTTCTTGACACCATCTACAATTTTTCTTTACAAGACAAGAGATGATTATGCATTGAAAAGCCACGAAAAAGTTATTAACGTTCGAAGTTGTTTCACGAATTTAATGGAATTTGATTCTTAATTTTGGACTATGTTTTATCCGACCATAAATTTTACACTTTCTCTTCTCTTATTTTTAATTCCATGAAAAATCATAAAAAAAATATATTTAGTTCATGTCATCTTAATTTTATTTACATTATTATTCAAAATATCAAAAAAAAGAAGTCTCTTCAAGTTTCATTTAGATTTTTATTCTTAAGTCAAAATTATTGTCTTCTAGATTTAATTTAGTAAAAATCTCAACAAAAAAAATGTCTTAGCATTATTTTATTTTAGCATTTCACTTTAATCACAAAAAAATATAGTTAATATCTTTTCCTTTTAATTCTTTTAGTTATTATAATTTTCATTTTCTTTCTTTCAATATTAATCTTGATTTGGTTCTAATTTTAATTCAACTTTTTAGTTGAGTTATTATTAAAATTAAAAATTAATTTTAATTTCTCTTTAATTTTCATGTTTTGGAAATTTTTAGTTTAATATTTTTTATTTTTTATTATTGTTATTATTATGCTATTCCTCTCCTTGTAAAAAATGTCCAAACAATAAAATTAGTCCAAAACCATGCTATTGTCCCTATCCTAACTGTCCATAAAACCCAAACATGCTACACAATGAAACTTGCTGCTACTTCACTCCAAAACCTGCATAAAAACCAGTCTGCAAACAACCTTTTTACTACCTTTGCTGTCCAAAAAGCTTGCCCAAAATGAAATCACAAATCCCTGCATCAAGAAAGCACAAGGAAGTTGACATAAACCAGAATTCAACTGATATTTGGCTCCAATTTTCCCTCCAATTCTATCATACACTCACAATAAAAACAAAAGCAAATGGTGAAGAGTTGAGGGAGGTTGTCACCTAATTCGTGCAATAGCAGTAGGAGAAAAAAAACAACAAAGAATACAACAACACCCTCTCACAACAACGTAACATCATCACCGTAACCACCTAATGCATCAGCTCCACCTCTTCAGAAGATTAAAAGAATCGAACCATCCATATCCATATCACCTAGTCCTAGTCCAAGCACCAAATTGTTAACTCCACCGTATAAGGCTGTTCCGGCACCATCAACTGCTGAAAGGAATTTTCCACCATCCATACAGCCAATTCCGCCTCAAAGGAAAGCACCTACTTTTAGTCCTCTCGTATCCTCACCAATTGCTCCAGCTCTTGTTACAATACCTCCTGAAATTTTGCCTAAAACTTCACCTATCCATCAACCAATCGAACATGGCAGTTTGCCTCCTAAGGTTGATAAGAGGAATGAAAGTAAAAGTCACAATTTAGAACCAATTTCACCAGGTCCTTTTGTACAACCTCCAGTTGCATTACCACCGCTTACTCAACTCCATAACCAATGATGCTCTCAGAAGCATTTCATCAAACACCACCATACACCCTTTCATCTATTACCCAACACACATACATAAAACACAAAAACAAAAAACACAACCTTTACTAAATTTCCTTTATTCTCTCACCATTCCAATTTTCACTCACAGCACCTACCGTCCACTTTCAATCTGCATTATCCATCATCTTTCATAAACACAAACTCACTTTCCTCTCACTATCAAGCAAAAGACCCTCCCACTGCGCTGGCACAGGGTTTGGATGTCATGAACAAAGTTTTAGAGAAACAGCCTCACTTGTTCATAAGAAACAACATTAACCGGATTTCTCAAATTCTTGAACCATGTTTCAAGCATAAACTTTTAGATGCTGGCAAGTCTTTTTGCTCACTGTTGAGAATGATTTGCGTTGCTTTTCCTCAAGAAGCAGCTTCAACACCTCCTGACGTTAAGTTGTTGTACCAGAAGGTTGACGATTTGATACAAAGCATTCTCTTTCCAATTTGGATCTATTAGTCCTGGCATTATGAGTGCGATGACTATTCCTGCTCGCACAAGTTCGGTTCCTCCTAATATATAGATGAGCAGAAGCATGATCAGGCTCATCATGATTCTTCAAGACCCATGCCTTATGTGCCGACACCTCCCGTTCCGAAGCCGCTTCCTGTTCCAAAGCCACTGCCAGCTAATAAGGATACAGGTATCGTCGACCAATCTAAGGGTGGGGAGACTCATACTGGTTTAAGGGCAAAAAAAAAGGATACTCAGTCTTCACATTTACCTTCACCAAGCTTGATGCATAAGCCTTCTGTTATTCCTATAACTGAGATGTCAATGGCAATGCCATATCACCAGTCACATGCGCCTGTACACTTTGTTGTTCCTAATCCACAGATTCAACCTCGTAGTATGTCAACAACATCTCTTCAGATGCCTTTACCAATTGGAAACGTTGCGCAGATGCAACACCAAGTGTTCACTCCACTCTCCAATCCATCAACCTTCCTCACTACTATCAAACTTCAGCGACATCATCGAACACCACCCGCCTGTCTTGTTCCGAACCTGCTCCACCTACAACTCACAATCATTCACTCATCCAAACACTCCCTCTATTTCCCTTCACTCCATTTCATCGCTGGGAGAGCTTCCTCCGCCAATTTTGCTAGCAAGAACCAGAAAACAAATCTTAGAACCATAATCATCATTGCTTTGTCTTCGTTTGTTCTCTTGCTGGTCTTGGTCGGAGCATTTTCTGTTACTATAAAATGGAGGAAGAGTAGGAGACCATCAAGTGCAGTTGGCCCAACATTTACATCTTCTCTGAACAAGAGATCTGGTTTGGGGTCTGTACTGTCAAGCAGTATTACGAGCTCGACATCAGTGTCTCTCATGTCTGCAATGCCTACTTCCATTCTCTCTGTTAAAACATTTTCACTGTCTGAGATTGAGAAAGCAACACCATTCTCTCATCAAATTCCTTCACCAACTCAATCTCCTAACATGTTCAATCAAAACTTTGCATTTTCATCTTTTCACAGCAGCTCCGAAAGCCAAGAGGAGAACGGCTCGGGCTCGGGTTCGGGTTCAGGTTCTGTCAGCACTGCATCAATTCCGGTTGATCAGCAAGTAAACACTGTCAATGGAGGAGAAGAGAATGGAAATAGTGACGCAAGTGGCAAACACCCTCTGCCTCGACACAGCTACAACCTCTTACGACCAAACTCGTCTGACCACCGTGCAGCCTTCATCCGGTTGAACATCTCAGCATCACACTGTTGCTACAGATCTACGGGCAACGTGAGTATAGCCACACATTGCTACCGCTGTAAAACATCCAGGCAGCTCTGCCATCGTCATCACATTCATCCATGAAAATAATCACCATCGATTCCGGCAACAACCTCCTCTGCCGCTAGCCCCAACCCTGTTCCGCGATTTCCAGCGCCTCAACCACCATCAATGCATGAACCCAACCTCCCTTATTCCTCTCTCTAACAAATCATAACAATTCATTTCATTTCAGGAAAAAGAAGCTAAGAAGGAATCATTCAGAAAATATCTTGAATCAAATGGAGCCGTTGATGCTCTAACCAAAGTTCTTGTTGCCTTGTATGAGCAAAACGACAAACCTTCTTCTGCTCTTGAGTTCATTCAACAGAAGTTAAGTTGCCCTTCAAATTCCGGTTCTTCTCACTACTACTGAATGGGATGAATGCCAGTCCTGGTTAGATCTCTCTGTTTCCCTTTAATTTCCAGCCTAGCGAAATTCTGCATATACCCCCCTATATTAGCTTTACACCATTTGTTTAGTTTAATATTAATCTTCTCAACTTTATTTTTTAATTAATTAGTTTAATTTTGTTCTTTTAATTTTCTTAACTTTATAATTTTCAATTAATAAGTTTAGTCATAGAATAAGTTAGTAACTTTGGAATTTATTTTAATATTTGTTTTAGTTTGACTAACATTTGTATTTAATTTTCTTAGTTAATTTTTTTTTATTTCATGCATGATTCTTCTTCGTCTCTTTAATTAAACTCTCGTTGTCTTTTGTCATTAATTGCTTGCTTAGGTTTTTTCTTGTAGATCTTTGAGTGCTTATGCTTTGATATTCACTTTACTGTTTCTTGCTTGCTTAAAATCCAAGGGAAATTTTTCAACTCAGCTGACTTCATGTCATCAAGTACGTCTTCTACAATCGTGCGAATACCCTCATTCATTTTTTGCTTGTTTACTATTTTTCCAAACTTAAGATAATTCTCCCAAAAGACTCCATTTTTAAACTCACACCTTTTAGGTCAAAACTTCGACACTAGGTCGTCGTATCTTCAAAATCTCTCCAACACCGATTTTTAGCCAAACGAACCATTTTTAATCAAACAAACAATTTTAACCAAAAACAGATATTTCAAAAGGTTCCTGCGGAGTACCGCAGATGCATTGGGTGCTAATACCTTCCCATTGTATAACCAACCCCCGAACTCTCGATCTCTTTCAAAAACGCATTGTATTTTTTATTACTTTTAAGTCTTATTTTACATTGCATACTTTAGGGTTTTATTTCGCTCTTTTCCCTTTTCCCTTGGAAATAATAAAGCGCGGTGGCGACTCTTGCTTTTTGTGAGTCAAGTTAATTAATAGCTTGATCTCCGATTTTCACCGCTACAGAATTGGCGACTCTGCTGGGGAAAGATTGACCTCTTGCTGGTCCATCCCTAAGTGGGTTAAGCCTAATTTGTTTTATCTGTTTTATCATTATTTGATTGTTTGATTATATGTATATATTATGATTATTTGGGTGTTGATAATATTTACAAAGGACAAGTCCTATACCCGGACTAAGTTACACTTAGGAATAGGACGGGCGGTATAGTCATGTTAACTTTGAGGGAGTAATCCCGAAGAAGGAGGCATGAGATCCCCCACTCAGTGGAAGGCCCTTTTGACGTAATATTTGTTTACCGAGTAATCGGGAAGACATTATTATTTTTGATCTGGGAGCCAGAGAAGTTGGGAACCATAGAACCCTAACCCATCTTGGCCTTTTAGGTGTAGCGCGGAGATTATAACGGAGTAATCCGGAAGTAATTGTTACGCGATGCTACGCTCGGATGAGTTTCTCTTGAGAATATTGCTGATTATTGAGTAATCAAGACGTTGGCAATATCCGAAGGAGTAATGTAGACTCCGGGAACTCTTAGAACCTTGTCTTGCAGGTGTGATTAAACCGTTAGTACATACCTTGGGGGGTGTTCCTTACCTTGACTCCATGCTCGTGACGTTGAACCTTTCGACTTTATTTGTGACCTTGCTTGTGGTTGTTGCATAGCCATGCATTCACGCATCCATAAAACCCTTTTCACTTGACTTTGAAGGAATTTGGAGGTCTTTCTTTGTAAACATCACAAGTTTCGTCAAGCTCAATGGATCTTGGGTGTTGATAGGGCGAAAACCCTAATCCACCAAAAATGGATGATTGATCTTGATGATAACTTGATCAATGTTCGGAGTCGATTTAAAATTCATCTTCTATCTTCATACTTTGATGTTTACAACTTAATATCTTGAGTTCCTTGAAAATCAAATAAAAACTCTCTTTTGCATATCATACATCATCTACATTTTTTGTTTCACTTTCAAAGGTCTTTTTCCGAGTCTTATTTTTCCGTTGGTCTCACCAGTACAACACTCGCGCTAAGAGAACAATGGAGAATATCAAGCAAGAGGTTTTTGAACTCCGTAGAGAGATGACTATTTTGAAAGCTGGTATGGATCACTCAACTGTTTTGGTTGAAATTTTGGTTGCTGCCCAAGTCAATCCTTCTAAGAAGGAGGAAGCGATGATAAAAGTATTCACTGATTGTCATTCAAGGACGTTGGTTTTGAAGTTCAAATCAAGCACGTGCCGAAGAGTAAACACGATTGATGGTCACTTTGAGTTTTGAAGGATGTTTTCGGTGATTCAAGTCCAGATGGAAAGCCTTCCCCGATCATTAACTTAATTCTGCTTTTTGTAGTTTTTCTTGTTTATCAAAACATTGTTTGCATGTAAGAACTTGTTTGCATCTGTATGATTATCTTAATACAATGAGTATGTTTGTCTTGAAGAAATTCATTCGTTTCACTCATATTTGTTTTCAAATTTTAAATTTCTTTTTGCATTATGATACCAACTTGTTGCCCATTCTCTTGCCTAGGCAGAGATTTAAGGGAGGATGATGATCTAAAGAACACAAAATCTCTGGTTGTTTGCTTTTGGATAAAATCTTGCTGATGATGTACAGGCATTGTTTCAAATCCCTAAACACCGGAGATATAAGGAAGATAATCCCTTGCTAACCCCTTTTGAGCCTTGAAGTAGAAGTTTCTTTTCTATACGAAAAAACCTTGAATTTTAACCTGGGGCAGGGTAGTTTTTAGTTAATCTGACTGAGTGTTCGAAATTCATAAGGAAGATGTTTTTTGAAGAGAGACTACGAGGGTTATCCTTCATGTATAATGAATCTAGAGGATGTGGAACCACAATGTTATCCCTCATTCATCAAGAAACGAGGCAATCACAATCCTCTCAACAAGCAAAGACAAGCTAATGTCACACATTTTGTTCAAAAAGTCAAAAAATCGAGAAAAAGAAAAGCCTGCTAAGTCAAAAAAAAACATGAAAACGTGTGACTTAGGCAAAATTAAGGCATCCCGCTGGACTATCAATTCAAAAAATTAGTTCAGGCAAAAATGAGGAAAAATAAAAATTGCAAAGAAAGGACTACAAAGAAAAGTCCTCAGCAATGAGCAAATTGGTGACTACAAACACGAAGACATGAGGGTGGTTTCTACTCCGAAAGCCTCGTCGTTTCCTTGACTGTCACAAAATCCTTTTGAGAGATGAACACTCATGTTGAATTAACTGAACATAGGGTTGGAGAACATCATGAAGAATGGATGGGCACCAAATATTTTGAGCCTTAAAATCTTTTTTCTAAAAACCATGAACCAGACCACGTTACAACCTTCAAAAGTCCTAATTGAAGCAAGGTTATTTTGAAAGCATACTTCAATGAGATAGTGTTCCTGACTCCCATGAATGTTCTAAATAGTTATGTTGGTATCATATGTTTTTCCTATACAAAAATAAATGGTACTTTAACTCGCAAAATTTGTGCGATATCTTTCAAAATCTTCAAGACTTACATAACTGTTGCATTAGAATTTTCATTCTCATTGTAAACTGTTTCTAACTGCAAAACATTTGTTTGATATCAAAGAAGCTCACATAAGCACCAGTGATGAGTTTATTCTTTTAAGGCTTGAAACTATGTTGAGTAATTGGCGAATCATTTCAAGAAAAAATCATATCCAGGGGCATGTCACCTGAAGATCGTAAGCACGAACATGTTACTTCTCCCAGTTAATGCTTTCCCAACTTGTTTACCCTTTATTGGGGCAAAAGTTGAAGACTTTGTTGTGCCAACTACAGTCAATTCGGGGCAATCACGTCGAGATTTATTGAATCTCTCTAAGAGTTTGAAGACACCAGAGCATGGTGAATGCCAGGTCTTTTATAAAATCCTCTTGAGACGATTTCTCCTCATCAACCATATAGCTCGGGGCATTTTAGAGGTGAAGCTATTCGCAAGAATTGTCGTGTATCACGCAGCTTATCAGCAGTAAACTTGGGGCATCCAAAATTAATCCCAGGGGCAATCCAGATTTGTCAAGATATGTGATATGTATTGCACACATTATCAGAGGGTGGTGTTCCCAGTATCTCCAGCTAAGCATGACTTTTTCCAGCTGAAACTTTGTTTGTGTTGTTATCCTTTCAATGGATTGTTTGCAATAGAAGACTGGACTTTGGGTTTTCTACCTGAAAATATCTTCCTCTCCAAAGAGATTTAAGCCTTGTAAAAGGACTTTGCTCCAATGATGGCTTTTGTTTTTATCTCCAGTAATGTTCCCATCCTGTTGAGATTAGCCGAGTGTCGAGCTGTACTATGACGTCTTATCATCTTCAGTCTATCTCCCCTGTCTGTTTTGTCAGCATATACATGACGTTCATTTATTCATTCACACTTGCATCATGCATGCACAGTTGTATTTGTTGATGTAATTGAGTTCGTACACCTTGGTTATGTCTATTCAAATAACATATTTGATCTTTCCAAATAGAGTGTCGACTTAAGCATAAAATGTGCCTTCTTTCTAATTCCCCACTAAGTTAACTCTCGTGGAAGAATCTTGCTTTAGCTTTCCTTTTCCATCTCTGGATAGGATAAATCCCCATTTGAGTTATTTCCTCATTGGGTGGAGTCTTGTTTGACTGTTTTCTCTCCAGTTTATTCCCGGATTGAGCTGTGTCTCTTGTGAACGATACCCTGTGAATATCTCTAGGCTGTGAAACCTAGATGGAGAGTGCATTTATTTTGCAATGTAAATACTTGGTCTCCTCAAGAAGGATTTATTCATGGTTCCCCATTGAAGATGAACTTTATCCCCCAGTAGTTTTATCACAACCTTCTTCTGGAATATCGACATGACAACAAGCGACTGACTCTTTATTTGAGCAGTTTGATTATTTCTGATTTCTCTACGACAAATGGCGGTCTCTTCATGAGCAGTTTGTCCATCCTCAATGAAATTATTGATTCTCACCTCCAGCAATATCTTCATGATATTTTATGGGTATCTTTGAGAAAACAGCAAGCGGCAGTCTCTTCATGGACAACTTGTATGTTATCAATACTCTTGACAAACAGCAAGCGGCATTTTCTTCATGAGACAACTTGTGTGTTGTGGATACTCTTGACAAACAGCAAGCGGCAGTCTCTTCATGAGGCAACTTGTTTGTTATTGTCACCTTTGAAAACATCAAGCGGCGGTCTCTTCATGAGCAACTTGTGTGTTATTTTTCTCTTGAAAAACATCAAGCGGCGGTCTCTTCATGAGCAACTTGTATGTTATTGATACCTTGAAAGAAACAACAAGCGGCGGTCTCTTCATGAGCAACGTGTATGTTATTGTTACCTTTAAGAAACATCAAGCGGCAGTCTCTTCACGAGGCAACTTGTTATGTTATTAACACTTTAAAAAACAACAAGCGGCGGTCTCTTCATGAGCAACTTGTATGTTATTGATACCTTGAAAAAAAAACAACAAGCGGCGGTCTCTTCATGAGCAACTTGTGTGTTATTGGTAATTTTGAAAAGAAACAGCAAGCGACAGTCTCTTCATGGACAACTTGTATGTTATCAACACTTTTAAGAAACAGCAAGCGACAGTCTCTTCATGGACAACTTGTATGTTATCAACACTTTTAAGAAACAGCAAGCGGCAGTCCCTTCATGGACAACTTGTATGTTATCAACACTTTTTGAAAAACGGCAAGTGGCGGTCTCTTCATGAGCAGCTTGTACGGAAAACGGCAAGTGGCAGCTTCTTCATGAGCAGCTTTGTACGTTAGTATTTTTGGAAGACAGCAAGTGGCAGCTTTATAAGCAGCTTGTGGGTTTTGGAAACAAGTGGTGGACTCTTCATGAGCGGCTTGTGTGCTTTAATATTCTTTGAAGACAGCAAGTGGCGGTCCCTTCATGAGCAGCTTGTATGTTATTGACACCTTTGAAAGGAAGCAAGTGGTGGCCTCTTTATTTGAGCAGCTTGTGTATCCCCAACAATAATGTCTACTCAGCAAATGGCATCCCTTTCGGGAAAGTCCCGTGGGTAAGTTTGTTATTTTATCCTCTTCAAGCGATATCTTGGTTAAAGAAGAAATGTGTTACCATTCTTGGTAAAATTCAGAAATCAGAGATGTTTATCTCCAGCCACAGTGCTGATGTCAATCATTTCCCTTCTCTAGTCTCAGTACTGATGTAAATCATTTTCTTTTCCAGTCTCAATACTGATGTAAATCATTCATTTCTTCCCTCAAAGTTATTCTTTAATAAGAGTCTCTCATTTAAAGTCTATGACTTTGTTTCCCCAGTGGAGTTATAATCTCTTCCCCAGTGGGACTACTGTATAATGTGCTTGGTTTCTCCAGCAGTAGTTTTCCTCATACGGAATCGTTCCTCATTAAATTCAAAATATTACATTCATATCATATCATAAACATAATTGCGGTATCTTAAGGCCAAAAATTATGTATTCTATATTTAAGTCCCTTCAATCTCGTCGAAATGAAGATTCCAATCTTCATATCTCCAGATAGAAGAAACTTAAATAGGGGCATCTGTCATACCCTAATTTTTGACCTAAGATCCC
Organism: Vicia faba; assembly: GCA_948472305.1. Classification (NCBI taxonomy): domain Eukaryota; kingdom Viridiplantae; phylum Streptophyta; class Magnoliopsida; order Fabales; family Fabaceae; genus Vicia; species Vicia faba. The sequence continues at coordinate 1,646,550,810 of OX451737.1, read as the reverse complement.
GCATTCCATCCGCATCATTGCATGGCAAGAGTTCACAAGCAATTCGACCTATTTTGCCAATTCCCGAGTCAGATTTCAAAAATTCATAACTTCTTCAAGTTTCAATATTTTGAGGGGTTATTTTTTGCATATGATTTTTCTTGACACCATCTACAATTTTTCTTTACAAGACAAGAGATGATTATGCATTGAAAAGCCACGAAAAAGTTATTAACGTTCGAAGTTGTTTCACGAATTTAATGGAATTTGATTCTTAATTTTGGACTATGTTTTATCCGACCATAAATTTTACACTTTCTCTTCTCTTATTTTTAATTCCATGAAAAATCATAAAAAAAATATATTTAGTTCATGTCATCTTAATTTTATTTACATTATTATTCAAAATATCAAAAAAAGTAGTCTCTTCAAGTTTCATTTAGATTTTTATTCTTAAGTCAAAATTATAGTCTTCTAGATTTAATTTAGTAAAAATCTCAACAAAAAAAATGTCTTAGCATTATTTTATTTTAGCATTTCACTTTAATCACAAAAAAATATAGTTAATATCTTTTCCTTTTAATTCTTTTAGTTATTATAATTTTCATTTTCTTTCTTTCAATATTAATCTTGATTTGGTTCTAATTTTAATTCAACTTTTTAGTTGAGTTATTATTAAAATTAAAAATTAATTTTAATTTCTCTTTAATTTTCATGTTTTGGAAATTTTTAGTTTAATATTTTTTATTTTTTATTACTGTTATTATTATGCTATTCCTCTCCTTGTAAAAAATGTCCAAACAATAAAATTAGTCCAAAACCATGCTATTGTCCCTATCCTAACTGTCCATAAAACCCAAACATGCTACACAACGAAACTTGCTGCTACTTCACTCCAAAACCTGCATAAAAACCAGTCTGCAAACAACCTTTTTACTACCTTTGCTGTCCAAAAAGCTTGCCCAAAATGAAATCACAAATCCCTGCATCAAGAAAGCACAAGGAAGTTGACATAAACCAGAATTCAACTGATATTTGGCTCCAATTTTCCCTCCAATTCTATCATACACTCACAATAAAAACAAAAGCAAATGGTGAAGAGTTGAGGGAGGTTGTCACCTAATTCGTGCAATAGCAGTAGGAGAAAAAAAAACAACAAAGAATACAACAACACCCTCTCACAACAACGTAACATCATCACCGTAACCACCTAATGCATCAGCTCCACCTCTTCAGAAGATTAAAAGAATCGAACCATCCATATCCATATCACCTAGTCCTAGTCCAAGCACCAAATCGTTAACTCCACCGTATAAGGCTGTTCCGGCACCATCAACTGCTGAAAGGAATTTTCCACCATCCATACAGCCAATTCCGCCTCAAAGGAAAGCACCTACTTTTAGTCCTCTCATATCCTCACCAATTGCTCCAGCTCTTGTTACAATACCTCCTGAAATTTTGCCTAAAACTTCACCTATCAATCAACCAATCGAACATGGCAGTTTGCCTCCTAAGGTTGATAAGAGGAATGAAAGTAAAAGTCACAATTTAGAACCAGTTTCACCAGGTCCTTTTGTACAACCTCCAGTTGCATTACCACCGCTTACTCAACTCTATAACCAATGATGCTCTCAGAAGCATTTCATCAAACACCACCATACACCCTTTCATCTATTACCCAACACACATACATAAAACACAAAAACAAAAAACACAACCTTTACTAAATTTCCTTTATTCTCTCACCATTCCAATTTTCACTCACAGCACCTACCGTCCACTTTCAATCTGCATTATCCATCATCTTTCATAAACACAAACTCACTTTCCTCTCACTATCAAGCAAAAGACCCTCCCACTGCGCTGGCACAGGGTTTGAATGTCATGAACAAAGTTTTAGAGAAACAGCCTCACTTGTTCATAAGAAACAACATTAACCGGATTTCTCAAATTCTTGAACCATGTTTCAAGCATAAACTTTTAGATGCTGGCAAGTCTTTTTGCTCACTGTTGAGAATGATTTGCGTTGCTTTTCCTCAAGAAGCAGCTTCAACACCTCCTGACGTTAAGTTGTTGTACCAGAAGGTTGACGATTTGATACAAAAGCATTCTCTTTCCAATTTGGATCTATTAGTCCTGGCATTATGAGTGAGATGACTATTCCTGCTCGCACAAGTTCGGTTCCTCCTAATATATAGATGAGCAGAAGCATGATCAGGCTCATCATGATTCTTCAAGACCCATGCCTTATGTGCCGACACCTCCCGTTCCGAAGCCGCTTCCTGTTCCAAAGCCACTGCCAGCTAATAAGGATACAGGTATCGTCGACCAATCTAAGGGTGGGGAGACTCATACTGGTTTAAGGGCAAAAAAAAAAGGATACTCAGTCTTCACATTTACCTTCACCAAGCTTGATGCATAAGCCTTCTGTTATTCCTATAACTGAGATGTCAATGGCAATGCCATATCACCAGTCACATGCGCCTGTACACTTTGTTGTTCCTAATCCACAGATTCAACCTCGTAGTATGTCAACAACATCTCTTCAGATGCCTTTACCAATTGGAAACGTTGCGCAGATGCAACACCAAGTGTTCACTCCACTCTCCAATCCATCAACCTTCCTCACTACTATCAAACTTCAGCGACATCATCGAACACCACCCGCCTGTCTTGTTCCGAACCTGCTCCACCTACAACTCACAATCATTCACTCATCCAAACACTCCCTCTATTTCCCTTCACTCCATTTCATCGCTGGGAGAGCTTCCTCCGCCAATTTTGCTAGCAAGAACCAGAAAACAAATCTTAGAACCATAATCATCATTGCTTTGTCTTCGTTTGTTCTCTTGCTGGTCTTGGTCGGAGCATTTTCTGTTACTCTAAAATGGAGGAAGAGTAGGAGACCATCAAGTGCAGTTGGCCCAACATTTACATCTTCTCTAAACAAAAGATCTGGTTTGGGGTCTGTACTGTCAAGCAGTATTACGAGCTCGACATCAGTGTCTCTCATGTCTGCAATGCCTACTTCCATTCTCTCTGTTAAAACATTTTCACTGTCTGAGATTGAGAAAGCAACACCATTCTCTCATCAAATTCCTTCACCAACTCAATCTCCTAACATGTTCAATCAAAACTTTGCATTTTCATCTTTTCACAGCAGCTCCGAAAGCCAAGAGGAGAACGGCTCGGGCTCGGGTTCGGGTTCAGGTTCTGTCAGCACTGCATCAATTCCGGTTGATCAGCAAGTAAACACTGTCAATGGAGGAGAAGAGAATGGAAATAGTGACGCAAGTGGCAAACACCCTCTGCCTCGACACAGCTACAACCTCTTACGACCAAACTCGTCTGACCACCGTGCAACCTTCATCCGGTTGAACATCTCAGCATCACACTGTTGCTACAGATCTACGGGCAACGTGAGTATAGCCACACATTGCTACCGCTGTAAAACATCCAGGCAGCTCTGCCATCTTCATCACATTCATCCATGAAAATAATCACCATCGATTCCGGCAACAACCTCCTCCGCCGCTAGCCCCAACCCTGTTCCGCGATTTCCAGCGCCTCAACCACCATCAATGCATGAACCCAACCTCCCTTATTCCTCTCTCTAACAAATCATAACAATTCATTTCATTTCAGGAAAAAGAAGCTAAGAAGGAATCATTCAGAAAATATCTTGAATCAAATGGAGCCGTTGATGCTCTAACCAAAGTTCTTGTTGCCTTGTATGAGCAAAACGACAAACCTTCTTCTGCTCTTGAGTTCATTCAACAGAAGTTAAGTTGCCCTTCAAATTCCGGTTCTTCTCACTACTACTGAATGGGATGAATGCCAGTCCTGGTTAGATCTCTCTGTTTCCCTTTAATTTCCAGCCTAGCGAAATTCTGCATATACCCCCCTATATTAGCTTTACACCATTTGTTTTAATTTGTTTAGTTTAATATTAATCTTCTCAACTTTATTTTTTAATTAATTAGTTTAATTTTGTTCTTTTAATTTTCTTAACTTTATAATTTTCAATTAATAAGTTTAGTCATAGAATAAGTTAGTAACTTTGGAATTTATTTTAATATTTGTTTTAGTTTGACTAACATTTGTATTTAATTTTCTTAGTTAAATTTTTTTTATTTCATGCATGATTCTTCTTCGTCTCTTTAATTAAACTCTCGTTGTCTTTTGTCATTAATTGCTTGCTTAGGTTTTTTCTTGTAGATCTTTGAGTGCTTATGCTTTGATATTCACTTTACTGTTTCTTGCTTGCTTAAAATCCAAGGGAAATTTTTCAACTCAGCTGACTTCATGTCATCAAGTACGTCTTCTACAATCGTGCGAATAACCTCATTCATTTTTTGCTTGTTTACTATTTTTCCAAACTTAAGATAATTCTCCCAAAAGACTCCATTTTTAAACTCACACCTTTTAGGTCAAAACTTCGACACTAGGTCGTCGTATCTTCAAAATCTCTCCAACACCGATTTTTAGCCAAACGAACCATTTTTAATCAAACAAACAATTTTAACCAAAAACAGATATTTCAAAAGGTTCCTGCGGAGTACCGCAGATGCATTGGGTGCTAATACCTTCCCATTGTATAACCAACCCCCGAACTCTCGATCTCTTTCAAAAACGCATTGTATTTTTTATTACTTTTAAGTCTTATTTTACATTGCATACTTTAGGGTTTTATTTCGCTCTTTTCCCTTTTCCCTTGGAAATAATAAAGCGCGGTGGCGACTCTTGCTTTTTGTGAGTCAAGTTAATTAATAGCTTGATCTCCGATTTTCACCGCTACAGAATTGGAGACTCTGCTGGGGAAAGATTGACCTCTTGCTGGTCCATCCCTAAGTGGGTTAAGCCTAATTTGTTTTATCTGTTTTATCATTATTTGATTGTTTGATTATATGTATATATTATGATTATTTGGGTGTTGATAATATTTACAAAGGACAAGTCCTATACCCGGACTAAGTTACACTTAGGAATAGGACGGGCGGTATAGTCATGTTAACTTTGAGGGAGTAATCCCGAAGAAGGAGGCATGAGATCCCCCACTCAGTGGAAGGCCCTTTTGAACGTAATATTTGTTTACCGAGTAATCGGGAAGACATTATTATTTTTGATCTGGGAGCCAGAGAAGTTGGGAACCATAGAACCCTAACCCATCTTGGCCTTTTAGGTGTAGCGCGGAGATTATAACGGAGTAATCCGGAAGTAATTGTTACGCGATGCTACGCTCGGATGAGTTTCTCTTGAGAATATTGTTGATTATTGAGTAATCAAGACGTTGGCAATATCCGAAGGAGGAATGTAGACTCCGGGAACTCTTAGAACCTTGTCTTGCAGGTGTGATTAAACCGTTAGTACATACCTTGGGGGGTGTTCCTTACCTTGACTCCATGCTCGTGACGTTGAACCTTTCGACTTTATTTGTGACCTTGCTTGTGGTTGTTGCATAGCCATGCATTCACGCATCCATAAAACCCTTTTCACTTGACTTTGAAGGAATTTGGAGGTCTTTCTTTGTAAACATCACAAGTTTCGTCAAGCTCAATGGATCCTGGGTGTTGATAGGGCGAAAACCCTAATCCACCAAAAATGGATGATTGATCTTGATGATAACTTGATCAATGTTCGGAGCCGATTTAAAATTCATCTTCTATCTTCATACTTTGATGTTTACAACTTAATATCTTGAGTTCCTTGAAAATCAAATAAAAACTCTCTTTTGCATATCATACATCATCTACATTTTTTGTTTCACTTTCAAAGGTCTTTTTCCGAGTCTTATTTTTCCGTTGGTCTCACCAGTACAACACTCGCGCTAAGAGAACAATGGAGAATATCAAGCAAGAGGTTTTTGAACTCCGTAGAGAGATGACTATTTTGAAAGCTGGTATGGATCACTCAACTGTTTTGGTTGAAATTTTGGTTGCTGCCCAAGTCAATCCTTCTAAGAAGGAGGAAGCGATGATAAAAGTATTCACTGATTGTCATTCAAGGACGTTGGTTTTGAAGTTCAAATCAAGCACGTGCCGAAGAGTAAACACGATTGATGGTCACTTTGAGTTTTGAAGGATGTTTTCGGTGATTCAAGTCCAGATGGAAAGCCTTCCCCGATCATTAACTTAATTCTGCTTTTTGTAGTTTTTCTTGTTTATCAAAACATTGTTTGCATGTAAGAACTTGTTTGCATCTGTATGATTATCTTAATACAATGAGTATGTTTGTCTTGAAGAAATTCATTCGTTTCACTCATATTTGTTTTCAAATTTTAAATTTCTTTTTGCATTATGATACCAACTTGTTGCCCATTCTCTTGCCTAGGCAGAGATTTAAGGGAGGATGATATCTAAAGAACACAAAATCTCTGGTTGTTTGCTTTTGGATAAAATCTTGCTGATGATGTACAGGCATTGTTTCAAATCCCTAAACACCGGAGATATAAGGAAGATAATACCTTGCTAACCCCTTTTGAGCCTTGAAGTAGAAGTTTCTTTTCTATACGAAAAAACCTTGAATTTTAACCTGGGGCAGGGTAGTTTTTAGTTAATCTGACTGAGTGTTCGAAATTCATAAGGAAGATGTTTTTTGAAGAGAGACTACGAGGGCTATCCTTCATGTATAATGAATCTAGAGGATGTGGAACCACAATGTTATCCCTCATTCATCAAGAAACGAGGCAATCACAATCCTCTCAACAAGCAAAGACAAGCTAATGTCACACATTTTGTTCAAAAAGTCAAAAAATCGAGAAAAAGAAAAGCCTGCTAAGTCAAGAAAAAACATGAAAACGTGTGACTTAGGCAAGGAAGTCGTGTCCTTCCCTCGTAACCCACCTAGCAGGAAAGAAACCGTCGACGAATCAATTTAGGACTCCATATGCCTCTTTGTCCTCGACACTCATACCGCCGGCGGAAGTGTGGTAATATCCGGGACCATGGTCATAGTGGGTCGAGCACCAGTGGATTGGAAACTTTGAGATTCTCCCCATTTTAGGATTACACTCTGCGTGCAAACACGGCTCCCCATCCTTGTCCACCACGGTAGCCGGGTCGAACAGCGAATCCACGGTTGTTTGGGTAGATGGATGCAGGACATACCACTTGTCCTTAAAATTCCGAACATAATCCATGTACATCATAAACAGCCTTTTCGACTGTTTAAGGGATACCCAGCTATGCTTCCCTCCTCGAGACTGATGTTGCAAGTGAACAACCCTGAAAAACAGGGGAATCGTCGCCCTAATCCTCAGGAACCGACATGTAAGTTCGAATTCCCGGATAAAGGCAATCGCGTTAGGATGAAGCTGGGAGGGCGCCAAATTAAAATGATTGAACACCCCCATCTGGAAGTCGTTAAAAGGAAGCCGAAACCGAAGGTCTTTGAACACGATCTCATACATGAGGAAGGCATCCTGAGTGAACTCCGAGCATATGTGAGCGTCTTGTGTCGGCCTCATGATTTTGAAATTTCTTCAAAAATCCTCCTGCCCGTCGCTATACTCGACGACCTTATAGGCTTGCCTCCTGGTGTAACTGTAGATCGAGGTTATCCCTCAGGGTTCTGCACCAACCCAATCCAGAGTAGGATCATCGACGGTGTCGACCAGATTAACGCTTTCCTCGGCCAAGCTGGTTCCCTCGGTGTCCATATGCTCCGATGACTCAAGAGTGTTGGCCATTTACCTACAAAGTATAGGAAACCGATGAATTCGACAACAAATCCACATTTCTGCAACGCATATGAGGAGGTTAAGCAACGCCCAGACCAAGTTGATGGCCATTCGCACAAAAAGGGGAAATATGTGGACCTCGATCAAGCAGCGATCCTAACGACGAACGCGTATATCTATCATAAATATACTGGGCACATGAAGAATATGGCGAACAGACTATGAATCTCACGACCAAGTTCATAATTTTTTTAGCCAGACACAAGGAGATCCTGGGGAAAACTAGCCTAAATGCTGACAAAAGAATGAATCTCACGGCCAAGTTTATAGATTTATTGGTTAAACGCATGAATGTCACGGGGATAATCATAAATCATATGCCTAAAAGCATGAACGCCACGGGCATGATCATAAATCAAATGCCTAAACGCATGAATTTCCCAGGCGTAACCCCCAGACATTAAAACCTACTACTAAACATCATCAAGATCTATCTAAAACACAAGATATCAAGAAAAAAGAATACTTACTTGAAGAAAAGATGAAGAGCGACGATTGTTAAGGTAGGATACGCGATGGACTATGCGGCGGTCTCAAGGATTCTGGGAAAAACGCACGGTGTTGACGACAGAGAAAGTGTAGAAGCGCGGAAATGTGAAAGTAGGTTATGAGCCCTGGAGCCCTATTTATAGAGCTGACGTGGAATATGAAACGTCGTATCGGGAAGTCACAAGCTGCCTTTCTCCTCGACACCTACATGTATAGGCAATGATGGCCCCTACTCCCTAGGTCATTATTACTGTTCCTAAGAGCCACGCCATGTGTCTCACAAGTGTTACATCTTTTCCCCGCGAGTTCTCCTCAAACTCGCTCCGACCGCTGCCCGGAGCAAAATCATGAACCGATGACGTTCTCCATCCACGATAGAAAAACTCCAGGTCAACAATAGCACCTCGCGAAAGCACGAACTTGAATCAAGTCATGACTCCTTCACTAGGAGCAACGACTTGGGGGGCTCTTGTTCTAGACTAGGCCTGCCCTTGGCCCAACTCCCAGCAAGGCCCAATCCAAGTGTGTCAGCCTGCACCAAGGACCGATACTACCCTCGAGCAAGGTGGGCAACTACCTACCCTTTCCCGCGAAGAGATATCCTCACCACGCGGGGACAACGCCCGAGTAGACTGAGGACACTCACGCCCCGACCATGCTGGTAGCGAGGACACCTCAACTAGCTCGTCGACTAAGATTGGTCCCCTACCGAGCTCATATCTGGCGGGGATCACCCACAACTAGCAGACTCTCCTTCTAAGCACCTTCCTCGTAGGGCTGACTACCAACGTCTCCGGATATTGCGGAGTCTTCGTGGTTCCGGAAAGATCGCATTCATATCCTCCTGACCTTGCGGAGGACGTCATCTAGGTAGGGGGCCACATGCGGGTCCCCACTACTCACGTAGAATATGACAGTCTCTATGTTGGGCCTGCTTGATCAGCCCGATAAAGAGACCTTGACCCAACGCAGAGGGCTATAAATACCCTCTCTTTCGAGAGGGTCGGGTATTCAACACTTTTTAAACTCTCATACTTACATGCTTGTTCATTCCCAAACTCATTTTGACATCGGAGTGTCTTGCAGGTATCCCCCACTTCACTCTCAACTTCTGCTCGAGCTAGCTGTGACGGTCCATTTTAGTCAGATACGATCACTTATTTAAAAAGAAATTTAATTTATAATAAATTGAAAATTATCTATCAAATTAATAATATGTCAATATTGTTATTTTTTTATTTTAATGATTTTATACTAAATAACAATACTTTTTATACTTTTATAATTATTCTCGTGCATTATTATTTTTATATAAGTAAAGTATAGCTATTTATTTAAAACGGGTTTAATTTGATTACAATCCTTATCTAACCTTAAACACGTAGATGTACAGTAGGTTCGATTTTGATTACTTTAATATTTATAAATTTTTGCTACAATTATTACAAATTTGAATATTATGATTACTCAACTCATTTTATACATTATTTTGTGCTTAGAAACAATGTCTGTGAAAAATCGTACAAATTAGATTGTTGCTGGTTTTGACAGATTTACATTTTTGGTCAAAAAAAAAAATTTAAAAGGGAAATATATAGAATCATTTTGGTCGGTGAGATGTTTTAATAATAGTCTTTTAATGTAATAAAGTTATATATCTAAGGAAACTAAACACATTTAAATTCAAGGTTAATATATCAACACAAATCATACTAGTTTTGCGTTAAATACCAAAACTACTTTTTATAAAAATAAATTATTTATTTATAGGAAAATAAAGAAATGACATTACTTTTATTATAATTTGTTTTCGTTATTATTTTTAAATAGGATGTATTGTGTAGTTTTGACTGAATATAAATACAATTCAACAAAGTTCACAAGTATTAAGAAAAACAACTTTAATAATAAATCTGGTAAAACTTTGAGAATAATTATAAATAGAAAACAAGAGAGAAAAAAATCGAAAAAGAGTCTTTATAAAAAGATGCATTGGAAATCTGTAGTTTGATGAAATTTTAGTTTATCTTTTAATTCCTTAATTAATAATACACTACTTCCTATAAATTAACATATTCTTCATTATGAAAGTTTCATCATTTCAACCATGGCTAAGTCTAACTCTTTAGTTATTGTAGCCATTTTCACAATTCTCTTAGTAAAGGTGATAGGTCGCATGCCAATTGATTCAAGATGGCACGATGCACATGCAACCTTCTATGGTGACATAAATGGTGGCGAAACCATGCGTAAGTTCTAACAAATTAAATTTTCTTTTTTCCTTCTTTTATTATTCCACTAATGTGTTTTTGGTATATAATAATATGCAGAGGGGGCATGTGGTTATGGAAATCTCTTCGAACAAGGGTATGGCCTTGAAACCACAGCACTAAGCACATCATTATTTAACGAAGGGTATACTTGTGGTGCATGTTTTGAGATAAAGTGTGTCAACGATCCTCAATGGTGCAAAAAAGATGTGAACTCAATCATTGTGACCGCAACAAATTTTTGTCCCCCTAATTACTCAAAACCTGATGGAAATTGGTGTAATCCTCCACAAAAACATTTTGACTTGAGTATGAAAATGTTCACAACAATTGCCATTTACGAAGCAGGGATTGTACCAGTTCAATATCGACGCGTTCCATGTGTCAAAAATGGTGGTGTTAGGTTTGAGCTTAGAGGAAACCCTTACTTTTTAATGGTTTTGGTTCACAATGTTGGCAATGCTGGTGATGTTGTAAGAGTGGCCATTAAAGGGAGTAATTCTGATTGGGTTCAAATGACTCATAATTGGGGACAAGTTTGGCATACTGGACTCAATTTGGTAGGACAAGACTTGACATTTTGGGTTACTACAAGTGATAAAAAAGCTTTGCAGTTTGTTTCACTCGTTCCTTCCAATTGGCAATTTGGACAAACCTATGAAGGGTCAATAAACTTTTAGATGTGTTACAATTTAGATTATAAAATACATTAGGTATTATGTTCTGAACACTATAAGCCCATTACACTCTGATGAAAGTAAATATATAAACACAACCTGTATTAGCTTTGTGTTGAATACCTAAATTAGTTTTTATAAAAATAGATTATTTTAATTGGAAAAATAAAGAAATGAAAGCATTTTTATTTATTTATTATTATTATTATTATTATTATTATTATTATTATTATTATTATTATTATTATTATTATTATTATTATTATTATTATTATTATTATTATTATCATTATTATTATTATTTCAATATTTGATAATGAACATGTATATTTAATATTTTATTGAAAAAATGATTTTAATAAATTTTCATAAAATATAATTTTAGATATCTTATCTTTTTTCTATAACTATTTTATAATTGAAATATCAAAAAATCATTTAAAATTTAATCTATTTTAAAAAAACTTTTCACAAAAATTATTTTTGAGATATATCTTTTTTTGAAAAATTATGTAGTTTTAATATATTAAAGTTAACAATACACATTTAATTTATTCAATATTTAAATTACTCTTTTTGAAATTATTTTCACTAGAATTTTATTTTTAAAAAATTGAAACAAACACATCGATTGTGTATCTTGTGTTGGACCACAATGAAGAGATAAAAGGCAAACAAAATATATTTACTGACAGCTTCAAAATAAGGATTTACAATGAATTACAATAACATATTTCACTAGGCTATTTATACACAAAATTAAATCTAAAATATATCTTCTAACAAATATATAAGAAGATCTAAGATATATATTTTCTAACAAAGATATTCCTAAATATAAATTAATATCTAATTAATTATAAAATCTAAATTAATTCTAACACCATCCCTTAATTTATAGTTATCCAAAACTGACAACACTAATTCCATCCCTTAAACCAAGAAATTGATCAGTTTTGATAGCCTTTGTCAGAACATCTGCCAGCTGCTTCTAGGTGCAACAGTGCACAACTTCTAAAATTCCATTTTGAACTTGTTCCTCAGAAAATGATACTTGGTCTTAATATAATTGTTTCTCCCATGCAATACTGAATTCTTGGCAAGATTGATTGCAGATTTGTTATCAATCATCAGCTTCAGAAGTTTATTTACCTCAATCTTCAGATCTTTCAGCAAGTTCAGAATCCACACAGCTTGACATGCAGTCAGAGCGCTTGTAATATATTCAGTTTCACAAGTTGACAGTGCAACAACAGGTTGTTTCTTGGAACACCAAGAAATAGGACCTCCCAGAAATTTGAATAAGTACCCATAAGTACTTCTTCTGTCAACTTTATCTCCACACCAATCAGAATCAGAATAACTCAGAAGTTCTGATTCGATCTTTCTTCTAGACGGAAATAACACTCCATATTTCAGAGTTCCCTTCACATACCTCAGAATCCTGACTGCAGTTTGGTAATGAGACCACTTTGGTTTTCTCATAAATCTACTAACCATTCCAACTGCATAGCAAATATCAGGTCTGGTATTACACAAGTACCTTAGAGAACCAACCATCTGTTTGAAGGTTGTAGCATCCACATCCTCTCCATCAGAATCAGAGTCCAACTTCTGATTTGTATCAGCAGGTGTGATGGAAACTTTTCAATTTTCTAGCTCAAATCTCTTCAGAAGTTCTAGTTTATACTTCATCTGATGCAAAATGATTCCTTTCTCAGAGTACATAAATTCCATCCCTAGAAAGAAACTCATTTTCCCAAGATTTGTCATCTCAAATGCATTCATCAGAACTTTCTTAAACTCAGCTATCTGTTGTTCAGAACTTCCTGTGAGTAATATGTCATCAACATACAAATAAACCAGAATCATAGTACCTTCAGAAGTGTGCTGAACATAAACACTATACTCCATCTGACACTTCTGAAACCCCTGTTCCTTGAAAAACGAATCAATCTTCAAATTCCAAGCTCTGGGCGCATGCTTCAATCCATACAAGGCTTTATGTAATTTGAACACCATCCCTTCCTGATTCTTTTTCTCAAATCCAGGAGGTTGTGATACGTATACCTCTTCTTGTAATGGACCGTTCAGAAATGCAGATTTTACATATAATGCATCAGAGGCCAAATCATGTTAGCAGCTATTACAATCACTAGTCTAATTGTTTCATGTATCGCTACAGGTGCAAACACTTCAAAGTAATCCAGGCCAGGCTTCTGTAGAAAGCCTCTTGCTACTAATCTTGCTTTGTTTTTTCCAATTGATCCATCTGGCTTTAGCTTCTGCTTGAAAACCCATCTGACGCTGATGGCTTTCTTGCCTTTTGGAAGTTCTGTCAGCTTCCAAGTCTTGTTTCTCTCTATAGCATCAAGTTCTTCTTTCATGGCCTGTAACCAAACTTGCTGCTTAAGAGCCTCTTCCGTACTCACGGGTTCAGAGTCTACTAACATTGCACACTGAATAACTTCTCCTTCAGAGTCTACTGCAGTGTCTTGCAACATGTCAAACTCTGCAAATATTCTTGGGATGCTTCTGACTCTTTGTTGCCTCTGAACTGGACCTTCAGAACTTTGGACACCAAAACTTTCCCCTTCAGAAGCACTTGCTTCAGCATTTGGACTTTCTCCAGAACCTTGACTATATTGAGAGTCTGGATCACCATCAGAGTCAGAGTCAGAATCATCTTCTCCTTCTGTATCTTCTTTAGAGTCAGAGTCTTTACCAGCTTCAGAAACATGTATTTCTGACTTTTCTTCAGAAGTTCTCTCATTAGAGTCAGGACGAGACTTTTCCTAATTCCAAACTTCTGACTCCTCTATAATGATGTCTCTGTTGAATTCAACTTTGTTAGTTTCTGGACAATAAATTTTGTATGAACCTGTACTGTGGTACCCCACCAGCAACATCACTTTACTTCTATCATCCAACTTCTGTCTTCTAGCTTCTGGGACATGTTTATAACACACAGAACCAAATACCTTCAGATGAATAACACTTTGCTTATCTCCAGTCCACTTCTGAATAGGAACTATTTCCTTCAATTTCTTTGTTGGACATCTGTTGAGCAGATAACATGCAGTTGCAACAGCTTCTCCCCACAGAGTATGAGGAAGCTTCTTCTCTTTCAGCATGCTTGTCACCATATCTAGCAAAGTACGACTTCTATTTTCAATAAGACCATTGTGTTGAGGAGTATAGGGAGCAGTAACCTCATGCTCAATTCCATTCTCCTCACAGAAACTTCTGAATTCTGTGGAGTTATACTCACCACCACCATCAGTTCTTAGAATCTTCAGAGTCTGGCCACTCTGATTCTCAGCCTTCAGTCAGAACTTCTTGAGTTCAGCAAATACCTTGTGTTTGAACTTAATGAGAGATACCCATATCATTCTGGTGAACTCATCAACAAATGTCACAAAATATTTATTCCTTCCATTCGATGTTACTGGAAACAGACCGCACACATCAGAATGTACTACTCCCAAGGCTTGCTTTGCTATTGGAGCTACTTCTGATGCAAATGGTAATCTTGGTTGCTCCCCTTCCATGCACACCTTGCATGACTTTTCAGGCTTCTTGATTGTAGGAATTCCATGTACCAGATTCTTTGATTTCAGATGCCCTAAACTTCTGAAATTCAGATGACCAAATCTTTTGTGCCACAGTTCACTCACCTTGGCAACACTTGTTGCACTAAGACATTCAAAGTCTGTAGTTCTAACATTCACCTTGAATGTTCTGTTCCTTCCCTGTTCTGACTCCATAATTAGCTTCTGATTACAGTTATACAACTTCAGAAGATTGTCCTTCATGGTAACTAAAAAATATTTCTCAATCAATTGTCCCACACTCATCAGATTCCTTTTCATGTCAGGTACATACTATAAATTTTGGATCATTGCTGCTTTCCCATTGTTCAGAATGATTCTGACATTTCCCATACCTTCTGCATTGAGGGATTTATCATCAGCATATCTCATCTTTGTACTCTTCCCAGAGTCAAAATCAACAACCATTTCTTGTTTCCAGTGAGATGGTTTGAACATCCTGTGTCCATATACCACCATTCTGATGAATTCAGATCATCAGGTTTAGAAGCCAACAATAGCACAGGTTCATCATCATACTCTCCTCTTTCTATATTTTCTTCTTCTGACTTCCTTTCTTTGTTGGACCAACAATCTCTGGCATAGTGACCATAGTTCTTGCAACAGTAACACTGAACATTCTTCTTGTCAGACTTCTCCTTTCCCTCCTGGACATTCTTCTGGATATCAGAGTTTGAAGCTTCTGACCTTTGACAACCATTAGTTTTCTTCCTGGCTTCTGACCAAGTCTGCTTCTGATGCTTCTTACCAGAAGTTACTTTCAGAGCGTGCTTCTCTACTTCCCTCTCAGAAGTTCTTGCAGTCATACGCAACTCATGCGCTTCTAGACTACTTTGCAGCTCTTCAACTCTCATGGTGCTAGATCTTTGGAATGTTTAATTGCTACCACAATGTAATTAAACTGAGAAGTTAAAGATCACAAGATCTTCTCAATAAGTACTTGTTCAGACAGAGTTTCTCCACAAACGTTCATCTTATTAGTGATCAGAATCACTCTAGAGATGTATTCAGAAACCTTCTCGTTGTCCTTCATGTTGAGATTCTCATATTGCTTTTTGAGAGACTAAAGCTTCACCTTCTTCACTGATGCGTCACCACCGTAATATCTGACCAGTGTGTCCCATGCAGCTTTTGTTGTTTCAGAATCAACAATCTTCTCAAACACATTCGCATCCATACATTGATGGATGTAGAACAACGCCTTCTGGTCTTTCTTCCTCAGCGCCTTCTGTGCTACCTTATGTGCCTCTGTTGCGTCTGCTTATAACAGATTATAGCCATCGGTGACAAGATCTAACACATCTTGAGGACTAAATAACACGCGCATCTGGATGTTCCAATGATTCCAGTTTTTGCCATCAAATATACTCAGCCTCAACAGTGGACAAAGACACAAAATTTTGCTTCTTACTAAACCAAGATATGAGATTATTTCCAAGAAAGAAGCATCCTCCTTATGTACTTTTTCTATCATCAACACTTCCTTCCCAATCAGCATCACAATAACCAATTAAGGCAGAATTAGATCCATGAGAGTATAACATATCATAGTCACTTGTCCCATTCACATATTTAAGAATCCTCTTCACATGGTTGGCATGGCTAACTTTAGGATCAGCTTGATATCTTGCACACATCCCTACAACAAAGGCAATGTCAGGTTTGCTAGCTGTGAGATATAGAAGACTGCCTATCATACTTCTGTAAAGACTTTGATCCACACTTACCCCTTTTTTTTATCTTTAGACAACTTCAGATCTCTGGGAGCAGGAGTTCTTTTGTGGCTAGCATTTTCCATCCCAAACTTCTTTACTATATTCTTGGCATACTTGCTCTGAGATAAAAATATGGAATATTCCATTTGTTTAACTTGCAGACCAAGAAAATAGGTTAATTCACCAACAAGGCTCATCTCAAATTCTGACTGCATTTGCTTGACAAAATGTTGAACCATATCATTTGACATCCCACCAAACACAATATCATCAACATAAATCTGTGCAATCATGATCTTCCCTTCTTCTTCCTTGACAAAAAGAATTTTGTCTATGCCACCTTTCCTGTATCCATTCTCACCAAGAAATTCTGTTAATCTCTCATACCAAGCTCTAGGAGCTTTCTTTAATCCATACAGAGCTTTCTTCAGTTTGTAGACATGTTTAGGAAAACTTGGATAAACAAATCCCTTTGGTTGTTCCACATAAACTTCTTCATTGATATATCAATTTAAGAAGGCGTTACTCTTTACATCCACTTGAAACAATTTAAATTTCAGTATGCACGCAACTCCCAAGAGTAGTCTGATTGATTCAAGTCTGGCCACAGGGACAAAGGTTTCATCAAAGTCAAATCCTTCAATTTGAGTGTACCCTTGTGCAACTAACCTTGCCTTGTTTCTAGTGACCACCCCTTTTTCATCATATTTATTCTTGTACACTCATTTAGTGCCAATCATATTTGTCCCTTCAGGTCTTGGAACTAGATCCCAAACTTCATTTCTACTTAATTGTTCTAGCTCTTCCTGCATAGCATTAATCCAGAACCCATCAATTAGGGCCTCTTTGACATTCTTAGGTTCAATTTTTGACACAAAGCAAGAGTTTGATATTCCATCTCTTGATCTGGTAGTCACTCCTTTATTTAGATCTCCTATGATAAGCTCCTTAGGATGATCTCTCTTGGTTCTAATTGAAGGTCCTTTATTGAGATGACTAGGCTCAGGATCTTCTTGAGGTAGATTAGAATCAATACTTCTGTCATTTGGTTCTGGAGTTAAAAACTCGATAAGCTCTGCTATTTGTAGGGTAACCCAGGAATATTCCTTCATCACTCTTGGGATCCATCTTCCTCTTGTGTTCACGGTCAGCTAAGATGTAACATTTACTTCCAAAAACATGAAAGTATTTAACATTTGGTTTTCTACACCTCCATATTTCATACAAGGTGGCTGAAGTGCCTTTCCTTAGAGTGACTATGTTATGGATATAACACGCAGTATTCATAGCTTCAGCCCAAAAATGGTAGGGTAACTTCTTAGCATGAATCATTGCTCTAGAAGATTCTTGAAGGGTTATGTTCTTGCGTTCCACAATCCCATTTTATTGAGGAGTAATGGGAGAAGAGAATTCATGGTTGATTTCTTCAGAAGAGCAAAAGTCAGCAAATTTGTTGTTCTCAAATTCTTTTCCATGATCACTTCTGATTCTGATGACATGACTATCTTTTTCCCTTTGAAGTTTTTGACAGAGATATTTAAACACTTCAAAAGTTTCTTATTTTTCTCTAATAAAACTTATCCATGTGTATCTAGAGAAGTCATCTACAACAACATATGCATACTTCTTTCCATCAAGACTTTGAACCTGCATAGGTCCCATCAAGTCCATGTGAAGAAGTTCCAAATTTTTTGATGTAGTAAGATGTTGGATCTTCTGATGTGATATCTTAGTTTGCTTTCCAATCTGGCAGTCACCACATACTCTTCCTTCTTCTATATTGAGCTTAGGAATCCCTCTCACTGCTTCTTCAGATATAATTCTTTTCATACCTTTCAGATGCAAGTGTCCCAATTTTTGATGCCATAGTTTAACTTCATTTTCCTTGGCTAAAACACATGTTGAAGAGAAGTTTAACTCTTGATGAACCCATAAATAACAGTTGTCTGAAGGGTGATAAAACACTTAGAGGGGGTGGGGTTGAATAAGTTTCTCCTTTTCTTTTTCTTAAAGGCTCAACAATAATGGAAAGACACAGTTATTTTTATCCTGGTTCGTTTGAACTCAAACTACTCCAGTCCACCCGCCAAGGTGATTTCGCCTTTCTCAACAAGGACTTAATTCACTATAATCAAACAGATTACAATCACACAACCAAACTGTTGTGACTAACAATTCAAAGCACAAGTAAACTTACAAGTGACTAACACCACTAAGACTCAAACTAGTCCTAGCCTTCTTGAGAAATCTGACCAAGCTTGGTCTCTCAAGGAACAAATACAAGAATTAAATCTTTACAGATAGTGAAACAAATTGCTTCTTAGAAAGCTATATCACAAACTGTGATTTTTCACTAAGATTAGTTTTGCACAAAGTGTTTGTAAAATAATTTCTGAGCAGCAAAATATTTTCACGTAGTTAGGTTGTTGGCTTGCAATAAATGATATTTTATTTATAGCATGAGGAAAATAACCGTTGTTGCCTTCAAAAGTGGAGAGCAATTAATGTTTGCGTGTTTGCTTGCAGTATTGCATTTTCCAATGAACTAGCATAGACACTTGAGTGCTTGTAGCCGTCTTTGCATTAAATGAACAAACGGCACTTGTCAAAGCATGTTTCCTGAAACTTGACAAGACTTGTTAGCTTCTTTATTCTTTCAGAACTAGCTTCACATCTTGCTTCAGAATATGCTTGTAAAACTTCTTATCAGCGCTTGCTTGCAGAATACTTATGAACATAGTTTACATGGAAACTTGCTAAGCTTTAGAAGATGCATAAAATAGTTTCTTATCAGAGTCAACATCAGAACTTGTGCTAAAACAAATAGTTCTTTCATCAAAGAACTTCTTTATTTATTTTCAGCTCAGCACGTCAAAGTGATTTTCATCTAAGAAAATACTTCAGTCAGAACATTATCTGAAACAAATAAATATGCTCATCAGAGTATCAATTATATAAAATATATTTTATTGTTATCATTAAAACTCTAATATATGATCAGAACCAATATTGTTCTAACAATCTCCCCCTTTTTGATGATGCCAAAAAATATTCAGGTTTTGAAAAAAAAATTGAACAAGAGATAAGAATCTCCCCTTGAAATAAATATTTCTATAAGAAAAAAAACATCCTGAGAATTTTCATCAGAGCTTTGAGATTTTTCTTTTAGGATTTCTTCAGCAAGTCTTTTGAAGATAATGATCAGATGATTAAACTTCCAAAGTTTAGTGATACCTGCAAAAATCTTTAAACAGAGAAATAAATCTTTGTATTTTGTTAGTAATGTTTGAGACTTAGTCCCATAACTGTTAATCAGAGATAAGATCAAAATACTCATTTCTCCCCCTTTTTGGCATAATCAAAAAGTATATAAAAATAATTGAAGAGCGTAAAGGTTTTAATAAAAAAATTTAGAGGTACAAAACAACAAACAAAAACAAGAAACAGAATGACACTAAGATTTTCTAGAAACAAGAGCCATAAGAAGATTCTTGATCTCAGATGAAGATTCCTCTTGCTTCATCATCCAGTTTCTGATTTCTTTGTTAGTCTCATCTTGCTTGTCCAATCGCTCATGAATAGCTTCATTTTCCTTCTTAAGCTCATTCAAAGTTTCCATAACCAGTGAAGTAGAAGCAAAGGATAAAGAAGCTTCAGCATATACAATCTTTGGAGTAGAAACTGATGAGTCAGAACAAACAAATGTTGAAAGAAGAGTGCCTGGATCAACCATAAGAGTTGGCACAGGTTCAGGTGCAGCTTTAGCAGAAGGTTGATTAAATACAACAATTTCCAGAGGATTTGAATCTTCAGAGGCATCTTCAGATTCATCTTCTGAAATGTCCATTTGATCTACAGGAGCATTAGCAATCATCAGAGTAAACTTCTTATCCCAAATATCGGCAGCTTCTGACTGAAAGGCATGCAAATGTTTGGATAAGTTCTTAAGCACCTGAGAATGACATAAGTCTTGCAACTTCAGTGAATCAACATCTAAGGTTCTTTTGAACATTTCCCACAAAAGATCTGTTGTTGCTGGGTTCACATTTTTGGTGCAGTCTTCCTTCAACAGGTCCAACCAAGCTTGTACTTCTATAAAAAAATTCTGAAAACATACATTTACACCTGGCGGAACAGGTTTGGGAACAGCCCTTTTGTAGGTTTTGTTTTTCAGAAATTGTAGAGATTCAAAATCAACTACAGTTTTCAGAAAGTCAGTTGGTTCAGGATTTGCTTATTGTTCAGGTGTTTCTGATGGATTGAGAGTTTCAGAGGGTTCATGTGTTGCTGATGGTTCATGGGGTTCAAATGGTTCATGTGATGGTGATGGGTCACAAGGTTCAGATGGTGCATGAGTTTTAGATGGTTCATGAGTTTGATTGAGGGTATGTTCTGGAAAGAGAGGAGGTGAAAGCATTGGTGAGTCAGGTGTTGGAATTTGTGGAGATGTGGGTGGTGTGACGTCAGGTGAAATGATGATGGTGTTATCAACAGTGAGGGTAGGATTCTGAGGTTGTGTTCTGTTCATGGCAAAGATATGTTCAGAAGGTAAGTTGAATGGTGGCTTTTGTGTGGCCAGAGGTACGTTAATTCCTGGTATTCTCCAAGAGCCATCATCGTACCATCTAGTAGGTCTTGGTGATAAAGGTCTGTGAGGTGGTTTAGTAAAGGTTTCAGCAGGAATAGTTTGAGAGATAGGTGGTTGAGATGCTTCTGTTTGAGATGGTTCTGTTTGGGTTTCAGAAGAGTCATCAGAGTCAAAATCACTTAAGTCTGATAAAACTTGATCTTTTTGAGGATTTTTAGCAAGAGGTTCAGAGGGAATGGTTAAGTATATGTCAACATCTATGTCACCTAAGGTTTGAGGTTCAACATATGTAGATACATGTACAAAATTATAAACAGAAATAGTCTTAGAAGGTGTACCTGATTTCTTCTTCTTCTGAGGTCTAGCAGATGGTCCTTCAACTGCTTTCCTCTTCATTGTTTGGTGGAAGACAACATCTGGAGCAGCTTCATGTCTACCTTGAAGCCAAGCAGGATCAATTGGAGTTCCACTTTCTTTTCAAATCTGAATGCAATGCAGGATGATGCGAGGGTGATCTCCTGAGTTGAACAGTGGAAAGTCAGCAATTAGAATCCTTCTTCTGGTAATGGTTGTTGAAACATAAGGAGTTGGTTCTATCAGCAGTTTGTCAATGATCTTTCTCTTCACCAGATTCTTTCCTGTCAGAGCTTTCCCACATGTAGGCTCTAACTCCCCCAACAGGTTTGCTTCGTCTAAGTGAGCAATCAGACCATTCTCAGTCATAATGTCTGAAATCAATCTCCCCATTGGAATCCAATTCCTCTTGGATTTAGGGTTCTTCACTCTTTTTGCTTCCCTTGTTTCCTTAACATGAGTCCAGAGGTGATCAAACAGAAGATAGGGTAAATCAATCTTAACATTTGTTCCTAGACAGAACAACAGGTATTGCTGGTCAGCATTTATATAGTCAGGAGAACTTGTTTCCTTTCTATGATGAATGCAACCATGGATAATTCTAGCCCAGATCTTGTACTTATTCTTCAAATCTATGACTTTTGAAGAAGCTTGCCCATTTGTAAAAATTTCAGCATGAACTTTTGACATTTCCATTCTGCCACTTGAAATTCCAGTCACTCCATTTCCTTCACAACCCAGTAGTTTTCTGATGAGATTTTCAGTTATAGAGATTTCCTTACCCATTACAAACGAGGGGCCAACTAGACGGTCAAAGAAGTTTCCCCATCCTTGAAACTCCACAGTAGGAAGAAGGTCAAACCCATTTGCTTTTAGGTTATAAAAATTCACCATCAATTCACTTATAAATTCTAGACTATCCACTGGAATGAGAGTGGTTCTCTCAGGAATGATGTACTGTTCAGATTGGGTATTTCCAGAATGAGTAGAGGAGGAAGCCATTTGACCACTTAGGTTGAGAGAAGAAAATGGGTTGCAGAGAAAAATACGCAGAGACGGTTGAATTTTGAAAGAGAAGGTAAAAAGTGAGAAAGGGGTTTTAGAAAGGTATTTATATGAAAACTTTTGAGAAATAGGTTTTAAAAAATAAAACTGTAAAAAGAGTTTATTTTTATAAAAATAATTAAAAAGAATCTAATCATTACTAGCATTTAATGATATTGAAAATTAAGGGGAAAATGTGAGATTTGAGCAAATCATAACAGTTACCTAGGAACGGCGTCAATAGCTTAGCATGCGTGACCTTTCAGAAACACAACACGTGTTCATCTCCTGAGGGTTGCATGGGACAGCTGTTTGATATAATGAACTGCTGAACTATACTTGTAATGAAACATTAAAACATTTCAGAACTTTATATATAGCTTCTGATGTAACTTCTCTTCTAACTTCTGAAGAGTTGTTAATCAAAACATTCATTTCAGAACATTCTGAAGGAAAACACAGAAGATAAATACAATTTTATTCAGGACATAATTCCATACAAATATTTTTCAAAATAAATTTAAATCTATCTTCTGAAAGGGGTTTGGTAAAAATATCAGCCCATTGATGGTCTGTTTTTACAAAGTTTAAATTTAAAATTCCTTTCTGAATGTATTCATGTGATACAGTGGCAGAACTAGGCTGTTTTGGAAAATGCTGGTTTGCGTTTTGCGTTTGTGTTTGCAAAATGTCGCGGTAAGCAAGAGTCGCCACCGACTTTTATTTTATCCAACTGGAAAGGAAAAAAGCACAGAAAAATTCCTTTTTCGAGATTTTGAGTACGGGGGGTAGATTATAGAAAGGGAAGGTATTAGCACCCTTTCTATCCGTAGTTTTCTACGGGCTCTTAGGTACTTGCTCATCATTTTAAAAACTGCTTTCGTGTTTGTGTGTTTCAAAAAGTTTTGTTTGACTTTGTTTTAACTCTTGCTTCTATCTTCAAGAGTGTTACAAAGTGTTTTTTTTAATACTTTGTTTGAAAGAGTGTAAGTGTGAAATTTTTTTTGATCTTGAGCAAGTACCTACTAGCATCTACCTACTCGAAAAAAGAATGTTTCTGTTTTTGTTTCCTTTAGACAGCGTTATCCTACTATTAGTGAGTAGGTAGCACCATCGTTGGAGTTTTAAGGGTCAATTCGAAAGGGAAGTGCGATCACTAAAGCAATGTTAGGACGTCTTAGTAATAACCCTAATGTCTTAAGATCATATTCGAGGCAACATTTCCGAGGCAACACTTCCGAACGGGACTTTTGATCTTTGTTTAGGCAGGAGGGTGACCACTAAAACACCCTATACTTAATGATCGTTTACCGAAGGCAACCGAAGTGAGAGTATACCCTAGGAGTGCGCATGTGCGAGTGATTTGATTTCAGTTATTATCTTTGCATATTTAGGGTTTGCTAACTATTTTAAAATTAACATACATTCTTGTCATGCAATCCTATTATCATACATCTAACGGTTAATATTTGTGAAAATTAAAATGTGAGAAATAAAACTACGCTATTACAAGGCTTCCGGGAGGGGGATTAATTAGATAGCCAAAAACCCGTAAAAACATTAAATAAACAAAAGTCCTAATTTAAACTATTACATACCATGAGCAGTTACATTAATATCGTAAAAATAAATAAACGCGCGCGATCAAATGAGAACGGGAAAAAAATTAGGGCTTTGACCCCGTCTAAACCTAATTGAAAGAAAAATCATTTTTTGTTGTTTTTGATTATTTCAAGAAAATAGTGTTTTAATTAAATAAATATAAACCTAGTTACTAATTAATTTAAGTTAAGAAAAAAAAATTAATTTTGACATATTTTTGCATTTTTGTTATTTTAAGAAAAGAAAATAAAAATTAAATCAAACAAACCCTAATTTTCTAATTTGTTTTAAATTACTTACAAAAAGGTTAAAATTACCCTAAAATTAAATATTAAGTTAATTTGATAAATAAAAACCTAATTCTAGATTTTTTGAAAATTAATTTTATGATTTTTTGTTGGAAAAAGATGATTTTGGTGTTGATAATAAAAAAGAAAAACTAAAGAAAGGTAAATTAGAGAAAAAAGAAATAACCCAAGGGCCTGCTATCAGCGACTCTGATTAGAGGATGATGGTCCAGAGGATGGTGGTCCAGAGGATGGTGGTCCAGAGGATGGTGATCCAGAGGATGGTGATACTGGGCCTGCTCCTGGCTGGTGGATCCAGCAGATTATGACCATCAGAAGATGGGGTGCGCTGGATCTGGCTCGGACTGATGGATCCAGAGGATAACGCCTAGAGGATGCTTGATTCGTTCCTGGTTGATGGGTTCAGAAGACGACCAAAGGATACTTGACCCGGTCTAGGCTGATGAAACCAAAAGATGACCCTCAGAAGATGTAGGCGTTGGATCTGGTGAAAGCAAAGGGGAAAATGCCAAAAAGGTCACGCCTGGGATCGAACCCATAATCATGAACTTCTGACTTCTTTCTTCTGACCAACTGCGCTGGGTGTTAGTTTATCAATACAACAGAAACAAACAAATAGATCAGAACTATAGGCTTCTAGCCAGAATAAACGCGCCAGAATTTAAACCGGCCAGTAAAGTCGTGACACACCATCGTCTTCTTCCCTAGATCTGTCGTTTAAAACTCTAAACCTTTACCTACAGGCATGGTGCTGTAGCTATAACCCTGTGCATCTCAGAAATTGCATACAAGTAATATAAATAAAATTCAAGATCGTGGATCAACTGGGTTTGACCCGCTGATCACTATGGTCTCCTCCATTTGGGCCAATTTTACCTGCATTAGAAAACCCTAAAACGAGCAAGGAAAACCTAGCAATGGTGGATTTCAGTATGTGCATCAAAAACTCAATTGAGTATAACCAAAGTATTGCCAATACCTTAACAAACACATATATGTCATTGAAACGTGCTAATGCTACGCAAATTGCAAGAATGGATTTTGAGTTTAAAGGGCAAACCGTGGGTATGTAGTTTGAGTTTCTGGCCGTATGGATGCTTGCAAACGATCATAACTGCTTTAGGGAAGGTTCAGGATATGAATGGTGATCTTGGAATGGCCTAAATTTCCTTCCAACTTCAAGAATGATTTCACACCTTTTGATGGATTTTTTTTTTAATTTGGTTATGCTCTCTCACGCCTCCAACCCCTTTTGCTTTTGCTTTGGATTTGTTCTATATGTACTCTTGAGTGAATTAGGTTTATAAGTTTGCTTCAAATCTTCTCCAATAATGGTCATTGATTATGATTTAATTATCATGTAAATCTTTCCAAATCAAGACAAAATCCAATCTTTTTGTGTACAAACAAGCCTTGCACGATTTGATCTCATTGCCAGCTATTCGTGGACCTGAAATATGCACAAAATCTCAAGGTTTAAATGATTTTGATATTTTTCATGATTTTATTTTGATTTAATTGAAATCAAAATCAAAATAAATGACAAAAATAAAATAAAGGCAAGTGGGAAGGATCATGGGTCTTGGATCATGTTATAAACTCAATGTAAGCACAAAAAGTTGGGCCCATTTGACAAAAATTGCAAATTGAGGCATATTTGACTTTTGGCAATTTTGCAAAAAATGTCAACTTTGCCAATGCATAACTTCCTCAATTTTGACCCTAGATATGTGTTCTTGGGATTTTTAGAAAGCTTAAGATGTCATTTAAGCAACCCTTTTTGTCTCATCTCAAATGAGTCTACCATATTTATGTATGAAGCTTTGACAAAAAAGGTGTTTTTGTTGACTTTTCAAAGTGACCTATAATGTCCAAATTCATAACTTCTTGTGAGTTCATATTTTTAACTTGGGAGCTGAAGATTAATTGTAGGGAATTGAATCCTATTTAAAATGAGATTTGGATGGGTCATTCTTGATAAAGTATGAGAAAGTTGTGCTTGTTCAAAGTTGAGTTGACTTTTCCTATAACCCCCTAATTTAGCAACTTTTGGGTTTTGATGAATTGTGAGCAATCCTTGAGAAATCATGATCAACCCTTGATCAAATGATGAATAATACTTCAAAATGAGGATGTTGACCAAAATTATTGAAGTTTGACTGCATGTGGGCCACATCTGACTTTTGCCCTAGCATAGTCGATTTTCAGGCCTTTGAGCAATTGACTGAGCAAACTTTCTCTATAGTGCTTGATACTTGACATGGATGATCTTGAGAACATATTAGTACAATAGTGAGCATTTGGGACCCCTTGTACTCAAGTACCTTGATGCAACATGAAACCCTAATTTGTGGTAGACTGCCTTAGGAGAGAGCTTGTCTGGTCAACCCTTGGACTTCCTTGAGCAATTTGAGGACCTCACTTAAAATGTATTGAGAAATATGGGAGGGCAAATTTTTGGGTACAATAGCTACCCCTGTTCAATCTTCTTAAACCTGAGGATGTAGATTGGCTTGCTTGCCTTTCGTGATCCGAAGGTGGAAGATGATTGAACACTAGAGTGCCCAAGAAATTTGCACTCGCATGAAGTGGTACTTATCTTGTGATGTCGAGAATGGGCTTATAGATGCCATTTGGAGATTGATGATGGAAGATGGGGTTAAATATTCCATCCGAAGGAGTGTCGATCGCATAAGAGATTTCGTAGCGAGAGTTTGCATGCATGTTGTTGAGGAGGACTTCGCTGGGGAATGCGGTTCTTTGTCTTGGTAAAAGTTAAATTTTAGGAGCTTCAGTCGTCCGTTATTCTATTGGGGAATCGTCACTTGGTCGAAGAGGTGAAAATGAACTATTATCTGGTCGTGATCCAGGCTTCATAGTGATAAGATCGACTGTTATCTGGTCGTGCTCCAGGCTTTACAGTGACTTACTGGGGAGATGAGATTAAACTTGCTATCCGGTAATTTTCCAGGCTTCACAATTTCTCAATTCTTATCTGGTCGTACTCCAGGCTTCAGAAGGAATTAAGTTGTTATCCGGTCACATCCGGACTTCAACTTGAATTTAGGGCACACTGATATCCGGTCGACTTCGGGCTTCTTAGTAATTGTCCAGGTAAACTGCTATTTGGTCGAAATCCAAGCTTTGTAGTGTCTTGTGCTGTTATCTAGTCGTAATCACAGGCTTCACGATGTTTCATACCATTATCTAGTCGAATCCAGGCTTCATGATGTCCTGTACTGCTATCTGGTCGATTCCAGGCTTCACAATACCTTACTTCATATCTGGTTGTATTCCAGGCTTCAGAAGAAATCAAGTGGTTATCCAGTCGCATCCGGGCTTCCATTTGATTTTTAGGCCTACTAATATCCGGTCGATTTCTGGGCTTCATAGTAATTGGCCGGGTAGACTACTATTTGGTCGAAATCCAAGCTTCGCAATGTCCCTTACTGTTATCTGGTTTTAATCCAGGCTTCATTGTCTTTTACCGCTATCTGGTCGTAATCCAGGCTTCACGATGTATTATACCATTATCTGGTCGAATCCAGGCTTCATGGTGTCCTGAGAAATCAAGATATTATCCGGTCAAATCCGGGCTTCATAACTTGCGTTAAAGATATACCACTATATCGTCGACTCCAGGCTTCGTAGTATTCTTGGCTGCTATCTGGTTGTAATCCAGGCTTTACAATGTCTTATACCATTATCTGGTCGAGTCCAGGCTTCATGGTGTCTTGTATTGCTATCTGGTCGTTCTCCAGGCTTCACAATAACTTGCTGGGGACTAAACTATTATCCGGTCGAGCCCGGGCTTCATAGTTTAAATTTTAAGATAAACCACTATCTAGTCGATTCCAGGCTTTGTGGTACTTGGTACTGTTATCCGGTCATTCTCTGGGCTTCACAATATGATGGAGGAATCAAGATATTATCCGGTCAGATCCGGGCTTTATAGCTTGAACTTTGTGAGAATTTGATTGTATCCTTCCCTGAAAGGTAAAGAGTTAGTCGTATGTAATGTCATGATGTATAAAATGTACTGAGCAATGATGTTCTCAAAAAAAATGAGACCGTGTTGTATGATGCGTATGCGCATGTCATGATGTATGGATATGCAATGTTTTTATGATTTTTTCTAGTTGGGGAAAATAAATCACGGACTGCCGCTGGAGGATATAAAGAGTTTCGCTCGCTGGGGATAACGACCGAAGATGATTTGAGAATAAATTGGCGGGAGAATAACCCTACAAGAGAATAAACTGGCGAGAGAATGGCTCTGTGGGGGAAGAGATACTCTGCTAGAAGATCTGCTGATTTGGAGAAATACCCTCGGCTGGGGACGAATTATTGTTGCTGGTGATGATAAACTCTGTCGGGGATTGAATTTCTGCCTGTGGAAGAAATAAACTCCAATGGGGATAATCTTCCATTGTTGGTGATAGATGAACTCTGCTTGGGGAGAATTAACACCACTGTATTCTAGTACCTCTTACTCTACGGGGAGTGTATGTACTTTTAGTCACATTCTCAGGCTGGTTTTGTCCCTGTACCTGGTGGGTAGAGCTACTGTAAGGTTTGGACATTTCTTGCTTGCCCAAGTTCCTGGAATTACGAGTAATTGTCTTTTGTTTCGCATGTAAATATTTATGAGAAACAATTATTTTCAAATGCATATATCAAAAATGAATCATTGGACGTTCTTGCAAAACAAAACAGGAAAAGAAAAACAATTTTGAAATTTCTTTGTGAAAACGAATTGTATTGATTTTTGAAGTTAGCCTGTAATAGGCGTTTTGTACAAGAGGCTGACGTCCTAGTAAAAGAACGCCGCCAAATGATAGAATTTATACAATATGTGAAAAACAAAGAAAAATAGCTATGTGAACAATCCCACTGGGTTCCAACTCTGCTATTGCCTTTATATCTTTGAGCGTCTCATCACTTTGCTACTTGGTTGAAGGTAGATCAGATTGATTGGCGTCGTCCAAGCTTGATAGTCGATACTGAATTCTGTTTGCAAGATGATCCAATGATACATAGTGTTACGCTTTGATCCCTAATTTTTGCCTGGACCGCCCTTTCGGGTTTTTAGTCCACCGGGATACCCTTTTTTGCCCAAGCCTCCTTTTCAGGTTTTCGACTTGCCAGGTGTTTTTTCATTTTCATCCCTTATTTTTGCCCGAACCCTTTTGGTTCACTGGGAAGCCCTTATTTTTGCCTAGGCCAGTCAACCTAGCGGGTGTTTGATTATGCATAGTATTTTTTGACTATGTCTGCATTGACTGGGTGAGGAAGGTCGTCACCATCCATGGTGGTTAGAATCATAGCTCCTCCTGAGAAAATGTTCTTAACCACAAATGGCCCTTCGTACATAGGGGTCCATTTCCCCCTGGGATCACCTTGTGGCAGTATCATGCGTTTGATTACTAGATCCCCGACTTGATACTCTTGTCGTCTGACTTTCTTGTTAAATTCCTTGATCATTCGCTTTTGATACGTCTAACCATGACAAATAGCAGTAAGTCTCTTTTCATTGATTAGGTTCAGCTGACCAAGTCGGGTATGGATCCAATCGTCCTCGCTCAAACCTGCATCCTTCATAATCCAGAGAGAGGGTATATGGACCTCAATGGGTAAGACTGCCTCCATTCCATACACCAAAGAGTAGGGTGTTGCCCCTGTCAAAGTCCGTGCTAAGGTACGGTACCCATGAAGAGCGAATGGTAACATCTTATGCCAGTCTTTGTATGTCACCGTCATCTTCTGCACAATCTTCTTGATGTTCTTATTAGCTGCTTCAACAACCCCATTCATCTTCGGCCGGTAAGGAGAAGAGTTATGATGTTGTATCCTGAACTGTTTGCAGAGCTCGGTGATCATTGTATTATTGAGATTTGAACCATTATCCGTAATGATCCTCTCTAGTACACTGTATCGACAGATCAGATTATGTCGGATAAACCACGCCACGACGTTTTTGGTTACTGTAGCAAAGGAAACTGCCTCAACCCACTTTGTAAAGTATTCAATTGCTACAAGAATGAAATGATGCCCATTAGACGCAGTATGTCTGATTTCGCCTATCATATCAATGCCCCACATTGCAAAAGGCCAAGGAGCTGCCAAGACGTTCAGAGGAACTGGAGGTACATGCACCTTGTCAGCATAGACTTGGCACTTATGACAGGTCCGAGAATGCTGATAACAATCGGCTTCCATAGTAGACCAATAATATCCTTCCCGTAGGATTTTCTTTGCCATGGTATGTCCACTGGAATGAGTTCCGAAGGTACCTTCATGTAACTCTGCCATAATCCTTTATGCCTCGTTCTTTTCCACACATCGCAGTAAGGTCGAATCATGGTTACGCTTGTAAAGGATACCATTACTAATGAAGAACTTCGCAGTGAACCTTCTCAGGAACTTCTTATCATTAACAGATGCACCCTCGGGGTACTCTTGAGCCTCAAGATACCTCTTTACCTCGTGAAACCAGGGTTTATCTGCTACCTCTTCAGTCTCGATGTCATAGCAATGTGCAGGTTCATCCAACCTCTCAATGGTAATATGGGGAGCTTCATTGTCCCACATGACTTTGAACATAGAAGACATGGTAGCTAGCGCATCCGCCAGCTGATTCTCCTCTCTCAGGAAATGTTCAAAGGTTATCTCCTCAAAGTGTGGGAGCAACGTCAGTACATACTCTTTGTAAGGAATGAGATTTGGGTGCTTCGTATCCCACTCACCTTTGATTTGACTGACCACTAGAGCGAAATCTCTGAATACACTCAAGAACTTAATCCCGAGGTCAATAGCAGCTCGAAGGCCCATGATGCATGCTTCATACTCCGCCATATTGTTGGTGTAGTTAAAACATAATCAGGCAGTGAATGGAGTATGGCATCCCCCATGAGATATGATCATAGCGCCAATGCCATTACCCAATGCGTTTGAGGCTCCATCAAAATACATAGACCATCGGGATCCCTCCTCAGGTCCTTTATCCGGTCCAGGTTCTTCACAGTCGGTCACCAATATGATGTTCTCATCCGGGAACTCGAAATTCATGGATTGGTAGTCGTCTACGGCCTGATGCGCAAAATGATCTGCCAACACACTCCCCTTGATTGCTTTTTAGGTTGTGTATTGGATGTCGTACTCGGTTAAGATCATATGCCATCTTGCTATTCTTTCGGACAAGGCAGGCTTTTCGAAGATATACTTGATTGGATCCATTTTTGAGATCAATAGGGTAGTCTGAGTTGGCATATACTATCTCAGCCGGCGAGTAGCCCATGCCAAAGCGTAGCAAGTTTTCTCGAGAAGCGAGTATCGGGTCTCACAGTCGGTAAACTTTTTGCTAAGGTAGTAAATAGCGTGCTCTTTTCGGCCAGACTCGTCATGCTGCCCCAGCACACACCCCATTGAATTATCCAGTACTGTCAAGTATAAAATCAACGGTCTTCCTTCAACTGGAGGCATCATAATAGGTGGCTCTTGGAGGTATTCCTTGATCCTTTCGAAAGCGGTCTGACATTCATCATTCCCTTTTACCACTTGATCTTTCTTCAGCAACTTGAAGATCGACTCACAAGTAGCAGTCAGATGTGAAATGAATCAGGTAATGTAATTCAGACGTCCCAAAAAGCCTCTAACTTCCTTTTCCGTTTGGGGAGCTGGCATCTCCTATATAGCCTTCACCTTTGCAAGATCCACTTGAATACCTTTATCACTAACAACGAAACCCAGCAGCTTACCAGACCTCACCCCAAAGGTGCACTTGTTCGGGTTTAACCTCAGCTTGTACATCTTCAACCTGTCGAACAGTTTTTGGAGATGGTCAAGGTGTTCTTCTTCAGTCTGGGATCTTGCAATCATGTCATCAACGTAAACCTCAATCTCATGGTGAATCATGTCGTGGAACAAAGCAACCATGGCGCGCCGATAAGTTGCCCCAGCATTCTTCAACCCGGAAGGCATTACCTTGTAACAGAAGGTTCCCCACTGCGTAACGAATGTTGTCTTCTCCATGTCTTCAGGAGCCATCTTGATCTGATTGTAACCAGAAAAACCATCCATAAAGGAGTAGATCTTATGCTGCGCAGTATTGTCGACCAGAACATCGATGTGAGGAAGTGGGAAATCATCCTTGGGGCTCGCCCTGTTCAGATCTCTATAGTCTACACACATCCTTACCTTACCATCCTTCTTAGGTACTGGAACAATGTTGGCAACCCACTGTGGGTAAGAAGTGACAGCTAGAAATCCGGTGTCGAACTGTTTCATGACTTCAACTTTGATTTTCTCAGACATTTCGGGGCGCATACGGTGAACCTTCTGCTTTACCGGAGGACGGACCTCTTTGGTTGGCAGGCGGTGTACCACAATATCAGTGTCCAAACCAGGCATATCTTCATAAGACCAAGCGAAGATCTCAACATAGTCGCGTAGCATCTGTATCAACCGTTGCTTGACACTAGGCTCCAGATTCGCACTTATCTTGACCTCTTTCCTGTCTTCCTCTGTACCCAAATTCACTGATTCAACTGGCTCTTCATGGGGCTGTATGACCCTTTCTTCCTATAGTAACAGTCTAGCAAGTTCCCCAGGCACCTCACAATCATCCTCACTTTCGTCCTCGACTTGGTTGATCGGATTTTCGAAGTCATAACTGGCAGTAACAGAGTCTTTATCAATGGGATCCAGAGTGGTTGTGGATCTGCATTATGATACGTGAGTGTGTGTAAGACAATAGTTGTTTTGATAAAGTGCGAGATAGAAAGGAAAAACAAGGAGTGAAAAATTTGTAATTCAAGAAAACGTCCAATGCTTTATTGATGATATATGAAAATGACAAATAATAAGCCCTCACAAGCAAAGCCAAGGTGCCTCGAGCAAGGCACCGGGCCGTAAAGTTTAAAACTTTTTATTACACATCTCAAAACAAAAGTCAATTACTGTGGAATAAAAGAAACAGGTATGAAGTCCTTCACTGTCCAGTTGTTCAATCCACCATTGGTTATAGGGTAGATCCAACTATCGATATCTAAATCTTCTTCAGCATCAGCATCTTCTGTGGCGGAGACAACCTCAATAGCATTGATTCCCGAGTCATGCTTGGGCATGGGTGTAGTTATGACATTGGGTTTCTTCGGAGCGTCAAACTCAATCTCTTTGGCTTCGATCAAGTCTTGCACTTTATTCTTCAAGGCCCAACAGTTATTTGTATCATGACCTGGGCTATCGGAGTGATAGGCGCAGTGGGCGTTCGGGTTATATAGCGGAGATGTGGTGCTGGGATTCTTCGGGGCTTCCCTCAGAGTTACCAGGGTTGTCTTCAACAATTATGGTAAAATTTGAGACAAGGTCATATTAAGCTGAGTGTACTGTCTCTGCGGTCTCTCTATTCTTTGCTGATTGTTGCGTTGTGAGGCAACAGTGGGTCTTGATATCACTACCGCGTTCACTGCTTGGCGGTGTTCAGGTCGGCTCTGGTCCCTCGGGCCATAAACTGCACTGGCTTCTTTCTTACCGATGAAGAGTTTCTTTACTGCACTTGATGATGTATCCTTCTGTATCTTACCACTTCGGATACCAGCTTCTACTCTCTCCCCAGTCAAAGTCAATTCAGTAAACCCAGATGCCGAACTACCAATCAGATGATTGAAAAATAGACCAGACAACGTCCCTAGAAACATATCAACCAACTCCCTGTCAGACAAAGGGGGTTGGACTCTTCCAGCCAAATCTCTCCACTTCTGAGCATAGTCCTTAAAACCTTCACTTGCACCCATAGACATACCCTGGAGCTGAGTACGAGTGGGAGCAAGGTCGGTGTTATACTGATACTGCTTGTAGAAAGCAGCAACAAGGTCCTCCCAGTTTCGGACATTAGCTCCTTCCAATTGGTAAAATCATTCAAGATGAGTCCCTGACAGACTATCTTGAAAGAAATGTACCCATAAATTTCTATCAGCAGTGTAAGGTTGGATTTTTCTGACGTACGAGCGGAGATGGAGTTTTGGATAGAATGCTCCATCGTACTTAGCAAAAATCAGAGCTTTGAATTTATGAGGGATCACCACCCCAGATGCCAGTCCCAGATCTCCGAAATCCAAAACAGGGATCTTCTGAATCTCCATAGCACTCAGACGGTCTTCAAGTTGTTTGTACCTATCCTCAGCAGGAGGATATTGCTCATCATCAAAATCAGTATCATTATCAGAGACTACAGGACTAAGAACTTTTTCTTCTTCTTGGTCTTCCTCTCCTTTGGATGAAAGAGACAAATCAGATTCTTGTCGCAACCTATTCCCAAATTTGTTACCCATATTCAGAAGAACCACCTTCTTCTTCTCCTTCAGGATGAGAGTCTTCAAATCCTCTTTCCCTTTAGCCAAGTTCAAGAACATCTCTTGGAATTGGGCATTCTGTGCCGGAAGAGCTTTGATGGCTTGATCGGTAGGTATTTCAGAAGCCATTTCATGCTGAAATAAACAGCGAAGGAGATGAGAAACCTGTAATGATACCTATAATGATGTGCATGATAATGGGATGCGTATGTAATTATTTCAAAGACTTTGGAAGATTTAAATTTGCAAACCAAGAAATAAACAAACTTTATTAGATTAAACTTTTAAAAACGTTCAACAATGCCTTTGAGGTGTTACAAAAGAAATAAATGTAAAACAACTCTAAACTAAAGAAAGCAACATCAGAAATCCCATGGACGCTTCCCCTTCGTGCTGACGTAGTCATTGATCATCCTTTCATTCTCAAGTTGCCTGGTGAGCTTCAAGATCTTCCTCTCTTGCTCATGGTACTTTTCCCGGTAGGTATCCCTCTCCTCCTTCAGCTGAATCTAGGATCTCTTTAATGCCCCATGATCAGTGGGCATGTAGGGATAAAGGATTGTATAAGGAATGCCCTCTTCATTGGTAGGTTCCATAATCACTGGCAAAACAACTTCATGAGGCATCCCAAGCTTCTGAGCACGAGCTCGGACCCACTGTAGGTAAGGCTGCATAGGGAGAGAATTCCTTGGCCCTAGCTCTTGAGGGTCAGACCTGTTCACCATGCCCCAAGCTCGTATAAACCTTCGGCGATGCTCGCTAACGTCCTCCTTGTAGTCAAAGGAAATATCTATAAGAAGTAGTTCATGAGGACCGTCTCTCCGAGCACGACCGAATTGTCGTAAAGCCAAGCAAGGACTGTAGGTTATTCCCTCTCTAATTCCAAGCAACGAGACATTAGGGTATCCCCCACATCGATCAATGACAGCAACGCTTTCCATAGCCTTAGAACTCCAAAGAATGTCTGTATGGGCAAGGGACATTATCTTGTAAGACCATCCTAGACCTTCCTCATTCTTCAACACGGACTTGGGGAGGTGCGAAATAAACCACCTCACCAGCAGTGGCATGCAACAGATGAGAGTCCCTCTTCTTCGCACAGTACGAGTATAGAGTGCATGCAAGATATAACCCATAAGAGTAGGTACAGGATTGCGAGACAGGAAGATCTTAACCGTATTCACATCTATGAAGGAATCTGGATTTAGGAAAAGAACCAAACCGTAGATAAGGAGAGCCAAGATGTCTTCAAAAGCCTGAAAATCCAAGTTATCCCAGAATAGTTGAGCTTGATCTGTCAGAAACTTGGCTAAGAAACCTTTAACCCCGCTTCGTGTTTCCCAATTGGATACTACATCAGCCCGTTTCAAATGTAGAGCTGAAGCAATGTCCTCTAGTCTAGGAGTCTCTTCCAAACCTGTGAAAGGAATCTGCTCAAGGATGGATATGCCCAATAAGTGAGAAAACTCTTCCATAGTGGGAACTAGCTGATAATCTGGGAAGGTGAAACAATGGTGCACAGGATCGAAGAACTGGAAAAGCACACTCACCATCTGCTCATCAAACTTTATGGTAACCAAGCTAAGAAGCTGACCATGTCTTCTAATGAATGAAGAAGTATCAGAAACTCTTGAGGCTAACTCTTTGAGTTGAGCAGGTATTTGCACAAAGTTAACTCGGATGGTGTTTTTGCACACGGAAGCCATAATCTGTAAAATAGAACAAAGATAAATCCCCTCGGTCTTTGAAATGGTTAGTATAATGAAGTATGCATGCTATGTTATGATGCATGGTGTCATGATAAAACAGACAACAGGTATAGCAGATAACAGACATGGTAAAGGCAAACAAGTCACACAAGAGCCCTTAAGTTTAAGGCTTGCATGGGGTATAGGTACTACCCTCTTGAAGTTCAGTTGGTTTCAACCTGTCCTAATGATAGTAATTGGGTTCTAGAGGTTCTCAATATCACTGACCATCCTCCATTGGTCATGGTTTCAGCTCACGCAATCTTTTCTTGCGTCCGGAACTATCTCGAGAGTATGGTCTCAATGAGTGTAGTATCGAGTATCAACCAGTTCTCAACTTTACACCGAGGCTGGATATCTCACTACTTCCTATGGCCAAGTTGGTCAATTATAGGTTCTAAGGTCAGTTGATACTTAACGACACACATAGAAGCCCTGTATTCTCCTCATTTCTCCACAAGGGATACCGATACCAACCAATATGCCATATCAACGTAGCTACTGCTTCAACTGTATCGGTCTACGCTGTACAGTTCCCTCACAGTTTATTGCTACTTACCTAAAAGGTGTCCCCAGATCCGGGTTAGGATCTATAGTAACTCCCAATGCAAAACCCTCAAAAGTAAAGCAATCAAATCAAATAAGAGAAGCATTTTATGATGAACTAATCCTAAGGTATACCCCACTTATTAAATCCCCAGCAGAGTCGCCATTTCTATGATACGGTGGCAGAACCATATTGTTTTGGAAAATGCTGGTTTGAGTTTTGCGTTTGTGTTTGCAAAATGCCGCGGTAAGCAAGATTCGCCACCGACTTTTACTTTATCCAACTGGAAAGGAAAAAAGCACAGAAAAATTCCTTTTTCGAGATTTTGAGTACGAGGGGTAGATTATAGAAAGGGAAGGTATTAACACCCTTTCTATCCGTAGTTTTCTACGGGCTCTTAGGTACTTGCTCATCATTTTAAAAACTGCTTTCGTGTTTGTGTGTTTCAAAAAGTTTTGTTTGACTTTGTTTTAACTCTTGCTTCTGTCTTCAAGAGTGTTACAAAGTGTTTTTTTTTAATACTTTGTTTGAAAGAGTGTAAGTGTGAATTTTTTTTTGATCTTGAGCAAGTACCTACTCGAAAAAAGAATGTTTCTGTTTTTGTTTCCTTTAGATAGCGCTATCCTACTATTAATGAGTAGGTAGAACCATCATTGGAGTTGTAAGGGTCAATTCTAAAGGGAAGTGTGATCACTAAAGAAATGTTAGGACGTCTTAGTAATAACCCTAATGTCTTAAGATCATATTCGAGGCAACATTTCCGAGGCAACACTTCCGAGGCAACACCTCTGAACGGGACTTTTGATCTTTGTTTAGGCAGGAGGGCGACCACTAAAACACCCTATACTTAATGATCGTTTACCGAAGGCAACCGAAGTGAAAGTATACCCTAGGAGTGCGCATGTGCGAGTGATTTGATTTCAGTTATTATCTTTGCACATTTAGGGTTTGCTAACTATTTTAAAATTAACATACATTCTTGTCATGTAATCCTATTATCATACATCTAACAGTTAATATTTGCGAAAATTAAAATGCGAGAAATAAAACTACGCTATTACAAGGCTTCGGGGAGGGGGATTAATTAGATAGCCAAAAACCCGTAAAAACATTAAATAAACAAAAAGTCCTAATTTAAACTATTACATACCATGAGCAGTTACATTAATATCGTAAAAATAAATAAACATGCGCAATCAAACGAGAACGGGAAAAAAATTAGGGCTTTGACCTCGTCTAAACCTAATTGAAAAAAAATCATTTTTTGTTGTTTTTGATTATTTCAAGAAAATAGGGTTTTAATTAAATAAATATAAACCTAGTTACTAATTAATTTAAGTTAAGAAAAAATAATTAATTTTGACCTATTTTTGCATTTTTGTTATTTTAAGAAAAGAAAATAAAAATTAAATCAAACAAACCCTAATTTTCTAATTTGTTTTAAATTACTTACAAAAAGGTTAAAATTACCCTAAAATTAAATATTAAGTTAATTTGATAAATAAAAACCTAATTCTAGATTTTTTGAAAATTAATTTTATGATTTTTTGTTGGAAAAAGATGATTTTGGTGTTGATAATAAAAAAGAATAACTAAAGAAAGGTAAATTAGAGAAAAAAGAAATAACCCAAGGGCCTGCTATCAGCGACTCTGATCAGAGGATGATGGTCCAGAGGATGGTGGTCTAGAGGATGGTGGTCCAGAGGATGGTGATCCAGAGGATGGTGATACTGGGCCTGCTCCTGGCTGGTGGATCCAGCAGATTATGACCATCAGAAGATGGGGTGCGCTGGATCTGGCTTGGACTGATGGATCCAGAGGATAACGCCTAGAGGATGCTTGATACATTCCTGGTTGATGGGTTCAGAAGACGACCAAAGGATACTTGACCCGGTCTAGGCTGATGAAACCAGAAGATGACCCTCAGAAGATATAGGCGCTGGATCTGGTGAAAGCAAAAGGGAAAAATGCCAAAAAGGTCACGCCTGGGATCGAACCCAGAATCATGAACTTCTGAATTCTTTCTTCTGACCAACTGCGCTGGGTGTTAGTTTATCAATACAACAGAAACAAACAAATAGATCAGAACTATAGGCTTCTAGCCAGAATAAACGCGCCAGAATTTAAACCGGCCAGTAAAGTCGTGACACACCATCGTCTTCTTCCCTAGATCCGTCGTTTAAAACTCTAAACCTTTACCTACAGGCATGGCGCTGTAGCTATAACCCTGTGCATCTCAGAAATTGCATACAAGTAATATAAATAAAATTCAAGACCGTGGATCAACTGGGTTTGACCCGCTGATCACTATGGTCTCCTCCATTTGGGCCAATTTTACCTGCATTAGAAAACCCTAAAACGAGCAAGGAAAACCTAGCAATGGTGGATTTCAGTATGTGCATCAAAAACTCAATTGAGTATAACAAGAGTATTGCCAATACCTTAACAAACACATATATGTCATTGAAACGTGCTAATGCTACGCAAATTGCAAGAATGGATTTTGAGTTTGAAGGGCAAACCGTGGGTATGTAGTTTGAGTTTCTGGCCGTATGGATGCTTGCAAACGATCGTATCTACTCCAAGGAAGGTTCGGGATATGAATGGTGATCTTGGAATGGCCTAAATTTCCTTCCAACTGCAAGAATGATTTCACACCTTTTGATGATTTTTTTTTAAATCTGGTTATGCTCTCTCACGCCTCCAACCCCTTTTGCTTTTGCTTTGGATTTGTTCTATATGTACTCTTGAGTGAATTAGGTTTACAAGTTTGCTTCAAATATTCTCCAATAATGGTCATTGATCATGATTTGATTATCATGTAAATCTTTCCAAATCAAGCCAAAATCCAATCTTTTTATGTACAAACAAGCCTTGCACGATTTGATCTCATTGCCAGCTATTCATGGACCTGAAATATGCACAAAATCTCAAGGTTTAAATGATTTTGATATTTTTCATGATTTTATTTTGATTTAATTGAAATCAAAATCAAAATAAATGACAAAAATAAAATAAAGGCAAGTGGGAAGGATCATGGGTCGTGGATCATGTTACAAACTCAATGTAAGCACAAAAAGTTGGGCCCATTTGACAAAAATTGCAAATTGAGGCATATTTGACTTTTGGCAATTTTGCAAAAAATGTCAACTTTTCCAATGCATAACTTCCTCAATTTTGACCCTAGATATGTGTTCTTGGGATTTTTAGAAATCTTAAGATGTCCTCTAAGCAACCCGTTTTGTCTCATCTCAAATGAGTCTTCCATGTTTATGTATGAAGCTTTGACAAAAAAGGTGTTTTTTGTTGACTTTTCAAAGTGACCTATAATGTCCAAATTCATAACTTCTTGTGAGTTCATATTTTGAACTTGGGAGATGAAGATGAATTGTAGGGAATTGAATCCTATTTAAAATGAGATTTGGATGGGTCATTCTTGATAAAGTATGAGAAAGTTATGCTTGTTCAAAGTTGAGTTGACTTTTCCTACAACCCCCTAATTTAGCAACTTTTGGGTTTTGATGAATTGTGAGAAATCCTTGAGGAATCATGATCAACCCTTGATCAAATGATGAATAATACTTCAAAATGAGGATTTTGACCAAAATTATTGAAGTTTGACTGCATGTGGGCCACAGCTGACTTTTGCCCTAACATAGTCGATTTTCAGGCCTTTGAGCAATTGACTGAGCAAACTTTCTCTGTAGTGCTTGATACTTGACATGGATGATCTTGAGAACATATTAGTACAATAGTGAGCATTTGGGACCCCTTGTACTCAAGTACCTTGATGCAACATGAAACCCTAATTTGAGGTACACTGCCTTAGGAGAGAGCTTGTCTGGTCAACCCTTGGACTTCCTTGAGCAATTTGAGGACCTCACTTAAAATGTATTGAGAAATATGGGAGGGAAATTTTTTGGGTACAACAGCTTCCCCTGTTCAATCTTCTTAAACCTGAGGATGTAGATTGGCTTGCTTGCCTTTCGTGTTCCAAAGGTGGAAGATGATTGAACACTAGAGTGCCCAAGAAATTTGCACTCGCATGAAGTGGTACTTATCTTGTGATGTCGAGAATGGGCTTATAGATGCCATTTGGATATTGATGACGGAAGATGGGGTTAAATATGCCATCCGAAGGAGTGTCGATCGCATAAGAGATTTCGTAGCGAGAGTTTGCATGCATGTTGTTGAGGAGGACTTCGCTGAGGAATGCGGTTCTTTGTCTTGGTAAAAGTTGAATTTTAGGAGCTTCAGTCGTCCGTTATTCTATTAGGGAATCGTCACTTGGTCGAAGAGGTGAAAATGAACTATTATCTGGTCATGATCCAGGCTTCATGGTGATAAGATCGACTGTTATCTGGTCGTGCTCCAGGCTTTATAGTGACTTACTGGGGAGATGACATTAAACTTGTTATCCGGTAATTTTCCAGGCTTCGCAATTTCTCAATTCTTATCTGGTCGTACTCCAGGCTTCAGAAGGAATTAAGTGGTTATCTGGTCGCATCCGGGCTTCAACTTGAATTTAGGGCACACTAATATCCGGTAGACTTCAGGCTTCTTAGTAATTGTCCAGGTAAACTGCTATTTGGTCGAAATCCAAGCTTTGCAGTGTCTTGTGCTGTTATCTAGTCGTAATCCCAGGCTTCGCGATGTTTCATACCA
Organism: Vicia faba; assembly: GCA_948472305.1. Lineage (NCBI taxonomy): Eukaryota > Viridiplantae > Streptophyta > Magnoliopsida > Fabales > Fabaceae > Vicia > Vicia faba. The sequence continues at coordinate 1,646,509,123 of OX451737.1, read as the reverse complement.
TTATCTGGTCGAATCCAGGCTTCATGATGTCCTGTACTGCTATCTGGTCGATTCCAGGCTTCACAATACCTTACTTCATATCTGGTTGTATTCCAGGCTTCAAAAGAAATCAAGTGGTTATCCAGTCGCATCCGGGCTTCCATTTGATTTTTAGGCCTACTAATATCCGGTCGATTTCTGGGCTTCATAGTAATTGGCCAAGTAGACTACTATTTAGTCGAAATCCAAGCTTCGCAATGTCCCTTACTGTTATCTGGTCGTAATCCAGGCTTCATTGTCTTTTACCGCTATCTGGTCGTAATCCAGGCTTCACGATGTATTATACCATTATCTGGTCGAATCCAGGCTTCATGGTGTCCTGAGAAATCAAGATATTATCCGGTCAAATCTGGGCTTCATAACTTGCGTTAAAGATATACCACTATATGGTCGACTCCAGGCTTCGTAGTATTCTTGGCTGCTATCTGGTTGTAATCCAGGCTTCACAATGTCTTATACCATTATCTGGTCGAGTTTAGGCTTCATGGTGTCTTGTATTGCTATCTGGTCATTCTCCAGGCTTCACAATAACTTGCTGGGGATTAAACTATTACCCGGTCGAACTCGGGCTTCATAGTTTAAATTTTAAGATAAACCACTATCTAGTCGATTCCAGGCTTTGCGGTACTTGGTACTGTTATCCGGTCATTCTCCGGGCTTCACAATATGATGGAGGAATCAAGATATTATCCGGTCAGATCCGGGCTTCATAGCTTAAACTTTGTGAGAATTTGATTGTATCTTTCCCTGAAAGGTAAAGAGTTAGTCGTATGTAATGTCATGATGTATAAAATATACTAAGCAATGATGTTCTCAAAAATAAATGAGACCGTGTTGTATAATGCGTATGCGCATGTCATGATGTATGGATATGCAATGTTTTTATGATTTTTTCTAGTTGGGGAAAATAAATCCCGGACTGCCGCTGGAGGATATAAAGAGTTTCGCTCACTGGGGATAACGACCGAAGATGATTTGAGAATAAATTGGCGGGAGAATAACCCTACAAGAGAATAAACTGGCGAGAGAATGGCACTGTGGGGGAAGAGATACTCTACTAGAAGATCTGCTGATTTAGAGAAATACCCTCGGCTGGGGACGAATTATTGTTGCTGGTGATGATAAACTCTGTCGGGGATTGAAATTCTTCCTGTGGAAGAAATAAACTCCTCTGGGGATAATCTTCCATTGTTGGTGATAGATGAACTCTGCTTGGGGAGAATTAACACCACTGTATTCTAGTACCTCTTACTCTGCGGGGAGTGTATGTACTTTTAGTCACATTCTCAGGCTGGTTCTGTCCCTGTACCTGGTGGGTAGAGCTACTGTAAGGTTTGGACATTTCTTGCTTGCCCCAGTTCCTGGAATTACGAGTAATTGTCTTTTGTTTCGCATGTAAATATTTATGAGAAACAATTATTTTCAAATGCATATATCAAAAATGAATCATTGGACGTTCTTGCAAAACAAAACAGGAAAAGAAAAACAATTTTGAAATTTCTTTGTGAAAACGAATTGTATTGATTTTTGAAGTTAGCCTGTAACAGGCGTTTTGTACAAGAGGATGACGTCCTAGTAAGAGAACGCCGCTGAATGATAGAATTTATACAATATGTGAAAAACAAAGAAAAACAGCTATGTGAACAATCCCACTAGGTTCCAACTCTGCTATTGCCTTTATATCTTCGAGCGTCTCATCACTTTGCTACTTGGTTGAAGGTAGATCAAATTGATTGGCGTCGTCCAAGCTTGATAGTCGACACCAAATTCTGTTTACAAGATGATCCAATGAGATATAGTGTTACGCTTTGATTCCTAATTTTTGCCTGGACCGCCCTTTCAGGTTTTCAGTCCACCGGGATACCCTTTTTTGCCCAAGCCGCCTTTTCAGGTTTTCGACTTGCCAGGTGTACAGATTTTTTCATTTTCATCCCTTATTTTTGCCCGAACCCTTTTGGTTCTCTGGGAAGCCCTTATTTTTGCCTAGGCCAGTCAACCTAGTGGATCTTTGATTATGCGTAGTATTTTTTTTACTATGTCTGCATTGACGGGGTGAGGAAGGTCGTCACCATCCATGGTGGTTAGAATCATAGCTCCTCCTGAGAAAATGTTCTTAACCACAAATGGCCCTTCGTACGTAGGGGTCCATTTTCCCCTGGGATCACCTTGTGGCAGTATCATGCGTTTGATTACTAGATCCCCGACTTGATACTCTTGTCGTCTGACTTTCTTGTTAAATGCCTTGATCATTCGCTTTTGATACGTCTAACCATGACAAATAGCAGTAAGTCTCTTTTCATCGATTAGGTTCAGCTGACCAAGTCGGGTCTGGATCCAATCGTCCTCGCTCAAACCTGCATCCTTCATAATCCAGAGAGAGGGTATCTGGACCTCAATGGGTAAGACTGCCTCCATTCCATACACCAAAGAGTAGGGTGTTGCCCCTGTCAAAGTCCGTGCTAGGGTACGATACCCATGAAGAGCGAATGGTAACATCTTATGCCAGTCTTTGTATGTCACCGTTATCTTCTGCACAATCTTCTTGATGTTCTTATTAGCTACTTCAACAGCCTCATTCATCTTCGGCCGGTAAGGAGAAGAGTTATGATGTTATATCCTGAACTGTTTGTAGAGCTCGGTGATCATTGTATTGTTGAGATTTGTACCATTGTCCGTAATGATCTTCTCTGGTACACTGTATCGACAAATCAGATTGTGTCGGATAAACCACGCCACGGCGTTTTTGGTTACTGTAGCAAAGGAGACTGCCTCAACCCACTTTGTAAAGTAATCAATTGCTACAAGAATGAAACGATGCCCATTAGACGCAGTAGGTCTGATTTCGCCTATCATATCAATGCCCCACATTGCAAAAGGCCAAGGAGCTGTCAAGACGTTCAGAGGAAATGGAGGTACATGCACCTTGTCAGCATAGACTTGGCACTTATGACAGGTCCGAGAATGCTGATAACAATCGGCTTCCATAGTAGACCAATAATATCCTGCCAGTAGGATTTTCTTTGCCATGGTATGTCCACTGGAATAAGTTCCGAAGGTACCTTCATGTAACTCTTCCATAATCCTTTCTGCCTCGTTCTTTTCCACACATCGCAGTAAGGTCGAATCATGGTTACACTTGTAAAGGATACCATTACTAATGAAGAACTTCGCAGCGAACCTTCTCAGGAACTTCTTATCATTAACAGATGCACCCTCAGGGTACTCTTGAGCCTCAGGATACCTCTTTACCTCGTGAAACCAGGGTTTATCTGCTACCTCTTCAGTCTCGATGTCATAGCAATGTGCAGGTTCATCCAACCTCTCAACGGTAATCTGGGGAGCTTCATTATCCCACTTGACTTTGAACATAGAAGACATGGTAGCTAGCGTATCCGCCAGCTGATTCTCCTCTCTCGGGAAATGTTCAAAGGTTATCTCCTCAAAGTGTGGGAGCAACGTCAGTACATACTCTTTGTAAGGAATAAGATTTGGGTGCTTCGTATCCCACTCACCTTTGATATTTTCATGATTTTATTTTGATTTAATTTGATTTAATTGAAATAAAAATCAAAATAAATGACAAAAATAAAATAAAGGCAAGTGGGAAGGATCATGGGTCGTGGATCATGTTACAAACTCAATGTAAGCACAAAAAGTTGGACCCGTTTGACAAAAATTGCAAATTGAGGCATATTTGACTTTTGGCAATTTTGCAAAAAAAAGGTCAACTTTGCCAATGCATAACTTCCTCAATTTTGACCCTAGAGATGTGTTATTGGGCTTTTTAGAAATCTTAAGATGTCCTCTAAGCAACCCTTTTGGTCTCATCTCAAATTAGTCTTCCATATTTATGTATGAAGCTTTGACAAAAAAGATTTTTTTGTTGACTTTTCAAAGTGACCTATAATGTCCAAATTCATAACTTCTTGTGAGTGCATATTTTGAACTTGGTAGATGAATATGAATTGTAGGGAATTGCATCCTCTTCAAAATGAGCTTTGGATGGGTCATTCTTGATAAAGTATGAGAAAGTTATGCTTGGTCAAAGTTAAGTTGACTTTTCCTACAAACCCCTGGTTTAGCAACTTTTGGGTTTTGATTAATTGTGAGCAATCCTTGAGGAATCATGATCAACCCTTGATAAAATGATGAATAATAATTCAAGTTGAGGATTTTATCCAAAAATCTTGAAGTTTGACTGCATGTGAGCCACAATTGACTTTTGCCCTAGCACAGTCGATTTTCAGGCCTTTGAGCAATTGACTGAGCAAACTTTCTCTGTAGGGCTTGATACTTGACATGGATGATCTTGAGAACATATTAGGACAATAGTGAGAATTTGGGACCCCTTGGACTCAAGTACCTTGATGCAACATGAAACCCTAATTTGAGGTAGACTGCCTTAGGAGAGAGCTTGTCTGGTCAACCCTTGGACTTCCTTGAGCAATTTGAGGACCTCACTTGAAATGTATTGAGAAATATGGGAGGGAAATTTTTTGGGTACAACAAGTCCCTTATAAAATGATATTTAATTTGTGTTTAGCTTTAGAATGAAAAATGGGATTTTTAGAAAGGCAAATTGCAGAGGTATTGTCACAGAAGATAGGAATCTTACTTTCATAAAGATTAAAATCTTCTAGCTTACTTTTCATCCAGATCATCTGAGAACTACATCCAACAGCAGATATATACTCAGCTTCTGTTGTTGAAAGTTTAATTGTTGCTTGCTTCTTGTTGTACCACGAGATAAGATTGTCACCCAAAAACTGACAGCTTCCAGAGGTGCTCTTTCTTTCAATTCTATCTCCAGCAAAGTCAGCATCATAATAACCTACTAGTCTGAAATCTTTTGATCTTCTGTAACACAGACCCAAATTAGTAGTACCTTTAAGATACCTCAGAATTCTCTTAACAACAGTTAAGTGAGATTCTCTAGGATCTGATTGGAATCTAGCACATAAACATATGCTGAATAATTTATCAGGTCTAGATGCAGTTAGATAGAGAAGGGATCCAATCATACCTATGTAGAGCTTCTGATCTACCTTCATACTTACCTCATCTTTTCCTAGAATGCATGTTGGATGCATTGGTGTCTTAGCATCTTTGCTTTCTGAAATCTGAAATTTCTTCAGAAGTTCTTTAACATACTTCGTCTGATGTATGTAAGTACCTTCTGGAGTCTGGTTAATTTGTATTCCCAGAAAGAACTTTAATTCTCCCATCATGATCATCACAAATTCTGCCTGCATGGTCTCAGCAAATTATTTTCTAAGAGAGATATTAGAGGTTCCAAAAATAATATCATCAACATAAATTTGACAAATTAAAATGTCATTTTTAAATCTTTATCTGGTAAAATCTTTTTCTAAAAGAAAATTACTCAAACGTTCATACCAAGCTCTGGGAGCTTGTTTCAAACCATATAAAGACTTGTTTTTGGTTTAAAAACATGTTCTGGATGTTTTGAGTCATTAAAGCAAGGAGGATGATGGACATACACTTATTCTTCTATATAGCCATTTAAAAATCCACTTTTAACATCCATTTGATATAATGAAATGTTATTTTGAACAGCAAAAGAAATTAATAATCTAAAAGACTCTAACCTGGCGACTGGGGCAAAGGTTTCATTATAATCAATTCCTTCTTGTTGACTATAACCTTGTGCAACTAGTCGTGATTTGTTTCTGACCACCTCTCCTTGCTCATTTAGTTTGTTTCTGAAAACCCATTTAGTTCCTATAATGTTGAATCCTTTGGGTCTTGGAACTAGATCCCACATATCGTTTCTGGAAAATTGATTGAGTTCATCTTGCATGGCTAGGATCCAATCATTGTCTTCCAGAGCTTCATCAATAGAGGTTGGCTCAATCAGAGATACCAATCCAAACAATGATTCTTCATTGATTCTGAGAGAGGATCTTGTTCTGATGGGATCTTCTTTCCTTCCAATAATCACGTCTTCTTTTATGTGCTGTTGTACCCCAGAATTTTCCCTTCCATATTTCTCAAAACATTTCAAGAAAGATCCCCAAGTTGCTCAAGGAAGTCCAAGGGTTGACCAGACAAGCCCCCTCCTAAGGCAGTCTACCTCAAATTAGGGTTTCATGTTACATCCAGATACTTGAGTCCAAGGGATCCCAAATTCTCACCATTGTCCTAATATGTTCTCAAGATCATCCATGTCAAGTTTCCAGCCTTGCAGAGGAAGTTTGCTCAGTCAATTGCTCAAAGGCCTAAAAATCGACTGTGCTAGGGCAAAAGTCAACTGTGGCCCACATACAGTCAAACTTTAAGATTTTCGGTCAACATCCTCATTTTTAAGTATATTTCATCATTTGATCAAGGGTTGATCATGATTCATCAAGGATTGCTCATAATTCCTCAAGAACCAAAAGTTGCTAAATTAGGGTTTTGTAGGAAAAGTCAACTCAACTTTGACCAAGCATAACTTTCTCATACTTTATGAGAAATGACCCATCCAAAGCTCATTTTTAAGAGGATGAAATTATCTACAATCCATATTCATCTCCCAAGTTCAAAATATGCACTCACAAGAAGTTATGAATTTGGACATTATAGGTCATTTTGAAAAGTCAACAAAAACACCTTTTTTTCAAAGATTCATACATCAGTATGGAATATAAAATTGAGATGAGACCAAAAGGGTTGATTAGAGGACATATCAAGCTTTCTTAAAAGTCCAAGAACACCTCCAAAAAGTAAGAATTGAGGAAGTTATGCATTGGTGAAGTTGACCCTTTTTGCAAAATTGCCAAAAGGCAACTATGCCTAAAACTTCAATTTTTGCCAAATGGGCCCAATATTTTTCACTTGTTTTGAGTTGGAAACATAGTCCACGAGCTCTAGCCCTTGCCATTTGTCCTTATCATATTTTTATTATTTATTTTGATTTTTATTTGAATTAATTCAGTTTAAATCAAAACAAATCATATAAAATCCAAAATATTGAAAACACAATATTTTGTGCTTGTTTCAGGTCTTAAATTACAGCTAGCAAGTATTCAAATTCGTATCAAGGCATGGTGTGTACAAAAAGATTGAATTAGGCCATTTTTGGAACGATTTTTAAGGTGTATCAAATCAAGATCCAATTTATTGATGGAGGAAGATTGAGATCAACCTATCAACCCTAATCCATTCCTTGATACATATAGAAGGTATGCAGACTCAAAACTAGGTTAGAAAGAGGCGCAGCAAGCAGAAACAAAAACTTGAAAAAACAAGAAAAAGTGTAAGCACGAATTCCTGTTTCCAGGCACCCTTAAGGCCTTCCAGCTATCTCAATCGATTCCTGGGATCCTCAGCAAGCTAAAGCAATCCAGAACAAACAATTCCAGGCCCTATATCACGCTGTAAGTCAGTCACGATACCTAACTTTTCTTGAAATCGAATTCCATGATTTAGTCATTGATAGCATGAACTAATGGTATATTCTTGATCCTTAAGACATATGCAAGCTTTTTGACGAATCCAACCATGGCCTTGGTTTCTATTTATCATGTTTGTATTTGATTTTAAGAATGACAAGGGCTATAGCTACGGATAAACGTCTGTAGGTAAAAGTTTGAAACTTTTACCAACGGTGCCAGGAGGGAGACGAAGACGTGGCAAGCAGCCACTCACCCATTTGAATTTCAGCGCGAATATTTTATTATTTCTTTTGTTTATCATATAATAATTATTATTGATTGTATATACAAACAAGAACAAGTGGTGCAGTGGTAGTGAGGGCGTGGAAAGAGCTTCAGGACCTGGGTTCGAATCCCAGGTCCACCAATTTCTCCATATTATTTTCTTTTTCAGGATCACATGCGTACACAAAGCAAAGATCCACCATAAGTCCTATTAGTCCAGCTTGCCAAGTGGTTTGAGATCCAGATCTGATGGCCAGCAATGGAGGAGCACCATGGAGCCTAGTCAACGCAGAAGCAAGTGACCTGGAAGGTCAACGGACTTCCCTGTTTTTGGGACCAGAATCTGCTTCTCACACCCCCATATTGCAGGCCCAATTTTCTTTTTTTTAATTCTTTTATATTATTTCATTTAATTTATTTATTTTATTTTACTAACCAATTAAATCATTTTCTTTTTTATCAAAAAAATCACAAAAATATTACTTTTCATAAATTAGGTCTAGATTTTATTTTTATTAAAAAAATTAATTAATTAAATTAGGTTTGTTAATTTAGGTAAATTTAATTTCTTTTTTATACATAATTAAAATTAATTAGAACAAATAGGTTTTTATTCTTAACTTAATTATATTTTCTTTTTCCTAAAAATAATCAAAGACATAAAAAATATGTCATCTAATTATTTTTATTAATTAATTTAATCACTAATTAATTTGTATATTTATTTTTAAACCCTAAATTCTTTTCTTTAAAAAATATTGAAAACCACAAAAACATTTTCTCTTTTAAATTAGGATAGAAGGGTCAAAACCCTAGTTCACATTCGTTCTAATTTTCATCATGCACTTTATTTTATTACTTTTACCCTATTGATGTAACTGTTCACAAGGTTGTAATAGTTTAAATTAGGACTTTATTTTAATTTACCGCTTTACTTTTCAAGGGTTTGTTTTTGGCTATGTAAATACCTAAAGCCTTTTAATAGCGTAGTTTAATTTCCGCACTTTTAAATTCTGCAAAACATTAACTGTTAGATGTATGATATTAGGATGCATGACAAGAATGTATATTTAATTTTAAAACGGTTAGATAACCCTAAAATGTGCAAAGATAATAATCTGAAATCAAATCACTCGCACATGCCTACTCTTAGGGTACACTCCTACTTGGTTGCCTTCGGTAAACGGTCATTGAGTATAGGATGCTTTAGTGGTCGTCCTTTTGTCCAAAGATCAAAGTTGCCTCGGATATTGTTGCCTCAGATAATTGATCTAAGACATTAGGGTTATTACTAAGACGTCCTAACATTGCTTTAGTGGCCGTACGTCCCTTTCGAATTGACCCTCAAAACTCTAACGACGGTGCTACCTATTCACTAATAGTGGGATAGCATTGTCTAAAGGAAACAAACATAAAACGATTCTTTTTTCGAGTAGGTAGATTAGTTCTTAGGTACTTGCTCAATCAAAATAAACTTTTTCACACTTACACTCCTTTACAAACAAAGTTTTCAAAAACGCTTCATTACACTCTTGAAGACAAAAGCAAAAGTTAAATCGAAGTCAAAACAAAAAGCTTTTCAAATTGCACAAACACAAAGGAAACAATTTTGAAAATGATGAGCAAGTACCTAAGATCCCATAGATAACTACAGATATAAAGGGTGCTAATACCTTCCCTTTCTATAATCTACCCCCCGTACTCAGAAATATCTCGAAAAAAGGAATTTTTCTGTGCTTTTTTCCTTTCCTTGTTGGATAAAATAAAAGACGGTGGCGACTCTTGCTTACCGCGACATTTTGCAAACACAAATGCAAAATGCAAACCAGCAAATTGCTTAAAAAAGGGAAACACGTCCCGGTTCTGGCCACCGTATCACATAACTGGCGACTCTGCTGGGGATTTAATAAGTGGGGTGTACCTTAGGATTAGTTCATCATATTGTTTTCAATTGTTTGATTTGTTTGCTTTATCTTTGTGGGCTTTGAATCAGAGTTACTATAGATCCTAACCCGAATCTGAGGATACCCTTTAGGTAAGTAGAAATAGACTGTGAGGAAACTGTACGACGTAGACCGATACGGTTGAAGCAGTAGCTACGTTGATGTGGCACATTTGTTGGTACCGATATCCCTTGTGGAGGAACAAGGAGAGTATGGGGCTGCTAATGGGTCATTAAGCATCAACTGACCTTAGAACCTATAATTGACCAACTTGGCCATAGGAAAGTAGCAGTATGCTGCACTCATTGAGACCATACTCTCGCGACGGTTTCGGCCACAAGGAAAGATTGCTAAGCTGAAACTATGACCGATGGAGGATGGTCAGTGATATTGAGAACCTCTAGAACCCGGTTACTATTACTAGGACAGATTGAACCAACTAAACTGCAAGAGGGTAGTACCTAAACTCCATGCCAGCCTAAAATTTAAGGGTTATTGTGTGACTTGTTTGCCCTTACCATGTTTGCTATCTGTGATACCTGTGGTGTGTTTTTATCATGACATCATGCATCATGACATTGCATGCATATTTCGTTAGACTAACCATTTCAAAGACCGAGGGGATTCATCTTTGTTCTGTTTTGCAGATCATGGCCTCTATGCGCAGAAATACCATTCGAGTCAACTTCGTGCAAATGCCTGCTCAGCTCAGAGAGTTGGTTTCAAAGGTTCTTGATACTTCTTCCTTTGTTAGAAGACATGGTCATCTCCTCAGCCTGGTCACTTCCAAGTTGGATGAGCAAATGATGAGTGTCCTATTCCAGTTCTTTGATCCATTGCATCACTGTTTCACCTTCCCGGACTATCAGTTGATCCCTACTTTGGAGGAGTTTTTTGAATTACTTGGCATATCTATTCTAGAGCAGACACCCTTTATAGGTTTGGAGATAGCTCTTAGGCCATAGGATATTTTTTCAGCCCTACATTTAAAAATGGCTGATGTGGTATCTAACTGGGAGATTCGGAGCGGGGTTAAAGGTTTCTTGGCAAAGTTTTTGATTGATCAAGCTCAACAATTCTGGGATAGTTTGGACTTTCAAGAATTTGAAAACATCCTGGCTCACCTCATCTATGGCTTGGTTCTGTTCCCCAATCCAGATTCTTTTATCGATGTGAACGCAGTCAAGATCTTCATGTCCCGTAACCCAATGCCTACTCTCTTGGGTGATATTCTACATGCTCTTTATACCCGTACTGTTCGGAGAAGGGGAACTCTCATGTGTTGTACACCGCTGCTGGCGAGGTGGTTTATTTCTCACCTCCCTAAATCTATATTGAAGAATGAGGAAGGTATGGGTTGGGCTTACAGAATCATTTCCCTTGCTCATACGGACATCCTTTGGAGTACTAAAGATATGGAAATGGTAGCTGACATTGATCGGTGTGGGGAATACCCCAATGTTCCATTGCTGGGAATTAGAGGAGGAATAACCTATAATCCTTGTTTGGCTTTACGACAATTTGAATGAGCTTGAAGGGACGGTCCTCATGAGCTGCTACTTACAGGCATCGTCTTTGACTTCAAGGGGGATGTTGAGGGACATCGCCGCAGATTTATATGAGCTTGGGGCGGAGTAAACAGGTCTGAACCACATGAGCTAGGAATGAAGACTTCTCTCCTGATACAACCGTATCTCCAGTGGGTTCGAGCCCGTGCTCAAAAGCTGGAAATGCCATATGAAGCTGTTTTGTCGGTGATTGTGGAGCATACAGATGAATAAGGTGTTCCTTATACGATTCTCCATCCCTATATGCCTACTGATCTGGGGGCATTGAAGAGATCTTGGATCCAGTTAAGGGAAGAAATGGATACCCACAGAGAGAAGTATCATGATCAGGAACAGAAGATACTGAAGCTTACAAGACAACTAGAGACTGAGAGGACAATCAACGATTATGTCATCACGAAAGGAAAACGACCATGGGAATTCTGATGTCTTTTATTGTTTCTAGTTTAGATTTTCTTTTCAGTATTTCTTTTGTAACGTCTTAAAAGGCATTTGTTAAACATTGTTTCAAGTTTTAATCTAATAAAGGGTGTTTTATTTTGGTTTTCAAATTTGAATCTCCCTAAGTCTTTGAAATCATTTCATACGCATTCCATTACCATGCACCTCATTACAGGTACCATTACAGGTTTCTCATCTTCTTCACTATTCCTTTCAGCAATCATGTCTTCTGAAACACCTACTGATCAAGCTATTAAGGCTCTTCAAGCTCAGAATGCTCAGTTCTAAGAGATGTTTTTGAACCATGCCAAGAGTCAACAAGATTTGAAGACTCTTATCTTGAAAGACAAAAAGAAGAAGAAGAAGAAGGTGGTCCTCCTAAATATGGGTCACAGGTTTGGGAACAGGTTGAGACAGGAAGTTGATTTATCTCATTCATCTGGAGGGGGAGAGAATCAAGAGGAAAGGAAGGGTCCTAGCCCTGTGGTTTCTGACAATGACACAGATTTTGATGAAGACCAGTATCCTCCTGCTGAGGATATGTATAAGCAGCTTGAAGACCGGTTGAGTGCAATGGAGGTCCAGAAGGTACCTGGGTTGGACTTCAGAGATTTGGGTTTGGCATCTGGGGTGGTGATCCTGCACAAGTTTAAAGCTCATGTCTTTGCTAAATATGATGGTGTATCCTGTCCGATGTTACACCTTCGCTCGTACGTTAGAAAGATTCAACCATATACTGCTGATTGGAACCTATGGGTTCATTTCTTTCAAGATAGTCTGTCAGGGACTCAACTTGAATGGTTCTATCAACTGGAAGTAGCTAATGTCTGCAACTAGGAGGACCTTGCCGCTGCTTTTTACAAGTAATACCAGTATAATGCCGACCTTGCTCTCACACGTACCCAACTTCATGGTATGTCTATGGGTACAGGTGAAGGCTTTAAGGACTACGCTCAGAAATGGAGGGATCTTGCAGGAAGAGTACAACCCCCTCTGGATGATAGGGAGTTGGTGGATATGTTCCTTGGGACTTTGTCTGGTCCGTATTTCAATCATTTGATCGGAAGTTCATCATCTGGGTTCACTGAATTTATTATGACTGGGGAGAGAGTTGAAGCCGGTATTAAAAGTGGCAAGATACAGAAAGGTGCTTCATCAGGTACAAAAAAGAAGCCTTTCAAGAAGGAATCTAGTGCAGTTTACAGTTCGAGGAACCAAAATCGACTCGAACGCCGCCAAGCAATTAATGCGGTAGTTATATCAAGACCTGTTGTTGCCCTACACCGCAACACTCAGCAAAGAGTAGAGAGGCCGCAAAGACAATTTACTCGGCTCAGTATGACTCTATCTCAAATTCTTCCGCAACTGTTAAAAACCAATCTGGTAACTCTGAGGGAGGCTCCGAAGAATGCCAACACTACATCACCGTTGTATAATCTGAATTCCAACTGTGCTTTTCACTACGATAGCCCAAGGCATGATACGAACAACTTCTGAGCTTTGAAGAATAAAGTGCAGGATCTGATTGAAGCTAAGTAGATTGAGTTTGAAGCTCCAGAAAAGCCTAATGTCATGACCGCTCCTATGCCCAAGCATGGAGTAAATGTTGTGGATGATGATTCATTTGTAACCTCTGTGGAAGAAGTTTCTACTCCATTGATGACCGTTAAGAAGAACCTATTATTGGCCGGTTTATTTCCGGGTTGTGGCGAAGGTTGCCACCTATGTTCCATCTTGCCTGCTGGTTGTTATTTGTTGAAATCAGGTGTTCAACGCCTGATGGACAACAAAGAAATCCTGTTCGAGAAAACTTTGGTTCTGTTGATTCATGTTGAAGATGTTTCTATAATCACCATTTCCGCCAATTCTTCCAAGGCTTCCTCGAGAAAGCCTGTTAGAATTACATCTGTTCTGAGAGTTGCTCCATTGATCATTACTATTCCTGGACCTATCCCTTATGTAGTTGTTTAGTTATTGGCATGCATTTTTGGTAAAACCAGGTGTATGAATGTCATGACTAATGTCATAACATTCTGATTTATTAGGTACTGGTTTATTAGGTACCTTTGCAGAAAAATAGTGGCATACAGGTACTGCTGTTTATGAGTGTGTATCTGAGCATTTTGCAAAATGATCATATTTACCAAAATCAGTAAACAGGAATTCAGATGTCATAACAAATGTTAAGACATCCTGTTCTGATCTAACAGTTATGCAGTTTGGTTGATTCTGAGATTTTTCAGGAAGATGACTCAGTCTTTCCAGAACAAAATCTCTCGTGGACTTTGGGTTTAACCTAGCTCAACCCTAACCTGGTTGATAAAGTCTTATGACCAAGTCTTAAGGTCAAACGGAATTAACCCTAGATTTTTGTGGAAACCCTAACTAAAGAAGAAACTGCTATATATTCAACAGGACTGCTGTTTGGAATTTATCCTTTTTGACAGAAGATCATTTAGGAGCTGTATAGTTTTAACTATTGTAATCCAAGCAAGTATCATTGTGATAAGTGACTTGGAATAAGTTTTAATTGTAAGGGTTTTGTATCACTCAAAGCTTTGAAGCAAGAGTGTTTTGTGTCTCTTGACTAAAGCTTTGAAGCAAAGTCAAGTTAGGTTTATGTATCACTCAAAGCTGTAAAGCAAGAGTGTTTGTGTTGCTTGATTAAAAAGCTGTGAAGCATAATCAAGTGTATGTTTTGAAGAGTGTCTTCATTAAATCATTAGTCAATTGTTTTAAGTATCACTGCTGTGATTGAGGGGGAGTGAGTAGGAACTCAGGTTTAAGTTGTACTTAGATTGAAGTTGCATTGGGTAGGTCTTAAGTGAAGGAGATAAATTGGTTGGTTTATTCCTGAATTAATATCTCTTATAGTGGATTTCCTCCTTGGCTTGGTAGCCCCCAGAGTAGGTGTTGTTGCACATTGAACTGGGTAAACAATTGACTGTGTTCTTTACTGTTTTTGTATTTACTGTCTTATAGAAAGTTAGATACGGTGTCATAACATTGAACGTGACATTGAGTATCTGCAGCCAGAATTTCAATTGGCATCAGAGCAGGCACCCTGCCTGTATTACTGGGTGAGATCTAGGGATATCACTTTCTGGCACTATGGACAAAGAAGGAGTTTTTGGAAATAGACCACCCATTCTGGATGGAACAAATTATGACTACTGGAAACCTCGTATGATTGCCTTCTTAAAATCTCTGGACAAAAAGGCTTGGAGAGCTGCTGACAAAGGATGGAACCATCCCACCATAACTGAGAAAGATGGGACAATCAGTCTGAAGCCTGAGAAAGAATGGAGCAAAGAAGAAGATGAGTTAGCCCTGGGTAATTCCAAAGCTTTAAATGCCTTGTTCAATGGAATTGATAGAAACATATTCAGACTAGTACATCAATATGAACTGGCCAAGGAAGTTTGGGACACCCTCAAAACTACCCATGAGGGCACTTCCAAAGTAAAAATGTCAAGGCTTCAGATGTTGACTACTAAGTTTGAGAACCTAAAAATGATGGAAGATGAAACCATTCATGAGTTTCACATGAACATCTTGGAGATTGCCAACACCTCAGGAGCATTGGGAGAAAAGATGTCAGAAGAAAAATTGGTGAGAAAGATTCTCAGATCCTTGCCTAAAAGATTTGCAATGAAGGTAACTGCCATAGAGGAAGCCCAGGACATCAGCAAGTTGAAAGTGGATGAACTCATTGGGTCTCTTCAGACTTTTGAGATGGGGATCATTGAAAATGGTGACAAGAAGAACAAGAGCATAGCACTTGTATCCAACACTGATGTTGAAAACAAGGAGGATGAAGAAGAAAATATCTCAGAAGCTATAGCCATGCTTGGAAGACAATTCAACAAACTTATCAAAAGAATAGATCCAAAGTCAAGGTCTAATGTTCATAACATCCCCTCTGACATTGACAGTTCCAGCAGAAGACCAAGGTCAGAAGAGAAGGGAAATCAAGGCAGAGGAATTCAATGCCATGGTTGTGAAGGATATGGGCATATTCGAGCTGAATGTCCTACCTTTCTTAAGAAACAAAAGAAAGGAATGACTGTTACCTGGTCTGACGGTGATTCAGAAAGTAATTCTGAAGAAGAATCTGCCAAACTAGTTACTGCACTAACTGGTGTTTGTACCTCTGAAAGTGACACTAGTGATGAGGAAGTAACATTTGAAGAACTGGCTGATACTTACAAGAAATTGTGTATCAGAAGTACTGAAGTCTGTGTGCAAAATGAGAAACAATCAAAACTCATCATAAAGCTGGAGGCTGAAAAAAGGGCAGACCTTGAAACTATAAGTCATCTAGAAGGGGAAGTTCAAATACTGAACTCAAAACTAAACCAGATGACCAAATCTGTCAAGATGCTGACAAATGGAACAAACAAATTGGAAGAAATCCTTCAAGTTGGACAAACTGTGGGAAACAAGTCTGGTCTAGGATTTGTGGCAGCAAAGAAATCTGGTGCAGACAAGAAGATCAGGTCTAATAAACAAATGTCAAAGCAGATGTCTCAACATAACTCTCAACATCAGGAACAGAGACATATGAAGAAAAGGTACCAAAGATGGAGATGTCATCATTGTGGGAGGTATGGCCACATAAAGCCTTTCTGCTTCAGATTGCATGGATACCCTAATCAGAACTCAGGTGTCAAACCTAAGTCTAAAAAGGTACCACATACTCCTAAATGGAAGAAAAAGGCTACTGCCCTGATAGCCCACACTTCCCTGAGGGTCTCTATAAAGGAAGACTGGTACTTTGACAGTGCGTGTTCTAGGCACATGACTGGAATCAAGAACCTCCTCAATAATGTTAAACCTCACACCACTAGTTTTGTGACCTTTGGAGATGGTGCTAAAGGTGAAATCAAAGGAGTTGGTAATTTGGACTGCCCTGGAGTTCCAAACCTGAATGAAGTACTACTGGTAAAAGGCCTGACTGCTAATCTCATTAGTATCAGTCAATTGTGTGATCTAGGATTCAAGGTCAATTTCTCAAAATCTGAATGTCTTGTAATTAATGAAAAACAAGAAGTTGTAATGAAAGGAGTCAGATCTAAAGACAACTGTTACTTGTGGGAGCCTGGGAACACTAATTTCTCCATTGTGTGTTCCATTGCCAAAGAAGAAAAAGAGGTGAAACTGTGGCACCAGAAACTTGGCCATCTTCATCTAAGGGGAATGAAAAGGATTATCTCCATGGAGGCAGTCAGAGGGATTCCAAGACTGCAAATTGATGAAGGGAGAGTTTGTGGTGAATGTCAGGTTGGTAAGCAGACTAGGATGTCACATCCAAAGTCAAGACATCTGACCACCTCTAAGGTTCTAGAACTTCTTCATATGGATCTGATGGGACCAATGCAGGTGGAGAGTCTTGGTGGAAAAAGATATGCCTATGTTGTTGTGGATGATTTTTCCAGATTCACCTGGATTAACTTCATTAGGGAAAAATCTGATGTATTTGAAGTTTTTAAAGAACTGTGCAAAAGAATTCAAAGAGAAAAAGAAGGGTGTATTGTCAGAACCAGAAGTGATCATGGCAAGGAATTTGAAAACAGCAAGTTTGATGAATTCTATTCCTCAGAAGGAATTAGTCATGAATTTTCTTCTCCTATAACTCCTCAGCAAAATGGAGTTGTGGAAAGGAAAAACAGGACCATACAGGAATCTGCCAGAGCAATGATACATGCCAAAAGACTTCCTATGTATTTTTGGGCTGAAGCTATGAATACAACCTGCTATGTCCATAACAGGGTCACCTTGAGAAAGGGAACCTCATCCACCATATATGAACTCTGGAAAGGAAGAAAACCAACTGTGAAGTACTTCCATGTGTTTGGTAGAAAATGCTATATTCTGGCAGATCGTGAACAAAGAAGAAAACTGGACCCTAAAAGTGATGAAGGCATATTTCTAGGATACTCCTCAAACAGCAGAGCTTATAGGGTATTCAATTCCAGGACCAAAGCCATGATGGAATCAATAAATGTCATAATTGATGATTATCATGAGGAAACAGATGTCCCTTGTAATGTTGAGACATTCTTTGAGACTTCAACTCAACATAATGATCTACCCAACACCACCACAGCAGAATCTGAGTCAAAGGAAGCTAGCAAGATCCCTTCCATCAGAATTCAGAAGGATCATCCAAAAGAGCTCATCATAGGAGATCCCAACAGTGGAGTCATTACAAGATCTAGAGAAATCATCTCAAACTCTTGTTTTGTGTCTAAAATTGAACCAAGAAATGTCAAGGAAGCTTTAACTGATGAATACTGGATTGGAGAAATGCAAGATGAATTGAACCAATTCAAGCAACATGAAGTTTGGGAACTAGTTCCTAGACCTGAAGGAACTAACATCATTGGCACAAAATGGATTTTCAAGAACAAATCAGATGCTCAAGGAGTTGTCACCAGGAATAAGGCAAGACTTGTTGCTCAAGGATACACTCAGGTTGAAGGGGTTGATTTTGATGAAACCTTTGCACCTGTAGCCAGGCTGGAATCAATCAGACTCCTATTGTCAATTGCTTGTCTTCTGAAGTTCAAGTTATTTCAGATGGATGTGAAAAGTGCCTTTCTAAATGGGTACTTGAATGAGGAAGCTTATGTAGAACAGCCTAAAGGCTTTGTGGATCCAAACCACCCTGATCATGTCTACAAATTGAGAAAAGCTCTATATGGCCTGAAACAAGCTCCTAGAGCATGGTATGACAGGTTAACAAAATTTCTCTCAGACAAAGGATACAGAAAAGGAGGCTTGGACAAAACCCTCTTTGTCAAAACTGAAGGAGGGAAGTTGATGGTAGCCCAAATATATGTTGATGACATAGTGTTTGGAGGAATGTCAGAACCTATGGTTAAACATTTTGCTGACCAGATGCAGGCTGAATTCGAAATGAGTCTCATGGGAGAACTGACTTATTTTCTTGGACTGCAAGTCTCACAGATGGAGGACTCAATCTTTTTATCTCAAAGCAAGTATGCAAAGAACATTGTAAAGAAGTTTGGTATGGAGAATGCCAGTCACAAAAGGACTCCTGCTCCTACTCATTTAAAGGTTTCCAAAGATTCAAGTGGGGTTAAGGTGGATCAAAGTCTGTACAGAAGCATGATAGGAAGTTTGCTGTACTTAACAGCCAGCAGACCTGACATTGCTTTTGCAGTTGGAGTTTGTGCAAGATACCAAGCTGATCCTAAAGTCAGTCATATCAACCAAGTGAAGAGAATTTTGAAGTATGTGAGTGGAACTTACAACTATGGTTTGCTATATTCTCATGGATGTGAACCAACTCTGACTGGTTATTGTGATGCTGATTGGGATGGTAGTGCTGATGATAAAAATAGCACCTCTGGAGGATGTTTCTTCTTGGGAAATAATCTGGTTTCCTGGTTCAGCAAGAAACAGAATTGTGTGTCTCTCTCTACTGCTGAAGCTGAATACATTACAGCTGGTAGTAGTTGTTCTCAAATGATCTGGATGAAACAGATGCTTACTGAGTATAATGTCACACAAGATGTTATGACATTGTACTGTGACAATCTGAGTACAATCAACATTTCCAAGAATCCCATTCAGCATAGTAGGACCAAACATATTGACATAAGACATCACTTTATCAGAGACCTTGTAGAAGAGAAGACAATTAAACTGGAACATGTTGCCACTGAGCTACAGCTGGCTGACATTTTTACCAAGGCACTTGATGCAAATCAATTTAAAAACTTGAGGGGTAAGTTGGGTATTTGCCAACATGAGGAATTGTAGCAATTAATTTTGCTTAAAACAAGGGTTGAAGGAGTTATGCTTGTTAAGTCTGTTCTGATTGGGTTAAACTTATATTTTCCCATTTCCTTAAAATTTTTTAAGAAGTTGAATAGACACTCATTTTCCTCCTTCCCCTCTCGTCTCCGCATCAAAACCCAGTCTCTCAATCATAATTTTCTCTCCAGTTGCTATTGGTCTTCTAAGACTATCAAAATGTCTCAAACATCATCATCATCCAATACGACTATTTCATCCTCTTCCTCTGATCAAGATTCTAGGGAAATCTCATCTTTCCTGGATTCTGAAGTCCTGGAGATTGCTCCTCTTAGAGAAGTGGAAACTAACCCCACCAAGGTCAAAGAGCTGAGAACAAGGCATGCAGGAAGGTCCCAAGCTACTGCCTCTGGTAATCCCTCTCATCCTCCTTCTTCTGTTCCCTCTGAAATTGCAAATAGGGAAGGGTCAGCCTATGTACGTCAAGCAATAGCTAAAATTGTTACAAGAATTCTGAATGAGAACCACTTAGTTCCTGGCATTTCTGTTCCTTTAAATCAAGAAAGTTCAAATGCTGAAACAAATCCAGATGTCTCTAAGGATTTTGAGACATCAGACAAAGAGAAGAATGCTGATATTGCTCACAAGAAAAGGAAGAAGCCCGAACCTTCTGAGTTTGATGACAGTGCTTAAAGGTTGGTGGAGTTGATGCTGGTTCCTGGTGGAGTTTGCAAGTGTGTTCAGATTTTAGTTGTTGTTTTTATTACTTTTTCTGGATGACTGTATAACTTTTAAGTACATGTATCTTTGGCCCATTTGTGGCTAAAGAGGGGGAGATATTATGTGGTTAATTACTTGATAGACACTATATTTTTCTGCAGTCACATTTATTCTGCTGCTATCTATTCTCTGATTACTTAGGGGCTTTAGCCAAAAATCTGCCAAAGGGGGAGTTTGTAGTTGTTTAGTTATTGGCATGCATTTTTGGTAAAACTAGGTGTGTGAATGTCATGACTAATGTCATAACATTCTGATTTATTAGGTACTGGTTTATTAGGTACCTTTGCAGAAAAATAGTGGCATACAGGTACTGCTGTTTATGAGTGTGTATCTGAGCATTTTGCAAAATGATCACATTTACCAAAATCAGTAAACAGGAATTCAGATGTCATAACAAATGTTAAGACATCCTGTTCTGATCTAACAGTTATGCAATTTGGTTGATTCTGAGATTTTTCAGGAAGATGACTCAGTCTTTCCAGAACAGAATCTCTCGTGGACTTTGGGTTTAACCTAGCTCAACCCTAACCTGGTTGATAAAGTCTTATGACCAAGTCTTAAGGTCAAACGGAATTAACCCTAGCTTTTTGTGGAAACCCTAACTGAAGAAGCAGCTGCTATATATTCAACAGGACTGCTGTTTGGAATTTATCCTTTTTGACAGAAGATCATTTAGGAGCTGTATAGTTTTAACTATTGTAATCCAAGCAAGTATCATTGTGATAAGTGACTTGGAATAGGTTTTAATTGTAAGGGTTTTGTATCACTCAAAGCTTTGAAGCAAGAGTGTTTTGTGTCTCTTGACTAAAGCTTTGAAGCAAAGTCAAGTTAGGTTTATGTATCACTCAAAGCTGTGAAGCAAGAGTGTTTGTGTTGCTTGATTAAAAAGCTGTGAAGCATATTCAAGTGTATATTTTAAAGAGTGTCTTCATTAAATCATTAGTCAATTGTTTTAAGTATCACTGCTGTGATTGAAGGGGAGTGAGTAGGAACTCAGGTTTAAGTTGTACTTAGATTGAAGTTGCATTGGGTAGGTCTTAAGTGAAGGAGATAAACTGGTTGGTTTATTCCTGAATTAGTATCTCTTATAGTGGATTTCCTCCCTGGCTTGGTAGCCCCCAGAGTAGGTGTTGTTGCACACTGAACTGGGTAAACAATTGACTGTGTTCTTTACTATTTTTGTATTTACTGTCTTATAGAAAGTCAGATACGGTGTCATAACATTGAACGTGACATTGAGTATCTGCAGCCAGAATTTCACCTTACACGTCGGATAAGGTTGTCCCGTGGCACTATGGGGCCGATGTGTATTATCATGGGATTAAACAAGACTTGAAGGTTGAAGAGGCTGATACTGATGTCAGAAATATTGTCGGGTCTAGCAAGGTCACCCGAAGCGGAAGACTTTTCTCTCCTGAGATTTCCCCACCAACTGTTCAAAAGCCTGTTGTTATTCCACCTGCCAATACATCTGCTACTGTCCCTGTTCATTTTCCAATCATTACCCCTGTCGCCGAGTCATCTGACACTCGGGGCAAAGCGATCACCGGTGAGCCTGCCCGAACGGAGGCACCGAAGAAAATTATTGTTGAAACCTCTAGGCAGGAGATACAGAAAATTTTGAAGATCATCAAGTAAAGCGACTACAACATAGTCGAACAGCTGGGGAAAAACCCGTCGAAGATCTCTATGTTATCTTTATTGTTGTGCTCAGAAGCCCATGCAAAGGCTTTAATTGCTTTCCTGAAAACCGCACATGTTCCGCAGGAGACATCTACTGATCAATTCAAAGACTGTGTGGCTAGTTTGACCGCTGAAAACGGGTTGGGTTTCTCCAACGCAGATTTGACTGCCAAAGGAAAGAATCACAATAACGCTCTGCATGTTTCAATTGAGTGCAGGGGCACTACTTTGGCCCACGTGCTGGTGGATACTGGGTCCTCGTTGAATGTTTTACCCAAAAAAGCGTTAGACCGGTTGGACTATGAAGGGTTGGTGCTGAAGCCGAGTAATATTGTGGTTAGGGCCTTTGACGGGTCCAAAAGGATGGTACATGGAGAGGTGGATGTCCCTGTTAAAGTTGGTTCTCATACTTTCGCGTCTACATTCTATGTGATGGACATTCGACCATCTTATTCTTGTTTGCTGGGTCGCCAGTGGATTCATAAAGCTAGGGCAGTAACTTCTACGCTCCATCAGATGTTAAAGTATCTAGTGAAGGCGAAATTGTTACGGTACGAGGAGAAGAGGAGTACATGGTGAGCCACCTTAACTCTTTTCGGTATGTGGAGATGGATGGGGAGTTCATTAAAACCCCGTGTCAAAACTTTGAATAAGTCCCCCAGACTCTGGCGTCGACTGAAACTGTTGCTTAAGATCCTCCAATGAAGATGGCTTCCCTCAAGGATGCCCGGGCTGTTATTGAAAAAGGTGGGTGTGTGAATTTGGGTCAACTCCATGACTTTGCACACAAGACTGACAAGTTTGGTTTGGGTTTTACTGCAGAAGCTTAAAGGGCTGTTCGGCGTGTGCAGTTTGGAAGATCTCCCCTGCGTATCAGTAATCTGAAAGTGAATGCAATTAAAGATGATGATGAAGAGTCTAAGTTTGACAACTGGATTTACCCGACTACCGATGGCGGATTAAGCAATTGGACGGCAAAGGACTTCGTGCCCATTTCTTTTGTTAAATAGTAATAAGACTTTTGTTTTGAGATTTGTAACAGACAATTTAAAACTTTACGGCCCAGTGCCTTTCCCGAGACACTGTGGCTTTGTTTGAGGGCTTATTATGTGTCATTTCCATATATCATCAATAAAAGCATTGGATGTTTTCTTGCATTACAAATTTTGTGCTCCTTGTTTTTCTTTTCTATCTTGCAAAACAACTATTTGTCTTACACACACTCATATATACAGGTCCATATCCACTCTGGATCCCACTGATAACGACTCTGTTACTGCCAGCTATGACTTCGAAAATCCGATCAACCAAGCCGAGGACGAAGGTGAGGATGATTGTGAAGTGCCTGGGGAACTTGCTAGACTGTTACTTCAGGAAGAGAGGGCCATACAACCGCATAAAGAGCCAGTGGAAACAGTAAATCTGGGTACCGAGGAAGATAAGAAAGAGGTCAAGATCGGTGCAAATCTGGAATCTAGTGTTAAGAAACGATTGATTCAGATGCTGCGTGACTATGTTGAGATCTTTGCATGGTCTTATGAAGATATGCCTGGGTTGGATACTGATATTGTGGTTCACCGCCTGCCCACCAAGGAATACTGTCCTCTAGTGAAACAGAAAATTCGCCGAATGCGCCTAGAGATGTCTGGGAAAATCAAGGCTGAGGTTATGAAACAGTTTGATGCTGGTTTTCTAGCAGTTACTTACCCGCAGTGGGTTGCCAACGTGGTTCCGGTGCCGAAGAAAGATGGCAAGGTTTGTATGTGTGTGGACTATAGGGATCTAAACAGGGAGATCGCCAAGGATGATTTCCCTCTACCTCATATCGACGTTCTGGTTAACAACACCGCACATCATAAGGTCTTCTCTTTTATGGATGGTTTTTCCGGCTACAATCAGATTAAGATGGATCCCAAAGACATGGAGAAGACAACCTTCGTCATGCAGTGGGGTACCTTTTTCTACAAAGTCATGCCTTTCGGGTTAAAGAATGTTGGGGCAACATACCAGCGCACCATGGTCGCTTTGTTCCATGACATGATTCATCATGAGATTGAGGTGTACGTTGACGACATGATTGCAAGATCCCAGACTGAAGAAGAACATCTTGACCACCTTCATAAGCTATTTGATAGGTTGAAGTTGTACAAGCTGAGGTTAAACCCGAACAAGTGCACCTTCGGGGTGAGGTCTGGTAAACTGCTGGGTCTCATCGTTAGTGATAAAGGTATTCAGGTGGATCCTGCAAAGGTGAAGGCTATACAGGAAATGCCAGCTCCCTGAACTGAAAAAGAAGTCAGAGGCTTTTTTGGACGATTAAATTACATTGCCCGATTCATTTCACATTTGACCGCTACTTGTGAGCCAATCTTCAAGCTACTAAAGAAAGATCAAGTGGTAAGATGGAATGATGAATTTCAAGCCGCTTTTGAAAGGATCAAGGAATATCTCCAAGAGCCACCTATTTTGATGCCTCCAGTTGAACGGAGACCTTTAATCTTATACTTGACGGTACTCGATAATTCGATGGGGTGTGTGCTGGGGCAGCATGACGAGTCTGGCCGAAAAGAGCATGCTATTAATTACCTTAGCAAAAAGTTTACCAACTGCGAGACCCGATACTCGTTGCTTGAGAAAACTTGCTGTGCTTTGGCATGGGCTGCTCGATAGCTGAGATAGTATATGCTGATTCACACTACCCTATTGATATCAAAGATGGATCCAATCAAGTATATCTTCGAAAAGCATGCCTTGTCCGGAAGAATAGCAAGATGGAAGATAATCTTGACTGAGTATGACATCCAATACATGACCCAAAAGGCAATTAAAGGAAGTGTGTTGGCAGATCATTTGGCACATTAGGCAATGGACGATTACCAGTCTATGAACTTTGAATTCCCGGATGAGAACATCATGTTGGTGACTGACTGTGAAACACCTAGAGCGGATGAAGGACCTGAGGAAGGATCCCGATGGTCTATGTACTTTGATGGAGCTTCAAACGCTTTGGGTAATGGCATTGGCGCCGTGATCATATCTCCTGAAGGCTCTCATACTCCATTTACCACCCGATTATGTTTTAACTGCACCAACAACATGGCGGAGTATGAAGCATGCATCATGGGTCTCCGAGCAGCTATTGACCTAAGGATTAAGTTCTTAAGTTTATTCGGAGATTCCGCTATCGTGATCAGTCAGATCAAAGGCGAGTGGGATACGAAACACCCAAATCTTATTCCTTACAAAGAGTATGTATTGACGTTGCTTCCACACTTCAAGGAGATAACCTTTCAACACTTCCCAAGAGAGGAAAATCAGTTGGCAGACACGCTAGCTACGATGTCTTCTATGTTCAAGGTCATATGGGACAATGAGGCTCCCCAGATCACCATTGAGAGGTTGGACAAACCCGCATATTACTGTGACATTGAGACTGAAGAGGTAGCAGATAATCCCTGGTTTCATGAGGTAAAAAGGTATCTTGAGGCTCAAGAGTACCCCGAGGGTGCATCTATTAATGATAAGAAGTTTCTGAGGAGGTTCGCAGAAAAGTTCTTCATCAGTAATGACATTCTTTACAAGCGTAATCATGATTCAACCTTACTGCGATGTGTGGATAAGAGCGAGGCAGAAAGGATCATGGCAGAATTACATGAAAGTACTTTTGGAACTCATTCCAGTGGACACACCATGGCAAAGAAGATCCTTCGAGCGGGATATTATTGGTCCATAATGGAAGCCGACTGTTATCAGCATTCTCGGACCTGTTACAAGCGACAAGTCTATACTGATAAGGTGCACATACCTCCAGTTCCTCTGAAAGTCTTGACAACTCCTTGGCCTTTTGCAATGTGGGGCATCGATATGATTGGCGAGATCAGACCTACTGCATCCAACGGGCATTGTTTCATCTTGGTAGCGATTGATTACTTTACAAAGTGGGTTAAAGCAGGTTCCTTTGCTACTGTAACCAAGAACGTCGTGACATGGTTCATTCGGCACAATCTGATCTGTCGATACGGTGTACCAGAGAGGATCATTACGGACAATGTTACAAATATCAACAATACGATGATCACCGAGCTCTGCAAGCAGTTCAAGATACAGCATCACAACTCTTCTCCTTACCGGCCAAAGATGAATGAGGCTGTTGAAGCGGCTAATAAGAACATCAAGAAGATTGTGCAGAAGATGACGGTGACATACAAGGATTGGCACGAGATGTTACCATTTTCCCTCCATGGGTACCGTACCTTAGCGCGGACGCCAACAGGGGCAACACCGTATTCCTTGGTATATGGCATGGAGGCAGTTTTGCCAATTGAAGTTAAGATACCCTTTCTTCGAATTATGAAGGATGCAGGTTTGAGCGAAGATGACTGGATTCATACCCGGCTTGATCAGCTAAACTTAATTGATGAAAAGAGACTTACCGCTATTTGTCATGGTCAAACGTATCAAAAACAGATGATCAAGGCATTTAACAAGAAAGTTAAACGACAAGAGTATCAAGTTGGGGATCTGGTGATCAAGCGCATCATCCTACCACAAGGTGATCCTAGGGGCAAATGGACCTCTACGTATGAAGGGTCATTTGTGGTTAAGAACATTTTCTCGGGAGGAGCTATGATTCTAACCACCGTGGATGGTGACGACCTTCCTCACCCCGTCAATGCAGATATAGTGAAAAAATACTACGCATAATTAAACACCCTCTAGGTTGACTGTCCTAGGCAAAAGTAAGGGCTTCCCGGAGAACCAAAAGGGTTCGGGCAAAAATAAGGGATGAAAATAAAAAAATTTGTACACCCGGTAAGTCGAAAACCTGAAAAGGCGGCTTGGGCAAAAAAGGGTATCCCAGTGGACTGAAAACCCGAAAGGGCGGTCCAGGAAAAAATTAGGGAACAAAGCGTAACACTATGTCTCATTGGATCACCTTGCAACCAGACTTCGGTATCGACTATCAAGCTCGGATGGCACTAATCAATCTGATCTACCTTCAACCAAGTAGCAAAGTGATGAGATGCTTGAGGACATAAGGGCAATAGCAGAGTTGGAACCCAATGGGATTGTTCACATAGCTGTTTTTCTTTGTTTTTCACAAATTTTATAAATTATATTTGTTCGGCGGTGTTCTCTTACTAAGACGTCAGCCTCTTCTACAAAAAACGCCTATTTATAGGCCAAACTTCAAAATCAATATGATTCATTTTCACAAAGAAATTTCAAATTGTTTTCTTTTTTCTGTTTTGTTTTGCAAAGAACGTCCAATGTTCATTTTTGATATATGCATTTGACAATAATTGCTGCTCATAAATATTTACGTGCGAAACAAAAGACGATTACTCGTAATATCAGAAACAGGGGCAAAAAAGAAATGTTCAAACTGTACAGTTGCTCTATCTACCAGGTATGGGGATAAACCTAGTTGGAGAAAACGATTGAAGGTACATTCATTCCCCGCAGAGTAAGGAGAAGGACAACGGTGTTAATTCTCCCCAGCTGAGGCTCGCAATCGCGAATGAGTCGATAATATTCTCCCCAAGTAGAGTTTATCTACCATCAGCACTAGAAAATTATCCCCAGTGGAGTTTGGAGAATTTTACCCAATAGAGTCTGGAGGATTGTCCCCAGTAGAGTCTAAAAGATCATCCCCAGTGAGGTCACAACTGGAAAATCATCCCCAGAGGAGTTCATTTCTTTCACAAACAGAAACTCAATCACCAACATGGTTCATTATCACCAACAACGGTAGTTTATCCCCAATTTAGTTTATTTCTTCCAAATCAACAGATCATCCGATAGAGTGTGTCCTCCCTATAGAGTCATTCCCTCGTCAGTTTATTCCCCAGCGGAGTTATTCTCTCCTGCAGGTTTATTCTCACAATCATCTTCATTCACTATCCCCAGCGGAAACAAAGAATTCAACTTTTTTTTCTCCAGCAGCAATCCGGGATTTATTTTCCCCAGCTAGCGAACATCAGAAAACATCACATATCCATACATCATGACATATGCATAAGCATCATACAACACAATCTCATTTATTTTGAGAACATCATTGCTTGATATATGTCATGCATTACATACAGCTAACCTTTACCTTTTAGGAAAGATACAATCAAAATCTCACAAAAGTTCAAGCTATGAAGCCTGGGTACGACCGGATAGTATCTTGATTCCTACAGCATATAGTAAAGCCCAGATTACAACTGGATAACAGTATCAGACTCCCGCAAGGCCTGGATTACAACCAGATAGTGGTATCCCTTAAAAGCAAGCTATGAAGCCCGGATTAAACCGGATAATAGTTTAAATCCTCGGCAAGCCGTGAAACCCGAATTACGACCGGATAACAGCTCAACAAGTTATTGTGAAGCCTGAATTACGACCAAACATCAATAAAAGTTCTTGTGAAACCTAGATTATGACCAGATAGCGGTTAAAGACACTAAAGTCTGGATTTCGACCAGATAACAGTGAGGGATACTGTGAAGTTTGGATTACGACCAAATAGAAGTTCACCCGGCCAGATACTATGAAGCTCAGATTACGACCGGATATTAATAGGCCCAAAGCCAAAGGGAAACCCGGATTACAACCGGATAGCCATTTGATCTCTTCTGAAGACTGGATTACGACCATATAAGGAGTAAAGTATTGTGAAGCCTGGATTACGACCAGACAGCAGTACGGAACACCATGAATCCTAGATTCAACCAGATAATGGTATAAATCATCGTAAAGCCTGGATTACGACCGTATAATGATAAAAGGACTGAAGCCTGGATTACGACCAGATAGCAGTACAAGACCCTACGAAGCTTGGATTTCAATCGAATAGCAGTTTACCTGGACAGTTACTAAGAATCCCGGAGTCGACTAGATATTAGTGTGCCTTAAATTCAAGTTAAAGCCCGGATGCGACCGGATAACATTTGAATTCCTTCTGAAACCTGGGTTACGACCAGATAAGAATTGAGAAGTTGCGAAACCTGGATTACGACCGGATAGCAAGTATAATCTCATCTCCCTAGTAAGTCACTGTAAAGCCTGGATTACGGCCAGATAATGGTCGGTCTTATCACTATTAAACCTGGACCACGACCAGATAACAGTTCATTCTCACCTCCTCGACTAGGAGATGTTTCCTCAGTAGAATACGGACGACCGAAGTTCCTAAAATTCAACAGAGATGATTCCTCAGTAGAATAACGGACGACCGAAGCTCCTAAAACTATATATCTCTTAAGACAGAGATCAACATTCCTCAGCGGAATCTTCTTCAACAACAGGTATACAAGCTCTCGCTAAGGAATCTCTTATGCGATCGAAACTCCTTCGGATGGCATCTTTAAGCCCATCCCCCGTCAACAATTTCCAAATGTAATCTATAAGCCCATTCCCGATATCACAAGACAAATACCACTTCATGCGAGTGCAAATTTCTGGGCACTCTTGTGTTCAATCCTCTTCCACCTTCGGATCACGAAAGGCACGAAAGCCAATCTACATCCTTAGGTTTAAGAAGATTGAACAGGGGCAGCTGTTGTACCCCAAAATTTTCCATCCCAAATTTCTCAAAACATTTCAAGAAAGATCCCTAAGTTGCTCAAGAAAGTCCAAGGGTTGACTAGACAAGCCCCCTCCTAAGGCAGTCTACCTCAAATTAGGGTTTCATGTTAAATCCAAATACTTGAGTCCAAGGGATCCCAAATGCTCACCATTGTCCTAATATGTTCTCAAGATCATCCATGTCAAGTTTCAAGCCTTGCAGAGGAATTTTGCTCAGTCAATTGCTCAAAGGCCTCAAAATCGACTGTGCTAGGGCAAAAGTCAGCTGTGGCCCACATACAGTCAAACTTCAAGATTTTAGGTCAACATCCTCATTTTGAAGTATATTTCATCATTTGATCAAGGGTTAATCATGATTCATCAAGGATTGATCATAATTCCTCAAGAACCAAAAGTTGCTAAATTAGGGTTTTGTAGGAAAAGTCAACTCAACTTTGACCAAGCATAAATTTCTCATACTTTATGAGAAACGAACCATCCATAGCTCATTTTCAAGAGGATTCAATTCTCTAAAATCCATCTTCAGCTCCCAAGATTAAAATATTCACTCACAAGAAGTTATGAATTTGGACATTATAGGTCATTTTGAAAATTCAACAAAAACACCTTTTTTGTCAAAGATTCATACATGAGAATGGAATATCAAATTGATATGAGACCAAAAGGGTTAATTAGAGGACATCTCAAGCTTTCTAAAAAGTCTAAGAACACCCCCAAAAAGTCAAAATTGAGGAAGTTATGCATTGGTGAAGTTGACCCTTTTTGCAAAATTGCCAAAAGTCAACTATGCCTAAAACTTCAATTTTTGCTAAATGGGCCCAATCTTTTTCACTTATTTTGAGTTGGAAACATAGTCCACGAGCTCTAGCCCTTTCCACTTGTCCTTATCATATTTTTATTATTTATTTTGATTTTTATTTGAATTAATTCAATTTAAATCAAAACAAATCATATAAAATCCAAAATATTGAAAACACAAGATTTTGTGCTTGTTTCAGGTCTTAAATTACAGTTACCAAGTATTCAAATTCGTATCAAGGCATGGTGTGTACAAAAAGATTGAATTAGGCCATTTTTGGAAAGATTTTTAAGGTGTATCAAATCAAGATCCAATTCATTGATGGAGGAAGATTGAGATCAACCTATCAACCCTAATCCATTCCTTGACACATATAGAAGGTGTGCAGACTCAAAACTAGGTTAGAAAGAGGCGCAGCAAGCAGAAACAAAAACTTGAAAAAACAAGAAAAAGTGTAAGCATGAATTCCTGTTTCCAGGCATACTCAAGGCCTTCCAGCTATCTCAATCGATTCCTAGGATCCTCAGTAAGCTAAAGTAATCCAGAACAAACACTTTCAGGCCCTATATCTCACTGTAAGTCAGTCACGATACCTAACTTTTCTTGAAATCGAATTCCATGATTTAGGCATTGATATCATGACCTAATGGTATATTCTTGATCCTTAAGACATATGCAAGCTTTCTGTGTTGTTTAATTTCATTTATATGGCATGTATTGGAATGTGCCATTGTTAGGGTTTCATAGCTCGCTTTGGGGTTTTTGAATCCAGGCAAAATTGGGCCATGAAAGGGCCACCAATAAACTTAACAGGTCCAGACAAATCCAACCATGGCCTTGGTTTCTATTTATCATGTTTGTATTTGATTTTAAAAATAACAGGGGCTATAGCTACGGATAAACGTCCGTAGGTAAAAGTTTGAAACTTTTACCAACGGTGCCAGGAGGGAAACGAAGACGTGGCAAGCAGCCACTCGCCCATTTGAATTTCAGCGCGTATATTTTACTATTTCTTTTGTTTATCATATAATGATTATTATTGATTGTATATACAAACAAGAACAAGTGGTGTAGTGGTAGTGAGGGCGTGGAAAGAGCTTCAGGACCTGGGTTCGAATCCTAAGTCCACCAATTTCTCCATATTATTTTCTTTTTCAGGATCACATGCGTACACAAAGCCAAGATCCACCATAAGTCCTATTAGTCCATCTTGCCAAGTGGTTTGAGATCCAGATCTGATGGCCAGTAATGGAGGAGCACCATGGAGCCTAGTTAATGCAGAAGCAAGCAATCTAGAAGGTCAAAAGGACCTCCCTGTTTTTGGGCCCAGAATCTGCTTCTCACACCCCCATATTGCAGGCCCAATTATCTTTTCTTTAATTCTTTTATATTATTTCATTTAATTTATTTATTTTATTTTACTAACCAATTAAATCATTTTCTTTTTTTATCAAAAAAATCACAAAAATATTACTTTTCATAAATTAGGTCTAGATTTTATTTTTATTAAAAAAATTAATTAATTTAATTAGGTTTGTTAATTTAGGTAACTTTAATTTCTTTTTTGTACATAATTAAAATTAATTAGAACAAATAGGTTTTTATTCTTAATTTAATTATATTTTCTTTTTCCTAAAAATAATCAAAAACATAAAAAATAGGTCATGCAATTATTTTTATTAATTAATTTAATCACTAATTAATTTGTATATTTAATTTTAAACCCTAAATTCTTTTCTTTAAAAAATATTGAAAACCACAAAAACATTTTCTCTTTTAAATTAGGATAGAAGGGTCAAAACCCTAGTTCGCATTCGTTCTAATTTTCATCGCGCGCTTTATTTTATTACTTTTACCCTATTGATGTAACTGTTCACAAGGTTGTAATAGTTTAAATTAGGACTTTATTTTCATTTACCACTTTAAGTTCCACACTTTTAAATTCCGCAAAACATTAACTGTTAGATGTATGATATTAGGATGCATGACAAGAATGTATGTTTAATTTTAAAACGGTTAGATAACCCTAAAATGTGCAAAGATAAAAATTTGAAATTGAATCACTCGCACATGCGCACCCTTAGGGTACACTCCCACTTGGTTGCCTTCAGTAAACGGTCATTGAGTATAGGATGCTTTAGTGGTCGTCCTTTTGTCCAAAGATCAAAGTTTCCTCGGAAAGGTTGCCTCGGATAATTGATCTAACACATTAGGGTTATTACTAAGACGTTCTAACATTGCTTTAGTGACCGTACGTCCCTTTCGAATTGACCCTCAAAACTCCAACGACGGTGCTACCTACTCACTAATAATGGGATAGCATTGTCTAAAGGAAACAAACATAGAACGATTCTTTTTTTGAGTAGGTAGATTAGTTCTTAGGTACTTGCTCAATCAAAACAAACCTTTTCACACTTACACTCCTTTACAAACAAAGTTTTCAAAAACGCTTCATTACACTCTTGAAGACAGAAGCAAGAGTTAAATCAAAGTCAAAACAAAAAGATTTTCAAATCACACAAACACAAAGGAAACAATTTTGAAAATGATGAGCAAGTACCTAAGAGCCCGTAGATAACTACAGATGGAAAGGGTACTAATACCTTCCCTTTCTATAATCCACCCCCCGTACTCTGAAATATCTCGAGAAAAGGAATTTTTCTGTGCTTTTTTCCTTTCCTTGTTGGATAAAATAAAAGACGGTGGCGACTCTTACTTACCGCGACATTTTACGAACACAAACGCAAAACGCAAACCAACAAATTCCTTACAAAAAGGGAAACACATCCCAGTTCTGGCCACCGTATCACAGAACTGGCGACTCTGTTGGGGATTTAATAAGTGGGGTGTACCTTAGGATTAGTTCATCCTATTGTTTTCAATTGTTTGATTTGTTTGCTTTATCTTTGTGGGCTTTGAATCAGATTTACAATAGATCCTAACCCGGATCTTGGGATACCCTTTAGGTAAGTAGCAATAGACTGTGAGGGAACTGTACAGCATAGACCGATACGGTTGAAGCAGTAGCTACGTTGATGTGGCACATTAGTTGGTACCGATATCCCTTGTGGAGGAACAAGGAGAGTATGGGGCTGCTAATGGGTCATTAAGCATCAACTGACCTTAGAACCTATAATTGACCAACTTGGCCATAGGAAAGTAGCAATATGCTACACTCATTGAGACCATACTCTCGTGATGGTTTCGGTCGCAAGAAAAGATTGCTAAGCTGAAACTATGACCGGTGGAGGATGGTCAGTGATATTGAGAACCTCTAGAACCCGGTTACTATTACTAGGACAGGTTGAACCAACTAAACTGCAAGAGGGTAGTACCTAAACTCCATGCCAGCCTAAAATTTAAGGGCTATTGTGTGACTTGTTTTCCCTTACCATGTTTGCTATCTGTGATACCTGTGGTGTGTTTTTATCATGACATCATGCATCATGACATTGCATGCATATTTCATTAGACTAACCATTTCAAGGACCAAGGGGATTCATCTTTGTTCTGTTTTGCAGATCATGGCCTCTATGCACAGAAATACCATTCGAGTCAACTTCGTGCAAATCCCTGCTCAGCTCAGAGAGTTGGTTTCAAAGGTTCCTGATACTTCTTCCTTTGTTAGAAGACATGGTCATCTCCTCAGCCTAGTCACTTCCAAGTTGGATGAGCAAATGATGAGTGTCCTGTTCCAGTTTTTTGATCCATTGCATCACTGTTTCACCTTCCCGGACTATCAGTTGGTCCCTACTTTGGAGGAGTTTTTTGACTTACTTGGCATATCTATTCTAGAGCAGACACCCTTTATAGGTTTGGAGATAGCTCTTAGGCCATAGGATATTTCTTCAACCCTACATTTAAAAATGGCTGATGTGGTATCTAATTGGGAGATTCGGAGCGGGCTTAAAGGTTTCTTGGCTAAGTTTTTGATTGATCAAGCTCAACAATTCTGGGATAGTTTGGACTTTCAAGCATTTGAAGACATCCTGGCTCTCCTCATCTATGGCTTGGTTATGTTCCCGAATCGATATTCTTTTATCGATGTGAACGCAATCAAGATCTTCATGTCCCGTAACCCAGTGCCTACTCTCTTGGGTGATATTCTACATGCTCTTTATACCCATACTGTTCGGAGAAGGGGAACTCTCATGTGTTATACACCGCTGCTGGCGAGGTGGTTTATTTCTCACCTCCCCAAATCTGTATTGAAGAATGAAGAAGGTATGGGTTGGGCTTACAGAATCATGTCCCTTGCTCATACGGACATCCTTTGGAGTATCAAAGATATGGAAAGGGTAGCTGACATTGATCGGTGTGGGGAATACCCCAATGCTCCATTGTTGGGAATTAGAGGAGTAATAACCTATAATCCTTGTTTGGCTTTACGAAGGTTTGGAAGAGCTCGAAGGGACGGTCCTCATGAGCTGCTACTTACAGGCATCGTCTTTGACTTCAAGGGGGATGTTGAGGGACATCGCCGCAGATTTATACGAGCTTGGGGCGGAGTAAACGGGTCTGAACCACATGAGCTAGGATTGAAGACTTCTCTCCCGATGCAACCGTATCTCCAGTGGGTTCGAGCCCGTGCTCAAAGGCTGGGAATGCCATATGAAGCTGTTTTGCCGATGATTGTGGAGCATACTGATGAAGAAGGTGTTCCTTATATGATTCTCCATCCCTATATGCCTACTGATCTGGGGGAATTGAAGAGATCTTGGATCCAGTTAAGGGAAGAAAGGGATACCTACAAAGAGAAGTATCATGAGCAGGAATGGAAGATCCTGAAGCTTACAAGACAGCTAGAGACTGAGAGGACAATCAACAATTATGTCAGCACGAAAGGAAAACGAACATGGGAATTCTGATGTCTTTTATTGTTTCTAGTTTAGATTTGCTTTTCAGTATTTCTTTTGTAACACTTAAAAGGCATTTGTTAAACATTGTTTCAAGTTTTAATCTAATAAAGTGTGTTTTATTTTGGTTTACAAATTTGAATATCCCTAAGTCTTGGAAATCATTTCATACGCGTTCCATTACCATACACCTCATTACAGGTACCATTACAGGTTTCTCATCTTCTTCGTTGTTCATTTCAGCAATCATGTCTTCTGAAACACCTACTGATCAAGCTATTAAGGCTCTTCAAGATCATAATGCTCAGTTCCAAAATACGTTTTTGAACTTGGCCAAGAGTCAACAAGATTTGAAGACTCTTATCTTGAAAGACAAAAAGAAGAAGAAGAAGAAGGTGGTCCTCCTGAATATGGGTCACAGGTTTGGGAACAGGTTAAGACAGGAAGTTGATTTATCTCATTCATCTAGAGGGGGAGAGAATCAAGAGGAAAGGAAGGGTCCTAGCCCCGTGGTTTCTGACAATGAAACAGATTTTGATGAAGACCAGTATCCTCCTGCTGAGGATATGTATAAGCCGCTTGAAGACCGGTTGAGTGAAATGGAGGTCCAGAAGGTACCTGGGTTGGACTTCGTAGATTTGGGTTTGGCATCTGGGGTGGTGATCCCGCACAAGTTTAAAGCTCCTGTCTTTGCTAAATACGATAGGGTATCCTGTCCGAAGTTACACCTCCGCTCGTACGTCAGAAAGATTCAACCATATACTGCTAATAGGAACTTCTTGGTTCATTTCTTTCAAGATAGTCTGTCAGGGACTCAACTTGAATGGTTCTATCAACTGGAAGGAGCTAATGTCCGCAACTGGGAGGACCTTGCCACTGCTTTTTACAAGCAATACCAGTATAATTCCGACCTTGCTCCCACGCGTACCTGTTGTACCCCAAAATTTGCCCTCTCATATTTCTCAAAACATTGCAAGAAAAATCTCCAAGTTGCTCAACTTTACTCAAGAGTGGGTCAGACAAATCATCTCCTAAGGCAGTCAACCCCAAATTAGGGTTTTGTCTTGCATCAAGATCCTTGAGTCCAAATGACCTAAAATGCTCCCTAATGTCCTAATATGTTCTCAAGGTCATCCATGTCAAATTTCAAGCCTTGCAGAGGAAGTTTGCTCAGTCAATTGCTCAAAGGGTCCAAAAATCGACTGTGTTAGGGCAAAAGTCAACTGTGACCTATAAACAGTCAAACTTCAAGATTTTTGTCAACATTCTCATTTTGAAGGATATTTCATCATTTAATCAAGGGTTGATCATGATTCATCAAGGATTGCTCAAAATTCATCAAGACTCAAAAGTTGCTAAATTAGGGTTTTGTAGGAAAAGTCAACTCAACTTTGTCCAGGCATAACTTTCTCATACTTTATGAGAAATGACCCATCCAAAGCTCATTTTGAAGAGAATGAAATTTACTACAATCCATATTCATACCCCAAGATCAGAAAATGCACTCACAAGAAGTTATAAATTTGGACATTATAGGTCGTTTTTGAAAGTCAACAAAAACACCTTTTTTGCCAAAGCTTATAACTTGAGAATGGAATATCAAATTGAGATGAGACCAAAAGGGTTGGTTAGATGACATCTCAAGATTTCTAAAAAGTCCAAGAACACTTCCAAAAGTTCAAAATTGAAGAAGTAATGCATTGTTGAATTTGGGCAATTTTGCAAAATTGCCAAAAGTCAACTATCCCCAAAACTTCAAATTTTGTCAAATGGGCCCATTCGTTTCCACTTGATTTGGACTTTCCACATTGCACACGTGTCCTAGCTTCAGCCTTGTGTCCATTTATCAATTTTATTATTTTATTTGATTTTTTATTGAATTATTTCATTTTTAATCAATTTAAATCAAATAAAATCCCAAGACTTGATTACATGAGATCTTTTTCTATTTTCAGGATTTGATTCTCATCAATATCATCATCAAATTCGTATCACACAAAATCATGTGCAAAAAGATGGTTTTTTGACCAATTTGGCAAGTTTTCAAATGGAAATCAAATCAAATATGCAAGCCATGATGGGAGAAGATTTGGATCATATTTGTTAACCTAATACACTCTATCATACATATACAAGCAAAAGGACACGAAAAATAACCTAGAGGCTGCAAGAACACTGAGAACCAAACTTGCAAAATTGATAAAAAAATGTGAAACCGAAATCATCCTTGGAAGAAAATTCAGAAGCAAAACTCAACATCAATCAATTACTGGAGGTTCATTGAGTCGGAATCAATCCAAAGCAAGCTCTCATACGCATCAAAACGCACTGTAAGTATCACGTTTCTTGGCCCTGTTTTCAAAATCGTAACTCTTTATTTTGGCATCATTCTGGCAAATCATGGATATATTTGTGATGCTTATGAGATTTCTAAACTTTTGGCAATATTTGATTTCATTTATATGGATTGTAACCCCATAACCGTATGGCTAGGGTTTTGTGTTAGATTTTAGGGATTTGCATTTCAGGTGAAATTGGATCTCATGATGGACATGGTTGCACTCAGGAGAGGGAGACGAACCTAACCATGTCCTTGGGGGTCGTTTTCTTGGCCTAGAATTAATTTTGGGATTGACCTACGAATTTAGTTGCGGATCTAAATCCGCAGGTAAAGTTAGAGGGGCTGGAGGTAGGGGACGGAGACGTGGCAATTCCCCAGTGGACCATTCAAATCGCGCGTTTTTTTTTTTATTTCTGACCAATAATCTTTGTTTTGGCATATTAGCATTATTGTTTAATATATTAACAGATGAAGCGTGATGGCCTAGTGGCGAAGCAAGCGTTGCAAATACCAATAGGACATGGGTTCGAATCCCAGGTCCCCCCATATGCTTTATTATATTTTTCTTCAGGTAATCATGTGTTGATCCAAGTGCATAGCCTACCATGCTCCCTCACTCAATCAAGCGCCAGATGGCCCAAGGCCAGATCTGGTGATCCAGGATGATGGTCTACCATGGCACCAAGTCAAAGGGCGCACAGGGAATCTCACAAAGTCCACCAGGCCAGCGCCAATTGGGCCATGGAATTGCTATCCAAACCTCCTTTCAGGCCCAAACCTCTAATTCTTTCTATTTCTTTTTATTTTATTTTAATTGTTTGTTTTATTATTTTTATTTAATTACTAACCAATTAAATCTTTTTCTTTAATAAAATCAAAACAAAAATATTTTCTTTATTAAATTAAAATTCAGTATTTTAATTTTTATTTAATAAATACTAATTATATTAATTTAGTTTTAATTAGGATAACTTTAATATATTTTTGTAAATAATAAAATTAATTTAGACATAATTAGGTTTTTATTAACATTGATCAATTTTATTTTCTTTCTTTAAATATCAAAAAAACCAAAAATATTTATTTTCATTCATTAATTAATTTAATTTAGTGTAATAATTAACTTAGTTTAATTTCTTTCTTAATTCAAAAAATAACCAAAAAAATCTTTTCTTTAATAATCTAAGGGTCAAATACCTAGAACTTGCGCCCAATTTAATTTTCCCGCATGCGATCCAGTTTATTCAATATTGTATTTGTTTCCGGAATGTAATAGATAATTAGGACTATTTTTATCGCTTTATTTATTTTCCGCATTTAAATTTCAAAGGGTTGCTTTTGGCGATGTAAATACCCGACGCCTTGTAATAGTTAGTTAAATTTCCGCAATTTAATTTCCGCAACTTATAAACTGTTAGATGTTTGATAATAGGGATGCATGACAAGAATGAATGTTTAAACTTAAAATCAACCTAGATCACCATTAACATGTACAAAGATAAAATTAACTGAAAACAACACACTCGCACATGCACACTCTTAGGGTACACCCCACTTGGTTGCCTTCGTACATGGTCATGAGTATAGGTCACTTTGGAGGTCGTCCTCTTATCTAAAGATCATAGTTGCCTCGAAACGGTTGCCTCGGATATTGTTGCCTCAAAACAAATGATCTAAGACATTAGGGTTACCGCTAAGGCGTCCTAACATTTCTTTGGTGACCGCACGTCCCTTAATCAAATTGACCCTTAAACTCCAACGACGGTGCTACCTACTCATCAATAGTGGGATAGAATTGTCTAAAGGAAGATAGCATAGAACGATTTCTTTTTCGAGTAGGTAGATAGTTCTTAGATACTTGCTCTTTCCAAAACAAAACAAAACTTTTCACACTTACATCTTTCAAACAAAAACTTCTTCAAAACCCACAAACACAAAGAAAAGCAAATTTTGAAAACAATATGAGCAAGTACCTAAGAGCCCGTGGATAACCACAGATAGAAAGGGTGCTAACACCTTCCCTTTCTATAATCTACCCCCCGGACCCGAGAAACATCTCGAAAAATGAATTTTTCTGTGCCTTTTTCCTTTCCTTGTTGGATAAAATAAAGGTGGCGACTCTTGCTTATCACGACATTTTGCGAAAACAAACTCAAAACGCAAACCAGCATATCCAAAAACAGTCAGTTCTCTCCCACCGTATCACAGAACTGGCGACTCTACTGGGGAGACTTATAAGTGGGGTGTACCTTAGGATTAGATCATTGTGTTTTCAATTGTTTGCTTTTTATGATTTATATTTGTGGGCTTGTATCGGAGTTACTATAGATCCTAACCCAGATCTGGGGGATACCCTTTAGGTAAGTAGCAATAAACTATGAGGGAACTGTACGGCATAGACCGATACGGTTGAAGCAGTAGCTACGTTTGTGTGGCACTTTAGTTTGTACCGATATCCCTTGTGTTGGAACGAGGAGAATATGGGTCTTCTAAGGGGTCATTAAGCACCAACTGACCTTAGAACCTTTAAATTGACCAACTTGGCCATAGAATAGTAGCAGTATGCTACACTCATTGAGACTAAACTCTCGCGATGATTCCGGCCGCAAGAAAAGGTTACTAAACTGGAATCATGATCGGTCGAGGGTAGTCAGTGATATTGAGGTCCTCTAGAACCTGGTTACTATTTTTAGGACAGGTTTAAACCAACTGAACTGAAAGAGGGTAGTACTTAGACTTCTTGCCAGCCTGAAATCTAAGGGCTCTCTGTGTGACTTGTGTGCCTTTACCATGTTTGCTATTTATGGATACTTGTGGTGTGCTTTCTATCATGACATCATTACATTGCATACATCTTGCATTGGACTAACCTATTTCAAAGACAGGAGGGATTCATCTTTGTTCTATTTTGTAGGTCATGGCACCCATGCATAGGAACACGATCCAGATCAACTTTGTCCAGGTTCCCACTATGCTTAAAGAATTGGTTGCAAAGATGTCTGATACTACCTCCTTCATTAGAAGACATGGACATCTTCTTAGTTTGGTCACCTCCAAATTGGACGAGCAGATGATGAGTGTCCTAGTCCAGTTCTATGATCAACTGTACCATTGCTTTACTTTTCAGGACTACCAGTTGGTCCCCACCTTAGAAGAATTCTCTGATCTGCTTGGTATCTCTATTCTGGAGCAGACCCCGTTCACAGGTTGGGAGAAGATCCTTAGGCTAGAAGAGATTGCTTCAGCCCTTCATATGACAAAGGGTGAGGTAATGGCTAATTGGGAGACTAGAAGTGGAACAAAGGGCTTTCTCACTAAGTTCTTGGTTGGTAAGGCTAATCATTTCTGGGATAGTCTAAACTTCAAGGCATTTGAGGATATTCTGGCTCTTCTGATATATGGTTTGGTATTGTTTCCTAACTCTGATGCTTTTATTGATGTGAATGCGGTAAAAATCTTCATCTCTGGTAATCCTGTACCCACTCTCTTGGGTGACATTCTTCATCAGCTTTATGCTCGTACTGCTCGGAAGCGGGGAACCTTGATGTGTTGTGCTCCATTATTGGCGAGGTTGTTTATTTCGCACCTCCCCAAATCAGTGCTAAAGAACAAATAAGGCATGGGCTGGGCTTATAGAGTTATGTCTCTCTCTCACAATGACATCATTTGGACTATTAAGGGTATGGACGAGGTGGCCATTATTGATCGCTGTGGGGAATACCCCAATGTTCCACTGATAGGAACCCATGGAGGAATTACTTATAATCCGTGCTTAGGCCTATGTCAGTTTGGGCGAGCCAGAAGGGAAGGACCTCATGAGCTGCTAATGCCTAGCATAATATTTGATTTTCAAGGGGATAGCAACGAGCAATGCCGCAGATTCATAAGGGCTTGGGATAGAGTTCACAGATCTGATCCACACGAGCTGGGCCCAAAGACTTCACTTCCGATGGAGCCATATCTCAGATGGGTTCGTATCCGTGCCCAAAAGCTGGGTATGCCGTATGAAGCCGTCCTGCCTATCATTGTTTAAGTTGCTAATGAAGAAGGGGTTCTTCCGACCATCCTCATATGCCCACTAACATTGGGGCACTGAAAAGGTCTTGGATGCAGCTGAGAGAAGAGCGGGATGCTTACCGAGAAAAGTTTAACGAGCAAGAGCAGAAGATCCAGAAGTTGACTAGGCAGCTGGAGAACGAGCGGATCCTCGATGACTATGTCCGCACCGACAAGAAACGACCATGGGAGCACTGATTGTCCTTTGATTATTTTACTTCCATTTTTTATTTACTTTTCAGTATTTCCTTTCTTGTAACGCCTTAAGGGCAATTTGTTGAACAATTTGAATTTCAAGTTTATCTAATAAAAGTGTGTTTCATTTCTTGTTTACGAATTTGAATCTCTCGATGTCTTTGAAATCATATCATACGCATTTCATTCCATGCACCTCATAACAGGTACCCTTACAGGTTTTCTCATCTTCTTCGCTGTTTATTTCAACATCATGTCTTCTGAACAATCGACTGAACAAGCAATCAAGGCTCTACAGGCTCAAAATGCCCAATTCCAAGAGTTGTTCATGAATCTAGCTAAGGGTCAGCAAGATCTGAAGACCCTTATTCTGAAAGAGAAGAAGAAGAAGAAGAAGAAGAAGAAGAGGACAGTCCTATTTAACACAGGTCACAGGTTTGGAAACCGGCTACGAGATGAAGTTGATTTGACCACCTCATCTGGAGGGAAAGATAGTCAGGAAGAAAGGAGGGCTCGTAGCCCTGTGGTTTCAGACAATGAGACGGACTTCGATGAAGACCAGTATCCTCTGGCTGAGGATAGATACAAGCAACTGGAAGACCGGTTGAGTGCGATGGAAGTTTAGAAGGTGCCTGGTCTGGACTTTGGAGATCTGGGTCTATCATCTGGAGTGGTGATTCCCCACAAGTTCAAAGCACCAGCCTTTGCTAAATACGATGGAATTTCTTGCCCAAAATTGCACCTCTGGTCGTATGTAAGGAAGATCCAGTTGTGCACCGCTGATAAGAATCTCTGGATCCATTTCTTTCAAGACAGTCTCTCAGGGACTTAACTTGAATGGTTTTACCAGCTAGAAGGAGCCAGTATCCGTAGTTGGGAAGATTTGGTTGTTGCTTTCTACAAGCAGTACCAATACAATGCCGACCTTGCTCCCACGCGTATTCAACTCCAGGGTATGTCAATGGGTGTGGGTGAAGGTTTCAAAGATTATTCTCAGAAGTGGAGGGACCTCGCTGGAAGAGTGAAACCACCCTTGGCTGATAGGGAGTTAGTTGATATGTTTCTGGGGACCTTATCTGGCCCGTATTTCAACCATCTGATTGGGAGTTCATCGTCCGGATTTACAGAGCTGATTATGACCGGGGAAAGGATTGAGGCTGGTATTAAGTCTGGTAAAATACAGAAGGGTGCTTCATCAGGCACCGAGAAGAAGCCTTTTAAGAAGGAGTCCAGTGATGTTTACAGTTCGAAAAGCCAGAATAGACTTGAACGCCGCCAAGATGTTAATGCGGTTGTTATTTCAAGACCTGCTGGTGCATCTCAGTGCAACAATCAACAAAAGGCCGAGAGACCTTGAAGGCAATTCACCCATCTCAACACGACTTTGTCTCAGATTCTGCCACAGTTATTGAAAACCAATCTAGTGACTCTAAGGGAGGCTCCGCAGAATCCCAACACTGCATCGCCTAAGTACAATCCTAATGCCCGCTGTGCTTTTCACTCTGATAGCCCGGGGCATGATATAGATGATTGTTGGGTTTTGAAGAATAAGGTACGGGACTTAATTGATGCTAAGGAGATTGAGTTCGGAGCACCAGAAAAGCCTAAATAAGACGCATGGTGAATGCTATCGGGGATGACGATGATGAAGAGTTTGATATTGATAGCTGCATATACCCAACTGCCGA
The DNA here is from genome assembly GCA_948472305.1 of Vicia faba. Lineage (NCBI taxonomy): Eukaryota > Viridiplantae > Streptophyta > Magnoliopsida > Fabales > Fabaceae > Vicia > Vicia faba. The sequence goes on along the minus strand of OX451737.1, from coordinate 1,646,465,713 downwards.
TGGTGGATTAAGCAACTGGACAACTAAGGATTCTATGCTTGTTTAAGTTATCACCCAGTAATGAGACCTTTTGTTTTGAATTTGTAACATACAATGTTTTAAACTTTACGGCCTGGTGTCTTACCCGGGGCACCGTGGCTTCATTTTGTGAGGGCTTTATGTGTGTCATTTTCATATATCATTAATAAAAGCATTGGAAGTTTCTTGCATTTCAAATCTTGCGCTCCTTGTTTTTCTTTTATTACATATTGCAAAACAGCTATTTTACACACACTCACATATACAGGTCTACATCCACTCTGGATCTCACTGGTAACGACTCTGCTACTGCCAGTTATAACTTCGAAAGTCCGATCAACTTAGCCGAAGATGAAGCTGAAGATGATTGTGAAGTGTCGGGTGAACTTGCTAGACTGTTACTTCATGAAGAGAGGGCTATTCAGCCGCACGAGGAGCCGGTGGAATCAGTAAATCTGGGTACAGAGATAGACAAGAAATAGGTCAAGATCGGGGCAAATCTGGAGCCTAGTGTGAAGCAACGGTTGATTCAGATGCTACGTGACTATGTTGAGATATTTGCCTGGTCTTATGAAGATATGTCTGGGTTGGATACCGATATTGTGGTTCACCGACTGTCTACCAAGGAAGACTATCCTCCAGTGAAACAGAAAGTCCGTCGAATGCGCCCAGAGATGTCTGAGAAAATCAAGGCTGAAGTTATGAAACAGTTTGACGTCGGTTTTCTAGCAGTTACTTCTTACCCGCAGTGGGTTGCCAATGTGGTTCCTGTGCCGAAGAAGGATGGTAAGGTTCGAATGTGTGTTGATTATAGGGATCTAAACAGGGCAAGCCCCAAGGATGATTTCCCTCTACCTCATATCGACGTTTTGGTTGATGTTGTACCCCAAAATTTGCCCTCCCATAATCTTCAAAGTTTTGACAAGAATCATCCACAAATGGTTCAAGTCTACTCAAGGGCTACACAGTTAACCATCCTCCTAAGCCAGTCAAATTAGGGTTTTGGTTCTTGCAAGGAAGTTGAGGTTTTCAAGGGCTCAATCAAGTCCCATATGCTCATAAACATTGTCAAGCACCTACATGTCAAGTTTCAAGGCTTACAAGGTCAAGTTGCACAGTCAAAAGTCCCATTTGCTCAACAGTCAACTGTAGGGGCAAAATGGTCATTTGGCAGTCAAAAGTCAAAATTTTTGGTCAACATCTTATTTTGAAGCCACAATCATCATTTGGTCAAGTCTTGACCATGATTTCACAAGAATGGCTCAAAAATCATCAAGGTGTCAAAAGTTTCTATTTTTGGACAACTGAAAAGTCAACTGTAACTTGACTAAGGCATAACTTTTTCATGGTTCATCAGAAAAATTCCATCCAATGCTCATCTTGAAGGGGAAGACATTTCCTACAACTCATCTTCACATTCCAAGTCCAAGAAACGCTCTTACAAAAAGTTATCAATTTCAACATTATAGGTCATTTTCAAAAGTCAACAAAAAGGGACTTTAAGTCAAAGACCATAACTTGAGATTGGTAAATCAAAATGACATGGGACCAAAGACATTGGTTAGAGGACTTCAATACCTTTCCAAAATGTCCAAGAACATGTTCATAACTTCAAAATTGAGCAAGATATGCATTGGAGAAGTTGGGAAATTTTTGTGAAATGGCCAAAATCATTTATCCTTGAAATTTCATTTTTGACAAAAGGGGCCCACTTTTTCCACTTGAATCAGCTTGGCCATGCTTCCCACGTGTCCCACTTTTTATTTCAATATTTAAAATTAATTTTTTTCATTTTTGTTAGATTTTATTGGATTTAATTCATTTTAAATCCTTTAAAATCAAATAAAAATCAAAAAGGTTAATTAAGGGATATATCTTGCTTTGATTAGCTTTGAACCACCATTATGCATATACCAAATTCGTTCAAGACCTATTTCAAGCAAAAAAAATTCAAATTTGGAGCAAATATGGCAAGTTATTTCAATGGTGATTATGGAGAAAATCAAAACTTCATTGCAAGGCTTAAAAGCTCCTTAATGTGACTGATTCTCATCCAAGCCTATATATACAAGCCTTGCAAGCCTCATTCAGGACCTAGAAAAAAAGGAGAGTGTGCACAAACGGCCAGAGGAAAAGTTCAAAATTTGTCCAAAAAAGTGAGAGATCTAAAGCGGTGTTGCAAACATTTTCAGATCCAAGCAAGCACATGGCTTTCTTCCTTGCCACTCCCTGAAGCCAAAGCAACCACAAACGCGTCCTAAGGTCCACTACCAAGCGCTGTAAGTTGTCTCAAACTCACCCCTGTACACGAAATCATGTTTCTCCATTCTTGCACTTTTTCTGGAAAATAATAGCATATTCATACTCCATGCCTAATTTCCAATGTAACTGCTATATTCAATTTCATTTTTAGGCTTCGTATAACAATACCCGTGCCTAGGGTTCGTTGGTTTTGTTTTTTTTTAGGTATTTTGTCTACAGGTGAAATTGGGACAAACCATAAGCATAGACGTGATCAGGAGACATGGACGATCACAACCATGGGCTTAGATGGAATTTTTGATGCCTAAGGATGATTTTGAGTAAAACCTCCAAAATCCGGCCTTCACCTCCTTGGTTTAGCATTTCTTTTCTTATTTTCTTTCCTTTTATTAATTATTATTATTATTTAGTTAGTTCACAAATAATTATTTTCATAAATTCAGAAAAAAAACAAAAAAATGTAATTATTATTATTATTATTAATTTCACTTTAGTAATTATTTTTGTAAATAAAATACTAACAAATTAATTAGTTTAATTAGTTAATTTTAACCTTTTTTTCACAATAAATAAAAACAAATTTAGACTTAGGCTTTTTCTTTTGACATTTTTAATTCTTTTTTTATTTTATTTCATAAAAAACATAAAAAAGGTCAAAAAATATTTTCTTGTAATTAAAATCATTAATTAATTTTCAATTTCAAATATTTAATTCCTTTAAAGGGTCCAACGCCCTCGCACCTTCGAATATAATTTCTCTTCGCGCGTTTATTTTATTTTTCTTTGTGAAATTTATGTACTTGCCCCAAAGCCTTGTAATAATAATTAGGACATTTACTTTCCGCACTTTTATTTAAAATCGGGTCTTTGTTTAATTTGGCGATGTAGACCCGCGCCTTGTAATAGCGTAGGACCTTTATTTTTCCGCATTTTAATTTCCGCACCCTTTAAACTGTTAATCACATGAAAGAATGTATGCCCAAATAAAATCAAAGCGTAGCTCACCCAATGCATGACAAGACAAATAATAACTGAAAATGACACACAATTCACACACCACTCTTAGGGTACGCCTCACTGTTGCCTTGCCCCTCGAAACGTGGTCGTTGAGTACAGGACGTCTTAGTAAGTCCTTATGTCCATGAACATGGCATAAGGGTAGCTTCTAAGGTGTCCTACTGTTGCTCTGGTGATCACACTGTTGCCTTGCCCCTCGAAACGTGGTCGTCGAGTATATGACGTCTTAGTGAGTCCTTATGTTCCATTGATCTAGTTGCCTCGAAACGGTTGCCTCGAAACAAGTTGCCTCGGAATAAAAAGATCAATGGCATAAGGGTAGCTTCTAAGGTATCTTACTATTTCCCGGTGACCACACTGTCCCTAACCCTCGAATTGACCCGAACACCTCCAACGGTGGTGCTACCTACCTCTCAATGGTGGGATGGCACTACCTTAAGGACTCTTACACAGCCTAATTCCTTAGGGTAGGTAGATGACTCGTAGATACTTGCTCTAATTCAAAACAAATCAAAACTCTTTTCACACCGACACTTTAAAAAAGATTTTAAAACAACTTTTCAAACACTCTTGAGGACTGATACAAGAGTCGATCTGAAATCTTTAAACGAAACTTTTTCAAACCCACTCACTCTGAAAAGCAAACACTTTTGAAAACACAATGAGCAAGTATCTAAGAGCCCATGGATAACCATGGATAGAAAGGGTGCTAACACCTTCCCTTTCTATAAATCTACCTCCCGAACCGAGAACTAATCTCAATAAGGAATTTTTCTGTGCTTTTGTCCTTTCCATTTGGAGAAAATAAAAGACGGTGGCGACTCTTGCTTACCAGCGTTAAACAGTCAGTTCCAAATCCACCAATCACAGTTGACAACATCGCTCAGCATAAGGTATTCTCCTTTATGGATGGTTTCTCCGGTTATAATCAGATTAAAATGGCTCCCGAAGACATGGAGAAGACAACCTTTGTTACTCAATGGGGTACCTTTTGCTACAAGGTCATGCCTTTTGGATTAAAGAATGCAGGGGCAACGTATCAACGCGCTATGGTTGCTTTGTTTCATGACATGATCCATCATGAGATTGAGGTGTACGTCGACGATATGATTGCAAGGTCCCAGACTGAGGAAGACCATCTTAACCATCTGCAGAAGCTATTTGACAGGTTGAAGTTATACAAGCTGAGGTTAAACCCGAACAAGTGCACCTTCGGGGTGAGATCTGGTAAGTTGCTGGGCTTCGTCGTAAGCGATAAAGGTATTCAAGTGGATCCGGAAAAGGTGAAATCCATACAAGAGATGCCAGCTCCCTAAACAGAGAAAGAAGTCAGAGGCTTTCTGGGACGACTAAACTACATTGCTCGATTCATCTCACACCTGGCCGCTACTTGTGAACCAATCTTCAAGTTACTGAAGAAAGATCAAGTAGTACGATGGAACGATGAATGCAAGGCCGCTTTCGAAAGGATCAAAGAGTATCTCCAAGAGCCACCTATTCTGATGCCTCCAGTCGAAGGGAGACCTTTGATCTTATACTTGACAGTACTCGACAACTCAATGGGGTGTGTGATGGGTCAGCATGACGAGTCTTGCCGAAAAGAGCATGCTATTTATTACCTTAGCAAAAAGTTTACCGACTGAGAGACCTGATACTCGTTTCTCGAGAAAACTTGTTGCGCTTTGGTATGGACTGCTCGCCGGATGCGACAGTATATGCTGACTCACACTACTCTATTGATATCAAAAATGGATCCAATCAAGTATATCTTCGAAAAGCCTGCCTTATCCGGAAGAATAGCAAGATGGCAGATGATCTTGACTGAGTATGACATCCAATATACGACCCAAAAGGCAATCAAGGGAAGTGTGTTGGCAGACCATTTGGCACATCAAGTAGTGGATGATTACCAGTCTATGAACTTTGAATTTCTGGATGAGAATATCATGCTAGTAACTGACTGTGAGACACCTGGACCGAATGAAGGACCTGAGGAAGGATCCCGATGGTTTATGTACTTTTATGGAGCTTCGAATGCTTTAGGTAATGGCATTGGCGTCGTGATCATATCTCCTAAAGGCTATCATACTCATTTTACCTCCTGACTATGTTTCAACTGCACCAACAACATGGAGGAGTATGAAGCGTCCATCATGGGTCTTCGAGCAGCAATTGACCTAAGGATTAAGTTCCTGAGTGTTTTCGGAGATTCTGCTCTCGTGATCAGTCAGATCAAAGGCGAGTGGGATACGAAACACCCAAATCTTATTCCTTACAAGGAGTGTGTATTGACGTTACTCCCACACTTCGAAGAGATAACCTTTGAACACTTCCCAGAAGAGGAGAATCAGTTAGCGGACGCGCTGGCTACAATGTCTTCTATGTTCAGAGTCAATTGGGACAACCAGGCTCCCCAGATTATCATTGAAAGATTGGACGAACCTGCACATTGTTGTGACATTGAGACTGAAGAGCTAGCAGATAAACCCTGGTTTCATGAAGTGAAGAGGTATCTCGAGGTTCAAGAGTACCCCGAGGGTGCATCTGTTAATGACAAGAAGTTTCTGAGGAGGTTGGCGGTGAAGTTCTTCATCAGCAATGGTATTCTTTACAAGCGTAACCATGATTCGACCTTACTGCGTTGTGTGGATAAGAATGAAGCAGAAAGGATCATGGCAGATTTACATGAAGGTACTTTCAGAACTCATTCCAGTGGACATACCATGGCAAAGAAAATCCTTTGGGCAGGATATTATTGGTCTACAATAGAAGTCGACTGTTATCAGCATTCTCGGACCTGTCACAAGTGCCAAGTCTATGCTGATAAGGTGCACATACCTCCAGTTCTTCTGAACGTATTGACAGCTCCGTGGCCTTTTGCAACGTGGGGAATTGATATGATCGGCGAGATCAGACCTACAGCATCCAATGGGCACCGTTTCATCCTGGTAGCTATTGATTTTTTTACGAAGTGGGTTGAAGCAGCTTCCTTTACTACTGTAACCAAGAACGTCGTGGCACGGTTTATTCGGCATAATCTGATCTATCGATATGGTGTACCAGAGAGGATCATTACGGACAATGGTACCAATCTCAATAATAAGATGATCACTGAGCTCTGCAAGCAATTCAAGATACAGCATCACAACTCTTCTCCCTACCGGCCGAAGATGAATGGGGTTGTCGAAGCGGCTAATAAGAACATTAAGAAGATTGTGCAGAAGATGACATTGACATACAAAGACTGGCACGAGATGTTACCATTTGCTCTTCATGGGTACCATACCTCAGCGCGGACGTCAACAGGGGCAACACCCTATTCCTTGGTATACAGTATGGAGGCAGTCTTGCCCATTGAAGTTCAAATACCCTCTCTTCGGATCATGAAGGATGCAGGTTTGAGCGAAGATGACTGGATTCAGACTCGACTTGATCAGCTGAACCTAATCGACAAAAAGAGACTTACTGCTATTTGTCATGGTCAGACGTATCAAAAACGGATGATCAAGGCATTTAACAAGAAAGTCAGACGACAAGAGTATCAAGTTGGGGACCTGGTTATCAAGCGCATTATCCTACCTCAAGGTGATCCCAGGAGCAAATGGACCCCTACTTACGAAGGGCCATTTGTGGTTAAAACATTTTCTCAGGAGGAGCTATGATTCTAACCACCATGGATGGTGACGACCTTCCTCACCCTGTCAATGCAGACATAGTGAAAAAATACTACGCATAATCAAAGACCCGCTAGGTCGACTGGCCTAGGCAAAAATAAGGGCTTCCCGGTGAACCAAAAGGGTTCGGCCAAAAATAAGGGATGAAAATGAAAAAAAATATGTACACCCGGCAAGTCGAAAACCTGAAAAGGCAGCTTGGGCAAAAAAGGGTATCCCGGTGGACTGAAAACCCAAAAGGACGGTCCAAGCAAAAATTAGGGATCCAAGCGCAACACTATGACTCATTGGATCACTTTGCATCTAGACTTCGGTATCGACTATCAAGCTCGGATGACACTAATCAATCTGATCTACCTTCAACCAAGTAGCAAAGTGATGAGATGTTCGAGGACATAAAGGCAATAGCAGATTTGGAACCCAGTGGGATTGTTCACATAGCTGTTTTGTTTAGTTTTTCACAAATTGTGTAAATTCTATTTTTTCGGCGGCGTTCTCCTACTAGGACGTCAGCCTCTTGTACAAAAATGCCTATTTTACAGGCCAAACTTCAAAATCAATACAAATTCATTTTCAGACAAATTTCAAACTGTTTTTCCTTTATCTGTTTTGTTTTGCAAACAACGTCCAATGTTCATTTTTTATATATGCATTTGACATTAATTGCTGCTCATAAATATTTACAGGCAAAACAAAAGACGATTACTGGTAATATCAGAAACAGGGGCAATGAAATTGTCCAAACTGTACAGTTGCCCTATCCACCAGGTACGAAGGTAGATTCAGCTGAAGAATACGGCTAAGATACTTTCACTCCCCGTAGAGTAATACAGTAATGATAGCTCTCCCCAGCTGAGACTTGCAACTGTGAATGAATCGATAATATTCTCCCCAAGCAGAGTTTATCTATCATCAACACCGAAGAGGCTTAATATCCCCGGCAGTCTTAATATTCCCCAACGGAGTATAAGAATGTTCCCCGACAGAATACAAGATATCCCCAGTGGAATTAAAATTTTCCCAGCGCAATCTGAAAAAGCTTCCCCAACAGAGTTGGGAGAATCATCCCCAGTAGACTCTGGAAGTTTATCCCCAGCGGAGTACAAAAATAAATCTCCCCAGCCGAGTTCAAAGAATCATTCCTAGCAGAACTCAAAGGATTATCCCCATAAGAGTCTAAAAGGTTATTCCCAGAGAAGTCGCAACCAAAGATCATCCCCAGCGGATTTCTTTCCTTTCACAAATAGGAATTCAATCCCCAATAGGATTCAATATCACCAGCAACGATAATTCATCCCGATGGAATTTATCAGTGGAATCTTCAGTAGAACCTCTCCTCCCCACAGAGTAATCTCCTCATCAGTCATCCTCTCCTGCAGGTTTATTCTCTTCGTCCGCCATCCCCAGCGGAAATGAAGAATCCAGTTCTAGTCTTCAACAGCTATCCGGGAGTTATTTTCCCCAGCTAGAAACATTACATTTCCATACATCATGATACAGGCATATACGCATCATACCACACAATCTCATTTATTTTGAGATCGTCATTGCTTGATATATATCATGCATTTTATACATCATGACATTGCATATGACTAATTCTTTACCTTTTTAGGGAAAGACGAATCAGTAAACACCGTTGACTACTTATATGACCTGGTAGTCCCCTCAAAAACTACATCAATTACGGGTTGTTTCAGCGGATTCCTCATAAAGATATGACAAAACTTTCGTCTGGTTCAGTTAAATCGATTCTAAGATTTTTCTGATTCTTATCTAGTCAAAGTTAATCCAAGACCTTCTCTGGTTCAGTCAGATCGACGCTAAGATCTCCCTGATTCTTATTCCAGTTAAAGATATCATAAAACTTTCGTCTAGTTCAGTTAAATCGATTCTAAGATTTTTCTGATTCTTATCTAGTCAAAGTTAATCCAAGACCTTCTCTGGTTCAGTCAGATCGATGCTAAGATCTCCCTGATTCTTATTCCAGTTCAAGATATTCCAAGACTTTCGTCTGGTTCAGTTAAATCGATTCTAAGATTTTTCTGATTCTTATCTAGTCAAAGTTAATCCAAGACCTTCTCTGGTTCAATCAGATCGATGCTAAGATCTCCCTGATTCTATTCCAGTTGAAGATATTCCAAGACTTTCGTCTAGTTCAGTTAAATCGATTCTAAGATTTTTCTTATTCTTATCTAGTCAAAGTTAATCCAAGACCTTCTTTGGTTCAGCCAGATCGACGCTTAGATCTCCCTGATTCTTATTCCAGTTGAAGATATTCCAAAACTTTCGTCTGGTTCAGTTAAATCGATTCTAAGATTTTTCCGATTCTTATCTAGTCAAAGTTAATCCAAGACCTTCTCTGGTTCAGTCAGATCGACGCTAAGATCTCCCTAATTCTTATCCCAGTTGAAGATATTCCAAGACTTTTGACTGGTTCAGTTAAATCGATTCTGATTTTTCTGATTCTTATCCAGCCAAAGTCAATCTAAGACCTTCTCTGGTTCAGTCAGATCGACGCTAAGATCTCCCTGATTCTTATTCCAGTCGAAGACCTCCTATCAACAATCTCCAAATGGCATCTGTAAGCCCATTCCAAACATCACAAGGCTGATACCACTTCATGCGAGTGCAAATTTCTGGGCACTCTAGTGTTCAATCATCTTCCACCTTCGGATCACGAAAGGCACGAAAGCCAATCTATATCCTCAGGATTAAGAAGATTGAACAGGGGCAGATTTTGTACCTCAAAAATTTCCCTCTCATATTTCTCAAAACATTGCAAGAAAAATCTCCAAGTTGCTCAAGTTTACTCAAGAGTGGGTCAGACAAATCATCTCCTAAGGCAGTCAACCCCAAATTAGGGTTTTGTGTTGCATCAAGATCCTTGAGTCCAAATGACCTAAAATTCTCCCTAATGTCCTAATATGTTCTCAAGGTCATCCATGTCAAATTTCAAGCCTTGCAGAGGAAGTTTGCTCAGTCAATTGCTCAAGGGTCCAAAAATCGATTGTGTTAGGGCAATAGTCAATTGTGACCTATAAACAATCAAACTTCAAGATTTTTGTCAACATTCTCATTTTGAACTATATTTCATCATTTGATCAAGGGTTGATCATGATTCATCAAGGATTGTTCAAAATTCATCAAGACTCAAAAGTTGCTAATTAGGGTTTTGCAGGAAAAGTCAACTTAACTTTGACCAGACATAACTTTCTAATACTTTATGAGAAAAGACCCATCCAAAGATCATTTGGAATAGGATTCAATTTCCTACAATCCATATTCATACCCCAAGATCAGAAAATTCACTCACAAGAAGTTATAAATTTGGACATTATAGGTCATTTTTTAAAGTAAACAAAAACACCTTTTTTTTCCAAAGCTAATAACTTGAGAATGGGATATCAAATTGAGATGATACCAAAAGGGTTGGTTAGAGGACATCTCAAGTTTTCTAAAAAGTCCAAGAACACTTCCAAAAGTTCAAAATTGAAGAAGTTATGCATTGTTGAAGTTTGGAATTTTTGCAAAATTGCCAAAAGTCAACTGTTGTACCCCAAAATTTGCCCTCCCATTTCATCAATATTTTCTCACCACAAGACCCTTGGAGCTCAAGATCAAGTTAGGGTTTGCTCTGCTCAAGACTCCTCCTTGCACTATTGACCCCAAATTAGGGTTTGAGTTTGCACAAAGATGTTTTGACCTAAAATGCCCAAAGTGACTTTCATGCTTCATATTGGACTCACAAGTTTATCCATACCAAGTTTCAAGCTTTGATTCCAATCTTTGCCCAGTCAATTGGATAGTTGACCTATAAATCAGCTGTATTAGGGAAAAAGTCAATTGTGGCCAATTGACAGTCAAACCTCATAATTTTTTACCCACATCAACACAATGAACTCATATGAGCCATTTGGTCAAGTTTGGATCACAATTCCACAAGAAATTTGATCAGATCACCAAAAGGGCAAAATGGTTATTTTTAGGGTTTTGACTGTTTGACCTAACCAATGGCAAATCAAGCTCACATATGGACTCAAGGACTCAATGGAATTGTCTTGATCCATTCAACAAGTTCAAAAGATCTCAAATGCACAAGATTGACAGATGAATTTTCCAGTCAACTGATCAAAATTTGACTGTATACTGAAAAGTCAAACTTTGACTTTTTGGTCAAAATCAAGTGCCAAGATTCATTTTTCATCAAGACTTGTCAAATTATGAAACTTGTTCATCAAGAAATCAAAAATTGCAAATTGAGGTTTAGAATGAGAAAATTTCATAACTTAGAATTTTTCTAAGTTATGAAACTTCCTTATTTTTTCCTAACTTTGTCCCATTTTTTCATCAAGATATATTTGGATTCAAACAAAACTCAAAACATGAAAGTTGTAGTCCATTGCAAAATCCCCAACTTTGATTCACAAAGTTTCCTCAAAAGAAGCTTGTAGCTCAAGTTGTGATTTTTGGAACAAGGGTGCAAAACATTCTTAACTTAGAAAACATTTGACCTATTCTAGGCAGGATTTTTGCCCAACTTCATGGCCACTTTTCACATGCTTCCACTTGGAATTTCAACTTTCATTACAAAGATGGATTGTAGTAAACATTCCAAGCTTTCCAAATTGTCCAAGAACTTCTCAAACACCCTTGTGGTTAGGGAGAATCGAATTTGCAAAGTTGGGCAAACTCCACTTTTGTTCTTGACCAAGGCATGTTCATACACTTTGCATTTTCAAACTCAGGATGGTTCAAGCTAGATTACAGGCCTCTAATCCCATTCACACTCAATAATTAAATGCCAATCCATTGTGTTCTAGCATTATTTTGTTCATATAGTCATTACACAAAGAATTAACCTTTAATTAGAAAAAGCATTTTTGCCTTTTTTGAAAAGGTCCACTTTATGTCAAATTCACAAATCAAAGAGGTACAAGCCAGATCTTTGAGGCACAAGTTTGTGGACAAATACCACTGATCAAGAAGAGAAAATGCAGCATGCTTGAGGGGTCTGTATGAGCCTATAACCCAACTTGACAAACTTTGCTTAGATAAGAAGAAACATTGCAAAAGATATCCAACTTGCATCTCCTGTTAACACAAGCCTAAACAAACTTCATGAACACTTTCCAGACATCAAACCAAGTTTGAAACACGACCAAACCATCCATCAAACCTCCTCATTCACAGAAACACCCTCTTGCTGCAAAAACATAGTCCCTTCTGCAACTTGACTTCCACAAACATTTCCACTCGTGCATTTTGGCTAAAGAGAGTTCAAACATGTTCCATATCATCCATTGAAGCTATCCCAAGCATTGAACATAAGCTGTAACATCCATATCCAAGTTTGCCATTTCCACTTTTCAGTTTTGCAGGTTGACTTCAATAGCTCGATACAGTTAGATTCAAAGCAAGCGAAGTGTTGGAGAAAGTTCCTTGGACCTCAGGCAAGCTGTACAAGTCCTCAAACACCATTGAAGTTGGCCATATTACTCTGTTCGAGTCAAGCTGAAACAGGTAAAATGTGACCTTCTATCTCTCTATCCAAGCATATTTAGGCTTAAGTTTATGAAGAAAGTATGCTCTACTCACAGCCCTGAAGCTACCCATATACTTACTTTTCATTTATATTGTGTGTGCTAAGAGAAGTTTAGACCTGAACATGGAAGAAAAGTTAGGTCATAAATTGGGGGAGAAGAAATTCTCTCTCATTTCTGAGAGTTAGAACAACTTTTTTATATATTTGAAATTGTGACATGATGCTCTACATTATTGATGTTATAAGTTTTTGCTAAAAGTCAAAGAATCAGGAAGTTTGAATCAAGCATGGAGGGCACGCGTTTTTGACAGAAATGGCTGGAGGTTGAAGACAAGCCACTTGGGCTGGGCCTGAGTTGTTTCTGCTTCTTGCACCATCTTTTTCCACTTACACCCCCTTGGCCCATTGTGTGATATTTTAATTATTTTTGACTTTTTATTTTTTCTTCTGACTTATTATTTTTTGTCAAAATATAAAAAATATTAAAAATATTTTTTCACTCATTTTTGCATTTATTTGACATTTATTTGTTTTATTTAGCTTATACATGTAAATAAATATTTATACTTTTATTTAAAACCATAAAAAATAATACAAAAATATATTTATTTTCAATTATTATTTTATATTACCTTTTGAAAAGATTTTCTAAAAATATACTTTTTTTTAAATAATTAATATTTCATTTTTATATATATTTAGTATATTTAATATATAATATAAATACCTATACATATTTTATTAAATATTTAGGATAAAAATATGAAAATAATACATTTTTATTTTTATTAATATATGACATCAAAAATACTTTTTTTCACAATATACTTTTTTTTTTGTATATAATTAACAAATATTGTATATAATATAATTAATAAATACTATTTATTTAGAAAACTAGGGTTTTGCCCTAAACCATGAAAATATCCAAAAATCCCCTTTTCATTTTTGTTTATATTTTACATTGAAAAATACTTTTACATACATAAAAAACATTTTTGTGTATAATAAATTTTGCATATTTATTGTATTTTTTTAATTATTGTACAATTAAATAACTTGTATATTTAATATGGATGTAATAGTTTAGGTTTAAATTTCTTGCTAAATATCCCCCATTTGAACATTTGTACCCCCATCCCCATAATTATGTTGTAATAATTTAGGACTTTAAATTCCGCATTTTAAAGCTTTCTAATTATGTCATGATAGACCTAGGGTTTGTATGCAAAATCAACCAACAAATAGCTTGACTAATGCAAAGACGAAAAAGCATGAAAATGGGCAACACTAATCACACTTGCACCCTTAGAGTTACTCCATTTGTTTCCTTCAATAATGGGCCATGCTTGCATGTTAAGTATCTTTGGCAAAACAAAACAAATCAAAATGATCATAGTCCCTCGATGACGCTTTCTCAAGTTGCCTAAAAATGATCAAGTCCCTTGAAGGAAAAATTGCCAAAGACACTTGGCACTATTGCATTCATGGTCTAAACGATGACCCGCGCCCGTCCCGTTAACATCCTAACACAAGATTTTCCACCAAATACAATGGTGGAACAATACTGTTAAAAGGGTTAAAACATAGGAAAGATCTTTGAGAAATTTAGGGTAGATAGCTCTTGGTTACTTGACCAACTTGCAAAACAAATCCTTGCCATTTTTCAAAACACACGCCACAACACACTTTCAAAACAACTTTCAAAAACATTGAAAACTTTTCAAAAGACAAATACACCTTTGTATACATTCAAACATGGATCATTACAAAGGTTGCCACAACAAATGGCCTCTTTTCAAAACTATTTTCAAACCCACACACGAAGCACCATTTCAAACAATTGAAAGCACCATTTCAAACAATTGAAAATGCAAGGCAAGTGATCTAAGGAAGTACCTAAGAGCCCATGGATAACCATGGATAGAAAGGGTGCTAATACCTTCCCTTTCTATAATCTACTCCCCGAACCCAAGAAAACATCTCAAAGGTTTTTCCTGTGCTTTTTAACCTTTCCTTAGGATAAAATAAAAAGTCGGTGGCGACTCTTGCTCAACCGAAACATTTGCGAAAACAAACGCAAAACCTCAAGTCAGTTCTCCCACCGTATCACAGAACTGGCGACTCTGTTGGGGAAAAATTTAAAAGTGGAGTAACCTTAGGGCTTAGATCACCCTTTTGCATGACTAATTGTTTGCTTCGATTGCTTTACATCTTGGTTCTCTTGTTTGGGCTTGAAATCCTACACCCGGATTTAGGGAAACATTCATAGATAGCAATACGTTGTGGAAACTGTGCGGGGTATACCGACACGGTTGAAGCAATAGCTATATTAGTGCGACATATTTGTGAGTACCGATAACCCTTGAGTTCAATCAAGAAGAGTACGAGGCCGCTGAGTGATGTCACTAAGCACTAATGACCTAGAACCTTACTTGACCATCTTGGCCTTTATTTAGGGGTAGTGAGATGACCGTCTTTGGTGCAGTCCGAAGTTGGTAGATACTCGATACTACACTCATTGAGGGTTGTTTTCTTGGAATATTTTGGTCGCTAGTTAAGTGGCTAAACCAAAACAATGAACATGGAAAACAATCCAATGATATTGAGCTCCTTAGAACCTGGTTACTATTTATAGGACAGGTTTTTTAAGCCAACTTCACACAAGAGGGTACTTACCTATGAAACCTCATGCAAGCCTGAAACTAGGGTTTTGTGTGAATTGCTTGTACCTATGTTTGTGCATACATCATGAACATCATAAAGCATCATATGCATACACTAACCATTTCAAGGGTTTGGATCTTTATCTTTGTTCTTGTTTTGTAGGTCATGGAAATTCTTCACAGGAAAACTATCCAAGTCAACCTTGTGAGAATCCCTCCTCAACTCAAGGAGCTCACATCCAAAATTCCAGAAAGCTCTCTCTTCAGTGAAAGACATGGTAGACTGCTCAGCCTAGTCAACACCAACATTGAAGAAGACATGGTAAAAGTGTTGTTCCAGTTCTTTGACCCCCTTCACCACTGTTTCACATTCCCCGACTACCAATTGGTGCCCACTTTGGAGGAATTTTCTCAACTCCTGAGAATTCCTATTCTTAATCAACTACCCTACAACGGTACGGAAAAAGAACCAAAGCCTGAAGATGTTGCTCAAGCACTACACTTGCAACCATCTGACATCAAGGGGCATTGGGAAACTAGAAGTGGTGTCAAAGGCTTCTTGGCAAAATTCTTGTTTGAGAAGGCACAAGAGTGTTGGAATTCCCTGGATCTACAAGCCTTTGAAGAAATTGTATCACTCCTCATTTATGGGTTGGTCTTGTTCCCAAATCCTGACCAACTTATAGATGTCAATGCTGTCAAGATTTTCCTATCCAGGAATCCCATACCCACATTGCTTGGGGACATCCTCCACTCATTTTACACACGAACAATGAGAAAGAGGGGTGTTCTCATGTGCTGTACTCCTCTCCTTGCAAGGTGGTTTATTCCGCACCTTCCACAATCTGTTTTGAAGAATGACCAAGGCTTAAGGTGGTCACAACGGTTGATGACCCTCACACACTCTGATGTACATTGGTGTTCTTGGTCTAGAGAAAATGTCATCATCGTCAATCGTTGTGGAGAGTTCCCTAATGTCCCCTTACTTGGCATTAAAGGAGGCATTACCTACAACCCTTGTCTAGCTTTGAGACAATTTGGATATGCACGGAGGGATGGCCCTCATGACATGCTGATTCCTGACCTAGTTTTTGACTTCGACAACGATGCGCAAGGACTTCGCCAAAGATTCATCAGAGCTTGGAGGATGCCTAACAAGGTAGATAGCAATACACTGGGGCACAAGAACTCCATCCCTCTTGAGCCTTATCTCAAGTGGGTACGAACCCGAGCCCAGAGTCTAATGATGCCTTATCCTCATGTTCTCCCTTTGATTAAAGATCCCGTTAAGGAAGGAGAGGTTCCCTACACCATCCTATATCCTGACATGCCAACACCATGGGAGGAGATGCAGAAGAGTTGGATCCAACTCAAGGAAGAGCGGAATACTTTTTGAAGCCAGCTTCTACGCCAGTGAGAAGAAGGTTTTGGAGCTTACCCGCCGACTCCATGAGGAAGAGACCCTCAACACTTACATCGCACCAAAGAGGATGCGCAACATCTTTTTACCTTAAGAAGTTTTGTAATATTTGGCCCATGAGGCATTTATGTACTGACAAAATTTCTTCTTATTAATATGACGTGTGTTCTTTTTGTCTGCAACAATTTTGAATTTATAAATCCTTGAATGCATTACATGAATAAACATATCATTCATCATATTCATAAGCAGGTCTCCACACCAGGTTTCCTTATCTTTCTACTGTTTATTTCAGTAAGATGGATCTCGAACAGACGGTCAAAGATCTGCGGTCTCAAAACTCACAGTTTCAACATCTCCTAATGACCTTGGAAAAGGGTCAGGAGGATCTAAAAGCACAGCTTGGGAACAAAGAACAAGAGAAAGTGAAAAAGAAGAAGAAAAGAGTCGGGGTGGCTACCCTGGGAAGAAGGTTTGAGAATGAAGCCAGAAGAGTTCTTGAATTTCCCTCCGCATCTGAAGAGGAAACCAGTAAAGGAAAAGGGGCTGCACTACCTTTTGAATTCGAAGCTGAAGAGGAAGAGGCCGAGGAAGATGAAGACTACTCAGAGCAACAATACCCGCCAGCCAACGACAAATATAAAAACTTGGAGGATAGGCTGGCAGCTATGGAGCTGCAAAGGGTTCCCGGGTTAGATTTCGAAGATTTGGGATTAATTCCTGGAATTGTGATCCCTCCAAAGTTTAAAGTGCCAATTTTTGCAAAGTATGACGGGCTGTCTTGCCCGAAGATGCACCTAAGGTCGTATGTCAGAAGAATTCAACCTCACACATCCGACATAAATCTTTGGGTACACTTCTTTCAGGATAGCCTGTCTGGTACACAGCTAGACTGGTTTTACAAGCTTGAGAGGTCAGAGGTACATAGTTAGGAATACTTGGCAGCTGCCTTTTATCGCCATTATCAATATAACTCCGACTTGGCGCCAACCCGTACTCAGCTACAGAGTATGGGAATGGCCTCAAATGAGGGATTCAAGGAATACGCCCAGAAATGGCGCGACTTAGCCGGAAGAGTGCAGCCACCTCTTTCTGATAGAGAACTAGTTGATATGTTCCTGGGGACACTATCTGGCCCGTTCTTCAACCATTTGATCGGGAGTTCTTCCGCGGGGTTTACTGAATTAATTCTGACTGGCGAACGGGTGGAAGCCGGTATTAAGAATGGGAAGATTCAAAAGGATGCCTCTGCATCTACAACTGTTAAGAAATCATTTCCGGCGAAGAAGGAAACGGCTGTTGTGTACTCTCAGAGAGGAGTGGGAAGAACCGAGCGCCGGCCGACTGTGGGGGCCGTGATGATCCAAAAATCATCAAATGATCAGCCTCGCAACGATCAGTCCAGACCTAAACAGCAATGGGGAGAACGGCCACAACGACAGTTCACCCGCATCAATATGACTCCCGCACAAGTTCTTCCACATTTGTTGAAGCTGAATCTCACAAATATCAAAGAAGCGCCGAAAAATGTGAATACAACCTCACCAGCTTACAATCCGAATGCTAAATGTGCCTACCATTCTGATAGTGTCGGACATGACACCAACAATTGTTGGGCGCTAAAGAATAAAATTCAGGACTTGATAGATGCAAAAGAGGTTGAGTTTGATGCTCCAGAGAAGCCAAACGTAATATCCGCTCTGATGCCGAAGCATGGTCGAAATGTCCATGCTATTGAAGAAGATTTGTATGTCTCTGATGTTGATGACCTGATGACTCCACTGTTGACGATCAAGTTAAATCTGTTGAAAGCTGGGATTTTCCCAGGATGTAAAGAAGATTTCTACTGTTGTTCCTTTCTACCAATCGACTGTCCATTGCTGAAGAAAGGCATCCAAGGCCTAATGGACAGTCAACAAATTCTGTTTGAAAAGATTCCTGCTATTCCAACCCCTATCGAAGATGTTTCAATAATCACCATTTCCACCAATCTTTCCAAGGTCGTCAAAAAGCCTGTTAAGATTACATCCTCTACAAAGATTGTTCCCTTGAAAATAACCATGCCTGGGCCTGTCCCCTACAGTTCTGACAAGTCAATACCATGGAATTACGATGGAGAAATCTACTACCATGGTGTTAAACAAGTTGAGATAACCGAGGAAAGCTCTGATGAAGAAGATGCCGGTATTGGAAACATTGCCGGTACAAGCAAGATCACCCGAAGTGGGAGAATATTTTCTCCAGAGATTGCCCCTCCAAAGGCAATCTTTGGACCCTCAGCTGCTGCCAAAGTTACTCCTGCACCTATAAAACTTTCCGCAAGAACTCCGTTGATTGAAGAAGTTGTTATTCCTGTTGTTGTCCCTCCTACTTCTGCTGATAAGGGGAAAGGGATCCAAGATGAGCTCGTCAGGACGAGGGCTCAACCTTTGGTCATCCCCGAAACCTCTAAGAAAGAGATGGAGGAGATTCTGAAAATAATTAAGAAGAGTGATTATGACGTGGTAGAGCAACTGGGGCAAACCCCCTCGAAGATCTCCATGTTAGCATTACTGCTTTGTTCAGAGGCGCACGCCAAAGCATTGATAAAATTTCTGAAGACAGCCCATGTGCCCCAGGAAACCTCAGCCGATCAATTCCAAGATTGTGTAGCCAGCCTTACCGAAGACAACGGCCTGGGTTTCTCTGATGCTGACCTGACTCCGAAAGGAAGAAAGCATAATGACGCATTACATGTGTTAGTAGAATGCCTAGGAACTACTCTGGCCCATGTTTTGGTCGACACTGGTTCTTCTCTGAACGTGCTGCCTAAGAAGGCTCTCGACCGATTGGATTGTGAAGGCTTGGACTTAAGACCAAGTAATATCATTGTAAGAGAATTTGACGGGTCAAAGAGAATGGTACATGGGGAGGTTGACATTCCCATTAAGGTAGGCACATAAGTGTTCCCCTCAACTTTCTATGTGATGGACATCCGTCCATCATACTCTTGCTTGCTAGGGAGGCCATGGATACATAATACTGGCGCAGTCACCTCCTCCCTACATCAAATGTTGAAATACCCTGTTAAAGGAAAGATCATAACCATGCACGGTGAAGAGGAATATATGATCAGCCACCTGAACTCCTTTCGGTATGTAGAGGTGGAGGGTGAATTCATTGAAACACCATTCCAGCACTTTGAGGAAGTCTCTCCTAAGGTGGCAGTAGCAAAAGCGGTAGCCGAAGTACCCAAGCAGGTGGCCAGGATGGCATCTCTAAAAGACGCGAAGGCTGCGATGAAGGAATGGAAGAGCTCAACATGGGGGCAGTTTCCAGATATTCCTCACAAAACAGACAAGTTTGGATTAGGATTCACTGCTGCAGGGCAGAAAGCTATGCGTCGCTCAAAAGTTGAAAGAACACCCATCAAGATTTCTCCTTATGGGATCAATGCTTTGGAAGGTGAAGACGAAGAGGCCAACATTGAAGATTGGATCTTCCCAACCATCGAAGGGGGACTACGCAACTGGGAGGCAAAAGACTTTGTCCCCATTACTTTTATTAATCAGTAATTATCTGTCAAACATTTCCTGTTGGTTTGTAATAATTACTTTTGAACAATCTGCACACTACTTTTTCACCTCATGCCTTGCCCGGGGCATGTAGGTCCATTTGTAAGGGTTTTGATTATCTTCATATTCATATGCCATGTTTAATGATTCATTGGACGTTTTTCATTGATAAACTGATGTGTTCATTTTCTTTCCTTTTGCATTTTTGTTTGTTTAAGGATGGCTATCCCTTACACACACCCACACTCACAAATGCAGGTACCCATCCACTCTGGATTCTATGGGTGACTATTCTGCTATGTCCTTTGATAACTCTGAAGATCTGGTCAATCAGGCTGAGTATGAAGATGACGAAGATTGTGAAGTACCAGAAGAGCTAGCCAGACTTCTACAACAAGAAGAGAGGGCCATCTTTCCTCACGAAGAGTTGTTGGAAACTGTCAACTTATGAACAGAGGAAGACCGGAAAGAAGTACAAGTGGGTGCCAATCTGGAGCCAAGTGTCAAGGAACGCTTGATATAGCTGTTGACTGAATATGTTGAAATCTTCGCCTGGTCTTATGAAGACATGCCAGGTTTAGACACAGATATAGTGGTTCACCGTCTCCCTACAAGAGAGGATTGTCCACCGATCAAGCAAAAAGTCCGCCGAATGAGGCCCGACATGTCTGAGAAGATTAAAGTAGAAGTAATGAAGCAATTCAATGCTGGCTTTCTGGCTGTTACATCCTATCCACAATGGGTTGCTAACATTGTTCCAGTACCTAAAAAAGACGGCAAGGTCAGAATGTGTGTGGACTACTGGGATTTGAACAGGGCTACCCCTAAAGATGATTTTCCGCTACCACATATCGACATTTTGATTGACAACACAGCTCAGCACAAGGTGTTTTCCTTCATGGATGGATTCTCGGGCTACAACCAGATCAAAATGGCCCTCGAGGACATGGAGAAAACAACCTTTGTTACACAATGGGGTACCTTCTACTACAAGGTGATGTCGTTCGGACTGAAGAACGCAGGGGAAACTTATCAGCGCGCCATGGTAGCTTTCTTTCATGATATGATACATCATGAGATCGAAGTTTACGTAGACGATACGATAGCTCGATCACAAACAGAGGAGGAACACCTTGAACATCTGGAAAAGCTGTTTTCCAGGATGAAGGAGTACAAACTCAGGCTGAATCCAAGTAAGTGCACTTTTGGAGTTAGGTCTGGTAAACTTCTAGGTTTTATTGTCAGCAACAAGGGCTTTGAGGTCGATCCAGCAAAAGTGAAAGCAATACAAGAAATGTCTGCTCCCCGTACTGAAAAGGAGGTTAGAGGGTTCTTGGGGCGCTTGAACTATATTGCCAGATTCATCTCTCATCTGACGTCTACCTGTGAGCCGATTTTCAAACTATTGAAGAAAGACCAGGTAGTCGAATGGAAAAACGATTGCCAAGCTGCTTTTGATAAGATCAAGGAGTATTTGCTAGAACCTCCTATTCTGATGCCACCCGTCGAAGGAAGACCGTTGATCATGTATCTGACCGTCTTGGATAACTCAATGGGGTGTGTTTTGGGCCAGCATGACGAGTCTGGTCGAAAAGAGCATGCTATTTATTACCTTAGCAAAAAGTTTACCGACTGTGAGACTCGCTACTCATTGCTCGAGAAAACTTGCTGCGCTTTGGTATGGGCTGCTCGCCGACTAAGGCAGTATATGCTGACTCATACCACCTTACTGATTTCCAAAATGGATCCTATCAAGTATATCTTCGAGAAGCTTGCTTTATCTGGAAGAATAGCTAGATGGAAAATGATCCTAACTGAGTATGACATCCAGTATACTACCCAAAAAGCTATAAAAGGGAGTGTACTAGCTGATCATCTAGCTCATCAAGCTATCGAAGATTATCAATCCATGAGATTCGACTTCCCAGACGAGGACATCATGAACTTGGACAACATTGAAGGTAACGGACCGTATGACGGACCTGAAAAAGGATCCCGATGGACCCTGTACTTTGATGGTGCTTTAAATGCACTTGGAAACGGTATCGGTGCGGTACTCATTTCCCCGGAAGGTTGTCACACGCCTTTCACGGCCCGACTTTGCTTCAGCTGTACCAACAACATGGCTGAGTATGAAGCTTGCATCTTTGGTCTCAAGGCTGCTATAGACTTTGGGATCAAATCTTTGATCGTATTTGGGGACTCGACTTTGGTTATCAGTCAAATCAAAGGAGAGTGGGATACCAAACATCCTAATCTTATCCCATACAAAGAACATGTCCTGACATTGTTGCCTCATTTCGAGCAAATAACCTTCGAGCAATTCCCGTGAGAAGAGAATCAACTAGTAGATGCTATGGCTACAATGTCTTCCATGTTTAAACTCAACTGGGATAACGAGGCTCCCCAAATCACCATCGAGCGAATGGATGAACCTGCGCATTGTCATGAGATTAATACCGAAGAAGTAGTGGAACAACCTTGGTTTCACGAAATCAAAAGGTATCTCCAGACTAGAGAATATCCCGAAGGAGCTTCCGTAAATGACAAGAAGTTCCTAAGGAAGTTTGCTGCCAAGTTCTTCCTGAGCAACGACATCCTCTATAAACGCAGCCATGATTGTATTTTACTCCGATGTGTAGATAAAGCTGAAGCAGAGTTAATCATGACTGAGATACACAGTGGTACGTTTGGCACCCACTTGAGCGGGCATACAATGGCTAAGAAGATCCTAAGGGCAGGCTATTATTGGTCTACCATGGAAGCTGATTGCCATCAACATTCCCGTACTTGCCACAAATGTCAAGTCTACGCTGACAAGATTCATATTCCTCCGGTTCCTCTCAGTGTCCTGACATCTCCTTGGCCATTTGCAATGTGGGGCACTGACATGATTGGAGAGATCAAGCCCACGGCATCCAACGGACATCGGTTCATCCTGGTTGCTATTGACTACTTCACCAAATGGGTCGAAGCAGCGTCCTTCGCCTCTGTTACTAAAAATGTGGTTGCCCGCTTCATCAAGCAGAACCTCATATGCCGGTATGGTGTTCCCGACAGGATCATCACAGACAACAGTACAAATCTGAATAATACTATGATCACCGCGTTGTGCAAACAATTCAAGATTTATCATCACAATTCATCTCCCTATCGGCCGAAGATGAACGGTGCTGTTGAAGCTGCAAACAAAAACATCAAGAAGATCATTCAGAAAATGACAGTCACTTACAAGGACTGGCATGAGATGTTACCGTTTGCTCTGCATGGATACCGTACCATGGCACGTACTTCAACCGGGGTAACCCCATTTCCTTTGGTATATGGCATGGAAGCTGTCCTGCCCATGGAAGTTCAGATTCCTCCTTTAAGGATTATGAAGGACGCTGGTTTAAATGAAGACGATTGGATTCAGACCCGACTTGATCAACTCAATTTGATCGACGAGAAGTGACTCGCCGCTGTTTGCCATGGTCAGACGTATCAAAAACGGATGATCAAGGCTTTCAACAAGAAAGTCAGGCGTCAAGTGTATCAAGTCGGAGATCTCGTAATCAAGCAGATTATCTTGCCGCAAAGTGATCCCAGGGGAAAATGGACTCCTACTTACGAAGGACCATTTGTGATCAAGAGCATATTTTCCAGTGGTGCAATGATTCTGACCACCATGGACGGCGACGATTTGCCGCACCCTGCGAACGCAGACATAGTCAAAAGATACTACGTATAAAATAACCCGACAAGTTGAAAACCCGAAAGGGCGGCTTGGGCAAAAATGGGCATCCCGGTGAACCAAAAACCCGAAAGGGCGGTTCAGGAAAAAATTAGGGATAAAACAAAAAAGTTGTACACCCGGCAAGTTGAAAACCCGAAAGGGCGGCTTGGGAAAAAAGGGGTTTTCCCGGTGGATCGAAAACCCGAAAGGGCGATTCAGGCAAAAGTTAGGGAATTAAAGCGTATGACTATGTCTCGTCGTATCACTTTAAGGACAATCTCTTCATCAACCAGCTCCAAGCTTCTGATCGATCCAGTCACCGGCAGACGAAGCATTGAATGGACAGATACTCAGAGTTGTGAAGGCTATAGCAGAATGGAATCCCATGGAATTGTTGCACATAGCCATCTTTCTTTTGTGTAAAATTTTCAATTTTTACAACGACATTCTCTTACTAGGATGGATGTCTCCTTTGTACCAATATACTCATAGAAAGTTAATACAAATACTTTTCCAAATACAGAAATTTGCTTTGTCTTCTTTTGCTTTTCTACATTTATGTTTTATTTTGAGAAACGTCCAATGTTTTGTTAAATAGGCATATGCATTTGAACATAATCATTCCCTTATGAATCAAGAAAGATGATTACTGATAGGTTGAAGGTACAAATAGATATCTTGATGCCCTTTCAGAAGGAATCCTCAGCAGAGTTAAACTCCAAATTCCCCAACGTTCCTCAATTCCAGAACTTAATTCCCTAAACAGAGTTAAACTTTAGGATCCTCAGCACAGCAGAAGCTTTCTCAAAACTGACTTCCCCAGCCAGAGAGCCTTCCAGAACTCAATTCCCCTCAGAGTTAAATTTCAGAATCCCCAGTGGAGCCTTAAAATCTGAAAATCCAATCCCCAGCGGAGCTAAAAAATTTCCAACCATCAATCCCCAGCGGAACCAAACTAGTGAACCTTCTCCCCACAAAGATACTTCCCACCAAACTAAGGATGCTCAGTCTTACTTCTCCAACATAAGTCTATCAGGTTCTGAACTCCCCAGTAGAGATCATCAGAAATTCTCATTCCCTACAAGTCACCAAAGAATTCCAATTCCCCGCAGTGGTCTTAAGATCCCTCAACAATTGAAGATCTTGCATTCCCCAAGCAAAATGAAGACTCTCATTATCAGTTCCTCACAGGATAATCAGATGTTCCCCAGTGAAGATCTCCTCAGGACAGGAATCCCCAGTAGATTGGTATACAACCCAAGCTCCTGATTCTCCAGCAGTAGTCAACAAGGATGTCTCATCCTCAGCAATCAAAATTCTTGCAATCCCCTGCAGCAGTCAAGGATTCACTTTCCCCGACAACAGTCAAGATTCTATTATCTCCAGCCATCCAGGATTCATCTATCCTCAGTAAGACAGCTCTTCAGCTTACATGCACATTCATTTACATTCATATCATAAATATTGATATAACATATATATTGCGTCATACATATCATGCAACATAACTTTGTGTTTAGCTAACATTTCATCCTTTTCAAGATAAGATTAAAAGGCTATCATTAACAATTATTCAGATACAGTATGGATACACCCCAGACACGACGGTCATTCTATTACTCATTCAGAATTTATTCAGATACAATATGGATACACCCCAGACACAGCGGTCACTCTACTACTCATTCAGACTACAGTGATCAGATACATACTAGATACGCTCCAGACACGGCAGTCATTCTATCTCTCATTCAGATTCACTTATCCACCTCAAGGTTCAATGCATTCCAAGCACGGATACCATTCTGACCCTTACAACAGCAGTTTGATTCTCCCCAGTGCATCCGCCACAGAAGTCATTCTGTCATTTATTTAGATTCCAGTTACAGTTTCAGATACACTTCAAACACAAAAGTCATTCTATTACTCATACGGATCTCAATCCCAGTTACAGTTTCAGATACACTCCAGACACGGAAGTCATTCTGCTACTCATACAACTTTCAACTTCAGATACAATCCAGATACGCTCCAGACACGGTTGCCATTCTGTTACTCATTCAGAATTTGTCCCCAGCACGCAGTTGCTCCATACAGATATTTCTCTGTTACCCAGATACAATACAGATACACTCCAGACACGACAGTCATTCTGATATTCATTCTACCTTCAAACATAGTTCCAGCTCAGATACGCCCCAGACACGGAGGCCATTCTTTTGCTCATACAAACTCAGTCTCCAGATACAGCTCAAAGGCATTCCAGATATGGATACCATTTTGATCCTCATTCTTCTGATCTATCACATTACAGTCCAACAAACATTTCAGATGGCATCTTTAAGCCCATCTTCAAATGGCATCTTTAAGCCCATTCCCGCATCCGTTGTTTTGACGAGTGCAAATTTAAGGGCACTCTAGTGTCCAATCTCTTTTTACCTTCAAGAAGCGAAAGGCAAACCTGCCAATCTAACTCTTCAGGTGCAAGAAGATTGAACAGAGGCAACTGTTGTACCCCAAAATTTTCCCTCCCATTTCATCAATGTTTTCTCACCACAAGACCCTTGGAGCTCAAGATCAAGTTAGGGTTTGCTCTGCTCAAGACCCCTCCTTGCACTGTTGACCCCAAATTAGGGTTTGAGTTTGCACAAAGATGTTTTGACCTAAAATTCCCAAAGTGACTTTCATGCTTCAAATTGGACTCACAAGTTTATCCATACCAAGTTTCAAGCTTTGATTCAAATCTTTGCCCAGTCAATTGGACAATTGACCTAGAAATTAGCTGTATTGGGGAAAAAGTCAACTGTGGCCAATTGACAGTCAAACGTCATAATTTTTGACCCACATCAACACAATGAACTCATATGATCCATTTGGTCAAGTTTGGATCACAATTCCACAAGAAATTTGATCAGATCACCAAAAGGGCAAAATGGTCATTTTTAGGGTTTTGACTGCACAAAGGCAATTTTTGACTGTTTGACCTAACCAATGGCAAATCAAGCTCACATATGGACTCAAGGACTCAATGGCATTGTCTTGATCCATTCAAAAAGTTCAAAAGATCTCTAATGCACAAGATTGACAGATGAACTTTCCAGTCAACTGATCAAAATTTGACTGTATACTGAAAAGTCAAACTTTGACTTTTTGGTCAAAATCAAGTGCCAAGATTCATTTTTCATCAAGACATGTCAAATTATGAAACTTGTTCATCAAGAAATCAAAAATTGCAAATTAGGGTTTAGAATGAGAAAATTTCATAACTTAGAATTTTTCTAAGTTATGAAACTTCCTTATTTTTTCCTAACTTTGTCCCATTTTTTCATCAAGATATATTTGGATTCAAACAAAACTCAAAACATGAAAGTTGTAGTCCATTGCAAAATCTACAACTTTGATTCACAAAGTTTCCTCAAAAGAAGCTTGTAGCTCAAGTTATGATTTTTGGAACAAGGGTGCAAAACATTCTTAACTTAGAAAAAATTTGACCTATTCTAGGCAGGATTTTTGCCCAACTTCATGGCCACTTTTCACATGCTTCCACTTGGAATTTCAACTTTCATTACAAAGATGGATTGTAGTACACATTCCAAGCTTTCCAAATTGTCCAAGAACTTCTCAAACACCCTTGTGGTTAGGGAGAATCGAATTTGCAAAGTTGGGCAAAATCCACTTTTGTTCTTGACCAAGGCATGTTCATACACTTTGCATTTTCAAACTCAGCATGGTTCAAGCTAGATTACAGGCCTCTAATCCCATTCACACTCAATAATTAAATTCCAATCCATTGTGTTCTAGCATTATTTTGTTCATATAGTCATTACACAAATAATTAACCTTTAATTAGAAAAAGCATTTTTGCCATTTTTGAAAAGGTCCACTTTATGTCAAATTCACAAATCAAAGAGGTACAAGCCAGATCTTTGAGGCACAAGTTTGTGGACAAATCCCACTGATCAAGAAGAGAAAATGCAGCATGCTTGAGGGGCCTGTATGAGCCTATAACCCAACTTGACAAACTTTGCTTAGATAAGAAGAAACATTGCAAAAGATATCCAACTTGCATCTCCTGTCAACACAAGCCTAAACAAACTTCATGAACACTTTCCAGACATCAAACCAAGTTTGAAACACGACCAAACCATCCATCAAACCTCCTCATTCACAGAAACACCCTCTTGCTGCAAAAACAGAGTCCCTTCTGCAACTTGAATTCCACAAACATTTCCACTCGTGCATTTTGGCTAAAGAGAGTTCAAACATGTTCCATATCATCCATTGAAGCTATCCCAAGCATTGAACATAAGCTGTAACATCCATATCCAAGTTTTCCATTTCCACTTTTCAGTTTTGCAGGTTGACTTCCATAGCTCGATACAGTTAGATTCAAAGCAAGCTAAGTGTTGGAGAAAGTTCCTTGGACCTCAGGCAAGCTGTACAAGTCCTCAAACACCATTGAAGTTGGCCATATTACTCTGTTCGAGTCAAGCTGAAACAGGTAAAATGTGACCTTCTATCTCTCTATCCAAGCATATTTAGGCTTAAGTTTGTGAAGAAAGTATGCTCTACTCACAACCCTGAAGCTACCCATATACTTACTTTTCATTTATATTGTGTGTGCTAAGAGAATTTTGGACCTGAACATGGAAGAAAAGTTAGGTCAGAAATTGGGGGAGAAGAAATTCTCTCTCATTTCTGAGAGTTAGAACAACTTTTTTATATATTTGAAATTGTGACATGATGCTCTACATTATTGATGTTATAAGTTTTTGCTAAAAGTCAAAGAATCAGGAAGTTTGAATCAAGCATGGAGGGCACGCATTTTTGACAGAAATGGCTGGAGGTTGAACACAAGCCACTTGGGCTGGGCCTGAGTTGTTTCTGCTTCTTGCACCATCTTTTTCCACTTACACCCCCTTGGCCCATTGTGTGATATTTTAATTATTTTTGACTTTTTATTTTTTCTTCTGACTTATTATTTTTTGTCAAAACATAAAAAATATTAAAAATATTTTTTCACTCATTTTTGCATTTATTTGACATTTATTTGTTTTATTTAGCTTATACATGTAAATAAATATTTATACTTTTATTTAAAACCATAAAAAATAATACAAAAATATATTTATTTTCAATTATTATTTTATATTACCTTTTGAAAAGATTTTCTAAAAATATACTTTTTTTTAAATAATTAATATTTCATTTTTATATATATTTAGTATATTTAATATATAATATAAATACCTTTACATATTTTATTAAATATTTAGGATAAAAATATGAAAATAATACATTTTTATTTTTATTAATATATGACATCAAAAATAGTTTTTTTCACAATATACTTTTTTTTATATATAATTAACAAATATTATATATAATATAATTAATAAATACTATTTATTTAGAAAACTAGGGTTTTGCCCTAAACCATGAAAATATCCAAAAATCCCCTTTTCATTTTTGTTTATATTTTACATTGAAAAATACTTTTACATACATAAAAAACATTTTTGTGCATAATACATTTTGCATATTTATTGTATTTATTTAATTATTGTACAATTAAATAACTTGTATATTCAATATGGATGTAATAGTTTAGGTTTAAATTTCTTGCTAAATATCCCCCATTTGAACATTTGTACCCCCCATCCCCATAATTATGTTGTAATAATTTAGGACTTTAAATTCCGCATTTTAAAGCTTTCTAATTATGCCATGATAGACCTAGGGTTTGTATGCAAAATCAACCAACAAATAGCTTGACTAATGCAAAGACAAAAAAGCATGAAAATGGGCAACACTAATCACACTTGCACCCTTAGGGTTACTCCATTTGTTGCCTTCAATAATAGGCCATGCTTGCATGTTAAGTATCTTTGGCAAAACAAAACAAATCAAAATGATCATAGTCCCTCGATGATGCTTTCTCAAGTTGCCTAAAAATGATCAAGTCCCTTGAAGGAAAAATTGCCAAAGACACTTGGCACTATTGCATTCATGGTCTAAACGATGACCCGCGCCCGTCCCGTTAACATCCTAACACAAGATTGTCCACAAAATACAATGGTGGAACAATACTGTTAAAAGGGTTAAAACATAGGAAAGATCTTTGAGAAATTTAGGGTAGATAGCTCTTGGTTACTTGACCAACTTGCAAAACAAATCCTTGCCATTTTCCAAAACACACACCACAACACACTTTCAAAACAACTTTCAAAAACATTGAAAACTTTTCAAAAGACAAATACACCTTTGTATACATTCAAACATGGATCATTACAAAGGTTGCCACAACAAATGGCCTCTTTTCAAAACCATTTTCAAACCCACACACAAAGCACCATTTCAAACAATTGAAAGCACCATTTTAAACAATTGAAAATGCAAGGCAAGTGATCTAAGCAAGTACCTAAGAGCCCATGGATAACCATGGATAGAAAGGGTGCTAATACCTTCCCTTTCTATAATCTACTCCCCGAACCCAAGAAAACATCTCAAAGGTTTTTCCTGTGCTTTTTAACCTTTCCTTAGGATAAAATAAAAAGTCGGTGGCGACTCTTGCTCAACCGAAACATTTGCGAAAACAAACGCAAAACCTCAAGTCAGTTCTCCCACCGTATCACATCAACTATCCCCAAAACTTCAAATTTTGTCAAATAGGCCCATTATTTTCCACTTGATTTGGACTTTCCACATTGCACACGTGTCCTAACTTCAGCCTTGTGTCCATTTATCAATTTTATTATTTTATTTGATTTTTTGTTGAATTATTTTATTTTTAATCAATTTAAATCAAATAAAATCCCAAGAGTTGATTACATGAGATCTTTTTCTATTTTCAGGAATTGATTCTCATCAATATCATCATCAAATTCATATCACACAAAATCATGTGCAAAAAGATGGTTTTTTGACCAATTTGGAAAGTTTTCAAATGGAAATCAAATCAAATATGCAAGCCATGATGGGAGAAGATTTGGATCATATTTGTTAACCTAATACACTCTATCATACATATACAAGCAAAAGGACACGAAAAATAACCTAGAGGCTGCAAGAACACTGAGAACCAAACTTGCAAAATTGACAAAAAAATGTAAACCGAAATCATCCTTGGAGGCAAATTCAGAAGCAAAAATCGACATCAATCAATTGCTGGAGGTTCACTGAGTCAGAATCAATCCAAAGCAAGCTCTCATACGCATCAAAACGCACTGTAAGTATCACGTTTCTTGGCCCTATTTTCAAAATCGTAACTCTTTATTTTGGCATCATTCTGGCAAATCATGGACATATTTGTGATGCTTATGAGATTTCTGAACTTTTGGCAATATATGATTTCATTTATATGGACTATAACCCCATAACCGTATGGCTAGGGATTTATGTTAGATTTTAGGGATTTGCATTTAAGGTGAAATTGGATCTCATGATGGACATGGTTGCACTCAGGAGAGGGAGACAAACCTAACCATGTCCTTGGGGGTCGTTTTCATGGCCTAGAATTAATTTTGGGATCGACCTACGAATTTAGCTGCAGATCTAAATCCGCAGGTAAAGTTACAGGGGCTGGAGGTAGGGGACGAAGACGTGGCAATTCCCCAGTGGACCATTCAAATCGGCGTTTTTTTTTTTTATTTCTGACCAATAATCTTTGTTTTGGCATATTAGCATTATTGTTTAATATATTAACAGATGAAGCGTGATGGCCTAGTGGCGAAGCAAGCGTTGCAAATACCAATAGGACCTGGGTTCGAATTCCAGGTTCCCCCATATGCTTTATTATATTTTTCTTCAGGTAATCATGTGTTGATCCAAGTGCATAGCCTACCATGCTCCCTCACTCAATCAAGCGCCAAATGGCCCAAGGCCAGATCTGATGATCCAGGATGATGGTCTACCATGGGACCAAGTCAAAGGGCGCACAGGGAATCTCACAAAGTCCCCCAGGCCAGCGCCAATTGGGCCATGGAATTGCTATCCAAACCTCCTTTCAGGCCCAAACCTCTAACTCTTTCTATTTTTTTTTTTTTTTTTTAATTGTTTGTTTTATTATTTTTATTTAATTACTAACCAATTAAATCTTTTTCTTTAATAAAATCAAAACCAAAAATATTTTCTTTATTAAATTAAAATTCAGTATTTTAATTTTTATTTAATAAATACTAATTATATTAATTTAGTTTTAATTAGGATAACTTTAATATATTTTTGTAAATAATAAAATCAATTTAGACATAATTAGGTTTTTATTAACATTGATCAATTTTATTTTCTTTCTTTAAATATCAAAAAAACCAAAAATATTTATTTTCATTAATTAATTAATTTAATTTAGTTTAATAATTAACTTAGTTTAATTTCTTTCTTAATTCAAAAAATAACCAAAAAAATATTTTCTTTAATAATCAAAGGGTCAATACCTAGAACTTGCGCCCGATTTAATTTTCCCGTACGCGATCCAGTTTATTCAATATTGTATTTGTTTCTGGAATGTAATAGATAATTATGACTATTTTTATCGCTTTATTTATTTTCCGCATTTAAATTTCAAAGGGTTGCTTTTGGCGATGTAAATACCCGACGCCTTGTAATAGTTAGTTAAATTTCCACAATTTAATTTCCGCAACTTATAAACTGTTAGATGTTTGATAATTGGGATGCATGACAAGAATGAATGTTTAAACCTAAAATCAACCTAGATCACCATTAACATGTACAAAGATAAAATTAACTGAAAACAACACACTCACACATGCACACTCTTAGGGTACACCCCACTTGGTTGCCTTCGTACACGGTCATTGAGTATAGGTCACTTTGGAGGTCATCCTCTTGTCTAAAGATCATAGTCGCCTCAAAACGGTTGCCTCAGATATTGTTGCCTCAAAACAAATGATCTAAGACATTAGGGTTACCGCTAAGGCGTCCTAACATTGCTTTGGTGACCGCACGTCCCTTAATCTAATTGACCCTTAAACTCCAACGACGATGCTACCTACTCATCAATAGTGGGATAGCATTGTCTAAAGGAAGATAGCATAGAACGATTCCTTTTTCGAGTAGGTAGATGGTTCTTAGATACTTGCTCTTTCCAAAATAAAACAAAACTTTTCACACTTACACCTTTCAAACAAAAACTTCTTCAAAACCCACAAACACAAAGAAAAGAAAATTTTGAAAACAATATGAGCAAGTACCTAAGAGCCCGTGGATAACCACGGATAGAAAGGATGCTAACACCTTCCCTTTCTATAATCTACCCCCCGGACCCGAGAAACATCTCGAAAAAGGAATTTTTTTGTGCTTTTTTCCTTTCCTTGTTGGATAACATAAAAGTCGGTGGCGACTCTTGCTTATCGCGACATTTTGCGAAAACAAACGCAAAACACAAACCAGCATATCCAAAAACAGTCAGTTCTCTCCCACCGTATCACAGTACCCAACTTCAGAGTATGTCTATGGGTACATGCGAAGGCTTTAAGGACTACGCTCAGAAATGGAGGGATCTTGCAGGAAGAGTACAACCCCCTCTGGCTGATAGGGAGTTGGTGGATATGTTTCTTGGGACTTTGTCTTGTCCGTATTTCAATCATTTGATCAGAAGTTCATCATCTGGGTTCACTGAATTGTCCAAAAAGTGAGAGATCAAAAGCATAGTTGCAAGCGTTTTCAGATCAAAGCAAGCACGTAGCTTTCTTCCTTGCCACCCCCTGAAGCCAAAGCAACCACAAACGCGTCCTAAGGTCCACTGAATAGCGCTGTAAGTACTCACGAAATCACCTTTGAACATGGAGTCGTGTTTTCCCATTCTTGCATTTTTTCTGGAAAATAATAGCATATTCATACTCCATACCCGATTTCCAATGCAACTGTTATATTCAATTTTATTTTTAGGCTTCGTATGACAATACCCGTGCCTAGGGTTTGTTTGCTTTGTTTTTAGGTATTTTTTCTACAGGTGAAATTGGGACGAACCATGAGCATCAACGTGATCAGGAGACATAGGCGATCACCCCATGGGTTTCTATTTCTTTTTCTATTTTCCTTTTCTTTTTATTTTCTTTAATTATTATTATTCTTAGTATTATTTAATTAATTAACATAATTAACATTTTTTTCCATAAAATTCAGAAAACCAAAAAAAAACTAATATTATTATTATTTATTAATTTCATGTTATTTTTGTAAATAAATTCTAACATTAATTAACTTAGTTGTTTAATTAGGTTTAATTTTAATCTTTTCACAATAAATAAAATTAATTTAGAATTAGGTCTTTCTTTTGACAATTTTTAATTCCTTTTATTTCATTTTTATTAAAAACATAAAAAAAACAAAAAAAAAACATTCTTTTTCTTGTAAATAAATTAATTAATTAATAATTAGGCATAATTTCATTAATTGCAAAAAGGGGACAAAAATTCAATTCTTATTCAAAAAAGGGTCAACACCCTTAGGACGTTCCCGATTAAATTTCCATTCGCGCATATTTATTTATTCTGATTATATTTATGTATTTGTACAGAGGATGTAATAGTAATTAGAATTTTATTGCTTTCTTTAATTTTCTGCATTTACTTTTCAAAAACGGGTTTTTGTTTTTTGGCGATGTATAGACCCGCGCCTTGTAATAGCTAGATTTACATTTCTGCAATTTATTTTCCGCACTCCTAACTGTTAAAATATGCATGAAAGAATGTATAAAAAATAAAACCAATCCGTAGCTCACAAATAACATACAAGATAACCTTAACTAAAAAACAACACACATGCACATGCCACTCCTAGGGTACGCCTCACTGGTTGCCTCGAACGTGGTCGTCAAGTATAGGGTGTCTTAGAGGTCGCCCTTCTGTCCAAAAGATCCAGTTGCCTCGAAACGGTTGCCTCGGATAAAAGGATCTAGGACATTAGGGTTACTCCTAAGGTATCCTACCATTTCTTCGGTGACCACATTGTCCCGATAATCGAATTGACCCGAACACCTCCAACGATGGTGCTACCTACCCCTCAACGGTGGGATAGCACTATCTAAAGGACTCTTACACAGCCTAATTCCTTAGAGTAGGTAGATGACTCATGGGTACTTGCTCTTTTCAAAACAAACAAAATACTTTTCACACCTTACACTTTCAAAAAGTTTTCAAACAATACTTCATACACTCTTGAGGACTGATACAAGAGTTACCTAGAAGTTTTCAAATGAACTTTTTTCAAAACCCACACACACTTGAAAAGCAAACAATTTTTGAAAACATAAGAGCAAGTACCTAAGAGCCCATGGATAACCATGGATAGAAAGGGTGCTAACACCTTCCCTTTCTATAAATCTACCTCCCGAACCGAGAAACATTCTCATAAGGAATTTTGCTGTGCTTTTGTCCTTTCCATGTTGGAGAACATAAAAGACGGTGGCGACTCTTGCTTACCGCGACATTTTGCGAAACCAGCTTAAAAACAGTCAGTTATATTTCCACCGGTCACAGAACTGGCAACTCTGCTGGGGAATACACTTAAAAGTGAGGTGTACCTTAGGACTAAGATCACTTGTGTTTTCAATTGCCTGATTTGTTCGCTTTAATGTTGTTGGGCCTGTCTTGGAAGTTTCATAAATCCTAACCCGGATCTGGGGGATACCTTTTAGAAAGTAGCAACAAACTGTGAGGGAACTGTGCGGGGTATACCGACATGGTTGAAGCAGTTTGCTACGTTGATGTGGCACTTTGGTGAGTACCGGTAACCCTTGAGTCAAGTCAAGGAGAGTACGGGGCCGCCGCGTGGTATCGTGAAGCATCAATTGACCTTAGGAACCTTAATTGAACCATCCTGGCCTCTTTAGGGGTAGTGATATGACTGACTTTGGTGCAGACCGAAGTTGGTTGATACTCGATACTACACTCATTGAGGGTTGTTTTCTTGGAATATTTTGATCGCCAGTTCAGTGGCTAAATCAAAACAATGAACACAGAAAGCAACCCAATGATATTGAGCTCCTTAGAACCCGGTTACTTTTGATATGACAGGTTTGAGCCCACCAACTTCAAAGAGGGTAGTACCCAAAATTCATGCTGGCCTAAACTCTAAGGGTTGTCTTGTGTAACTTATGTGCTTTCAAACTTGACTACTTGCATACTTGTTATCTAACACATGAGTTTCTTGCAGGGTTTGTTTACAATCCTTAACCTGGACTCATTACAAGGCCTACTTACATCACTCCATGCATAGCATAACATCATACCATTGCATGCATCCTACATAAGGACTAATCCATTTCAAGGACCTCAAGGATTTTGTGATGCAGGTCATGATGAATCAACTGTCTAGCAAGGGGCAAAGAGGATTTATTTTCCTCTAGACAAGGTTAATGACTTGAGTCAGGGGCTATGACCCACTCGATATGGTGAGCCTTGACTCTTGAAGAAGGACTCTCAGCAACATGAAGTTCCTTCAATCAAGCTACCCAAATTCAAATTCTAACAATTTTCTTGTTTACCTCGCGAGATCCTTGAAAACATCGCATGCATACATACATACAATTGGATTACAGGTACCCTTGGTACAGGTCTCTTACCATCTCCGCTGTTTATTTCAGCAATGGCTTCCCGACAAGACAACCAGGATCTTCATGCTCAAGAGACTCGGTTTGGGGAGATCCTCCTAAATCTATCCAAGGGGCAGGAAGAGATGAGAACACTCCTCATGGGGAATTTGGTCAGGAAGAGTCCCGAAGACGACAAGGACGAACGGCTGAAACATCTATAAGCTGAGGTGGATGTAATGAGAACCCAGATGTGGGGCAAATGGCTCTTATCCAAGACTTATCTCAAAGACAAGGAGAGCTCAGGGTTCTCGTCAACCAACTACTTCAGGATAACCAACTGGGGCAAACATCTAAGGTTGAAGAGCAAGCCATCATTTAACCACCTGTGGGGCAAGAAGACAAGGGAAAAGCTCCTCAGTTTGCTTCGGGGTCACAAGCCCAGCATCAACCTCACCAGCGTCAACAGGGTAATTGGCGTAAGCAAAATACGTCTGGAAGACATTTCTCAGAGACTGGTGTGCCATCCTCACTAATACTGAAACGCTTGTTGGAGGTCAAGCTGATTGCTTTAAAGGATCCTCCTAAGAAGCTCAACATAACCTCCCTAAAGTACAATCCTGATGAAAGGTGTGCCTACCATTCTGACAGTCCTGGACATAACACTGACGACTGTTGGAGCCTGAGGAACAAGATCCAAGACTTGATCGACGGAAGGGTGCTGGAGTTCATGCCGGGAGGGAAAATGAAAATCTTCTGCTGAGAATCTTCCATCTGAAATGACTGGTGCAAACTAAGAAGCTTTTGTTCATTCGAATGTTTAAGTTGTATTTTTCTCTGATTGTTCAAACATTTGTTCATGTCAAACTCTTTTACTTTATCAATGCATCGCATATGTCTGTTTTGAATCAATATATTCTCATTCACTATATTCAAATTGCTTTCATATTTTTTTTGCGATGATCAACGCTCGGTTAATAATTCTAAGCCTCTTGTGGGAGGATGACGAAAACGATACCACGATTTACAGTATGCTTTTGAACAGACCCCGCTGATGAGGTACAGGCATTGTTTCAATTCCTAAACACAGGAGTTATAAGGAAGATAATCCCTCGTCAACCCCTTCGAGCCAAAGAAGTAAGAGTTTTGCTTTTCGAAAATTAAAACCCTTAATCATAACCCGGGGCAGGGTAGTCTTCTCAGTTGATCCAAGTGCACAACGAATGGCACCAAAGGATTCCTTCCAAAACAAAAGACAGTGATGGTTCAGAATAATCATAAAAACAGGCAGTCATCATCTTTCAAAATAAAAGCCCAACAAGTCAAAACCTATGAATGAGACTTACAAAACTGGGGCATCCCGCTGACTGTAATTCCAAAAAAGGAAACAGTTCAGGCAAAAAACAGGGATAACGAAAAAAAAGGGAAGAGGTCATACAAACCTTCGACAAAAAAAGAAATGACTGCCTATTCAAAATAAATTGTTAACATTCGAACCATCACCGGAACATCATAGCAAAGACTCAAACAAGGTCTGACGCACGATCAACTGAGTTTAGGTTTGAAGAACATCACGAAGAGCGGGTGGGTACAGATAAATTTGAGCCTTTGTTTCTCAAGCCATGAACCAGGCCACGTTATAACCCTTAAAAGTCCTAGCTAAGGCATGGGTTAGTTCGAAAGCATACTGTTACAAAGGTATCCTGACTCCTTAGGGCTTGCGGTAAAATAACGAGTTGACATCACAGTTTTACAAAATTCACTTGTTTTTACTAAAAAATATGCATTTTCAAAAACTTCGAAACAGACATAAGCTTTGCATTTTAATATAACATTGCTTGCATATGACTATTTGTTTGAACAGCATATAAGTTCGCACGACGAATGTCTAAATGAACAAAAGCACCCCCAATCAAGGGGCACGGCATGATCATGGTCCTTTATCTGGGGCAGTTAAGTCAAGATTCGGAGAATCTCTCAAAAGGCCAACCAACTTGGGGAAAACCTCCGTTTGGATCACTCGGGGCATTGGACGATCAAACGAAGATCTTCTGGTAGTAGGGCAACGCAACACTATTGACAGGGGCACCTCCCTACATCCTGAGAGCACAGACATAGTCGAAAAATAATGCGCATAATCAAAGACCCGCTAGGTTGACACACCTAGGCAAAAATAAGGGCTCCCCGACGAACCAAAAGGGTTCGGGTAAAATAAGGGATGAAATAGAAAAATCTGTACACCAGGAAAGTCGAAAACCTGAAAAGGCGGCTTGGGAAAAAATGGGTATCCCGACGGACTGAAAACCCGAAAGGGCGGTCCAGGCAAAAGTTAGGGATCAAAAGCATACGACTATGTCCCGTCATCTCATCACTTGCCTACCAGAAGAAGATTTGTCAATCGGCAGTTATCAAGCACCTCCACAAGGTATCTTCTTCTCCCACATCAGAAATAGGGGCAATAATGAGTTATCCAAGCGATCTAGTTGCTCTGTCAACCAAGGTACCAAGGTAGGTTCGGCTGAAGAACATAACCAAGAGGCATCCACTCCCTGGGAGTAAGACAAGGTTCAACAATACTCTCCCCCGAGCAGAGTTGGTCTCCCGTCAGCCTTGACAAGGCACAGTATCTCCAGCAAGTCAACAACGCTCTCCCCAAGAAGAGTTAGTCTACTGTCAGCCTTAAGGAAGTTGGGTATCCCCAGAAAATCTCAATATTCTCCAGCAGTATACAGATGTTCCTAAGCAAGCATCCCCGTACGTCTTAATATAAGATTATTCCCTGGCGGAATACCAGACACCCCAGTGGAGCCATTCCCTAGTACAGTTCAAAAGTCTCCCCAGGAGAGTTGAATCAATCTCCCCAGTAGATTCTGGAAGCTTATCCCCAGTAGATTCTGGAAGCTTATCACCTGCAGAGTACGAACGCTTCTCCCCGGCTTCATTCAAAGGTTATTCCCCACCAGAGCTTATAACTGGGTTATCCTCAGCTAAATACCACGGAAAGATCGTCCTCGGCGAAGTTCTTCCTACCCCCAGTGGAGTTCAGCTAATTCCCCAACAAAACTTATCAACGGAATCCCCAGCGGAGTTATCATCAAAACCTCAGCAAAGTATCTCTTCCCACAGAGTAATTCCCCGCAGATTAATCTCCTCAACTTTATTCCCCAACGGAGTCATCTTCTCCTACCGGTTTATTCTTGCAAACATCATCCCCAGTGGAAACGAAGAACTCTACTCTTTAACATCAGCCCAGGATTCAACAAACTCCCGACATTCGTCAAGGATTTATTTTCCCAGACGAGAATACATTCATAAACATCACATCTTCATACATTATAGCATGCATACGCATCATACAACACAAATCTCATTTATTTTTGAGAACATCTTAAAATCATGCAGTTCATGCATCATGACATTGCATACGACTAATACTTTTCGTTTTCAGAAAAAAGTCAATCAAAAGATGATTACCATCTACCTTTACAGTTCCAGATCAACACCGGTAACAAGCCAGGAAAATTCTTTGGACAACTAATCATGGGTTAATATCTGAAACCAAACCGGACAATTATCTACTTGATCATCCTCAGGTAACCCTACACCGGTTCCTTTTCTTTCAGAAGAAGTCTTACACGGGCTCATCAACAGGCAACCCTACACCGGTTCCTTCTCAACCTCAGATGTAGTTTTACACGAACTCATAATCAGGCAACCCTACACCGGTTCCTTCTCAATTTTCAGACGAAGTCTTACACGGACTTATCATCAAAGTAACCCTACACCGGTTCCTTTTCTTTCAGACGAAGTCTTACACGGACTTATCATCAAAGTAACCCTACACCGGTTCCTTTTCTTCCAGAAGAAGTCTTACATGGACTTATCATCAAAGTAACCCTACACCGGTTCCTTTTCTTTCAGAAGAAGTCTTACACAGACTTATCATCAAAGTAACCCTACACCGGTTCCTTTTCTTCCAGAAGAAGTCTTACACGGACTTATCATCAAAGTAACCCTACACCGGTTCCTTTTCTTTCAGAAAAAGTCTTACACGGACTTATCTCAAAATGACCTTACCCCGGTTCATCAAGAAGTTTTACACGAACTTACCTTGCAGTAACCTTACCCCGGTTCCTCCAGAAGTCTTACACGGACTTATCTCAAGATGACCTTACCCCGGTTCATCAAGAAGTTTTACACGAACTTACCTTGCAGTAACCTTACCCCGGTTCCTCCAGAAGTCTTACACGGACTTATCTTAAGATAACCTTACCCCGGTTCATCCAGAAGTTTTACACGAACTTACCCTGCAGTAACCTTACCCCGGTTCCTCCAGAAGTCTTACACGGACTTATCTCAAGATGACCTTACCCCGGTTCATCAAGAAGTTTTACACGAACTTACCCTGCAGTAACCTTACCCCGGTTCCTCCAAAAGTCTTACACGGACTTATCTCAAGATAACCTTACCCCGGTTCCTCCAGAAGTCTTACACGGACTTATCTCAAGATGAC
Source organism: Vicia faba (assembly GCA_948472305.1). Lineage (NCBI taxonomy): Eukaryota > Viridiplantae > Streptophyta > Magnoliopsida > Fabales > Fabaceae > Vicia > Vicia faba. Next base: position 1,646,424,776 of record OX451737.1, on the reverse strand, counting down.
CTTACCCCGGTCCATCCAGAAGTTTTACACGAACTTATCCTGCAGTAACCTTACCCTGGTTCCTCCAGAAGTCTTACACGGACTTATCTCAAGATGACCTTACCCCGGTTCATCCAGAAGTTTTACACGAACTTATCCTACAGTAACCTTACCTCGGTTCCTCCATAAGTCTTACACGGACTTATCTCAAGATGACCTTACCCCGGTTCATCCAGAAGTTTTACACGAACTTATCCTGCAGTAACCTTACCCCGGTTCCTCCAGAAGTCTTACACGGACTTATCTCAAGATGACCTTACCCCGGTTCATCCAGAAGTTTTACACGAACTTATCCTGCAGTAACCTTACCCCGGTTCCTCCAGAAGTCTTACACGGACTTATCTCAAGATGACCTTACCCCGGTTCATCCAGAAGTTTTACACAAACTTATCCTGCAGTAACCTTACCCCGGTTCCTCCAGAAGTCTTACACGGACTTATCTCAAGATGACCTTACCCCGATTCATCCAGAAGTTTTACACGAACTTATCCCGAAGAAACCCTACACAGGTTCTCTCTCTCAAGACGTAGTTTTACACGGGCTCGTCGTTAAAGAAACCATACACAGGTTCTCTCTTTCCAGGATGCAGTTTTTACACGGGCTCATCGTCAAAGTAACCCCACACAGGTTCCCTTCTCAAACTCCAGACGTAGTTTTACACGGAATCGTCATCAGTAAACCCTACACAGGTTTCCTTCTCAGCTCTAGATACAGTTTTACATGGACTCGTCATCAAAGTAACCCTACACAGGTTCTTTCTCCATTTCAGATGCAGTCTTATACGGACTCATTATCAATAAACCCTACACAGGTTTCCTTCCTCCAAAGATGCAGTTTTACACGAGCTCATCATCAGTCAACTCTACACAGGTGTCCTTCTTTCCAAGATGCAGCTTTACACGAGCTCATCATCAGGCAACCCTACACAGGTTCCCTCTTTCAACTTACAAAAATTACAGTTCAACAGACCACCTCCAGATGGCATCTATAAGCCCATCCACCTATCAACAGTCTCCAAATGGCATCTATAAGCCCATTCCCGACAAGGTTCTGTCACATCTCCAGATGGCATCTATAAGCCCATCCACCTATCAACAGTCTCCAAATGGCATCTATAAGCCCATTCCCGACAAGGTTCTGTCACATCTCCAGATGGCATCTATAAGCCCATCCTCCTATCCACCATCTCTCCAAATGGCATCTGTAAGCCCATTCCCGACATCACACTGCTGATACTCTACTATGTGAGTGCAAATTTCTGGGCACTTTAGTGTTCAATCATCTTCCACCTTCGGATCACGAAAGGCACGCAAGCCAATCTACATCCTCAGGTCTAAGAAGATTGAACAGGGGCAACTGTTGTACCCCAAAATTTTCCCTCCCATATTCTTCAAAGTTTTGACAAACATCATCTCAAGTTGCTCAAGTCTACTCAAGGGTTGCACAGTCAAACCATCCTCCTAAGCCAGTCAAAATTAGGGTTTTGGTTCTTGTAAGGAAGTTGAGGTTTTCAAGGGCTCAATCAAGTCACATATGCCTATACACATTGTCAAGCATCTACGTGCCAAGTGTTGCACCCCAAAATTTGCCCTCCCATATTCTTCAAGAAATTGCCAAGCCAAGTCACAAAATTCCCCAAGGGTTATGCAGTTCAACTGTCTTCTATACAGTCAAAATTAGGGTTTGTGTTCTGATCAAGAAAATGAAGTTTTCAAAGGTCCAATCAAGTCTCATATGCTTACAAAGATGGTCAAGTATTCTCATATCAAGTTTCAAGGCATTCAGCTCAAAATTGCACAGTCAAAACCCTAAATTGCACTACAGTCAACTGTAGGGGCAAAATGGTCATTTGACAGTCAAAAGTTCAAATTTTTGGTCAACATATCATTTTGAAGCCACAAACATCATTTGATCAATGCTTGATCATGATTCTCAAAATTTGGCTCAGAAAATCACCAAGATGCAAAAGTTACTATATTTGGACAGCTGAAAAAGTCAACTGAAATTGACCAGGGCATAACTTTCACATGGATTATCAGAAAAATTCCATCCAAAGCTCATTTTGAAGAGAAAGACATTTCCTACAACTCATCTTCATACTTCAAGTCCAAGAAATGCTCTCACAAAAAGTTATCAATTTCAACATTATAGGTCATTTTCAAAAGTCAACAAAAAGGGACTTTAAGTCAAAGGCCATAACTTGAGATTGGTAAATCAAAATGACATGGGACCAAAGGCATTGGTTAGAGGACTCAAAGACCTTTCCAAAATGTCAAAGAACATGAGAAAAGATGAAAAATTGAGCAAGTTATGCCTTGTGGAAGTTGGGAAATTTTTGGATATTTTGAAAAGTCAACTTTGATCCAAATGACCTAAAATTGCTAATGGACCCATTTTTCTTCCAAGATTCATCATTCTAACCATGTGCACGACCATTTGGCCCAAAGGGAAGTATTTTCTCATTTTTTATTTATTTATTTGAATTTTTATTCATATTAATTCAATTAAATCAATTAAATATGTGGAAAATATCTAAATGAACCAAATGAATCTTTTTATACATGTTTTAGACTTGATATTTCGTGCTTAGCCAATTATGGAAAGATTTGGCTTGATTGAAACCTAATTGATACAAAAACCATGTGAAAAGATATGAAAAGGATTCTTAAGAAATCAAATATTGAAAACAATAAAAGCAATGGATTTTGATCAATCTTTTTAACCTAATTCATTCACTACATAACCAGGAACATAAACCTAATTGCATTAGACTAAAAGCTGTGCATAAGAGGCCATTACAAACTTGAAAAATTGCTTGAAAACTCAAAAACTGAAATCAACTTTAGGAGGCGATTGAAAGCACAACAACGATCCCAATAGCTTCCTGAAACCTCACTGAACGTGCTCCAATCAAAAACAACAACAAAAACTCCAGGAATCGGTACCTAGAACCGGAACTGTATCAAACAAATTGCATAATCATACATTCTATTCTATGCGTTATTTGTGAATTTTATTTGTTGATTCTTGTTCCTTGTGAAGTTCTAAAGCTAACCATGGTATTTAATTGAATTATTATGCATCGTATGTGATTTCGCCATAATCGATTTCTAGGGTTGCAGGTTTTTTGAATTAGGGATTTTCAGACCAAGCAAAATTAGGGTTCCAGACCCATGCCATTCAAATCAGTACATCAAGACGAAGAGATCTTGACCCTCGCGATCAATTTATTGACATCATAGCGCTAGTCGCTATTTTCTTGAAGCTAGCCTAAGACCACGCGCATAAAACCGTTGCTCTTGTTTTTGTTTTACAGGGATAGTGTGGAAGACGAAATCGTGGCAGTGTATCATACGCTAATTCAAATCAGCGCGCGTTTTTGTGCTTTTTAGTGGCCACTAACCAATTTTGATTTTTGTTATTTATTTGTTGTTATATATACAAAGTGTGTGTTGTAGCTCAGCTGGCCAAGTGTGATGTTGGTGACTCCCATGACCTGGGTTCAAGTCCCAGGTCTGAACAATTTCAATATTGTTTTTCTATACTAATTCCTATGCAGCGTCAGTATTGATGTACACCATGCTCTATCATCATCCAAAGGTCCACGCGTCCAAGAGATGCAGATCAAGGGCTCAGATCTGAAGAGCACCATGTACCATAGTCAGACGCATCACATGCTTGCACAAAAGTCAACGGATTTCCATGCTTAATGGGCCAGATTTGCTTGGACAATACCTCCACTTTAGGGCCTGAACCCCCCCTGGTTTGCAATTTCTTTCTCTTTTTTTTTACTTGTTTTATTTTATTGTTAATTGTCATTTTATTTTATTCAATTGTTTTTAATTAATTAATTATTTTTTCTATAAAATATAAAAACATCATAAAAATCCAGAAAAAGATAAAAAATGTAATAAATTATTTCATTCTAATATTTTCATAAATAAATTAACATGTAATTATTAGTTTTAATTAGGTTACAATTCTAATTTCTTTTAAATGACAAAAAATACAAAAATATAGAATTTAGGTTTAATTGTTAATTGTATTCCTTTTAATTTCCTTTTTTTTACAATAATAATATTTATTTTATTTATTTTCATAAATTAAAAAAATTGTACATAAAAATAATTAGGTTTAGATTAGGTCAAATTTCAATATTTTCTTAATAACTAAAAAAATAATTAGAATTAGGGTTTGACATTTTATTTTAATTTTAATTAATTCTCTTTTTCCTATCAAATCTTAAAAAACACAAAAATACCAAAAACGTTTTCTTTTAATGTTAATTAATTCATGTAATTTAATATTTTGCAAAAGGGTCCAACGCCCATGTTTTTAATTTATTTAATGTCGCATATTTATTTTTATTGCTTAATTCATTATGTATCTCTCCCAAAGCCGTGTAAACAATTGCTCGTACTTTTATTTCTTTCGCTTTATTTACTTTTCGTCAAATCGGGTCCGGTTTAATTTTGGCGATGTGGACCCGCGCCATTTGTAATAGTTGTAGATTTATTCTCCCGCAACTTTTAACTGTTAAATAAGCATGAAAGAATGTATGGCCTTAAATAAAATCAAGCGTAGATCACAATGAACATGACAAGATAAATATCAAATGAAAACGACACACGAATCGCATACACCACCCCTAGGGTACGCCTCACTGTTGCCTTTCGAAAGGTGATCGTCGAGTAGAGGATGTCTTAGTAAGTCCTCATGATCCGGGAACCTGGCATGAGGGTAGCTTCTAAGGTGTCTTCCCATTGCTCTGGTGATCACCATGTCCCGAACCACGAATTGACCCGAACACCTCCAACGGTGGTGCTACCTACCTCTCAATGGTGGGATGGCACTACCTTAAAGGACATTTACACAGACGAATTCCTTAGGGTAGGTAGGTTCTCAAGGATACTTGCTCTAATTTCAAACAAATCAAAATACTTTTCACACCAACACTTTTCAAAAGCTTTCAAAGCAAATTTTTCAAACACTCTGACGTACGAGTCGAACTGAAATTTTTCAAAGAAACTTTTTTAAACCCACAGTTGAAAAGCAAACAAACCATTTTTGAAAACACAATGAGCAAGTATCTAAGAGCCCATGGATAACCATGGATAGAAAGGGTGCTAATACCTTCCCTTTCTATAACCTACCTCCCGAACCGAGAACTAATCTCAATAAGGAATTTTTCTGTGCTTTTGTCCTTTCCATTTGGAGAAAATAAAAGACGGTGGCGACTCTTGCTTCCGCGACATTTCGCGAACCAGCGTTAAACAGTCAGTTCCAGATCCACCGATCACAGAACTGGCGACTCTGCTGGGGAATTAAACTTAAAGTGAGGTGTACCTTAGGATTAAGATCACTGTGTCTTCAATTGTTTTCTTTGCTTGCTTTAAATTGTGGGTTGCTTGGGAGTTCTATAGATCCTAACCCGGATCTGGGGATACCTTTCTTAGAAAGTAGCAACAAGGCTGTGAGGGAACTGTGCGGGGTATACCGACATGGTTGAAACAGTCTGCTACGTTGATGTGGCACTTTGGTGTGTACCGGTAACCCTTGATTTCAGTCAAGGAGAGTACGGGGCCTCCGCGTGGTGTCGTGAAGCATCAACAGACCTTAGGAACCTTAATTGAACTATCTTGGCCTCTTTAGGGTAGTGAGATAACTGACTTTGGTGCAGTCCGAGGTTGGTTGATACTCGATACCACACTCAATTGAGGGTTGCTTTCCTGGAATATTTCGGTCGCCAGTTCAGTGGCTAAATCGAAACGATGAACAATGAAAGCAGTCCCGTGATATTGGGAACCTTAGAACCCGGTTACTTTGATTAGGACAGGTTGAACCCACCAACTCCAAGAGGGTACTACCCAGACCCCATGCTGGCCTTAAACCTTAAGGGCTTGTCTTGTGTGCCTTGTGTGCCTTACATGTTTGTCTTTGTAAATATCTGTGGTGTGTTTAATCATAGCATCATGACATCATCCAGCATCATATGCATTGACTAACCATTTCAGGGGTTCGAATTTTCATCTTTGTTCTTGTTTTGTAGGACATGGAAACTGGTCGTAGAAAGACAATTCAAATCAGTCTTGTAAGGATCCCTCCTCAGCTTAAGGAGCTTATATCCAGGATTCCTGAGAATTCTTCATTCAGTGAAAGGCATGGAAGCCTCATCAGCTTGGTCAACACCAACATTGGGGAAGATATGATAAAGGTCCTGTTCCAGTTCTTTGATCCTCTGCATCACTGTTTCACCTTCTTGGACTATCAGTTGGTACCTACATTGGAGGAGTTCTCCCGGCTCCTGAAGATCCCTATCCTTGATCAGCTACCCTTCAACGGTACAGAAAAGGAACCTAAGCTTGAAGAGATTTCTAAAGCCTTGCACCTACAGTCATCTGACCTCAAGGGACATTGGGAAGTCAGAAGTGGTATCAAAGGGTTCTTAGCCAGGTTTCTGTTTGAAAAAGCCCATGAATGTTGGAACTCGCTTGACCTACAAGCTTTTGAAGAAGTGGTAGCTCTCCTTGTCTATGGTTTGGTGTTGTTTCCCAACCCAGATCAGCTTATTGATATCAGTGATGTCCAGATCTTTATGTCCAGGAATCCTATACCTACGTTGTTGGGGGACATCCTTCACTCATGTTACACTCGAACCATGAGAAAAAGAGGTGTCCTTATGTGTTACACTCCTCTCCTGGGAAGGTGGTTTATTTCGCACCTTCCCCAATCAGTCCTGAAGAATGAGCGGGGTTTGAGATGGTCACAACGATTGATGACTCTTACACATGCAGATATACATTGGTGCCCTAGGTCTAGAGAAGATGTCACTATCATTGATCGTTGCGGGGAGTATCCTAATGTTCCTTTACTTGGAATCAGAGGAGGTATTACTTATAGCCCATGCCTGGCTTGGAGACAGTTTGGTTATGCTCGGAGGGATGGTCCTCATGACATGTTAATTCCTGACATAGTTTTTTACTTCGACAACGATACTCAAGGACTTCGCCAGAGATTTATCAGAGCTTGGAGGATGCCCAGTAGGATAGACAGCAAGACACTGGGGCACAGGAACTCCATCCCTTTGGAGCCTTACCTCAAGTGGGTACGAGCCCGCTCCCAGAAGCTAGTGATGCCTTATCCTCATATGCTCCCAGTAGTCAAAGAACCAGTCTTGGAAGGAGAAGTGTCCTACACTATTCAGCACCCTGATATGCCCACATCCTGGGAAGAGATGCAGAAGAGCTGGATCCAGCTTAAGGAGGAAAGGAGTTCTCTTGAGACTAGTCTGCATGCCAGCGAAAAGAAGGTCTTGGAGCTCACTCGCATGTTGCATGAGGAGAGGAATCTCAACACCTACATAGCTCCGAAGAGGATGCGCAGTGTATTTTGGGATTGATTTGGTTTTTGTACTTTTGCCCATGAGGCTCTGATGTATCAAACAATGATTTCTTTAATGATAACGTGTGTTCCTTTTTGTCTACAACGAATTTGAACTTTCGAACCCTTGAATGCATTGCATACGCATTTCATACATCATGTGCATAGCAGGTTTTTCCTCTTTTCAGGTTGCTTACAGTTCTTCGTTGTTTATTTCAGCATCATGAATCCCGAATCTGCATCAACTGAGACATCAATCAAGGCTCTCCAGGCGCAGAATGCGCAGTTTCAAGAACTAATCAAGGGTCTGGCTAAAGGCCAAGAAGAACTGAAGGCTATGCTCCTGAAGAAGGAGAAGAAGAAGAAGAGAAGAACTATTCTGTTCAACTCGGGCCGAAGGTTTGGTAATACTCTGCAGCATGAAGAGGCTGGTTCTTCTGTTGGCAAGAGTCCTTCTCAGGCAGAAGTAAAGGTTCCTAGTCCGGTCGTCTCCGACAACGAGACAGATTTTGATGAAGAGCAGTACCCTCCTGCAGACGACAGATATAAGCAACTGGAGGACATGTTGAAGGCTATGGAGGTGCAACAGGCACCTGGGCTGGATTTCGGAGATCTGGGTTTGTCGACTGGTGTGATTATCCCCCACAAGTTCAAAGCACCATCCTTCTCCAAATATGATGGGGCGTCTTGTCCCAAGCTGCATTTAAGGTCCTATGTTCGGAAAATTCAGCCGTACTCTGCGGATAAGAATTTATGGATCCACTTCTTCCAGGAGAGTCTTTCAGGGACTCATCTCGAATGGTTCTATCAGCTGGATGGGACCAAAGTTCGTAACTGGGAGGAGTTGGCTACTGCTTTCTATAAGCAGTATCAATATAATGCCGACCTTGCCCCCACACGTACCCAACTCCAGGGTATGGCGTTAGGTGCAAGCGAAGGTTTTAAGGAGTACGCTCAGAAGTGGAGAGACCTGGCTGGCAGGGTGCAGCCACCATTGACTGATCGGGAGTTGGTTGACATGTTCTTGGGGACCCTATCTGGGCCATTCTTCAACCATCTCATCGGGAATTCTTCTGCTGGGTTCACTGATTTGATTCTGACTGGAGAGAGAATTGAAGCTGGGCTGAAGTCTGGGAAGATTGCAAAGGGTGCATCATCTAGTTCGGAAAAGAAACCATTCAAAAAGGAGTCTAGTGCCGTGTATGGTTCTAGGAAATCAGAGAGACATGAGCACCGCCAATCTGTCAGCGCGGTGATGATTGCTAAGCCTGCTGCCGCTCCTCGGTCGAATAATCCTCAAAGGCCTGAAAGACCCCGGCGAGAGTTTACCCGGTTAAGCATGACCCTATCACAGATTCTGCCACAGTTGCTAGCCACCAACTTAGTGACTGTCAGGGAAGCCCCGAAGTTCCCCAATACAACATCTCCCAAGTACAACCCGAATGCTCGTTGTGCTTACCATTCAGAAAGCCCGGGGCACTCTACCGATGACTGTTGGGCGTTGAAGAACAAGGTGCAAGACCTTATCGACGCAAAGGAGATACAATTCGAAGCGCCTGCAAAGCCGAATGTAGTTACTGCCCCTATGCCTCAGCACGGGGTAAATGCTGTTGATGAAGACGTTTACGCTGTTTTTGTGGATGACCTAGCCACTCCTCTAAAGATCGTCAAGAAGAACCTACTGCAGGCCGGTTTATTTCCGGGTTGTAGTGAGGGTTGCCTATTCTGTGCTGTGTCCCCATCTGGTTGTCCCTTGCTAAAGTTAGGCATCCAAAGCTTAATGGATAGCAAGGAGATTCTATTCAAGAAGTCTGCTGTTCGGTTGGTTCCAATGGAAGAAGTTTCTGTGGTGACTATCTTCAATAATCCGATCCCGGCTCTCCAGAAGAAGCCCGTTCAAATTATGACTGTTGCACCCGTTATTATCACTGTTCCAGGGCCCCTGCCCTATGTATCTGATAAAGTTGTCCCTTGGCACTATGGGGCAGATGTATATATAAACGGGATCAAACAAGAGCTCAACGCTGGCGCCAGCATCTGTGACATCACTGGCCCAGCCAAAGTTACCCGCAGTGGCAGGCTCTTCTCGCCTGACATTGCACCGCCTGCTGCCCGAAGACCGCTCCTGATAATTCCTACAAGTACACCTATTCCTGTTGCTGACCAAGTTGTTGTTCCTGCTGCTGATCCGATTGTTTCTCCTGCTGCCGAGTCATCCAATGCTCGGGGCAAGGGAATTGAAGGTGAGCCTGCCCAGATGGAGGCACCCGTACCCATAGCTGCTGAGGCCTCCCCACAAGAGATGGAGGAGATTCTGAAGATCATAAAGAAGAGCGATTTTAATGTTGTGGAACAATTGGGGCATACGCCCTCCAAGATCTCCATGCTCTCTTTACTGCTGTGCTCCGAGGCCCATGCAAAGGCCCTAATCTTGTTCCTCAAGACGGCCCATGTGCCACACGAAACCTCTGCAGTCCAGTTCACTGATTGCATGGCAAGCCTAACGGCAGATAATGGCTTGGGTTTCTCAGACGCTGACTTGACCGCAAAGGGGAGAGATCATAATGATGCTCTGCATGTCTCAATTGAATGCAGGGGCACCACCTTGGCACATGTGTTGGTTGATACTGGGTCATCTTTGAATGTGCTACCCAAGAAGGCTCTGGATCGTCTAGATTGTGAAGGCCTGGAATTGAAACCCAGCAACATCATCGTCAGGGCCTTTGATGGTTCAAAGAGGATGGTCCATGGAGAGGTTGACATTCCGATTCGTGTGGGCTCTCAGGTGTTCGACTCCACTTTTTATGTGATGGATATCCGTCCATCTTACTCTTGTCTGCTGGGTCGACCCTGGATACATAAGGCTGGGGCAGTGACCTCTACCTTGCATCAGAAGCTGAAGTACCCCGTCAGAGGGAAGATTGTCACCGTGCAAGGAGAGGAAGAATATATGGTGAGCCACCTGAACTCCTTCAGGTACATTGAGATGGATGGGGAGTTTATTGAAACCCCCTTTCAGCATTTCGAGGAGGTGTTTCCAATTGCAGCAGAAACAACAGAAGCAAGGGGTCCTTTGAAGATGGCTTCCCTGAAGGATGCCAGGGCTGTAGTGCAGAAGGGTGAATGTGCCGACTGGGGCAGACTTCCAGACTTCACTCAGAAGACTGATAAACTTGGGCTGGGTTTTACCACAGAAGGTCAGAGAGCTATGAGGAAAGTAAAGATCGGAAGACCTCCGGTATTTATTAAAAGCTCAGGAGTGAATGCTGTTGGGGAGGATCATGAAGTGGACGAAGCTGAATTCAATAGCTGGATCTATCCGACGGCCGAAGACGGATTGAACAATTGGAGTGCAAAGGACCATACCCCTGTTACCTTTGTGACGCAGTAATAAATTTCTTTGTTTCGTTATTTTTTGTAATAAACAATGATAAACTCTATGGCCCGGTGTCTTACCCGAGGCACCGTGGTTCTATTTGTGAGGGCATACAAACTGTCATTTTATACATCATGAATGAAAATCTTGGACGTATTTTTCGCATTGCAAATATTGTGTTCCTTTTCTGTCTTTCTTTCCCTTTACATAATTTTCAAAACAGCTGTATTTACACACACACTCACTCATACAGGTTTCAATCCACTCTGGATCTTACTGATAAGAACTCTGCTACTGCCAATTATGACTTCGAAAATCCGATCAACTTAGCCGAAGACGAAGGTGAAGATGATTGCGAAGTGCCTGGCGAGCTTGCAAAACTGTTGCTTCAGGAAGAAAGGGCAATTCAACCCCATGAAGAGCCAGTGGAAACAATAAACCTGGGTACTAAGGCAGACAGAAAAGAGGTAAAGATTGGTGCCAACCTAGAGCTCAGCGTGAAGCAACGGTTAACCAAGATGTTACATGACTATATGGAGATCTTTGCCTGGTCCTACGAAGACATGCCCGGGTTGGATACCGACATTGTGGTCCATCACTTGCCGACTAAGGAAGACTGCCCTCCAGTTAAGCAGAAGGTCCGTCGAATGCGTCCAGAGATGTCTGAGAAGATTAAAGCCGAGGTCATGAAACAGTTTGATGCGGGGTTCCTTGCAGTAACTTCTTACCCTCAGTGGGTTGCTAATGTGGTGCCGGTACCTAAAAAGGACGGTAAGGTCAGAATGTGTGTCGATTACAGGGATCTGAACAGGGCCAGCCACAAAGATGACTTCCCCTTACCTCACATTGATGTCCTTGTTGATAACACAGCTCAGCATAAGGTATTCTCTTTCATGGATGGCTTTTAAGGTTACAATCAGATTAAGATGGCACCTGAGGACATGGAGAAGACTACATTTGTTACTCAGTGGGGCACCTTCTGTTACAAGGTCATGCCGTTCGGATTAAAGAATGCTGGGGCAACCTACCAACGTGCCATGGTTGCCTTGTTTCATGATATGATCCATCATGAGATCGAAGTGTATGTGGACGACATGATCGCAAGGTCCCAGACTGAGGAAGAGCACCTAGATCATCTGCAGAAGTTGTTTGACCGGTTGAGACTGTACAAGTTGAGATTGAACCCGAACAAGTGCACCTTCGGGGTAAGATCTGGGAAGTTGCTAGGCTTCGTGGTCAGTGACAAAGGTATTCAAGTGGACCCTGCTAAGGTCAAAGCTATTCAAGAGATGCCAGTTCCTAAGACAGAGAAGGAAGTCAGAGGCTTTTTAGGACGCCTGAACTACATTGCTCGATTCATCTCACATCTGACTGCCACCTGTGAGCCAATCTTCAAGCTGCTGAAGAAAGATCAGGTAGTACGTTGGAACGATGAATGTCAGGCTGCCTTCGACAGAATTAAAGAGTATCTCCAAGAACCACCTATCCTTATGCCACCGGTTGAAGGGAGACCTCTGATACTATACCTGACAGTGCTTGACAACTCAATGGGGTGTGTGCTGGGGCAGCATGACGAGTCTGGCCGAAAAGAGCATGCCATTTATTACCTTAGCAAAAAGTTTACCGACTGTGAGACCCGATACTCACTGCTTGAGAAAACTTGCTGCGCTTTGGTATGGGCTGCTCGCCGGCTGAGACAGTATATGCTGACTCACACTACTTTGTTGATCTCAAAGATGGATCCTATAAAGTACATATTCGAAAAGCCTGCTCTGTCTGGGAGAATTGCAAGATGGCAAATGATCTTGACAGAATACGACATTCAGTACACAACCCAGAAAGCCATCAAGGGAAGTGTATTGGCAGACCACTTAGCTCATCAAGCTGTAGATGATTATCAATCAATGAACTTCGAGTTTCCGGATGAAAGCATCATGATAGTAACAGATTGCGAAGTACCTGGACCGGATGAAGGACCTGAACCAGGATCCCGATGGTCTATGCACTTTGACGGAGCCTCCAACGCTTTGGGAAATGGTATCGGCGCCATAATCATATCTCCTCAAGGTACTCATACTCCACTCACTGCCCGGCTGTGTTTCAACTGTACCAACAACATGGCAGAGTATGAGGCGTGTATCATGGGTCTTCAAGCTGCGATCGACCTAAGGATCAAATTTCTAAGTGTTTTCGGAGATTCCGCTCTTGTGATCAATCAGATCAAAGGAGAGTGGGATACGAAACATCCAAACCTGATTCCTTACAGAGAATGCGTGTTGACCCTGATTCCCCACTTTACAGAGATAACCTTTGAGCACTTTCCAAGAGAAGAGAATCAGTTAGCGGACGCGTTGGCTACAATGTCTTCAATGTTCAAGGTCAAATGGGATAATGAGGCTCCCCGGATCATCATCTGGAAACTGGACGAACCGGCATACTGTTGTGATCTCGAAACTGAATTGGTGACCAAGAAGCCTTGGTACCACGAAGTGAAGAGATATCTGGAAGCTCAGGAATACCCTGAAGGTGCCTCTGTCAATGATAAGAAATTCCTGAGGAGGTTTGCAGCCAAGTTCTTCCTAAGCAACGACATCTTGTACAAGCGAAACCATGATTCAACCCTACTGCGTTGTGTGGATAAGACTGAAGCAGAAAGAATCATGGAAGAGCTACATGAAGGGACCTTTGGTACACATTCCAGTGGACATACTATGGCTAAGAAAATCCTACGGGCAGGATATTATTGGTCCACAATGGAAGTTGACTGCTACCAACACTCCAGGACATGCCACAAGTGCCAGATCTATGCAGATAAGGTGCATGTTCCTCCGGTTCCCCTGAATGTTCTGACTGCGCCTTGGCCGTTTGCAATGTGGGGCATAGACATGATCGGCGAGATAAAACCTACGGCATCCAACGGACATCGCTTCATCCTAGTGGCGATTGATTATTTCACAAAGTGGGTTGAGGCAGCATCCTATGCTACAGTGACCAAGACTGTTGTGGCACGGTTTATTCGGCACAACCTGATCTGTCGGTACGGCGTCCCTGAGCGGATTATTACAGACAACGGTACCAATCTAAACAACAAGATGATCGCTGAGCTTTGCGAACAGTTCAAGATACAGCACCACAATTCTTCTCCTTACAGACCGAAGATGAATGGGGCTGTAGAGGCAGCAAATAAGAACATCAAGAAAATCGTGCAGAAAATGACAGTGACTTACAAAGATTGGCACGAGATGTTACCGTTCGCTCTGCATGGGTACCGAACCTCAGCTAGGACGTCAACCGGGGCAACTCCTTTCTCTCTGGTTTATGGCATGGAGGCAGTCTTACCGATCGAAGTACAAATACCCTCTCTCCGGATAATGAAGGACGCAAATCTGAACGAAGATGATTGGATCCAGACACGACTTGATCAGCTCAACCTCATTGACGAAAAGAGACTTGCTGCTATCTGCCATGGTCAGACGTATCAGAAACGGATGATCAGGGCATTTAACAAAAAGGTCAGACCACAGGAATATCGAGTTAGGGATCTGGTAATCAAGAGAATCATCCTTCCTCAGAGTGATCCAAGGGGCAAATGGACCCCTACATACGAAGGGCCATTTGTGGTTAAGCATGTGTTCTCAGGAGGAGCAATGATATTAACCAATATGGATGGTGACGACCTTCCTCACCCCGCCAATGCAGACATAGTTAAAAAATACTACGCATGAAAAAAGACCCGCTAGGCTGACATGCCTAGGCAAAAATTAGGGCTTCCCGTCGAACCAAAAGGGTTCGGGAAAAATGAAGGGATGAAAATGAAAAAATCTGTACACCCGGCAAGTCGAAAACCTGAAAAGGCGGCTTGGGCAAAAATGGGTATCCCGGTGGACTGAAAACCCGAAAGGGCGGTCCAGGCAAAAATAAGGGATAAAGCGTAATACTATGTCTCATTGATCACTTTGCATCCAGAATCCGGTATCTACATCAAGTTCAGACGGCATCGATCAGTCAGCTTCACCTTCAACCAAGGTCATCAAGTGATGAGACGCTCGGAGCTATAAAGACAATAGCAGAGTTGAAACCCAGTGGATCATTCATTTCACACAGCTGTTTTATTTTCTTTTGTACAAAACTTGTATAAACTCTTTCGCTCGGCGACGTACCTCTTACTAGGACGTCAGCCTCTTGTACACAAAACGCCTATTTTCAGGCCATTCAAAAATCAATACAAATATATTTTCAGTTAAACGTGCCAAGTGTTTTTCTTTTTTCTGTTTTGTTTTGCGAAGAACGTCCAAGGTTCAATTTGTGATATATGCATTGACAATAATTTGCTAACTCATAAATATTTGCATACGAAACAAAGGAATTAATTGCAGGTGACACTAGAAACAGAGGCAATAAAAGAGTTGTCTAAACAATCCAATTGCTCTATCCTCCAAGGTACCAAGGTAGGTTCAGCTAAAGAACATGACCGGTATACCTGAATTCCCCAGAGAGTGGTTCAGCAAAACGATGCATTCTTCTCCAAGCAAAATTACAAATCTCAAGGAAGTTGGGTATCCTCCCGTAGATCTCAACATTCCCCAGCAGCGGCATATATTCTTAACAAGCATCCCCGGCAGTCTTGGCCTAAAGATTGTTCCCCGGCGGTCTCTCAATATTCAAAGGAATCACTTCCCCAGCATATCAAACTTCCCCAGAAGAGTCCAATCCGGTTGCCCCAGGAAAGATGGAGTCCATATCCCCAAGCAGTAAGCTTATCCCCAGTAAAATTCTGGAAACTTACCCCCTCGCAGAGCACGAACGCGTCGTCCGGCTTTATTCAAAGAGTTATTTCCTCAATAGGATATAACTGGGTTATCCTCAGCCAAAAGCCACGGAAAGGTCGTCGTCAACGTAGTTCCTTCCTATCCCTAGCGAAGTCTATCAACACTTCCAATACAACAAAGACATCCTCAGCAAGTCATTATCAACAATTCAGCAAAGCATCTCTATCCCCACAGAGTATTGCTTCCCAGCATGGTCATTAGAGTATCTTTTCTCCCCGCAGAATCTATTCACCAAGTTTATTCCGCAACGGAGTCATCTTCTCCTATCGGTATTATTGCAACTATCATCCCCAGCGGAAGCAAAATCAATACTTCAACATCAGCCCAGGATGCGACTTCCCGGCACCCGTCAAGGATCTACTTTCCTAGACGAAAACATTCATAAAACAACACATACATCATTATAGCATGCATAGACGCATCATATCATATAAATCTCATTTATGTTGAGAACATCATTGCTTGATCCATATCATGCATTGCATATGACTGACCTTTACCTTTCAGGAAAGACGCAGTTAAAATGCTCAAACACATTTCAAAGCCTTCTCTAGTTCAGCTAAATCGACTCCCAACAGATTTTTCTGATAAAGACTCAGCAGAAGTTATGGTCCCCTCTCCGACAAGTGCGTGAGGTGGTAATTCCTTCTTCAAGATGTTTCCCTCTCCGACGATGAGTGTGAGGTGATAGTCTTCTATTGGTCCCCTCTCCGACAGGTGCGTGAGGTGGTAATTCCTTTTCAGATGTTTCCCTCTCCGACGATGAGTGTGAGGTGATAGTCTCTTATGGTCCCCTCTCCGGCAAGTGCGTGAGGTGGTAATTCCTTTTCAGATGTTTCCCTCTCCGACGATGAGTGTGAGGTGATAGTCTCTTATGGTCCCCTCTCCGGCAAGTGCGTGAGGTGGTAATTCCTTCTTCAGATGTTTCCCTCTCCGACGATGAGTGTGAGGTGATAGTCTTCTATGGTCCCCTCTCCGGCAAGTGCGTGAGGTGGTAATTCCTTTTCAGATGTTTCCCTCTCCGACGATGAGTGTGAGGTGATAGTCTCTTATGGTTCCCTCTCCGACGGCGAGTGAGGTGATTCCCTTTCATATCATAATTGCTTATGGTTCTCTTCCCGATACTGCGAAGATAATAATTCCCATCAAGATTTTTCTCAACGAGCGTTGTTGAGATTAAAGTCGCCCAAGGTTCTCTTACCATTCATGCTAAGGCAGTAACCATACCTGGTTCATTCGTCATCTCATGAAGCTCCAGACTCAGCTCCTGTAACCAGTCAGGACATATCTATACCAAGCATCTAAAATCAGCTCCTGCAACGTGTCAGGTACTCGTTTTCTGTTTTGCAGGTATGCAGGTTCTCGCCAAGGAATCTCCTACACAATCAACATCCAGATGGCATCTATAAGCCCACCATCCTATTCATCAACCCCCAAATGGCATCTATAAGCCCATTCCCCCATTCATTGCCAGCATGCGAGCGCAAATTTCTGGGCACTCTAGTGTTCAATCATCTTCCACCCTCGGATTACGAAAGGCACGTCAGCCAATCTGCATCCTCAGATTTAAGAAGATTGAACAGGGGCAACTGTTGCACCCCAAAATTTGCCCTCCCATATTCTTCAAGAAATTGCCAAGCCAAGTCACAAAATTCCCCAAGGGTTATGCAGTTCAACTGTCTTCTATACAGTCAAAATTAGGGTTTGTGTTCTGATCAAGAAAATGAAGTTTTCAAAGGTCCAATCAAGTCTCATATGCTTACAAAGATGGTCAAGTATTCTCATATCAAGTTTCAAGGCATTCAGCTCAAAATTGCACAGTCAAAACCCTAAATTGCACTACAGTCAACTGTAGGGGCAAAATGGTCATTTGACAGTCAAAAGTTCAAATTTTTGGTCAACATATCATTTTGAAGCCACAAACATCATTTGATCAATGCTTGATCATGATTCTCAAAATTTGGCTCAGAAAATCACCAAGATGCAAAAGTTACTATATTTGGACAGCTGAAAAAGTCAACTGAAATTGACCAGGGCATAACTTTCACATGGATTATCAGAAAAATTCCATCCAAAGCTCATTTTGAAGATAAAGACATTTACTACAACTCATCTTCATACTTCAAGTCCAAGAAATGCTCTCACAAAAAGTTATCAATTTCAACATTATAGGTCATTTTCAAAAGTCAACAAAAAGGGACTTTAAGTCAAAGGCCATAACTTGAGATTGGTACATCAAAATGACATGGGACCAACGGCATTGGTTAGAGGACTCAAATACCTTTCCAAAATGTCCAAGAACATGAGAAAAGATGAAAAATTGAGCAAGTTATGCCTTGTGGAAGTTGGGAAATTTTTGGATATTTTGAAAAGTCAACTTTGATCCAAATGACCTAAAATTGCTAATGGGCCCATTTTTCTTCCAAGATTCATCATTCTAAGCATGTGCACGACCATTTGGCCCAAAGGGAAGTATTTTCTCATTTTTTATTTATTTATTTGAATTTTTATTCATATTAATTCAATTAAATCAATTAAATATGTGGAAAATATCTAAATGAACCAAATGAATCTTTTTATACATGTTTTAGACTTGATATTTCGTGCTTAGCCAATTATGGAAAGATTTGGCTTGATTGAAACCTAATTGATACAAAAACCATGTGAAAAGATATGAAAAGGATTCTTAAGAAATCAAATATTGAAAACAATAAAAGCAACGGATTTTGATCAATCTTTTTAACCTAATTCATTCACTACATAACCAGGAACATAAACCTAATTGCATTAGACTAAAAGCTGCGCATAAGAGGCCATTACAAACTTGAAAAATTGCTTGAAAACTCAAAAACTGAAATCAACTTTAGGAGGCGATTGAAAGCACAACAACGATCCCAATAGCTTCCTGAAACCTCACTGAACGTGCTCCAATCAAAAACAACAACAAAAACTCCAGGAATCGGTACCTAGAACCGGAACTGTATCAAACAAATTGCATAATCATACATTCTATTCTATGCGTTATTTGTGAATTTTATTTGTTGATTCTTGTTCCTTGTGAAGTTCTAAAGCTAACCATGGTATTTAATTGAATTATTATGCATCGTATGTGATTTCGCCATAATCGATTTCTAGGGTTGCAGGTTTTTTGAATTAGGGATTTTCAGACCAAGCAAAATTAGGGTTCCAGACCCATGCCATTCAAATCAGTACATCAAGACGAAGAGATCTTGACCCTCGCGATCAATTTATTGACATCATAGCGCTAGTCGCTATTTTCTTGAAGCTAGCCTAAGACCACGCGCATAAAACCGTTGCTCTTGTTTTTGTTTTACAGGGATAGTGTGGAAGACGAAATCGTGGCAGTGTATCATACGCTAATTCAAATCAGCGCGCGTTTTTGTGCTTTTTAGTGGCCACTAACCAATTTTGATTTTTGTTATTTATTTGTTGTTATATATACAAAGCGTGCGTTGTAGCTCAGCTGGCCAAGTGTGATGTTGGTGACTCCCATGACCTGGGTTCAAGTCCCAGGTCTGAACAATTTCAATATTGTTTTTCTATACTAATTCCTATGCAGCGTCAGTATTGATGTACACCATGCTCTATCATCATCCAAAGGTCCACGCGTCCAAGAGATGCAAATCAAGGGCTCAGATCTGAAGAGCACCATGTACCATAGTCAGACGCATCACATGCTTGCACAAAAGTCAACGGATTTCCATGCTTAATGGGCCAGATTTGCTTGGACAATACCTCCACTTTAGGGCCTGAACCCCCCTGGTTTGCAATTTCTTTCTCTTTTTTTTTACTTGTTTTATTTTATTGTTAATTGTCATTTTATTTTATTCAATTGTTTTTAATTAATTAATTATTTTTTCTATAAAATATAAAAACATCATAAAAATCCAGAAAAAGATAAAAAATGTAATAAATTATTTCATTCTAATATTTTCATAAATAAATTAACATGTAATTATTAGTTTTAATTAGGTTACAATTCTAATTTCTTTTAAATGACAAAAAATACAAAAATATAGAATTTAGGTTTAATTGTTAATTGTATTCCTTTTAATTTCCTTTTTTTTACAATAATAATATTTATTTTATTTATTTTCATAAATTAAAAAAATTGTACATAAAAATAATTAGGTTTAGATTAGGTCAAATTTCAATATTTTCTTAATAACTAAAAAAATAATTAGAATTAGGGTTTGACATTTTATTTTAATTTTAATTAATTCTCTTTTTCCTATCAAATCTTAAAAAACACAAAAATACCAAAAAAGTTTTCTTTTAATGTTAATTAATTCATGTAATTTAATATTTTGCAAAAGGGTCCAACGCCCATGTTTTTAATTTATTTAATGTCGCATATTTATTTTTATTGCTTAATTCATTATGTATCTCTCCCAAAGCCGTGTAAACAATTGCTCGTACTTTTATTTCTTTCGCTTTATTTACTTTCCGTCAAATCGGGTCCAGTTTAATTTTGGCGATGTGGACCCGCGCCATTTGTAATAGTTGTAGATTTATTCTCCCGCAACTTTTAACTGTTAAATAAGCATGAAAGAATGTATGGCCTTAAATAAAATCAAGCGTAGATCACAATGAACATGACAAGACAAATATCAAATGAAAACGACACACGAATCGCACACACCACCCCTAGGGTACGCCTCACTGTTGCCTTTCGAAAGGTGATCGTCGAGTAGAGGATGTCTTAGTAAGTCCTCATGATCCGGGAACCTGGCATGAGGGTAGCTTCTAAGGTGTCTTCCCATTGCTCTGGTGATCACCATGTCCCGAACCACGAATTGACCCGAACACCTCCAACGGTGGTGCTACCTACCTCTCAATGGTGGGATGGCACTACCTTAAAGGACATTTACACAGACGAATTCCTTAGGGTAGGTAGGTTCTCAAGGATACTTGCTCTAATTTCAAACAAATCAAAATACTTTTCACACCAACACTTTTCAAAAGCTTTCAAAGCAAATTTTTCAAACACTCTGACGTACGAGTCGAACTGAAATTTTTCAAAGAAACTTTTTTAAACCCACAGTTGAAAAGCAAACAAACCATTTTTGAAAACACAATGAGCAAGTATCTAAGAGCCCATGGATAACCATGGATAGAAAGGGTGCTAATACCTTCCCTTTCTATAACCTACCTCCCGAACCGAGAACTAATCTCAATAAGGAATTTTTCTGTGCTTTTGTCCTTTCCATTTGGAGAAAATAAAAGACGGTGGCGACTCTTGCTTCCGCGACATTTCGCGAACCAGCGTTAAACAGGTAGTTCCAGATCCACCGATCACACCAAGTTTCAAGGCTCACAAGGTCAAGTTGCACAGTCAAAAACCCTAATTGCTTCACAGTCAACTGCAGGGGCAAAATGGTCATTTCGCAGTCAAAAGTCAAATTTTTTGGTCAACATCTCATTTTGAAGCCACAGTCATCATTGGATCAAATCTTGATCATGATTCCACTAGAATGGCTCAAAAATCATCAAGGTGTCAAAAGTTTCTATTTTTGGACAGCTGAAAAGTCAATTGTAACTTGACCAAGACATAACTTTTTCATGGTTCATCAGAAAAATCCCATCAAATGCTCATTTTTAAGGGGAGGACATTTCCTACAACTCATCTTCACATTCCAAATCCAAGAAATTCTCTCACAAAAAGTTATCAATTTCAACATTATAGGTCATTTTCAAAAGTCAACAAAAAGGCACTTTAAGTCAAAGACCATAACTTGATATTGGTAAATTCAAATGACATGGGACCAAAGGCATTGGTTAGAGGACTTCAATACATTTCCAAAATGTCCAAGAACATGTTCATATGATCAAAATTGAGCAAGATATGCATTGGAGAAGTTGGGAAATTTTTGTGAAATGGCAAAAGTCAACTATCCTTGAAACTTCAATTTTTGACAAAAGGGCCCACTTTTTTCCACTTGATTCATCCTTGTCATGCCACCCACGTGTCCCATGATTAAATTCAAGATTAAACATTTATTTTTTCTATTTTTATTTAATTTTATTGATTTAATTCATTTTAAATCCATAAAATTCAAATAAAAATCAAAAAAATTAATTAAGTGATATCTTGTGGTTTGAATGACCTTGATGCATCATAATACACATGCCAAATTCGTGTAAAGTCCATTTCAAGCATGAAATTCAAATTTTGAACAAAAATGGCAAGTTTCTTTAATGGTGGTTATGAGGAAATCCAAAGCTTAATGGCAATGGTTAAAGGCTCCTAAATGTGACTTATTCTCACTCATTACTATATATACAAGCCTTGCAAGCCTCATTCACAACCAAGAGAGAGCAGAAACGGCCAGAGCAAAAACTGAAAATTGTCCAAAAAGTGAGAGATCAAAAGCACAGTTGCAAGCGTTTTCATATCAAAGCAAGCACGTAGCTTTCTTCCTTGCCACCCCCTGAAGCCAAAGCAACCACAAACGCGTCCTAAGGTCCACTGAATAGCGCTGTAAGTACTCACGAAATCACCTCTGAACATGGAGTCGTGTTTTCCCATTCTTGCATTTTTTTTCTGGAAAATAATAGCATATTCATACTCCATACCCGATTTCCAATGCAACTATTATATTCAATTTCATTTTTAGGCTTCGTATGACAATACCCGTGCCTAGGGTTTGTTTGCTTTGTTTTTAGGTATTTTTTCTACAGGTGAAATTGGGACGAACCATGAGCATCAACGTGATCAGGAGACATAGGCGATCGCCCCATGGGTTTCTATTTCTTTTTCTATTTTCCTTTTCTTTTTATTTTCTTTAATTATTATTATTCTTAGTATTATTTAATTAATTAACATAATTAACATTTTTTTCCATAAAATTCAGAAAACCAAAAAAAAAACTAATATTATTATTATTTATTAATTTCATGTTATTTTTGTAAATAAATTCTAACATTAATTAACTTAGTTGTTTAATTAGGTTTAATTTTAATCTTTTCACAATAAATAAAATTAATTTAGAATTAGGTCTTTCTTTTGACAATTTTTAATTCCTTTTATTTCATTTTTATTAAAAACATAAAAAATACAAAAAAAAACATTCTTTTTCTTGTAAATAAATTAATTATGTATCTATTTATTCTTAGGACGTTCCCGATTAAATTTCCATTCACGCGTATTTATTTATTCTGATTATATTTATGTATCTGTACAGAGGATGTAATAGTAATTAGGATTTTATTGCTTTCTTTAATTTTCTGCATTTACTTTTCAAAAACAGGTTTTTGTTTTTTGGCGATGTATAGACCCGCGCCTTGTAATAGCTAGATTTACATTTCTGCAATTTATTTTCCGCACTCCTAACTGTTAAAAAATGCATGAAAGAATGTATGAAAAATAAAACCAATCTGTAGCTCACAAATAACATACAAGATAACCTTAACTGAAAAATAACACACATGCACATGCCACTCCTAGGGTACGCCTCACTGGTTGCCTCGAACGTGGTCGTCAAGTATAGGGTGTCTTAGAGGTCGCCCTTCTGTCCAAAAGATCCAGTTGCCTTGAAACGGTTGCCTCAGATAAAAGGATCTAGGACATTAGGGTTACTCCTAAGGTATCCTACCATTGCTTCGGTGACCACACTGTCCCGATAATCGAATTAACCCGAACACCTCCAACGATGGTGCTACCTACCCCTCAATGGTGGGATAGCACTATCTAAAAGACTCTTACACAGCCTAATTCCTTAGAGTAGGTAGATGACTCATGGGTACTTGCTCTTTTCAAAACAAACAAAATACTTTTCACACCTTACACTTTCAAAAAGTTTTCAAACAATACTTCATACACTCTTGAGGACTGATACAAGAGTTACCTAGAAGTTTTCAAACGAACTTTTTTCAAAACCCACACACACTTGAAAAGCAAACAATTTTTGAAAACATAAGAGCAAGTACCTAAGAGCCCATGGATAACCATGGATAGAAAGGGTGCTAACACCTTCCCTTTCTATAAATCTACCTCCCGAACCGAGAAACATTCTCATAAGGAATTTTGTTGTGCTTTTGTCCTTTCCATGTTGGAGAACATAAAAGACGGTGGCGACTCTTGCTTACCGCGACATTTCGCGAAACCAGCTTAAAAACAGTCAGTTCTATTTCCACCGGTCACACAGTGGAAACAGTAAATCTGGGTACCGAGGAAGACAAGAAAGAGGTCAAGATCGGTGCAAATCTAGAAACTAGTGTTAAGCAACGGTTGATTCAGATGTTGTATGACTATGTTGAGATCTTTGCCTGGTCTTATAAAGATATGCCTGGGTTGGATACTGATATTGTGGTTCACCGCCTATCCACTAAGGAAGACTGTCCTCTAGTGAAACAGAAAATTCGCCGAATGCGCCCAGAGATGTTTGAGAAAATCAAGGTTGAGGTTATGAAATAGTTTGATGCCGGTTTTCTAGCAGTTATTTCTTACCCACAGTGGGTTACCAATGTGGTTTTGGTGCCGAAGAAAGATGGTAAGGTTCGTATGTGTGTGGACTATATGGATATGAACAGGGCGAGCCCCAAGGATGATTTCCCTCTAACTCATATCGACGTTCTGTTTGACAACACCGCACAGCATAAGGTCTTCTCCTTTATGGATGGTTTTTTCGGTTACAATCAGATTAAGATGGCTCCCGAAGACATGGAGAAGACAACCTTTATCACGCAGTGGGGTACCTTTTGCTACAAAGTCATGCCTTTCGAGTTGAAGAATGTTGGGGCAACATATCAGCGCGCCATGGTCGCTTTGTTCCACGACATGATTCATCATGAGATTGAGGTGTACATTGACGACATGATTGCAAGATCCTAGACTGAAGAAGAACATCTTGACCACCTTCAGAAGCTATTTGATAGGTTGAAGTTGTACAAGCTGAGGTTAAACCCGAATAAGTGCACCTTCGGGGTGAGGTCTGATAAACTGCTGGGTTTCGTCATTAGTGATAAAGGTATTCAGGTGGATCCTGCAAAGGTGAAGGCTATACAGGAAATGCCAGCTCCCCAAACTGAAAAAGAAGTCAGAGGCTTTTTGGGACGGTTAAATTACATTGCCCGATTCATTTCACATTTGACCGCTTTTTTGAGCCAATCTTCAAGCTACTGAAGAGAGATCAAGTGGTAAGATGGAATGATGAATGTCAAGCCGCTTTCGAAAGGATCAAGGAATATCTCCAAAAGCCACCTATTTTGATGCCTCTAGTTGAAGGGAGACCTTTAATCTTATACTTGATGGTACTCGACAATTCGATGGGGTGTGTGCTGGGGCAGCATGACGAGTCTGGCCAAAAAGAGCATGTTATTTATTACCTTAGCAAAAAGTTTACCGACTGCGAGACCCGATACTCGTTGCTTGAGAAAACTTGTTGCGCTTTGGCATGGGCTGCTTGCCGGCTGAGACAGTATATGCTGACTCACACTACCCTATTGATATCAAAGATGGATCCAATCAAGTATATCTTCGAAAAGCCTGCCTTGTCCGGAAGAATAGCAAGATGGCAGATGATCTTGACTGAGTATGACATCTAATACACGACCTAAAAGGCAATTAAAGGAAGTGTGTTGGCAGATCATTTGGCACATCAGGCAATGGACGATTACCAGTCTATGAACTTCAAATTCCCGGATGAGAACATCATGTTGGTGAGTAACTGTGAAACACCTGGATCGGATGAAGGACCTGAGGAAGGATCCCGATGGTCTATGTACTTTGATGGAGCTTCAAACGCTTTGGGTAATGGCATTGGCGCCGTGATCATATCTCCTGAAGGCTCTCATACTCTGTTTACCACCCGATTATGTTTTAACTGCACCAACAACACGGCGGAGTATGAAGCATGCATCATGGGTCTCCGAGCAGCTATTGACCTAAGGATTAAATTCTTAAGTGTATTCGGAGATTCCTCTCTCGTGATCTGTCAGATACGAAACACCCAAATCTTATTCCTTACAAAGAGTATGTATTGACGTTGCTTCCACACTTCGAGGAGATAACCTTTGGACACTTCCCAAGAGAGGAAAATCAGTTGGCGGACGCGCTAGCTACGATGTCTTCTATGTTCAAGGTCAGATGGGATAATGAGGCTCCCCAGATCACCATTGAGAGGTTGGACGAACCCGCACATTGCTGTGACATTGAGACTGAAGAGGTAGCAGATAAACCCTGGTTTCATGAGGTAAAAAGGTATCTTGAGGCTCCAGAGTACCCCGAGGGTGCATCTGTTAATGATAAGAAGTTTCTGAGGAGGTTCGCGGCAAAGTTCTTCATCAGTAATGACATCCTTTACAAGCGTAATCATGATTCAACCTTACTGCGATGTGTGGATAAGAGCGAGGAAGAAAGGATCATGGCGGAATTACATGAAGGTACTTTCGGAACTCATTCCAGTGGACACACCATGGCAAATAAGATCCTTCGGGCGAGATATTATTTGTCCATAATGGAAGTCGACTGTTATCAGCATTCTCGGACCTGTCACAAGTGCCAAGTCTATGCTGATAAGGTGCACAAAACTCCAGTTCCTCTGAACGTCTTGACAGCTTCTTGGCCTTTTGCAATGTGGGGCATCGATATGATTGGCGAGATCAGACCTACTGCATCCAACGGGTATCATTTTATCTTGGTAGCGATTGATTACTTTACAAACTGGGTTGAAGCAGCTTCCTTTTCTACTGTAACCAAGAACGTCGTGGCACGGTTCATTCGGCACAATTTGATCTGTCGATACGGTGTACCAGAGAGGATCATTACGGACAATGGTACAAATCTCAACAAGACTTCTTGGACTCAAGACAAGATTAGGGTTTGAGTTTGCACATGGATTTTTAGAATTCCAATGCTTCATATGACTTTCATACTTCATGTTGGATCCCTAATATTTCTCATACCAAGTTTCAAGCCTTGAATCACATTTTGGACCAGTTACTTGGACAGTTGACCTAAAAATCTGTTGTATGGGGAAAAATGTAAACCATAGCCAATTTAACTTCAAACCTCATAATTTTTGATCCACAACAACATTATAAACTCATATGAACCATTTGATCAAGTTTGGACCATAACTCCTCAAGAAATTTGATCAAATCATCAAAAGGGCAAAATGGTCAAAATTAGGGTTTTGACTGAGAAAGGGCAATTTATGATTTTTAACCTAGCCAATGGAAAATTGGGTTCAAGCATGGTTTCAAGGACTCAATGGCACTATCTTGACCTAATCACAAGGTTCAAAAGATCTCAAATGCATAGGATTGACAGATAAGTTTTGCAATCAACTGATCAAAAATCAACTGTACACTGAAAAGTCAAACTTTGACTTTTTGGTCAAAATCAAGTGCTAAGGGTCATATTTCATCAAGATGTGTCAAAACATGAAACTTGTTCACCAAGAAACTTAAATTTGGAAATTAGGGTTTAAGTTTGAAATTTTTCATAACTTAGAAATTTTATAAGTTATGAAAATTTCTTATTTTTTCCCAACTTTTCCCAACTTTTTCACCATGATGCAATTGGATTCAAAGAAAACTTCCAACATGAAAGTTGTATTCCTCCACAAAATCTACAACTTTGGTTCATAAAGTTTTCCCAAAAGATGCTTGGATCTTAAGTTATGATTTTGTGAATAGGGGTCCATAAACTTTTTAACTTAGTGAAAATTTGCCCTAGTTTAGGCAGATTTTTGACCTAACTTCATGGAAACTTTTCACCTAGTTCCAAGAGGAATCTCAAAATTAATTTCAAAGATGGATTGTAGAGAATGTTACAAGCTTTCCAAAATGTCCAAGAACTCTCCAAGATCATTTATGGTTAGGGAGAATCGAAGGAATGAAATTGGCAGTTTCTCACTTTTGTCCATGACATTTTTCACAATGGTGCAAGTTGCAAATATGTCCTAAGCATGCTTGAACTTGGTTTTACAGGTCCTAATCCCCTCTACACTCAAAAATTAAATGCAAACACATTGGAAATTGGATTTATTATGATCTTTGAAGCATTGCACAAAGAATTATTCCAAAAATGGCATAAAGTTCACATTGCTACTTTTATAAAGCATGCTTTTTGCAATTTTGTATTTCTTGAGCCATGGACCTGATCTCTTGATGCAAACAATATCCACAAATATCAGGAAAAGTTCACCAACTATGTGCAGCTAAGGAACATGCCTGTATAGGCTTTGGGCATTGTCATCTCACATTTTCTTCAAAAGCAAGCAAACTTGCAAAAGTTAAGCAAGCTTGTGTATCTGATAAAACCAAGCTTTGGTATCATTTCAAACAAGTTCAGCACATTGTAACAAGCCTAAGACACGAATTGCTCACCTCTCAAACATCCAAAAACACAAAAATCACAAGTTCCTGCCCAAATAGGGCATCATCTGTAGAACCATTTCCAAAATAAAATTGGCTCGTGTGTTTTGCCTTGAATCACTTCAAACACATTCCCTACATCACACTAAACTATCTAGGCCTTTATTCAGCAACTGTAACCCCTGTTTCAAGCTTCCCATTTTCAATTTCTGAGTTTGTAGGTTGACTTCTACAAGGAGATTCAAGCAACTTCAAGGCAAGCTGAGCATTGGGAAAGCTTGAGGGAACTTCAAGCAAGTTCACACGACCTTCAGGTCTCACTCAAAGTTGCTACATTGCCATATCTAAACTCAACTGAACAAAGTATTTATCAAGTTTCTATCTATCTATTTAGACATCCTTAGGCTTAGGTTTGTGAAGTAAAAATGTAGTCCTTAAGTTGCTTGAGTTGTACATATGCATAGTTTGTATTTATATTAACTGAGCTAGGAGTATTTGGTTGTTGAAGTTCATGAAAATTTTAGGTCAGAAATTAGGGGTGACAAAATTCTCTTAGATCTTTTAGAGTTAGGTCATGTTTTTTATATCATTGGAATCGTGACTAAAAATGCTACAAGTTTCATGTTGCAAGATTTTGTTTTCATGCACGTATGCAAGAGATACAGGTTGAACTGAACCAGGCGCGCGCGAGAGAGACAGAGGTCAGGGATGAAGTTGTTCTGGGCCAAGGCCTTGGGCCTGTTTCTATTCACACCCCCCTTTTACTTTTTGCAGTGCCCTGATCATTTTCTTTTATTTTTTATATTTTCTTGTACAATTCATATTTTTGACTTTTATTTATTTTTTCTGAACATTTAAAATCACAAAAAATATTTTCTTTATTTTTTTCATTTTATCATTTTTTTTGCATAATAAATAGTTATTAGGTTAATATAATTTTATTTTCTTAAATAAACTTTTAAATAATATTAAAATATCATACCTTTTTATTTTTATTATTTATACACTTAAAATAATATTTTCATACAATATTCAATTTTTTAACATTTTGTATATAATATTATTATTATTTTTCTTAAACAAAAAATGAATAAATAAATGTTGAGAAAACAATATTTCTTTTAAAACCAAAATTAGGGTTTTCACCCTTTCAAAAATAATCATTTTATTTTTTCTTATTTTTAAGACTTAAATAAACTTATTTTTACATACATAAAATCAATACAAAAACATCTTTTGCATATTTACATTTTATTGCATATTTAAATATTTGTTTATTTATTTATTTGTATAATAAATTCAATTTGGTTGTAATAGTTTTAGGGTTTTATTTTGAGCAATATCCCCCTATTCAAAACTTGTATCCTCCTCCCCATAATATTGTTATAATAGTCTAGAATTACTTTACGCATTTTATTACTTTCATATACCATGATAGTCAACTAGGGTTTTGTATGCAAAGACCAAAAATCAAACAAATAGCATGACTTAATACAAGACAAAATGCATGAAAAATGACAACACATTGCACATAACACCTCTAGGGTTTCACCCACTTTGTTGCCTTAAAATGGCCATGGTATGCATGCTAGGTATCTTGGCAAAATCAATCAAAACAAAAAGATCATAGTCCCTCGATGACGCTAGACAAGGTTGCCTAAAAATAAAATGATCTTGGTCCCTAAAAACTTGCTAAGATACTTGGCACTATTGCTATCATGGTCATACGATGACCCACGCCCGTCCCGTTTAACATCCAAAGATAAGGTTATTTACCAAATACAATGGTAAAACAACAATGTCAAAGGAATAAAAATGTGTAGGAAAGACTTTTGAGTAGGTAGATAAGCTTCTAGTTACTTGATCAATTTGCAAACCATCCTTGCTATTTTCAAACACACACACAATTTCAAAACATTTCCAAACAAACTTTCAAACATTGAAACATTTTTCAAAAGACAAACATCTTTGTATACATTCTTACAAACAAGAATCATTACAAAGATTGCCAAAACGATGGCCTCTTTTCAAAATACTTTCAAAATCATACAAAGCACCATTTCAAACAATTGAAAATAAAAATCAAGTGATCTAAACAAGTAACTAAGAGCCCATGGAAAACCATGGATGAAAAGGGTGCTAGCACCTTCCCTTTTCATAATCTACCCCCCAAACTCAAGAAAACATCTCAAAGGTCTTTCATGTGCTTTTTTACCTTTCCTTTTGGATAAAATAAAAGTCGGTGGCTACTCTTGCTAAACCAAAACATTTGCAAACACAAACGCAAAACCTCAAGTCAGTTCTCCCACCGTATCACAGAACTGGCGACTCTGCTGGGGACATATTCTAAAAGTGGGGTTACCTTAGGGTTTTAGATCACCTTTACATGCTTATCTTGCTTGACTTGTTTGCTTTACACTTTGGTTCTATTGTTTGGGTTTGAATCCTCTACCCGGATTTAGGAAACATTCATAGGTAAATAGCAATACATTGTGGAAATTGTGCGGGGTATACCGACATGGTCTAAGCAATAGCTATATTAGTGCGACATATTTGTGGGTACCGGTAGCCTTTGAGTCAATCAAAGAGAATACGAGGCTGTTGAGTGATGTCATGAAGCACTAATGGACTTTTAGAACCTTTACTTGACCAACTTGGCCTTTTAGGATGTAGTGAGATGACCGGCTTTGGTGCAGTCCGAAGTTGGTAGATACTCGATACTACACTCATTGAGGGTTGTTTTCTTGGAATATTTTGGTCGCCACTAAAGTGGCTAAACTGAAACAATGAACACAGAAAATAATCCAGTGATATTGAGCTCCTTAGAACTCGGTTACTATTTATAGGACAGGTTGAGCCAACTAAACTTCAAGAGGGTACTTACCTATGAAACCCCATGCAAGCCTAAACTAGGAACTTGTGTGAATTTTTTGTACATATATACTTGTGCATAACATCATGAACATCATGAAGCATCATATGCATCCACTAACCATTTCAAGGGTTTTAGACTTTCATCTTTGTTCCTGTTTTGTAGGTAATGGATTCACTTCGCAGGAAAACTATCCAAGTCAACCTTGTAAGAATTCCTCCACAACTCAAGGAGCTAGCTTCAAGGATTCCTGAGAATTCTCCATTCACCGAGAGACATGGTCGTCTACTCAACTTGGTCAAATCCAACATAGAGGAAGACATGGTGAAAGTTCTTTTCCAGTTCTTTGACCCTTTGTATCATTGCTTTACATTTCCTGACTACCAACTTGTGCCTACTTTGGAGGAATTTTCTCAACTCTTGAGGATTCCTATTCTCAATCAACTGCCCTTTAACGGTACGGAAAGAGATCCAAAGCCTGAAGATGTTGCTCAAGCCTTGCACTTGCAACCATCAGATGTCACAGGCCATTGGGAAACTAGAAGTGGTGTCAAAGGCTTCTTGTAAAAGTTTCTGTTTGAGAAGGCCCAAAGCTGCTGGAATTCCTTGGACTTACAAGCTTTTGAGGAGATTATAGCCCTTCTCATCTATGGGTTGGTCTTGTTCCCAAGCCCTGACCAGCTTATAGATGTGAATGCTGTCAAAATCTTCATGGCTCGTAACCCAGTGCCTACATTGCTTGGAGATATCTTACACTCTTTTCACACTCGAAGAATGAGGAAAAGAGGTGTTATCATGTGTTGCACTCCTCTATTGGAAAGATGGTTTATTTCTCATCTTCCCCAATCAGTCTTGAAGAATGAGCAAGGTTTGAGGTGGTCACAACGATTGATGACTCTTACACATTCAGATATCCATTGGTGTTCTCGATAAAAAGAGAATGTCATCATAATTGGTTGTTGTGGGGAATTACCTGTCCCTCTACTTGGCATTAGGGGAGGCATTACCTATAACCCCTACTTGGCTCTGAGACAGTTTGGGTATGCCCGAAGGGATGGCCCACATGACATACTAATTCCAGACTTGGTTTTTGACTTCGACAGCGACGATCAAGGACTTTGACAAAGGTTCATCCGAGCTTGGAGGATGCCCAATAAGGTAGACAGTAAGACCTTGGGACACAAGAATTCCATCCCCCTTGAGCCTTACCTCAAGTGGCTACGAACCTGCGCCCAAAGTCTTATGATGCCTTACTCCGACATTCTCCCTGTGATTATAGAGCCTGTTATGGAAGGAGAGGTTCCATACACCCTCCTACATCCTGACATGCCAACATCACTCGAAGATTTGCAAAGGAGTTGGATACAGCTCAAGGGAGAACGCGATACTTTTGAAGCCCAATTCTACGTAAGCGAGAAGAAGGTTTTGGAACTTACTCGTCAACTTCACGAAGAGCAGACTCTCAACACCTACATTGCACCAAAAAGGATGCGCAACGTCTTTTTACCTTAGAATTTTGTATTATTTTGCCCATGGGGCATTGATGTACTAACAAATTCTATCTTATTAATATGACGTGTGTTCCTTTTTTGTTTAAAACAAATTTGAATTTCTGAATCCTTGAATGCATTACATGAATACATATCATTCATCATATTCATAAACAAGTCTTCACACCAAGTTTCCTCATCTCTCTTCCGTTTATTTCAGCAAGATGGATATTGAACAAACGGTCAAAGACTTACAAGCTCAGAATTCACAGTTTCAACAGCTACTCCTGACCTTGGCTAAGGGGCAGGAGGAGCTCAAGACCTTGCTAGAGAAGGAAAAAGAGAAAAAGAAGAAGAAGAGAGCGGGAGTGGCTACCCTGGGTAGAAGATTTAAAGGTCAAGCCAGAAGGGTCCTAGATTTTCCATCAACCTCTGAGGAAGGAGAGAGAAAGGGTAAAGAGACTACCGTGCCTTCAGATTCTGAAGCTGAAGAAGAGGAAGATGAGGACTACTATGAACAACAATACCCTCCTGCAGATGACTAATACAAAAATATGGAAGAGTGCCTAGCTGCCATGGAGATACAGAGAGTGCCTAGGTTGGACTTTGAAGAGTTAGGGTTGGTATCTGGAATTGTAATTCCCCCCAAGTTTAAGGTGCCTTTTTTTTGCTAAGTATGATGGGTTGTATTGTCCCAAGATGCACCTGCGATCTTATGTCAGGAAAATTCAACCATATTCTTCTGACAAAGACCTGTAGGTCCACTTTTTCCAGGACAGTTTGTCGGGGATGCAGTTAGATTGGTTTTACCAGTTGGAGAGGTATGATGTGCATAATTGGGAGGATTTGGCAGTCGCCTTCTATAAACAGTATCAATACAATGCGGACTTAGCACCAACTCGTACTCAACTACAGAGTATGGGCATGGTCTCAAATGAAGGTTTCAAAGAGTATGCCCAGAAATGGAGAGACTTGGCGGGACGAGTACAACCACCTCTATCTGAGAGGGAGCTAGTAGACATGTTCTTGGGAACTCTGTCAGGACCTTTCTCTAATCATCTGATTGGAAGCTCCTCCGCAGGGTTTACTGAGTTGATTCTAACTAGTGAGAGAGTTGAAGCCAGTATAAAAAGCGGGAAAATTCAAAAAGACGCATCTGCTTCCGCTGCCATCAAAAAGACTTTTCCAGCAAAGAAGGAAGTATCAGTTGTCTACTCCCAAAGAGGTCAAGGAAAATTTGAGCGCCGGCCAGCAGTGGGGGCTGTAATGATTCAGAAGTCTGCAGCTGATCAGCCCAGAAATAATCAACCTAGAACCAACCAAACAAGGGTGGAAAGGCCTGTACGGAAATTCACCCAGATAAACATGACTCCTGCTCAGGTTCTACCCCATCTCTTGAAGTTAAACCTTGCAAGTTTTAAAGAGGCCCCGTAGAATCCGAATACTGCTTCTCCATACTACCATTCAAACGCCAAGTGTGCTTATCATTCAGACATCCTGGGGCACGACACCAACAATTGTTGGGCCCTCAAGAATAAGATTCAGGATTTGATAGACGCTAAAGAAGTTGAATTCAACGCCCCTGAAAAGCCGAATGTAATCTCTGCTCCAATGCCAAAGCATGGCCACAATGCCCATGTTGTTGAAGACGATCTGTTTGTTGCTACTGTTGATGATTTAATAACTCCGCTACCGATAATCAAGTTGAATTTGCTGAAGGCTGGGTGTGATACGGTGGGAGAACTGACTTGGGTTTTGTGTTTGTTTTCGCAAATGTTTCGGTTGAGCAAGAGTCACCACCGACTTTTTATTTTATCCTAAGGAAAGGTTAAAAAGAACAGCAAAAACCTTTGAGATGTTTTCTTGGGTTCGGGGAGTAGATTATAGAAAGGGAAGGTATTAGAACCCTTTTTATCCATGGTTATCCATGGGCTCTTAGTTACTTGCTTAGATCAACTTGCCTTGATTTTCAATTGTTTGAAATGGTGCTTTGTGTGTGGGTTTGAAAATGTTTTGAAAAGAGGCCAATGTGGTGGCAACCTTTGTAATGATCCATGTTTGAATGTATACAAAGGTGTACTTATCTTTTGAAAAGTTTTCAATTTTTTTGAAAGTTGTTTTGAAGGTGTGTTGTGATGTGTGGTTTTGAAAAATAGGCAAGTGTTTTTGTTTTGCAAGTTGGCAAGTAACTAAGAGTTTTGTTTACCCCTAAATCTCTCAAAGATCTTTCCCATGTTTTTAACCCTTTTAACAATTTTGTTCCACCATTGTATTTGGTGGACAATCTTGTGTTAGGATGTGAACGGGACGGGCACGGGTCATCGTTTAGACCATGATTGCAATGGTGCCAAGTGTCTTTGGGCAATTTTTCCTTTAAGGGACTTGATCATTTTTTAGGCAACTTTCAAAAGCGTCATCGAGGGACTATGATCATTTGACATGTTTTGTTTTGCCAAAGACACCTAACATGCAACATGGCCCATTATTGAAGGCAACAAGTGGAGTAACCCTAGGGGTGCAAGTGTGATTGGTGTTGTCTATTTTCATGCTTTGTTATCTTTGAATTAGGTCAAGCTATTTTTTGTTGATTTTTGCATACAAAACCCTAAGTCTATCATGGCATATTTAGAAAGCTTTAAAATGCGAAAAAATAAAATCCTAAATTATTACAACACAATTTATGGGATGGGGGGTACAAATGTTCAAATGGGGATATTTTAGCAAGAAATTTAAATCTAAGCTATTACAATCCAAATGGAATTTACAAGGTATTTAATTGCACAATAATTAAATAAAATAGAATAAATATGCAAGATGCAAAAAATGATTTTTATATGTATGTAAAAGTATTTTTTATGTGTCAAATAAACAAAAATAAAAAGGATTAATTTTTGGGTATTTTTATGTTTTTAGGGCAAACCCTAATTTACTAAATAAAATGCATTAACTATTTATTATATACAACATTTATTAATTATGTACAAAAAAATAAATAAAAAGAAAGTATATTGTAAAAAAAAGTATTTTTGAGGTTAAATATTAATAAAAATAAAAATGTATTTTTTTTTTTGTATTTTTATCCTAAATATTCTAATAAATATATAAGTATTTATTATTTATTAAATATATTAAATAGGTACAAAAATAAGAATATTTATTATTTACAAAAAAAAGTATATTTTTTAGAAAATGTTTTCAAGAGATAAAATAAAATAAAATCAGAAAATAAAAATGTATTAGTATTATTTTTAGTATTTTAAATAAAAGGATATATATGTTATTTATATGTATAAACTTCAAATAAAACAAATAAAATTCAAATAAAATGCAAAAATGGTTGAAAAAATGTTTTTTAATATTTTTTATATTTTGGCAAAAAATAATAAGTCAGAAACAAAAAGAAAAAAATCAAAAATGATAAAAATAAAGCACAATGGGCCAAGGGGGTGCAAGTGTGGAAAAGTGGTGCAAAAAGGAAAACAAACTCAGGCCCAGCCCAAGTCTATCTTCTTCAACCTCCAGCCAGTTTGTTTCAAAAAACGCGCGTTTCTCAAACTGATTCAAACATCCTGATTCTTGGACTTTCAAGCAAAACTTATAACACAAAAAATGTCAAGCATCAAATCACGAATCCATACATACCAAGAACTTGATCTAACTCTCAGAAATGAGAGAGAATTTCTTCTCCCCCAATTCCTGACCTAACTTTTTCCTAATGTTCAGGTTCCAAATACTCTTAGCACATACAATATAAATGAAAAGTAACTATATGGATGGCTTCAGGGCTATGATTAGAACATGTCTTCTTCACAAACTTAAGCCTAACTATGCCTGGATAGAGAGATTGAAGTTCAAAAACATACATGTTCAGCTTGATTCGTGTATGACAATGGAGGTACTTTCAAGGCAATGTGAGGACTTGTACAGCTTGCTTGAAGTTCAGGGATGTTTCTCCAATGCTTGGTGTGCTTTGAATCTTGCTATATCAAGCTACAGAAGTCAACCTGCAAGAGAGAAAAGTGAAAATGGCAAATGATGTTAGGGATGTTACAGTTCGTGTCCAATGCTTGGGATAGTTTGTATAGGTGGTAGGGAGTGTGTTTGAACTGGTTTTGGCCAAGGCGCACGAATGGATTGAGTTGTGGACCTCAATCTGCAGCAGGTGCCCTGTTTTTGCAAGAGGATGGTGTTTCTGTGTTTGAGGAGGTATTGGAAGTGGTTGGCTCGTGTTTTAGGTCAGGCTTGATGTTTGGAAAATGTTCACAATGTTTGCTTAGGCTTGTGTTTGCAGGAATTCAATGTTGTGTTTCAAAATGCAAGTTTCTTCTATGTGAAGCAAGGAAATGTGAGTTCCTATACAAGCCTGTCCCAAGCCCTAAACTATGCTGCACACTTGAGTCTTGATCAGTGGGATATGTCCATGAATCTTGTGTCCAAAGATATGGTTTGTACTTCTTGGATTGTAAACTTGACATAAAGTGTAACTTTACAAGAATGGATAACTTGCTTTTTCTAATTATGGACTAATCCTTCATGTAATGACCAAATGCATAAAATAATATCTTGGCACAATGGTTTAGCATTGAATTATTGAGTGTAAATGAGATTAGAGGCCTGTAACTAGCTTGAACCATGCTGATTTCAAAAATGCAAAGTGTATGAACATGTAAATGGCTCATGAACAAAGTGACTTTTGCCCATATTGACAAATTCGATTCTCCCTAACCACAAGGGTGTTTGAGAAGTTCTTGGACAATTTGGAAAGCTTGGAATGTGTACTACAATCCATCTTTGTAATGCAAGTTGAAATTCCAAGTGGAAGCATGTGAAAAGTGGCCATGAAGTTAGGCAAAAATCCTGCCTAAAATAGGTCAAAATATTTCTAAGTTAAGAATGTTTTGCACCCCTATTCCAAAAATCATAACTTGAGCTACAAGATTCTTTTGAGGAAACTTTGTGAATCAAAGTTGTAGATTTTGCAATGGACTACAACTTTCATGTTTTGAGTTTTGTTTGAATCCAAATGAATCTTGATGAAAAAATGGGACAAAGTTAGGGAAAAATTAGGAATTTTCATAACTTAGAAAAATTCTAAGTTATGAAATTTCTTCATGTCAAACCCTAATTTGTGATTTTTGATTTCTTGATGAACAAGTTTCATAATTTGACATGTCTTGATGAAAAATGAATCTTGACATTTGATTTTGACCAAAAAGTCAAAGTTTGACTTTTCAGTATACAGTCAAATTTGACTCAGTTGATTGGAAAATTCATTTGTCAATCTTGTGCATTTGGGATCTTTTAAACTTGTTGAACATGTCAAGACAATTCCATTGGGTCCTTGAGTCCATATGTGAGCTTGGTTTGCCATTGGCTAGGTCAAACAGTCAAAAATTGCCTTTGTGCAGTCAAAACCCTAAAAATGACCATTTTGCCCTTTTGGTGATCTGATCCAATTTCTTGTGGAATTGTGATCCAAACCTGATCAAATGGTCCATATGAGTTCATAATGTTGATGTGGGTCAAAAATCATGAGGTTTGACTGTCAATTGGCCACAGTTGACTTTTTCCCCAATATAGTTGATTTCTAGGTCAACTGTCCAATTGACTGGGCAAAGATTGGAATCAAGGCTTGAAACTTGGTATGGATAAACTTGTGAGTCCAACATGAAGCATGAAAGTCATCTTGGGCCTTTTAGGTCAAAACATCTTTGTGCAAACACAAACCCTAATTTGGGTCAACAGTGCAAGGAGGGGTCTTGAGCAGAGTAAACCCTAACTTGTTCTTGAGCTCCAAGGGTCTTGTGATGAGAAAATGTTGAAGAAATGGGAGGGAAAATTTTGGGGTTCAACAGTTGCCCCTGTTCAATCTTCTTGAACCTGAAGAGTTAGATTGGCAAGCTTGCCTTTCGCGACTCGAAGGTAAAAGGAGATTGGACACTAGAGTGCCCTGAAATTTGCACTCGCATGCTGGAGTATCAGCAATGTGATGGTGGGAATGGGCTTATAGATGCCATTTAGGGAGTGGATGGATAGGAGGATGGGCTTATAGATGCCATCTGGAGGTGTGACAGAACCTTGTCGGGAATGGGCTTATAGATGCCATTTGGAAGTGTTGATCGCGTAAGAGATTCCTTAGCGAGAACTTGCATACTTTGAGAAAGGAAGATGGTTTCCTGGCCTGTTACATGTGTTGATCTTCAGTCTCTTCATGCAGATATGCCCTGGCTAGGTACAGGTATCGAATCTACAATTAGTTGCTCACAGATGTGCCCTGGCTAGATACAGGAATCGAATCCGGAACTTCAAAAGGTTGCTTATAGACGTGCCCTGGCTGGATACAGGTATCGAATCTCTAAACTGTTTATGCAGATATGCCCTGGCTGGATACAGGAATCGAATCCGGAATTGGTCGTCTACAGATATGCCCTGGCTGGATACAGGTATCGAATCTGGAATTGGCAAAAGGTTGGTAGAGATAGCTTTCCTGGATGGATACAGGTGTAAACCTATGACCTGAGAATGAAATATAATTTCCTGGCCTGTTACAGGGGTTGATCTTCAAACTCTTCATGCAGATATGCCCTGGCTAGATACAGGTATCGAATCTATAATCAATCACTCACAGATGTGCCCTGGCTAGATACAGGAATCGAATCTGGAATTGCGATAGTTGATAGTAATCATCTTTGGATTGACCTTTTCCTGAAAAGGCAAAACATCAGTTGTATGCAATGTCATGATGTATGAAATGCATGATGTCATGATGCTCAAAATGAGATAGTGTTGTATGCACTTTATCATGTATGTAAGCAGGATGTATGAAATGTGAAATGTCTATAAATGTATTTTCGTCTAGGAAAATTAAATCCTTGACGACTGCCGAGAACTTGTTGAATCCTGGTCTGATGTTGAAGAGTAGAGTTCTTCGTTTCCGTTGGGGATGATGATTGCAAGAATAAACCGGTAGGAGAAGATGACTCCGTTGGGGAATAAAATTGTTGGAGAGATTACTCTGAGGGGAAAAAAATAGGTGAAGAGATTTCTCTGCGGGGTATTACTCTGTGGGAAGAGATACTTCGCTGAGGTTTTGATGAGAGCTCCGCTGGGGAATCCACTGATAAGTTATGTTGGGTAATTTGATGAACTCCGCTGGGGGATAGCAAGAACTTCGCTGAGGACGATCTTTCCGTGGTAATTAGCTGAGGATAACCCAGTTATACCCTGGTGGGGAAATAACCTTTGAATGAAACCGGGAGATGCGTTCATACTCTGCAGGTGATAAGCTTCCAGAATCTACTGGGGATAAGCTTCCAGAATCTACTGGGGATAAGCTTCCAGAATCTACTGGGAAGGATGATTCAACTTTCCTGGGGAAACTTTTTAGACTGTACTGGGGGAATGGCTCCACTGGGGTGTCTGTATTCCGCCGGGGAACAATATTATATTAAGACTGACGGGGATGCTTGCTGAGGAATGTCTATACTCCGCTGGGGAATATTGAGATTTTCCGGGGATACCCAACTTCCTTAAGGCTGACAGTAGACTAACTCTGCTTGAGGAGAGTACCGCTGACTTGCTTAGGGGAACAATGTGCCTTTTTAGGGCTGATGGAAGACCAACTCTGCCTGGGGAGAGTATTGCTGAATCTTGTCTTACTCTGTGGGGAGTTGAGGTATCCTGGTTACGTTCTCCAGTCGAATCTACTTTGGTACCTTGGTGGACAGAGCAACTAGATCGCTTAGACAATTCTAAATTGCCCCTGTTTCCGATGTCATCTGTAATTAGTCCTTTGTTTCGCATGCAACTATTCATGATTAGTAATTAATGTCAAATGCATATATCAAAAACGAACATTGGACGTTCTTCGCAAAACAAAACAGAAAAAGGAAAAACAATGGATAATTTGTCTGAAAAATTGAATTTGTATTGATTTTGAAATTTGCCTGTAAATAGGCGTTTTTTTGTACAAGAGGCTGACGTCCTAGTAAGAGAACGCCGCCGAGCAACATGGAGTTTATACAATTTTGAAAAGGAAACAAAACAGCTATGTGAAAGATAATCCCACTGGGTTCCAACTCTGCTATCGCCTTTATGTCTTCGAGCGTCTCATCACTTTGCTGTTTAGTTGAAGATGAAGCTGATTGATCGATGCCGTCTGAGTCTGATAGTTGATGCCGAATTCTGGATGCAAGGTGATCCAATGAGACATAGTATTACGCTTTATCCCTAACTTTTGCCTGGACCGCCCTTTCGGGTTTTCAGTCCACCGGGATACCCATTTTTGCCCAAGCCGCCTTTTCAGGTTTTCGACTTGCCGGGTGTACAGATTTTTTTTCATTTCATCCCTTATTTTTGCCCGAACCC
Source organism: Vicia faba (assembly GCA_948472305.1). Taxonomy (NCBI): domain Eukaryota; kingdom Viridiplantae; phylum Streptophyta; class Magnoliopsida; order Fabales; family Fabaceae; genus Vicia; species Vicia faba. Next base: position 1,646,384,081 of record OX451737.1, on the reverse strand, counting down.
TTTTGGTTCGCCGGGAAGCCCTTATTTTTGCCTAGGTGTGTCAACCTAGCGGGTCCTTAATCATGCGTAGTATCTTTTTACTATGTCTGCATTGGCAGGGTGAGGAAGGTCGTCACCATCCATGGTGGTTAGAATCATGGCTCCTCCTGAGAAGATATGTTTAACCACAAATGGCCCTTCGTACGTAGGGGTCCATTTTCCCCTGGGATCACCTTGAGGAAGAATGATGCGCTTGATTACCAAATCTCCGACTTGATATTCTTGTCGTCTGACCTTCTCGTTAAATGCCCTGATCATCCGTTTTTGGTACGTCTGACCATGACAAATAGCAGTGAGTCTCTTTTCGTCAATTAGGTTTAATTGATCAAGCCGAGTCTGGATCCAGTCATCTTCGCTCAAACCTGCATCCTTCATTATCCGGAGAGAGGGTATCTGGACTTCAATAGGCAAGACTGCCTCCATGCCATAGACTAAGGAAAAGGGAGTTGCCCCTGTTGACGTCCGTGCTGAGGTACGGTACCCATGAAGAGCAAACGGTAACATTTCGTGCCAATCTTTGTAGGTCACTGTCATCTTCTGCACAATCTTCTTGATGTTCTTATTCGCTGCTTCTACAGCCCCGTTCATCTTCGGCCGGTAAGGTGAAGAGTTGTGGTGTTGTATCTTGAATTGCTCACAGAGTTCAGTGATCATCTTGTTGTTAAGATTGGTACCATTATCCGTAATGATTCTCTCAGGTACACCGTATCGACAGATCAAGTTGTGCTGAATGAACCGTGCTACGACGTTCTTGGTTACCGTAGCGAAGGAAGCTGCTTCAACCCACTTCGTGAAGTAATCAATCGCTACTAGGATGAAGCGATGCCCGTTAGATTTTGTAGGTCGGATCTCGCCGATCATATCAATGCCCCACATCGCAAAAGGCCAAGGCGCTGTCAGGACGTTCAGAGGAACCAGAGGGATGTGCACCTTATCAGCATAGATCTGGCATTTATGACAAGTTCGAGAATGCTGGTAACAGTCAGCTTCCATTGTGGACCAGAAATATCCTGCCCGAAGGATTTTCTTTGCCATGGTATGTCCACTGGAATGTGTTCCGAAGGTACCTTCATGTAGCTCTGCCATGATCCTTTCTGCTTCAGTCTTATCCACACAACGCAACAAGGTTAAATCATGGTTTAGCTTATAGAGAATGTCATTGCTGAGGGAGAACTTTTCCGCGAACCTTCTCAGAAACTTTTTGTCATTAACAGATGCACCCTCGGGGTATTCTTGAGCTTCAAGGTACCTCTTCACTTCATGATACCAGGGTTTTTCTGTTACCTCTTCGGTCTCGAGATCGCAGAAATGTGCAGGTTCATCCAACTTCCAGATAATGATCTGGGGCGCCTCGTTGTCCCATTTGACTTTGAACATAGAAGACATCGTAGCCAACGCGTCCGCTAACTGATTCTCCTCTCTTGGGAAGTGTTCAAAAGTTATCTCCTCGAAGTGGGGAATCAACGTCAACACATACTCCTTGTAAGGAATAAGATTTGGGTGTTTCGTATCCCACTCGCCTTTGACCTGGTTGATCACGAGAGCGGAATCTCCGAAGACACTCAGAAACTTGATCCTTAAGTCAATTGCAGCTTGAAGACCCATGATACATGCCTCATACTCTGCCATGTTGTTGGTGCAGTTGAAACATAGCCGGGCAGTGAGTGGAGTATGAGTGCCTTTAGGGGATATGATCACAACGCCGATTCCATTACCCAAAGCGTTCAAGGCTCCATCAAAGTGCATAGACCATCGGGATCCTTCCTCGGGTCCTTCATCCGGTCCAGGTACTTCACAATCAGTCACTACCATGATATCCTCGTTTGGAAATTCAAAGTTCATCGACTGGTAATCATCCACTGCCTAGTCTGCCAAATGGTCTGCCAATACACTTCCCTTGATTGCTTTTTGAGTCGTGTACTGGATGTCATATTCCGTCAAGATCATTTTCCATCTTGCTATTCTTCCGGACAAGGCAGGCTTTTCGAATATGTACATGATTGGATCCATTTTTGAAATCAACAGAGTAGTGTGGGTCAACATATACTGTCTCAGCCGGCGAACAACCCATAACAAAGCGCAGCAAGTTTTCTCGAGCAGTGAGTACCGGGTCTCACAGTCGGTAAACTTTTTGCTAAGGTAATAAATGGCGTGTTCTTTTCAGCCAGACTCGTCATGCTGCCCCAGCACACACCCCATTGAGTTGTCAAGTACTGTCAAGTATAGGATTAGAGGTATCCCTTCAACCGGTGGCATAAGAATGGGTGGTTCTTGGAGATACTCTTTGATCTTTTCGAAAGCGGCCTGACATTCATTGTTCCAACGTACTACTTGATCTTTCTTCAGCAGTTTGAAGATTGGTTCACAGGTAGCGGTTAGATGCGAGATGAATCAGGCAATGCAGTTCAGTCGTCCCAGAAAGCCTCTGACTTCTTTTTCTGTCTTGGGAGTTGGCATCTCTTGTATGGCTTTCACTTTGGTAGGGTCCACTTGAATACCTTTGTCGCTTACGATGAAACCTAGTAGTTTTCCGGATCTCACCCCAAAGGTGCACTTGTTTGGGTTTAACCTCAGCTTGTACAACTTTAGTCGGTCAAACAGCTTCCGTAGATGGTCAAGGTGTTCCTCCTCAGTTTGGGACCTTGCAATCATATCATCGACATATACTTCAATCTCGTGATGGATCATATCATGAAATAAAGCAACTATGGCACGTTGGTAAGTTGCCCCAGCATTTTTCAACCCAAAAGGCATGACCTTGTAGCAAAAGGTTCCCCACTGAGTAACAAAGGTGGTCTTCTCCATGTCTTCCGGAGCCATCTTGATTTGATTATAACCGGAGAAACCGTCCATGAAGGAGAAAACTTTATGCTGAGCAGTGTTGTCAACCAGGACGTCGATATGAGGCAGAGGGAAATCATCCTTGGGGCTGGCCCTGTTCAAATCCCGGTAATCAACACACATTCGGACCTTACCATCCTTTTTCGGCACTGGAACCACGTTGGCAATCCACTGAGGGTAAGAAGTTACTGCCAGAAACCCGACATCAAATTGTTTCATAACCTCGGCTTTGATTTTCTCGGACATTTCTGGACGCATACGGCGGACCTTCTGTTTTACCGGAGGGCATTCTTCCTTGGTAGGCAGGTGATGAACCACAATGTCGGTATCCAACCCAGGCATGTCTGCGTACGACCAGGCAAAGATTTCCACATAGTCATGCAGCATCTGAATCAACCGTTGTTTCACACTGAGCTCTAGATTGGCACCAATCTTGACTTCCTTTCTGTCTGTCTCAGTACCCAGATTTACCGTTTCCACTGGCTCTTCATGTGGCTGAATGGCCCTCTCTTCCTGGAGTAGCAGTCTTGCAAGTTCACCAGGCACTTCGCAATCATCTTCACCTTCGTCTTCGGCTAAGTTGATCGGATTTTCGAAGTCATAACTGGCAGTAGTAGAGTCGTTACCAGTGAGATCCAGAATGGATTGGAACCTGTATAAGTGAGTGTGTGTAAATATAGTTGTTTTGCAATATATAATAAAGAAAGAAAAGGAGCGCAAGATTTTGAAATGCGACAAACGTCCAATGTTTTTATTGATGATATATGAAAATGACACACAAAAGCCCTCACAAATGAAGCCACGGTGCCCCGGGTAGGACACCGAGCCATAAAAGTTTCAACATATTGTTTGTTACAAATTGAAAACAAAAGAGTTCATTACTGAGTGACAAAAGTAATAGGTGTGAAGTCTTTAGCAGTCCAGTTGCTTGGTCCACTGTCGGTTGTTGGGTAGATCCAGCTGTCGAATTCAGATTCCTCCATGTCGTCTTCAATAGCATTCACTCCCGGTTTGGTGATGAACACAGGAGGTTTTCCAATCCTCGCCTTACGAACATCCCTCTGAGCCTCTGCAGTGAAGCCCAAACCAAACTTGTCAGTCTTTGGAGTGAAATTAGGAAGTCGGCCCCAGTTTGCACACTCACCCTTCTCAATAACAGCCCGGGCATCCTTTAAGGAAGCCATCTTCAAAGGAGGGTCTTCAATCACAGTTTCAGCTGATGCCAGTGTCTGAGGCACCTCTTCAAAGTGCTGGAATGGAGTCTCAATGAATTCCCCATCCATTTCTATGTACCGGAACGAGTTTAGGTGGTTGACCATATTTTCTTCCTCCCCCTGAACTGTCACAATCTTTCCTCTGACTGGGTACTTAAGCTTTTGATGCAGTGTGGAGGTCACAGCTCCAGCCTTGTGGATCCATGGACGACCCAACAAACAAGAGTAGGATGGACGGATGTCCATCACATAGAAAGTTGAATCAAAAACTTGAGAACCAACCCTGATTGGAATGTCAACTTCACCATGTACCATCCTTTTCGAACCGTCAAAGGCTCAGACAACAATGTTACTGGGCTTGAGCTCCAGACCCTCACAATCCATCCTGTCTAGGGCCTTCTTGGGAAATACGTTCAATGAAGAACCGGTGTCTACCAACACATGGGCAAGAGTAGTGCCCCTGCATTCAATGGAGACATGCAGGGCGTCGTTATGGTTCTTTCCTTTGGCAGTCAGATCGGCGTCAGAGAAGCCCAACCCATTATCAGCAGTCAAGTTGGCCATACAATCAGTAAATTGATCAGCAGATGTTTCTTGTGGCACATGGGCCGTCTTCAGGAAGGAGATCAGGGCCTTGGCATGGGCCTCTGAACACAACAGCAGTGATAGCATAGAAATCTTTGATGGGGTGTGCCCCAGCTGCTCAACTACGTTGAAATCACTTTTCTTGATAATCTTGAGGATCTCCTCCATCTCTTGCTGGGAGGCTTCAATAGTGGTTGTCTTTGGTGCCTCCGTCAGGGCAGGCAAATCAGTAGCAATCCCTTTGCCCCGAGCGTCAGATGACTCGGCAGCAGGGGTAGAAACAGGAACTTGATTAGGAAGGGGAACAGGCACACTTGCAGGTGTGATGATAAGAGGTTTCTGAATAGCTGGTGGCGCAATATCTGGTGAGAACAGCCTACCACTGCGAGTAATTTTGGCAGGCCCGGTGATGTTACTGACGCCGGTACTAGTATCAAACTCTTGCTTAACTCCAAGCACATAAACATCGGCCCCATAGGGCCATGGGACAGCTTTGTCGGATGTATAGGGGAGAGGTCCCGGAACAGTGATGATGATAAGAGCAATCTTCTGAGTGGACATGATTTTGGCAGGCTTCTTTGAAGGAGCCTTAGGAGGTTTGTTGAAAATAGTGACAATAGAAACTTCTTCAGTAGGGGTAGCAGGAACGGAAATCTTCTCGAACAAGATTTCTTTGCTATCCATCAGGCTTTGGATACCTGATTTCAGCAAAGGACAATCAACAGGCGAAACAGCACATAGAAGGCAATCTTTACCACATCCCGGAAATAAACTGGCTAGCAACAGATTCCTCTTGACAGTCAATAAAGGAGTAACAATCTCTTCCACGGAGGCTACATACTGGTCTTCTTCCACAGCATTCACTCCATGCTGGGGCATGGGAGTAGTCACAACATTGGGTCTTTCGGGCGCCTCAAACTGTATTTCTTTAGCATCAATAAGGTCTTGAGCCTTATTCCTCAGAGCCCAGCAATCATCCGTAGTATGCCCCCGGCTATCAGAGTGATAAGCGCAACGGGCATTGGGGTTGTACTTTGGAGAAGCTGTGTTCACTACCTTCGGAGCTTCTTTGACAGTTACCAGATTGGTTGACAGTAGTTACGGCAAAATCTGAGACAGGGTCATGCTGAGTCGAGTGTACTGCCTTTTGGGTCTCTCACCCCTTTGTTGATTATACTGCTGAGGAGCAGCAGCAGTCTTTGAAATTACCAATGCATTGACAGCTTGGCGGCGTTCCGGCTTAATTTGTCTTCTGGGACCATAAACAGCACTGGCTTCCTTCTTGAAAGGCTTCTTTTCAGTACTCGCGGAGGCAACTTTCTGTATCTTCCCCGACTTGATACCAACTTCTATCCTCTCACCAATCAAGATCAAATCTGTAAACTCAGCAGAAGAATTACCAATCAGATGGTTGAAGAACGGACCAGACAGGGTCCCTAGGAACATGTCAACAAGTTCACGGTCAGTCAAAGGTGGCTGCACCCTACCAGCCAGGTCTCTCCACTTTTGCGCATACTCCTTGAATCCTTCGCCCGTTCCCAGTGACATACCCTGAAGTTGGGTACGCGTGGGAGCGAGGTCAGAATTGTACTGATACTGTTTATAAAATGCAGTAGCCAAGTCCTCCCAATTTCGGATACTGGCTCCATCCAGCTGATAGAACCACTCGAGTTGAGCCCCTGAAAGGCTATCCTGAAAGAAATGGATCCAAAGGTTCTTGTCTGCAGTGTAAGGTTGGATCTCCTTACATATGATCTGAGATGCATCTTCGGACAGGATAGTCCGTCATACCTTGCAAAAACTGGCACTTTGAACTTCGGGGGGATCACAATTCCAGCAACTAATCCCAAATCTTCGAAATCTAAGCCGGGAACTCTCTGCAGCTCCATAGCTGCCAACCTGTCTTCTAAGCCTTTGTACTTATCATCGGCGGGCGGGTATTGTTTCTCAGAGTAGTCTTCGTCTTCTTCAGCCTCTCCTTCTTCAGTTTCGAATTCGGAAGGTACTGCAGCTGCATTCCCTTTACTGGTTCCCTCTTCAGAAGTAGGGGGAAATTCAAGCACTCTTCTGGCTTCACCCTCAAACCTTCTTCCTAGGGTAGCCACCCCGATTCTTTTCTTCTTCTTTTTCACTTGCTCTTTGTTCCCAAGCAGGGCTTTTAGATCCTCCTGACCCTTAGCCAAGTTCATCAGGAGATGTTGAAACTGTGAGTTTTGAGACTGCAAGTCCTTGACCGTCTGTTCGAGATCCATCTTACTAAAATAAACAGCAGAAAGATAAGGAAACCTGGTGTGGAGACCTGCTTATGCGTATGATGAATGATATGCTTATGTATGCAATGCATTCAAGGATTTAGCAAATTCAAAATTGTTGCAAACAAAAAGAACGCACGTCATATTAATAAGAAGAAATTTGTAAGTACATAAATGCCCCATGGGACAAATATTACAAAAAACTTCTCAAGGTAAAAAGACGTTGCGCATCCTCTTTGGTGCGATGTAGGTGTTGAGGGTCTCTTCCTCGTGGAGTCGACGGGTAAGCTCCAAAACCTTCTTCTCGCTGGCGTAGAAGCTGGCTTCAAAAGTATTTCGTTCCTCCTTGAGTTGGATCCAACTCTTTTGCATCTCCTCACACGATGTAGTCATGTCAGGATATAGGATGGTGTAGGGAACCTCTCCTTCCTTAACGGGCTCTTTAATCACAGGGAGAACATGAGGGTAAGGCATCATTAGACTCTAGGCTCGGGTTCGTACCCACTTGAGGTAAGGCTCAAGAGGGATGGAGTTCTTGTGCCCCAGTGTCTTGCTGTCTACCTTGTTAGGCATCCTCCAAGCTCTGATGAATCTTTGGCGAAGTCCTTGCGCATCGTTGTCGAAGTCAAAAACTAAGTCAGGAATCAACATGTCGTGAGGGCCATCCCTCCTTGCATATCCAAATTGTCTCAAAGCTAGACAAGGGTTGTAGGTAATGCCTCCTCTAATGCCAAGCAATGGAACATTAGGGAACTCTCCACAACGATCGATGATGATGACATTTTCTCTGGACCGAGAGCACCAATGTACATCAGAGTGAGTGAGGGTCATCAATTGTTGTGACCACCTTAGGCCTTGGTCATTCTTCAAGACAGATTGTGGAAGGTGCGAAATAAACCACCTTGCAAGGAGAGGAGTACAGCACATGAGAACACCCCTCTTTCTCATTGTTCGTGTGTAAAATGAGTGAAGAATGTCCCCAAGCAATGTTGGTATTGGATTTCTGGATAAGAAGATTTTGACGGCGTTGACATCTACAAGCTGGTCAGGATTTGGGAACAAGACCAACCCATAAATGAGGAGTGCCACAATTTCTTCAAAGGCTTATAGGTCCAATGAATTCCAACACTCTTGTGCCTTCTCAAACAAGAATTTTGCCAAGAAGCCTTTAACACCGCTTCTAGTTTCCCAATGCCCCTTGATGTCAGATGGTTGCAAGTGTAGGGCTTGAGCAACATCTTCAGGCTTTGGTTCTTTTTCCGTACCATTGTAGGGTAGTTGATTAAGAATAGGAATTCTCAGGAGTTGAGAGAATTCCTCCAAAGTGGGCACCAATTGATAGTCGGGGAAAGTGAAACAGTGGTGAAGGGGGTCAAAGAACTGGAACAACACCTTTACCATGTCCTATTCAATGTTGGTGTTGACTAGGCTGAGCAGTCTACCATGTCTTTCACTGAAGGGAGAGCTTTCCGGAATTCTTGATGTGAGCTCCTTGAGTTGAGGAGGGATTCTCACAAGGTTGACTTGGATAGTTTTTCTGCGAAGAATTTCCATGACCTACAAAACAAGAACAAAGATGAAGATCTAAACCCTTGAAATGGTTAGTGAATGCATATGATTCTTTATGATGTTCATGATGTATGCACAAACATATATACAAGCAAATCACACCAAACCCTAGTTTCAGGCTTGCATGGGGTTTTATAGGTAAGTACCATCTTGAGTGTAGTTGGCTTAAAAACATGTCCTATAAATAGTAACCGGGTTCTAAGGAGCTCAATATCACTGGATTGTTTTTCCATGTTCATTGTTTTAGTTTAGCCACTTAACTAGCGACCAAAATATTCCAAGAAAACAACCCTCAATGAGTGTAGTATCGAGTATCTACCAACTTCGGACTGCACCAAAGCCGTTCATCTCACTACCCCTAATAAAAGGCCAAGATGGTCAAGTAAGGTTCTAGGTCATTAGTGCTTAGTGACATCACTCAGCGGCCCCGTACTCTCCTTGATTGAACTCAAGGGTTACCGGTACTCCCAAATATGTCGCACTAATATAGCTATTGCTTCAACCATGTCGGTATACCCCGCACAGTTTCCACAACGTATTGCTATCTATGAATGTTTCCCCAAATCCGGGTGTAGGATTTCAAGCCCAAACAAGAGGACCAAGATATAAAGCAATCAAATCAAACAATTAGTCATGCAAGAGGGTGATCTAAGCCCTAAGGTTACTTCACTTTAAAATTATCCCCAGCAGAGTCGCCAGTTCTGTGATACGGTGGGAGAACTGACTTGGGTTTTGCGTTTGTTTTTGCAAATGTTTCGGTTGAGCAAGAGTCGCCACCGACTTTTTATTTTATTCTAAGGAAAGATTAAAAAGCACAGCAAAAACCTTTGAGATGTTTTCTTGGGTTCGGGGAGTAGATTATAGAAAGGGAAGGTATTAGCACCCTTTCTATCCATGGTTATCCATGGGCTCTTAGTTACTTGCTTAGATCAACTTGCCTTGATTTTCAATTGTTTGAAATGGTGTTTTGTGTGTGGGTTTGAAAATGTTTTGAAAAGACGCCAATGTGGTGGCAACCTTTATAATGATCCATGTTTGAATGTATACAAAGGTGTACTTATCTTTTGAAAAGTTTTCAATGTTTTTGAAAGTTGTTTTGAAGGTGTGTTATGATGTGTGGTTTTGAAAAATAGGCAAGTGTTTTTGTTTTGCATGTTGGCAAGTAACTAAGAGTTTTGTTTACCCCTAAATCTCTCAAAGATCTTTCCTATGTTTTTAACCCTTTTAACAATTTTGTTCCACCATTGTATTTGGTGGACAATCTTGTGTTAGGATGTGAACAGGACGGGCGCGGGTCATCGTTTAGACCATGATTGCAATGGTGCCAAGTGTCTCTGGGCAATTTTTCCTTTAAGGGACTTGATCATTTTTAGGTAACTTTCGAAAGCGTCATCGAGGGACTATGATCATTTGACATGTTTTGTTTTGCCAAAGACACCTAACATGCAACATGGCCCATTATTGAAGGCAACAAGTGGAGTAACCCTAGGGGTGCAAGTGTGATTGGTGTTGTCCATTTTCATGCTTTGTTATCTTTGAATTAGGTCAAGCTGTTTTTGGTTGATTTTTGCATACAAAACCCTAAGTCTATCATGGCATATTTAGAAAGCTTTAAAATGCGAAAAAATAAAATCCTAAATTATTACAACACAATTTATGGGATGGGGGGTACAAATGTTCAAATGGGGATATTTTAGCAAGAAATTTAAATCTAAGCTATTACAATCCAAATGGAATTTACAAGGTATTTAATTGCACAATAATAAAATAAAATACAATAAATATGCAAGATGCAAAAAATAATTTTTATATGTATGTAAAAGTATTTTTTATGTGTCAAATAAACAAAAATAAAAAGGATTAATTTTTGGGTATTTTTATGTTTTTAGGGCAAACCCTAATTTACTAAATAAAATGCATTAATTATTTATTATATACAACATTTATTAATTATGTACAAAAAAATAAATAAAAAGAAAGCATATTGTAAAAAAAATTATTTTTGAGGTTAAATATTAATAAAAATAAAAATGTATTATTTTTGTATTTTTATCCTAAATATTCTAATAAATATATAAGTATTTATTATTTATTAAATATATTAAATAGGTACAAAAATAAGAATATTTATTATTTACAAAAAAAAGTATATTTTTTAGAAAATGTTTTCAAGAGATAAAATAAAATAAAATCAGAAAATAAAAATGTATTAGTATTATTTTTAGTATTTTAAATAAAAGTATATATATATATATATATATATATATATATATATATATATATATATATATATATATATATATATATATATATATATATATATATATATATATATATATATATATATATATATATGTTATTTATATGTATAAACTTCAAATAAAATGCAAAAATGGTTGAAAAAATATTTTTTAATATTTTTTATATTTTGGCAAAAAATAATAAGTCAGAAACAAAAAGAAAAAAATCAAAAATGATAAAAATAAAGCACAATGGGCCAAGGGGGTGCAAGTGTGGAAAAGTGGTGCAAAAAGGAAAACAAACTCAGGCCCAGCCCAAGTCTATCTTCTTCAACCTCCAGCCAGTTTGTTTCAAAAAACGCGCGTTTCTCAAACTGATTCAAACATCCTGATTCTTGGACTTTCAAGCAAAACTTATAACACAAAAAATGTCAAGCATCAAATCACGAATCCATACATACCAAGAACTTGATCTAACTCTTAGAAATGAGAGAGAATTTCTTCTCCCCCAATTCCTGACCTAACTTTTTCCTAATGTTCAGGTTCCAAATACTCTTAGCACACACAATATAAATGAAAAGTAACTATATGGATGGCTTCAGGGCTATGATTAGAACATGTCTTCTTCACAAACTTAAGCCTAACTATGCCTGGATAGAGAGATTGAAGTTCAAAAACTTACATGTTCAGCTTGATTCGTGTATGACAATGGAGGTACTTTCAAGGCAATGTGAGGACTTGTACAGCTTGCTTGAAGTTCAGGGATGCTTCTCCAATGCTTGGTGTGCTTTGAATCTTGCTATATCAAGCTACAGAAGTCAACCTGCAAGAGAGAAAAGTGAAAATGGCAAATGATGTTAGGGATGTTACAGTTCGTGTCCAATGCTTGGGATAGTTTGTATAGGTGGTAGGGAGTGTGTTTGAACTGGTTTTGGCCAAGGCGCACGAATGGATTGAGTTGTGGACCTCAATCTGCAGCAGGTGCCCTGTTTTTGCAAGAGGATGGTGTTTCTGTGTTTGAGGAGGTATTGGAAGTGGTTGGCTCGTGTTTTAGGTCAGGCTTGATGTTTGGAAAATGTTCACAATGTTTGCTTAGGCTTGTGTTTGCAGGAATTCAATGTTGTGTTTCAAAATGCAAGTTTCTTCTATGTGAAGCAAGGAAATGTGAGTTCCTATGCAAGCTTGTCCCAAGCCCTAAACTATGCTGCACACTTGAGTCTTGATCAGTGGGATATGTCCATGAATCTTATGTCCAAAGATATGGTTTGTACTTCTTGGATTGTAAACTTGACATAAAGTGTAACTTTACAAGAATGGATAACTTGCTTTTTCTAATTATGGACTAATCCTTCATGTAATGACCAAATGCATAGAATAATATCTTGGCACAATGGTTTAGCATTGAATTATTGAATGTAAATGAGATTAGAGGCCTGTAACTAGCTTGAACCATGCTGATTTCAAAAATGCAAAGTGTATGAACATGTAAATGGCTCATGAACAAAGTGACTTTTGCCCATATTGACAAATTCGATTCTCCCTAACCACAAGGGTGTTTGAGAAGTTCTTGGACAATTTGGAAAGCTTGGAATGTGTACTACAATCCATCTTTGTAATGAAAGTTGAAATTCCAAGTGGAAGCATGTGAAAAGTGGCCATGAAGTTAGGCAAAAATCCTGCCTAAAATAGGTCAAAATATTTCTAAGTTAAGAATGTTTTGCACCCCTATTCCAAAAATCATAACTTGAGCTACAAGCTTCTTTTGAGGAAACTTTGTGAATCAAAGTTGTAGATTTTGCAATGGACTACAACTTTCATTTTTTGAGTTTTGTTTGAATCCAAATTCATCTTGATGAAAAAATGGGACAAAGTTAGGAAAAAATTAGGAATTTTCATAACTTAGAAAAATTCTAAGTTATGAAATTTCTTCATTTCAAACCCTAATTTGTGATTTTTGATTTCTTGATGAACAAGTTTCATAATTTGACATGTCTTGATGAAAAATGAATCTTGACATTTGATTTTGACCAAAAAGTCAAAGTTTGACTTTTCAGTATACAGTCAAATTTGGCTCAGTTGACTAGAAAATTCATCTGTCAATCTTGTGCATTTGGGATCTTTTGAACTTGTTGAACATGTCAAGACATTGACATTGGGTCCTTGAGTCCATATGTGATCTTGGTTTGCCATTGGCTAGGTCAAACAGTCAAAAATTGCCTTTGTGCAGTCAAAACCCTAAAAATGACCATTTTGCCCTTTTGGTGATCTGATCCAATTTCTTGTGGAATTGTGATCCAAACCTGATCAAATGGTCCATATGAGTTCATAATGTTGATGTGGGTCAAAAATCATGAGGTTTGACTGTCAATTGGCCACAGTTGACTTTTTCCCCAATACAGCTGATTTATAGGTCAACTGTCCAATTAACTGGGCAAAGATTGGAATCAAGGCTTGAAACTTGGTATGGATAAACTTATGAGTCAAACATGAAGCATGAAAGTCATCTTGGGCCTTTTAGGTCAAAACATCTTTGTGCAAACACAAACCCTAATTTGGGTCAACAGTGCAAGGAGGGGTCTTGAGCAGAGTAAACCCTAACTTGTTCTTGAGCTCCAAGGGTCTTGTAATGAGAAAATGTTGAGGAAATGGGAGGGAAAATTTTGGGGTACAACACTGGGATTTTCCCAGGTTGTGAAGAAGATTGATGCCTTTGTTCATCCTTACCAACCGACTGTCCATTGTTGAAGTTAGGCATCCAACGGCTAATGGATAACCAAGAAATCCTTTTTGAAAAGACTCCTGTTACACCGACTCCTGTCAATGATGTTTCAATAATAACCATATCCTCCAATCTTTTCAAGGTCTCCAAAAGACCTGTTAAGATTACATCCGCTCCGAAGACTGCACCTTTGAAGATAACCATGCCCGGGCCCATCCCGTACAAGTCCGACAGATCAGTACCGTGGAACTATGGTGGAGAAATCTACTACCACGGTATTAAACAAATTGAATCAACTGAAGAGAGTTCTGATGAAGAGACTTCCGACATTGGAAACATTGCTGGAATGAGCAAAATCACCCGCAGTGGAAGAATTTCCTCTCCAGATATTGCGCCTCCAAAGGCAATCTTTGGACCCTCAGTTGTTCATAAAGTTACCCCTGTACCGGTCAACATATCTGCGAGAACTCCAATTATTGAAGAAGTTGTGACTCCTGTGGTTGTCCCCTCTGCTATTGTTGATAGAGGGAAAGGGATCTAAGAAGAGCTCGTCAGGACGAGGGCTCAGCCATTGGTCATCCCTGAAACCTCTCAAAAAGAAATGGAAGAGATTTTGAAAATAATCAAGAAAAGTGATTATGATATTGTGGAACAACTGGGACAAACCCCCTCAAAGATCTCTATGTTTGCCCTGCTGCTTTGTTCAGAAGCTCATGCTAAAGCTCTGATCAGATTTTTGAAGACGGCCCATGTGCCATAGGAAACCTCCGCGGATCAGTTCCAGGAATGTGTAGCTAGCTTAACAGTTGACAATGGTCTAGGATTCTCCGATGCCGATTTAACATCCAAAGGGAGAAAATATAATGATGCTTTGCATGTCTCGGTGGAATGCAGAGGGACTACTCTAGCACACGTACTGGTAGATACTGGTTCATCGCTAAATGTCTTGCCGAAGAAAGCCTTGGATAGGCTGGATTGTGAAGGCCTAACCCTAAAACCCAGCAATATAATTGCCAGAGCCTTTGATGGTTCTAAAAGGATGGTCCACGGGGAGGTGGACATCCCGATTAAAGTGGGAACTGAAACCTTTAACTCCATATTCTATGTGATGGACATCCGTCCTTCCTCTTCTTGCTTGTTGGGAATGTTAGAACAAAGTTTGAATCTACTACCCTATATTTAAGTTTTGATGATAACAAAGTGAAAAGATATAGTATTTATAAGTTTCATGTATGAACTATCTGCTGCCTAAAATTATTATGTTCTGACTTACAGATACTCTGATTGATATAAGCAAGATCACATCTATTCAGCATCAGAACTTGATTTCAGACACCAGCATCAGAAGTTGCCATATCAGAATGTCAGAATCAGATGATCAACTCACGTACATGCTGAAGCCTGATGAACAAGACTGCGCTCAACACTCTGATAAAGAAACACAACAGTTCATCAGCAGCGAAGCAGAGTCAGAATGAGCCAAGCCAGAACTTGCATTAAGTAAGCAACGGTACTGTGCATTGAAAGCAAATTAATTCCAACGGCCTCATTCCAGACAAGATCTGCTCAATAAGGAAAGTTTGTTATTAGCATTGAATCAAGAATATTGCATCCAACGTTCATCATCTCAGTGCTATATAAACAAGACTTTGAAGATTGAAATGGCTAATGCTCTCCAAATCTCTACACGCACAAAAGCTAATCATAATCTTCTTTCTCTCAGTTTTGCTAAACCACACATTCTGATATTCTATCATTGTTTAGCAATCTAGTTTCTAAGCTTCAATTTGTGTATACATCACAGTTGTGATACAGTTTTGTAGAAAACATCCACACATTTAGTTTTATCTCTTTGTAAGAAAGTGTTACCTTGACAAACCGGGTTGTGGTTTGGATCAAGAAGGCTTTAGCAGTTGTTAAAGCAGTCTATAATATTCAGTTGAATATAGTGGATTAAGACCTCGTTGGAGAGAGGCGAAATCACCTTGACGGGTGGACTGGAGTAGTTTGAGATCAAACGAACCAGGATAAAAATATCTTGTTCATTGCATTAGATTTCAGTTTTACAATTCAACCCCCCCCCCCCCCCTTCTTGTGTTTTTCACCACTTCAATTGGCATTAGAGCGCCTGGTTCTGAGCTAAAACACTTAACCGTGTCAGTACAAGATCCAGCGTCAGAAAAACACAATGGCAGGAAACAATTCTCACATCAGCAATGACAACAATGAGGACAGAGACAGATTCAGTGGCAAACCTCCAGTCTTTGATGGAGAAAACTTTGATTACTGGAAAGACAGAATTGAAAGCTTCTTTCTGGCACATGATGCTGATCTGTGGGATATGGTGACAGATGGATACACGCACCCTGTGAATGCAAGTGGTCAGAAGATTGATAGAAAAACAATGTCTGATCAACAAAAGCGTGACTTCAAGAATCACAACAAGGCCAGAACCATCCTCCTCAGCGCCATCTCCTATACTGAGTATGAAAAGATCTCCAACAGAGACACAGCAAAGAATATTTTTGACTCACTCAGAATGACGCATGAGGGCAACGTTCAGGTCAAAGAAACAAAAGCTCTGGCGCTCATTCAGAAGTATGAGGCGTTCAAAATGGAAGAATCTGAATCCATTGAAACCATGTTCTCTAGATTCCAGATTCTGGTAGCTGGTCTCAAAGTTCTGGACAAAGGATACTCTACTGCTGACCATGTCAAGAAAATCATCAGAAGTTTACCCAAGCAGTGGAGACCTATGGTTACAGCTCTGAAGCTAGCTAAAGATCTCAACAAAATCACTCTGGAGGAACTTATCAGCTCCCTCAGAAGTCATGAGATAGAGCTAGAAGCTGATGAGCCTCAGAAGCAAGGTAAGCCTTTAGCATTAAAATCTAACAGAAAATTTGAGTCTAAAGTTTTGCAGGCAGTTGAAGAAACATCTGATGGATCCTCATCAGAAGAAGACGAACTCTCCCTTCTCTCCAGAAGAGTAAATCAACTATGGAAGCAAAGACAAAGGAAGTTCAGGAATCCCAGAAGATCTGATCAGAACGAGTCTTCTTCCAGATACAGAAGGACAGATTCTTCCTCTGGATACAGAAGATCTGAAGGCTCCTCCAGTAGCAAAAAGCCAAACACCAAAGACATCATCTGCTATGAGTGCAATGAGCAAGGACACTATAAGAGTGACTGCCCAAAGCTTCAGAGGGAAAAGCCCAAAAAGAAGTTTGGAAGAGAGAAGAAGAAAAGTCTCATGGCTACATGGGATGACTCTGACTCGTCTGAAGCCGACTCAGAATCAGATGATGAAAGGGCAAACATAGCTCTCATGGCTAACATTTCAGAAGATAGTGAAGCTTCTGAATCAGACTCAGAATCAGACACTGAAGAGGTATTTCCTAACTTTGCTGTTAACTTTACAAAGGCTGAACTTGCTGAAAGCCTTAATGAGATTCTGGAACGTTATCAGCAAATTAGAGCTAAATTCAGAGACCTGAAAAGGAATCTTGAATCTGACTCTAATAAGACTGAGAGTCTCAAATTGGAAAATTCTAAGCTGAGAAATAAGATTTCAAAATTAGAAAACACTTTACAAAACTCTCAGAAGGAACCAATTTCTGAAACTCCCAGCAACGCTGATGAGATCATCAAGGAGTATGATCACAGTTTCCAGAAGTTCCTAGCTAAAAGCATAGATAGAAGTAGAATGGCTTCAATGATCTATGGAGTTAGCAGAAACGGCAGGAAAGGAATAGGATACCAAGGTAAGGTTCCTACACCAAAGAATGTCATGGACTTAACCATTAAACACACTCCTCTAAATTCACATTTTGTATATGGTCACACACATGATATCAAATACACTAGCAGTAAGCACTCTGTGAAACCAAAATTCAACCAGAGTTTTGGTAAAACTAACAAATCAGGACCCAAGAAAATCTGGGTACCTAAGGATAAAATAATACATGTTGCAGATATCTTTAGCAGCAAGTCAGAAACACCAGTCATGGTACCTGGACTCTGGCTGCTCACGACACATGACGGGAAGAAGGCATATGTTCCAAAGCCTGGAACTTAAGCCTGGAGGCCACGTTGGCTTTGGAGGCAATCAGAGGGGAAAGATAATTGGCTCTGGAACTGTAGGTAATGGAAATCTTCCCTCTATTAATAATGTTCTACTAGTAGATGGATTGATGCATAATCTGTTATCCATAAGTCAATTAAGTGATAACGGTTATGATATAATCTTTAATCAAAAATCATGTAAAGCTGTTAGTCAGAAAGATGGGACTATCCTGTTTAATGGTAAGAGGAAAAACAACATTTACAAAATCAAACTTTCTGAACTAAAGAGTCAGAATGTAAAATGTCTTCTGTCTGATAACAACGAGCAGTGGATCTGGCACAGAAGATTGGGGCATGTTAGTATGAGAAGAATATCTCAGATTAACAAACTCAATCTGGTCAGAGGACTTCCTAATTTGAAGTTCAATTCAGATGCTCTGTGTGAAGCATGTCAGAAAGGCAAATTTGCAAAACCTTCTTTTAAATCCAAAAATGTTGTTTCTACCTCTAAGCCATTAGAACTTCTGCACATTGACTTATTTGGACCAGTTAAAACTGCTTCAGTCAGTGGTAAGAAATATGGGTTAGTAATCGTAGATGACTATAGCAGATGGACATGGGTAAAGTTCTTAAGACACAAGGACGAGTCACACTCTGTGTTTGTTACCTTCTGTAACCAAGTTCAGAATGAAAAGGATCTTAGAATCGTTAAAGTCAGAAGTGATCATGGTGGAGAATTTGAAAACAAAGATTTTGAGTCATTCTTTAATGACAGAGGCATTCTGCATGATTTCTCTTGTCCTAGAACTCCCCAACAAAATGGAGTTGTAGAACGAAAGAACAGAACATTGCAAGAAATGGCCAGAACCATGATCAATGAGACAAACGTTGCTAAGACCTTCTGGGCAGAGGCAATAAACACAGCGTGCTACATTCAGAATAGAATCTCAATAAGACCTATTCTGGAAAAGACTCCATATGAATTGTGGAAGAACAGAAAGCCCAACATTTCATATTTTCATCCATTTGGATGTACTTGCTTTATATTAAATACAAAGAATTATTTGAACAAGTTTGACTCTAAAGCACATAAGTGTATTATGTTAGGATACTCTGAATGCTCAAGAGGGTACAGAGTATACAATACAGAAACACAGATTGTGGAAGAATCAATCAGTGTTCGTTTTGATGATAAGCTTGACTCTGAAAAGTCAAAGCAGAATGAAGTTTTTGCAGGTATAGAAATTGAATTTGCAGGTTCCAAAGACAAGTCATCAGAAGCTCTCAACACAGACATTCCTTCAACGTCTGAAAGGAGCACTGCTAGCAATCCTACAACAGCTGCTGATCAACCTCAGAAGAGATTACCCAGAAGCAGCTTGGATCACCCAGAAGAGACTATCCTAGGAAGAAAGGAAGATCCAATCAGAACAAGAGCAAGCTTCAGAAACTCTGAAGAAACACTTATGGGACTTGTGTCTCTGATTGAACCTTCTTCTATTGATGAAGCACTTCTGGATAATGACTGGATTCTGGCAATGCAAGAAGAGCTGAATCAATTCACCAGAAACGACGTATGGGATCTCGTTCCCAGACCAAAAGGATTCAACGTCATTGGAACAAGATGGGTGTTCAGAAACAAGCTAAATGAACAAGGTGAAGTCATCAGAAACAAGGCACGACTGGTTGCACAAGGTTATAGTCAGCAAGAGGGGATAGACTATACAGAAACCTTTGCCCCAGTCACCAGGTTAGAATCTATCAGACTTTTAATTTCATTTGCTGTTAATAGAGGCATCACTCTGTATCAGATGGATGTCAAAAGTGCATTCTTAAATGGTTATATAGAAGAAGAAGTTTATGTACACCAACCCCCAGGTTTTGAAAATACAAAACATCCAGAACATGTTTTCAAACTAAAGAAGTCACTGTATGGTCTGAAACAAGCTCCCAGAGCTTGGTATGAAAGGCTAAGTAACTTTCTGCTAGAAAATGAATTCACCAGAGGGAAAGTGGACACTACTCTATTCTGTAAATCAGTTAAGAGTGACATCTTAGTCTGTCAAATTTATGTTGATGATATTATTTTTGGTTCTACTAATCCTTCTCTTGGAAGAAAATTTGCTAAGTGTATGCAGGCAGAATTTGAGATGAGCCTCATGGGGGAACTGAAATTCTTTCTAGGAATTCAGATCAATCAAACTCCAGAAGGAACTTACATTCATCAGAGCAAATACATCAGAGATCTTTTGAAGAAATTTGACCTCTCAGAATGTAAGCCATCAAAGATTCCAATGCATCCCACGTGCATTCTGGAAAGAGAAGAGGTAAGCAAAATGTAGAACAGAAAGTCTATAGAGGTATGATTGGTTCTCTCCTCTATCTGATTGCTTCAAGACCTGACATATTATTCAGTGTTTGTATCTGTGCTAGATTCCAATCAGATCCTAGAGAATCTCACTTAACAGCTGTTAAGCGAATTTTCAAGTATCTGAAAGGTACTACTAATCTGGGTTTGTTTTATAGAAAATCTAGTGATTACAGCTTAGTAGGCTACTGTGATGCTGATTTTGCTGGAGAC
Source organism: Vicia faba (assembly GCA_948472305.1). Classification (NCBI taxonomy): domain Eukaryota; kingdom Viridiplantae; phylum Streptophyta; class Magnoliopsida; order Fabales; family Fabaceae; genus Vicia; species Vicia faba. The sequence goes on along the minus strand of OX451737.1, from coordinate 1,646,363,976 downwards.
AGAGTGGAACGTAAAAGTACTTCTGGAAGCTGCCAGTTTCTGGGAGAAAATCTGATCTCTTGGTCCAGCAAAAGGCAATCAACAATTGCTCTATCAACAACAGAAGCTGAGTACATAGCAGCAGCAGGATGTAGCACACAAATGCTCTGCATGAAAAGTCAGCTTGAAGACTTTCAGATTTTTGAGAGTAACATTCCTATACTTTGTGATAATACTTCTGCTATTTGCTTAAGTAAGAATCCCATTTTACATTCTAGAGCTAAGCATATAGAAATAAAACATCACTTCATTAGGGACTATATTCAGAAAGGTATTTTGAACTTAAAATTTATAGATACAGACCATCAATGGGCTGATATCTTTACTAAACCCCTTTCAGAAGATAGGTTTAATTTCATTCTGAAACATCTCAGCATTAAAGTGTGTCCAGAGTGAAAATGTTTTAATTCCATATATTTACCTTCAGAATGTAATTGTTTTACTGTGAACTTCTGATCAATCTCCTTTCAGAAAGATAGAACATGCAGATTGTATCAGATGCAAGTCTAAAGATCTGAGAGTCTAAGCTCAAAGACAGACGTGCTGATCACTACATCAAACAAGTGTCATCCAATCATCAGCATATCTCTGAAGCTGAATGTGTGCACGCTTCTGAGAAGGTAAAGCGCTGATTGGGTGCATTGAGACACATGTCTGGTAACCGTTTTTAAGTATCTTTCTCAAATCCCCCAAAATCAGCAAGCATTTAATGAAAAGTAATCATGCTTTTAAAATGCAATCATGATTTTTCTCTCTCTTAAAAAACGTTTATCTTTTCAAAATAGTTTTGAAAACTCTATTTAAGCACATTAATCTCTCATTCTCATTCTTTACGTTTTCTCACTGATACTAAAGCATCTTCTGCATATTTCTGTGTTCATCTCTTGCAAAACCTATTTTCCTCAGTTTATTCTCAAAACCCTTTTAGTGTGAACATGGCAACCTCCAGCAGTGCTTTTGCAGGTCCTCAGAAGAAAGCATCATCTGAGCAATATCAAGTGCCATTCAGAACTCTCCTCACTCCTGTGAAGAATCTTGAAGTGCTTTCTGAATTAATCATTGATTTTGGAAGCTTGAAGGAGAACGGTTTTGACCTAACTGAAGAAGTTAGGGCTCAGAAGTGGGAAAGGTATTTTGACAGGTTGGTTGGACCAACATTCCCAATGCTAGTCAAGGAATTCTGGATTCACGCCAAGGCTTCAACACATCTAGTCACCTCCTTTGTTATGGGGAATAAGATTGTGATCACTGAGGATCACATTGCAAGGCTAATCGGTTACAGTGGCGGTGGCGTCCGTTGTGTGGACATGGCTGAAAGATGTGCTGATGTAGGTGTGATAGCTGCAAGGATTTTCACTCATGGGGTGCCCAGCAGCAAGATTAAAGATCTGAAGGATCATTACAGAGTGTGGGCTAAGATAATTCTGGGGTGCTTCAACCACAGGAAACCAACCAGTTCTCCTGATTACATAAATGTGGATCAGCAGTTTCTGATCTACTTTATTGATCAGAAGGTAAAGATCAATCTGGCTCACTTCCTGTTCAACCACCTCAGAACAAGTGTGAAGGAAACCAGGGAAGAAGAAAGAACCAAGAGGGATTGGATACCTTTTGGAAGGTTGATATCAGATATTCTGACAGAGAATAGGCTGATTGAGCATCTGATAGAAGCTCAAGAGCTAAGCACTATTGAACCAACAGTTGGGAAACCTCTGAATGCAAAGAACTTGAAGAAGATGAAGCTGATAGAGAATATTCAGAAGGAACCCAGAGCTACTCCTATTGCTGATATCACCAGCAGAAGAGTGCCTCTGAGTGACTTTCCGTTATTTTCTGAAATTGAATCCAAACCAGAGGTGGTTCTCAGGTACTTGGATGCATGCAAGGCAGATGGTTCAGATCCAAATTTGATTATCAAAGCTCTGCATCAACCTCAGCAAGAAGTGACTCTGAAGAAGACGAAGAAGAGGAAGGCACCATCAGAAGGATCATCCCAGCAGACACCCAGGAAAAGAGGTAATTCATCTGCTGCTTCTGTTTTAAATTCTTCTACTATTCCAGCATCTATTCCTCCTCAAACCTCTCATAGAATCTCAATCCCCATCCCTACCATAGATGAAACTGTACTTGAAGAGGACCCTTCTGAGGCATTAAAACTCAAAAGACCCAGAACCAAACATCCCAAACAACCAACAATCTCAACAACATCAGCAATTGACCAAGTGCCGTCTGACATTGATCAACACACCTCTGATCAACCAATCTCTGAACCACAAACTGCTCCTCCTCCACAACCAGAACAACAACAATCTGCTGAACAATCAGAAATTCCAACAACTTCTCCTCAACCAGCAATTCCGTCTCCCTCTCCCCAACCAGAAATTAATCCACCATCACCTCAAACAGAGTTTCATCACTCTGAAACTCCTTCTCCTCAACCATCTGAACCTCATTCACCTCAACCATCACCTTTGGCAATCCAGCTGCCAGGTGGAACAACTATCACCTTAGCACAATTGACATCCTCATCAGAATCTACACCACCAAATACTCCCAAAACACCACCCAATCCAATCATAATCTCTGATTCTGATACTCCATCTCCAAAACAAACAGCTGCTCAGAAAACCTCCGAAAACCCCAGCAGGACTTTCATAGACTTAACCAGTCTTGACCGTCTTGCTGATCTGAAACACAAAATTGCCATCCCAAAACCAAAACAACCAGATGTTGGCTCTGGTATTATGAATTTTGAAACAGGTGTGCTGCAATGGATTGCTTCTTTGAGCCAAGTCTGTCCTAGAATGATTGACCCAGTTGCTTCTGATCAGCTCTGGTCATAATTCAGACTTTGGGTACGTGCTGAAGCCCTCAAGTTGCAGGATATCAACTATGAGCAGGCACAACAAAATTTCAGCAAGCTTCTGAATGAAGTTGGAAGTCAGCTTCTGAAAGAAGACGTGCTCCCTCTGGATAGTGAACCTTGGTCTGAGAAACAGCAAGCTGCAAAGGTGCAATCAGAAGAAGACAAGACCATTCAAGCTGAAGAAAGTCAAGCAGAAGATGTTGCTGAAAGCTCTCAGAAGCTTCCTGCTTCTGATGCTTCTCAAGCTGCCTTGGACAGGCAGACTCTGGAAGAACTAAGGCTGAATGACATGCGTCTGCAGCAGCGGATGGATGAAAGCGATCAGAAGATGAAAGAGAGAATGGATATGCAGGATAGCAAGATTGACACTGTTGTCAGCATGGTGCACAAGCAGAATGAGACTGCTGAAAAGATCCAAGCCATGCTGGAGAACCTGTTCACACGCTTGCCTCCTCAACCTTAGTCTCTTTTTTCATTCATGTCCTTTTTCATGTTTTCCTTGATTTTCTGATGTACTGTTTGAATATGTTTTGTACTATTTTCTTGTTTTGATTCTGAACTCTCTTAATATGATTAGTTTTTCTAATCTTAATTGTTTTAGCACATCACCTACACTTTTTAATTGCTGACAAAAAGGGGGAGAACAAGAATGATATTTTAATCAATAACGGCTAACTAGACAGAAATTCTCAAACATTCTAACTTTATTACTTGAAAATGTTTTTTCTGTTTTGCTTAAAGTCTACAGGTACAAGGAAGCTCCTGGACACTCTGAAGACTTGAAGCTCTGAAGCTCTGATCACTATGAAGTTCTGATCCGCTCTGATATTCTGATCCAAAGCAAAGCTCTGACAAGAAAAGCTCTGAAGCTCTGCTCTGACATAAAGCTTCTGATAAGTCAAAGACTCTGATACTCTGATGTTCAAAGAAAGGCAAAAAGATCTGATCCTGAAGAACACGTGTAATCAAAGGGAAGTAATAAACTCAGGGGGAGTATCTCTCAACTCTGATATCTCTTTACTCCTTATCATTTTACTTCTTACTCTGATACATATCTCAGATACCTTTTCACGTTATTTTCATTTAAAAATATCTAGTTTTTGTCATCATCAAAAAGGGGGAGATTGTTAGAACAAAGTTTGAATCTACTACCCTATATTTAAGTTTTGATGATAACAAAGTGAAAAGATATAGTATTTATAAGTTTCATGTATGAACTATCTGCTGCCTAAAATTATTATGTTCTGACTTGCAGATACTCTGATTGATATAAGCAAGATCACATCTACTCAGCATCAGAACTTGATTTCAGACACCAGCATCAGAAGTTGCCATATCAGAATGTCAGAATCAGATGATCAACTCACGTACATGCTGAAGCCTGATGAACAAGACTGCGCTCAACACTCTGATAAAGAAACACAACAGTTCATCAGCAGCGAAGCAGAGTCAGAATGAGCCAAGCCAGAACTTGCATTAAGTAAGCAACGGTACTGTGCATTGAAAGCAAATTAATTCCAACGGCCTCATTCCAGACAAGATCTGCTCAATAAGGAAAGTTTGTTATTAGCATTGTGTGATCGGTGGATCTGGAACTGACTGTTTAACGCTGGTTCGCGAAATGTCGCGGAAAGCAAGAGTCGCCACCGTCTTTTATTTTCTCCAAATGGAAAGGACGAAAGCACAGAAAAATTCCTTATAGAGATTGCTCTCGGTTCGGGAGGTAGATTTATAGAAAGGGAAGGTGTTAGCACCCTTTCTATCCATGGTTATCCATGGGCTCTTAGATACTTGCTCATTGTGTTTTCGAAATGTTTGTTTGCTTTTCAAGGTGAGTGGGTTTTGAAAAAAAGTTTCGTTTGAAAAATCTCTAAGTAACTCTTGTATCTGTCCTCAAGAGTGTATGAAAAATTTGTTTGAAAACTTTTAGGAAGTGTAGGTGTGAAAAGTATTTTGTTTGTTTTTGAAAAGAGCAAGTATCTATGAGAATCTACCTACCCTAAGGAATTCGTCTGTGTAAATGTCCTTTAAAGTAGTGCCATCCCACCATTGAGAGGTAGGTAGCACCACCGTTGGAGGTGTTCGGGTCAATTCGAAGGTTCGGGACATGGTGATCACCATAGCAATGGGAAGACACCTTAGAAGCTACCCTCATGCCAGGTTCCCGGATCATGAGGACTTACTAAGACATCCTCTACTCGACGATCACCTTTCGAGGGGCAAGGCAACAGTGAGGCGTACCCTAGGGGTGGTGTGTGAATTGTGTGTCATTTTCAGTTTATTGTTTGTCTTGTCATGCATTGGTGATCTACGTTTCGATTTTATTTTTGGGCATTCATTCTTTCATGTTATTGTTTAACAGTTAAAGGTGCGGGAATTTAAAGTGCGGAAAAAATAATGGTCCTACGCTATTACAAAGGCGCGGGTCTACAACGCCAAATTAATCCAGACCCGATTTAAAATAAAGTGCAGAAAATAAAGGCCTAATTAACTATTACAGGGCTTTGGAACAAGTACATTATATTTACATCAAAGAAATAAATAAAACGCGCGAAAAGAGAATATAATCGAATGCGAGGGCGTTGAACCCTTTGAAGGAATTAAAATAAAATTATTAAAATAATTAAGTTAAATAAAAAGAAAGAACTTATTTTTTATGTTTTTGTATTTATGACATTAAAGAAAATTAAATTAATTAAAAGTCAAATAATTAATTCTAATTCTAATTGTTTTTAATTTATTAAAGAAAATGCATTAAAGTTAAAACCTAGAATTAAAACTAAATTAATTATAAAATTTATTTACAAAAATTAATGGTTAATGATACTTATAATAAAAATATTTAATAAAAAAAGAAAATGCTAAGGTCTATTTTTATTATTTTTGGTTATTGTAAAAAAGAATTAAATTTAACAACTTAAAATAAAAACTAAATTTATTATGGGATTTATTTACAAGAATGCTAAAATAAAATATTTTTTATTTTTTATGTTTTCTGATTTTTTATGTTTTGGTGTTTTTTTTTATGAAAATAATAAATTAATATAAAAAAACAATAATTAAAAGAAAATAAACATAATAAAAAAAATAAAGAGATAAAAAGGATTTGCAAACCTAAGGGGGTGAAGCCCCTAATTTGGAGGTTGGTCTTTAGTAATCTGGGCCCAATTACTCTTGGCCTTGTGGACTTTTCCAGGACACGTGTGGATGCATTGACTCAGGCTTATGGTGCTCCTCCGATCAAAGCCACCGGATCAATCTCCATGGGCGCGTGTCAATCTGGATCAAGGGGTGCATGATGGTCTTCAAGGTTTTAACTGCATAGGAATGTTAAATAGAAAATAATATGAAAGGGGGGTGAGGACCTGGGGCTCGAACCCAGGTCCTGAACATTACCACTCAAGCGCTTCACCAACTGGGCTATTTTGTTTATCTGTACATAATATACCAAATAAATATAATAAAGTAAAACTAAATGCTAATGCGTTTTTCGCGCGAGATTTCAAACAGCCCAATCCTGGATGGCCACCTCATCTTCTTCTTCTACGTTCCCTGAAACACAGAACAATAAGCAACGGTTTTCTAAACGTTCTAAAAGGTGCCTTTCCAAAAAATAACGAATAGCTTGTAGTGGCTCATAAATTGAGCGCGAGGCATCTAATCTCTTCGTCCAAGCATGCTGGTTGCAACCATGGCATCGTGATTCTCCAATTTTGCTGTATTCAAAAACCCCTAATTCAAAAGCTTAAGAACCCTAAAAAACAAAAATGGCAGATTCTCCAATAGTGCATAAAAACGCAATTAGAATATAGGGTTAGCTTCAAAACACATTGCTTAGTATGAATATGTAAACAAAATGCTATGAGAATGTCTCAAAATTAAAACACGAATATGTATTTTTGTGAAGAAAAGTTGACTTCTGTATACCGATTCAAAGGGTTAGGGACGAAGTTCTTGGTTGGAAAAGTTCTCTTGAAGCCTCAGGAAGCTAATGAGATCAAAATCTTGCCTTGAATCGTACTACAAGTATGTTTTCAGATTTTGAGTTTTCAAGCCAAAAGTGTGAGTTTTCCTTTTGTGTTTTTTTCGTTTTTTTGAGATGCTTCCCCTCAATTTTCGTTTGTATCACTTGTATAGGTCTTATGCCACATGTATGAAGAGGAATTATGGCTCCATAATGCATAGCATTCAATTTCAAGATTCTCCATAAACCTCCATAACCAAATTTCCATTTTTGAACCATTTTTTGAATTCTTGCTTCTTTGAGCCTTGGCACGAAAATGGGATATACATAATGGTGCTTCAAGGTTAATCAAAGCCAAATATTCCCTTAAATTAATTTTTTTGAATTTCTCTTGATTTTAAAAGATTTAAAATTAATTAAATCCAATAAAATCAATAAAAAATGAAAAAATTAATTAAAAAATCTGAAATAAAAGGTGGGACACGTGGGAAGCATGGCCAAGTTAATTCAAGTGGAAAAAGTGGGCCCCTTTTGTCAAAAATGAAATTTCAAGGATAAATGATTTTGGCCATTTTACAAAAATTTCCCAACTTCTCCAATGCATATCTTGCTCAATTTTTAAGCTTTGATCATGTTCTTGGACATTTTAGAAAGGTCTTGAAGTCCTCTAAACAATGTCCTTGGTCCCATGTCATTTTGATTTACCAATCTCAAGTTATGGCCTTTGACTTAAAGTCCCTTTTTGTTGACTTTTGAAAATGACCTATAATGTTGAAATTGATAACTTTTTGTGAGAGCATTTCTTGGACTTGAAGTATGAAGAGGAGTTGTAGGAAATGTATTTATCTTCAAAATGAGCATTGGAAGGGATTTTTCTGATGAACCATGAAAAAGTTATGCCCTGGTCAATTTACAGTTGACTTTTCAACTGTCCAAAAATAGAAACTTTTGACACTTTGATGATTTTTGAGCCATTCTTTGAGAATCATGATCAAGCATTGATCAAATGATGTTTGTGGCTTCAAAATGAGATGTTGACCAAAAATTTGAACTTTTGACTGTCAAATGACCATTTTGCCCCTACAGTTGACTGTAGTGCAATTAGGGTTTTTGATTGTGCAATTTTGTGCTGAAAGTCTTGAAACTTTGCATGAGGATGCTTGACCATATTTGTAGGCATGTGAGACTTGATTGGACCCTTGGAAACTCCATTTTCTTGATCAGAACCAAAACCCTAATTTGACTGGCCTTAGGAGAGTGGTTGACTGTGTGGCCCTTGAGTAGACCTTGAAGCATTTGAAGAGGATGTTTGGCAAAACTTTGAAGATTATGGGAGGGCAAATTTTGGGGTACAACACATTGAATCAAGAATATTTCATCCAACGTTCATCATCTCAGTGCTATATAAACAAGACTTTGAAGATTGAAATGGCTAATGCTCTCCAAATCTCTACACGCACAAAAGCTAATCATAATCTTCTTTCTCTCAGTTTTGCTAAACCACACATTCTGATATTCTATCATTGTTTAGCAATCTAGTTTCTAAGCTTCAATTTGTGTATACATCACAGTTGTGATACAGTTTTGTAGAAAACATCCACACACTTAGTTTTATCTCTTTGTAAGAAAGTGTTACCTTGACAAACCGGGTTGTGGTTTGGATCAAGAAGGCTTTAGTAGTTGTTAAAGCAGTCTGTAATATTCAGTTGAATATAGTGGATTAAGACCTCGTTGGAGAGAGGATAAATCACCTTGACGGGTGGACTGGAGTAGTTTGAGATCAAACGAACCAGGATAAAAATATCTTGTTCATTGCATTAGATTTCAGTTTTACAATTCAACCCCCCCCCCCTTCTTGTGTTTTTCACCACTTCAGGGAATACCCTGGATTCACAATGCTGGAGCCGTCACTTCTACTCTGCATCAAATGCTCAAGTACCCTGTCCAGCGGAAAATTATAACTGTTCATGGCGAAGAGGAATACATGATAAGCCATCTAAATTCTTTCCGCTATGTAGAATTGGATGGTGAATTCATCGAAACCCCCTTTCAGCATTTTGAAGAGGTAGCTCAGGAGATTGTGGCAACCAAGACAGTGTCTTCTGTACCCTTGATTACCAGACCTCCGCCTCGGATGTCGTCTCTCAAGGATGCAAAGGCTGTGATTGAAGAAGGGGGAAGCACAATCTGGGGGCAGCTTCTAGACTTTCCTTACACATCAGATAAATTCGGCTTGGGGTTCACTTCTTATGATCAAAAGGTTGTACACCGCACCCGTGCTGGAGGGCCACCAATGAAGATCACCCATGATGGAGTCAATGCTTTGGAGGATAGTGAAGAGGAGAGCAACCTGGAAGACTGGATTTTTCTTACTGTTGACGGAGGACTGTGCAACTGGGAAGCAAAAGACTTTGTTCCGATTACTTTCATACCGTAGTAATTTATCTTTCAAACGTTTATGTTGGTTTGTAATAATTCTCAAACAATTCGTACACTTTCAGCCTTGTGTCTTACCCGAGACACATAGGTCCATTTGTAAGGGTTTTGATTTTTCATCTTCATATGCCATTTTAACGAATCATGGACGTTTTCACATATAAACTTTTGTGTGCATTGTCTTTCTTTTTACATTTTATTTGTTTAAAGGTGGCTATCCCTTACACACACCCACACTCATAAAATGCAAGTACCCTTCCATTCCGGATTCCATGGGTAACAATTCTGATATGGCCTTTAGTGACTCTGAAGATCTGGTCTACCATGCCGAATACGAAGGTGAGGAAGATTGTGAGGTGCCAGGAGAATTGGCTAGGCTGCTACAACAGGAAGAAAGGGTTATTCTACCTCATGAGGAGCTGTTAGAGACAATCAACTTGGGTACTGAGGAAGACAGAAAAGAAGTCAGAGTGGGTGCCAACCTAGAGCCAAGTGTCAAAGAGCGCCTAATTCAATTGTTGCATGAATATGTTGAGATATTCGCCTTGTCATACGAAGACATGCCGGGACTCGATACAGACATTGTGGTACACCGTCTACCCACAAGAGAAAATTGTTCACCAGTGAAACAAAAAGTTCGTCGCATGAGGCCCGACATGTTAGAAAAGATCAAAGTCGAAGTAATGAAGCAGTTTAATGCTGGATTTCTTGCTGTTACTTCCTATCCACAATGGGTTGCTAACATTGTGCCCGTGCCTAAGAAGGACGGCAAAGTGAGAATATGCGTGGATTATAGAGATTTAAACAGGGCCAGCCCTAAAGATGACTTTCCACTCCCGCACATTGACATCTTGGTTGACAATACAGCTCAGCACAAGTTATTTTCTTTCATGGACGGATTTTCAGGTTGCAACCAGATCAAAATGGCCCCTGAAGACATGTAGAAAACTACTTTTGTTACACAGTGGGGTACGTTCTGCTACAAAGTGATGCCATTCGGACTGAAGAATGCCGGGGCAACCTATCAACGCGTCAATGGATCCCAAATGCTCACCATTGTCCTAATATGTTCTCAAGATCATCCATGTCAAGTTTCAAGCCTTGCAGAGGAAGTTTGCTCAGTCAATTGCTCAAAGGCCTCAAAATTGACTGTGCAAGGGCAAAAGTCAACTGTGGCCCACATACAGTCAAACTTCAAGATTTTCGGTCAACATCCTCATTTTGAAGTATATTTCATCATTTGATCAAGGTTTGATCATGATTCATCAAGGATTGCTCATAATTCCTCAAGAACCAAAAGTTGTTAAATTAGGGTTTTATAGGAAAAGTCAACTCAACTTTGACCAAGCATAACTTTATCATACTTTATGAGAAATGACCCATCCAAAGCTCATTTTGAAGAGGGTTAAATTCTATACAATCCAGCTTCAGCTCCCAAGTTCAAAATATGCACTCATAAGAAGTTATGAATTTGGACATTATAGGTCATTTTGAAAAGTCAACAAAAATACCTTTTTTGTCAAAGCTTCATACATGAGAATGGAATATCAAATTGAGATGAGACCAAAAGTTTTGATTAGAGGACATCTCAAGCTTTCTAAAAAGTCCAAGAACAACTCCAATGAGTCAAAATTGAGGAAGTTATGCATTGGTGAAGTTGACCTTTTTTGTAAAATTGCCAAAAGTCAACTATGCCTAAAACTTCAATTTTTGCCAAATGGGCCCAATCTTTTTCACTTGTTTTGAGTTGGCAACATAGTCCACGAGCTCTAGCCCTTGCCACTTGTGCTTATCATATTTTTATTATTTATTTTGATTTTTATTTGAATTAATTCAATTTAAATCAAAACAAATCATATAAAATCCAAAAATATTGAAAACACGAGATTTTGTGCTTGTTTCAGGTCTTAAATTACAGCTAGCAAGTATTCAAATTCGTATCAAGGAATGGTGTGTACAAAAAGATTGAATTAGGCCATTTTTGGAAAGATTTTTAATGTGTATCAAATCAAGATCCAATTCATTGATGGAGAAAGATTGAGATCAGCCTATCAACCCTAATCCATTCCTTGATACATATAGAAGGTGTGCAGACTCAAAACTAGGTTAGAAAGAGGCGCAGCAAGCAGAAACAAAAACTTGAAAAAACAAGAAAAAGTGTAAGCATGAACTCCTGTTTCCAGGCATCCTCAAGGCCTTCCAGCTATCTCAATTGATTCCTGGGATCCTCAGCAAGCTAAAGTAATCCAGAACAAACACTTTCAGGCCCTATATCGCGCTGTAAGTCAGTCACGATACCTAACTTTTCTTGAAATCGAATTCCATGATTTAGGCATTGATAACATGAACTAATGGTATATTCTTGATCCTTAAGACATATGCAAGCTTTCTGTGTTGTATAATTTCATTTATATGGCCTGTATTGGAATGTGCCATTGTTAGAGTTTCATAGCTCACTTTGGGGTTTTTGAATCCAGGCAAAATTGGGCCATGAAAGGGCCACCAATAAACTCAACAGGTCCAGACGAATCCAACCATGGCCTTGGTTTCTATTTATCATGTTTGTATTTGATTTTAAGAATGACAAGGGCTATAGCTACGGATAAACTTCCGTAGGTAAAAGTTTGAAACTTTTACCAACGGTGCCAGGAGGGAGACAAAGACGTGGCAAGCAGCCACTTGCCCATTTGAATTTCAGCGCGGATATTTTATTATTTCTTTTGTTTATCATATAATAATTATTATTTATTGTATATACAAACAAGAACAAGTGGTACAGTGGTAGTGAGGGCGTGGAAAGAGCTTCAGGACCTGGGTTCGAATCCCAGGTCCCCAATTTCTCCATATTATTTTCTTTTTCAGGATCACATACGTACACAAAGCCAAGATCCACCATAAGTCCTATTAGTCCAGCTTGCCAAGTGGTTTGAGATCCAGATTTGATGGCCAGTAATGGAGGAGCACCATGGAGCCTAGTCAACGCAGAAGCAAGCGATCTGGAAGGTCAAACGGACCTCCCTGTTTTTGGGCCCAGAATCTGCTTCTCACACCCCCATATTGCAGGCCCAATTTTCTTTTCTTTAATTCTTTTATATTATTTCATTTAATTTATTTATTTTATTTTTCTAACCAATTAAATCATTTTCTTTTTTATCAAAAAAATCACAAAAATATTACTTTTCATAAATTAGGTCTAGATTTTATTTTTATTAAAAAAAGTAATTAATTAAATTAGGTTTGTTAATTTAGGTAACTTTAATTTCTTTTTTGTACATAATTAAAATTAATTAGAACAAATAGGTTTTTATTCTTAATTTAATTATATTTTCTTTTTCCTAAAAATAATCAAAGACATAAAAAATAGGTCATGTAATTATTTTTATTAATTAATTTAATCACTAATTAATTTGTATATTTATTTTTAAACCCTAAATTATTTTCTTTAAAAAATATTAAAAACCACAAAAACATTTTCTCTTTTAAATTAGGATAGAAGGGTCAAAACCCTAGTTCGCATTCGTTCTAATTTTCATCGCGCGCTTTATTTTATTACTTTTATCCTATTGATGTAACTGTTCACAAGGTTGTAATAGTTTAAATTAGGTCTTTATTTTCATTTACCGCTTTACTTTTCAAGGGTTTATTTTTGGCTATGTAAATACCCGAAGCCTTCTAATAGCGTAGTTTAATTTCTGCACTTTTAAATTCCGTAAAACATAAACTGTTAGATGTATGATATTAGGATGCATGACAAGAATGTATGTTTAATTTTAAAACGGTTAGATAACCCTAAAATGTGCAAAGATAATAATCTGAAATCAAATCACTCACACATGCGCACTCTTAGGGTACACTCCCACTTGGTTGCCTTCGGTAAACGGTCATTGAGTATAGGATGCTTTAGTGGTCGTCCTTTTGTCCAAAGATCAAAGTTACCTCGGAAAGATTGCCTCGGATATTGTTGCCTCGGATAATTGATCTAAGACATTAGGGTTATTACTAAGACGTCCTAATATTGCTTTAGTGACCGTACGTCCCTTTCGAATTGACCCTCAAAACTCCAACGACGGTGCTACCTACTCACTAATAGTGGGATAGCATTGTCTAAAGGAAACAAACATAGAACGATTCTTTTTTCGAGTAGGTAGATTAGTTCTTAGGTACTTGCTCAATCAAAACAAACTTTTTCACACTTACACTCCTTTACAAACAAAGTTTTCAAAAATGATTCATTACACTCTTGAAGACAGAAGCAAGAGTTAAATCGAAGTCAAAACAAAAAGCTTTTCAAATCACACAAACATAAAGGAAACAATGTTGAAAATGATGAGCAAGTACCTAAGAGCCTGTAGATAACTACGGATAGAAAGGGTGATAATACCTTCCCTTTCTATAATCTACCCCCCGTACTCAGAAATATTTCGAAAAAAGGAATTTTTCTGTGCTTTTTTCCTTTCCTTGTTGGATAAAATAAAATACGGTGGCGACTCTTGCTTACCGCGACATTTTGCAAACACAAACGCAAAACGCAAACCAGCAAATTCCTTAAAAAAAGGGAAACACGTCCCGGTTCTGGCCACCGTATCACGACAATTATTTTTATCCTGGTTCGTTTGAACTCAAACTACTCCAGTCCACCCGCCAAGGTGATTTCTCCTTTCTCAACAAGGACTTAATTCACTATAATCAAACAGATTACAATCACACAACCAAACGGTTGTGACTAACAATTCAAAGCACAAGTAAACTTACAAGTGAATAACACCACTAAGACTCAAACTAGTCCTATCCTTCTTGAGAAATCTGACCAAGCTTGGTCTCTCAAGGAACAAATACAAGAATTAAATCTTTACATATAGTGAAACAAATTACTTCTTAGAAAGCTATATCACAAACTGTGATTTTTCACTAAGATTAGTTTTGCACAAAGTGTTTGTAAAATAATTTGTGAGCAGCAAAATATTTTCACGTAGTTGGGTTGTTGGCTTGCAATGAATGATCTTCTATTTATAGCATGAAGAAAATGACAGTTGATGCCTTCAAAAGTGGAGAGCAATTAATGTTTGCATGTTTGCTTGCAGTATTGCATTTTCCAATGAACTAGCGTAGACACTTGAGTCCTTGTAGCCGTCTTTGCATTAAATAAACAAATGACACTTGTCAGAGCATGTTTCCTGAAACTTGACAAGACTTGTTAGCTTCTTTATTCTTTCAGAACTAGCTTCACATCTTGCTTCAGAATATGCTTGCAAAACTTCTTATCAGCGCCTTGCTTGCAGAATACTTCTGAACATAGTTTACATGGAAACTTGCTAAGATTTAGAAGATGCATAAAATAGTTTCTTATCAGAGTCAGCATCATAACTTGCGCTAAAACAAATAGTTCTTTCATCAAAGAACTTCTTCATTTATTTTCAGCTCAGCACGTCAAAGTGATTTTCATCTAAGAAAATACTTCAGTCAGAACATTATCTGAAACAAATAAATATGCTCATCAGAGTATCAATTATATAAAATATATTTTATTGTTATCATCAAAACTCTAAGATATGATCAGAACCAATCTTGTTCTAACATTGTCTTTAGATCTGATTCCTTTCGTAATAACTTCATTATTTTCAATGCAGAAAGGACATTTTTTCTTAGTGAAGTTGACTTTGAATCCTTGATCACACAATTGGCTTATACTTATCAGGTTAGTTTTTAACCCTTTAACAAGTAGCACATCATCAAGCTTAGGGACTCCTGAACAATCAAGCTTGCCAACACCTTTGATTTCATCTTTTTCTCTATCATAAAAAGTTACATAACTGGTGGAATGAGATTTGATATCTACCAACAAATTCTTAACACTTGTCATGTGTCTAGAACAGCCATTGTCAAAGTACCAGTCATCTTTGGTTGATACTCTGAGGGAGGTATGAACTATGAGACTAGCAACATTATACTTGGGAACCCATTGTTTCTTCTTTTTACTATTTTGGGGAATCTGGTCAATTTTGGGAAGAGGAGTATTTTTAGGATACCCATACAACTTGAAACAGAAAGGCCTTATATGACCAAGCCTTGCACAGTGATGACATCTCCAGGGATGAGGATTCTCTCTGGTGTGATTAAACTTTTTCTTGCCATGATGTTTGCCATGGTGTCCTTTCTTGCTATGATGTTTAGATATTTGATTCGACATCTTTGGTTTAGATTTGGCATGAGTAAAATGTGATGAAGGTTCTTCTGAGTTAGGTTTCTTTTTCTCATTAAACCCTAGATCACTCTTGTCTCCTGCCACTCTCCCCACTTGAATAATTCCATCTAATATATCAGATCCATTATTCAACATCTTGAGAGATTTGACCATTCTATCAAGATTTGAATTCAGAGAAGTCACTTCACTTTCCAGATTAGAAATAGTTTTTAGATGCTCTTCCCTTTCTGCCTTCAGCTGAGTTATGAGGGATTTCTGTTTCTCCCCTTCAAGACACACTTATGCACTTTTGAGACATAACTCTTTGTATGAAGTAGCTAACTCATTAAAGGTTAGTTCCTCATCACTAGACTCTTCATCAGATACATATTTTCCTGTCATTGCTTTAACATACTTGGCAGATTCTTCAAGATCACTCTCTGAGTCCTCTTCAGACCAAGTAACAGATGGATTCTTCTTTTGTCTCTTAAGATATGTAGGACATTCAGCTCTAATGTGACCAAAGCTTTCACATTCATGACATTGAATTCCCTTCCCTTGAGTGGGTTTTTCTTCAGCCTTTTTTCTTCCAAACTCATTTTACTTATGGATGTCAGATGAGATATTCTTGACATTTTATCTTTGGTTGCTATCCATTCTTTTTATCACTTTGTGAAACTGTATTTCAAGCATAGTTAAGGCATTTGATATTCCTCCATCTGTATCCAGATCACATTCTTCCTCTTCATCTTCAGTATTTGATACAAAGGCTATGCTTTTGTTCTTCTTTTAAGATCTTTCATTGATTGCTTAATTCAAATGTCAGAAGGGGTCCAACAAGTTCATCAACTTTAATTTTGTCAATGTCTTGAGCTTCTTCTATAGCAGTCACTTTCATATCAAATCTCTTGGGAAGAGACCTGAGCATCTTTCTCACCAATTTGTCTTCAGGTATTTTCTCTCCTAAAGCACTGGATGCATTAGCAATTTCAAGAATGTTCATATGGAAGTCATTAATACTTTCATCATCCTTCATTCTTAAATTCTCAAATTTTGTGGTGAGCAACTGAAGTCTTGACATCTTAACTTTGGATGTGCCTCCATGGGTAGATTGAAGAATTCCCCATACATCTTTAGCTACTTCACATGTGTTCACTAATCTGAATATATTCTTGTCAATTCCATTGAATATAGAATTCAAAGCTTTAGAATTTCCAAGAGCAATTTCATATTCTTCTTTAAACCAATCTTCTTCTGGTTTTAACGCAGAAGTAGGTTCTCAATTTTCTTCCAATTTGACAGGGTGTTTCCATACTTTTAAAACAGCTTTCCAAGCCCGGCTGTCCAAAGACTTTAAGAAGGAAACCATACGTGGTTTCCAATAGTCATAATTACTTCCATCTAGAATGGATGGTCTGTTCACAAATCCTCATTCCTCGTTGTGATACGGTGGAAGAACTGACTTGGTTTTTTGCGTTTGTGTTTGCAAATGTTTCGGTTTAGCAAGAGTCGCCCCCGACTTTTTATTTTATCCTAAGGAAAGGTCAAAAAGCACAGGAAAGACCTTTGAGATGTTTTCTTGGGTTCGGGGAGTATATTATAGAAAGGGAAGGTATTAGCACCCTTTCTATCCATGGTTATCCATGGGCTCTTAGTTACTTGCTTAGATCACTTGCTTTTACTTTTCAATTGTTTGAAATGGTGCTTTGTGTGTGATTTTGAAAGATGTTTTGAAAAGAGGCCATCGTTGTGGCAACCTTTGTAATGATTCTTGTTTGAATGTATACAAAGGTGTTTGTCTTTTCGAAAGGTTTTCAATGTTTTGAAAGTTGTTTTGAAATTGTGTTGTGGAGTGTGTTTTAAAAAACAACAAGGATGTTTTGCAAGATTTTTGATCAAGTAACTAAGAGTTGTCTACCCTATTTTACTCAAAGATCTTTCTTATGTTTTTAACCCTTTTAACAGTGTTGTTTCACCATTGTATTTGGTGAACAACCTTGTGTTAGGATGTTAACAGGACAGGCGCGGGTCATCGTATGACCATGATAGCAATGTTGTGAAATGACTTAGCACTTTTCTGTAGGGACTAAGATCATTTTTGAAAGGCAACTTTGATAGCGTCATCGAGGGACTATGATCTTTTTTTAAATTCGTTTGTGCTAAGACATCCCACATACATAACATGGCCATTTTTGTAAGGAAACAAGTGGAATTACCCTAAGGGTGCATGTGTGCAAGTGTGAAAGTGTGTTTAATTGCATGCATTTTGCCTTTGATTTTTGGGTTGTCTACTTGTTGATTTTATCTTGCCATACACACCTAATTATTAGCATTTGTACAAAGCAATAAAAATGCAGGAAATAAATATCATATACTATTACAACCATATTGAATTGCATGAGAAGATAAAGGCAAAAATAAGGTAAAAGCAAGAAAAATGAGTGCCTTTCGACCCAGGCAGGAGCACCCTTCGATTTGCATTTTATTGGCCTCCTTCGATTGGGGGTTGGCATCAGTAAGGTCCTGTCCTTCAATTGGGAATTCGCGCCAGTTAGATCATGACCTTCGATTGGGTTTTGGCACCAGTCAGGTCATGTACTTCGATTGGAGGCTGGCACCAGCATGGAAGTGCCTTTCGTCTGAGCCTGGACTTAGTGCAAGTGTGCCTCTGGCTGGGCCTTGTTGCCTTCTTCGATTGGGCCTGGAATCTGTGCAAGATGCAATCTGCCTTTCTGTCTCCTTCGATTGGGTCTGGAGTCAGTGAGGAAGCCTGGGGCTTCGTTTCATACTCCTGTCTTTTGTTTATTTCGTTTGAGATATTAAATAGCAACATGGCCCAAGGCCATGCTGTCATTACCTCAGGGCCAGGTTAGTTCTTAGAACATTTGTAACATACCAAAGAACAAAACCAAAAGGAGAGACAATAAAAACAAACTAAAAGAGTGGAAACGAAAAGGTAACAAACACTATGCACATGTTTGAAACAAAAAGGAAGCTTATTTACATGTTGCACTAGAAATGAGGGGTTCAAGGTTAAGAATGACTTACCTTGCTTGAGGCTGGAACGTGTGCTGGGCCTTTAAGTGGTTTCCTTGAATGCTTATGGATTCGAAGGGAGGAACCAGGAGTTATGTCTTTGATACTGGATAAGTGTGAGGTTCTTCCTACTGGATTCAAAGGGTAATAAGGTATATGGATGTTTCAGATTCTAAGGGGATAAGTGTTTGCTCTTTGATTTTATACAAGCAGGTCTGAGTTTTTGTTAGTTTTGATACAGGCTTGCTTGCAGTTGCAGTTGGACTAGCTTTAGGCAGGTTTATTTGCAGTTGCAGTTGAACTGGCTTGAGTTTTCTGGCTTTGGTAAGGAAGGAAGGTTTTGAGGTTATGCAGGCCTCAAGGCTTGTTGTGCCTTAGGCTTGTATTTGTAACACAGGTTTGATGTTCTGGTGTTAGACAGGAGGATGCAGTTCTGGATTTGTTGTTTGGATTCTGGGTATGTGTTTGAGTGTTTAAGTGTTTAAGTGTTTAAGTGTTTAAGTGTTTGAGTGTTTGAGTGTTTGAGAATTTTGTGGTGTGTGAGAATTTTGAAGATACGTTCTCCTCTTCTTTTATGCCCTCTTCTTTGTGCAAATGAACTCTCTATTTATAGAGAAAGGCTTTTGGGAAGCTTGGGGAGAGAAAATAATAAAATAAGGCCCAGCTGGAAAGTGAATGTCCACTTGTGCCACAAAAGCAAGATGAATGGTTCAGATGGGGTTGCTTCATGCTGAAGGAAAATAGGTGCAAGGCTCAAGACAGACTTTCCTAAAAGGTAGTACTGTGCTATTAAGTGCAAGTGGTCTTAGACAATAAATGGGTACAGGCCTAAAAAGGGAAGACACGTGGCCTAGCCTATGGGTCTGAATGTTCAACTTGATCTTTTGAGTCGAATCCTCCATCTTTCTGCACCTTTCAACCAGACTGGAACAAAACAGCGTTCGTTTTCACCAGCTGTGTGTCCTTCGAATGGGCCAAATGTGTGTTCTTCGAATGGCCCTTTTCAGAAGGTTATTAACTTCTGAATTGAAGGAAGCTTTCAGAACATCATTGACTCTTTGAATTGAAGAAAACCAGAAGGAGGCCTTTACTTCCTGATTCGAAGGGCATTCCTGGGTCGAAGGACATTCCTGAGTCGAAGGACACTGTTTCAAAGGGAACCAAAAACTCAATCGAAACTTGTATGGAATCATTTCCTTCTGAATCGAAGGGGACCTATTTGAATTCACATTACCCAGACGAAACTTGTATCGAAGAAAACATATTGCCAAATCGAAAGCTCATGCTCGAAGGAAGCATATTGCCCAATCGAAGCCGGCTTGCAAGCAGCATATGCCCAATCGAAGCAGGCTTGTAGGCAGTGAACTTGTCCAAATCGAAACAGGCTTACAGGCAGCTAAAATAGGTTTTCAAAGCAAACATGCAGGCAACATGCTTGGTGAATCAAAGGGTTTGCCTTGCAGGGGGCACTTGTGGCCAGCAAACATGGTTTTCAAGGCAAGCAATGTAGGCAGCAAAAGTCACAAACGAAACCTGCAACAAGAAGTCACATGCCCATGCGAAAGAGGAACGCTAGCATCCATTTTGAGCAATCGAAGGAGGCCAGGAGTCAATCGAAGGATGCTGATCGAAAGATGCCTAAAGGCCAATCGAAAGAGCTGAAACGAAGAACACTTGTATTTCTCCAATTTTTGTCAAAATAATATTTTTATCTGTTTTTTTTCCATTTTTGACAGCTTCCTTTTAATTTTGGTATTTGGAACATCCAAATGCACTTGTTCAAGCTTGAACCTTGAAAATCCTTGTAAGAAAGGCCTTGAGAATTTAGAGGGGAAATTTTGGGGTACAACAAGCTGCCCCTGTTCAATCTTCTTGAACCTGAAGAGTTAGATTGGCAGTTTCGCCGTTCGCGACTCGAAGGTAAAAGATGATTGGACACTAGAGTGCCCAAAACATTTGCACTCGTCAAAGCGTAGTTTGAGGGAATGGGCTTAAAGATGCCATTTGGAGATGGTGGAATCTTGCTGGAGATGGGCTTAAAGATGCCATCCAAGAATGTTTGTTGAATTGCAATGTTGTAGGTCAGAAGAATGAGCATCAAAATGGTATCCGTGTCTGGAATGCCATTGAACTGTATCTGGGGACTGAGTTTATATGAGCAAAAGAATGGCGTCCGTGTCTGGCGCATATCTGAGTTGTAACTGTATTTGGATTTTGAATGAATATCAGAATGACTGTCGTGTCTGGAGTGTATCTGTATTCTGAATGGGTAACAGAGAAAAATTTGTGTATGGAGCAACTGTGTGCTAAGGATAAATTCTGAATGAGTGACAGAATGGAAACCGTATCTGGAGCGTATATGGACTGTATCTGAAGTTTGAGATCTGTATGAGTAGCAGAATGACTTCCGTGTCTGGAGTGTATCTGAAACTGTAACTGGGATCTGAATAAGTGACAGAATGGCAACCGTGTCTGAAGCTTATCTGGACTGTATCTGAAGTTGAGATCTGTATGAGTAGCAGAATAACTTCCGTGTCTAGAGTGTATCTGAGACTGTAACTGGGATCTGAATGAGTGACAGAATGGCAACCGTGTTTGGAGCATATCTGGACTGTATCTGAAGTTGAGATCTGTATGAGTAGCAGAATAACTTCCGTGTCTGGGGTGTATCGGAAACTGTAACTGGGATCTGAATAAGTGACAGAATGGCAACTGTATCTGGAGCGTATCTGGACTTGAAGTTGATAATTGAATCTGAATGAGAGATAGAATGGCCGCCGTGTTTTTGGGTGTATCCTTACTGTATCTAAATTGGAGTTCTGAATGAGTAATAGAATGACCGCCGTGTTTGGGGTGTATCCATACTGTATCTGAATGATTGATAATGTTAGCCTTTTAATCTTATCCTGAAAAGGGTAAAAATGTTAGCTGAACACAAAATTATGTTGCATGATATGTATGATGCAATGAATTGTATTTCATAAATGTTTATGATATATGAATGTAATGATTATGCGTGTAAGCTGAGTAGATGTCTTGCTGAGGAAAATAAATCCTTGATAGCTGGAGATAATGAAAATCTTTGACTGCTTCCTGGGAAAATAAATCTTCGACCGAAGCTGGGGATTCCAAAAAAATCTTCAATTGTTGAAGATGAGAAATCCTTGCTAACTGCTCGGGGATTGAAGATCTTCGATTGTTGAGGGATCTCAGGACCACTGCTGGGGATTGAAAATCCTTGGTGACCTGTGGGGGTTTTAACAAAACTTCACTAACTTCTGCGGGGAATGAGAATTCTGACGATCTCTACCGGGGAATTAAAACCTGGGAGACTTCCGCTGGAGAAGTGAGACTGAGAATCTTCAATCTGCTGGGAAATATCTGTGGGGAGAATGTTCATCGTTCTGGTTCCGCTGGGGAATAGGATTTTCAGGGTTTTCGGGCTCCAATGGGGATCTTGAAACTTGACTCTAAAGGGAATTTTGAAATTCATCTCAGCTGGGGAATCAAGTTCTAGAAAGCATTTGCTCTGCTGAGGATTCTGAAGTTTAACTCTGTTAGGGAAATATAATCCGAATTTTAACTCTCTTGAGGAACTTGAAGTTTAATTCTGCTGGGGATTCCTTCTGAAATGGCATAAAGATATCTTCCTAAACTTCAACCTCTCAGTAATCATCTTTTCTCAATTTCGTTTTATTTGTAAGCAATGATTATGTTCAAATGCATATGCCTATTTAACAAAACATTGGACGTTTTTCAAATAAAACATAAGTGTAAAAAAGAAAAGGAAGGCAAGCAAATTTCTGCACTTGGAAGTGTATTTGTATTAACTTTTATGAGTATCTTTGTACAAAGGAGACAGATATCCTAGTAAGAGAATGTTGTCGTAAAAATTGAAAAAATTTATACAGAAGAAAGATGGCTATGTGTAACAATTCCATGGGATTCCCATTCTGTTATAGCCTTCACAACTCTGAATATCTTGTCCATTCATTGCTTCGTCCGTCGATGACTAGGTTGATCAGAAGCTCGGAGCTTGTTGATGAACAGATTGTTCTTAAAGTGATCTGACGATACACAGTCATACGCTTTAATTCCCTAACTTTTTCCTGAATCGCCCTTTCGGGTTTTCGATCCACCGGGAAACCCTTTTTTGCTCAACTCGCCCTTTCGGGTTTTCAACTTGTCGGGTGTACAGATTTTTTTTGTTTTATCCCTAATTTTTTCCTGAACCGCCCTTTCGGGTTTTCGGTTCACCGGGATGCCCATTTTTGCCCAAGTCTCCCTTTCGGGTTTTCGACTTGTCGGGTTATTTTATTCGTAGTATCTTTTGACTATGTCTGTGTTCGCAGGGTGTGGCAAATCATCGCCGTCCATGGTGGTCAAAACCATTGCCCCACCAGAAAAGATACTCTTGATCACAAATGGTCCTTCGTAAGTAGGAGTCCACTTGCCCCTGGGATCACTTTGCGGTAAGATAATCCGCTTGATTACAAGATCTCCGACTCGATATATCTGACGCCTGACTTTCTTGTTGAAAGCCTTGAACATGCGTTTTTGATATGCCTGACCATGACAAACAGCAGTAAGTCGCTTCTCGTCGATCAAATTGAGTTGATCAAGCCGAGTCTGAATCCAATCATCTTCACTCAAACCCGCGTCTTTCATGATCCTTAAGGAAGGAATCTGAACTTCCATGGGTAGGACAGCCTCCATGCCATACACCAAAGAAAATGGGGTTGCCCCTGTTGAAGTACGTGTCGTGGTACGATATCCATGCAGAGCAAACGGTAACATCTCGTGCCAGTCCTTGTAGGTGACTGTCATATTTTGAATGATCTTCTTGATATTTTTGTTTGCAGCTTCAACAGCATCGTTCATCTTAGGCCGATAGGGAGATGAATTATGATGATAAATCTTGAACTGTTCGCATAGAGCGGTGAGCATAGTATTGTTCAGATTTGTACCGTTGTCTATGATGATCCTGTCGGGGACACCATACCGGCATATAAGGTTCTGCTTGATGAAACGGAAAACCACATTCTTTGTAACAGAGGCAAAGGAAGTTGTTTCGACCCACTTGGTAAAATAATCAATGGCAACCAAGATGAAGCGATGTCCATTGGATGTCGTGGGCTTGATCTCTCCAATCATGTCGATGCCCCACATTGCGAATGGCCAAGGAGCTGTCAGAACGTTGAGTGGAACAAGGGGAATATGTACTTTGTCGGTGTAGACTTGGCATTTGTGGCACGTACGGGAATGTTGGTGGCAATCAGCTTCCATGGTAGACCAATAGTAGCCTGCCCTTAGAATTTTCTTAGCCATTGTATGTCCGCTCAAGTGGATGCCAAATGTGCCACTGTGTATTTCAGTCATGATCACCTCTGCTTCAGCTTTGTCTACACATCAAAGTAAAACACAGTCATGGCTGCGTTTATAAAGGATGCCATTTCTTAGGAAGAACTTGGCAGCAAATCTCCTTAAGAACTTTTTGTCATTAACTGAAGCTCCTTTGGGATATTCTCGAGTCTGGAGATACCTTTTGATTTCATGAAACCAGGGTTGTTCCACTACTTCTTCGGTATTAACCTCATGACAGTGTGCAGGTTCATCCATTCTCTCAATGGTAATTTGGGGAGCCTCGTTATCCAGTTGAGTTTAAACATGGAAGACATTGTAGCCAGAGCATCTGCTAGCTGATTCTCTTCTCGCGGGAAATGCTCGAAATTAATATGCTCAAAATGAGGCAGCAATGTCAAGACATGTTCTTTGTATGGGATAAGATTAGGATGTTTGGTGTCCCACTCTCCTTTGACTTGACTGATAACCAAAGTCGAGTCCCCAAATACGACCAAAGATTTGATCCCCAGGTCTATAGCAGCCTTGAGACCAAATATGCAAGCTTCATATTCGGCCATGTTGTTGGTACAGCTGAAACAAAGTCGGGCAGTGAAGGGTGTATGGCAACCTTCCGGAGAGATGAGTACTGCACCGATACTGTTACCAAGTGCATTTGAAGCACCATCAAAGTACAAGGTCCATCGGGATCCTTGTTCAGGTCCGTCATACAGTCCGTTACCTTCGATATTGTCCAATGTCATGATGTCCTCGTCCGGGAAGTCGAATCTCATAGATTGATAATCTTCGACGGCTTGATGAGCTAGATGGTCAGCTAATACACTCCCCTTTATAGCTTTTTGGGTAGTATACTAGATATCATACTCAGTCAGGATCATTTGCCATCTAGCGATTCTTCCAGATAAAGCAGGCTTTTCGAAGATATACTTGATTGGATCTATTTTGGAAATCAACAAAGTGGTATGAGTCAACATGTACTGCCTTAGTCGGCGAGCAGCCCATACCAAAGCGCAGCAAGTTTTCTCGAGCAGTGAGTAGCGAGTCTCACAGTCGGTAAACTTTTTGCTAAGGTAATAAATGGCATGCTCTTTTCGACCAGACTCGTCATGTTGGCCCAGCACGCACCCCGTCGAGTTATCCAAAACAGTCAGATATATGATCAACGGCCTTCCTTCGACGGGTGGCATCAGAATAGGAGGTTCCAGCAAATACTCCTTGATCTTATCAAACGCAACTTGACAATCGTCGTTCCATTCAACTACCTGATCTTTCTTCAACAGTTTGAAAATTGGCTCGCAGGTAGATGTCAGGTGAGAGATGAACCTTGCAATATAGTTCAAGCGTCCCAAGAATCCTCTAACCTCTTTTTAAGTACGGGGGGCTGGCATTTCTTGTATAGCCTTCACTTTAACAGGATCGACCTCAATACCTTTGTTGCTGACAATAAATCCTAAGAGCTTACCAGACCTAACTCCAAAAGTACACTTGCTTGGATTCAGTCTGAGTTTATACTCCTTCAGCCTGGCAAACAGCTTTTGCAAATGACTAAGGTGCTCTTCTTCTGTTTGTGATCGAGCTATCATGTCATCCACGTAAACCTCGATCTCATGATGTATCATATCATGAAACAAAGCTACCATGGCGCGTTGATAAGTTGCCCCTGCGTTCTTCAGTCCGAACGACATCACCTTGTAGCAGAAGGTACCCCATTGTGTAACAAAGGTTGTTTTCTCCATGTCCTCGGGGGCCATTTTAATCTGGTTGTAACCCGAGAATCCATCCATGAAGGAAAATACCTTGTGCTGAGCCGTGTTGTCAACCAAAATATCGATATGTGGCAACAGAAAATCATCTTTAGGGCTAGCCTTGTTCAAATCCTGATAGTCCAAGCACATTCTTACCTTGCCGTCCTTTTTGGGTACGGGCACAATGTTAGCAACCCATTGTGGATAGGTGATACAACCGGCTGAAAATCATCAAACAATGAAGTCGCCATCGAACGTCTTTTATCCCACATGTAGGGAAAGGTAAACATCGAGAAAACCTGAGAATGGAGAAGTCACGGTCTTGCGACCGAGAGATCGGGTAAGGGAGTCTGTTACGCGAGGGGAAGGTATTAACGCCCCACACGCCCGTAGTACTCTATGGTATCCACTCTTGTTATCTATCTTATGGGTGTGTTTAATCTATGCTTACTGTCTACTATACTACTGGAGGGAAAATGCATGCAAAATAAAGGAGAAAAGAATGTAGGGAAAATAAAAATTGTGCTCGCCTGGGCCCTACCCCAATGCCTACGTATCCTTTTTGAGGAATCAGAGCTACCGTAGTTCGGCTCATATGTTTTTGTTTGTTTGTGTTTTTTTAATGGACAATGTTAATTCCGCCTTCTGCCGCAGCTCGACCTTTGGAGACTTATGCATTGGCACAGAAGTAAATTAATCATGTCCTTACCTGAAAAGGGTTTTCAAGAGAAGAGGTGCACGAGCGCACAAAATATTTGAATTGGTTTATATTTTGTTGTAGATGTTTTTTGTGGACGAAGTTAATTCCGCCTTCTGCCGCAGCTCGACCTTTGGAGACTTATGCGTTGGCACAGAAGTAAATTAATCGTGTCCTTATCTGAAAAGGGTTTCTTAGAGAAATGGTGCTCGAGCGCACAAAATGGTTTGAATTTGTTTTGTATTTTTGTTGTAGATGATGAGTGATTGACCTCAAGAGAGAGATATTAGCCATTTTTCTACTTAGTTATGAAAGGAGTCTTTGAGAATTGAACCACACATATGCTTGAGATGAAGAACAATAAGATCGAGAAGAGACCCGCTTATCATTTCCCGTACTAAGCAAAAGCATGATTCGAATCAATAGTTTTAAAGTGTTTTGAATTCTTTTGAAAATAAAAAGGAGTTTTAGTTTTAGATGCGTATGTAAAAGGGGAAAGAAAAGTCAAATGGGGACTAGCCTACTTCTAAACCTAATGTTATTGTGCATTGTTAGACCTAAAGTTAGAATTTTGAGGGAATTCTACCTAATGTTAGCATGCATATGGATTGCGATAAAGTACGAAAATGAAAAATAGATTTGTGACGATACCGAACAGAGGAGGTCCGTTGCCTCTTCAAAATTGTGCAAGCGGTAAGATAATTCTATCAAAGTTTCCTTGGGCGAGTAATTGAAGAATTCACCCCGAGCATTCCACATTGCAAGAGTTATATTGATGCTATCACAAAAATCTTGACTAGAAAAATGGCAATAAAAATGATTACCAAATATGAAAAATAAAATAGTAAAAAACTCTAACCGAAATTCTAAAATAAATTACAAAGAATTCTAAAATATTCTATTGTTTTGTATCATTTTATTATCAATTGAGAGGAAAAAAATTAAACTAAAAGAAAAACTAAAATAATAAAAGAAAAGAAAAAATTAGAAGAGTCAGGGGGTATGAGCTGAATTCAGGGGTGTAGTTCAGCAATTTGTCCAAGGCCCAACAAGAAACATCCATGAAAAGCCATTTTTACTAAATAATCTCCAGGCTGAAAAAACACAAATGATAACGAGCCTGAAGCGAGCATGGGGTTCGGCCCAATCCAATAGCCCCATCACCAGATTTTCAGCATTTTATTCATTTCAACAAATTATTACCAGCATTATTATTAATTTGAAATAAAAAATATAAAGCAATAAAACAATTAAACTAAAAGGAATAAACATGTGAAATTGGAAGAGGATTTAGGGTTAGAAAGCTATGCGTCCTTCCAACGGCGGCGCCGATTACCTCTCCATCTTCACCGCCGTACCCTCCTCCGATCTACCAACAGACGCCTCGACGCTCCCCTCTTCCGTGCCGTTAACACCGGAGGTGGCCATGGCTGTCTGACCGAGGCGGAAACCCTTTGAAACAAACTCCATTTTTCTCTCTTCTCTTACGGAGACGAAAACCTCTTCCTTCAATCTTCCGTTTTCCCCATCCTTTCGCAACCATGGCACCACCGTGAATGCTCGCAAGTCGTGGCCTCACCGTCTCTCCGTTCAAATTTTCCACCGCCAAGACCGACCAGCCTCCGTCTACTTCATTATTGCACCGCCTAGGTTTCGCAACTGGACCAAGTGCCGCCGTGAATCATTGATCGTCCACCGTGAGAATGTTCTTCAAACCACTCTTCTTCTTTATTCCGATTACATGTGCATTCCTTGTTTCATCTTCTTCCAATGAGTTCCGACACAGATCCGGTAAGCCTTCTGACTTTGTGTTCAATCTTTATTCTTCTTTTTCTGTTCACGATTCTGAAAACTCTGCTTGTGTTCCGTTAATGTTGTACGTTCTGTGATGCGATTTTGTTGTTGATATGAGCGTTGTGTTGTTGCGGAATCATTAATGAAGACATGAGAGGAAGCAGATTCTTGCATTGAAGATTAATATGTGATGAGGAAGATGATGAGAAAGTTATGGTGTTGTATGCGTTCTGAAGTTATAGACACAGGGAGGGATATGAGAAAGAGTATAACCTCACACGTTGGAGCAGGTTATTGAGAGTTCGATGAAGATTGAAGATTGATGCGATGAAGATGAAGTTGTGAGAACATAATCGTGGTTACAGAGGGAGAAGATTTAGTTTGAAGGTGAAAGATTTATGGTATGGTTTAAAAATGGATGATGATAATGGAGAAAACTCAAAGAATACAGCGAGATTTTTTTGATACTTTTCTGGTGACTCTTCTGCAGAAATTGAAGAATGAAGATGAGAGGAGAAGAGATAATTTTTTATGTGATTCTTCTGCAAGTTCCAGAATGAGATGATTGAGAGGTAATTCTGTTTTTATTCTGTTAGAAAACAGTTAGAGCCTTTGAATCCGTTAGCTGTTAGTTTGAAAGTTAGTTAGGATTTGGGAAATGGAAAGTTGGTTATAGTTAGTTATGGGTTGTTAGATGTTATGGTTTGCTTGGTTATAGAATTCTGTTAGGAGTTTGAGAAGTTAGTTATGAATTGGTTATGGATATGGTTTTGACAGTTGGTTGGTTTTTGATTTTCTGTTTGGCTTTTTATTTGGAATTCCTCCATTTCTGCCCCCGTTTTCGAGTTTATGTATATGCTGTTTTTGAATCACGGACATGAAATGCGAGTGTCAACTTGTATGCTAACATTCTCATTTCCCCGATGTGGGTACTACTTACTACTTGCAGGTGGTGTTGTAATGCTAGAACCTGAAGAAGACTGCATGTTAATTTATGCCACAATCTTAATGATAATGGTGTATAATTATAATGAGACAATTTCCAAAGTCTTTGTTTTTATACTTGAATAGTTGGAGTTATTCAAGTCTCGTAGAGCAACTGTTTGCACAAATGGTGAAGAGGTAATGCGTCTAAGCCAATTATGAATTGTACCCCCATGTACATGTATCACACTCAGTTTGAATTTGAATTGGAAGCACGAGTATGTCGTAGTCATGTGAATCATACTTATTCTCTGAAAGTTGTAGGGTTGTATTTAAATGAATCATGTGAATGTATGTTACAAATGTGATGATCATGGAATAGTTGAATGATAACACGGATTAATCATGATGCTAGCTTTTTCTTTTTGTTGAATACAGATTTTCATGGGTGGGGCAGCAACATTAATGACCTTCACGTAAAGCAAATTATAACGAACGCAAGTATCCTTAGCCAAGACAGTGTTGATTACATCTCCCATTGTCAAATATCAAAACTCATGAGGCACGGTAGAAGAAACATGGGCAGTTCTATGATTAAGTTCCAACTTGACAATCACCTAGGATTCTTTTTATATGAGGAAATAAAGTGTAATGGTTTGTATAAGGAAATGTAGTGTAATGATTTGAAATATTTCTTCATGAATTTGTATTGTGATCCGACCGTATATTGATTGAATGAAACGCCTTAATTCGCGGTAGAACTTCGAATGACTCATGGTGAGTAATGCTTGAAGTTTTCAAATGGGATTGTGGATGAGCTTATTTGAGTCATACCTGCACTATTTTGCATATTTAGACCATTGATGAAACTTTCTTTGAGGCCCCCTTTTATCCCATGTTCCGACTTGTCACGCCATGATTTCCCTCCAAAAATTGAAACCCAAATGAAAGTGTCGTAGATTTAAATGGAACTTTTGTCAAAAATTAACTTTCCCAAATCGACGTTTGAAATTTATCGTGGGATATCTGGCATCAAAACTTGAATTCAATTTGATATCTCATAAAGAGCTGAAACCCAATCCAATTATATGCCATGCCTAGATCTTGAATAATGGAAGATGAATGAAGTGAACCCCAAATTCGCTTCAAATCTTAATGAGTAAACTCCAAACGACTCGCATCTTCAATGATCCTTATTTCCATTCAGTCGAACTAACAATGATGAGGCTACCTTAAATTTAAGACCTCATAAGGAAACCCTCTTAAAGGCCACACGTTCAGGGAAATAAACCTTGAATCACGGAATGGCGATGAACAGAAGAAAGTGGTCAATGTCTCAGCTTATATTTCTTAGAAGGGGACTCTTGTATAATGCCATGTATAAACAACTGTGTATCTTTCTCATGCATTGAAGAACATCTTGAATCCCTTGGAAGAGGATAAGAGCTTTAAAGACTTAAAGAAACCCTGGTTCTCCAAGATCCTTAATCCTTATGCCAAGCCTTATTGTTCGTGAATGCATATTGGGTTAAATGACCTAATGGGGGATATGCTGATGAGAAAAGTGCGACAATGCGTAAACCAGATAAAAGTAGAAGGGTAGGACAAATTTGGGGTATTACAGCTGCCCCTATTTAATCGTCTTAAACCTGAAAGTACGATTGGCACGTGCCTTTCGGTAGTTCAAGGTGGAAGATGATTAAATACCAATGCCGAAAATTTGTCCTGGGAGAAAGTATAAGTGTTTTCTTTATTTTTTTTGGTATCCGCTGGGGAAAAGAAATTTGTTTTTTCAACGAAGAGACAAAGATTGGACTTGTAACGTGGCTTGATGCCAATACAAGACAAATGGTTGGTATGAAAAGACAGCGGACGAGGTCTACGGGCGACCTACGATCCTAAGGTGACACATGAGAGTGTTTTGACAGAGAACCTAGCCAAAGGGCGATCTCAGGTTCTAAGACAAAGTAAATGGAAAGAACCTAGCCAAGAGGCGATCTCAGGTTCGACGATGATTTGAGGGAAGAACCTATCCAAGAGGCGATCTCAGGTTCGACGATGACTTGAGGGAAGAACCTAGCCAAGAGGCGATCTCAGGTTCGACGATGATTTGAGGGAAGAACCTAGCCAAGAGGAGATCTCAGGTTCGACGATGATCTAAGGAAGAACCTAGCCTACGGGCGATCTCAGGTTCGACGATGATCTGTGGGAAGAACCTAGCCAAGAGGCGATCTCAGGTTCGACGATGATCTAAGGAAGAACCTAGCCTACGGGCGATCTCAGGTTCGACGATGATCTGTGGGAAGAACCTAGCCTACGGGTGATCTCAGGTTCGACGATGATTTGAGGAAAGAACCTAGCCAAGAGGCGATCTCAGGTTCGACGATGATTTGAGGGAAGAACCTAGCCAAGAGGCGATCTCAGGTTTGACGATGATTTGAGGGAAGAACCTAGCCAAGAGACGATCTCAGGTTCGATGATGATTTGAAGGAAGAACCTAGCCAAGAGGCAATCTCAGGTTCGACGATGATTTGAGGGAAGAACCTAGCCAAGAGGCGATCTCAGGTTCGACGATGATTTGAAGGAAGAACCTAGCCAAGAGGCGATCTCAGGTTCGATGATGATTTGAGGGAAGAACCTAGCCAAGAGGCGATCTCAGGTTCTAAGATGGAAATATGGGTTACGACATGATGATTGTTTAGATAAGCGACACGGACGAGTATCAAGAAAGTTTAAACACGGACGAGTGTTTGAATCAATACGGACGAGTATTGAAAGAAGATACAGACGAGTATCAAAAGGTTAAACACGGACGAGTGTTTGAATCACTACGGATGAGTATTGAAAGAAGATACGGACGAGTATCAAAGGTCAAACACGGACGAGTGTTTGAATCAATATGGACGAGTATTGAAAGAAGATACGGACGAGTATCAAAGGTTAAACACGGACGAGTGTTTGATTCAATACAGACAGAGTATTGAAAGAAGATACAGGCGAGTATCAAAAATTTAAACACGGACGAGTGTTTAAATCAATACGGACGAGCATTAAAAGAAGATACAGACGAGTATCAAAGGTTAAACACGGACGAGTGTTTGAATCAATATGGACGAGTATTGAAAGAAGATACAGACGAGTATCAAGGGTTAAACACGGACGAGTGTTTGAATCAATACGGACGAGTATTAAAAGAAGATACAGACGAGTATCAAAAGGTTAAACACGGACGAGTGTTTGAATCAATACGGACGAGTATTGAAAGGAGATACGGACGAGTATCAAAAGGTTAAACACGGACGAGTGTTTGATTCAATACGGACGAGTATTGAAAGAAGATACAGGAGAGTATCAAAAGTTTAAACACGGACGAGTGTTTGAATAACTGACCCGATGGGTGTTTAGGAAACTTGACACATACGAGTGTTTAGGAATGGACACAGACGAGTGTTTAGGAATGGACACGGACGAGTGTTTAGGAATGGACACGGATGAGTGTTTAGGAATGGACACGGATGAGTGTTTAGGATTGAACACGGACGAATGTTTAGGGAACCGACTACCAGACAAGAACTGGGTTTAGAACGGAAAAGTGTATTGATTTTGTTTGGCATTGAAAAGGTGAAGGTCACCGACTGGGGACTTTGGGCATGATACCCTCCTGTAGGGACGTATTGTTGTCCTTGAATAATTCAGGTCTTTCATGTAAGGTACCTGGTCTGGCTTATGCTTTGTATGCATGTTTAAATTTATTTTGACGCAAAGGTCCACTCTGATGGATCAGCTACGCGCTTTTGAGGATGAAATGTTATGCAGTGATAACTATATGCAATGCGAAGAAATAAACTTCATGGGGATAAGAGTAGGCTTGCTGGGAACTATTGCTCATCACTGGGGATGTCAGTATATATCGGTGTTGGAAGCCTGCAGTATCAAAGGTTGCTGGGGATACTGATAAGAGTACACACTGGGGATCTCTTGAAGACCAAAGATCATTGTTGACTCTGCTGAGGATTGAATTCCTGACGAAGCGAGTCTTCAGGTACGCTGCTGAATTTTGAACCGTACCGTTTAAGGAAGAGATAATCTGACAAAACCTCCATACATCCTGAACTATTGAGGGGGTGATAGAAGTGAATATGCCGGATAATGGATATTGAACACCATGTGGATCCCTTCGAATACATGCTCCAAGTTTACGCACACTGGGGAATTGTTTCTTGAATCACTTGGGGATAAGAGATGGGCATGGACACCTACGAGTGCCCCGGTTGAACTCTGCGAATGCCCCGGTTTAGCTTCACGAATGCCCCGGTTTAGCTTCGCGAATGCCCCGGTTTAGCTCTGCGAATGCCCCGGTTTAGCTCCATTGGGAATGTTCTTGATTAACTCCACTGAGGATGCACTTGCGCGTGCTGAGTCAAAAGACGATTCTAGACTTTCTAAATTCGCTTGGGGAATCAGACTCAAAGTTGTCTGTAGCAGATGAAGGCGGCTTCGTGTACTGGCTAGGTCAGGGTGACCGTTATGATGCTTTTAGCTTGATTGTAGTCTCGTACAACATAATTGGCTTGAGCAACTTTGCAAGTATGGATGAGGAATGCCCCTGTCTGGAGGGTCTCCGAGAAGATCTATGTTGAATAGGATACCAGAATATTCGTGCCACAATACGATATGAGGTGGCCTGCCCCAATCTCTTGAGCCACAAAATAAACTTCTCTTGATTACAGCTTTCTTGGAGAGATTTATCGAATCTTGAGGTAACTGCCCCATGTTGACTGAATTCTGAATAGATTCCTCAATGTGATAACCTCTGATTGATTGAGCTCAACGTGATAGCCTCTGATTGACAGCTTGAAGAGATTAATCGACGTGATAACCTTTGATTGACAACTTGAAGAGATTAATCGACGTGATAACCTCTGATTGACAGCTTGAAGAGATTAATCGACGTGATAGCCTCTGATTGATCGAGCTTGAAGAGATTTATCGACGTGATAGCCTGAGCTTGAAGATATTTATCGACGTGATAACCTCTGATTGACAGCTTGAGGGAATGCCCCAGACTTGGAAGAACTCGGAGAGATCGACTCTCGACTTGATTGCCCCAGATTAGTGGAATCTGCTAACTTCATCCTTGAAGGATACTCAGATTGTAAAGCACCAAGATGATTTTTCTGGACAAAATCACTGGTTAACATGCTACTGGATAAGTCATTTCTCTTGTGGCAGCTGACTCTTGCTTCAACAGGGTATTCAAGCCTCTCTTTTCTGACAAGATTGAGCTCTTCACCGATTGTTCATTGTGCAAACTTACTTGATGTCGATCAGTTGTTTTGTATGCAGAAGAATGTTTATTATGAGAATGATAATTCTAATACAACACATATGTAAGTCTTGAAGTTTGAAAAAACTTTGAATGAAATAACGTCACAACTCTATTGTGAACGAGTCACTAGCTAGAGAGAAACATTTGCAAATTTCTGTTTTATGAAAGATAATGCAAGCATATGATGCCAACACAAATATTGAGACGTACCTCTTAGGAGTCAGTTAAATGTTATCTCGTTGTAGCACGCTTTCAAATTGACCCATGCTTCAGTTAGGACTTTTATGGGTTGTAACGTGGCCTGGTTCACGGTTTTAGAAAAAGGATTTAAGGCTCAAAATTATTTGGTGCCCACCCATTCTCCATGATGTTCTCCATTCCTATGTTCAGTTAACCTGGCACAAGCGTTCATCTCTCGAGAAGAGTTTGCGATGATTGAGGAACCACTATGGTTTTTGGACACGACAGTCACTAATTTCTTTGCCTTCGGTGTCTGATCAGACGACTTTGTTCTTTGATGAGGATTTTCGTTGGTAATCCTTTTCTCGCCTTTTAGGCTTTTCAATTTCTTTCTTGCTTCCCCTAATTTTTCCTAGACAAATTCTTTTGAATTTCGATTTGAAAGTCCAGCGGGATGCCCCAATTGTTTGCCTAAGTGACTTATTTTCAAGTTTTGACTTAGCGGGGATTTTGTTTCTTTCTTATTCATATTTTTTCATTTTGAACAAGTCGTTGATCTCTGCGTTGTTTTGATTTGTCGGAAGTGATCGTGACTGTCTGAGTCTTCAGTATCTTCATTTGTTGACCTCCTGATGTGCGAGAGATACCTATTGGGATATAGTCAATAGACGCACATTGTTGTTAGATGAAGGTTAGCCATTGTGGTTTTGACTTTCCTCAACCTTTTGATGGATAACCATTGTTGTATCCTTGGATGCACACTCTTGATGAGTTCTGAATGCTTGATCAGATTAGCTGAACACTACCCGCCCCAGGGTTGAAATGAGGGTTTTTTCTGAATAGAAAGAAAACTCCTACTTCGAAGGCTCAGAGGGGTTGACGAGGTTCTATCTTCCTTATATCTCCGGTGTTTGGGGATTGAAATAAGGCTTGTACATCGTCAGCAGGGTCCTACTCAAAAGCATACCAACCAGAGATTTTGCGTTTTCAGATTGTCATCCTCCTCCTTTGAATCTTTACCTAAGCATAAGACTAGGAAATCTGGCATCAATATGCAAGCAAAACATTTAAAGAGTGATAAAGAATGGATGAGTAAAAACGAAAGGAACACTTCAAGACAAGCATACCTATTACATTAAGATTTTCATTCAAAAATAGACAAGTTTCTATATACAAGCAATGTTTAAACAAACAAGCAAGAATGCAAATGAAAATGCATTAAAGAAACCAATGATTGCCACTATTAAGGAGACTTGACCCCGTATGGACTTGCTGATTCTGACGACTTTTTGTAGCCTTGCTGCTTGAGTGCGAGAGAATTCCCTTTCAGATCTGATGTGAGCGTGACAGTCTCTGAATTGATCCAGTCTTGGACTTGGTCTCTGGATGACATACCTTCTTCAATCGATTGGCCAGGTGCCCCAGTATAATATGCATCACCAAGCATATCATGTCTTAAAGAAATAATAGACATCATCATCAGAGTTTCCATGACCTGGCTTATCTGAGTATTTAGTCCATTATCTTCCTGCTTGAAGAAGTTTCTGACTATGAGCCAAAGCTTTCATGTACCACTCAGAGTTATTCCATAACTGATCTTTGAGCATGTGTGGAGAGAAATCAGGTTGAAGCTTTGAAGAGAACCCCAAGTCTGAATAAGGATCCCCAATCTTCGGGTACCTGTCATGAATGCATGAATATGAATGGGGTGTATGAATGAATGCCATGTCATGTTCTGTCATTTCCAAGGAATTTGCGTGCTTTGATTTTGATTTTGCGCAACTAAGGGATGGAAGAGTTTAGCACAAGACTTGCAAATGTGATTTCTTAGAAATAATAGAACATGTATGTTAAGCATGTGGTTAGCCATGTTATGTATGCAAAGGCATGAGATCAAAGAGGATCAGGGTTCCATCATTCCTGAATAAGATTGCTGCACTGCCCTGAATCATGTGAGTGTCATCAGATCAAAAAGGTCTGACATATCTTCTGCACATGTAAGAACCAAGTACCATGTGGATCTCCCATTGTACGGGGTCGAGGCTTCTGGAACATCGGATACTGTTGAGCATTTTCTGAATATGCTGGGGATACCAAGATTGAAGGCTTGAATGAACCTCCAGGTAAACAAGTCAGGAACTCAAAAAAAAAATCTAAGAACCGTACGGTCACCAACAGGATATAGCATCTGCATAAAGTCATAACAGAAATCCAGAATATAGCCATCAGAACCAGTAGTCATTGTCTGAGCATAGTTACCATCTGAATACGAGTAACCATCTGCACATAGTCACCATATGTACCTGTGATAGAAATTCCCTCCCCACTCACGGGTGAAAACTAGGTCAGGGTAAGATAATGGTAACTCAAAAATCGCGGGTTCTCCTGAAAGTGCTATGGGCTTGCCCACAGACGTGGGTGCCGATAGTAATTCATTTGAACCTCATCCGAGTGTGGTATATGACATGACTGCACTAATCCGACCACGTCCTATAGCCGCCATGCCCCCACTCTATTCCTAGGTGTCCTAGTGCACTCTGGCCTGGGTACTGGGCCTTTTACCTCAATAGTAGCATCCCAACCCAAACAAGAAGCAAATCAAGTACAGCAGTAGTATATGGAAGACAGTAAAATACAATGTATATGTATGCTCAAGTATATACAAAATGAATGAATAAACTGAAAGCGTAAAGATAGACACCCAAAGAAAAGAAAAGAAGAGCTAGGAGCGACTCCGGGATGGACCAGCATTTGGTCGACCTATCCCCAGTGAAGTCGCCAGTTGATACAACCGGCTGAAAATCATCAAACAATGAAGTCGCCATCGAACGTCTTTTATCCCACATGTAGGGAAAGGTAAACATCGAGAAAACCTGAGAATGGAGAAGTCACGGTCTTGCGACCGAGAGATCGGATAAGGGAGTCTGTTACGCGAGGGGAAGGTATTAACACCCCACACGCCCGTAGTACTCTACGGTATCCACTCTTGTTATCTATCTTATGGGTGTGTTTAATCTATGCTTACTGTCTACTATACTACTGGAGGGAAAATGCATGCAAAATAAAGGAGAAAAGAATGTAGGGAAAATAAAATTGTGCTCGCCTGGGCCCTACCCCAATGCCTACGTATCCTTTTTGAGGAATCAGAGCTACTGTAGTTCGGCTCATATATTTTTGTTTGTTTGTGTTTTTTTAATGGACAATGTTAATTTTGCCTTCTTCTGCAGCTTGACCTTTGGAGACTTATGCGTTGGCACAGAAGTAAATTAATCATGTCCTTACCTTAAAAGGGTTTTCAAGAGAAGAGGTGCACGAGCGCATAAAATATTTGAGTTGGTTTATATTTTGTTGTAGATGTTTTTTGTGGACGAAGTTAATTCCGCCTTCTGCCGCAGCTCGACATTTGGAGACTTATGCGTTAGCACAGAAGTAAATTAATCGTGTCCTTATCTGAAAAGGGTTTCTTAGACAAATGGTGCTCGAGCGCACAAAATGGTTTGAATTTGTTTTGTATTTTTATTGTAGATGATGACTGATTGACCTCAAGAGAGAGATATTAGCCGTTTTTCTACTTAGTTATGAAAGGAGTCTTTGAGAATTGAACCACACCTATGCTTGAGATGAAGAACAATAAGATCGAGAAGAGACCCGCTTATCATTTCCCGTACTAAGCAAAAGCATGATTCGAATCAATAGTTTTAAAGTGTTTTGAATATTTTTGAAAAGAAAAAGGAGTTTTAGTTTTAGATGCGTATGCAAAAGGGGAAAGAAAAGTCAAATGGGGACTAGCCTACTTCTAAACCTAATGTTATTGTGCATTGTTAGACCTAAAGTTAGAATTTTGAGGGAATTCTACCTAATGTTAGCATGCATATGGATTGCGATAAAGTACGAAAATGAAAAATAGATTTGTGACGATACCGAACGGAGGAGGTCCGTTGCCTCTTCAAAATTGTGCAAGCGGTAAGAGAATTATATCAAAGTTTCCTTGGGCGAGTAATTGAAGAATTCACCCCGAGCATTCCACATTGCAAGAGTTATATTGATGCTATCACAAAAATCTTGACTAAAAAATGGCAATAAAAATGATTACCAAATATGAAAAATAAAATAGTAAAAAACTTTAATCGAAATTCTAAAAGAAATTCTAAAGAATTCTAAAATATTCTATTGTTTTGTATCATTTTATTATCAATTGAGAGGGAAAAAACTAAACTAAAAGAAAAACTAAAATAATAAAAGAAAAGGAAAAATTAGAAGAGTCAGAGGGTATGAGCTGAATTCAGGGGTGTAGTTCAGCAATTTGTCCAAGGCCCAACAAGAAACATTCATGAAAAGCCATTTTACTAAATAATCTCCAGGCTGAAAAAACACAAATGATAACGGGCCTGAAGCGAGCATGGGGTTCGGCCCAATCCAATAGCCCTATCACCAGATTTTCAACATTTTATTCATTTCAACAAATTATTACCAGCATTATTATTAATTTGAAATAAAAAATATAAAACAATTAAACAATTAAACTAAAAGGAATAAACATGTGAAATTGGAAGAGGATTTAGGGTTAGAAAGCTATGCGTCCTTCCAACGGCGGCGCCGATTATCTCTTCATCTTCACCGCCGTACCCTCCTCCGATCTACCAACGGACGCCTCGACGCTCCCCTCTTCCGTGCCGTTAATACCGGAGGTGGCCATGGCTGTCTGAGCAAGGCAGAAACCCTTTGAAACAAACTCCATTATTCTCTCTTCTCTTACAGCGGCGGAAACCTCTTCCTTCAATCTTCCGTTTTCCCCATCCTTTCGCAACCATGGCGCCACCGTGAATGCTCGCAAGTCGTGGCCTCACCGTCTCTCCGTTCAAATTTTCCACCGCCAAGACCGACCAGCCTCCGTCTACTTCATTATTGCACCGCCTAGGTT
Source organism: Vicia faba (assembly GCA_948472305.1). Taxonomy (NCBI): domain Eukaryota; kingdom Viridiplantae; phylum Streptophyta; class Magnoliopsida; order Fabales; family Fabaceae; genus Vicia; species Vicia faba. Next base: position 1,646,324,503 of record OX451737.1, on the reverse strand, counting down.
TCGCAACTGGACCAAGTGCCACCGTGAATCATTGATCGTCCACCGTGAGAATGTTCTTCACACCACTCTTCTTCTTTATTCCGATTACATGTGCATTCCTTGTTTCATCTTCTTCCAATGAGTTCCGACACAGATCCGATAAGCCTTCTGAATTTGTGTTCAATCTTTATTCTTCTTTTTCTGTTCGCGATTCTGAAAACTCTGCTTGTGTTCCGTTAATGTTGTACGTTCTGTGATGCGATTTTGTTGTTGATATGAGCGTTGTGTTGTTGCGGAATCATTAATGAAGACATGAGAGGAAGAAGATTCTTGCATTGAAGATTAATATGTGATGAGGAAGATGATGAGAAAGTTATGGTGTTGTATGCGTTCTGAAGTTATAGACACAGGGAGGGATATGAGAAAGAGTATAACCTCACACGTTGGAGTAGGTTATTGAGAATTCGATGAAGATTGAAGATTGATGCGATGAAGATGAAGTTGTGAGAACATAATCGTGGTTAAAGAGGGAGAAGATTTAGTTTGAAGGTGAAAGATTGATGGTATGGTTTAAAAATGGATGATGATAATGGAGAAAACTCAAAGAATACAGCGAGATTTTTTTGATACTTTTCTGGTGACTCTTCTGCAGAAATTGAAGAATGAAGATGAGAGGAGAAGAGATAATTTTTTATGTGATTCTTATGCAAGTTCCAGAATGAGATGATTGAGAGGTGATTCTGTTTTTATTCTGTTAGCAAACAGTTAGAGCCTTTGAATCTGTTAGCTGTTAGTTTGAAAGTTAGTTAGGATTTGGGAAATGGAAAGTTGGTTATAGTTAGTTATGGGTTGTTAGATGTTATGGTTTGCTTGGTTATAGAATTCTGTTAGGAGTTTGAGAAGTTAGTTATGAATTGGTTATGGATATGGTTTTGACAGTTGGTTGGTTTTTGATTTTCTGTTTGGCTTTTTATTTGGAATTCCTCCCTTTTTGCCCCCGTTTTCGAGTTTATTTATATGCTGTTTTTGAATCACGGACATGAAATGCGAGTGTCAACTTGTATGCTAACATTCTCATTTCCCCGATGTGGGTACTACTTACTACTTGCAGGTGGTGTTGTAATGCTATAACCTGAAGAAGACTGCATGTTAATTTATGCCACAGTCTTGATGATAATGGTGTATAATTATAATGAGACAATTGCCAAAGTATTTGTTTTTATACTTGAATAGTTGGAGTTATTCAAGTCTCGTAGAGCAACTGTTTGCACAAATGGTGAAGAGGTAATGCGTCTAAGCCTATTATGAATTGTACCCCCATGTACATCTATCACACTCAGTTTGAATTTGAATTGGCAGCACGAGTATGTCGTAGTCATGTGAATCATACTTATTCTCTGAAAGTTGTAGGGTTGTATTTAAATGAATCATGTGAATGTATGTTACAAATGTGATGATCATGGAACAGTTGAATGATCACACGGATTAATCATGATGCTAGCTTTTTATTTTTGTTGAATACAGGTTTTCATGGGCGGGGCAGCAACATTAATGACCTTCACGTAAAGCAAATTATAACAAACGCAAGTATCCTCAGCCAAGACAGTGTTGATAACATCTCCCATTGTCAAATATCAAAACTCATGAGGCACGGTAGAAGAAACATGGACAGTCCTATGATTAACTTCCAACTTGACAATCACCTAGGATTCTTTTTATATGAGGAAATAAAGTGTAATGGTTTGTATAAGGAAATGTAGTGTAATGATTTGAAATATTTCTTCATGAATTTGTATTGTGATCCGACCGTATATTGATTGAATGAAACGCCTTAATTCGCGGTAGAACTTCGAATGACTCATGGTAAGTAATGCTTGAAGTTTTCAAATGGGATTGTGGGATGAGCTTATTTGAGTCATACCTGCACTATTTTGCATATTTAGACCATTGATGAAACTTTCTTTGAGGCCCCATTTTATCCCATGTTCCGACTTGTCACGCCATGATTTCCCTCCAAAAATTGAAACCCAAATGAAAGTGTCGTAGATTTAAATGGAACTTTTGTCAAAAATTAACTTTCCCAAATCGACGTTTGAAATTTATCGTGGGATATCTGGCATCAAAACTTGAATTCAATTTGATATCTCATAAAGAGCTGAAACCCAATCCACTTATATGTCATGCCTAGATCTTGAATAATGGAAGATGAATGAAGTGAACCCCGAATTCGCTTCAAATCTTAATGAGTAAACTCCAAACGACTCGCATCTTCAATGATCCTTATTTCCATTCAGTCGAACTAACAATGATGAGGCTACCTTAAATTTAAGACCTCATAAGGAAACCCTCTTAAAGGCCACACGTTCAGGGAAATAAACCTTGAATCACGGAATGGCGATGAACAGAAGAAAGTGGTCAATGTCTCAGCTTATAGTTCTTAGAAGGGGACTCTTGTATAATGCCATGTATAAACAACTGTGTATCTTTCTCATGCATTGAAGAAAAGCTTGAATCCCTTGGAAGAGGATAAGAGCTTTAAAGACTTAAAGAAACCCTGGTTCTCCAAGATCCTTGATCCTTATGCCAAGCCTTATTGTTCGTGAACGCATATTGGGTTAAATGACCTAATGGGGGATATGCTGATGAGAAAAGTGCGACAATGCGTAAACCAGATAAAAGTAGAAGGGTAGGACAAATTTGGGGTATTACAATAGGTTGTAACATCCAGAAAGCCGGCGTTGAATTGCTTCATTACTTCCGCTTTAATCTTCTCAGACATGTCAGGCCTCATTCGGCGAACCTTTTGCTTGATCGATGGACAGTCTTCTCTTGTAGAGAGACGGTGAACCACGATATCTGTATCTAAACCTGGCATGTCTTCATAAGACCAAGCGAAGATCTCAACATATTCATTCAACAACTGTATTAAGCGTTCCTTGACACTTGGTTCCAGGTTGGCACCCACTTTTACTTCTTTCCTGTCTTCCTCTGTCCCTAGGTTGATGGTTTCTAACAACTCTTCATGAGGCAAGATGGCCCTCTCTTCTTGTTGTAGAAGTCAGGCTAACTCTCCCGGCACTTCACAATCTTCGTCAACTTCGTACTCAGCTTGATTGACCAGATCTTCAGAGTTATCGAAGGCTAAAACAGAATAGTCACCCATGGAATCCGGAGTGGATGGGTACCTGCATTTGTGAATGTGGGTGTGTGTAAGGGATAGCCATCTTTAAACAAACAAAAATGCAAAAGGAAAGAAAATGAACACAACAGTTTATAGATGAAAAACGTCCAATGATTCATCAAAACATGGCATATGATTATGAAGAGAATCAAGCCCTTACAAATGCACCTACGTGCCCCGGGAAAGGCATGAGGTGAAAATAGTGTGTGAATTGTTTTAGTTATTACAGACCAAAGAAAATGGGAAATTGTTCAAAGATAAAATTACTGGTTGATAAAGGTGATAGGAACAAAATCCTTTGCTTCCCAATTGTTCAAACCCCCTTCGACAGTCGGAAAGATCCAATCTTCAAAGTGGCTCTCCTCATCTTCACCTTCTACAGCATTGATTCCATGGAGAGAAATCTTGACGGGTGGTCTTTTGATCTTAGAGCGACGCACAGCCTTTTGTCCCGTAGCAGTAAACCCCAACCCAAACTTGTCTGTCTTATAAGGAATGTCGGGCAACTGTCCCCATACTGTACTCTTCCCCTCCTTAATCACAACCTTTGTGTCTTTGAGGGAAGCCATCCTAGCCACCTGCTTGGGAATGATAGGCACCTCAACCACTACCTTCGCGACTGCTACCTCAGGAGAAACTTCCTCAAAATGTTGAAAAGGTGTTTCGATGAATTCGCCATCCACTTCCACATACCGAAAGGAATTGAGATGACTGATCATGTACTCCTCCTCACCGTGTACAGTTATGATTTTACCCTTAACAGGATACTTTAGCATCTGGTGCAAAGAGGATGTAACTGCCCCGGCATGATGAATCCACGGTCTTCCCAGCAAACATGAGTATGACTAACGGATGTCCATCATGTAGAAGGTGGAGTTGAACACTTCAGTGCCTACCTTGATGGGAATATCAACCTCCCCATGAACCATTCTTTTGGAACCATCGAAAGCTCTGACGATAATGTTGCTAGGCTTGAGGGTTAAACCTTCATAATCCAAACGGTCTAAAGCCTTCTTTGGCAGCACATTCATGGAAGAACCAGTATCGACCAAGACATGGGCGAGTGTGGTCCCTCGGCACTCAACTGAAACATGTAATGCATCATTGTGCTTCCTTCCTTTGGGAGTTAGGCCAGCGTCGGAAAAGCCCAGGCCATTGTCAGCAGTAAGACTGGCCACACAGTTTTGGAATTGGTCAGCCGAGGTCTCTTGGGGGACATGCTCCGTCTTCAAGAATTTAATCAGAGCCTTAGCGTGGGCCTCTGAACAGAGCAGGAGAGCTAACATTAAGATTTTAGAAGGGGTTTGCCCCAATTGTTCCACAATGTCATAGTCACTTTTTCTGATTATTTTTAGGATCTCATCCATCTCCTTCTGAGTGGTTTCGGGGATAACCACAGCATGAGCCTTCGTCCTGACAGGCTCTTTCAGTATCCCCTTACCTTTGTTGGTGTTATCAGTGGATGGTCTTTCTTCAGGAGTGTTTAACTCTTCAATCACGGGGCCTTTCACAGAGGGTCCAACAGGTGCAGAAATTTTTAAGGGTCCGAAGACTGCTCGGGGAGGAGCAATCTCCGGAGAGAAGATCCGGCCACTGCGGGTGATCTTGCTAGTACCCATGATGTTTCCTATGTCAGGGTCTTCTTCAGAAATTTCTTGGACTATTTTGATTTGTTTGATGTCGTGGTAAAAGATTTCTCCCCTATAGTTCCACGATATCATTTTGCTTGATTGGTACGGGACGGGTCCCGGCATTGTGATCTTTAGAGGTGCACATTCAGGGTTGGGTGTAATCCTGACAGGCCTTTTGCAAGCCTTGGGAGGATTGTCGAAAATGGTTATGATGGAAATATCATTGGTTGAGGTATCACAAGTATCAGGAGCAATCGGATTTAAAGTGTTAACAGGGGTTTTCTGAAAAAGTATTTCTTGAGTATCCATCAGGCGTTGGACACCCGACTTCAACATTGGACAATCACCTTGAACATTTGAGCACAAATAGCAATCTTTATCACAACCAGGAAAGATCCCGGCTCTCAACAAATTTTCTTTTATCACTAACAATGGAGTCAACAGATCGACGATATCAGTAACATGGAGATTTTCCAAAACAGCATGCACATTGTGGCCGTGCTTGGGCATTGGCGCGGATATAACATTGGGCTTTTCAGGAGCGTCAAACTCGACCTCTTTGGCGTCAATTAAATCCTGAATTTTGTTCTTGAGTGCCCAGAAATTATTGGTATCGTGCCCAATACTGTCGGAATGGTAAGCACACTTGGCTTTTGGATTGTAAGACGGAGAGGTGGTATTTACATTCTTTGGCGCCTCTTTTAAATTAGCAAGATTCAACTTCAGGAGATGCGGAAGGATTTGAGCAGGTGTCATATTTACTAGAGTAAACTTCCGTGGTGGCCTTTGCTGATAAGTTATGGGCTGATCATTCCTCGGTTGGCTATTTCTAAACTGGTCTGATACGGACTTCTGTATTAATACGGCTCCCACTGTTGGCCGACGTTCCTCTCTTTCCCGATTTTTCTGGGTGTACACAGCAGATACCTCTTTCTTGGATGGGAAAGGTTTTCTAGAAGATGTGGATGCGGAAGCATCCTTTTGAATCTTTCCACTTTTGATACCGGCTTCCACCCTCTCGCCAGTCAAAATCAACTCAGTAAATCCTGCTGAAGAGCTTCCGATTAGATGGTTAAAGAAAGGGCCAGATAGGGTCCCCAAAAACATGTCAACTAATTCCCTATCTGATAGCGGTGGTTGCACCCTTCCAGCCAGGTCGCGCCACTTCTGGGCGTACTCCTTGAACCCTTCATTTGAAGCCATTCCCATACTATGTAGCTGAGTACGGGTCGGCGCCAAATCAGTGTTATACTGATACTGACGATATAAAGCGGCTGCCAAGTCTTCCCAATTGTGGACCTCTGACCTCTCGAGCTGATAAAACAAATCTAACTAAGTGCCAGACAAGTTGTCTTGGAAAAAGTGCACCCAGAGGTCTTTGTCGGATGAATGTGGCTGGATCTTTCTAACATACGACCTCAAGTGCATCTTAGGGAAAGACAGACCGTCGTACTTGGAGAATGTTAGGACCTTGAACTTAGGAGGGATAACAATCCCAGCCACAAGCCCCAGCTCCTCAAAATCCAATCCGGGCACCCTCTGCAACTCCATAGCTTCCAATTTGTCTTCAAGGTTCTTATACTTGTCATTCGCTAGTGGATACTGTTGTTCTGAATAGTCTTCGTCTGCTTCCTCTTCCTCTTCTTCTACCTCAGACTCGGAAGGTACAGTAACTCCTTTCCCCTTGCCAATCCCTTCGTCGGATGTTGATGGAAACTCAAGACTCCTTCTGGCATCCCCCTTAAATCTTCTTCCGAAAGTAGCTACCCCCGGTCTCTTTTTCTTTTTCTTCTCTTTACTCTTCTCTAGCAGAGCTTTGAGATCCTCTTGACCCTTTGCCAAGGTCATGAGGAGTTGCTGAAATTGTGAATTTTGTTCCTGTAAGTCCTTCACTGTTTGCTCCAAATCCATCTTACTGAAATAAACAGCAGAAAGATAAGGAAACCTGGCTTGAAGACCTGTTTATGCATATGATGAATGATATGTTGTTCATGTAATGCATTCAAGGGTTCAAAAATTCAAATTTGTTGCAAACAAAAAAGAACGCACGTCATATTAAGAAGAAATTTGTTAGTACATAAATGCCCCATGGGGGCGAAATATTACAAAAATCTTAATGTAAAAAGACGTTGCGCATCCTTTTTGGTGCGATGTAGGTATTAAGAGTTTCCTCCTCGTGAAGTCGGCGGGTGAGCTCTAAAACCTTCTCCTCACTAGCATAGAAGTTGGCTTCAAAAGTATCCCGTTCTTCTCTGAGTTGGATCCAACTCTTTTGCATTTCCTCCCATGATGTTGGCATGTCAGGATATAGGATGGTGTATGGAACCTCTCCTTCCTTAACAGGCTCTTTGATCAAGGGGAGAATGTGAGGATATGGTATCATGAGATTCTGGGAGCGGGTTCGTACCCACTTGAGGTAAGGCTCAAGGGGGATGGAATTCTTGTGCCCCAGTGTCTTACTATCCACCTTGTTAGGCATCCTCCAAGCTCTGATGAACCTTTGGCGAAGTCCTTGCGTATCGTTGTCGAAGTCAAAAACTAGATCAGGAATCAGCATGTCATGAGGGCCATCCCTCCGAGCATATCCAAATTGTCTCAACGCTAGACAAGGGTTGTAGGTGATGCCTCCCCTAATACCAAGTAGTGGGACATTAGGGAATTCACCACAACGATCAATGAGGATGATATTTTCTCTGGACCGAGAACACCAATGTACATCAGAATGTGTGAGGGTCATCAACCGTTGTGACCACCTTAAACCCTGCTCATTCTTCAGAACTGATTATGGAATGTGATAAATAAACCACCTTGCTAAGAGAGGAGTAAAACACATGAGAACACCTCTTTTCCTCATTGTTCGTGTGTAAAGTGAGTGTAGGATGTCCCTAAGTAATGTAGGTATGGGATTCTTGGACACGAAAATCTTAACAGCATTCACATCTATAAGTTGGTCAGGGTTTGGGAACAAGACCAACCCATAAATAAGGAGTGCCACAATTTCTTCAAAGGCTTGTAGATCAAGAGAATTCCAGCATTCTTGGGCCTTCTCAAACAGAAAGTTTGCCAAGAATCCTTTGACACCACTTCTGGTTTCCCAATGCCCCTTGATGTCAGATGGTTGCAAGTGCAATGCTTGAGCAACATCTTCAAGTTTTGGTTCTTTTTCCGCACCGTTGTAGGGTAGTTGATTAAGAATAGGAATTCTCAGGAGTTGAGAAAATTCCTCCAAAGTAGGCACTAATTGGTAGTCAGGGAATGTGAAATAGTGGTGTAGGGGGTCAAAGAACTGGAACAGAACTTTAACCATGTCTTCTTCAATGTTGCTGTTGACTAAGCTGAGAAGTCTACCATGTCTTTCACTGAAGAGAGAATTTTCTGGAATTCTGGATGTAAGCTCCTTGAGTTGAGGAGGGATTCTCACAAGGTTGACTTGAATTGTTTTCCTGCGAAGAGTTTCCATGACCTACAAAACAAGAACAAAGATGAAGATCCAAACCCTTGAAATGGTTAGTGGATGCATATGATGCTTTATGATGTTCATGATGTATGCACAAACACATGTACAAGCAAGTCACACAAAAACCCTAGTTTCAGGCTTGCATGAGGTTTCATAGGTAAGTACCCTCTTGAGTTTAGTTGGCTCAAAACCTGTCCTATAAATAGTAATCGGGTTCTAAGGAGCTCAATATCATCGGATTGTTTTCTATGTTTATTGTTTTGGTTTAGCCACTTAACTAGCGACCAAAATATTCCAAGAAAACAACCCTCAATGAGTGTAGTATCGACTATCTACCAACTTCGGATTGCACCAAAGCCGGTCATCTCACTACCCCTAATAAAAGGCCAAGATGGTCAAGTAAGGTTCTAGTTCATTAGTGCTTAATGACATCACTCAGCGGCCCTGTATTCTCTTTGATTGACTCAAAGGCTACCGGTACTCACAAATATGTCGCACTAATATAGCTATTGCTTCAACCGTGTCGGTATACCCCGCACAGTTTCCACAACGTATTGCTATCTATGAATGTTTCCCAAATCCGGGTGGAGGATTTCAAGCCCAAACAAGAGAACCAAAATGTAAAGCAATCAAAACAAACAATTAATCATGCAAAGGGTGATCTAAGCCCTAAGGTTACTCCACTTTTAAATAACAGTCCCCAGCAGAGTCGCCAGTTCTGGAGATACGGTGGGAGAACTGACTTGGTTTTTTGCGTTTGTGTTCGCAAATGTTTCGATTTAGCAAGAGTCGCCATCGACTTTTTATTTTATCCTAAGGAAAGGTCAAAAAGCACAGGAAAGACCTTTGAGATGTTTTCTTGGGTTCGGGGAGTAGATTATAGAAAGGGAAGGTATTAGCACCCTTTCTATCCATGGTTATCCATGGGCTCTTAGTTAATTGCTTAGATCACTTGATTTTGCTTTTCAATTGTTTGAAATGGTGCTTTGTGTGTGATTTTGAAAGATGTTTTGAAAAGAGGCCATCGCTATGGAAACCTTTGTAATGATTCTTGTTTGAATGTATACAAAGGTGTTTGTCTTTTTGAAAGGTTTTCAATGTTTTGAAAGTTGTTTTGAAATTGTGTTGTGGAGTGTGTTTTAAAAAACAGCAAGGATGTTTTGCAAGATTTTTGATCAAGTAACTAAGAGTTGTCTACCCTATTTTACTCAAAGATCTTTCTTATGTTTTTAACCCTTTTAACAGTGTTGTTTCACCATTGTATTTGGTGAACAACCTTGTGTTAGGATGTAAACGGGACAGGCGCGGGTCATCGTATGACCATGATAACAATGTTGTGAAATGACTTAGCACTTTTCTGTAGGGACTAAGATCATTTTTGAAAGGCAACTTTAATAGCGTCATCGAGGGACTATGATCTTTTTTTCAATTCGTTTGTGCTAAGACATCCCACATGCATAACATGGCCATTTTTGTAAGGCAACAAGTGGAATTACCCTAAGGGTGCATGTGTGCAAGTGTGTTTGATTGCATGCAATTTGTCTTTGATTTTTGGGTTGTCTACTTGTTGATTTTATCTTGCCATACACACCTAATTACTAGCATTTGTACAAAGCAATAAAAATGCAGGAAATAAATATCCTATACTATTACAACCATATTGAATTGCATGAGAAGATAAAGGCAAAAATAAGGTAAAAGCAAGAAAAATGAATGACTTTCAACCCAGGCAGGAGCACCCTTCGATTTGCATTCTGTTGGACTCCTTTGATTGGGGGATGGCATCAGTAAGGTCCTGTCCTTCGATTGGGAATTCGCGCCAGTGAGGTCATGACCTTCGATTGGGTTTTGGCACCAGTCAGGTCATGTACTTCGATTGGAGGCTGGCACCGGCATGGAAGTGCCTTTCGTCTGAGCCTGGACTTAGTGCAAGTGTGCCTCTGGCTGGGCCTTTCTGCCTTGTTGCCTTTTTCGATTGGGCCTGGAATCTGTGCAAGATGCAATCTGCCTTTCTGTCTCCTTCGATTGGGTCTGGAGTCAGTGAGGAAGCCTGGGGCTTCATTTCATACTCCTGTCTTTTGTTTATTTCGTTTGAGATATTAAATAGCAACATGGCCCAAGGACATGTTGTCATTACCTCAGAGCCAGGTTAGTTCTTAGAACATTTATAACAAACCAAAGAACAAAACCAAAAGGAGAGACAATAAAAACAAACTAAAAGAGTGGAAACGAAAAGGTAACAAACACTATGCACATGTTTGAAACGAAAAGGAAGCTTATTTACATGTTACACTAGAAATGAAGGGTTCAAGGTTAAGAATGACTTACCTTGCTTGAGGCTGGAACGTGTGTTGGGCCTTTAAGTGGTTTCCTTGAATGCTTCTGGATTCAAAGGGAGGAACCAGGAGTTATGTCTTTGATACTGGATAAGTGTGAGGTTCTTCCTACTGGATTCAAAGGGTAACAAGGTATAGGGATGTTTCAGATTCTAAGGGGATAAGTGTTTGCTCTTTGATTTGATACAAGCAGGTCTGAGTTTTTGTTAGTTTTGATACAGGTTTGCTTGCAGTTGCAGTTGGACTGGCTTTAGGCAGGTTTGTTTGCAGTTGCAGTTGAACTGGCTTGAGTTTTCTGGCTTTGGTAAGGAAGGCAGGTTTTGAGGTTATGCAGGCCTCAAGGCTTGTTATGCCTTAGGCTTGTATTTGTAACACAGGTTTGATGTTCTGGTGTTAGACAGGAGGGTGCAGTTCTGGATTTGTTGTTTGGATTCTGGGTATGTGTTTGAGTGTTTAAGTGTTTAAGTGTTTAAGTGTTTAAGTGTTTAAGTGTTTAAGTGTTTGAGTGTTTGAGTGTTTGAGAATTTTGTGGTGTGTGAGAATTTTGAAGATACGTTCTCCTCTTCTTTTCTGCCCTCTTCTTTGTGCAAATGAACTCTCTATTTATAGAGAAAGGCTTTTGGGAAGCTTGGGGAGAGAAAATAATAAAATAAGGCCCAACTGGAAAGTGAATGTTCACTTGTGCCACAAAAGCAAGATGAATGGTTCGGATGGGGTTGCTTCATGCTGAAGGAAAATAGGTGCAAGGCTCAAGACAGACTTTCCTAAAAGGTAGTACTGTGCTATTAAGTGCAAGTGGTCTTAGACAATAAATGGGTACATGCCTAAAAAGGGAAGACACGTGGCCTAGCCTATGGGTCTGAATGTTCAACTTGATCTTTTGAGTCGAATCCTCCATCTTTCTACACCTTTCAACCAAACTGGAACAAAACAACATTCATTTTCACCAGCTGTGTGTCCTTCGAATGGGCCAACTGTGTGTTCTTCGAATGGCCCTTTTCAGAAGGTTATTAACTTATGAATCGAAGGAAGCTTTCAGAACATTATTGACTCTTTGAATTGAAGAAAACCAGAAGGAGGCCTTTACTTCCTAATTCGAAGGGCATTCCTGGGTCGAAGGACATTCCTGAGTCGAAGGACACTGTTTCAAAGGGAACCAAAAACTCAATCGAAACTTGTATGGAGATCATTTCCTTCTGAATCGAAGGGGACCTATTTGAATTCACATTGCCCAGACGAAACTTGTATCGAAGAAAACATATTGCCAAATCAAAATCTCATGCTCAAAGGAAGCATATTGCCCAATCGAAGTCGGCTTGCAAGCAGCATATGCCCAATCGAAGCAGGCTTGTAGGCAGTGAACTTGTCCAAATCGAAACAGGCTTACAAGCAGCTAAAATAGGTTTTTAAAGCAAACATGCAGGCAACATGCTTGGTGAATCAAAGGGTTTGCCTTGCAGGGGGAACTTGTGGCCAGCAAACATGGTTTTCAAGGCAAGCAATGTAGGCAGCAAAAGTCACAAACGAAACCTGCAACAAGAAGTCACATGCCCATGCGAAAGAGGCACGCTAGCATCCATTTTGAGCAATCGAAGGAGGCCAAGAGTCAATCGGAGGATGCTGATCGAAAGATGCCTAAAGGCCAATCGAAAGAGCTGAAACGAAGAACACTTGTATTTCTCCAATTTTTGTCAAAATAATATTTTTATCTGTTTTTTTTCCATTTTTGACAGCTTCCTTTTAATTTTGGTATTTGGAACATCCAAATGCACTTGTTCAAGCTTGAACCTTGAAAATCCTTGTAAGAAAGGCCTTGAGAATTGAGAGGGCAAATTTTGGGGTACAACACTCGTCCATAGTACCAGAAAGTATCAGAGCAGGATGCCTGCTCTGATACCAATTGAAATTCAGGTATCATATATGGGATGTCGAATGAGATGTCACGACACAAATATCTGAGTATAGTGTAAAGTGCACAATTATATAAACAGTAAAAAAGACAGAGGATTGTTAACCCAGTTCAGTGTACAACATCACCTACTCTGGGGGCTACCAAGCCAGGGACAAGTCCACCAAATAGTATCAATTCAGACCCTCAGTAAACAACCAATTTACGATCTAATAACTTAATCAATACCCGTACTACACTTCTACCTAAGACACTCCTAGGTATGAGGCCCTCCTCAAATCCCTTAAATCACTTACAGTGAAGAAACAACTTAATTAATAAGTTTTAAAGACTTCAATCATTCAATGCTTAAAAGCTTATGAATGATACACAATTAATAACCTAAATAACAACTCAAGTATTAAATCAATACTAGAGCGTTTTACAATTACAAGACTTAGACTTCTAAAACAGAAAGAAAGTATTCTTCTTAAAAAGTTGTCATCCAATGAATAAGGAAGCAGGTCCTTAAATATGTATGCGCGGCAGTGGGCTTGGGTTGAAAAACAAATATCTTTTGAATATTTTCATGAAAACAGACCAAGATATAATTTATAAAGATAATTCAAATCCTAAATATGAGATGCGATCAGTTCAGGAGGCAGATGTCAAGACATCCTGGTTTGATATCATTCAAAACAGTTTGCTTCAAATGTTAAAAAAATTTAGCAAAACATTATCAAAATATTATTTTACCAAAATTGCTATCAACAAACACTTACAATCACTAAGGTTGAAGGTTCGCTCGTTAAACAGTATTGCAGAGAAGAAAACTCACGAATGCAAAAGATGAAACATGTATTTGTTAGTGGTCATTATACGATTGCTTTGGATGGAGATGAACGGAGATAGTAAAGAAGATGAAATTGCATAATATGAAGTTGTAGAACATGAAGTTGTGTTTGTTTGGGTTGGTTAGGGAAGAATGTGAATGAAATAAACGAAATTATTTCAATATTTGAATTTATTTTGATTTTGTTAAAATATCAAATTTGAAGTTAAAAATTAATTATCATGATTGAATAATGAATGAGACTTAATTATAATATTAATAATTATGAAGTTACATAATAAGTAGGATGTATAACATAATTCTATATGGCATATTAGGGTTTCAAAAACCTTCGTGATTGGCTAAAATTATGACATTTTTCAAAAAAAGTCAAAATGGCAACTTCACCATAAAATTATTTTAAACAAGAATAAAAATAGAATTAAATGATACAACTCAGTTTTTTCAGTTTATTTTCCAAATATTAGAAAATAAGCTTAAAATATTTATTTTAATCCACTTCACTTCTGATCATTTTGAAATATTAAAAACTGACCTTAATATCATAAAAATCAAATGTTTCACTATTTCATCATTTTTTTACACATAATCATAATGCCATTTAAAATACAACATGATGCAATTAATTAAAAGATAAATTAAAGGAGCTGTTCTGTAAGGAGTGCTGCAATTGTTTTGAATTATATTGAAAACGTGTTTTGTAATAGGCATGCCTAGTACCTGCTTCTTTTTAGCAAGAAATTTGTTTCTTTTGGCCTTCCATAAAAATAAATTAAAAGATGAATTTGATATAAATTATTGGTCATTTACTTCCAAAGCGTAGTTACTACGAGCTGGTGCAATTTATAAAAGTCAGAACAAAATTATAAAAGTCAGAACACATTGCTTAATAAAAAGTACAATAAATCAAACTTAATCGTTCAGAAAGCGTCTAGGGAAACAGAAAGCAAAAACTACAACATAGATACCAAAACGACAAATCCTCTAAAAATTTTAAAACTCAAACTAAAAAGTAAAGTCAAACTAATCCTTCTTCATATATTTTACTTGAGGAAAACACTAGTCAAGACCATCTTGGATTGCAGTGAAGCCTTAAGCAACTTGATGCCCTATAATAAAAAAATAAAACAATTTTAAAAATTAAGATGGTATAATGCAAGTTTAATAAATAGAAACAGAAATAAAAATAAATAAATAAAAAAGAATAGTAATGATATAGTTTACCTGATCCATCCCCATTTCAACAATCTTCTCCTGCAAGGTACCAACCTCTTTGACATTGAACTTGTTCAGCAAAGTGATGCTCGATATTGTTGACATGGGTTGAATGACCAAATCATCCATCACCATGAATGATACAACATCTTTTACAAAACCATTTTGAACCGCAACATTGTCATCAACAACTTTCTTTCCAACATAACGTGTGAGGCTGTTCATAGCTCGATTGCAGTTAGAACAAAGAGTCGTGCTATCACATGTGACATCAAAAGTACAGTTACTTGGACATTTATAGTATGATGTTCCTCCACCTCCAAGGTTGTTGTTGGTATCAGCTTCATTTGCAGTAAGAAGGCCAGAAATTTCAGATGGAGCTCTTGGATTCAAAAGAACGTCCTTGGTTTGCCCAACTTGCATGTAATTCTCATTCATGTTTTCAACACTGTCGTACAGATTTCCTATACTACCAACCATGTCATTCTTTGTTAGTAGTTTTACGACTGTACCAACAGGTAAGCGGAGCAAGTTGAAAAGAAAATCAATGACATTTTTAGATGCTTCAGCGAACAGAACTTTTTGATTCTTGGTGTCAATAAGAAGTTTGAGGGTCACCTTGGTTGTGTGGTGGAAGAAGATGCCATGTTTGAAAGCTATACTCGTGTGCTTAATAAACGGAACAAGAGGCTATGCTCATTTATAGGCAGATTAACATTAATTAGCAAGAGCTTGGGAATGTGGAAAGCCCCCGTGTCATTGCATTCAACCAAGAAATCATTCAAACCGTTATAGCTTACATGCAACGGTTCAGTACTCCATGCAGGAAGGTGGTGGTGGAACGTTCTAGTACCACGTGATTTACAATGCACACGCATTACACTACTCCCATGGTAACTTTTAAATAATCTACTTAACTATTTATGGTTATAGTCACCACCATCATATAGCAACACTTTATTTATTTTATAATTAAAAAAATGTACTTTGGATCTCTCCTGTTTTTTTTCAACCTTCTCTTCTTTTTTCTAAATACTGTTTTTCCAAAATGAACGAACATGTTTTTCTTTTAAGCGTATCCGTTGAATGACAAAGAAAACAAGAATCAAGACTTAGAAGATAAGTTTGTGCAACATATAGAAAAGGAGCACGATGATTTAAACTTGCTTCCATCACAAGTGACCTCAGCAAAAGTCTAAGTGCTTGTTTGGATTGGCTTTTATAAGTTTTTTGAATCAATTTTAGAGGTGTATAATTAATTTTATCCACCGTCAATTCAAACACACCCCCAAAAATCAGTTGTGCACCCTCCAGACACATTTATAAACAACAAAAATAGTTTTCACGGTTATTATGAAATTCAATGAAGTTTAGTTAACTTTTTAGATTTTTGTGAAAACATTAATTAAATTTACTATAATGTTGTGTTTATTAAATTTAATTGGATGTTGGAAAAAGAAATAGATGGGTATATTAGGAATTACAACTGATTTAGTAATAATTGACTTTTATTTATAATAGTAATCAATAATTGAAATATTTTTGTTGTTTATAAATGTGTATGGAGGGTGTAACAAATTGTAACAATCATTTAAAATTCAGTTGCAAGAGTTAGTTATGGTTGTATATGTAGTATGTAAAGTTCAGTCACTGTTTAATTTTGGATTAAAGATTTTGTGAGAAGAACTTGAAATATATATATATATATATATATATATATATATATATATATATATATATATATATATATATATATATATATATATATATATATATATATATATATATATATATATATATATATATATATATATATATATATATATATATATATATATATATATATATATATATATATATATATATATGTAGTTGTAGAGTTAAGTGTGCATGTGAAGTCACGCGTAATGCTAGACAACCCCACACCGTCTTGTATGCATTTCGTTTTGTGATTGTTTTAAATACACAATTTTCTATAGTTAAGTATCAAATATTGCTTATGGATTCACTTCTCCCTATGATTAAGATTTTCTCCACGGTTTTACAACATGAGAGACAAGGGAATTTTTTTCTCCTTCTGTGAATTCTAAGACTCTTGTGAACATTGTTGACTCACAAGGTTTCAAAGGAAAATCTAATGGAACAGGACCATCTAGTGAATGTGGAAATCGTGTGTGCACTCATTATGAAAAAATTAATTACATAGTGTATAATTGTTATGCCAAACATGATTTTTCTCCTTGTATGCTGACAAAATATGCAAATAATACTTCCATAATGTGTCTCTATGAATTTATGTAAGAAATATATGGATGCAACAAGATTCTAGGTAAGTCATTGTGTTTTGTTCGGGATTAAAGATTTTGTGGGAAAAACTTGAAATCTATATCCCTATTTTTATATGTAGTTATAGAGTTAATGGTGCATGTGAAGTCACATGTAATGCTAGACAACACCATACCGTCTTGTATGAATTTTGTTTTGTGATTGTTTTAAATACAAAATTATCTATGATTAAGTCTTAAATCTTGCTACGGATCAACTTCTCCCTATGATTAAGATTTTCTCCACGGTTTTACAACATGAGAGACATGGGAATTTTTTCTCCTTCTATGAATTCTAAGGCTCTTGTGAACATTGTTGACTCACAAGGTTTCAAAGGAAAATCCAATGGAACAGGACCATCTAGTGAATGTGGAAATCGTGTGTGCACTCATTATGAAAAAACTAATTACGTAGTGCATAATTGTTATGCCAAACATGATTTTTCTCCTTGTATGCTGACAAAATATGCAAATAATACTTCCATAATGTAGTTGTAGAGTTAAGTGTGCATGTGAAGTCACACGTAATGCTAGACAACACCATATATATATATATATATATATATATATATATATATATATATATATATATATATATATATATATATATATATATATATATATATATATATATATATATATATATATATATATATATATATATATATATATATATATAGTTAATTAGTAGAGTTTGGTTATGAGATATATATGTACTAAATTTCTAGAAATAATCCGTTTAAATCATACAAAATTTCTAAAAGTTTGTATTAATATTCTTATAGTGTATATACTATTTTCCCAAATTTGTTCATGTGCGTTGACACCTAAATTCATTAGCCTCCTAAATGGACTGTTTTTGTTTATTTTTGATGATCCCTTTGTATTAGTGTAGTTTGTCGAAGACCATCACCAATTCGAAGAACATCAAAGCCGCATCATCCGCCGTCGACACCAATAACCCCTTTTCTTTCTTTGGTAAGGTAAGTTCAAATTCAACATTACCGATTCTTTTATTTATTTACTATCTCCTTCCTATATTTATTTTTAGCCCATATTAATAAGTCTAGAAATAAATTTCTAGAAATAATTCGTTTAATTCATACAAAAAGGGAATAATCCGTTTATAGTGTTTTTGTTTACTTTAATTAGTAGAAAAAAATGGATAAAAAATGGATGTCTGCCGATCGATTGTCAAAAGAGTACGAGAATGGAGTATGGGAATTCGTTAAGTTTGTTGTTGAACACGCCAAAAACCTCATTCGAATGAAGTGTCCTTGCTTGGGTTTTTGTTATGTGGGTCAGGTCGATGCAGATGGATTGAAATCACATTTACTAATGCATGGAATTGATAGAAGTTATACATGTTAGATATTTCACGGTGAAAAAAGTAACGACAATGTTGAACCGGGGGAGAAAATTAGTACGACCTATGCTTTAGACGACAAGGACACAAATACATATGATTTTGATCGAGTAAAAGAGATTGCAGATGCACTTGAAGAAGATCTTCACGATTTTCCAAAAATGTTTGAGATATTGGTAAGCGATGCAGAGAAACTGTTGTATAAAGGTTGCACTAAATTCACAAGATTGTCTGCGGTATTAAAGTTGTAAAACTTAAAGGTGGGCAATGGATGGTCAGATAAAAGTTTCTGAGTTATTAGCCCTTATGATAGATATGCTCTCGGAGGATAATGTTCTTCCTAATCGAACCTATGAGGCCAAAAAAATGTTGTGCTCTATTGGCATGAGCTATGATAAGATACATGCTTGTCCAAACGATTGTGTTTTGTTTTGAAACAAATATGCATTGTTAAATGAGTGCCTTAAATGCGGTTTATCTCAATATAAGAAAAAATTGTCTCCAGCAAAAGTCTTATGGTATTTTCCTATAATTTCGAGATTTAGGCGCATGTTTCATAGTGAAACTGATGCAAGACACTTGACTTGGCATGCAGATGAAAGAATTATTGATGGAAAGTATTGACATCCGGAAAATTCACCATAATGGTCGAAAATTGATGATGATTATCCTAATTTTGGAGAAGAAGCAAGAAACCTTCGCTTGGCATTACCTACTGATGAAATGAACCCAAATGGTCTTCAAAGTATCTCACATACCACATGGTCTGTGATTCTTATGATTTATAACCTACCTCCATGGCTATGTATGAAGCGTAAGTACATGATGTTATCTATGTTAATTTTTGGGCCTAAACAACCAGGGAATGACATAGATGTATACTTCACACCTTTGATCGAAGATTTAAAGATTTTGTGGGAGAACGGTGTGGAGGTTTATGATGGATATAGGAAAGAAAGTTTTAATTTGAGGGCGATGTTGTTTGGCACAATTAGTGATTTTCCAGCATACGGGAATCTATCTGGGTATAACATTAAAGGTCAACGTACGTGTTCTGTTTGTGAAGATGGAATCGATACGACGCGATTGGAACTTTGTCAGAAGAATGTGTTTCTCGGTCATCGCAGATTCTTACATTCTAAACATCAAAGCATTCAATGGAGACATTGAACAACGTAAAGCTCCACCTGCATTGTCAGGTGACCAAATTTTTGAAAAGGTGAAAGATGTGTGTACTCAGTTTGGCAAGCCTTTTGCACATAAGGTTGTCAAAGGTGGGTGGAAGAAGAGGTCAATTTTTTTTGAATTACCATATTGGAAGTCTTTATATGTGAGAAATTTTCTCGATGTTATGCATATTGAAAAAAATGTATTCGAAAGTGTTATTGGTACGTTACTTAATATAAAAGGAAAGTCTAAGGATGGTCTTAAAGCAAGGGAGGAAATGTTAAAGATGGGAATAAGAACTGAATTAGGACCCGTGAAGAAAGGAAGACGAACATATCTACCACCTGCTGCTTTTACTCTATCTAGAAAGGAGATAAAATATTGTGCAAGTTTCTAAGTGAAGTTAAAGTTCCAGAAGGATACTCTTCAGATATTAGAAGACTTGTGTCTATGAAAGACCTCAAGTTTAAGAGTTTAAAGACACATGATTGTCATGTTATAATGGAGCATTTTCTACCAATAGGTATATGTTCTATTTTGCTAGAAAAAGTAAGAAGCACTATAACTAAATTGTGTTTTTTCTTTAGGTCAATTTGTAGTAAGGTGATCGATCATGAGGTCTTACCAACACTGTAAAAAGAAATAGTTATTACCTTGTGTGAGATTGAGATGTATTTTCCTCCCTCTTTTTTTTTGACATAATGGTACATCTAGTTGTTCATCTTGTGAAAGAGACACAGTTGTGTGGACCAACTTATATGAGATGGATGTACCCTGTTGAATGTTATATGAAAATATTAAAAGGGTACGTGAAAAACCGAAGTTTCCCAGAGGGTTGTATTGTTGAAGGATACATTGTTTAAGAAGCGGTTGAGTTTTGTACTGAATATTTGTCCAATGTTCAATCTGTTGGGCTCCCCAAAACTCATATTTTTGAAAAAAAGGAAGGTAAAAAATTAATTGGAAATAAAATTGAGACAATATCAAAGGATGAATGGGAGCAAGTTCATTTATATGTTCTACACAATGACATTGAGGTTGAGCCATATGTTGAAGTGCACAACGCTATACTCCAAGGGTTAAATCAGAACAGAAATGAAAATTGGATAGTACGAGAGCATAATCAAAGTTTTATACAATGGTTTAAGGATCATATTTATTCAAAACGCTCTTCAGATCCCACTTCAATAACAGAAAGGTTGAGATGTTTGGCATATGGTCCAAGTTGGCATGTGTTTTCTCATAGCGCATACGCAATAAATGGATACACATTTTATACCAAAGAATAAGATGATAAAAGTACTATGCAAAATAGTGGTGTCACCGTGCTATCTGAAGCAATGCGCATATCAAGTACGAAGGACCTAAACCCCAAATATGCAAATCTGTCATATTTTGGGGTTACTGAGCACATTTGGGTGTTTGATTACGAGAAATTTCAGATTCCTATCTTTGGTTGTAAGTGGGTAAATAATAGTGGCATACGAATGGATAAGTCAGGATTTCTGCATGTTGATCTTAATAGGGTGGGGTACAAAGATGAGTCTTTTATTCTAGTATCTCAAGATAAACAAGTGTTCTATGTCACTGACCCGACGAGTACGAAATAGTCTATAGTTCTTTTATCAAACAAAGTGGTTGATGATACCGGTGTAGATCAAGGTGATATTGATGTTGAGAATCAGTCATGTATTAGACGGAATGATCAAGATGAGAATATTATAGAGGATGAATCATATATTAGAAACAATCATAACGAGGGAATTTGGATCAATTCTGACGTCCGCATTTCTAAGAAACAAGTAATTCATATTCCAACCAAGAAAAGAAAGAGATGTTAGTGAAAGAGGTAATATAGTAAAATGTTATATATTATGTCATTTTCAATAAATTTATGTGCTATTATTTATTTGTCATTTGTTATATATTCAATTGATTATGGATTTTTAAATTGGGTTTATGTTTTTATTTATTACAGGTTAAATGGCTAGTAACGAGGATCGCCCACATGATGATGTGACCGTTACTGATCAGGAAGAGGAAATTAGACGGGAAATAACAGTTATGAAGAAAGTCATTTGTGATAGAGATCGAGGCATAAAATTAGATGCACATTGGAGCCAAAGTGGCCAAATAATTGATCCAAACGGTTCAACAGTGACATGTTTTATTGGTGCACTTGTAAGGAATGAAGTTCCAATTACTTGTGATGATTGGAGAAAAATATAGTTGAAAGAAGCTAAAGAAAAAATTTGGAGTGAGATACAGGTACCATATTTAATGAAGTTCCAATTTATTTTTAATGATGATTATGTCTTTAAATTACTTGTACTAACACACTTTGTGTATTTTTTTCGTAGAGGTCTTTCAACAACATTGATGATACCATAAAAACTTTGTCTCCGATTGGCCGGAAAACTACTAAGAGGGTTTAGGACTTTTTTAAATATTAAGTTTCTTAGGGACGCAAATAAAATTTTTGTTGATGCAGAGCTTCCATCTGAATATGCAAGTTTGGTTTCACCTAAAGAATGGGATACGTTTAAAGCCAAGCGAAAAACTAGAGAATTTTAGAGTGTAAGTGAAACAAATTAGCAAAGAGCATCAAGTCCCGCGTATCTATACAGAAAAGGGCGTATTGGATTTGGACGCTTAGAACAGTCTATCGTAAGTATCTATAAATTGCAATGATATACTTGTTCATCATGAATTATATTTGATAATATTATTTGGCTTTATGTGTAGTTAACAAAGTAGAATAGTTCTGAAACATCTCTTCCGGCACATGTTTTGTGGAAGGAAGCTCGTGTGGGTAAGGATGTAGTTATCAAAGAAGATGTTCAAAAAGTTTTTGAGAAATGTGTAAGTATATCATTATTTCTTTAATTAAATCAAAAGTTTAGTAACATATAATTAAGACAAATTTTCAATATTCATATGAATTACAGGAGACTTTATCTAAGTCTATATGTCCAGATGAAGACAATAATTGCAGGAGCATACTTAGTCGATCATTAAATGTTCGTGAGTATTCTGGTCGGGTGAGGGGTAAGGGATTTGGAATCACTCCAAAATCCTGAAAGATGAAAACACAAAAGACTCCTAGCAATAAATAATTGCAGGAAACCTTGGAAGCACTACAAGATGAAGCCCGTGAATTGAGAAGGGAAAAAGAATTAAGAGAGCAAGCTTCAGGTTTTAAAGCTAATAGTGACAAAGGTAGTATCAGTTGTAATTTTCAATCGAATCTTCCAGAGGTAATTATATATATCATTATGAAATTAAAGTAGCTTAATTTATTTAATTGAAATATATACACAATAACAATTTGAAATTTATTATTGGTTTTAGGGTATTTCACCTTGTCATCTCTACTTATCGTCACCGACTTATCGAATGGTTGGCAAGCGAAAGGTGCATAACACTTTGGGAGAATTACTTCACACTAAACCGCTCCCTACTGCCTGTTTGAAAGTATCATTTTTCATTTCTTTGGAGAAGGATGAGTTATTACCACATCCTGACGATGTTTCGGATGCCACACTTGTGGGAGATGCAATCGGTTCGTTTATTGCATGGCCATTAAGCCTCATTAGTGTAGATAATGAGGTATGCTTATAACCATATATATGAACCTTTGAGTAATTAGAGTTTTTACGCGCATTTTACGTACATTTATTTTTACATAGTTGTGTTAATTAGATTCCAACAAAATCCAAAGCAAAAGATAAGGGGATTCAGCGACAAACCGAGTCAGTGGAATCAATAAAAGAGGTACATCACAATTATATGATATTTATGCATGTAACTAATTAAATGTTAATTCGTGACCTTATACTTCACATAACTAATTATATGATCTTTAGATTCATGCTAAAGAGAATGAAGATGTCGGTAGGGGTAAGAATCCTGAAATTAGCAACATTTCCACACAAAAAAAGGTTGTTGCTAAGAAGACCGCAGCTAAAAAAAACCTACTTCCAAGTTTAGGTCGTACCTTGGGACATTTTTAGAAATGTCTGATATTCCAGAAGGAAATACTCGTCTTCTACCTATGGAGTTTGGTATTTTCGGTTTTGAGTATTCCGAAACAATTAGTATGCAGGATTTTGATCAAGTTTTACAATATACACAATTAGGCCTCGGTGTTGTTAATACATACATAAGGTATATCCAATCTACTTTGTCTAATTAATTGATCAATTCATTTACTCATTTCAAATGTTAATGAGGTCTTTTATTTAAGGTTTTTGTATGAAAAATTGTTTCGCCCGAGTGGAATGGAGCAAAAATTCGCTTTCTTATCTCCTTTCAGTACTAACTTAGGGTTAATCATTCATAAACCATATGAAGTCATGTCGTATGTACTCGAGCGCTTTATGGCCGACAAAGATACTGAAAAGTTTTTCTTTTTACCGCTTAATACCGACAACGGGTTAGATTTTCATTCTAAATTCATCTATTATAATTTTTCATATTTTGACGTTGTGTAGAAAGTTTTCATCTCACATTTGTTTAATCTTACAGTGCACATTGGTTGTTGGTCGCGATTAATCCTATCAGAGAAGTTGTATATTATATGGATTCTTTACACAATGATCCAAGTACATAGCAAGATATGAAGAATATGGTTGATACGTAAGTGAGATTGTTCTAAATATTCGTGTGTATATTTATTTATTTATTTATTTATGTGAATTATTCTAAATACGCTTTTATGTTTTATTAGCATTATACAAGTTTTTCGAGCACAAAGAGGTGTTTAAGTACCAAAGAGTAAATCCAACAATATTACATGGATTATAGTGGAGGTATATTAATCAATTGCCATAATTTTGATTATATTAATAGTGATGATACTTGATAAAACTTAGGCCTTATCCATATTTTCTTTTCATGTGTAGTGTCCTCGGCAGCGTAATGAAGTAGATTGCGGTTTTTACATGTTGAGGTTTATGAGAGAAATCCTTCTTTTGGATCGAATAGAGATTCCATCTAAGGTATGGATTTCTAACTTAGGAGTTATTTTAATATATAACACATATTTCTCATATAATTAAATAATTTTAACTTAAACATACTATGTTATATTATTTTGTAGTACTTTGATGAATTCAAGTGTGCTTATTACTCAAGTTCTCAATTGGATGAACTTAAGGAGGATTGGTGTCAATACATTATTGAGACGAAAGTTATATAAGGTATATTGTAATCTTACTTTAATTGATGAAAATTTTGAGTATATATATTCAAGTATTGCAATTTTGTTGTTATTTGTCATGTGGTAAATTATATATATTTTGTTTGTATCATGGTATGAATTACGATATTTTGGTGTTGTTTCAGGTTATATGTGCATATGTAGAAGATAGAGATGAATATATTTTGTAATGGTATATAACGGTGTTGTTTTTTTGTAAAAGTATATACAGGTGCAAAATTTGTAATTTGTAATGGTATATACAAGTATCATAGTATCTTTGATATGTATTTGTATCATAGTATCATAGTAATTTGAAATGGTTTAGGGTAATATGTAATTTGTAAAAGTATCATAGTATCTTTTGGTATTATTTTTTATTAGATTAAAGCTCCAATATTAGTGAAAATCTAGTGAAATTTATAATGGTATATACAGGTGCAAAATATGGTGAAAACCTGGTGCAAATATGGTTAAAATTTGTGCATATAAAATTGTATATATCAAACTACGCTTTTTTTTCAAAAAGATTATATAAAAAAATTCGTTGACATTAGACAGCGCTTTAAAAAATGCTGTCTAAAGCCCCCATTAGACATCGCTTTTACGTAAAAGCGCTGTCTAAAGGGGATCCTCTTTTTTTTATAATTTTTTTGTTTCAGAAAAAGCGCTGGCTAAAGGGGGCCTTTAGCAACGCTTTAAAAAAAGCGCTGCCTAAAGGGGGCTTTAGACAGCGCTTTAACATTAAAAGCGCTGCCTGAAAGGGGTTTTTTTAATTATTTTTTTATTTCAGAAAAAGCGCTGGCTAAAGGGGGTCTTTAGCAACGCTTTTACCTTTAAAGCGCTGGCTAAAGGGGGTCTTTAGCAACACTTTAAAAGTAAAAGCGCTGCTAAAGGCCCCCTTTAGCCAGCGCTTTAAAGGTAAAAGCGCTGCTAAAGGCCCCTTTTAGCCAGCGCTTTTACTTTTAACAAAGCAATGTCTTTTCCTACAGTAGCGTTGGAATAGACAGCGCTTTAAAGCGCTGTCTAAAGCCAAAAAAGTGTTGTCTAAAGTCTTGTTTGACGTAGTGGATGCAACTATGTATAATCTCATATTCTTATTTTGACTAGGCGATAATAACATAAGAGGCCTTATCAAGTATTCTTTTATTGCATCGAAGGCCTCTTGTTGCTCCTTTCCCCAATGAAAGTCGTTTTCCTTCTTGATCTTTAGTAATGGAGAAAAAACCTTCGTTTTGCCACTTAGATTTGAGATAAATCTTCTCAAGAAGATGATTTTCCCCATCAAATATTGCAATTGTTTCTTTATCGAAGGAGGCTTGAGATCCAAGATTGCCTTTTTTTGCTTTGTTTGATCTCGATTCCTTTTTTATGTACTACAAAACCTAAAAAATCTCCTGCATGTACACAGAAAGCACATTTTAGTGGATTCATTTTCAATCCATATTTCCTCATTCTTTTAAAGGATCATCGAAGATGATCTAGATGACCATTCTCAGATGAAGATTTTATCATAGTGTCAGCAATATATATTTGTGTGAAATCTTCTATAAAATCATGAAACATGGAATTCATTTCCCTTTGAAAGGTGGCTACGACATTTTTTAGACCAAACGGCATTACAACCCATTCATATGTTACTAATTTCCCTGGGCATCTAAATTTTGTTTTAGGCACATCCTCATCTTCTATAAAAATCTGGTTATAACCAGAATATCAGTCAAGCATGCTAAGATATTCATACCCTGCAGACGAATCAACTAACATTTCTACTACATGAATTGAATATTAATCCTTAGGGGTAAAATTATTCAAATCCCAAAAGTCTATACAAACTCTAAGAGTTCCATTTTTCTTGGTAACAGGAATATTGTTTGCTAACCATTCGACGTACCTTGTAGTTTTGATGAACTTACTTTTGAGCAGCCTTTCAATATACTGTTTGATCTTCAAAGTAATCTCAAGGGATAACATCCTAATATTATGCTTTACTGTCCTTTTACCTGGCTTGATAGACATTTGATGTTCCACCAACTTTCGACTTAACCTAGGCATCTCATCATAATCCCAGGAAAAGCAATCTCTATATTCCTTTAGCAGTCTGATAAACTTGACGTTCATTTTCGAATCAACTTTTATGCTGATGTAAGTTGGTCTCTTTATTACACTGTCTCCCAAGTCAACTTCCTCTAACGGATCTTGGCCTTGCATCTTCTGTATTGAATTCAGTGGGTCCTTTTCAAACCCCAAAGGTTCATTGTCATATATACAATCTAACCTCTGGCTTTCTGAAGCTGTTGTTTGGCCATGTTGGCCTTCTTCTTGATTTTTTATTTGGCTTCGACAACCATGTTTTGTAGCTTCTCATCTTCCAAAGATGATTTCATTTTGTTTTCAGCCACATAAGCCGAAATTCGAGCCAAACTTTCTGAGTCACTGGTCATCGCGTTCGACCACAGACCACCCTGTAGGTGGAATCGACTCCCTAGGCATTATTGCCTCTTCAAAATCCCACTTAAAACCATGATCAGGATCCAAACTTAGAAAATGATTTGAGTTTTCATTGATATTATAACTCTCATTGTTACAAGGCGCTACATTCGCCAAATGTTGGTCGAAAAACTTCTTTCCACCTTTGACCTCATTGACTCTAGTAGCTCTGATCGACTTATATGTTATGTACTACACCATCTTTCCTCCAAATGGAAATCCTTGGTGCAAAGTGGACGTGATTGAACCTATTCCATGGATTCACTCATGGCTAAGTAATAAGTTATAGTTGGATTTGGAATTTATAACCATGAGTAAAGTTGATCTGGTTGTTGTTCCGACAACCAATTCTACCTGAATGACACCCAGTATACTACTGGTTTTTCCTTCATAGTTTGATAAAACCATGTTGTGAGGTCAAAGCTCTGACACACACTCCCCTATTTTCTTAAACAGAGCATGTGGCATTAGATTTAAAGCTGCCCCACCATCGACAAAACTTTGTTCACCGGCAATGCCATCTACCTTCGCCCTTATGAATAAAGGCTTGAGATGATACAACATCCATGGGCTTGGTCTTTAAAACACAACCTTCTATTATTCTACCACACCATTATTCATCACATAGTAGCATAAAGGCTTTTCATCAGCCGCTTCGTTGAAGGTAAAATATTCTTCAATTTTTAATACTTCCGACACTCTGTCATATTCTACAGACAAAATCGACACAATTCCATAATTAATGATGAATTATTCACCATAGTCATAGTCATCATCGACCATATCATCTTCTGGCGAAGGTTCATAATCAAGTTCTTCCTCTCCTTCGCCTTCAGATGTAGGAGTATACTCAGGTGTAGGAGTATATTCCATATTTTATGTTGCCACCAGCTCTGTGTTACCTAAGGGAGCTACCCTCATGGCCATTGTCTGATTTGCTATGGCCTTTTCTTTTTCAGTCAACTTTGACTTGGGATAGTACACCTTTGGAATTGGAAACTCTACTGGCTTCGTGGCTTCTGTTGGTAGTATATCTTTGACACGACTGTCTGCTTCGACTGGCTTCAGCTAACATGTCGAAGCCTCCCTTGCATCCTTTTTGTTCCTCTAATAACGCCTCTACTGAGTCTTTGTCATTGGATTCTTCCCTTTATAATTTGGAGAAACTTGATAACCCTTAGACTCAGCTTTCTTTTCTTGGGCCTTAGCTTCATGTATAATAACCTTCCACTTTGGCCTTTTTCCCCCTTTTGGATCACTGTTCCCACCCATTTTTCTTGTGGAATATCTTATGGAAGGCGAAAGCTTTTTGGATGAGGTTGTTTGAACAATCTTCTGTATTCCTTATTGCGTCGAGGATTTCCTTTCTTGTCGAAAACAAACCTTGGGACTAGAGGCTTCTCTTGCTTAAGAGCCTCTTTTTTTTACAGCTTTATATTTCTCAACTTCCTCTTCATCAAACATAGCATTGCATCTTGGGCACAATTTTGCCTTCGACCCTTTCACTATGCATTTCTCTTGAAAGTTAGTTAAGCTTTATTCAGGATGAGGGTACACTACATGTAATCCCTCTTCCATCTTTAGGTCGAAACTATCATGGGTTCCAACCAACACAACTTCTATGTCACCAATCATTATAACCTCTCTATCGAGGCCCTCAGTAGGTCCAACCATCATGCAATCTAGAGGCTCTGAATATAAAGCCTCTTCAACCTTCAAAGGATCAGTGTCGACTTGTATCATTGGTTTTTCGCCAAACTGAAGCCTGCCATCTTTCAAAGCTTTCTGCACCAAATACCTGAAAAGAACACATAGAAAAGTTTTATGACCAAGAAAATTATGAAATTTACAGAATCCCCTTTTCTTATTTTGTTCAAATGAGGGATTCTTTAGGTCCAGAGGGACCACAATTTGACCATCAGTTACTAACAAATCAAATATTTCATCATATCCGGTTATGTCGAAAGTATAGGTCTTGGTGATGGCTTTGTCATTCTTTTCAGTTTCTCCATGCTTTTTCCCATTTGACGGTTTCAAAAGTTTACACGCCTAAGGAGGTCCAGGCTGGAGTTCATCCATGTTAACATCTACTTCTTCCCCTGACTCATTCTCGTCAGAAGAACATTCGTCAGTTGCCACATAAGCAACATGCCCTTTCTCGTGATACTTGTTTGGATTGGTTTTTTCAGCTTTCAAACATTCGACATGTCGAACTTTGATAGCTAATTGAGCCATACCCTTCAAAGACTGGGTATTTAATAATTTCTTCCTAATGGAATACTCTAACCCATTTGCAGATATTTCGACCAACTCATGTTCAAGGTCTTGTGTAAAGCACCATGCTTTCAAAAGTCTAAACCCGTTGAGGTATTAGTCTATTAACTCAGTGCTCTTTTCGTTTGACACTAGACAATTCTGTTAGGCTTATTTTGGATTTCCCCATGTGGAATTGCTCATGGAACAATTTCTCTAACTGGACTCGTGTTTAGACTGACTGGGGGAATCGTTATAAACCAAGTGAACACATTATTTGTGAGGGAATTGGTAAAATATTTCATCCTCAAATCCTCATTCACTACTAAATCGGTAAGTTCTGTTTGGTATATGGCAATATGTTCGACAGTGGATTCTTCGACATCCCCTGCAAACTTAGTAAATTTTGGGAGTTTCCACCCTCTGGGTAACTCCGTCTATAACACGAAATCTGGAAATGGAGAAACATACATAGTCCTTTGATAGTTAGAATTCGTTCCATTCCTAACCATTATTCATTCGACAATGTCTTATAGGTTTTGTTCCCCGGCCACTATTTCTCGTTGAATATGCATGACCAGTTGGTCGACATCTTGGTCTTTATTCACTATTACCACCGGGGGTTGTTGTACTACCTTAAGTATGGGGTCGAAACGCGAAGGAGTCGGTGGGTCTTGTTCGACCGTTTCATCAAAAACCTCCTCTTACTGCACTGGTTCCTCATGGGGTGAGGGTGCAGCTTGTCGAACTGGCGCTCTAGGAGCACCAAGAAAATCTCCAATGCGAGTCATTTGAGTTGCTAAAGTCTGATAACTGTGCACTGAATTTTCAATTAAAGGTCTTAATATGAGACTCATCTGTTAAGTGAGCATATTTCCTATTTTATGGTTACTTTTATCCATCTGTTGCCTCATGACAACAACAATACTTGGGGTGAAAGTAGGCATAATTTGGTTGGAAAGTCCCAACCCAATCGAATGCAAAAATTGGCTTCCTGACAGCCCCGAAGTGTGGACATGGAGTGTGGAAGATTTCGCATGATGAATTGATTATTGCTAAATGGTCTAAAATATATGTTGTATATATTTTAGAAGGTCCAAATGTTGTTATTCATTCATTGTTAACCAGTGGAGGCTTTCATTACAATGAAGAACTATGGGATTTGAGATTAAGGCGTTATGAATGCCTTGAGAAAGTTTTAGAGGAGTATAATAAATTTTGCATAAATCAAGTGATGAAAATGCATGTTATCGCTGAGTTGTTATTGAGTTTTCAGAGAAGAGCTGAGGTTAAAACAACTTACTTGGTTGGTAGAGAATTTCTCTAGAGGGAGAATAGTGAAAACCAAGGTAGAAACCTGTCTGAAACTATAACGGAGAAAACTCAGTTTGAGGTGGATTCTATTGAAAAATGGACAATGTCCCTAGAATTTTTTCTATTATTTTGTTTTAATGATTAATTATCTATATTAGATCTAACTTGTCATATGATTTTGGACTTAGGTCCTTATATTCTCCACACTCCCCCTAATTTTTATTATTTATTTTGTTAGGGAAATATATTAATTATTCCTATTTTATCATATGACGAAATTGGCACATGGTTTACTATCTGGCAAATATTTTGTTCTTCAAGTTGAGGTAAGTACCACTATTGACACATATCTCTTGAAAGTTTGTTTAGACTTTCCTACACTAATGATCACATATCATACTATGTATAGGATATTTTTATATCTTTGTAGAAAATCAGTTTTTAAGCATTATATGTGTGATTTGAGTTTCTTGAATTGTCAGCTGATGTTAATTGGTGTTATTATTTATTGTCAGCCAATGTGATTTTGGTGTTGTCTAACGAAGCTACAACCCATCTACTTGTGGATTTCATATTGGTAATTCAAGTGTGGGAAAAGACTTATAAATGGTTTGATATTTTTGTATGTTTTGTTATTGTAGTCCACCATGTAAACTTCCTTATAATTTTGTAAATCAATTGTTCATTTTGTAAATCAATTGTTTATTTTGAAGAATTTATATGTGAATCATAGCTATTTGGTGGAATGAAATTAGGTTGGTTAGAAAAATATGAAAATAGCGACCTAAATATGGTCTATGTGATGTTGGAGAACTATGACATATAACGACCTAAATATGATCTGTGTGATGTTGGAAAAATATGAAAAATTAGGTACCAAAAAAATTACAGGAAATTCGCTAAAAAATAGTCAATTTTTTAACGAAAAATTATAAACATTTTACATCAGGCCATTACGGCCACCAATGTAAAAACACATATTTTACATCGGGCCAATAAGACAACCGATGTAAAATATTGGGTTTATTTTTTAAACAAAAATTGTATTTTTTTCACATCAAACTTAACAAGCAACCGATGCGGTGGGTGTATTTTTTACATTGGACTGTGGCCCGATGTAAAATGTCATTGATTTACTATATCGTTTGACTTTACATCAGACTCGGGTCCGATATAAAATGTGCTTTTTACCCGATGTAAAAAGTCTTTCCTGCACTAGTGAGAGATGCGAAAGAGCATTGTAGAGGGAGATTTGAGTCCTCTCATCAATCCAAGAACCACTTCTCGCAAGAGAAGACCAACAGAGATTTGCCTACCATTTAACACCAGGTGAGAACATATATGACAAGAAGTGTTCCACATGAAGGCTATTCTAGAACCGCCGACCCTCAGTGGGAGGGAATGTGGAATGATCTGAATAAGTGGTGCATATACTACAAAGCCAAGGGTATCATACAGATGACTATCGTCAACTGTATAAAGAGATTAATCTCCTCATCCAGGAGGGCCATTTGAAAAGGTATGTTTAGTAAACACCTTCTAATTATGGAGGAAGACCACTCCCATCTAAGTGTGTTCGACCTAGAAGCCCTTAACCAAGAAGAGAAAAACAGCATGAAGAAAGGACTTACGGTGAGGCAACATCCCATACAGTTATCACTATCATCGAAGGCTTCACTGGAGGAGACGAGTCGAGCTATTCTTGAAAAAAGTACTCACACCAAGTTATGCATGTAGTGGACTCTCCCCCAAAGCCCAGATCAACCCCTGGGCTTGAGGTCCTTTTCTCTCATCGTGACGTGACATGAATCATGCCCCATGAAGACGATTCCATAGTCATTAGCGTACAATTATTTAATTAGGATGTCAGACGCTTCTTAGTAGATCATCATAGCTCGATCGATGTCCTCTATTGAAACACCTTTGAAAGATTGAAGCTAGATTTAGAACAATTACAATTATTCAAAAGTTCTTTGGTGTATTTCTCGGGCGAACATGTTTAAGTCAAAGGCTATATCTTCATCAGTACCCTTTTCGGATTGCCCTCAAGTTAATAAAAGTGAGGTACCTTGTCACATACGCTCCATCGTCATGCAACATCATCATTGGCCGCCTTCAAAATTCTAGAGGCCCCTTGTCGACGCTATACTTAACTATGAAGTACCCTTAGATAATGGGCAGATGGGCACAATTAAAAGGACCAAGAAAAATGCATCAAGTACCAAAGATAACTTCAACATAAAGAGGGCAGCGCAACCATCGTCTGCCCCAACCCAAAACTAAATCCCGCACAATGATAGACTAAAAGAAAAAAATGTTTTCATAGACTTTTTATTAAATAAATAAAGTACTACTATAATTGATCGTGACTATAGCCATGAATAATTGTAAGTAGATTATTAAAATGTAACAATAGAAGTATTAGAATGTGCATTTCAAATAACGATTAGTACATACACCCCTCCTGCATGGAGTAATGAACCGCTTCTGTAAGCTATAAATGTTTGAATGCTTTCCACATTCCCAAGCTCTTGCTAATTAATTGTACATCTTTTTCTGCCTATAAATGAACAGAGTCTCTTTTTCAATTCTAGAAGCACACACGTATAGATTTCAAATATGTCATCTTCTTCTTCAGCCACAACCAAAGTGACCCTCAAACTTCTTATTGACACCAAGAATCAAAAAGTTCTATTCGCTGAAGCATCTAAAAATGTCATTGATTTCCTCTTTAATTTGCTTCGCATACCTGTTGGCACAGTCGTAAAACTACTAACCAAGAATGACATGGTTGGTAGTATAGGAAATCTGTACGACAGTGTTGAAAACATGAATGAGAATTACATGCAAGTTGGGCAAACAAAGGACGTTCTTTTGAATCCAAGAGCTCCACCTGAAATTTCTGGCCTTCTTACTGCAAATGAAGCTGATACCAACAACAACCTTGGAGGTGGAGGAACATCATATTATAAATGTCCAAGTAACTGTACTTTTGATGTCACATGTGATAGCACAACTCTTTGTTCTAACTGCAAGCGAGCTATGAACAGCCTCACACGTTATGTTGGAAAGAAAGTTGTTGATGGCAATGTTGCGGTTCAAAATGGTTTTGTAAAAGATGTTGTGACATTCATGGTGATGGATGATTTGGTCATTCAACCCATGTCAACAATATCAAGCATCACTTTGCTGAACAAGTTCAATGTCAAAGAGGTTGGTACCTTGCAGGAGAAGATTGTTGAGATGGGAATGGATGAGGTAAACTACATATTATTACTATTCTAGATTTTTTATTTTTTTATTTTTTATTTTTGTTTCTATTTATTAAACTTGTATTGTAATGTCCTAAGTTTTTATATTGTTTGATTTTTTATTAAAATAGGGCATCAAATTGCTCAAGGCTTCACTGCAATCCAAGATGGTCTTGACTAGTGTTTTCCTCAAGAAAAAAAAATATGAGGAAGGTTTAATTTTACTTTTAATTTAAAATATTTAAGAGGACATGTCATTTTGGTTTTTATGTTGTAGGTTTTGCTTCTGTTTCCTTTGACGCTTCTTGAATGATTAAGTTTGATGTATGGTACTTTTTATTAAGCAATTTGTTCTGACTTATATAGTTCGCACCATCTCATATTAACTGGGCTTTGGAAGGAAATGATTAAAACAAAAAATATATATTTTCCCAAATATAAGTAGAAAGAACACTATCTTTTAAACTGAACAAGGGCTCAACAAAAGAACGAAGACTCAGAATAAACTTCTCGTGAGGAATGATCATCAATTTAGTCCACGATTCAACAACACCATACTCTTTCATCAACCACAAACACCTGAATTTTCACACAACAAAGAAAATTACTCAAAACATATAGCACACATTGTATGCTCTTATTGTCACCATTGGAATTTGGTGACTAAAGGCGGTGGAAACTCTGTCATTTTTAGGGTTCCAGAGATAAATAATAAAAGGTGAGGGAGTGAGTAGGTTTACTGTTTAGGGTTCCAAATTCTTATACCAAAGAGTCCTGCATCTTTTTATGTGGAAAATGTCCACCTTTTTAACTTGATCTTTTAATTATATAATAATAAAGTCATGTTAATTTGTATTACTTTGAAAATAAATTTGTACATTTAATATAATATTTTTAAACATTTTGAAATTTTAATTTATAGTTTTTGAAATAACATTTTTAAATTTTCTTTTATAATTATGTTTTAAAATCTATATGATTATTTTTATATATTTATTATTTTATTAATTAAAATTGTAATATAATTTAAATAAAACTAAATGAAAATCTTGATTACATATTCTTTTTAAATAACAAAAAGAGAATCATATATTAGAATGAATATAAAAACAATAAAGAATATCAAATATACAAAAGCAAGATATAGCGTTACAAATATACAAAAGCAACAAAGAATATCAAGAGTGTTTAGAAAACACTAACTCTGACTATATAGCTAAGATAAAAATAAATCAAACAATTTTGTTCAAAAAAATATCAAACAATAGAAAAACAACCTTGGTGAACACTATTGAAATTATCGCCAGACTTCGTCAATTTCAGAGAAGCTGACGAGTTGGTGAAAGAAGAAAGAAAGACTCCCAATCTATAAGGGTCGATGAGAGGCCTTAGAGAAACACCTTTCAAGAAATATCATCTTCGTTCGACTATACCGTTAGAATGAGTAAAATTTGATTGTGCACCTGAAAGAAAACTATCATGTCTCCTGTAAGTACTGCTAGTCACACATTGAAGGATCATGTTGAACACCCGCACCAAAGTAGAAGGAAACAATGGTGTTGCTGGTGTGTTGTACATAAGGTATCACATCAGGTTATCCAAAGAGGTAGTCATGTGTCCTCATAATATCAGTAGTCGTCAACAAGAAATATACACGAGTGTTAGATCCATGGTTTTAGGATTGACAACGGTTATCCTAAAACAAGGTTCATGGAAGTTCCTGAGCAAGATATCATAACATCTTGATCTGACTGTTACAGCAAAGTGTGAAGGTTACACTGAAGACAGATGTTCATCTAGATGTAGTAACATCTTGAACCAGAACAACAATGCTTTTTGTTTTAAATCTTGACATATTTGATTTGATTTTGTGATATCTCTTTTGGATATATTATCGATATTTATGCAGGTCAAGAGGATTGAATCTGGAACAACTGAATCAAATCTACAACAACATTAAAGTTTATAAAATTGGATGTTGAGACAATTTAGAAATCTTATAGATTTGTTCCAAGATTTAAGGAGGTTTTTTCTGCATAATTACTGAAGCACTTAGCTTGTGGATAAAAAACTTCTAGGGGGAATATTTTGAAGCTCATGGATTGTTGAGAAATGTTTAAAGAGAAGACATAACCTAATGTAATTTAACTTTCACAATTTTAAAATTAGGGGAAACCCGAGTCTTAGGTTTTGAGAGTATCTTGTGTTTCTCATTAGTCACCCACGTATCTTTTGATACAGCGAGGTAAACAGTTTGTTACTTGATTGTTTATCAAGTTATTATTCTCACTCATGAGCTTTTAAGCAAATAGTTGAGTGTTGTTCTTAGTTGAGGCTTTTAAGAAAAACTAAGTATTGTTCTTAGTTAAGAGTCTTGACTAAGTATTCTATTGGAAGTGTATTCTTCTGTTAGGTTCTTATTCTAGTAACAAGGTTTATGGTTGTAGGATATCACTGCAGTGATTAGAAATGAGAGGGGGATCTCATATCTAGATTATGATTTCTAGGTAGAAGTTGCACAAGGTTGGATTAGGCGGAAAGTTGTAAACTAGGACTGTTTAGGCTTTGAACTAATATTATCATAGTGAATTTTCTTTCTGGATTGGTAGCCCCCCAGAGTAGGCGATGTTACATTGAATTAGGTTAACAATCTATTGTGTTATTTATCATTATAAAATTTATTTTCTAGTTTCTTATTATTCTGTATTAGGAACAGATGTCACAACATCTGTCTTGACATTGTGTTCTACTATTGGGTCTTCAGTATTAGCATGTGTTTCAAGTGCCAAAATTCCTATCTTCAGTATTAGCATGTGTTTCAAGTGCCAAAATTCCTATTAGCATTAAAGCAAACACACTGGTCTGTTTACTGGGTGAGCTTCAGGGATTATTTTTCTGGTACTACTATTCTTTTGTTGAAAGGCTAGAATGATAGCATTCTAGAATTTAATGGACAACAAATCTTGGAGAGTTGTCAAGATAGGATATCTTGGTTCTAAGGAGATAAAAGGAAAGAGTATGAGTTGGTTCTTTGTAAATCTAAAATGGTCAATATCATAATCAATGGAATTGATAAGTTTTTTTTCAGACTCAGTATCACTTGCATTGTGGCTAAAGATACTTATGAAATTGTCAAGTCCACTCATAAAGGCGCATCTAAGTGTTTTGGAAGAAAAGAGTTCAAAATATAGAGGAAGAAACTCAGGCCTCTATTCAAGAGGTTTGACATGGAAGTTACAACTTTTGAAGAAAAATAAAAGCGTGACTTTTGTTTCCAAATCTGTGGGAGCTTATGTTCTAGTATCCAAGTGATGGGTATCTTATTATTGTTGTGTTCCTAGGAAAGCAATTCAACCAGGCGAGGGGAATGGGAAGAATATCTTGACCAAATTTCAAAAACATTTATACTGACATCAACAGGTCCGTAAGGCTCAAGAAAAGGCTGGAATTGGAGTAAAGACAAATCAATATCAAAGTGTTCAGTAGAATGGGTATGAAGACCTAAGATCTTCGTGAAGCACAATGCTCTACCTATCTTAAAGAACAATTATATGGGTTTTTTATTTCTTGGTTTAATGAGGAAAGTGATCATGTTTATGAGTTTGTCAAGGATGCTGCTGGTTTGACTGGAAGATAGATTTCTGATGTAGATTCATATATTGAAGTTTTATCTCATGACGAGCTGACTATTTTATTCAAAGATCTGTGTATCTAGAATGAAAAGGGTTATCAACCATGAAGAAAATAAGAGGTGACATTTTCCTATCTTATGTATTAAGATAAGGAAGGTTTGTCTACCATCTGTAACTTACAGGGTAAGGTTACTCTTTCGATCCTCAACTTGATATTTCGATCAAGTTTGTAAGGAGAGTTCA